>OY997266.1:309388320-310801176 GCA_963921465.1 Triticum timopheevii | reverse complement strand
TAGCGACGACGGACGCCGAGAGGAGCACGTGACACCACTGCCACCCTGTCTTAGCGTAGCGCGAGTAGAGGCGGACGTCGTCGCGGTAGCGACGACGGACGCAGAGACGAGCACGTGACACCACTGACACCCTTTCTTAGCGTAATGCGAGTCGAGGCGGACGTCGTCGCGGTAGCGACGACGGACGCCAAGACGAGCACGTGACACCACTGCCATCCTTTCTTAGCGTAACGCGAGTCGAGGCGGACGTCGTTGCGGTAGCGACGACGGACACCAAGGCGAGCACGTGACACCACTGGCACCCTGTCTTAGCGTAACGCGAGTCGAGGCGGACGTCGTCGCGGTAGCGACGACGGACGTCGAGACGAGCACGTGACACCACTACCACCCTGTCTTAGCGCAGCGCGAGTCGAGGCGGACGTCGTCGCGGTAGCAACGACGGATGCCGAGACGAGCACGTGACACCACTGCCACCCTGTCTTAGCGTAGCGCGAGTCGAGGTGAATGTCGTCGTGGTAGCGACGACGGACGCCGAGACGAGCACGTGACACCACTGCCACCCTGTCTTAGCGTAGCGCGAGTCGAGTTGAACGTCGTCGCGGTAGCGACGACGGACACCGAGACGAGCACGTCACACCACTGCTACCCTTTCTTAGCGTAACGTGAGTCGAGGCGGACGTCGTCGCGGTAGCGACGATGGACGCCGAGACGAGCACGTGACACCACTGCCAACCTGTCTTAGCGTAGTGCAAGTCGAGGCGGACGTCTTTGCAGTAGCGACGACGGACGCCGAGACAAGCACGTGACACCACTACCACCCTGTATTAGCGTAGCGCGAGTCGAGGCGGACGTCATCGCGGTAGCGACGACGGACGCCGAGATGAGCACGTGACACCACTGCCACCCTGTCTTAGCATAGCGCGAGTCGAGTTGAACATCGTCGCGGTAGCGACGACAGACGCCGAGACGAGCACGTGACACCACTGCCACCCTTTCTTAGCATAACGCGAGTCGAGGCGGACGTCGTGGCGGTAGCGACGACGGACGCCGAGACGAGCACCTGACACCACTGCCACCCTGTCTTAGCGTAACGCGAGTCGAGGCGGATGTCGATCTTGTGGCGACACGTCGTCGAATGCGCTGGAGCGTGGGCGCGGAGTGGTGGCCTTGCCGCGGCAAGTGCCTTGCCGTAGCCCTTGTCTTGTCGCACCAGCAAGCTTGCCGCTCGCCGGGCCTTGCCGGGACGCGCGGGGCGTCGTGGCAAGTTTCTTGAAGTGCCTTGGATGGCCTTCCCGGCAAGCTCCTCTTGCCGGGGCCCTTGTCCTTCCCGGCAAGCTCCTCTTGCCGGGGCCCTTGTCCTTCCCGGCAAGCTCCTCTTGCCGGGGCCTTGGTTGTCTTTCCCGGCAAGCTCCTCTTGCAGGGGCTTTTAGCTTGAGGGCTCTGTTCTCGAACGGTGTCAAAGTAGCCGTGGAGGATCTTGGCGGGCACCCGGCAAGCCCCGCCGCGGGTCGCTGCGACTGCCCGTGCACAAGTTCGGGGTACTAAGGTACCCCCTCCTTTAGTGTAACCTGTCTTAGCGTAACGCGAGTCGAGGTGGACGTCGTCGCGGTAGCGACTACGGACACCGAGACGAGCACGTGACACCACTGCCAACCTGTCTTAGCGTAACGCAAGTCGAGGCGGACGTCGTCGCGGTAGCGACGACGGACGCCCAGACGAGCACGTGACACCACTGCCAACCTATCTTAGCGTAACGCGAGTCGAGGCGGACATCGTCGCGGTAGCGACTACGGACGCCGAGACGAGCACGTGACAGCACTGCCAACCTGTCTTAGCGTAGCGCGAGTCGAGGCGGACGTCTTTGCGGTAGCGACGACGGACGTCGAGACGAGCACGTGACACCACTGCCACCCTGTCTTAGCGTAGCGCGAGTCGAGGCGGACGTCATCGCGGTAGCAACGACGGACGCCGAGACGAGCACTTGACACCACTGCCACCCTGTCTTACCGTAGCGCGAGTCGAGGCGGACATCGTCACGGTAGCGACGACGGACGCCGAGACGAGCACGTGACACCACTGCCACCATGTCTTAGCGTAACGCGAGTCGAGGCGGACGTCATCACGGTAGCGACGACGGACGCCGAGACGAGCACGTGACACCACTGCCACCCTGTCTTAGCATAGCGCGAGTCGAGGTGAATATCGTCGCGGTAGCGACGACGGACACCGAGACGAGCACGTGAAACCACTGCCACCCTTTCTTAGTGTAACGCAAGTCGAGGCGGACGTCGTCGTGGTAGCGACGACAGATGCCGAGACGAGCACGTGACACCACTTCCAACCTGTCTTAGCATAGCGCGAGTCGACGCGGACGTCATCGCGGTAGCGACGACGGACGCCGAGACGAGCACGTGACACCACTGCCACCCTGTCTTAGCGTAGCGCGAGTCGAGGCGGACATCATCGCGGTAGCGACGACGGACGCCGAGACGAGCACGTAACACCACTGCCACCCTGTCTTAGCGTAGCGCGAGTCGAGGCGGACATCGTCACGGTAGCGACGACGGACGCCGAGACGAGCACGTGACACCACTGCCACCCTGTCTTAGCGTACCGTGAGTCGAGGCGGACGTCATCACGGTAGCGACGACGGACGCCGAGACGAGCACGTGACACCACTGCCACCCTGTCTTAGCGTAGCGCGAGTTGAGGCGGACATCGTCGTGGTAGCAACGACGGACGCCGAGACGAGCACGTGACACCACTGCCACCCTATCTTAGCTTAGAGCGAGTCCAGGCGTACGTCGTTGCGGTAGCAACGACGGACGCCAAGACGAGCACGTGACACGACTGCCACCCTGTCTTAGCGTAGCGCGAGTCAAGGCGGACAACGTCGCGGTAGCGACGACGGACGCCGAGACGAGTACGTGACACCACTGCCACCCTGTCTTAGCTTATAATGAGTCGAGGCGGACGTCGTCGAGGTAGCGACGATGGACGCCGAGACGAGCACGTGACACCACTGCCACCCTGTCTTAGCGTAACGCGAGTAGAGGCGTACGTCGTCGCGGTAGCGACGACGGTCGCAGAGACGAGCACGTGACACCACTGCCACCCTGTCTTAGCGTAACGCGAGTCCAGGCGGACGTCGTCGCGGTAGCGACGACGGACGCCGAGACGAGCACGTGACAGCACTGCCAACCTGTCTTAGCGTAACGCGAGTTGAGGCGGACGTCAGCGCGGTAGCGACTACGGACGCCGAGACGAGCACGTGACACCACTGCCACCCTGTCTTAGCGTAACGCGAGTAGAGGCGTACGTCGTCGCGGTAGCGACGATGGATGCCGAGACGAGCACGTGACACCACTGCCACCCTGTCTTAGCGTAACGCGAGTCGAGGCGGACGTCGTCGCGGTAGCGACGGCGGACGCCGAGACGAGCACATGACACCACTGCTAACCTGTCTTAGCGTAACGCGAGTCGAGGCGAACGTCGTCGCAGTAGCGATGACGGACGCCGAGACGAGCACGTGACACCACTGCCACCCTGTCTTAGCGTAATGCGAGTCGAGGCGGATGTCGTCGCGGTAGCGATGACGGACGCCCAGACGAGCACATGACACCACTGCCAACCTGTCTTAGCGTAACGCGAGTCGAGGCGGACGTCGTCGCGGTAGCGACTACGGACACCGAGACGAGCACGTGACACCACTGCCAACCTGTCTTAGCGTAACGCGAGTCGAGGCGGACGTCGTCGCGGTAGCGACTACGGACACCGAGACGAGCACGTGACACCACTGCCAACCTGTCTTCGCGTAACGCGAGTCGAGGCGGACGTTGTCGCGGTAGCGACGATGGACGCCCAGACGAGCACGTGACACCACTTCCAACCTATCTTAGCGTAACGCGAGTCGAGGCGGACGTTGTCGCGGTAGCGACTACGGATGCCGAGACGAACACGTGACACCACTGCCAACATGTCTTAGCATAGCGCGAGTCGAGGCGGACGTCTTCGCGGTAGAGACGACAGACGCCGAGACGAGCACGTGTCACCACTGCCAACCTGTCTTAGCGTAACGCGAGTTGAGGCGGACGTCGTCGCGGTAGCGACTACGGACGCCGAGACGAGCACGTGACACCACTGCCAACCTGTCTTAGCGTAGCGCGAGTCGAGGCGGACGTCTTCGCGGTAGCGACGACGGACGCCGAGACGAGCACGTGACACCACTGCCACCCTGTCTTAGGATAACGCGAGTTGAGGCGGACGTCATCGCGGTAGCGACGATGGACGCCGAGAAGAGCACGTGACACCACTGCCACCTTGTCTTAGCGTAGCGCGAGTCGAGGCGGACTTCGTCGCGGTAGCGACGACGGACGCCGAGATGAGCACGTGACACCACTGCCACCCTGTCTTAGATTAGAGCGAGTGGAGGCGGACGTCGTTGCGGTAGCGACGACGGACGCCGAGACGAGCACGTGACACCACTGCCACCCTGTCTTAGCTTAGAGCGAATCGAGGCGGATGTCGTGGCGGTAGCGACGACGGACGCCGAGACGAGCACGTGACACCACTGCCACCCTGTCTTAGCGTAGCGCGAGTAGAGGCGGACGTCGTCACGGTAGCGACGACGGACGCCGAGACGAGCACGTGACACCACTGCCACCCTTTCTTAGTGTAAGGCGAGTCGAGGCGGACGTCGTCGCGGTAGCGACGACGGACGCCGAGACGAGCACGTGACACCACTACCACCCTGTCTTAGCATAGCGCGAGTCGAGGTGAATATCGTCGCGGTAGCGACGACGGACGCCGAGACGAGCACGTGACACCACTGCCACCCTTTCTTAGTGTAACGCAAGTCGAGGCGGACGTCGTCGTGGTAGCGACGACAGATGCCGAGACGAGCACGTGACACCACTTCCAAACTGTCTTAGCATAGCGCGAGTCGACGCGGACGTCATCGCGGTAGCGACGACGGACGCCGAGACGAGCACGTGACACCACTGCCACCCTGTCTTAGCGTAGCGCGAGTCGAGGCGGACATCATCGCGGTAGCGACGACGGACGCCGAGACGAGCACGTAACACCACTGCCACCCTGTCTTAGCGTAGCGCGAGTCGAGGCGGACATCGTCACGGTAGCGACGACGGACGCCGAGACGAGCACGTGACACCACTGCCACCCTGTCTTAGCGTACCGTGAGTCGAGGCGGACGTCATCACGGTAGCGACGACGGACGCCGAGACGAGCACGTGACACCACTGCCACCCTGTCTTAGCGTAGCGCGAGTCGAGGCGGACATCGTCGTGGTAGCAACGACGGACGCCGAGACGAGCACGTGACACCACTGCCACCCTGTCTTAGCTTAGAGCGAGTCCAGGCGTACGTCGTTGCGGTAGCAACGACGGACGCCAAGACGAGCACGTGACACCACTGCCACCCTGTCTTAGCGTAGCGCGAGTCAAGGCGGACAACGTCGCGGTAGCGACGACGGACGCCGAGACGAGTACGTGACATCACTGCCACCCTGTCTTAGCTTATAGCGAGTCGAGGCGGACGTCGTCGAGGTAGCGACGATGGACGCCGAGACGAGCACGTGACACCACTGCCACCCTGTCTTAGCGTAACGCGAGTAGAGGCGGACGTCGTCGCGGTAGCGACGACGGTCGCAGAGACGAGCACGTGACACCACTGCCACCCTGTCTTAGCGTAACGCGAGTCCAGGCGGACGTCGTCGCGGTAGCGACGACGGACGCCGAGACGAGCACGTGACAGCACTGCCAACCGGTCTTAGCGTAACGCGAGTTGAGGCGGACGTCATCGCGGTAGCGACTACGGACGCCGAGACGAGCACGTGACACCACTGCCATCCTGTCTTAGCGTAGCGCGAGTCGAGGCAGACGTCTTCGCGGTAGCGACGACGGATGCCGAGACGAGCACGTGACACCACTGCCACCCTGTCTTAGCGTAATGCGAGTCGAGGCGGACGTCGTCGCGGTAGCGACGACGGACGCCGAGACGAGCACATGACACCACTGCTAACCTGTCTTAGCGTAACGCGAGTCGAGGCGAACGTCGTCGCAGTAGCGATGACGGACGCCGAGACGAGCACGTGACACCACTGCCACCCTGTCTTAGCGTAATGCGAGTCGAGGCGGATGTCGTCGCGGTAGCGATGACGGACGCCCAGACGAGCACATGACACCACTGCCAACCTGTCTTAGCGTAACGCGAGTCGAGGCGGACGTCGTCGCGGTAGCGACTACGGACACCGAGACGAGCACGTGACACCACTGCCAACCTGTCTTAGCGTAACGCGAGTCGAGGCGGACGTCGTCGCGGTAGCGACTACGGACACCGAGACGAGCACGTGACACCACTGCCAACCTGTCTTCGCGTAACGCGAGTCGAGGCGGACGTTGTCGCGGTAGCGACGATGGACGCCCAGACGAGCACGTGACACCACTTCCAACCTATCTTAGCGTAACGCGAGTCGAGGCGGACGTCGTCGCGGTAGCGACTACGGATGCCGAGACGAACACGTGACACCACTGCCAACCTGTCTTAGCGTAGCGCGAGTCGAGGCGGACGTCTTCGCGGTAGAGAGGACAGACGCCGAGACGAGCACGTGTCACCACTGCCAACCTGTCTTAGCGTAACGCGAGTTGAGGCGGACGTCGTCGCGGTAGCGACTACGGACGCCGAGACGAGCACGTGACACCACTGCCAACCTGTCTTAGCGTAGCGCGAGTCGAGGCGGACGTCTTCGCGGTAGCGACGACGGACGCCGAGACGAGCACGTGACACCACTGCCACCCTGTCTTAGCATAACGCGAGTTGAGGCGGACGTCATCGCGGTAGTGACAATGGACGCCGAGAAGAGCACGTGACACCACTGCCACCTTGTCTTAGCGTAGCGCGAGTCGAGGCGGACTTCGTCGCGGTAGCGACGACGGACGCCGAGACGAGCACGTGACACCACTGCCACCCTGTCTTAGATTAGAGCGAGTGGAGGCGGACGTCGTTGCGGTAGCGACGACGGACGCCGAGACGAGCACGTGACACCACTGCCACCCTGTCTTAGCTTAGAGCGAATCGAGGCGGACGTCGTGGCGGTAGCGACGACGGACGCCGAGACGAGCACGTGACACCACTGCCACCCTGTCTTAGCGTAGCGCGAGTAGAGGCGGACGTCGTCACGGTAGCGACGACGGACGCCGAGACGAGCACGTGACACCACTGCCACCCTTTCTTAGTGTAAGGCGAGTCGAGGCGGACGTCGTCGCGGTAGCGACGACGGACGCCGAGACGAGCACGTGACACCACTACCACCCTTTCTTAGCGTAACGCGAGTCGAGGCGGACGTCGTCGCGGTAGCGACGGCAGATGCCGAGACGAGGACGTGACACCACTTCCAACCTGTCTTAGCATAACGCGAGTCGAGGCGGACGTCGTCGCGGAAGCGACGACGGATGCCGAGACAAGCACGTGACACCACTGCCAACCTGTCTTAGCGTAGTGCAAGTCGAGGCGGACGTCTTTGCGGTAGCGACGACGGACGTCGAGACGAGCACGTGACACCACTGCCACCCTGTCTCAGCGTAGCGCGAGTCGAGGCGGACGTCATCGCGGTAGCGACGACGGACGCCGAGACGAGCACGTGACACCACTGCCACCCTGTCTTACCGTAGCGCGAGTCGAGGCGGACATCGTCTCGGTAGCGACGACGGACGCCGAGAGGAGCACGTGACACCACTGCCACCCTGTCTTAGCGTAACGCGAGTCGAGGCGGACGTCATCACGGTAGCGACGACGGACGCCGAGACGAGCACGTGACACCACTGCCACCCTGTCTTAGCGTAGCGCGAGTCGAGGCGGACATCGTCGGGGTAGCAACGACGGACGCCGAGACGAGCACGTGACACCACTGCCACCCTGTCTTAGCTTAGAGCGAGTCGAGGCGGACGTCGTCGAGGTAGCGACGATGGACGCCAAGACGAGCACGTGACACCACTGCCACCCTGTCTTAGCGTAGCGCGAGTCGAGGCGGACGTCGTCGTGGTAGCGACGACGGACGCGGAGACGAGCACATGACACCACTGCCACCCTTTCTTAGCGTAACGCGAGTCGAGGCGGATGTCATCGCGGTAGCGACGACGGACGCAGTGACGAGCACGTGACACCACTGCCACCCTGTCTTAGCGTAACGAGAGTCCAGGCGGACGTCGTCGCGGTAGCGACCACGGACGCCGAGACGAGAATGTGACACCACTGCCACCCTGTCTTAGCGTAACGCGAGTCGAGGCGGACGTCGTCGCGGTAGCGACGACGGACGCCGAGACGAGCACGTGACACCACTGCCCTCCTGTCTTAGCGTAGCGCGTGTCGAGGCGGACGTCGTCACGGTAGCGACGAGGGACACCGAGACGAGCATGTGACACCACTGCCACCCAGTCTTAGCGTAGCGCGAGTCGAGGTGGATGTCGTCGCGGTAGCGACGATGGACGCCGAGACATGCACGTGACACCACTGCCACCCTTTCTTAGCGTAACGCGAGTCGAGGCGGACGTCGTCACGGTAGCGACGACGGATGCCGAGACGAGCGCGTGACACCACTGCTACCCTGTCTTAGCGTAACGCGAGTCGAGGCGGACGTCGTCGCGGTAGCGACGAAGGACGCCGAGATGAGCACGTGACACCACTGCCACCCAGTCTTAGCGTAACGCGAGTCGAGGCGGACGTCGTCGCGGTAGCGACGACGGACGCCCAGACGAGCACGTGACACCACTGCCACCCTGTCTTAGCGTAGCGCGAGTCAAGGCGGACATCGTCGCGGTAGCGACGACGGACGCCGAGACGAGCACGTGACACCACTGCCACCCTGTCTTAGCTTAGAGCGAGTCGAGGCGGACGTCGTCGAGGTAGCGACGATGGACGCCGAGACGAGCACGTGACACCACTGCCACCCTGTCTTAGCGTAGCACGAGTCGAGGCGGACGTCGTCGTGGTAGCGACGACGGACGCCGAGACGAGCACGTGACACCACTGCCACCCTTTCTTAGCGTAACGCGAGTCGAGGCGGACGTCGTCGCGGTAGCGACGACGGATGCAGAGACGAGCACGTGACACCACTGCCACCCTGTCTTAGCGTAATGCGAGTCGAGGCGAACGTCTTTGCGGTAGCGACAACGGACGCCGAGACGAGCACGTGACACCACTGCCACCATGTCTTAGCGTAACGCGAGTCGAGGCGGACGTCATGGCGGTAGCGACAACGGACGCCGAGACGAGCACGTGACACCACTGCCACCCTGTCTTAGCATAACGTGAGTCGAGGCGGACGTCGTCGCGGTAGCGACGACGGACGCCGAGACGAGCACGTGACACCACTGCCATCCTGAATTAGCGTAGCGCGTGTCGAGGCGGACATCGTCGCGGTAGCGATGACGGACGCCGAGACGAGCACATGACACAACTGCCACCCTTTCTTAGCGTAACGCGAGTCGAGGCGGACGTCATCGCGGTAGCGACGACGGACGCCGAGACGAGCACGTGACACCACTGCCACCCTGTCTTAGCGTAATGCGAGTCGAGGCGGACGTCATTGCCGTAGCGACGAAGGACGCCGAGATAAGCACGTGACACCACTGCCACCCTGTCTTAACGTAACGCGAGTCGAGGCGGACGTCGTCGCGGTAGCGACGAAGGACGCCGAGAGGAGCACGTGACACCACTGCCACCCTGTCTTAGCATAACGTGAGTCGAGGCGGACGTCGTCGCGGTAGCGACGACGGATGCCCAGACGAGCACGTGACACCACTGCCAACCTGTCTTTGCATAACGCGAGTCGAGGCGGACGTCGTCGCGGTAGCGACGACGGACGCCGAGACGAGCACGTGACACCACTGTCAACCTGTCTTAGCATAGCGCGAATCGAGGCGGACATCTTTGCGGTAGCGACAACGGATGCCGAGACGAGCACGTGACACCACTGCCACCCTGTCTTAGCGTAACGCGAGTCGAGGCGGACGTCATTGAGGTAGCGACGATGGACGCCGAGACGAGCACGTGACACCACTGCCACCTTGTCTTAGCGTAGCGCGAGTTGAGGCAGACATCGCGGTAGCGACGACGGACGCTGAGACGAGCACGTGACACCACTGCCCTCCTGTCTTAGCGTAGCGCGTGTCGAGGCGGACGTCGTCGCGGTAGCGACGAGGGACGCCGAGACGAGCACGTGACACCACTGCCACCCTGTCTTAGCGTAGCGCGAGTCGAGGTGGATGTCGTCGCGGTAGCGATGACGGACGCCGAGACATGCACGTGACACCACTGCCACCCTTTCTTAGCGTAACGCGAGTCGAGGCGGACGTCGTCGCGGTAGCGACGACGGATGCCGAGACGAGCACGTGACACCACTGCCACCCTGTCTTAGCGTAACGCGAGTCGAGGCGGACGTCGTCGCGGTAGCGACGAAGGACGCCGAGATGAGCACGTGACACCACTGTCACCCTGTCTTAGCGTAACGCGAGTCGAGGCGGACGTCGTCGCGGTAGCGACGACGAACGCCCAGACGAGCACGTGATACCACTGCCACCCTGGCTTAGTGTAGCACGAGTCAAGGCGGACATCATCGCGGTAGCGACGACGGACGCCGAGACGAGCACGTGACACCACTGCCACCCTGTCTTAGCTTAGAGCGAGTCGAGGCGGACGTCGTCGAGGTAGCGACGATGGACGCCGAGACGAGCACGTGACACCACTGCCACCCTGTCTTAGCGTAATGCGAGTCGAGGCGGACGTCTTTGCGGTAGCGACAACGGACGCCGAGACGAGCACGTGACACCACTGCCACCATGTCTTAGCGTAACGCGAGTCGAGGCGGACGTCATGGCGGTAGCGACAACGAACGCCGAGACGAGCACGTGACACCACTGCCACCCTGTCTTAGCATAACGCGAGTCGAGGCGGACGTCGTCGCGGTAGCGACGACGGACGCCGAGACGAGCACGTGACACCACTGCCATCCTGTCTTAGCGTAGCGTGTGTCGAGGCGGACATCGTCGCGGTAGCGATGACGGACGCCGAGACGAGCACATGACACAACTGCCACCCTTTCTTAGCGTAACGCGAGTCGAGGCGGACGTCGTCGCGGTAGCGACGACGGATGCCCAGACGAGCACATGACACCACTGCCAACCTGTCTTAGCATAACGCGAGTCGAGGCGGACGTCGTCGCGGTAGCGACGACGGACGCCGAGACGAGCACGTGACACCACTGTCAACCTGTCTTAGCACAGCGCGAATCGAGGCGGACATCTTTGCGGTAGCGACAATGGACGCCGAGACGAGCACGTGACACCACTGCCACCCTGTCTTAGCGTAACGCGAGTCGAGGCGGACGTCATTGAGGTAGCGACGATGGACGCCGAGACGAGCACGTGACACCACTGCCACCTTGTCTTAGCGTAGCGCGAGTTGAGGCAGACATCGCGGTAGCGACGACGGACGCCGAGACAAGCACGTGACACCACTGCCCTCCTGTCTTAGCGTAGCGCGTGTCGAGGCGGACATCGTCGCGGTAGCGACGAGGGACGCCGAGACGAGCACGTGACACCACTGCCACCCTGTCTTAGCGTAGCGCGAGTCAAGGTGGATGTCGTCGCGGTAGCGATGACGGACGCCGAGACATGCACATGACACCACTGCCACCCTTTCTTAGCGTAACGCGAGTCGAGGCGGACGTCGTCGCGGTAGCGACGACGGATGCCGAGACGAGCACGTGACACCACTGCCACCCTGTCTTAGCGTAACGCGAGTCGAGGCGGACGTCGTCGCGGTAGCGACGAAGGATGCCGAGATGAGCACGTGACACAACTGCCACCCTGTCTTAGCGTAACGCGAGTCGAGGCGGACGTCCTCGCGGTAGCGACGACGAACGCCCAGACGAGCACGTGATACCACTGCCACCCTGGCTTAGCGTAGCGCGAGTCAAGGCGGACATCATCGCGGTAGCGACGACGGACGCCGAGACGAGCACGTGACACCACTGCCACCCTGTCTTAGCTTAGAGCGAGTCGAGGCGGACGTCGTCGAGGTAGCGACGATGGACGCCGAGACGAGCACGTGACACCACTGCCACCCTGTCTTAGCGTAATGCGAGTCGAGGCGGACGTCTTTGCGGTAGCGACAACGGACGCCGAGACGAGCACGTGACACCACTGCCACCATGTCTTAGCGTAACGCGAGTCGAGGCGGACGTCATGGCGGTAGCGACAACAAACGCCGAGACGAGCACGTGACACCACTGCCACCCTGTCTTAGCATAACGCGAGTCGAGGCGGACGTCGTCGCGGTAGCGACGACGGACGCCGAGACGAGCACGTGACACCACTGCCATCCTGTCTTAGCGCAGCGTGTGTCGAGGCGGACATCGTCGCGGTAGCGATGACGGACGCCGAGACGAGCACATGACACAACTGCCACCCTTTCTTAGCGTAACGCGAGTCGAGGCGGACGTCGTCGCGGTAGCGACGACAGACGCCGAGACGAGCACGTGACACCACTGCCACCCTGTCTTAGCGTAATGCGAGTCGAGGCGGACGTCGTCGCCGTAGCGACGAAGGACGCCGAGATGAGCATGTGACACCACTGCCACCCTGTCTTAGCGTAACGCGAGTCGAGGCGGACGTCGTCGCGGTAGCGACGAAGGAAGCCGAGAGGAGCACGTGACACCACTGCCACCCTGTCTTAGCGTAACGCGAGTCGAGGCGGACGTCGTCGCGGTAGCGACGATGGATGCCCAGACGAGCACGTGACACCACTGCCAACCTATCTTAGCATAACGCGAGTCGAGGCGGACGTCGTCGCGGTAGCGACGACGGACGCCGAGACGAGCACGTGACACCACTGTCAACCTGTCTTAGCATAGCGCGAATCGAGGCGGACATCTTTGCGGTAGCGACAACGGACGCCGAGACGAGCACGTGACACCACTGCCACCCTGTCTTAGCGTAACGCGAGTCGAGGCGGACGTCATTGAGGTAGCGACGATGGATGCCGAGACGAGCACGTGACACCACTGCCACCTTGTCTTAGCGTAGCGCGAGTCGAGGCAGACATCGTCGCGGTAGCGACGACGGACGCCGAGACGAGCACGTGACACCACTGCCCTCCTGTCTTAGCGTAGCGCGTGTCGAGGCGGACGTCGTCGCGGTAGCGACGAGGGACGCCGAGACGAGCACGTGACACCACTGCCACCCTGTCTTAGCGTAGCGCGAGTCGAGGTGGATGTCGTCGCGGTAGCGATGACGGACGTCGAGACATGCACGTGACACCACTGCCACCCTTTCTTAGCGTAACGCGAGTCGAGGCGGACGTCGTCGCGGTAGCGACGACGGATGCCGAGACGAGCACGTGACACCACTGCCACCCTGTCTTAGCGTAACACGAGTCGAGGCGGACGTCGTCGCAGTAGCGACGAAGGACGCCGAGATGAGCACGTGACACCACTGCCACCCTGTCTTAGCGTAACGCGAGTCGAGGCGGACGTCGTCGCGGTAGCGACGACGAACGCCCAGACGAGCACGTGATACCACTGCCACCCTGGCTTAGCGTAGCGCGAGTCAAGGCGGACATCATCGCGGTAGCGACGACGGACGCCGAGACGAGCACGTGACACCACTGCCACCCTGTCTTAGCTTAGAGCGAGTCGAGGCGGACGTCGTCGAGGTAGCGACGATGGACGCCGAGACGAGCACGTGACACCACTGCCACCCTGTCTTAGCGTAATGCGAGTCGAGGCGGACGTCTTTGCGGTAGCGACAACGGACGCCGAGACGAGCACGTGACACCACTGCCACCATGTCTTAGCGTAACGCGAGTCGAGGCGGACGTCATGGCGGTAGCGACAACAAACGCCGAGACGAGCACGTGACACCACTGCCACCCTGTCTTAGCATAACGCGAGTCGAGGCGGACGTCGTCGCGGTAGCGACGACGGACGCCGAGACGAGCACGTGACACCACTGCCATCCTGTCTTAGCGCAGCGTGTGTCGAGGCGGACATCGTCGCGGTAGCGATGACGGACGCCGAGACGAGCACATGACACAACTGCCACCCTTTCTTAGCGTAACGCGAGTCGAGGCGGACGTCGTCGCGGTAGCGACGACAGACGCCGAGACGAGCACGTGACACCACTGCCACCCTGTCTTAGCGTAATGCGAGTCGAGGCGGACGTCGTCGCCGTAGCGACGAAGGACGCCGAGATGAGCATGTGACACCACTGCCACCCTGTCTTAGCGTAACGCGAGTCGAGGCGGACGTCGTCGCGGTAGCGACGAAGGAAGCCGAGAGGAGCACGTGACACCACTGCCACCCTGTCTTAGCGTAACGCGAGTCGAGGCGGACGTCGTCGCGGTAGCGACGATGGATGCCCAGACGAGCACGTGACACCACTGCCAACCTATCTTAGCATAACGCGAGTCGAGGCGGACGTCGTCGCGGTAGCGACGACGGACGCCGAGACGAGCACGTGACACCACTGTCAACCTGTCTTAGCATAGCGCGAATCGAGGCGGACATCTTTGCGGTAGCGACAACGGACGCCGAGACGAGCACGTGACACCACTGCCACCCTATCTTAGCGTAACGCGAGTCGAGGCGGACGTCATTGAGGTAGCGACGATGGATGCCGAGACGAGCACGTGACACCACTGCCACCTTGTCTTAGCGTAGCGCGAGTCGAGGCAGACATCGTCGCGGTAGCGACGACGGACGCCGAGACGAGCACGTGACACCACTGCCCTCCTGTCTTAGCGTAGCGCGTGTCGAGGCGGACGTCGTCGCGGTAGCGACGAGGGACGCCGAGACGAGCACGTGACACCACTGCCACCCTGTCTTAGCGTAGCGCGAGTCGAGGTGGATGTCGTCGCGGTAGCGATGACAGACGCCGAGACATGCACGTGACACCACTGCCACCCTTTCTTAGCGTAACGCGAGTCGAGGCGGACGTCGTCGCGGTAGCGACGACGGATGCCGAGACGAGCACGTGACACCACTGCCACCCTGTCTTAGCGTAACACGAGTCGAGGCGGACGTCGTCGCAGTAGCGACGAAGGACGCCGAGATGAGCACGTGACACCACTGCCACCCTGTCTTAGCGTAACGCGAGTCGAGGCGGACGTCGTCGCGGTAGCGACGACGAACGCCCAGACGAGCACGTGATACCACTGCCACCCTGGCTTAGCGTAGCGCGAGTCAAGGCGGACATCGTCGTGGTAGCGACGATGGACGCCGAGACGAGCACGTGACACCACTGCCACCCTGTCTTAGCTTAGAGCGAGTCGAGGTGGACGTCGTCGAGGTAGCGACGATGGACGCCGAGACGAGCACGTGACACCACTGCCACCCTGTCTTAGCGTGCGAGTCGAGGCGGACGTCGTCGTGGTAGCGACGACGGACGCCGAGACGAGCACGTGACACCACTGCCACCCTTTCTTAGCGTAACGCGAGTCGAGGCGGACGTCGTCGCGGTAGCGACGACGGATGCAGAGACGAGCACGTGACACCACTGCCACCCAGTCTTAGCGTAATGAGAGTCCAGGCGGACGTCGTTGCGGTAGCGACAACGGACGCCGAGACGAGCACGTGACACCACTGCCTCCCTGTCTTAGCGTAACGCGAGTCGACGCGGACGTCGTCGCGGTAGCGACGACGGACGCCAAGACGAGCACGTGACACCACTGCCACCCTGTCTATCTTAGGGTAACGCGAGTCGAGGCGGACGTCGTCGCGGTAGCGACGACGGACGCCGAGACGAGCACGTGACACCACTGCCACCCTGTCTTAGCGTAACGCGAGTCGAGGCGGACGTCGTCGCGGTAGCGACGACGGACGCCGAGACGAGCACGTGACACCACTGCCACCCTGTCTTAGCGTAACGCGAGTCGAGGAGGACGTCGTCGCGGTAGCGATGACGGACGCCGAGAGGAGCACGTGCCACCGCCGCCACCCTGTCTTAGCGTAACGCGAGTCGAGGCGGACGTCCTCGCGGTAGCGACGACGAACGCCCAGACGAGCACGTGATACCACTGCCACCCTGGCTTAGCGTAGCGCGAGTCAAGGCGGACATCATCGCGGTAGCGACGACGGACGCCGAGACGAGCACGTGACACCACTGCCACCCTGTCTTAGCTTAGAGCGAGTCGAGGCGGACGTCGTCGAGGTAGCGACGATGGACGCCGAGACGAGCACGTGACACCACTGCCACCCTGTCTTAGTGTAATGCGAGTCGAGGCGGACGTCTTTGCGGTAGCGACAACGGACACCGAGACGAGCACGTGACACCACTGCCACCATGTCTTAGCGTAACGCGAGTCGAGGCGGACGTCATGGCGGTAGCGACAACAAATGCCGAGACGAGCGCGTGACACCACTGCCACCCTGTCTTAGCATAACGCGAGTCGAGGCGGACGTCGTCGCGGTAGCGACGACGGACGCCGAGACGAGCACGTGACACCACTGCCATCCTGTCTTAGCGCAGCGTGTGTCGAGGCGGACATCGTCGCGGTAGCGAGGACGGACGCCGAGACGAGCACATGACACAACTGCCACCCTTTCTTAGCGTAACGCGAGTCGAGGCGGACGTCGTCGCGGTAGCGACGACAGACGCCGAGACGAGCACGTGACACCACTGCCACCCTGTCTTAGCGTAATGCGAGTCGAGGCGGACGTCGTCGCCGTAGCGACGAAGGACGCCGAGATGAGCATGTGACACCACTGCCACCCTGTCTTAGCGTAACGCGAGTCGAGGCGGACGTCGTCGCGGTAGCGACGAAGGAAGCCGAGAGGAGCACGTGACACCACTGCCACCCTGTCTTAGCGTAACGCGAGTCGAGGCGGACGTCATCGCGGTAGCGACGATGGATGCCCAGACGAGCACGTGACACCACTGCCAACCTGTCTTAGCATAACGCGAGTCGAGGCGGACGTCGTCGCGGTAGCGACGACGGACGCCGAGACGAGCACGTGACACCACTGTCAACCTGTCTTAGCATAGCGCGAATCGAGGCGGACATCTTTGCGGTAGCGACAACGGACGCGGAGACGAGCACGTGACACCACTGCCACCCTGTCTTAGCGTAACGCGAGTCGAGGCGGACGTCATTGAGGTAGCGACGATGGATGCCGAGACGAGCACGTGACACCACTGCCACCTTGTCTTAGCGTAGCGCGAGTCGAGGCAGACATCGTCGCGGTAGCGACGACGGACGCCGAGACGAGCACGTGACACCACTGCCCTCCTGTCTTAGCGTAGCGCGTGTCGAGGCGGACGTCGTCACGGTAGCGACGAGGGACGCCGAGACGAGCATGTGACACCACTGCCACCCTGTCTTAGCGTAGCGCGAGTCGAGGTGGATGTCGTCGCGGTAGCGATGACGGACGCCGAGACATGCACGTGACACCACTGCCACCCTTTCTTAGCGTAACGCGAGTCGAGGCGGACGTCGTCGCGGTAGCGACGACGAACGCCCAGACGAGCACGTGATACCACTGCCACCCTGGCTTAGCGTAGCGCGAGTCAAGGCGGACATCGTCGTGGTAGCGACGATGGACGCCGAGACGAGCACGTGACACCACTGCCACCCTGTCTTAGCTTAGAGCGAGTCGAGGTGGACGTCGTCGAGGTAGCGACGATGGACGCCGAGACGAGCACGTGACACCACTGCCACCCTGTCTTAGCGTGCGAGTCGAGGCGGACGTCGTCGTGGTAGCGACGACGGACGCCGAGACGAGCACGTGACACCACTGCCACCCTTTCTTAGCGTAACGCGAGTCGAGGCGGACGTCGTCGCGGTAGCGACGACGGATGCAGAGACGAGCACGTGACACCACTGCCACCCAGTCTTAGCGTAATGAGAGTCCAGGCGGACGTCGTTGCGGTAGCGACAACGGATGCCGAGACGAGCACGTGACACCACTGCCACCCTGTCTTAGCATAACGCGAGTCGAGGCGGACGTCGTCGCGGTAGCGACGACGGACGCCGAGACGAGCACGTGACACCACTGCCCTCCTGTCTTAGCGTAGCGCGTGTCGAGGCGGGCGTCGTCGCGGTAGCGATGACGGACGCCAAGACGAGCACATGACACAACTGCCACCTTTCTTAGCGTAACGCGAGTCGAGGCGGACGTCGTCGCGGTAGCGACGACGGACGCCGAGACGAGCACGTGACACCACTGCCACCCTGTCTTAGCGTAACGCGAGTCGAGGCGGATGTCGTCGCCGTAGCGACGAAGGACGCCGAGATGAGCACGTGACACCACTGCCACCCTGTCTTAGCGTAACGCGAGTCGAGGCGGACGTCGTCGCGGTAGCGAGGACGGACGCCGAGACGAGCACGTGACACCACTGCCAACCTGTCTTACCATAACGCGAGTCGAGGCGGACGTCGTCGCGGTAGCGAGGACGGACGCTGAGACGAGCACGTGACACCACTGCCAACCTGTCTTAGCATAACGCGAGTCGAGGCGGACGTCTTTGCGGTAGCGACAACGGACGCCGAGACAAGCACGTGACACCACTGCCACCATGTCTTAGCGTAACGCGAGTCGAGGCGGACGTCATGGCGGTAGCGACAACGGACGCCGAGACGAGCACGTGACACCACTGCCACCCTGTCTTAGCATAACGCGAGTCGAGGCGGATGTCGTCGCGGTAGCGACGACGGACGCCGAGACGAGCACGTGACACCACTGCCCTCTTGTCTTAGCGTAGCGCGTGTCGAGGCGGACATCGTCGCGGTAGCGATGACGGACGCCGAGACGAGCACATGACACAACTGCCACCCTTTCTTAGCGTAACGCGAGTCAAGGCGGACGTCGTCGCGGTAGCGACGACGGACGCCGAGACGAGCACGTGACACCACTGCCACCCTGTCTTAGCGTAATGCGAGTCGAGGCGGACGTCGTCGCCGTAGCGACGAAGGACGCCGAGATGAGCATGTGACACCACTGCCACCCTGTCTTAGCGTAACGCGAGTCGAGGCGGACGTCGTCGCGGTAGCGACGAAGGAAGCCGAGAGGAGCACGTGACACCACTGCCACCCTGTCTTAGCGTAACGCGAGTCGAGGCGGACGTCGTCGCGGTAGCGACGATGGATGCCCAGACGAGCACGTGACACCACTGCCAACCTGTCTTAGCATAACGCGAGTCGAGGCGGACGTCGTCGCGGTAGCGACGACGGACGCCGAGACGAGCACGTGACACCACTGTCAACCTGTCTTAGCATAGCGCGAATCGAGGCGGACATCTTTGCGGTAGCGACAACGGACGCCGAGACGAGCACGTGACACCACTGCCACCCTGTCTTAGCGTAGCGCGAGTCGAGGCGGACGTCATTGAGGTAGCGACGATGGATGCCGAGACGAGCACGTGACACCACTGCCACCTTGTCTTAGCGTAGCGCGAGTCGAGGCAGACATCGTCGTGGTAGCGACGACGGACGCCGAGACGAGCACGTGACACCACTGCCCTCCTGTCTTAGCGTAGCGCGTGTCGAGGCGGACGTCGTCGCGGTAGCGACGAGGGACGCCGAGACGAGCACGTGACACCACTGCCACCCTGTCTTAGCGTAGCGCGAGTCGAGGTGGATGTCGTCGCGGTAGCGATGACGGACGCCGAGACATGCACGTGACACCACTGCCACCCTTTCTTAGCGTAACGCGAGTCGAGGCGGACGTCGTCGCGGTAGCGACGACAGACGCCGAGACGAGCACGTGACACCACTGCCACCCTGTCTTAGCGTAATGCGAGTCGAGGCGGACGTCGTCGCCGTAGCGACGAAGGACGCCGAGATGAGCATGTGACACCACTGCCACCCTGTCTTAGCGTAACGCGAGTCGAGGCGGACGTCGTCGCGGTAGCGACGAAGGAAGCCGAGAGGAGCACGTGACACCACTGCCACCCTGTCTTAGCGTAACGCGAGTCGAGGCGGACGTCGTCGCGGTAGCGACGATGGATGCCCAGACGAGCACGTGACACCACTGCCAACCTGTCTTAGCATAACGCGAGTCGAGGCGGACGTCGTCGCGGTAGCGACGACGGACGCCGAGACGAGCACGTGACACCACTGTCAACCTGTCTTAGCATAGCGCGAATCGAGGCGGACATCTTTGCGGTAGCGACAACGGACGCGGAGACGAGCACGTGACACCACTGCCACCCTGTCTTAGCGTAACGCGAGTCGAGGCGGACGTCATTGAGGTAGCGACGATGGATGCCGAGACGAGCACGTGACACCACTGCCACCTTGTCTTAGCGTAGCGCGAGTCGAGGCAGACATCGTCGCGGTAGCGACGACGGACGCCGAGACGAGCACGTGACACCACTGCCCTCCTGTCTTAGCGTAGCGCGTGTCGAGGCGGACGTCGTCACGGTAGCGACGAGGGACGCCGAGACGAGCACGTGACACCACTGCCACCCTGTCTTAGCGTAGCGCGAGTCGAGGTGGATGTCGTCGCGGTAGCGATGACGGACGCCGAGACATGCACGTGACACCACTGCCACCCTTTCTTAGCGTAACACGAGTCGAGGCGGACGTCGTCGCGGTAGCGACGACGGATGCCGAGACGAGCACGTGACACCACTGCCACCCTGTCTTAGCGTAACACGAGTCGAGGCGGACGTCGTCGCGGTAGCGACGACGAACGCCCAGACGAGCACGTGATACCACTGCCACCCTGGCTTAGCGTAGCGCGAGTCAAGGCGGACATCGTCGTGGTAGCGACGATGGACGCCGAGACGAGCACGTGACACCACTGCCACCCTGTCTTAGCTTAGAGCGAGTCGAGGTGGACGTCGTCGAGGTAGCGACGATGGACGCCGAGACGAGCACGTGACACCACTGCCACCCTGTCTTAGCGTGCGAGTCGAGGCGGACGTCGTCGTGGTAGCGACGACGGACGCCGAGACGAGCACGTGACACCACTGCCACCCTTTCTTAGCGTAACGCGAGTCGAGGCGGACGTCGTCGCGGTAGCGACGACGGATGCAGAGACGAGCACGTGACACCACTGCCACCCAGTCTTAGCGTAATGAGAGTCCAGGCGGACGTCGTTGCGGTAGCGACAACGGATGCCGAGACGAGCACGTGACACCACTGCCACCCTGTCTTAGCATAACGCGAGTCGAGGCGGACGTCGTCGCGGTAGCGACGACGGACGCCGAGACGAGCACGTGACACCACTGCCCTCCTGTCTTAGCGTAGCGCGTGTCGAGGCGGGCGTCGTCGCGGTAGCGATGACGGACGCCAAGACGAGCACATGACACAACTGCCACCTTTCTTAGCGTAACGCGAGTCGAGGCGGACGTCGTCGCGGTAGCGACGACGGACGCCGAGACGAGCACGTGACACCACTGCCACCCTGTCTTAGCGTAACGCGAGTCGAGGCGGATGTCGTCGCCGTAGCGACGAAGGACGCCGAGATGAGCACGTGACACCACTGCCACCCTGTCTTAGCGTAACGCGAGTCGAGGCGGACGTCGTCGCGGTAGCGAGGACGGACGCCGAGACGAGCACGTGACACCACTGCCAACCTGTCTTACCATAACGCGAGTCGAGGCGGACGTCGTCGCGGTAGCGAGGACGGACGCTGAGACGAGCACGTGACACCACTGCCAACCTGTCTTAGCATAACGCGAGTCGAGGCGGACGTCTTTGCGGTAGCGACAACGGACGCCGAGACAAGCACGTGACACCACTGCCACCATGTCTTAGCGTAACGCGAGTCGAGGCGGACGTCATGGCGGTAGCGACAACGGACGCCGAGACGAGCACGTGACACCACTGCCACCCTGTCTTAGCATAACGCGAGTCGAGGCGGATGTCGTCGCGGTAGCGACGACGGACGCCGAGACGAGCACGTGACACCACTGCCCTCTTGTCTTAGCGTAGCGCGTGTCGAGGCGGACATCGTCGCGGTAGCGATGACGGACGCCGAGACGAGCACATGACACAACTGCCACCCTTTCTTAGCGTAACGCGAGTCGAGGCGGACGTCGTCGCGGTAGCGACGACGGACGCCGAGACGAGCACGTGACACCACTGCCACCCTGTCTTAGCGTAATGCGAGTCGAGGCGGACGTCGTCGCCGTAGCGACGAAGGACGCCGAGATGAGCATGTGACACCACTGCCACCCTGTCTTAGCGTAACGCGAGTCGAGGCGGACGTCGTCGCGGTAGCGACGAAGGAAGCCGAGAGGAGCACGTGACACCACTGCCACCCTGTCTTAGCGTAACGCGAGTCGAGGCGGACGTCGTCGCGGTAGCGACGATGGATGCCCAGACGAGCACGTGACACCACTGCCAACCTGTCTTAGCATAACGCGAGTCGAGGCGGACGTCGTCGCGGTAGCGACGACGGACGCCGAGACGAGCACGTGACACCACTGTCAACCTGTCTTAGCATAGCGCGAATCGAGGCGGACATCTTTGCGGTAGCGACAACGGACGCCGAGACGAGCACGTGACACCACTGCCACCCTGTCTTAGCGTAACGCGAGTCGAGGCGGACGTCATTGAGGTAGCGACGATGGATGCCGAGACGAGCACGTGACACCACTGCCACCTTGTCTTAGCGTAGCGCGAGTCGAGGCAGACATCGTCGCGGTAGCGACGACGGACGCCGAGACGAGCACGTGACACCACTGCCCTCCTGTCTTAGCGTAGCGCGTGTCGAGGCGGACGTCGTCGCGGTAGCGACGAGGGACGCCGAGACGAGCACGTGACACCACTGCCACCCTGTCTTAGCGTAGCGCGAGTCGAGGTGGATGTCGTCGCGGTAGCGATGACGGACGCCGAGACATGCACGTGACACCACTGCCACCCTTTCTTAGCATAACGCGAGTCGAGGCGGACGTCGTCGCGGTAGCGACGACGGATGCCGAGACGAGCACGTGACACCACTGCCACCCTGTCTTAGCGTAACACGAGTCGAGGCGGACGTCGTCGCAGTAGCGACGAAGGACGCCGAGATGAGCACGTGACACCACTGCCACCCTGTCTTAGCATAACGCGAGTCGAGGCGGACGTCGTCGCGGTAGCGAC
Source organism: Triticum timopheevii (assembly GCA_963921465.1). Lineage (NCBI taxonomy): Eukaryota > Viridiplantae > Streptophyta > Magnoliopsida > Poales > Poaceae > Triticum > Triticum timopheevii. The sequence continues at coordinate 310,778,073 of OY997266.1, read as the reverse complement.
GACGAACGCCCAGACGAGCACGTGATACCACTGCCACCCTGGCTTAGCGTAGCGCGAGTCAAGGCGGACATCGTCGTGGTAGCGACGATGGACGCCGAGACGAGCACGTGACACCACTGCCACCCTGTCTTAGCTTAGAGCGAGTCGAGGTGGACGTCGTCGAGGTAGCGACGATGGACGCCGAGACGAGCACGTGACACCACTGCCACCCTGTCTTAGCGTGCGAGTCGAGGCGGACGTCGTCGTGGTAGCGACGACGGACGCCGAGACGAGCACGTGACACCACTGCCACCCTTTCTTAGCGTAACGCGAGTCGAGGCGGACGTCGTCGCGGTAGCGACGACGGATGCAGAGACGAGCACGTGACACCACTGCCACCCAGTCTTAGCGTAATGAGAGTCCAGGCGGACGTCGTTGCGGTAGCGACAACGGACGCCGAGACGAGCACGTGACACCACTGCCACCCTGTCTTAGCATAACGCGAGTCGAGGCGGACGTCGTCGCGGTAGCGACGACGGACGCCGAGACGAGCACGTGACACCACTGCCCTCCTGTCTTAGCGTAGCGCGTGTCGAGGCGGGCGTCGTCGCGGTAGCGATGACGGACGCCATGACGAGCACATGACACAACTGCCACCTTTCTTAGCGTAACGCGAGTCGAGGCGGACGTCGTCGCGGTAGCGACGATGGACGCTGAGACGAGCACGTGACACCACTGCCACCCTGTCTTAGCGTAACGCGAGTCGAGGCGGATGTCGTCGCCGTAGCGACGAAGGACGCCGAGATGAGCACGTGACACCACTGCCACCCTGTCTTAGCGTAACGCGAGTCGAGGCGGACGTCGTCGCGGTAGCGAGGACGGACGCCGAGACGAGCACGTGACACCACTGCCAACCTGTCTTACCATAACGCGAGTCGAGGCGGACGTCGTCGCGGTAGCGAGGACGGACGCCGAGACGAGCACGTGACACCACTGCCAACCTGTCTTAGCATAACGCGAGTCGAGGCGGACGTCTTTGCGGTAGCGACAACGGACGCCGAGACAAGCACGTGACACCACTGCCACCATGTCTTAGCGTAACGCGAGTCGAGGCGGACGTCATGGCGGTAGCGACAACGGACGCCAAGACGAGCACGTGACACCACTGCCACCCTGTCTTAGCATAACGCGAGTCGAGGCGGATGTCGTCGCGGTAGCGACGACGGACACCGAGACGAGCACGTGACACCACTGCCCTCTTGTCTTAGCGTAGCGCGTGTCGAGGCGGACATCGTCGCGGTAGCGATGACGGACGCCGAGACGAGCACATGACACAACTGCCACCCTTTCTTAGCGTAACGCGAGTCGAGGCGGACGTCGTCGCGGTAGCGACGACGGACGCCGAGACGAGCACGTGACACCACTGCCACCCTGTCTTAGCGTAATGCGAGTCGAGGCGGACGTCGTCGCAGTAGCGACGAAGGACGCCGAGATGAGCACGTGACACCACTGCCACCCTATCTTAGCATAACGCGAGTCGAGGCGGACGTCGTCGCGGTAGTGACGAAGGACGCCGAGAGGAGCACGTGACACCACTGCCACCCTGTCTTAGCGTAACGCGAGTCGAGGCGGACGTCGTCGCGGTAGCGACGACGGATGCCCAGACGAGCACGTGACACCACTGCCAACCTGTCTTAGCATAACGCGAGTCGAGGCGGACATCGTCGCGGTAGCGACGACGGACGCCGAGACGAGCACGTGACACCACTGCCCTCCTGTCTTAGCATAGCGCGAGTCGAGGCGGACATCGTCGCGGTAGCGACAACGGACGCCGAGACGAGCACGTGACACCACTGCCCTCCTGTCTTAGCGTAGCGCGAGTCGAGGCGGATGTCGTCGCGGTAGCGATGACGGACGCCGAGACGAGCACGTGACACCACTGCCACCCTTTCTTAGCGTAGCGCGAGTCGAGGCGGACGTCGTCGCGGTAGCGACGACGGATGCCGAGACGAGCACGTGACACCACTGCCACCCTGTCTTAGCGTAACGCGAGTCGAGGCGGACGTCGTAGCGGTAGCGACGAAGGACGCCGAGATGAGCACGTGACACCACTGCCACCCTGTCTTAGCGTAACGCGAGTCGAGGCGGACGTCGTCGCAGTAGCGACGAAGGACGCCGAGATGAGCACGTGACACCACTGCCACCCTGTCTTAGCGTAATGCGAGTCGAGGCGGACGTCATCGCAGTAGCGACGAAGGACGCCGAGATGAGCACGTGACACCACTGCCACCCTGTCTTAGCGTAACGCGAGTCGAGGCGGACGTCGTCGCGGTAGCGACGAAGGACGCCGAGAGGAGCACGTGACACCACTGCCACCCTGTCTTAGCGTAACGCGAGTCGAGGCGGACGTCGTCGCGGTAGCGACGACGGATGCCCAGACGAGCACGTGACACCACTGCCAACCTGTCTTAGCATAACGCGAGTCAAGGCGGACGTCATTGAGGTAGCGACGATGGACGCCGAGACGAGCACGTGACACCACTGTCAACCTATCTTAGCATAGCGCGAGTAGAGGCGGACATCTTTGCGGTAGCGACAACGGACGCCGAGACGAGCACGTGACACCACTGCCACCCTGTCTTAGCGTAACGCGAGTCGAGGCGGACGTCATTGAGGTAGCGACGATGGACGCCGAGACGAGCACGTGACACCACTGCCACCTTGTCTTAGCGTAGCACGAGTCGAGGCAGACATCGTCGCGGTAGCGACGACGGACGCCGAGACGAGCACGTGACACCACTGCCCTCCTGTCTTAGCGTAGCGCGTGTCGAGGCGGACGTCGTCGCGGTAGCGACGAGGGACGCCGAGACGAGCACGTGACACCACTGCCACCCTGTCTTAGCGTAGCGCGAGTCGAGGTGGATGTCGTCGCGGTAGCGATGACGGACGCCGAGACATGCACGTGACACCACTGCCACCCTTTCTTAGCGTAACGCGAGTCGAGGCGGACGTCGTCGCGGTAGCGACGACGGATGCAGAGACGAGCACGTGACACCACTGCCACCCTGTCTTAGCGTAACGAGAGTCCAGGCGGACGTCGTTGCGGTAGCGACAACGGACGCCGAGACGAGCACGTGACACCACTGCCACCCTGTCTTAGCATAACGCGAGTCGAGGCGGACGTCGTCGCGGTAGCGACAACGGACGCCGAGACGAGCACGTGACACCACTGCCCTCCTGTCTTAGCGTAGCGCGTGTCGAGGCGGACGTCGTCGCGGTAGCGATGACGGACGTCGAGACGAGCACATGACACAACTGCCACCTTTCTTAGCGTAAACAGAGTCGAGGCGGACGTCGTCGCGGTAGCGACGACGGACGCCGAGACGAGCACGTGACACCACTGCCACCCTGTCTTAGCATAACGCGAGTCGAGGCGGACGTCGTCGCAGTAGCGATGAAGGACGCCGAGACGAGCACGTGACACCACTGCCACCCTGTCTTAGCGTAACACGAGTCGAGGCGGACGTCGTCGCCGTAGCGACGAAGGACGCCGAGATGAGCACGTGACACCACTGCCACCCTGTCTTAGCGTAACGCGAGTCGAGGCGGACGTCGTCGCGGTAGTGAGGACGGACGCCGAGACGAGCACGTGACACCACTGCCAACCTGTCTTACCATAACGCGAGTGGAGGCGGACGTCGTCGCGGTAGCGAGGACGGACGCCGAGACGAGCACGTGACACCACTGCCAACCTGTCTTAGCATAACGCGAGTCGAGGCGGACGTCTTTGCGGTAGCGACAACGGACGCCGAGACAAGCACGTGACACCACTGCCACCATGTCTTAGCGTAACGCGAGTCGAGGCGGACGTCATGGCGGTAGCGACAACGGACGCCGAGACGAGCACGTGACACCACTGCCACCCTGTCTTAGCATAACGCGAGTCGAGGCGGATGTCGTCGCGGTAGCGACGACGGACGCCGAGACGAGCACGTGACACCACTGCCCTCTTGTCTTAGCGTAGCGCGTGTCGAGGCAGACATCGTCGCGGTAGCGATGACGGACGCCGAGACGAGCACATGACACAACTGCCACCCTTTCTTAGCGTAACGCGAGTCGAGGCGGACGTCGTCGCGGTAGCGACGACGGACGCCGAGACGAGCACGTGACACCACTGCCACCCTGTCTTAGCGTAATGCGAGTCGAGGCGGACGTCGTCGCAGTAGCGACGAAGGACGCCGAGATGAGCACGTGACACCACTGCCACCCTGTCTTAGCGTAACGCGAGTCGAGGCGGACGTTGTCGCGGTAGTGACGAAGGACACCGAGAGGAGCACGTGACACCACTGCCACCCTGTCTTAGCGTAACGCGAGTCGAGGCGGACGTCGTCGGGGTAGCGACGACGGATGCCCAGACGAGCACGTGACACCACTGCCAACCTGTCTTAGCATAACGCGAGTCGAGGCGGACATCATCGCGGTAGCGACGACGGACGCCGAGACGAGCACGTGACACCACTGCCACCCTGTCTTAGCTTAGAGCGAGTCGAGGCGGACGTCGTCGAGGTAGCGACGATGGACGCCGAGACGAGCACGTGACACCACTGCCACCCTGTCTTAGCGTAATGCGAGTCGAGGCGGACGTCTTTGCGGTAGCGACAACGGACGCCGAGACGAGCACGTGACACCACTGCCACCATGTCTTAGCGTAACGCGAGTCGAGGCGGACGTCATGGCGGTAGCGACAACAAACACCGAGACGAGCACGTGACACCACTGCCATCCTGTCTTAGCGTTGCGTGTGTCGAGGCGGACATCGTCGCGGTAGCGATGACGGACGCCGAGACGAGCACATGACACAACTGCCACCCTTTCTTAGCGTAACGCGAGTCGAGGCGGACGTCGTCGCGGTAGCGACGACGGACGCCGAGACGAGCACGTGACACCACTGCCACCCTGTCTTAGCGTAATGCGAGTCGAGGCGGACGTCGTCGCCGTAGCGACGAAGGACGCCGAGATGAGCATGTGACACCACTGCCACCCTGTCTTAGCGTAACGCGAGTCGAGGCGGACGTCGTCGCGGTAGCGACGAAGGAAGCCGAGAGGAGCACGTGACACCACTGCCACCCTGTCTTAGCGTAACGCGAGTCGAGGCGGACGTCGTCGCGGTAGCGACGACGGATGCCCAGACGAGCACGTGACACCACTGCCAACCTGTCTTAGCATAACGCGAGTCGAGGCGTACCGCGACGACGGACGCCGAGACGAGCACGTGACACCACTGTCAACCTGTCTTAGCATAGCGCGAATCGAGGCGGACATCTTTGCGGTAGCGACAACGGACGCCGAGACGAGCACGTGACACCACTGCCACCCTGTCTTAGCGTAACGCGAGTCGAGGCGGACGTCATTGAGGTAGCGACGATGGACGCCGAGACGAGCACGTGACACCACTGCCACCTTGTCTTAGCGTAGCGCGAGTCGAGGCAGACATCGTCACGGTAGCGACGACGGACGCTGAGACGAGCACGTGACACCACTGCCCTCCTGTCTTAGCGTAGCGCGTGTCGAGGCGGACGTCGTCGCGGTAGCGACGAGGGACGCCGAGACGAGCACGTGACACCACTGCCACCCTGTCTTAGCGTAGCGCGAGTCGAGGTGGATGTCGTCGCGGTAGCGATGACGGACGCCGAGACATGCACGTGACACCACTGCCACCCTTTCTTAGCGTAACGCGAGTCGAGGCGGACGTCGTCGCGGTAGCGACGACGGATGCCGAGACGAGCACGTGACACCACTGCCACCCTGTCTTAGCGTAACGCGAGTCGAGGCGGACGTCGTCGCCGTAGCGACGAAGGACGCCGAGATGAGCACGTGACACCACTGCCACCCTGTCTTAGCGTAACGCGAGTCGAGGCGGACGTCGTCGCGGTAGCGACGACGAACGCCCAGACGAGCACGTGATACCACTGCCGCCCTGGCTTAGCGTAGCGCGAGTCAAGGCGGACATCGTCGTGGTAGCGACGACGGACGCCGAGACGAGCATGTGACACCACTGCCACCCTATCTTAGCTTAGAGCGAGTCGAGGTGGACGTCGTCGAGGTAGCGACGATGGACGCCGAGACGAGCACGTGACACCACTGCCACCCTGTCTTAGCGTGCGAGTCGAGGCGGACGTCGTCGTGGTAGCGACGACGGACGCCGAGACGAGCACGTGACACCACTGCCACCCTTTCTTAGCGTAACGCGAGTCGAGGCGGACGTCGTCGCGGTAGCGACGACGGATGCAGAGACGAGCACGTGACACCACTGCCACCCAGTCTTAGCGTAATGAGAGTCCAGGCGGACGTCGTTGCGGTAGCGACAACGGACGCCGAGACGAGCACGTGACACCACTGCCACCCTGTCTTAGCATAACGCGAGTCGAGGCGGACGTCGTCGCGGTAGCGACGACGGACGCCGAGACGAGCACGTGACACCACTGCCCTCCTGTCTTAGCGTAGCGCGTGTCGAGGCGGACGTCGTCGCGGTAGCGATGACGGACGCCAAGACGAGCACATGACACAACTGCCACCTTTCTTAGCGTAACGCGAGTCGAGGCGGACGTCGTCGCGGTAGCGACGACGGACGCCGAGACGAGCACGTGACACCACTGCCACCCTGTCTTAGCGTAACACGAGTCGAGGCGGACGTCGTCGCCGTAGCGACGAAGGACGCCGAGATGAGCACGTGACACCACTGCCACCCTGTCTTAGCGTAACGCGAGTCGAGGCGGACGTCGTCGCGGTAGCGAGGACGGACGCCGAGACGAGCACGTGACACCACTGCCAACCTGTCTTACCATAACGCGAGTGGAGGCGGACGTCGTCGCGGTAGCGAGGACGGACGCCGAGACGAGCACGTGACACCACTGCCAACCTGTCTTAGCATAACGCGAGTCGAGGCGGACGTCTTTGCGGTAGCGACAACGGACGCCGAGACAAGCACGTGACACCACTGCCACTATGTCTTAGCGTAACGCGAGTCGAGGCGGACGTCATGGCGGTAGCGACAACGGACGCCGAGACGAGCACGTGACACCACTGCCACCCTGTCTTAGCATAACGCGAGTCGAGGCGGATGTCGTCGCGGTAGCGACGACGGACGCCGAGACGAGCACGTGACACCACTGCCCTCTTGTCTTAGCGTAGCGCGTGTCGAGGCAGACATCGTCGCGGTAGCGATGACGGACGCCGAGACGAGCACATGACACAACTGCCACCCTTTCTTAGCGTAACGCGCGTCGAGGCGGACGTCGTCGCGGTAGCGACGACGGACGCCGAGACGAGCACGTGACACCACTGCCACCCTGTCTTAGCGTAATGCGAGTCGAGGCGGACGTCGTCGCAGTAGCGACGAAGGACGCCGAGATGAGCACGTGACACCACTGCCACCCTGTCTTAGCGTAACGCGAGTCGAGGCGGACGTCGTCGCGGTAGTGACGAAGGACGCCGAGAGGAGCACGTGACACCACTGCCACCCTGTCTTAGCGTAACGCGAGTCGAGGCGGACGTCGTCGGGGTAGCGATGACGGATGCCCAGACGAGCACGTGACACCACTGCCAACCTGTCTTAGCATAACGCGAGTCGAGGCGGACGTCGTCGCGGTAGCGACGACGGACGCCGAGACGAGCACGTGACACCACTGCCCTCCTGTCTTAGCATAGCGCGAGTCGAGGCGGACATCGTCGCGGTAGCGACAACGGACGCCGAGACGAGCACGTGACACCACTGCCCTCCTGTCTTAGCGTAGCGCGAGTCGAGGCGGATGTCGTCGCGGTAGCGATGACGGACGCCGAGACGAGCACGTGACACCACTGCCACCCTTTCTTAGCGTAGCGCGAGTCGAGGCGGACGTCGTCGCGGTAGCGACGACGGATGCCGAGACGAGCACGTGACACCACTGCCACCCTGTCTTAGCGTAACGCGAGTCGAGGCGGACGTCGTCGCGGTAGCGACGAAGGACGCCGAGATGAGCACGTGACACCACTGCCACCCTGTCTTAGCGTAACGCGAGTCGAGGCGGACGTCGTCGCGGTAGCGACGACGAACGCCCAGACGAGCACGTGATACCACTGCCACCCTGGCTTAGCGTAGCGTGAGTCAAGGCGGACATCGTCGCGGTAGCGACGACGGACGCCGAGACGAGCACGTGACACCACTGCCACCCTGTCTTAGCTTAGAGCGAGTCGAGGCGGACGTCGTCGAGGTAGCGACGATGGACGCCGAGACGAGCACGTGACACCACTGCCACCCTGTCTTAGCGTGCGAGTCGAGGCGGATGTCGTCGTGGTAGCGACGACGGACGCCGAGACGAGCACGTGACACCACTGCCACCCTTTCTTAGCGTAACGCGAGTCGAGGCGGACGTCGTCGCGGTAGCGACGACGGATGCAGAGACGAGCACGTGACACCACTGCCACCCTGTCTTAGCGTAACGAGAGTCCAGGCGGACGTCGTTGCGGTAGCGACAACGGACGCCGAGACGAGCACGTGACACCACTGCCCTCCTGTCTTAGCGTAGCGCGAGTCGAGGTGGATGTCGTCGCGGTAGCGATGACGGACGCCGAGACGAGCACGTGACACCACTGCCACCCTTTCTTAGCGTAGCGCGAGTCGAGGCGGACGTCGTCGCGGTAGCGACGACGGATGCCGAGACGAGCACGTGACACCACTGCCACCCTGTCTTAGCGTAACGCGAGTCGAGGCGGACGTCGTCGCGGTAGCGACGAAGGACGCCGAGATGAGCACGTGACACCACTGCCACCCTGTCTTAGCGTAACGCGAGTCGAGGCGGACGTCGTCGCGGTAGCGACGACGAACGCCCAGACGAGCACGTGATACCACTGCCACCCTGGCTTAGCGTAGCGCGAGTCAAGGCGGACATCGTCGCGGTAGCGACGACGGACGCCGAGACGAGCACGTGACACCACTGCCACCCTGTCTTAGCTTAGAGCGAGTCGAGGCGGACGTCGTCGAGGTAGCGACGATGGACGCCGAGACGAGCACGTGACACCACTGCCACCCTGTCTTAGCGTGCGAGTCGAGGCGGACGTCGTCGTGGTAGCGACGACGGACGCCGAGACGAGCACGTGACACCACTGCCACCCTTTCTTAGCGTAACGCGAGTCGAGGCGGACGTCGTCGCGGTAGCGACGACGGATGCAGAGACGAGCACGTGACACCACTGCCACCCTGTCTTAGCGTAACGAGAGTCCAGGCGGACGTCGTTGCGGTAGCGACAACGGACGCCGAGACGAGCACGTGACACCACTACCACCCTGTCTTAGCATAACGCGAGTCGAGGCGGACGTCGTCGCGGTAGCGACGACGGACGCCGAGACGAGCACGTGACACCACTGCCCTCCTGTCTTAGCGTAACGCGAGTCGAGGCGGACGTCGTCGCGGTAGCGATGACGGACGCCGAGACGAGCACATGACACAACTGCCACCTTTCTTAGCATAACGCGAGTCGAGGCGGACGTCGTCGCGGTAGCGACGACAGACGCCGAGACGAGCACGTGACACCACTGCCACCCTGTCTTAGCGTAACGCGAGTCGAGGCGGACGTCGTCGCAGTAGCGACGAAGGACGCCGAGATGAGCACGTGACACCACTGCCACCCTGTCTTAGCGTAATGCGAGTCGAGGCGGACGTCGTCGCAGTAGCGACGAAGGACGCCGAGATGAGCACGTGACACCACTGCCACCCTGTCTTAGCGTAACGCGAGTCGAGGCGGACGTCGTCGCGGTAGCGACGAAGGACGCCGAGAGGAGCACGTGACACCACTGCCACCCTGTCTTAGCGTAACGCGAGTCGAGGCGGACGTCGTCGCGGTAGCGACGACGGATGCCCAGACGAGCACGTGACACCACTGCCAACCTGTCTTAGCATAACGCGAGTCGAGGCGGACGTCGTCGCGGTAGCGACGACGGACGCCGAGACGAGCACGTGACACCACTGTCAACCTGTCTTAGCATAGCGCGAGTCGAGGCGGACATCTTTGCGGTAGCGACAACGGACGCCGAGACGAGCACGTGAAACCACTGCCACCCTGTCTTAGCGTAACGCGAGTCGAGGCGGACGTCATTGAGGTAGCGACGATGGACGCCGAGACGAGCACGTGACACCACTGCCACCTTGTCTTAGCGTAGCACGAGTCGAGGCAGACATCGTCGCGGTAGCGACGACGGACGCCGAGACGAGCACGTGACACCACTGCCCTCCTGTCTTAGCGTAGCGCGTGTCGAGGCGGACGTCGTCGCGGTAGCGACGAGGGACGCCGAGACGAGCACGTGACACCACTGCCACCCTGTCTTAGCGTAGCGCAAGTCGAGGTGGATGTCGTCGCGGTAGCGATGACGGACGCCGAGACATGCACGTGACACCACTGCCACCCTTTCTTAGCGTAACGCGAGTCGAGGCGGATGTCGTCGCGGTAGCGACGACGGATGCAGAGACGAGCACGTGACACCACTGCCACCCTGTCTTAGCGTAACGAGAGTCCAGGCGGACGTCGTTGCGGTAGCGACAACGGACGCCGAGACGAGCACGTGACACCACTGCCACCCTGTCTTAGCATAACGCGAGTCGAGGCGGACGTCGTCGCGGTAGCGACGACGGACGCCGAGACGAGCACGTGACACCACTGCCCTCCTGTCTTAGCATAGCGCGTGTCGAGGCGGACGTCGTCGCGGTAGCGATGACGGACGTCGAGACGAGCACATGACACAACTGCCACCTTTCTTAGCGTAAACAGAGCCGAGGCGGACGTCGTCGCGGTAGCGACGACGGACGCCGAGACGAGCACGTGACACCACTGCCACCCTGTCTTAGCGTAACGCGAGTCGAGGCGGACGTCGTCGCAGTAGCGATGAAGGACGCCGAGATGAGCACGTGACACCACTGCCACCCTGTCTTAGCGTAACGCGAGTCGAGGCGGACGTCGTCGCGGTAGCGATGAAGGACGCCGAGATGAGCACGTGACACCACTGCCACCCTGTCTTAGCGTAACGCGAGTCGAGGCGGACGTCGTCGCGGTAGCGACGACGGACGCCCAGACGAGCACGTGACACCACTGCCAACCTGTCTTAGCCTAACGCGAGTCGAGGCGGACGTCGTCGCGGTAGCGATGACGGACGCCGAGACGAGCACGTGACACCACTGCCAACCTGTCTTAGCATAACGCGAGTCGAGGCGGACGTCTTTGCGGTAGCGACAACGGCCGCCGAGACGAGCACGTGACACCACTGCCACCATGTCTTAGCGTAACGCGAGTCGAGGCGGACGTCATGGCGGTAGCGACAACGGACGCCGAGACGAGCACGTGACACCACTGCCACCCTGTCTTAGCAAAACGCGAGTCGAGGCGGACGTCGTCGCGGTAGCGACGACGAACGCCGAGACGAGCACGTGACACCACTACCATCCTGTCTTAGCGTAGCGCGTGTCGAGGCGGCATCGTCGCGGTAGCGATGACGGACGCCGAGACGAGCACATGACACAACTGCCACCCTTTCTTAGCGTAACGCGAGTCGAGGCCGACGTCGTCGCGGTAGCGACGACGGACGCCGAGACGAGCACGTGACACCACTGCCACCCTGTCTTAGCGTAATGCGAGTCGAGGCGGACGTCGTCGCAGTAGCGACGAAGGACGCCGGGATGAGCACGTGACACCACTGCCACCCTGTCTTAGTGTAACGCGAGTCGAGGCGGACGTTGTCGCGGTAGTGACGAAGGACACCGAGAGGAGCACGTGACACCACTGCCACCCTGTCTTAGCGTAACGCGAGTCGAGGCGGACGTCGTCGCGGTAGCGACGACGGATGCCCAGACGAGCACGTGACACCACTGCCAACCTGTCTTAGCATAACGCGAGTCGAGGCGGACGTCGTCGCGGTAGCGACGACGGACGCCGAGACGAGCACGTGACACCACTGTCAACCTGTCTTAGCATAGCGCGAGTCGAGGCGGACATCTTTGCGGTAGCGACAACGGACGCCGAGACGAGCACGTGACACCACTGCCCTCCTGTCTTAGCGTAGCGCGTGTCGAGGCGGACGTCGTCGCGGTAGCGACGAGGGACGCCGAGACGAGCACGTGACACCACTGCCACCCTGTCTTAGCGTAGCGCGAGTCGAGGTGGATGTCGTCGCGGTAGCGATGACGGACGCCGAGACATGCACGTGACACCACTGCCACCCTTTCTTAGCGTAACGCGAGTCGAGGCGGACGTCGTCGCGGTAGCGACGTCGGATGCCGAGACGAGCACGTGACACCACTGCCACCCTGTCTTAGCGTAACGCGAGTCGAGGCGGACGTCGTCGCGGTAGCGACGAAGGACGCCGAGATGAGCACGTGACACCACTGCCACCCTGTCTTAGCGTAACGCGAGACGAGGCGGACGTCGTCGCGGTAGCGACGACGAACGCCCAGACGAGCACGTGATACCACTGCCACCCTGGCTTAGCGTAGCGCGAGTCAAGGCGGACATCGTCGCGGTAGCGACGACGGACGCCGAGACGAGCACGTGACACCACTGCCACCCTGTCTTAGCTTAGAGCGAGTCGAGGCGGACGTCGTCGCGGTAGCGACGACGGACGCCGAGACGAGCACGTGACACCACTGTCAACCTGTCTTAGCATAGCGCGAGTTGAGGCGGACATCTTTGCGGTAGCGACAACGGACGCCGAGACGAGCACGTGACACCACTGCCCTCCTGTCTTAGCGTAGCGCGTGTCGAGGCGGACGTCGTCGCGGTAGCGACGAGGGACGCCGAGACGAGCACGTGACACCACTGCCACCCTGTCTTAGCGTAGCGCGAGTCGAGGTGGATGTCGTCGCGGTAGCGATGACGGACGCCGAGACATGCACGTGACACCACTGCCACCCTTTCTTAGCGTAACGCGAGTCGAGGCGGACGTCGTCGCGGTAGCGACGACGGATGCCGAGACGAGCACGTGACACCACTGCCACCCTGTCTTAGCGTAACGCCAGTCGAGGCGGACGTCGTCGCGGTAGCGACGAAGGACGCCGAGATGAGCACGTGACACCACTGCCACCCTGTCTTAGCGTAACGCGAGTCGAGGCGGACGTCGTCGCGGTAGCGACGACGAACGCCCAGACAAGCACGTGATACCACTGCCACCCTGGCTTAGCGTAGCGTGAGTCAAGGCGGACATCGTCGCGGTAGCGACGACGGACGCCGAGACGAGCACGTGACACCACTGCCACCCTGTCTTAGCGTGCGAGTCGAGGCGGACGTCGTCGTGGTTGCGACGACGGACGCCGAGACGAGCACGTGACACCACTGCCACCCTTTCTTAGTGTAACGCGAGTCGAGGCGGACGTCGTCGCTGTAGCGACGACGGATGCAGAGACGAGCACGTGACACCACTGCCACCCTGTCTTAGCGTAGCGCGAGTCGAGGTGGATGTCGTCGCGGTAGCGATGACGGACGCCGAGACATGCACGTGACACCACTGCCACCCTGTCTTAGCGTAACGCGAGTCGAGGCGGACGTCGTCGCGGTAGCGACGACGGATGCCCAGACGAGCACGTGACACCACTGCCAACCTGTCTTAGCATAACGCGAGTCGAGGCGGACGTCGTCGCGGTAGCGACGACGGATGCCGAGACGAGCACGTGACACCACTGTCAACCTGTCTTAGCATAGCGCGAGTCGAGGCGGACATCTTTGCGGTAGCGACAACGGACGCCGAGACGAGCACGTGACACCACTGCCCTCCTGTCTTAGCGTAGCGCGTGTCGAGGCGGACGTCGTCGCGGTAGCGACGAGGGACGCCGAGACGAGCACGTGACACCACTGCCACCCTGTCTTAGCGTAGCGCGAGTCGAGGTGGATGTCGTCGCGGTAGCGATGACGGACGCCGAGACATGCACGTGACACCACTGCCACCCTTTCTTAGCGTAACGCGAGTCGAGGCGGACGTCGTCGCGGTAGCGACGTCGGATGCCGAGACGAGCACGTGACACCACTGCCACCCTGTCTTAGCGTAACGCGAGTCGAGGCGGACGTCGTCGCGGTAGCGACGAAGGACGCCGAGATGAGCACGTGACACCACTGCCACCCTGTCTTAGCGTAACGCGAGTCGAGGCGGACGTCGTCGCGGTAGCGACGACGAACGCCCAGACGAGCACGTGATACCACTGCCACCCTGGCTTAGCGTAGCGCGAGTCAAGGCGGACATCGTCGCGGTAGCGACGACGGACGCCGAGACGAGCACGTGACACCACTGCCACCCTGTCTTAGCTTAGAGCGAGTCGAGGCGGACGTCGTCGCGGTAGCGACGACGGACGCCGAGACGAGCACGTGACACCACTGTCAACCTGTCTTAGCATAGCGCGAGTTGAGGCGGACATCTTTGCGGTAGCGACAACGGACGCCGAGACGAGCACGTGACACCACTGCCCTCCTGTCTTAGCGTAGCGCGTGTCGAGGCGGACGTCGTCGCGGTAGCGACGAGGGACGCCGAGACGAGCACGTGACACCACTGCCACCCTGTCTTAGCGTAGCGCGAGTCGAGGTGGATGTCGTCGCGGTAGCGATGACGGACGCCGAGACATGCACGTGACACCACTGCCACCCTTTCTTAGCGTAACGCGAGTCGAGGCGGACGTCGTCGCGGTAGCGACGACGGATGCCGAGACGAGCACGTGACACCACTGCCACCCTGTCTTAGCGTAACGCGAGTCGAGGCGGACGTCGTCGCGGTAGCGACGAAGGACGCCGAGATGAGCACGTGACACCACTGCCACCCTGTCTTAGCGTAACGCGAGTCGAGGCGGACGTCGTCGCGGTAGCGACGACGAACGCCCAGACGAGCACGTGATACCACTGCCACCCTGGCTTAGCGTAGCGCGAGTCAAGGCGGACATCGTCGCGGTAGCGACGACGGACGCCGAGACGAGCACGTGACACCACTGCCACCCTGTCTTAGCGTGCGAGTCGAGGCGGACATCGTCATGGTTGCGACGACGGACGCCGAGACGAGCACGTGACACCACTGCCACCCTTTCTTAGTGTAACGCGAGTCGAGGCGGACGTCGTCGCTGTAGCGACGACGGATGCAGAGACGAGCACGTGACACCACTGCCACCCTGTCTTAGCGTAGCGCGAGTCGAGGTGGATGTCGTCGCGGTAGCGATGACGGACGCCGAGACATGCACGTGACACCACTGCCACCCTTTCTTAGCGTAACGCGAGTCGAGGCGGACGTCGTCGCGGTAGCGACGACGGATGCAGAGACGGGCACGTGACACCACTGCCACCCTGTCTTAGCGTAACGAGAGTCCAGGCGGACGTCGTTGCGGTAGCGACAACGGACGCCGAGACGAGCACGTGACACCACTGCCACCCTGTCTTAGCATAACGCGAGTCGAGGCGGACGTCGTCGCGGTAGCGACGACGGACGCCGAGACGAGCACGTGACACCACTGCCCTCCTGTCTTAGCGTAGCGCGTGTCGAGGCGGACGTCATCGCGGTAGCGATGACGGACGTCGAGACGAGCACATGACACAACTGCCACCTTTCTTAGCGTAAACAGAGTCGAGGCGGACGTCGTCGCGGTAGCGACGACGGACGCCGAGACGAGCACGTGACACCACTGCCACCCTGTCTTAGCGTAACACGAATCAAGGCGGACGTCGTCGCAGTAGCGATGAAGGACGCCGAGATGAGCACGTGACACCACTGCCACCCTGTCTTAGCGTAACGCGAGTCGAGGCGGACGTCGTCGCGGTAGCGACGACGGACGCCTAGACGAGCACGTGACACCACTGCCAACCTGTCTTAGCCTAACGCGAGTCGAGGCGGACGTCGTCGCGGTAGCGATGACGGACGCCGAGACGAGCACGTGACACCACTGCCAACCTGTCTTAGCATAACGCGAGTCGAGGCGGACGTCTTTGCGGTAGCGACAACGGACGCCGAGACGAGCACGTGACACCACTGCCACCATGTCTTAGCGTAACGCGAGTCGAGGCGGACGTCATGGCGGTAGCGACAACGGACGCCGAGACGAGCACGTGACACCACTGCCACCCTGTCTTAGCATAACGCGAGTCGAGGCGGACGTCGTCGCGGTAGCGACGACGGACGCCGAGACGAGCACGTGACACCACTGCCATCCTGTCTTAGCGTAGCGCGTGTCGAGGCGGACGTCGTCGCGGTAGCGACGACGGACGCCGAGACGAGCACGTGACACCACTGCCACCCTGTCTTAGCGTAATGCGAGTCGAGGCGGACGTCGTCGCAGTAGCGACGAAGGACGCCGAGATGAGCACGTGACACCACTGCCACCCTGTCTTAGCGTAACGCGAGTCGAGGCGGACGTTGTCGCGGTAGTGACGAAGGACGCCGAGAGGAGCACGTGACACCACTGCCACCCTGTCTTAGCGTAACGCGAGTCGAGGCGGACGTCGTCGCGGTAGCGACGACGGATGCCCAGACGAGCACGTGACACCACTGCCAACCTGTCTTAGCATAACGCGAGTCGAGGCGGACGTCGTCGCGGTAGCGACGACGGACGCCGAGACGAGCACGTGACACCACTGTCAACCTGTCTTAGCATAGCGCGAGTCGAGGCGGACATCTTTGCGGTAGCGACAACGGACGCCGAGACGAGCACGTGACACCACTGCCCTCCTGTCTTAGCGTAGCGCGTGTCGAGGCGGACGTCGTCGCGGTAGCGACGAGGGACGCCGAGACGAGCACGTGACACCACTGCCACCCTGTCTTAGCGTAGCGCGAGTCGAGGTGGATGTCGTCGCGGTAGCGATGACGGACGCCGAGACATGCACGTGACACCACTGCCACCCTTTCTTAGCGTAACGCGAGTCGAGGCGGACGTCGTCGCGGTAGCGACGACGGATGCCGAGACGAGCACGTGACACCACTGCCACCCTGTCTTAGCGTAACGCGAGTCGAGGCGGACGTCGTCGCGGTAGCGACGAAGGACGCCAAGATGAGCACGTGACACCACTGCCACCCTGTCTTAGCGTAACGCGAGTCGAGGCGGACGTCGTCGCGGTAGCGACGACGAACGCCCAGACGAGCACGTGATACCACTGCCACCCTGGCTTAGCGTAGCGCGAGTCAAGGCGGACATCGTCGCGGTAGCGACGACGGACGCCGAGACGAGCACGTGACACCACTGCCACCCTGTCTTAGCTTAGAGCGAGTCGAGGCAGACGTCGTCGAGGTAGCGACGATGGACGCCGAGATGAGCACGTGACACCCCTGCCACCCTGTCTTAGCGTGCGAGTCGAGGCGGACGTCGTCGTGGTTGCGACGACGGACGCCGAGACGAGCACGTGACACCACTGCCACCCTTTCTTAGTGTAACGCGAGTCGAGGCGGACGTCGTCGCTGTAGCGACGACGGATGCAGAGACGAGCACGTGACACCACTGCCACCCTGTCTTAGCGTAACGAGAGTCCAGGCGGACGTCGTTGCGGTAGCGACAACGGACGCCGAGACGAGCACGTGACACCACTGCCACCCTGTCTTAGCATAACGCGAGTCGAGGCGGACGTCGTCGCGGTAGCGACGACGGACGCCGAGACGAGCACGTGACACCACTGCCCTCCTGTCTTAGCGTAGCGCGTGTCGAGGCGGACGTCGTCGCGGTAGCGATGACGGACGCCTAGACGAGCACATGATACAACTGCCACCTTTCTTAGCGTAACGCGAGTCGAGGCGGACGTCGTCGCGGTAGCGACGACGGACGCCGAGACGAGCACGTGACACCACTGCCACCCTGTCTTAGCGTAACGCGAGTCGAGGCGGACGTCGTCGCCGTAGCGACGAAGGACGCCGAGATGAGCACGTGACACCACTGCCACCCTGTCTTAGCGTAATGCGAGTCGAGGCGGACGTCGTCGCAGTAGCGACGAAGGACGCCGAGATGAGCACGTGACACCGCTGCCACCCTGTCTTAGCGTAACGTGAGTCGAGGCGGACGTCGTCGCGGTAGCGACGAAGGACGCCGAGAGGAGCACGTGACACCACTGCCACCCTGTCTTAGCGTAACGCGAGTCGAGGCGGACGTCGTCGCGGTAGCGACGACGGATGCCCAGACGAGCACGTGACACCACTGCCAACCTGTCTTAGCATAGCGCGAGTCGAGGCGGACATCTTTGCGGTAGCGACAACGGACGCCGAGACGAGCACGTGACACCACTGCCACCCTGTCTTAGCGTAACGCGAGTCGAGGCGGACGTCATTGAGGTAGCGACGATGGACGCCGAGACGAGCACGTGACACCACTGCCACCTTGTCTTAGCGTAGCGCGAGTCGAGGCAGACATCGTCGCGGTAGCGACGACGGACGCCGAGACGAGCACGTGACACCACTGCCCTCCTGTCTTAGCGTAGCGCGTGTCGAGGCGGACGTTGTCGCGGTAGCGACGAGGGACGCCGAGACGAGCACGTGACACCACTGCCACCCTGTCTTAGCGTAGCGCGAGTCGAGGTGGATGTCATCGCGGTAGAGATGACGGACGCCGAGACATGCACGTGACACCACTGCCACCCTTTCTTAGCGTAACGCGAGTCGAGGCGGATGTCGTCGCGAAAGCGACGACGGATGCCGAGACGAGCACGTGACACCACTGCCACCCTGTCTTAGCGTAACGCGAGTCGAGGCGGACGTCGTCGCGGTAGCGAAGAAGGACGCCGAGATGAGCACGTGACACCACTGCCACCCTGTCTTAGCGTAACGCGAGTCAAGGCGGACGTCGTCGCGGTAGCGACGACGAACGCCCAGACGAGCACGTGATACCACTGCCACCCTGGCTTAGCGTAGCGCGAGTCAAGGCGGACATCGTCGCGGTAGCGACGATGGACGCCGAGACGAGCACGTGACACCACTGCCACCCTGTCTTAGCTTAGAGCGAGTCGAGGCGGACGTCGTCGAGGTAGCGACGATGGACGCCGAGACGAGCACGTGACACCACTGCCACCCTGTCTTAGCGTGCGAGTCGAGGCGGACGTCGTCGTGGTAGCGACGACGGACGCCGAGACGAGCACGTGACACCACTGCCACCCTATCTTAGCGTAACGCGAGTCGAGGTGGACGTCGTCGCGGTAGCGATGACGGATGCAGAGACGAGCACGTGACACCACTGCCACCCTGTCTTAGCGTAACGAGAGTCCAGGCGGACGTCGTTGCGGTAGCGAGAACGGATGCCGAGACGAGCACGTGACACCACTGCCACCCTGTCTTAGCATAACGCGAGTCGAGGCGGACGTCGTCGCGGTAGCGACGACGGACGCCGAGACGAGCACGTGACACCACTGCCTCCTGTCTTAGCGTAGCGCGTGTCGAGGCGGACGTCGTCGCGGTAGCGATGACGGACGCCGAGACGAGCACATGACACAACCGCCACCTTTCTTAGCGTAATGCGAATCGAGGCGGACGTCGTCGCGGTAGCGACGACGGACGCCGAGACGAGCACGTGACACCACTGCCACCCTGTCTTAGCGTAACGCGAGTCGAGGCGGACGTCGTCGCAGTAGCGACGAAGGACGCCGAGATGAGCACGTGACACCACTGCCACCCTGTCTTAGCGTAACGCGAGTCGAGGCGGACGTCGTCGCGGTAGCGACGAAGGACGCCGAGATGAGCGCGTGACACCACTGCCACCCTGTCTTAGCATAACGCGAGTCGAGGCGGACGTCGTCGCGGTAGCGACGACGGACGCCCAGACGAGCACGTGACACCACTGCCAACCTGTCTTAACATAACGCGAGTCGAGGCGGACGTCGTCGCGGTAGCGATGACGGACGCCGAGACGAGCACGTGACACCACTGCCAACCTGTCTTAGCATAACGCGAGTCGAGGCGGACGTCTTTGCGGTAGCGACAACGGACGCCGAGACGAGCACGTGACACCACTGCCACCATGTCTTAGCGTAACGCGAGTCGAGGCGGACGTCATGGCGGTAGCGACAACGGACGCCGAGACGAGCACGTGACACCACTGCCACCCTGTCTTAGCATAACGCGAGTCGAGGCGGACGTCGTCGCGGTAGCGACGACGGACGCCGAGACGAGCACGTGACACCACTGCCATCCTGTCTGAGCGTAGCGCGTGTCGAGGTGGACATCGTCGCTGTAGCGATGACGGACGCCGAGACGAGCACATGACACAACTGCCACCCTTTCTTAGCGTAACGCGAGTCGAGGCGGACGTCGTCGCGGTAGCGATGACGGACGCCGAGACGAGCACGGGACACCACTGCCACCCAGTCTTAGCGTAATGCGAGTCGAGGCGGACGTCGTCGCAGTAGCGACGAAGGACGCCGAGATGAGCACGTGACACCACTGCCACCCTGTCTTAGCGTAACGCGAGTCGAGGCGGACGTCGTCGCGGTAGCGACGAAGGACGCCGAGAGGAGCACGTGACACCACTGCCACCCTGTCTTAGCGTAACGCGAGTCGAGGCGGACGTCGTCGCGGTAGCGACGACGGACGCCCAGACGAGCACGTGACACCACTGCCAACCTGTCTTAGCATAACGCGAGTCGAGGCGGACGTCGTCGCGGTAGCGACGACGGACGCCGAGACGAGCACGTGACACCACTATCAACCTGTCTTAGCATAGCGCGAGTCGAGGCGAACATCTTTGCGGTAGCGACAACGGACGCCCAGACGAGCACGTGACACCACTGCCACCCTGTCTTAGCGTAACGCGAGTCGTGGCGGACGTCATTGCGGTAGCGACGATGGACGCCGAGACGAGCACGTGACACCACTGCCACCTTGTCTTAGCATAGCGCGAGTCGAGGCAGACATCGTCGCGGTAGCGATGACGGACGCCGAGACGAGCACGTGACACCACTGCCACCCTGTCTTAGCTTAGAGCGAGTTGAGGCGGATGTCATTGCGGTAGCGACGACGGACGCCAAGACGAGCACGTGACAACACTGCCACCCTCTCTTAGCGTAGCGGGAGTCGAGGCGGACGTCGTCGCGGTAGCAACGATGGACGCCGAGACGAGCACGTGACACCACTGCCACCCTTTTTTAGCTAACGCGAGTCGAGGCGGACGTCGTCGCGGTAGCGACGACGGACACCGAGACGAGCGCGTGACACCACTGCCATCCTGTCTTAGCGTAACGCGAGTCGAGGCGGACGTCGTCGCGGTAGCGACGACGGACACCGAGACGAGCACGTGACACCACTGCCACCCTGTCTTAGCTTAGAGCGAGTCGAGACGGACGTCGTCGCGGTAGCGACGACGGACGCCGAGACGAGCACGTGACACCACTGCCACCCTGTCTTAGCGTAGCGCGAGTCGAGGGGGACGTCGTCGCGGTAGCGACGACGGACGCCGAGACGAGCACGTGACACCACTACCACCCTTTCTTAGCGTAACGCGAGTCGAGGCGGACATTGTCGTGGTAGTGACGACGGATGCCAAGACAAGCACGTGACACCACTGCCACCCTGTCTTAGCGTAACGCGAGTCGAGGCGGACGTCGTCGCGGTAGCGACGACGGACGCCGAGACGAGCACGTGACACCACTGCCAACCTGTCTTAGCGTAACGCGAGTCGAGGCGGACGTCAACGCGGTAGCGACGACGGACGCCGAGACAAGCACGTGACACCACTGCCAACCTGTCTTAGCGTAGCGCGAGTCGAGGCGGACGTCATCGCGGTAGCGACGACGAACGCCGAGACGAGCACGTGACACCACTGCCACCCTGTCTTAGCGTAGCGCGAGTCGAGGCGGACTTCATCACGGTAGCGACAACGGACGCCGAGACGAGCACGTGACACCACTGCCACCCTGTCTTAGCGTAACGCGGGTCGAGTCGGACGTCATCACGGTAGCGACGACGGACACCGAGACTAGCACGTGACACCACTGCCACCCTGTCTTCGCGTAGCGCGAGTCGAGGCAGACATCGTCGCGGAAGCATCGACGGACGCCGAGACGAGCATGTGACACCACTGCCACCTTGTCTTAGCGTAGCGCGAGTTGAGGCGGACATCGTCGCGGTAGCGACGACGGACGCCGAGACGAGCACGTGACACCACGGCCACCCTGTCTTAGCTTAGAGCGAGTCGAGGCGGACATCATCGCGGTAGCGAGGACGGACGCCAAGACGAGCACGTGACACCACTGCCACCCTGTCTTAGCTTAGAGCGAGTCGAGGCGGACATTGTCGCGGTAGCGAGGACGGACGCCAAGACGAGCACTTGACACCACTGCCACCCTGTCTTAGCTTAGAGCGAGTCGAGGCGGACGTCGCTGCGGTAGCGACGTCGGACGCCGAGACGAGCACGTGACACCACTTCCGCCTTGTCTTAGCGTAGCGTGAGTCGAGGCGGACGTCGTCGCGGTAGCGACGAAGGACGCCGAGACGAGCACGTGACACCACTACCACCCTTTCTTAGCGTAAGGCGAGTCGAGACGGACGTCGTCGCGGTAGCGACGACGGACGCCGAGACGAGCACGTGACACCACTGCCACCCTGTCTTAGCGTAACGCGAGTCGAGGCGGACGTCGTCGCGGTAGCGACGACGGACACCGAGACGAGCACGTGACACCACTGCCACCCTGTCTTAGCTTAGAGCGAGTCGAGGCGGACGTCGTCGCGGTAGCGACGAGGGACGCCGAGACGAGCACGTGACACCACTGCCACCCTGTCTTAGCGTAGCGCGAGTCGAGGTGGATGTCGTCGCGGTAGCGACGACGGACGCCGAGACATGCACGTGACACCACTGCCACCCTTTCTTAGCGTAACGCGAGTCGAGGCGGACGTCGTCGCGGTAGCGACGACGGATGCCGAGACGAGCACGTGACACCACTGCCACCCTGTCTTAGCGTAACGCGAGTCGAGGCGGACGTCGTCGCAGTAGTGATGACGGACGCCAAGACGAGCACGTGACACCACTGCCAACCTGTCTTAGCATAACGCGAGTCGAGGCAGACCTCATCGCGGTAGCGACGACGGAGGCCGACACGAGCATGTGACACCACTGCCAACCTGTCTTAGCGTTGTGCAAGTCGAGGCGGACGTCTTTGCGGTAGCGACGACGGACGCCGAGACGAGCACGTGACACCACTGCCACCCTTTCTTAGTGTAACGCGAGTCGAGGCGGACGTCGTCGAGGTAGCTACGACGGACGCCGAGACGAGCACGTGACACCACTGCCACCCTGTCTTAGCGTAACGCGAGTCTAGGCGGACGTCGTCGCGGTAGCGACGACGGACGCCGAGATGAGCATGTGACACCACTGCCACCCTCTCTTAGCATAACGCGAGTCGAGGCAGACGTCGTCGCGGTAGTGACGACGGATGCCGAGACGAGCACGTGACACCATTGCCATCCTGTCTTAGTGTAGCGCATGTCAAGGCGGATGTCGTCGCGGTAGCGACGACGGACGCCGAGACGAGCACATGACACAACTGCCACCCTTTCTTAGCGTAACGCGAGTCGAGGCGGACTTCGTCGGGGTAGCGACGACGGACGCCGAGACGAGCACGTGACACCACTGCCACCCTGTCTTAGCGTAACGTAAGTCGAGGCGGACGTCGTCGCGGTAGCGACGACGGACGCCGAGACAAGCACGTGACACCACTGCCACCCTGTCTTAGCGTAACGTGAGTCGAGGCGGACGTCGTCGCGGTAGCGACGACGGACACCGAGACAAGCACGTGACACCGCTGCCACCCTGTCTTAGCGTAACATGAGTCGAGGCGGACATCGTCGCGGTAGCGACGACGGACGCCGAGATGAGCACGTGACACCACTGCCATCCTGTCTGAGCGTAGCGCGTGTCGAGGTGGACATCGTCGCTGTAGCGATGACGGACGCCGAGACGAGCACATGACACAACTGCCACCCTTTCTTAGCGTAACGCGAGTCGAGGCGGACGTCGTCACGGTAGCGATGACGGACGCCGAGACGAGCACGGGACACCACTGCCACCCAGTCTTAGCGTAATGCGAGTCGAGGCGGACGTCGTCGCAGTAGCGACGAAGGACGCCGAGATGAGCACGTGACACCACTGCCACCCTGTCTTAGCGTAACGCGAGTCGAGGCGGACGTCGTCGCGGTAGCGACGAAGGACGCCGAGAGGAGCACGTGACACCACTGCCACCCTGTCTTAGCGTAACGCGAGTCGAGGCGGACGTCGTCGCGGTAGCGACGACGGACGCCCAGACGAGCACGTGACACCACTGCCAACCTGTCTTAACATAACGCGAGTCGAGGCGGACGTCGTCGCGGTAGCGACGACGGACGCCGAGACGAGCACGTGACACCACTGTCAACCTGTCTTAGCATAGCGCGAGTCGAGGCGGACATCTTTGCGGTAGCGACAACGGACGCCCAGACGAGCACGTGACACCACTGCCACCCTGTCTTAGCGTAACGCGAGTCGTGGCGGACGTCATTGCGGTAGCGACGATGGACGCCGAGACGAGCACGTGACACCACTGCCACCTTGTCTTAGCATAGCGCGAGTCGAGGCAGACATCGTCGCGGTAGCGATGACGGACGCCGAGACGAGCACGTGACACCACTGCCACCCTGTCTTAGCTTAGAGCGAGTTGAGGCGGACGTCATTGCGGTAGCGACGACGGACGCCAAGACGAGCACGTGACAACACTGCCACCCTCTCTTAGCGTAGCGGGAGTCGAGGCGGACGTCGTCGCGGTAGCAACGACGGACGCCGAGACGAGCACGTGACACCACTGCCACCCTTTTTTAGCTAACGCGAGTCGAGGCGGACGTCGTCGCGGTAGCGACGACGGACACCGAGACGAGCGCGTGACACCACTGCCATCCTGTCTTAGCGTAACGCGAGTCGAGGCGAACGTCGTCGCGGTAGCGACGACGGACACCGAGACGAGCACGTGACACCACTGCCACCCTGTCTTAGCTTAGAGCGAGTCGAGACGGACGTCGTCGCGGTAGCGACGACGGACGCCGAGACGAGCACGTGACACCACGGCCACCCTGTCTTAGCTTAGAGCGAGTCGAGGCGGACATCATCGCGGTAGCGAGGACGGACGCCAAGACGAGCACGTGACACCACTGCCACCCTGTCTTAGCTTAGAGCGAGTCGAGGCGGACATTGTCGCGGTAGCGAGGACGGACGCCAAGACGAGCACTTGACACCACTGCCACCCTGTCTTAGCTTAGAGCGAGTCGAGGCGGACGTCGCTGCGGTAGCGACGTCGGACGCCGAGACGAGCACGTGACACCACTTCCGCCTTGTCTTAGCGTAGCGTGAGTCGAGGCGGACGTCGTCGCGGTAGCGACGAAGGACGCCGAGACGAGCACGTGACACCACTGCCACCCTTTCTTAGCGTAAGGCGAGTCGAGACGGACGTCGTCGCGGTAGCGACGACGGACGCCGAGACGAGCACGTGACACCACTGCCACCCTGTCTTAGCGTAACGCGAGTCGAGGCGGACGTCGTCGCGGTAGCGACGACGGACACCGAGACGAGCACGTGACACCACTGCCACCCTGTCTTAGCTTAGAGCGAGTCGAGGCGGACGTCGTCGCGGTAGCGACGAGGGACGCCGAGACGAGCACGTGACACCACTGCCACCCTGTCTTAGCGTAGCGCGAGTCGAGGTGGATGTCGTCGCGGTAGCGACGACGGACGCCGAGACATGCACGTGACACCACTGCCACCCTTTCTTAGCGTAACGCGAGTCGAGGCGGACGTCGTCGCGGTAGCGACGACGGATGCCGAGACGAGCACGTGACACCACTGCCACCCTGTCTTAGCGTAACGCGAGTCGAGGCGGACGTCGTCGCAGTAGTGATGACGGACGCCAAGACGAGCACGTGACACCACTGCCAACATGTCTTAGCATAACGCGAGTCGAGGCAGACGTCATCGCGGTAGCGACGACGGAGGCCGACACGAGCATGTGACACCACTGCCAACCTGTCTTAGCGTTGTGCAAGTCGAGGCGGACGTCTTTGCGGTAGCGACGACGGACGCCGAGACGAGCACGTGACACCACTGCCACCCTTTCTTAGTGTAACGCGAGTCGAGGCGGACGTCGTCGAGGTAGCTACGACGGACGCCGAGACGAGCACGTGACACCACTGCCACCCTGTCTTAGCGTAACGCGAGTCTAGGCGGACGTCGTCGCGGTAGCGACGACGGACGCCGAGATGAGCATGTGACACCACTGCCACCCTCTCTTAGCATAACGCGAGTCGAGGCAGACGTCGTCGCGGTAGTGACGACGGATGCCGAGACGAGCACGTGACACCATTGCCATCCTGTCTTAGTGTAGCGCATGTCAAGGCGGATGTCGTCGCGGTAGCGACGACGGACGCCGAGACGAGCACATGACACAACTGCCACCCTTTCTTAGCGTAACGCGAGTCGAGGCGGACTTCGTCGGGGTAGCGACGACGGACGCCGAGACGAGCACGTGACACCACTGCCACCCTGTCTTAGCGTAACGCGAGTCGAGGCGGACGTCGTCGCGGTAGCGACGACGGACGCCCAGACGAGCACGTGACACCACTGCCAACCTGTCTTAGCATAACGCGAGTCGAGGCGGACGTCGTCGCGGTAGCGACGACGGACGCCGAGACGAGCACGTGACACCACTGTCAACCTGTCTTAGCATAGCGCGAGTCGAGGCGGACATCTTTGCGGTAGCGACAACGGACGCCCAGACGAGCACGTGACACCACTGCCACCCTGTCTTAGCGTAACGCGAGTCGTGGCGGACGTCATTGCGGTAGCGACGATGGACGCCGAGACGAGCACGTGACACCACTGCCACCTTGTCTTAGCATAGCGCGAGTCGAGGCAGACATCGTCGCGGTAGCGATGACGGACGCCGAGACGAGCACGTGACACCACTGCCACCCTGTCTTAGCTTAGAGCGAGTTGAGGCGGACGTCATTGCGGTAGCGACGACGGACGCCAAGACGAGCACGTGACAACACTGCCACCCTCTCTTAGCGTAGCGGGAGTCGAGGCGGACGTCGTCGCGGTAGCAACGACGGACGCCGAGACGAGCACGTGACACCACTGCCACCCTTTTTTAGCTAACGCGAGTCGAGGCGGACGTCGTCGCGGTAGCGACGACGGACACCGAGACGAGCGCGTGACACCACTGCCATCCTGTCTTAGCGTAACGCGAGTCGAGGCGGACGTCGTCGCGGTAGCGACGACGGACACCGAGACGAGCACGTGACACCACTGCCACCCTGTCTTAGCTTAGAGCGAGTCGAGACGGACGTCGTCGCGGTAGCGACGACGGACGCCGAGACGAGCACGTGACACCACGGCCACCCTGTCTTAGCTTAGAGCGAGTCGAGGCGGACATCATCGCGGTAGCGAGGACGGACGCCAAGACGAGCACGTGACACCACTGCCACCCTGTCTTAGCTTAGAGCGAGTCGAGGCGGACATTGTCGCGGTAGCGAGGACGGACGCCAAGACGAGCACTTGACACCACTGCCACCCTGTCTTAGCTTAGGGCGAGTCGAGGCGGACGTCGCTGCGGTAGCGACGTCGGACGCCGAGACGAGCACGTGACACCACTTCCGCCTTGTCTTAGCGTAGCGTGAGTCGAGGCGGACGTCGTCGCGGTAGCGACGAAGGACGCCGAGACGAGCACGTGACACCACTGCCACCCTTTCTTAGCGTAAGGCGAGTCGAGACGGACGTCGTCGCGGTAGCGACGACGGACGCCGAGACGAGCACGTGACACCACTGCCACCCTGTCTTAGCGTAACGCGAGTCGAGGCGGACGTCGTCGCGGTAGCGACGACGGACACCGAGACGAGCACGTGACACCACTGCCACCCTGTCTTAGCTTAGAGCGAGTCGAGGCGGACGTCGTCGCGGTAGCGACGAGGGACGCCGAGACGAGCACGTGACACCACTGCCACCCTGTCTTAGCGTAGCGCGAGTCGAGGTGGATGTCGTCGCGGTAGCGACGACGGACGCCGAGACATGCACGTGACACCACTGCCACCCTTTCTTAGCGTAACGCGAGTCGAGGCGGACGTCGTCGCGGTAGCGACGACGGATGCCGAGACGAGCACGTGACACCACTGCCACCCTGTCTTAGCGTAACGCGAGTCGAGGCGGACGTCGTCGCAGTAGTGATGACGGACGCCAAGACGAGCACGTGACACCACTGCCAACATGTCTTAGCATAACGCGAGTCGAGGCAGACGTCATCGCGGTAGCGACGACGGAGGCCGACACGAGCATGTGACACCACTGCCAACCTGTCTTAGCGTTGTGCAAGTCGAGGCGGACGTCTTTGCGGTAGCGACGACGGACGCCGAGACGAGCACGTGACACCACTGCCACCCTTTCTTAGTGTAACGCGAGTCGAGGCGGACGTCGTCGAGGTAGCTACGACGGACGCCGAGACGAGCACGTGACACCACTGCCACCCTGTCTTAGCGTAACGCGAGTCTAGGCGGACGTCGTCGCGGTAGCGACGACGGACGCCGAGATGAGCATGTGACACCACTGCCACCCTCTCTTAGCATAACGCGAGTCGAGGCAGACGTCGTCGCGGTAGTGACGACGGATGCCGAGACGAGCACGTGACACCATTGCCATCCTGTCTTAGTGTAGCGCATGTCAAGGCGGATGTCGTCGCGGTAGCGACGACGGACGCCGAGACGAGCACATGACACAACTGCCACCCTTTCTTAGCGTAACGCGAGTCGAGGCGGACTTCGTCGGGGTAGCGACGACGGACGCCGAGACGAGCACGTGACACCACTGCCACCCTGTCTTAGCGTAACGCGAGTCGAGGCGGACGTCGTCGCGGTAGCGACGACGGACGCCCAGACGAGCACGTGACACCACTGCCAACCTGTCTTAGCATAACGCGAGTCGAGGCGGACGTCGTCGCGGTAGCGACGACGGACGCCGAGACGAGCACGTGACACCACTGTCAACCTGTCTTAGCATAGCGCGAGTCGAGGCGGACATCTTTGCGGTAGCGACAACGGACGCCCAGACGAGCACGTGACACCACTGCCACCCTGTCTTAGCGTAACGCGAGTCGTGGCGGACGTCATTGCGGTAGCGACGATGGACGCCGAGACGAGCACGTGACACCACTGCCACCTTGTCTTAGCATAGCGCGAGTCGAGGCAGACATCGTCGCGGTAGCGATGACGGACGCCGAGACGAGCACGTGACACCACTGCCACCCTGTCTTAGCTTAGAGCGAGTTGAGGCGGACGTCATTGCGGTAGCGACGACGGACGCCAAGACGAGCACGTGACAACACTGCCACCCTCTCTTAGCGTAGCGGGAGTCGAGGCGGACGTCGTCGCGGTAGCAACGACGGACGCCGAGACGAGCACGTGACACCACTGCCACCCTTTTTTAGCTAACGCGAGTCGAGGCGGACGTCGTCGCGGTAGCGACGACGGACACCGAGACGAGCGCGTGACACCACTGCCATCCTGTCTTAGCGTAACGCGAGTCGAGGCGGACGTCGTCGCGGTAGCGACGACGGACACCGAGACGAGCACGTGACACCACTGCCACCCTGTCTTAGCTTAGAGCGAGTCGAGACGGACGTCGTCGCGGTAGCGACGACGGACGCCGAGACGAGCACGTGACACCACGGCCACCCTGTCTTAGCTTAGAGCGAGTCGAGGCGGACATCATCGCGGTAGCGAGGACGGACGCCAAGACGAGCACGTGACACCACTGCCACCCTGTCTTAGCTTAGAGCGAGTCGAGGCGGACATTGTCGCGGTAGCGAGGACGGACGCCAAGACGAGCACTTGACACCACTGCCACCCTGTCTTAGCTTAGGGCGAGTCGAGGCGGACGTCGCTGCGGTAGCGACGTCGGACGCCGAGACGAGCACGTGACACCACTTCCGCCTTGTCTTAGCGTAGCGTGAGTCGAGGCGGACGTCGTCGCGGTAGCGACGAAGGACGCCGAGACGAGCACGTGACACCACTGCCACCCTTTCTTAGCGTAAGGCGAGTCGAGACGGACGTCGTCGCGGTAGCGACGACGGACGCCGAGACGAGCACGTGACACCACTGCCACCCTGTCTTAGCGTAACGCGAGTCGAGGCGGACGTCGTCGCGGTAGCGACGACGGACACCGAGACGAGCACGTGACACCACTGCCACCCTGTCTTAGCTTAGAGCGAGTCGAGGCGGACGTCGTCGCGGTAGCGACGAGGGACGCCGAGACGAGCACGTGACACCACTGCCACCCTGTCTTAGCGTAGCGCGAGTCGAGGTGGATGTCGTCGCGGTAGCGACGACGGACGCCGAGACATGCACGTGACACCACTGCCACCCTTTCTTAGCGTAACGCGAGTCGAGGCGGACGTCGTCGCGGTAGCGACGACGGATGCCGAGACGAGCACGTGACACCACTGCCACCCTGTCTTAGCGTAACGCGAGTCGAGGCGGACGTCGTCGCAGTAGTGATGACGGACGCCAAGACGAGCACGTGACACCACTGCCAACATGTCTTAGCATAACGCGAGTCGAGGCAGACGTCATCGCGGTAGCGACGACGGAGGCCGACACGAGCATGTGACACCACTGCCAACCTGTCTTAGCGTTGTGCAAGTCGAGGCGGACGTCTTTGCGGTAGCGACGACGGACGCCGAGACGAGCACGTGACACCACTGCCACCCTTTCTTAGTGTAACGCGAGTCGAGGCGGACGTCGTCGAGGTAGCTACGACGGACGCCGAGACGAGCACGTGACACCACTGCCACCCTGTCTTAGCGTAACGCGAGTCTAGGCGGACGTCGTCGCGGTAGCGACGACGGACGCCGAGATGAGCATGTGACACCACTGCCACCCTCTCTTAGCATAACGCGAGTCGAGGCAGACGTCGTCGCGGTAGTGACGACGG
The DNA here is from genome assembly GCA_963921465.1 of Triticum timopheevii. Taxonomy (NCBI): domain Eukaryota; kingdom Viridiplantae; phylum Streptophyta; class Magnoliopsida; order Poales; family Poaceae; genus Triticum; species Triticum timopheevii. The sequence continues at coordinate 310,747,157 of OY997266.1, read as the reverse complement.
ATGCCGAGACGAGCACGTGACACCATTGCCATCCTGTCTTAGTGTAGCGCATGTCAAGGCGGATGTCGTCGCGGTAGCGACGACGGACGCCGAGACGAGCACATGACACAACTGCCACCCTTTCTTAGCGTAACGCGAGTCGAGGCGGACTTCGTCGGGGTAGCGACGACGGACGCCGAGACGAGCACGTGACACCACTGCCACCCTGTCTTAGCGTAACGCGAGTCGAGGCGGACGTCGTCGCGGTAGCGACGACGGACGCCCAGACGAGCACGTGACACCACTGCCAACCTGTCTTAGCATAACGCGAGTCGAGGCGGACGTCGTCGCGGTAGCGACGACGGACGCCGAGACGAGCACGTGACACCACTGTCAACCTGTCTTAGCATAGCGCGAGTCGAGGCGGACATCTTTGCGGTAGCGACAACGGACGCCCAGACGAGCACGTGACACCACTGCCACCCTGTCTTAGCGTAACGCGAGTCGTGGCGGACGTCATTGCGGTAGCGACGATGGACGCCGAGACGAGCACGTGACACCACTGCCACCTTGTCTTAGCATAGCGCGAGTCGAGGCAGACATCGTCGCGGTAGCGATGACGGACGCCGAGACGAGCACGTGACACCACTGCCACCCTGTCTTAGCTTAGAGCGAGTTGAGGCGGACGTCATTGCGGTAGCGACGACGGACGCCAAGACGAGCACGTGACAACACTGCCACCCTCTCTTAGCGTAGCGGGAGTCGAGGCGGACGTCGTCGCGGTAGCAACGACGGACGCCGAGACGAGCACGTGACACCACTGCCACCCTTTTTTAGCTAACGCGAGTCGAGGCGGACGTCGTCGCGGTAGCGACGACGGACACCGAGACGAGCGCGTGACACCACTGCCATCCTGTCTTAGCGTAACGCGAGTCGAGGCGGACGTCGTCGCGGTAGCGACGACGGACACCGAGACGAGCACGTGACACCACTGCCACCCTGTCTTAGCTTAGAGCGAGTCGAGACGGACGTCGTCGCGGTAGCGACGACGGACGCCGAGACGAGCACGTGACACCACGGCCACCCTGTCTTAGCTTAGAGCGAGTCGAGGCGGACATCATCGCGGTAGCGAGGACGGACGCCAAGACGAGCACGTGACACCACTGCCACCCTGTCTTAGCTTAGAGCGAGTCGAGGCGGACATTGTCGCGGTAGCGAGGACGGACGCCAAGACGAGCACTTGACACCACTGCCACCCTGTCTTAGCTTAGGGCGAGTCGAGGCGGACGTCGCTGCGGTAGCGACGTCGGACGCCGAGACGAGCACGTGACACCACTTCCGCCTTGTCTTAGCGTAGCGTGAGTCGAGGCGGACGTCGTCGCGGTAGCGACGAAGGACGCCGAGACGAGCACGTGACACCACTGCCACCCTTTCTTAGCGTAAGGCGAGTCGAGACGGACGTCGTCGCGGTAGCGACGACGGACGCCGAGACGAGCACGTGACACCACTGCCACCCTGTCTTAGCGTAACGCGAGTCGAGGCGGACGTCGTCGCGGTAGCGACGACGGACACCGAGACGAGCACGTGACACCACTGCCACCCTGTCTTAGCTTAGAGCGAGTCGAGGCGGACGTCGTCGCGGTAGCGACGAGGGACGCCGAGACGAGCACGTGACACCACTGCCACCCTGTCTTAGCGTAGCGCGAGTCGAGGTGGATGTCGTCGCGGTAGCGACGACGGACGCCGAGACATGCACGTGACACCACTGCCACCCTTTCTTAGCGTAACGCGAGTCGAGGCGGACGTCGTCGCGGTAGCGACGACGGATGCCGGGACGAGCACGTGACACCACTGCCACCCTGTCTTAGCGTAACGCGAGTCGAGGCGGACGTCGTCGCAGTAGTGATGACGGACGCCAAGACGAGCACGTGACACCACTGCCAACCTGTCTTAGCATAACGCGAGTCGAGGCAGACGTCATCGCGGTAGCGACGACGGAGGCCGACACGAGCATGTGACACCACTGCCAACCTGTCTTAGCGTTGTGCAAGTCGAGGCGGACGTCTTTGCGGTAGCGACGACGGACGCCGAGACGAGCACGTGACACCACTGCCACCCTTTCTTAGTGTAACGCGAGTCGAGGCGGACGTCGTCGAGGTAGCTACGACGGACGCCGAGACGAGCACGTGACATCACTGCCACCCTGTCTTAGCGTAACGCGAGTCTAGGCGGACGTCGTCGCGGTAGCGACGACGGACGCCGAGATGAGCATGTGACACCACTGCCACCCTCTCTTAGCATAACGCGAGTCGAGGCAGACGTCGTCGCGGTAGTGACGACGGATGCCGAGACGAGCACGTGACACCATTGCCATCCTGTCTTAGTGTAGCGCATGTCAAGGCGGATGTCGTCGCGGTAGCGACGACGGACGCCGAGACGAGCACATGACACAACTGCCACCCTTTCTTAGCGTAACGCGAGTCGAGGCGGACTTCGTCGGGGTAGCGACGACGGACGCCGAGACGAGCACGTGACACCACTGCCACCCTGTCTTAGCGTAACGTAAGTCGAGGCGGACGTCGTCGCGGTAGCGACGACGGACGCCGAGACAAGCACGTGACACCACTGCCACCCTGTCTTAGCGTAACGTGAGTCGAGGCGGACGTCGTCGCGGTAGCGACGACGGACACCGAGACAAGCACGTGACACCGCTGCCACCCTGTCTTAGCGTAACGTGAGTCGAGGCGGACATCGTCGCGGTAGCGACGACGGACGCCGAGATGAGCACGTGACACCACTGCCATCCTGTCTGAGCGTAGCGCGTGTCGAGGTGGACATCGTCGCTGTAGCGATGACGGACGCCGAGACGAGCACATGACACAACTGCCACCCTTTCTTAGCGTAACGCGAGTCGAGGCGGACGTCGTCACGGTAGCGATGACGGACGCCGAGACGAGCACGGGACACCACTGCCACCCAGTCTTAGCGTAATGCGAGTCGAGGCGGACGTCGTCGCAGTAGCGACGAAGGACGCCGAGATGAGCACGTGACACCACTGCCACCCTGTCTTAGCGTAACGCGAGTCGAGGCGGACGTCGTCGCGGTAGCGACGAAGGACGCCGAGAGGAGCACGTGACACCACTGCCACCCTGTCTTAGCGTAACGCGAGTCGAGGCGGACGTCGTCGCGGTAGCGACGACGGACGCCCAGACGAGCACGTGACACCACTGCCAACCTGTCTTAGCATAACGCGAGTCGAGGTGGACGTCGTCGCGGTAGCGACGACGGACGCCGAGACGAGCACGTGACACCACTGTCAACCTGTCTTAGCATAGCGCGAGTCGAGGCGGACATCTTTGCGGTAGCGACAACGGACGCCCAGACGAGCACGTGACACCACTGCCACCCTGTCTTAGCGTAACGCGAGTCGTGGCGGACGTCATTGCGGTAGCGACGATGGACGCCGAGACGAGCACGTGACACCACTGCCACCTTGTCTTAGCATAGCGCGAGTCGAGGCAGACATCGTCGCGGTAGCGATGACGGACGCCGAGACGAGCACGTGACACCACTGCCACCCTGTCTTAGCTTAGAGCGAGTTGAGGCGGACGTCATTGCGGTAGCGACGACGGACGCCAAGACGAGCACGTGACAACACTGCCACCCTCTCTTAGCGTAGCGGGAGTCGAGGCGGACGTTGTCGCGGTAGCAACGACGGACGCCGAGACGAGCACGTGACACCACTGCCACCCTTTTTTAGCTAACGCGAGTCGAGGCGGACGTCGTCGCGGTAGCGACGACGGACACCGAGACGAGCGCGTGACACCACTGCCATCCTGTCTTAGCGTAACGCGAGTCGAGGCGGACGTCGTCGCGGTAGCGACGACGGACACCGAGACGAGCACGTGACACCACTGCCACCCTGTCTTAGCTTAGAGCGAGTCGAGACGGACGTCGTCGCGGTAGCGACGACGGACGCCGAGACGAGCACGTGACACCACTGCCACCCTGTCTTAGCGTAGCGCGAGTCGAGGTGGACGTCGTCGCGGTAGCGACGACGGACGCCGAGACGAGCACGTGACACCACTACCACCCTTTCTTAGCGTAACGCGAGTCGAGGCGGACATTGTCGTGGTAGCGACGACGGATGCCAAGACAAGCACGTGACACCACTGCCACCCTGTCTTAGCGTAACGCGAGTCGAGGCGGACGTCGTCGCGGTAGCGACGACGGACGCCGAGACGAGCACGTGACACCACTGCCAACCTGTCTTAGCGTAACGCGAGTCGAGGCGGACGTCAACGCGGTAGCGACGACGGACGCCGAGACAAGCACGTGACACCACTGCCAACCTGTCTTAGCGTAGCGCGAGTCGAGGCGGACGTCATCGCGGTAGCGACGACGGACGCCGAGACGAGCACGTGACACCACTGCCACCCTGTCTTAGCGTAGCGCGAGTCGAGGCGGACTTCATCACGGTAGCGACAACGGACGCCGAGACGAGCACGTGACACCACTGCCACCCTGTCTTAGCGTAACGCGGGTCGAGTCGGACGTCATCACGGTAGCGACGACGGACACCGAGACTAGCACGTGACACCACTGCCACCCTGTCTTCGCGTAGCGCGAGTCGAGGCAGACATCGTCGCGGTAGCATCGACGGACGCCGAGACGAGCATGTGACACCACTGCCACCTTGTCTTAGCGTAGCGCGAGTTGAGGCGGACATCGTCGCGGTAGCGACGACGGACGCCGAGACGAGCACGTGACACCACGGCCACCCTGTCTTAGCTTAGAGCGAGTCGAGGCGGACATCATCGCGGTAGCGAGGACGGACGCCAACACAAGCACGTGACACCACTGCCACCCTGTCTTAGCTTAGAGCGAGTCGAGGCGGACATTGTCGCGGTAGCGAGGACGGACGCCAAGACGAGCACTTGACACCACTGCCACCCTGTCTTAGCTTAGAGCGAGTCGAGGCGGACGTCGTTGCGGTAGCGACGTCGGACGCCGAGACGAGCACGTGACACCACTTCCGCCTTGTCTTAGCGTAGCGTGAGTCAAGGCGGACGTCGTCGCGGTAGCGACGAAGGACGCCGAGACGAGCACGTGACACCACTGCCACCCTTTCTTAGCGTAAGGCGAGTCGAGACGGACATCGTCGCGGTAGCGACGACGGACGCCGAGACGAGCACGTGACACCACTGCCACCCTGTCTTAGCGTAACGCGAGTCGAGGCGGACGTCGTCGCGGTAGCGACGACGGACACCGAGACGAGCACGTGACACCACTGCCACCCTGTCTTAGCTTAGAGCGAGTCGAGGCGGACGTCGTCGCGGTAGCGACGAGGGACGCCGAGACGAGCACGTGACACCACTGCCACCCTGTCTTAGCGTAGCGCGAGTCGAGGTGGATGTCGTCGCGGTAGCGACGACGGACGCCGAGACATGCACGTGACACCACTGCCACCCTTTCTTAGCGTAACGCGAGTCGAGGCGGACGTCGTCGCGGTAGCGACGACGGATGCCGAGACGAGCACGTGACACCACTGCCACCCTGTCTTAGCGTAACGCGAGTCGAGGCGGACGTCGTCGCAGTAGTGATGACGGACGCCAAGACGAGCACGTGACACCACTGCCAACCTGTCTTAGCATAACGCGAGTCGAGGCAGACGTCATCGCGGTAGCGACGACGGAGGCCGACACGAGCATGTGACACCACTGCCAACCTGTCTTAGCGTTGTGCAAGTCGAGGCGGACGTCTTTGTGGTAGCGACGACGGATGCCGAGACGAGCACGTGACACCACTGCCACCCTTTCTTAGTGTAACGCGAGTCGAGGCGGACGTCGTCGAGGTAGCTACGACGGACGCCGAGACGAGCACGTGACACCACTGCCACCCTGTCTTAGTGTAACGCGAGTCTAGGCGGACGTCGTCGCGGTAGCGACGACGGACGCCGAGATGAGCATGTGACACCACTGCCACCCTCTCTTAGCATAACGCGAGTCGAGGCAGACGTCGTCGCGGTAGTGACGACGGATGCCGAGACGAGCACGTGACACCATTGCCATCCTGTCTTAGTGTAGCGCATGTCAAGGCGGATGTCGTCGCGGTAGCGACGACGGACGCCGAGACGAGCACATGACACAACTGCCACCCTTTCTTAGCGTAACGCGAGTCGAGGCGGACTTCGTCGGGGTAGCGACGACGGACGCCGAGACGAGCACGTGACACCACTGCCACCCTGTCTTAGCGTAACGTAAGTCGAGGCGGACGTCGTCGCGGTAGCGACGACGGACGCCGAGACAAGCACGTGACACCACTGCCACCCTGTCTTAGCGTAACGTGAGTCGAGGCGGACGTCGTCGCGGTAGCGACGACGGACACCGAGACAAGCACGTGACACCGCTGCCACCCTGTCTTAGCGTAACGTGAGTCGAGGCGGACCTCGTCGCGGTAGCGACGATGGACGCCGAGATGAGCACGTGACACCACTGCCACCCTGTCTTAGCGTAACGCGAGTCGAGGCGGACGTCGTCGCGGTAGCGACGACGGACGCCCGGACGAGCACGTGACACCACTGCCAACCTGTCTTAGCATAACGCGAGTCGAGGCGGACGTCGTCGCGGTAGGGACGACGGATGCCGAGACGAGCACGTGACACCACTGCCAACCTGTCTTAGCGTAGCGCGAGTCGAGGCGGACGTCTATGCGGTAGCGACAACGGACGCCGAGACGAGCACGTGACACCACTGCCACCCTGTCTTAGCGTAACGCGAGTCGAGGCGGACGTCATTGCGGTAGCGACGATGGACGCCGAGACGAGCACGTGACACCACTGCCACCTTATCTTAGCGTAGCGCCAGTCGAGGCGGACATCGTCGCAGTAGCGACGACGGACGCCGAGACGAGCACGTGACACCACTGCCACCCTGTCTTAGCTTAGAGCGAGTCAAGGCGGACGTCGTCGCGGTAGCGACGACGGACGCCAAGACGAGCACGTGACACCACTATCACCCTGTCTTAGCTTAGAGCGAGTCGAGGCGGACGTCCTTGCGGTAGCGACGACGGACGCCGAGACGAGCACGTGACACCACTCACACCCTGTCTTAGCGTAGCGCGAGTCGAGGCGGACGTCCTTGCGGTAGCGACGACGGACGCCGAGACGAGCACGTGACACCACTGCCACCCTTTCTTAGCATAACGCGAGTCGAGGCGGACGTCGTCGCAGTAGCGATGACGGACGCCGAGATGAGCGCGTGACACCACTGCCACCCTGTCTTAGCGTAACGCGAGTCGAGGCGGACGTCGTCGCGGTAGCGACGACGGACACCGAGACGAGCACGTGACACCACTGCCACCCTGTCTTAGCTTAGAGCGAGTCGAGGCGGACGTCGTCACGGTAGCGACGACGGACGCCGAGACGAGCACGTGACACCACTGCCACCCTGTCTTAGCATTGCGCGAGTCGAGGTGGACGTCGTCGTGGTAACAACGATGGAAGCCGAGACGAGCACGTGACACTACTGCCACCCTTTCTTAGCGTAACGCGAGTCGAGGCGGACGTCGTCGCGGTAGCGACGACGGATGCCGAGACGAGCACGTGACACCACTGCCATCCTGTCTTAGCGTAACGCGAGTCGAGGCGGACGTCATCGCGGTAGCGACAACGGACGCCGAGACGAGCACGTGACACCACTGCCACCTTGCCTTAGCGTAGCGCGAGTCGAGGCAGACATCGTCGCGGTAGCGACGACGGACGCGGAGACAAGCACGTGACACCACTGCCACCCTGTCTTAGCTTAGAGCGAGTCGAGGCGGACGTCATCGCGGTAGCGACGACGGACGCCAAGACAAGCACGTGACACCACTACCACCCTGTCTTAGCTTAGAGCGAGTTGAGGGGGACGTCATTTCTGTAGCGACGACGGACGCCGAGACGAGCACGTGACACCACTGCCCCCCTGTCCTAGTGTAGCGCGAGTCAAGGCGGACGTCGTCGCGGTAGCGACGACGGACGCCGAGACGAGCACGTGACACCACTGCCACCCTATCTTACCGTAACGCGAGTCGAGGCGGACGTCATCGCGGTAGCGACGAAGGACGCCGAGACGAGCACGTCACACCACTGCCACCCTGTCCTAGCGTAACGTGAGTCGAGGCGGACCTCGTGGTGGTAGCGACGACGGACGCCCAGACGAGCACGTGACACCACTGCCAACCTGTCTTAGCATAACGCGAGTCGAGGTGGACGTCGTCGCGGTAGCGACGACGGATGCCGAGACGAGCACGTGACACCACTGCCAACCTGTCTTAGCGTAGCGCGAGTCGAGGCGGACGTCTTTGCGGTAGCGACAACGGACGCCGAGACGAGCACGTGACACCACTGCCACCCTGTCTTAGCGTAACGCGAGTCGAGGCGGACGTCATTGCGGTAGCGACGATGGACGCCGAGACGAGCACGTGACACCACTGCCACCTTGTCTTAGCGTAGTGCGAGTCGAGGCGGACATCGTCGCAGTAGCGACGACGGACGCCGAGACGAGCACGTGACACCACTGCCACCCTGTCTTAGCTTAGAGCGAGTCGAGGCGGACGTCGTCGCGGTAGCGACGACGGACGCCAAGACGAGCACGTGACACCACTGCCCCCTGTCTTAGCTTAGAGCGAGTCGAGGCGGACGTCATTGTGGTAGTGACGACGGACGCCGAGACGAGCACGTGACACCACTGCCACCCTGTCTTAGTGTAGCGCGAGTCGAGGCGGACGCCGTCGCGGTAGCAACGACGGACGCCGAGACGAGCACGTGACACCACTGCCACCCTTTCTTAGCATAACGCGAGTCGAGGCGGACGTCGTCGCGGTAGCGACGATGGACGCCGAGACGAGCGCGTGACACCACTGCCACCCTGTCTTAGCGTAACGCGAGTCGAGGTGGACGTCGTCGCGGTAGCGACGACGGACACCGAGACGAGCACGTGACACCACTGACACCACTGCCAACCTGTCTTAGCGTAACGCGAGTCGAGGCGGAGGTCGTCGTGGTAGCGACGACGGACGCCGAAACGAGCACATGACACCACTGCCACCCAGTCTTAGCATAACGCGAGTCGAGGCGGACGTCGTCGTGGTACCGACGACGGACGCCGAGACGAGCACGTGCCACCACTGCCACCCTGTCTTAAAGTAACGCGAGTCGAGGCGGACGTCGTCGCGGTAGCAACGATGGACACCGAGACAGGCACGTGTGTCGCGGCGGAGCTGGGAGGCCACGAGCACCTATGGGGCAGGAGGGCCCCTTCGTTTGTTCGGCGAGGGAGCGGAGGGCGCACGCAGAGCGGATCGAGGCGAGGGAGCGCGCGGGGGGTTTTTACCCAGCTTCGGAGCTCTCCGGAGAGATAAAACTCCTACTGCTACTTTGTGTGTTGTATTTGTTCTTGCTCGAGAGAGCGGGCGTGGCGTCGAATCAGCCGAACCCCAAGCTGTGGAGCCAAAATTCCGAACCTCCGAACCCCCTCTACGTGCGTATGGGCCTCCTTTTTATAGGCTAAAGGGGTCACTGACAGGTGGCAGCGTAGGAAGAGGGGTAGAAAGGGAAAAATGCGGGTTGGTACAACTACTACCAATAGTGTCCCCTACCTAACTCTGACAGCAGGGGACAAGGGCATTTAATGCCCGTCCGGTCGCCCCAACAGTGCAAGGAAACGACCGTTAGAGGCGCCACCGATCACCACGATGGCCTCCTTGTCAGCTTCGCTTGCCACCTCGCACCGCCATGCTACACAGCTACCCGCCATGTGCACCAGGAGCGATCCTGTGGCAACACGTCGTCGGATGCGCTGGAGCGTGGGCGCGGAGTGGCAGCCTTGCCGCGGCAAGCGCCTTGCCGCGGCCCCTTGTCTTGTCGCAGCAGCAAGCTTGCCGCTCGCCGGGCCCTGCCGGGACACGCGGGGCGTCGTGGCAAGTTTCTTGGAGTGCCTTGGCTGGTCGTCCCGGCAAGCTCCTCTTGCCGGGGCCTTTGTCCTTCCCGGCAAGCTCCTCTTGCCGGGGCCTTGTATTCTTCCCGGCCAGCTTCTCTCGTCGGGGCCTTGGTTGGCCTTCCCGGCAAGCTCCTCTTGCCGGGGCCTTGGTTGGCTTTCCCGGCAAGCTCCTCTTGCCGGGGCTTTTAGCTTTAGTACTCTGTTCTTGAACGGCATCTAAGCGGCCGTCGAGGATCTTGGCGGATGCCCGGCAAGCCCTGCCGCGGGTCGCTGCGACTGCCCGTGCACAAGTTCGTGGTACTAAGGTACCCCCTACTTTAGTACACCGACAGGAGCCCCCGGACCTGGGCCATACACGGTGCCGAGCGCTGTTGGGCCAGGCCCAAAACAGTGTACGGGCACGCGCGGCCTGGGTCCACACTGAATCTGACTCCGCATCCACCGCGCTCCCTTGCAACGGCACGCGTAAATCGCGGCGTAGTGGGAGACGTGGGTGGCGTGCGCGATTTTCGAGGCGTCCACCCCCCACCCCGCCCGTGACCGCGGGGAGAGGCGAGGTCACCTCATCTGTCGCCTCGGCTCTGCATCCCCGCCACGCGGCTCCCATGCACTCGGGGTCGCGGACGGTGGAGGCGGGAAACCGAGCCGTCACGGGCGGAGGTAGCGGATCGGCCCAGATTCCCTGCTCCTCCTGTGCCCTGATTCGCTGAGCGGGGCGGTCGAGCCCCCATCTCGCTCCTTTAAGAGGAGCGGGAGGGGGGCGCCGAAAAGCGCACTCCCTCATCTTCTCCTTTCTCTAGTCTCCTGTTCCCCTTTCTTCCATTCGTCATGGAGGAAGGGAACCCTGGTCCTTCATCGGTGGCGGCGAGGGTCGCCGCCAGGCAACGCATCCCTCCCTATTCCACGCCCGCGGTGGTAGAGCCAGCCACAAGGGGAAGAGGGAGGGGGCGAGGTCGCGGTCGAGGTCGAGGACGAGGTCGAGGCGCTCGGGGAAGAGGCGGTCGGGGTGGTGCAGAATCTCCGCCTCCACCGGCGGCTTCTCCCCTCGCGGCGGTACATACGGGGGACGACCCTTGCGAGTTCTTCATCAGGCTGCGCCGGCCGCCTCGTCGTCGCCTCCGGCTTCCCGCTCCGTTTGCGAGCGCGATGGAGCCGGAACCGCCCGAGATGCTGAGATTGCGCATGAGGGGTTGTGGGATCAGCGGCACGCGAGTCCACGTTGTATCCCCAGCCCCTAGCGTGATGTATCTTGATCGTGGATGGAAGACGTTCGCCCGCATCCACAGCTTGACGGCGGGGTTTACCCTCCATTTTAAGTTAATGGAGGGCGACCTCCTCTCCGTCAAGGACTTCGGGGACTCCGGCATCCGGGCGAGGTGCTGCGTGGACAGCTCCTCCGATAGCGAAGACTCCCCCTCGAGCGAGAGTGACGAGGAGGAGAGCGACAGCGACGACGAGGGTAACGAACGACGGGGTGGCGAGTCCGACTAGGTGTCGGACGCCACTCCGCGCGCCTCCGGCGACCCCATCATCCGCGTCACCGGCACCTTGAACTCCCCGGGGCCGTCTCCTTGGGCGGCTGGCGCAGGGAGGCTGCGGAAGGGGAAGAGGGCCGGCAAGGCCATCAGGTCGGAGTACGAGGGCGTGGTGCCCTCGACAGCGTGCTGACGTCCTACCGCCCTGTCCTCGAGCCCCGCTTCCGGCGCTGCCATCACCGTCCAGCCTTCGGACAACCCCCGGACTGTTCTCTTGGTGTCTTCTGGCACCCGTAGTTCGCCTAGGCGCCCCTTCTGCCCTGCTCGGCTCCTTGATCTACCTCCTAAAGAGAGGGACAGGAAAAGGATTACGGGCATCTTATCTTTTTCATTTGTAAACCTTCGGGCCTTAGCTGCATTTAAAACTTGTAATCCTCTCTTTCATGTTTTTCATCCACTATGGACTGCACCCGAGCGGGATGTTTTTTAATGAAAAAGGGAAAGCTTGCTATGTCCTTTACTTGATTTTGTGTCTTGTATGTTTTTACCCTGTGCTTTGAGGGGACTTGCCGGCGCAAGCACACTTGCTGAGTGCGGGACATCAGCAGCCCGCTGGCGGTGCTGCATCTGGCAAGAAACCTTGTCCGGGCTAGTCGCAGCGCGCTTGTATTGTTGAGCGGACTCGAAACAAATCATGGGCGCAACTTAGCCGCGAGTCGGTTCCTCCGCATACAGGTTTTTCATACAAGGCACGATCATTCAAGGATGCGGCTTCGCGTTCCCCAGTCCATGAGGGGATGCATGATGAGGTGCGAAAAAAAAACTTATCTGGTATCGTAGCCTCCGGCAACCTTGGCTTGCCGCAGATGAAACTTGACATCCGCGCCCCCCGGCAACACTAGCTTGTCGGGGTCTAGGTGCCGGCGCGCCCTTCTTTTTCTTCCTGGTCGTTGTCATTTCATTTATGGGACAATTTAGTCAGTGCCGCAATGAGTTACTTTTGCAACATAACTCAATTTCTGGGCACTATCCGCTATGTTACTTCCTTTACTTGGTTCCGCCCCTTGTGTGTTTTCGCCCTATGCTTTGAGGGAAACTTGCCGATGCAAGCACACTTGCTGAGTGCGGGACATCAGCAGCCCGCTGGCGGTGCTGCATCCGGCAAGAAACCTTGTCGGGGCTAGTTGCAGCGCGCTTGTATTGTTGAGCGGACTCGAAACAAATCAAGGGCGCAACTTAGCCACGAGCCGGTTCCTCCGCGCACAGGTTTCACACACAAGGCACGGTCGTTCAAGGAATATAACTCTGCTCGCTGTGTTATATCCTTTACTCTGTCACATCCCTTGTATGTTTTCACCCTACGCTTTGAGGGAAACTTGCCGACGCAAGCACACTTGCTGAGTGCGGAACATCAGCAGCCCGCTGGCGGTGCTGCGTCCGGCAAGAAACCTTGTCGGGGCTAGTTGCAGCGCGCTTGTATTGTTGAGCGGGCTCGAAACAAATCAAGGGCGCAACTTAGCCACGAGTCGATTCCTCCGCGCACAGGATTTCCATACAAGGCACGAACATTCAAGGAATATATCTTAAAATTTAAAGCTTGATTATGCTCAAACTTTGGCAACTTATCTTTTCTGTCGTCGGTGCTCCGGCGAGGCCATGCTCTTTTGAACGACACCCGGCCCACACCTCTATACTCTCCTCCTCGAAACTTCTGGCGTTAGCTTTGCGGCTATGGTAGCGGCACAAAGCTTGCCGGTAGCGAGCATCTCGTACCGCAGCCTGAAGAGGATCTTCCTCGAGGGGCAGTGCGTCATATTTTCCGCGGCTGCTCTCACTCTAGCTCACGGTAAGGGAGCTCTCGAGGTGATCTGTATACGAGGGGAAAGGGGTCGAGAGTGTTGAGCCTCCAGCCCGAAAATGGCCAGGATAAAGGGATTGTTCGGTGAGCTTGAGCTGGCTGATGAATCTGTTTGGAGTGGAACTGGCACGCTTCACACTTGGTTACTTGTGCAGTTGCATCCTGGAGGGCTGAAGGCCAGAAGAAACCTTGCCGAAAGGCTTTGCCGGCAAGGGCTCTCGCGCCAATGTGGTGACCACATATGCCTCCGTGTATCTCCGCCAACAGCTCCTGTCCATTTGATTGCCGGGCTACTTTTTCCGCTTCTTCCTGTTCCTCAGGAAGTTCTCCTGTCTGATGGAAATGGACGATCTGCTGTGCCCATGCCGGAGCTCGTGGCTCGACGACAAGGACTAAAGGCGCGAATGCTGCTGCGGAAACATCCGCTTCTACAGCAAGGATCTGGGATCTTGCTGGAGCGTGATGCTCCCCGGCAAGCGTGTCGGGACACAGCTTGTCGGGAGCCGCTGCTCGAACGGAACGAGGCCTGGGGCTTGCCGGAGCAGGATGTTCCTCGGCAAGCGTGTCGGGACACAGCTTGTCGGGAGCCTCTGCTCGAACGGAACAAGGTCCAGGGCCTGCCGGAGCAGACCGCTCCTCAGCGCTCTTGGTGTTGATCTTGGGGACCTTCTTGACGGCGGCTTCGGGGAGCTCTGCCGGAAGGTAGTCGCCAGCAATCAACTTCCTCTTCTTGCTTTGTCCAGTTGATGGTGTCACAGATGGCTGAGTCAGCTTGAGCACAAAGATCCCTAGTTCCACAGGCAACTTGAGTGCGGCACACTTTGACAGACTATCTGCAATGTCATTCTGAGCTCTTGGAACATGTTCCATTTGCAGGCCGTCAAAATGCTCCTCTAGCTTCCTCACTTCATCGATGTATGCCTCCATCAACGGACTCTGATAATCTTTGTTAACTTGGCGGACGACAAGCTGCGAATCACCCCTGACAATAAGCTTCTTGATCCCATGTTCTGCCGCGACCCTGAGTCCGGCAAGCAAGCCTTCATACTCTGCAGTATTATTTGTTGCTTGCTCCTTGGGAAAGTGCATTTGGACTACGTACTTGAGGTGCTCTCCGGTGGGTGCGACAAGTAGTACGCCCGCACCGGCGCCTTGCAGCGAGAAGGCACCATCGAAGTACATGATCCATTCCTTGCTAGCTTCCTTGACGAGGATGCTCCTCTCCGGAACTTCTTCATCAGGCGTTGGCGTCCATTCTCCTATGAATTCTGCCAAGGCTCGGCTCTGGATAGTTGATGTACTCTCGAACTTGAGGCCAAAGCTTGACAATTCCAGTGCCCACTCGACAATCCTGCCTGTTGCTTCTGGATTCTGCAATATCCTCTTCAACGGAAAGCGGGTGACCACTGTGATCTCATGTGCTTGGAAGTAATGGCGCAGCTTCCTCGAGGCCATTAGGAGGCCGAAGAGCAATTTCTGCACGCCAGAGTACCTTGATCTAGCCCCCTGCAGAAGGGAGCTGACGAAGTAAACTGGGCGCTGCACCATCTTTTTCTGTTTATCTTCTTGTGGCTGCGCGGACCCATTCTTGCCGGAACCAGAACTTGCCGGATCGGGGCTTGTCGGGCCAGAGCTTGTCGGGGAAGCCCCCTGCTTGTCGCTGGGCTTGCTTGCTGCGGACGCTGGCTCACCATATGCCTCCCTCTCCGCTACTAACGCAGCACTAACCACTTGATTGGTTGCCGCCAGATATAGCAGCAACTTCTCTTGTGGTTTAGGTGCGACAAGTGTTGGAGTAGAGGATAGGTATCTCTTCAGGTCCTGCAGCGCAGCCTCCGCTTCCGAAGTCCATTTCATTGGGCCTGCCTTTTTCAAAATCTTGAAAAATGGCAGGGCGCGCTCAGCAGACTTGGAGATGAACCTACTCAGAGCAGCAACAAAGCCGGCAAGCCTTCGCACATCCTTGACGCGCTTTGGTGCTTCGATTTGCTCAATGGCCTTGATCTTGTCGGGATTAGCTTCAATCCCCCTCTGGGACACAAAGAATCCGAGAAGCTTGCCGGAGGGAATTCCAAACACACACTTCTCGGGATTCAACTTGAGGTTGACCCTGCGCAGATTTGCAAAAGTCTCGTCCAAATCCTGGATCAAAGTCTCTTTGTCCTTGCTCTTGACCACTATGTCATCCATGTAAGCTTCTACATTTCTGTGCAGCTGTGGCTCAAAAGCATGACTGACTACTCTTGCAAATGTCGAACCAGCATTCTTTAGTCCGAAGGGCATTCGTAAGAAGCAGTACGTGCCACATGGAGTAATGAACGTTGTTTTCTCTTCATCCTCTTCTGCCATGAAGATCTGATGATATCCTGAATATGCATCAAGGAATGAAAGCAGATCACATCCTGCCGTGGAATCGACAATCTGGTCGATGCGCGGCAAGGGAAATGGATCCTTGGGGAAAGCTTTATTAACATCAGTGAAGTCAATACAAAGCCTCCACTTCCCGTTTGCTTTGCGCACGACTACTGGATTGGCTAACCACGTCGGATCGAGTACTCCTCGGACCAGGCCTGCTGCTTCCAACTTCCTGATCTCTTCTGCAATGAATTGTTGATGCTCTACTGCTTGTTTTCTGACTCTCTGCTTGACGGGCCGCACGTGAGGACAGACGGCAAGGTGGTGCTCAATTACTTCCCTGGGAACACCGGGGATGTCAGATGGTTGCCATGCAAACACATCGACATTCGCCCGCAGGAAAGCAACGAGCGCGCTTTCCTATTTAGGATCAAGCGTGGCACTGATGGTGAAGGTGCCACCAGTGCCGTCCTCCTTGGTGGCCACTTTCTTGGTCTCTGGTGAAGCTATCTTTGCCTTCTTGCACTTGCCGGTGGAGCTTGATGGTGCGTCCTCGACGGTAGCGCAGCACTCCGAAGAGGTGCGCTTGCCGGAGTATGCATCAGAGCTACTCTTGCCGGACTCTTGCCGGATGAGATCAGATTCAGGCCGGCCCCGCCGTCAACCAACATCTTCGTGACCCTAAGGTTGCGGATTGTTGGTGAAACCAACATCGGCAAGCACCCGACCGCAGTGATGCGATCAGGGTGATCCTCAATGTCGAAGATGATGGGCGTGCTAGACCACTTCAGGGGCTTGCGCGACTCAACGGATGGTTCTGCTGCGTTCACTTCCCGCACCCACTGTTTGAGTTGGCGGTGCGAGGTGTGCAGAGAAGCACCGCCATCGACGCACAACACCTCTGTTGCCTTCTGGAACTCCTGCTCGTCAGTCTCATCTTCCTCCATCTCATCATCCTCATCTTCGTCTTCGTCTTTGTCGCGGCCGCGGGGAGGCCTGTCTCCTTGCCGTGGCTTGGCCTTGTCGCGGCGCCCTCCTCGGGCGGGATACTTCTTGCCGGATCCTCCGCCACCTTGCCGGGCCTTCTCCTTGTCGCGGCGCTCGTATTCAGCTTTCTGTAGCTCCGCCATCTGCTCAACTTTCTTGCAGGCTTGGAGATCGTGGCCCTTGGTGCGGTGGATCTTGCAATACTGCTTGCCGGAGCCATCCTGCTTGTCGGCGGCCACCACAGCTTCGCCGGTGCTACCAGCTTTGGCTTTCTCAGAACCGCCTCCGCTGCCGGATTGCTCAACAACTAGCACATCCTTAGACTTTCTCTTTCTGTTATTCCTCCTCCGGTTCCTTTTTGCCGGAGGGGCGTCCTCACTGTCAGATCCTTCTGCTCCTGCATTCTCTCCGGGGAGTCTCCTCCCCTCTTCATCCCGTGCACACTTGTCGGCTTGGGCATATAGCTCGCTGACATCTCTGATTTTGCACATCGCCATCTCCTCCCTCATCCTGCGGTTACGCACGTTCTGATGGAACGCGCTGATAACCGCGGTAGGGTGGACGTCTGGGATGTTGCGCTGCACCTGACTAAATCTCTGAAAATATACTTGCGCAGGGGTTCTCCCTCCTTCTGGGCGAGCAGGAGAAGATCACTCTCCTGGCCATGGGGTTTGTGGCCGCCTGTGAAAGCGCCAACAAACTTATGGCACAGGTCCGCCCACGAAGAGATGGAGTTGTCCAGCAAGTGCATGAGCCAAGATCTGACGTTGGGCTTGAGTACCAGCGGGAAGTAGTTGGCGAGGATCTTCTCGTCGCGTCCTCCGGCAGCCTGCACCGCGATGGTGTAGACGCTGAGGAACTCTGACGGATGTATCCTGCCATCGTACTTCTCGGGCACGTCTGGTTTGAAGTTGTTGGTACTGGGCCACTGGACTTGCCGCAGCTCACGGGTGAACGCAGGGCAACCTGCCGCGTACGGCAAGTCGCCTGGTTCCCCTGGCGCATGCATGTCGACAGTGGGCCCAGCGCGCCGGTCAGATTGACGTCGCGCTTCTCTTCGACGCTCGATGCGAGTGCGAGCGTCTTCGTGCCGTCGTTCTTGGAGAACTTGGCGTTGATCGCGGCGAGCTCGCGGGTCTGACGACGCAGTGGAGTCGGTGTCGAGGTTGGCCCGGCGAGTCAGCGATCTTGGCCTTCGGGGCGGGGAGTTCGCAGCGGTGGCACCCCCAGCGGTCTTGTCGGCATCAGCTTGCGCCTGGGCGTCTTGCCGGGGCTTCGATGTGCTCGGTTGCCGGGGCTTGTCGCCGTTGGCTAACCAATGAGGCTATAAATGGCAGCCCTCCAGTCGTCGATCTTGTCCGGCGCTGGAGGGTAGTCTAGAAGCAGCTGGGCTCGGGCCAGCGCTTCCTCTGGAGTCTTGGGTGGCGGTGGCGAGCGGCGCGAGGTGCGAGACATGCTCAAACTTCTAACAGTGTTAGAAGGAGCAAAATCTCGTACAGGCGACCGCACTGCGCTCGTGCCAGCGTGTTGGCGTGCATGTTGGCCTTGAGCGTCCCGTGACCCGCCAGCTTGGCCTTGTTCCAACGCGAGCACGGTGCTAGGAGCACCGTGGCGTTGTTGATCCTGCACCTCCTGGAAGGGGGTGCGGTGGATATGCGGAAGCTGAACCTTGCGGGGCCTTGTCCTTGGACTGGGTGACGACGCGCGTCACCCCGCCGGCGCCCGCTCCTCCGCCGGCGTCTCCCCCACCGCCCATTTGCTCCGGTGGCGGTAGGGAAGTCGCAGACGGAGCGGCCACTTCTGAAGTCTTCTTCTTTGGTGGCATGTCGACGAAGAGGTTGATGTAGCGCGCGCAGACGCCGGATCAGATACGCACGACCTCGACGCACCCCTACCTGGCGCGCCAGAGATGTCGCGGCGGAGCTGGGAGGCCACGAGCACCTATGGGGCAGGAGGGCTCCTTCGTTTGTTCGGCGAGGGAGCGGAGGGCGCACGCAGAGCGGATCGAGGCGAGGGAGCGCGCGGGGTTTTTTTACCCAGCTTCGGAGCTCTCCGGAGAGATAAAACTCCTACTACTGCTTTGTGTGTTGTATTTGTTCTTGCTCGAGAGAGCGGGCGTGGCGTCGAATCAGCCGAACCCCAAGCTGTGGAGCCAAAATTCCGAACCTCCGAACCCCCTCTACGTGCGTATGGGCCTCCTTTTTATAGGCTAAAGGGGTCACCGACAGGTGGCAGCGTAGGAAGAGGAGTAGAAAGGTAAAAATGCGGGTTGGTACAACTACTACCAACAGTGTCCCCTACCTAACTCTGACAGCAGGGGACAAGGGCATTTAATGCCCATCCGATCGCCCCAACAGTGCAAGGACACGACCGTTAGAGGCGCCACCGATCGCCACGATGGCCTCCTTGTCAGCTTCACTTGCCACCTCGCACCGCCATGCTGCACAGCTACCCGCCACATGCACCAGGAGCGATCCTGTGGCGACACGTCGTCGGATGCGCTGGAGCGTGGGCGCGGAGTGGCAGCCTTGCCGCGGCAAGCGCCTTGCCGCGGCCCCTTGTCTTGTCGCACAAGCAAGCTTGCCGCTCGCCGGGCCCTGCCGGGACGCGCGGGGCGTCGCGGCAAGTTTCTTGGAGTGCCTTGGGTGGCCGTCCCGGCAAGCTCCTCTTGCTGGGGCCTTTGTCCTTGCCGGCAAGCTCCTCTTGCCGGGGCCTTGTATTCTTCCTGGCCAGCTTCTCTCGCCGGGGCCTTGGTTGGCCTTCCCGGCAAGCTCCTCTTGCCGGGGCCTTGGTTGGCTTTCCCGGCAAGCTCCTCTTGCCGGGGCTTTTAGCTTTAGTACTCTGTTCTTGAACGGCATCTAAGCGGCCGTCGAGCATCTTGGCGGATGCCCGGCAAGCCCTGCCGCGGGTCGCTGCGACTGTCCGTGCACAAGTTCGGGGTACTAAGGTACCCCCTACTTTAGTACACCGACAACGTGACACCACTGCCACCCTGTCTTAGCGTAACGCGAGTCGTGGTGGACATCGTCGCGGTAGCGACGACGGACGTCGAGACAAGCATGTGACACCACAGCCACCCTGTCTTAGCGTAATGCGAGTCCAGGCGGACGTCATCGCGGTAGCAACGACGGACGCCGAGACGAGCACGTGACACCACTGCCACCCTGTTTTAGCGAAACGTGAGTCGAGGCGAACATCGTCGCGGTACGACGACGAACGCCGAGACGAACACCTGACACCACTGCCCACCTATCTTAGCGTAACGCGAGTCGAGGCGGACATCGTCGCGGTAGCGACGACGGACGCCGAGACGAGCACGTGACACCACTGCCACCCTGTCTTAGCTTAGAGCGAGTCGAGGCGGACGTCGTCGCGGTAGCAACGACGGACGCCGAGACGAGCACGGGACAACACTGCCACCCTATCTTAGTGTAACGCGAGTCGAGGCGGACGTCGTCGCGGTAGCGACGACTGACGCCGAGACGAGCATGTGACACCACTGCCCACCTATCTTAGCGTAATGCGAGTCCAGGCGGACGTCGTCGCGCTAGCGACGACGGACGCCGAGACGAGCACGTGACACCACTGCCACCCTGTCTTAGCGTAATGCGAGTCGAGGGGGACGTCGTCGCGGTAGCGACGACGGACGCCGAGACGAGCATGTGACACCACTGCCCCCCTATCTTAGCGTAACGCGAGTCCAGGCGGACGTCGTCGCGGTAGCGACGACGGACGCCGAGACGAGCATGTGACACCACTGCCACCCTGTCTTAGCGTAACGTGAGTTGAGGCGGACGTCGTCGCGGTAGCAACGATGGACACCGAGACAAGCACGGGACAACACTGCCACCCTATCTTAGCGTAACGCGAGTTGAGGCGGACGTCGTCGCGGTAGCGACGACTGACGCCGAGACAAGCATGTGACACCACTGCCCCCCTATCTTAGCGTAATGCGAGTCCAGGCGGACGTCGCCGCGGTAGCGACGACGGACGCCGAGACGAGCACGTGACACCACTGCCACCCTGTCTTAGCGTAACGCGAGTCGAGGTGGACGTCGTCGCGGTAGCGACGACGGACGCCGAGACGAGCATGTGACACCACTGCCCCCCTATCTTAGCGTAACGCGAGTCCAGGCGGACGTTGTCGCGGTAGCGACGACGGATGCCGAGACGAGCATGTGACACCACTGCCACCCTGTCTTAGTGTGACGTGAATCGAGGCGGACATCGTCGCGGTAGCAACGACGGACGCCGAGACGAGCACGGGACAACACTGCCACCCTATCTTAGCGTAACGCGAGTCGAGGCGGACGTCGTCGCGGTAGCGACGACTGACGCCGAGACGAGCATGTGACACCACTGCCCCCCTATCTTAGCTTAGAGCGAGTCCAGGCGGACGTCGTCACGGTAGCGACGACGGATGCCGAGACGAGCGCGTGACACCACTGCCACCCTGTCTTAGCATAGCGCGAGTCGAGGCGGACGTCGTCGCGGTAGCGACGACAGACGCCGAGACGAGCACGTGACACCACTACCACCCTTTCTTAGCGTACCGCAAGTCCAGGCGGACGTCGTCGCGGTAGCGACGACAGACGCCGAGACGAGCACGTGACACCACCGCCACCCTATGTTACGTAACGCGAGTCGAGGCGGACGTCGTCGCGGTAGCGACGACGGACGTCGAGACGAGCACATGACACCACTGCCACCCTGTCTTAGCTTAGAGCGAGTCGAGGCAGACGTCGTCGCGGTAGCGATGACGGACGTCGAGACGAGCACGTGACACCACTGCCACCCTGTCTTAGCGTAACGCGAGTCCAGGCGGACGTCGTCGCGGTAGCGACGACGGACGCCGAGAGGAGCACGGGACAACACTGCCACCCTATCTTAACGTAACGCGAGTCGAGGCGGACGTCGTCGCGGTAGCAACGACGGATGCCGAGACGAGCATGTGACACCACTGCCCCCCTATCTTAGCATAACGCGAGTCCAGGCGGACGTCGTCGCGGTAGCGACAACGGACGCCGAGACGAGCATGTGACACCACTGCCACCCTGTCTTAGCGTCTTGTGAGTCGAGGCGGACGTCGTCGCGGTAGCAACGACGGACGCCGAGACGAGCACGGGACAACACTGCCACCCTATCTTAGCGTAACGCGAGTCGAGGCGGACGTCATCGCGGTAGCGACGACTGACGCCGAGACGAGCATGTGACACCACTGCCCCCCTATCTTAGCGTAATGCGAGTCCAGGCGGACGTCGTCGCGGTAGCGACGACGGACGCCGAGACGAGCACGTGACACCACTGCCACCCTGTCTTAGCGTAACGCGAGTCGAGGTGGACGTCGTCGCGGTAGTGATGACGGACGCCGAGACGAGCATGTGACACCACTGCCCCCCTATCTTAGTGTAATGCGAGTCCAGGCGGACGTCGTCGCGGTAGCGACGACGGACGCCGAGACGAGCACGTGACACCACTGCCACCCTGTCTTAGTGTAACGCGAGTCGAGGTGGACGTCGTCGCGGTAGCGACGACGGACGCCGAGACGAGCATGTGACACCACTGCCCCCCTATCTTAGCGTAACGCGAGTCCAGGCGAACGTCGTCGCGGTAGCGACGACGGACGCCAAGACGAGCATGTGACACCACTGCCACCCTGTCTTAGCGTAACGTGAGTCGAGGCAGACGTCGTCGCGGTAGCAACGACGGACGCCGAGACGAGCACGGGACAACACTGCCACCCTATCTTAGCATAACGCGAGTCGAGGCGGACGTCGTCGCAGTAGCGACGACGGACGCCGAGACAAGCACGTGACACCACTGCCACCCTGTCTTAGCGTAGCGTGAGTCGAGGCGGACGTCGTCGCGGTAGCAACGACGGACGCCAAGACGAGCACGTGACACCACTGTCACCCTGTCTTAGCGTAGTGCGAGTCGAGGCGGACGTCGTCGCGGTAGCGACGACGGACGCCGAGACGAGCACGTGACACCACTGCCAACCTGTCTTAGCGCAACGCGAGTCGAGGCGGACGTCATCGCGGTAGCGACGACGGACGCTGAGACGAGCACGTGACACCACTGCCACCCTGTCTTAGCGTAACGCGAGTCGAGGCGGACGTCGTCGCGGTAGCGACGACGGACTCCGAGACGAGCACGTGACACCACTGCCACCCTGTCTTAGCTTAGAGCGAGTCGAGGCGGACGTCTTCGCGGTAGCAACGACGGACGCCGAGACGAGCACGGGACAACACTGCCACCCTATCTTAACGTAACGCGAGTCGAGGCGGACGTCGTCGCGGTAGCGACGACTGACGCCGAGACGAGCATGTGACACCACTGCCCACCTATCTTAGCGTAATGCGAGTCCAGGCGGACGTCGTCGCGCTAGCGACGACGGACGCCGAGACGAGCACGTGACACCACTGCCACCCTGTCTTAGCGTAATGCGAGTCGAGGGGGACGTCGTCGCGGTAGCGACGACGGACGCCGAGACGAGCATGTGACACCACTGCCCCCCTATCTTAGCGTAACGCGAGTCCAGGCGGACGTCGTCGCGGTAGCGACGACGGACGCCGAGACGAGCATGTGATACCACTGCCACCCTGTCTTAGCGTAACGTGAGTTGAGGCGGACGTCGTCGCGGTAGCAACGATGGACGCCGAGACGAGCACGGGACAACACTGCCACCCTATCTTAGCGTAACGCGAGTCGAGGCGGACGTCGTCGCGGTAGCGACGACTGACGCCGAGACAAGCATGTGACACCACTGCCCCCCTATCTTAGCGTAATGCGAGTCTAGGCGGACGTCGCCGCGGTAGCGACGACGGACGCCGAGACGAGCACGTGACACCACTGCCACCCTGTCTTAGCGTAACGCGAGTCGAGGTGGACGTCGTTGCGGTAGCGACGACGGACGCCGAGACGAGCATGTGACACCACTGCCCCCCTATCTTAGCGTAATGCGAGTCCAGGCGGACGTCGTCGCGGTAGCGACGACGGACGCCGAGACGAGCATGTGACACCACTGCCACCCTGTCTTAGCGTGACGTGAATCGAGGCGGACATCGTCGCGGTAGCAACGACGGACGCCGAGACGAGCACGGGACAACACTGCCACCCTATCTTAGCGTAACGCGAGTCGAGGCGGACGTCGTCGCGGTAGCGACGACTGACGCCGAGACGAGCATGTGACACCACTGCCCCCTATCTTAGCTTAGAGCGAGTCCAGGCGGACGTCGTCACGGTAGCGACGACGGATGCCGAGACGAGCGCGTGACACCACTGCCACCCTATCTTAGCATAGCGCGAGTCGAGGCGGACGTCGTCGCGGTAGCGACGACAGACGCCGAGACGAGCACGTGACACCACTACCACCCTTTCTTAGCGTACCGCAAGTCCAGGCGGACGTCGTCGCGGTAGCGACGACAGACGCCGAGACGAGCACGTGACACCACCGCCACCCTATGTTACGTAACGCGAGTCGAGGCGGACGTCGTCGCGGTAGCGACGACGGACGTCGAGACGAGCACGTGACACCACTGCCACCCTGTCTTAGCTTAGAGCGAGTCGAGGCAGACGTCGTCGCGGTAGCGATGACGGACGTCGAGACGAGCACGTGACACCACTGCCACCCTGTCTTAGCGTAACGCGAGTCCAGGCGGACGTCGTCGCGGTAGCGACGACGGACGCCGAGTGGAGCACGGGACAACACTGCCACCCTATCTTAACGTAACGCGAGTCGAGGCGGACGTCGTCGCGGTAGCAACGACGGATGCCGAGACGAGCATGTGACACCACTGCCCCCCTATCTTAGCATAACGCGAGTCCAGGCGGACGTCGTCGCGGTAGCGACAACGGACGCCGAGACGAGCATGTGACACCACTGCCACCCTGTCTTAGCGTCTTGTGAGTCGAGGCGGACGTCGTCGCAGTAGCAACGACGGACGCCAAGACGAGCACGGGACAACACTGCCACCCTATCTTAGCGTAACGCGAGTCGAGGCGGACGTCGTCGCGGTAGCGACGACTGACGCCGAGACGAGCATGTGACACCACTGCCCCCTATCTTAGCTTAGAGCGAGTCCAGGCGGACGTCGTCACGGTAGCGACGACGGATGCCGAGACGAGCGCGTGACACCACTGCCACCCTGTCTTAGCATAGCGCGAGTCGAGGCGGACGTCGTCGCGGTAGCGACGACAGACGCCGAGACGAGCACGTGACACCACTACCACCCTTTCTTAGCGTACCGCAAGTCCAGGCGGACGTCGTCGCGGTAGCGACGACAGACGCCGAGACGAGCACGTGACACCACCGCCACCCTATGTTACGTAACGCGAGTCGAGGCGGACGTCGTCGCGGTAGCGACGACGGACGTCGAGACGAGCACGTGACACCACTGCCACCCTGTCTTAGCTTAGAGCGAGTCGAGGCAGACGTCGTCGCGGTAGCGATGACAGACGTCGAGACGAGCACGTGACACCACTGCCACCCTGTCTTAGCGTAACGCGAGTCCAGGCGGACGTCGTCGCGGTAGCGACGACGGACGCCGAGAGGAGCACGGGACAACACTGCCACCCTATCTTAACGTAACGCGAGTCGAGGCGGACGTCGTCGCGGTAGCAACGACGGATGCCGAGACGAGCATGTGACACCACTGCCCCCCTATCTTAGCATAACGCGAGTCCAGGCGGACGTCGTCGCGGTAGCGACAACGGACGCCGAGACGAGCATGTGACACCACTGCCACCCTGTCTTAGCGTCTTGTGAGTCGAGGCGGACGTCGTCGCGGTAGCAACGACGGACGCCAAGACGAGCACGGGACAACACTGCCACCCTATCTTAGCGTAACGCGAGTCGAGGCGGACGTCGTCGCGGTAGCGACGACTGACGCCGAGACGAGCATGTGACACCACTGCCCCCCTATCTTAGCGTAATGCGAGTCCAGGCGGACGTCATCGCGGTAGTGACGACGGACGCCGAGACGAGCATGTGACACCACAGCCACCCTGTCTTAGCGTAACGCGAGTCGAGGTGGACGTCGTCGCGGTAGTGATGACGGACGCCGAGACGAGCATGTGACACCACTGCCCCCCTATCTTAGCGTAATGCGAGTCCAGGCGGACGTCGTCGCGGTAGCGACGACGGACGCCGAGACGAGCACGTGACACCACTGCCACCCTGTCTTTGTGTAACGCGAGTCGAGGTGGACATCGTCGCGGTAGCGACGACGGACGCCGAGACGAGCATGTGACACCACTGCCCCCCTATCTTAGCGTAACGCGAGTCCAGGCGGACGTCGTCGCGGTAGCGACGACGGACGCCAAGACGAGCATGTGACACCACTGCCACCCTGTCTTAGCGTAACGTGAGTCGAGGCAGACGTCGTCGCGGTAGCAACGACGGACGCCGAGACGAGCACGGGACAACACTGCCACCCTATCTTAGCATAACGCGAGTCGAGGCGGACGTCGTCGCGGTAGCGACGACGGACGCCGAGACGAGCACGTGACACCACTGCCACCCTGTCTTAGCGTAGCGTGAGTCGAGGCGGACATCGTCGCGGTAGCGACGACGGACGCCAAGACGAGCACGTGACACCACTGTCACCCTGTCTTAGCGTAGTGTGAGTCGAGGCGGACGTCGTCGCGGTAGCGACGACGGACGCCGAGACGAGCACGTGACACCACTGCCAACCTGTCTTAGCGCAACGCGAGTCGAGGCGGACGTCATCGCGGTAGCGACGACGGACGCTGAGACGAGCACGTGACACCACTGCCACCCTGTCTTAGCGTAACGCGAGTCGAGGCGGACGTCGTCGCGGTAGCGACGACGGACTCCGAGACGAGCACGTGACACCACTGCCAACCTGTCTTAGTGTAAAGCGAGTCGAGGCGGAAGTCGTCGCGGTAGCGACGACGGACGCCGAGTCGAGCACGGGACAACACTGCCACCCAGTCTTAGCATAACGCAAGTCGAGGCGGACGTCGTTGCGGTACCGACGACGGACGCCAAGATGAGCACGTGCCACCACTGCCACCCTGTCTTAACGTAACGCGAGTCGAGGCGGACGTCGTCGCGGTAGCGACGATGGACATCTAGACGAGCACAGGACACCACTGCCACCCTGTTTTAGCGTAACACGAGTCGAGGCGGACGTCGTCGCGGTAGCGACGACGGACGTCGAGACGAGCACGTGACACCACAGCCACCCTGTCTTAGCGTAACGCGAGTCAAGGCGGACGTCATCGCGGTAGCGACGACGGACGCCGAGAGGAGCACGTGACACCACTGCCACCCTGTCTTAGCGTAAAGCGAGTCGAGGCGGACGTCGTCGCGGTAGCGACGACGGACGCCGAGACGAGCACGTGACACCACTGCCACCCTGTCTTTGCTTAGAGCGAGTCGAGGCGGACGTCATCGCGGTAGCGACGACGGACGCCGAGACGAGCGCGTGACACCACTGCCACCCTGTCTTAGCATAGCGCGAGTCGAGGCGGACGTCGTCGCGGTAGCGACGACAGACGCCAAGACGAGCACGTGACACCACTACCACCCTTTCTTAGCGTACCGCAAGTCGAGGCGGACGTCGTCGCGGTAGCGACGATGGACGCCGAGACGAGCACGTGACACCACTGCCACCCTATGTTACGTAACGCGAGTCGAGGCGGACATCGTCGCGGTAGCGACGACGGACGTCGAGACGAGCACGTGACACCACTGCCACCCTGTCTTAGCTTAGAGCGAGTCGAGGCAGACGTCGTCGCGGTAGCGACGACGGACGCCGAGACAAGCACGTGACAACACTGCCATCCTGTCTTAGCGTAACGCGACTCGAGGCGGACGTCGTCGCGGTAGCGACGACGGACGCCGAGACGAGCACGGGACAACACTGCCACCCTATCTTAGCGTAACGCGAGTCGAGGCGGACGTCGTCGCGGTAGCAACAACGGACGCCGAGACGAGCATGTGACACCACTTCCCCCCTATCTTAGCGTAACGCAAGTCCAGGTGGACGTCGTCACGGTAGCGACGACGGATGCCGAGACGAGCGCGTGACACCACTGCCACCCTATCTTAGCATAGCGCGAGTCGAGGCGGACGTCGTCGCGGTAGCGACGACAGACGCCGAGACGAGCACGTGACACCACTACCACCCTTTCTTAGCGTACCGCAAGTCCAGGCGGACGTCGTCGCGGTAGCGACGACAGACGCCGAGACGAGCACGTGACACCACCGCCACCCTATGTTACGTAACGCGAGTCGAGGCGGACGTCGTCGCGGTAGCGACGACGGACGTCGAGACGAGCACGTGACACCACTGCCACCCTGTCTTAGCTTAGAGCGAGTCGAGGCAGACGTCGTCGCGGTAGCGATGACGGATGTCGAGACGAGCACGTGACACCACTGCCACCCTGTCTTAGCGTAACGCGAGTCCAGGCGGACGTCGTCGCGGTAGCGACGACGGACGCCGAGTGGAGCACGGGACAACACTGCCACCCTATCTTAACGTAACGCGAGTCGAGGCGGACGTCGTCGCGGTAGCAACGACGGATGCCGAGACGAGCATGTGACACCACTGCCCCCCTATCTTAGCATAACGCGAGTCCAGGCGGACGTCGTCGCGGTAGCGACAACGGACGCCGAGACGAGCATGTGACACCACTGCCACCCTGTCTTAGCGTCTTGTGAGTCGAGGCGGACGTCGTCGCAGTAGCAACGACGGACGCCAAGACGAGCACGGGACAACACTGCCACCCTATCTTAGCGTAACGCGAGTCGAGGCGGACGTCGTCGCGGTAGCGACGACTGACGCCGAGACGAGCATGTGACACCACTGCCCCCTATCTTAGCTTAGAGCGAGTCCAGGCGGACGTCGTCACGGTAGCGACGACGGATGCCGAGACGAGCGCGTGACACCACTGCCACCCTGTCTTAGCATAGCGCGAGTCGAGGCGGACGTCGTCGCGGTAGCGACGACAGACGCCGAGACGAGCACGTGACACCACTACCACCCTTTCTTAGCGTACCGCAAGTCCAGGCGGACGTCGTCGCGGTAGCGACGACAGACGCCGAGACGAGCACGTGACACCACCGCCACCCTATGTTACGTAACGCGAGTCGAGGCGGACGTCGTCGCGGTAGCGACGACGGACGTCGAGACGAGCACGTGACACCACTGCCACCCTGTCTTAGCTTAGAGCGAGTCGAGGCAGACGTCGTCGCGGTAGCGATGACGGACGTCGAGACGAGCACGTGACACCACTGCCACCCTGTCTTAGCGTAACGCGAGTCCAGGCGGACGTCGTCGCGGTAGCGACGACGGACGCCGAGAGGAGCACGGGACAACACTGCCACCCTATCTTAACGTAACGCGAGTCGAGGCGGACGTCGTCGCGGTAGCAACGACGGATGCCGAGACGAGCATGTGACACCACTGCCCCCCTATCTTAGCATAACGCGAGTCCAGGCGGACGTCGTCGCGGTAGCGACAACGGACGCCGAGACGAGCATGTGACACCACTGCCACCCTGTCTTAGCGTCTTGTGAGTCGAGGCGGACGTCGTCGCGGTAGCAACGACGGACGCCAAGACGAGCACGGGACAACACTGCCACCCTATCTTAGCGTAACGCGAGTCGAGGCGGACGTCGTCGCGGTAGCGACGACTGACGCCGAGACGAGCATGTGACACCACTGCCCCCCTATCTTAGCGTAATGCGAGTCCAGGCGGACGTCATCGCGGTAGTGACGACGGACGCCGAGACGAGCATGTGACACCACAGCCACCCTGTCTTAGCGTAACGCGAGTCGAGGTGGACGTCGTCGCGGTAGTGATGACGGACGCCGAGACGAGCATGTGACACCACTGCCCCCCTATCTTAGCGTAATGCGAGTCCAGGCGGACGTCGTCGCGGTAGCGACGACGGACGCCGAGACGAGCACGTGACACCACTGCCACCCTGTCTTTGTGTAACGCGAGTCGAGGTGGACATCGTCGCGGTAGCGACGACGGACGCCGAGACGAGCATGTGACACCACTGCCCCCTATCTTAGCGTAACGCGAGTCCAGGCGGACGTCGTCGCGGTAGCGACGACGGACGCCAAGACGAGCATGTGACACCACTGCCACCCTGTCTTAGCGTAAGGTGAGTCGAGGCAGACGTCGTCGCGGTAGCAACGACGGACGCCGAGACGAGCACGGGACAACACTGCCACCCTATCTTAGCATAACGCGAGTCGAGGCGGACGTCGTCGCGGTAGCGACGACGGACGCCGAGACGAGCACGTGACACCACTGCCACCCTGTCTTAGCGTAGCGTGAGTCGAGGCGGACATCGTCGCGGTAGCGACGACGGACGCCAAGACTAGCACGTGACACCACTGTCACCCTGTCTTAGCGTAGTGTGAGTCGAGGCGGACGTCGTCGCGGTAGCGACGACGGACGCCGAGACGAGCACGTGACACCACTGCCAACCTGTCTTAGCGCAACGCGAGTCGAGGCGGACGTCATCGCGGTAGCGACGACGGACGCTGAGACGAGCACGTGACACCACTGCCACCCTGTCTTAGCGTAACGCGAGTCGAGGCGGACGTCGTCGCGGTAGCGACGACGGACTCCGAGACGAGCACGTGACACCACTGCCAACCTGTCTTAGTGTAAAGCGAGTCGAGGCGGAAGTCGTCGCGGTAGCGACGACGGACGCCGAGTCGAGCACGGGACAACACTGCCACCCAGTCTTAGCATAACGCAAGTCGAGGCGGACGTCGTTGCGGTACCGACGACGGACGCCGAGATGAGCACGTGCCACCACTGCCACCCTGTCTTAACGTAACGCGAGTCGAGGCGGACGTCGTCGCGGTAGCGACGATGGACATCTAGACGAGCACAGGACACCACTGCCACCCTGTTTTAGCGTAACACGAGTCGAGGCGGACGTCGTCGCGGTAGCGACGACGGACGTCGAGACGAGCACGTGACACCACAGCCACCCTGTCTTAGCGTAACGCGAGTCAAGGCGGACGTCATCGCGGTAGCGACGACGGACGCCGAGAGGAGCACGTGACACCACTGCCACCCTGTCTTAGCGTAAAGCGAGTCGAGGCGGACGTCGTCGCGGTAGCGACGACGGACGCCGAGACGAGCACGTGACACCACTGCCACCCTGTCTTTGCTTAGAGCGAGTCGAGGCGGACGTCATCGCGGTAGCGACGACGGACGCCGAGACGAGCGCGTGACACCACTGCCACCCTGTCTTAGCATAGCGCGAGTCGAGGCGGACGTCATCGCGGTAGCGACGACAGACGCCAAGACGAGCACGTGACACCACTACCACCCTTTCTTAGCGTACCGCAAGTCGAGGCGGACGTCGTCGCGGTAGCGACGATGGACGCCGAGACGAGCACGTGACACCACTGCCACCCTATGTTACGTAACGCGAGTCGAGGCGGACATCGTCGCGGTAGCGACGACGGACGTCGAGACGAGCACGTGACACCACTGCCACCCTGTCTTAGCTTAGAGCGAGTCGAGGCAGACGTCGTCGCGGTAGCGACGACGGACGCCGAGACAAGCACGTGACAACACTACCATCCTGTCTTAGCGTAACGCGACTCGAGGCGGACGTCGTCGCGGTAGCGACGACGGACGCCGAGACGAGCACGGGACAACACTGCCACCCTATCTTAGCGTAACGCGAGTCGAGGCGGACGTCGTCGCGGTAGCAACAACGGACGCCGAGACGAGCATGTGACACCACTTCCCCCCTATCTTAGCGTAACGCAAGTCCAGGTGGACGTCGTCGCGGTAGCGACGACGGACGCCGAGACGAGCACGTGACACCACTGCCACCCTGTCTTAGCTTAGAGCGAGTCGAGGCGGACGTCGTCGCGGTAGCGACGACGGACGCCGAGACGAGCACGTGACACCACTGCCACCCTGTCTTAGCGTAGCACGAGTCGAGGCGGACGTCATCGCGGTAGCGACGACGGACGCCGAGACGAGCACGTAACACCACTGCGACCCTGTCTTAGCATAGCGCGAGTCGAGGCGGACGTCGTCGCGGAACTGACGATGGACGCCGAGACGAGCACGTGACAACACTGCCACCCTATCTTAGCGTAACGCGAGTCGAGGTAGACGTCATCGCGGTAGCGACGATGGACGCCGAGACGAGCACGTGACACCACTGCCACCCTATCTTAGCGTAACACGAGTTGAGGCGGACGTCGTCGTGGTAGCGACGACGGACGCCGAGACGAGCCCGTGACACCACTGCCACCATGTCTTAGCATAACACGAGTCGAGGCGGACGTCGTCGCGGTAGCGACGACGGATGCCGAGACGAACACCTGACACCACTGCCATCCTGTCTTAGCGTAACGCGAGTCGAGGCGGACGTCGTCGCGGTAGCGACGACGGACGCCGAGACGAGGACGTGACACCACTGCCACCCTGTCTTAGCTTAGAGCGAGTCGAGGCGGACGTCGTCGCGGTAGCGACGACGGACGCCGAGACGAGCACGTGACACCACTGCCACCCTGTCTTAGCATAGCGCGAGTCGAGGCGGACGTCGTCGCGGTAGCGACGACGGATGCTGAGACGAGCACGTGACACCACTGCCACCCTTTCTTAGCGTACCGCGAGTCGAGGCGGACGTCGTCGCTGTAGCGACGACGGACGCCGAGACGAGCACGTGACACCACTGCCACCCTGTGTTACGTAACGCGAGTCGAGGCAGACGTCGTCGCGGTAGCGACGACGGACGCCGAGACGAGCACGTGACACCACTGCCACCCTGTCTTAGCGTAACGCAAGTCGAGGCGGACGTCGTCGCGGTAGCGACGACAGAAGCCGAGGCAAACACATGACACCACTACCATCATGTCTTAGCGTTACGCGAGTCGATGCGGACGTCGTCGCGGTAGCGACGACGGACGCCGAGACGAGCACGTGACACCACTGCCACTCTGTCTTAGCGTAACGAGAGTCGAGGCGGACGTCGTCGCGGTAGCGACGACGGACGCCGAGATGAGCATGTGACACCACTGCCCCCCTATCTTAGCGTAACGCGAGTCCAGGCAGACGTCGTCGCAGTAGCAACGACGGACGCCGAGACGAGCATGTGACACCACTTCCCCCCTATCTTAGCGTAACGCAAGTCCAGGCGGACGTCGTCGCGGTAGCGACGACGGACGCCGAGACGAGCACGTGACACCACTGCCACCCTGTCTTAGCTTAGAGCGAGTCGAGGCGGACGTCGTCGCGGTAGCGACGACGGACGCCGAGACGAGCACGTGACACCACTGCCACCCTGTCTTAGCGTAGCGCGAGTCGAGGCGGACGTCATCGCGGTAGCGACGACGGACGCCGAGACGAGCACGTAACACCACTGCGACCCTGTCTTAGCATAGCGCGAGTCGAGGCGGACGTCGTCGCGGAACCGACGATGGACGCCGAGACGAGCACGTGACAACACTGCCACCCTATCTTAGCGTAACGCGACTCGAGGCAGACGTCATCGCGGTAGCGACGATGGACGCCAAGACGAGCACGTGACACCACTGCCACCCTATCTTAGCGTAACGCGAGTTGAGGCGGACGTCGTCGTGGTAGCGACGACGGACGCCGAGACGAGCCCGTGACACCACTGCCACCATGTCTTAGCGTAACACGAGTCGAGGCGGACGTCGTCGCGGTAGCGACGACGGATGCCGAGACGAACACCTGACACCACTGCCATCCTGTCTTAGCGTAACGCGAGTCGAGGCGGACGTCGTCGCGGTAGCGACGACGGACGCCGAGATGAGGACGTGACACCACTGCCACCCTGTCTTAGCTTAGAGCGAGTCGAGGGGGACGTCGTCGCGGTAGCGACGACGGACGCCGAGACGAGCACGTGACACCACTACCACCCTGTCTTAGCATAGCGCGAGTCGAGGCGGACGTCGTCGCGGTAGCGACGACGGATGCTGAGACGAGCACGTGACACCACTGCCACCCTTTCTTAGCGTACCGCGAGTCGAGGCGGACGTCATCGCTGTAGCGACGACGGACGCCGAGACGAGCACGTGACACCACTGCCACCCTGTGTTACGTAACGCGAGTCGAGGCAGACGTCGTCGCGGTAGCGACGACGGACGCCGAGACGAGCACGTGACACCACTGCCACCCTGTCTTAGCGTAACGCAAGTCGAGGCGGACGTCGTCGCGGTAGCGACGACAGAAGCCGAGGCAAACACATGACACCACTACCATCATGTCTTAGCGTTACGCGAGTCGATGCGGACGTCGTCGCGGTAGCGACGACGGACGCCGAGACGAGCACGTGACACCACTGCCACTCTGTCTTAGCGTAACGAGAGTCGAGGCGGACGTCGTCGCGGTAGCGACGACGGACGCCGAGACGAGCATGTGACACCACTGCCCCCCTATCTTAGCGTAACGCGAGTCCAGGCGGACGTCGTCGCCGTAGCGATGACGGACGCCGAGACGAGCACGTGACACCACTGCCACTCTGTCTTAGCGTAACGCCAGTCGAGGCGGACGTCATCGCGGTAGCAACAACGGACGCCGAGACGAGCATGTGACACCACTTCCCCCCTATCTTAGCGTAACGCAAGTCCAGGCGGACGTCGTCGCGGTAGCGACGACGGACGCCGAGACGAGCACGTGACACCACTGCCACCCTGTCTTAGCTTAGAGCGAGTAGAGGCGGACGTTGTCGCGGTAGCGACGACGGACGCCGAGACGAGCACGTGACACCACTGCCACCCTGTCTTAGCGTAGCGCGAGTCGAGGCGGACGTCATCGCGGTAGCGACGACGGACGCCGAGACGAGCACGTAACACCACTGCGACCCTGTCTTAGCATAGCGCGAGTCGAGGCGGACGTCGTCGCGGAACCGACGATGGACGCCGAGACGAGCACGTGACAACACTGCCACCCTATCTTAGCGTAACGCGAGTCGAGGCAGACGTCATCGCGGTAGCGACGATGGACGCCGAGACGAGCACGTGACACCACTGCCACCCTATCTTAGCGTAACGCGAGTTGAGGCGGACGTCGTCGTGGTAGCGACGACGGACGCCGAGACGAGCTCGTGACACCACTGCCACCATGTCTTAGCATAACACGAGTCGAGGCGGACGTCGTCGCGGTAGCGACGACGGATGCCGAGACGAACACCTGACACCACTGCCATCCTGTCTTAGCGTAACGCGAGTCGAGGCGGACGTCGTCGCGGTAGCGACGACGGACGCCGAGACGAGGACGTGACACCACTGCCACCCTGTCTTAGCTTAGAGCGAGTCGAGGCGGACGTCGTCGCGGTAGCGACGACGGATGCCGAGACGAGCACGTGACACCACTGCCACCCTGTCTTAGCATAGCGCGAGTCGAGGCGGACGTCGTCGCGGTAGCGACGACGGATGCTGAGACGAGCACGTGACACCACTGCCACCCTTTCTTAGCGTACCACGAGTCGAGGCGGACGTCGTCGCTGTAGCGACGACGGACGCCGAGACGAGCACGTGACACCACTGCCACCCTGTGTTACGTAACGCGAGTCGAGGCAGACGTCGTCGCGGTAGCGACGACGGACGCCGAGACGAGCACGTGACACCACTGCCACCCTGTCTTAGCGTAACGCAAGTCGAGGCGGACGTCGTCGCGGTAGCGACGACAGAAGCCGAGGCAAACACATGACACCACTACCATCATGTCTTAGCGTTACGCGAGTCGATGCGGACGTCGTCGCGGTAGCGACGACGGACGCCGAGACGAGCACGTGACACCACTGCCACTCTGTCTTAGCGTAACGAGAGTCGAGGCGGACGTCGTCGCGGTAGCGACGACGGACGCCGAGATGAGCATGTGACACCACTGCCCCCCTATCTTAGCGTAACGCGAGTCCAGGCGGACGTCGTCGCAGTAGCAACGACGGACGCCGAGACGAGCATGTGACACCACTTCCCCCCTATCTTAGCGTAACGCAAGTCCAGGCGGACGTCGTCGCGGTAGCGACGACGGACGCCGAGACGAGCACGTGACACCACTGTCACCCTGTCTTAGCTTAGAGCGAGTCGAGGCGGACGTCGTCGCGGTAGCGACGACGGACGCCGAGACGAGCACGTGACACCACTGCCACCCTGTCTTAGCGTAGCGCGAGTCGAGGCGGACGTCATCGCGGTAGCGACGACGGACGCCGAGACGAGCACGTAACACCACTGCGACCCTGTCTTAGCATAGCGCGAGTCGAGGCGGACGTCGTCGCGGAACCGACGATGGACGCCGAGACGAGCACGTGACAACACTGCCACCCTATCTTAGCGTAACGCGACTCGAGGCAGACGTCATCGCGGTAGCGACGATGGACGCCAAGACGAGCACGTGACACCACTACCACCCTATCTTAGCGTAACGCGAGTTGAGGCGGACGTCGTCGTGGTAGCGACGACGGACGCCGAGACGAGCCCGTGACACCACTGCCACCATGTCTTAGCGTAACACGAGTCGAGGCGGACGTCGTCGCGGTAGCGACGACGGATGCCGAGACGAACACCTGACACCACTGCCATCCTGTCTTAGCGTAACGCGAGTCGAGGCGGACGTCGTCGCGGTAGCGACGACGGACGCCGAGATGAGGACGTGACACCACTGCCACCCTGTCTTAGCTTAGAGCGAGTCGAGGCGGACGTCGTCGCGGTAGCGACGACGGACGCCGAGACGAGCACGTGACACCACTACCACCCTGTCTTAGCATAGCGCGAGTCAAGGCGGACGTCGTCGCGGTAGCGACGACGGATGCTGAGACGAGCACGTGACACCACTGCCACCCTTTCTTAGCGTACCGCGAGTCGAGGCGGACGTCATCGCTGTAGCGACGACGGACGCCGAGACGAGCACGTGACACCACTGCCACCCTGTGTTACGTAACGCGAGTCGAGGCAGACGTCGTCGCGGTAGCGACGACGGACGCCGAGACGAGCACGTGACACCACTGCCACCCTGTCTTAGCGTAACGCAAGTCGAGGCGGACGTCGTCGCGGTAGCGACGACAGAAGCCGAGGCAAACACATGACACCACTACCATCATGTCTTAGCGTTACGCGAGTCGATGCGGACGTCGTCGCGGTAGCGACGACGGACGCCGAGACGAGCACGTGACACCACTGCCACTCTGTCTTAGCGTAACGAGAGTCGAGGCGGACGTCGTCGCGGTAGCGACGACGGACGCCGAGACGAGCATGTGACACCACTGCCCCCCTATCTTAGCGTAACGCGAGTCCAGGCGGACGTCGTCGCAGTAGCGATGACGGACGCTGAGACGAGCACGTGACACCACTACCACCCTGTCTTAGCGTAACGCCAGTCGAGGCGGACGTCGTCGCGGTAGCGACGACGGACACTGAGACAAGCACGTGACACCACTGCCAACCTATCTTAGCGTAACGCGAGTGGAGGCGGACATCGTCGCGGTAGCGACGATGGACGTCGAGACGAGCACGTGACACCATAGCCACCCTGTCTTAGCGTAACTGCCACCCTGTCTTAGCGTAACGCGAGTCAAGGTGGCGTCGTCGCGGTAGCAACGACGGACGCCGAGACGAACACCTGACACCACTGCCACCCTGTCTTAGCGTAACGCGAGTTGAGGCGGACGTCGTCGCTGTAGCGACGACGGACGCCGAGACGAGCACGTGACACCACTGCCACCCTGTCTTAGATTAGAGCGAGTCGAGGCGGACGTCGTCACGGTAGCGACGACGGACGCCGAGACGAGCGCGTGACACCACTGCCACCCTGTCTTAGCATAGCGCGAGTCGAGGCGGACGTCATCGCGGTAGCGACGGCAGACGCCGAGACGAGCACGTGACACCACTGCTTCCCTTTCTTAGCGTACCGCAAGTCGAGGCGGACGTCATCGCGGTAGCGACGACGGACGTCGAGATGAGCACGTGACACCACTGCCACCCTGTCTTAGCTTAGAGCGAGTCGAGGCAGACGTCGTCGCGGTAGCGACGACGGATGCCGAGACGAGCACGTGACACCACTGCCACCCTGTCTTAGTGTAACGCGAGTCGAGGCGGACGTCGTCGCGGTAGCGACGACGGACGCTGAGACGAGCACGGGACAACACTGCCACCCTATCTTAGCGTAACGCGAGACGAGGCGGACGTCCTCGCGGTAGCGACGATGGACGCCGAGACGAGCATGTGACACCACTGCCCCCCTATCTTAGCGTAACGCGAGTCCAGGCGGACGTCGTCGCGGTAGCGCCGACAGACGCCCAGACGAGCACGTGACACCGCTGCCACCCTGTCATAGCGTAATGCGAGTCGAGGCGGACGTCGTCGCGGTAGCGACGACAGACGCCGAGACGAACACATGACACCACTACCATCCTGTCTTAGCGTAACGATAGTCGAGGCGGACGTCGTCGCGGTAGCAACGACGGACGCCGAGACGAGCACGTGACACCACTGCCACCCTGTCTAAGCGTAACACGAGTCGAGGCAGACGTCGTCGCGGTAGCGATGACGGACGTCGAGAAGAGCACGTGACACCACTGCCACCCTGTCTTTGCATAGCGCGAGTCGAGGCGGACGTCGTCGCGGTAGCGACGACGGACGCCGAGACGAGCACGTGACACCAATGCCACCCTGTCTTAGCGTAGCGCGAGTCGAGGCAGACGTCGTCGCGGTAGCGACGACGGACGCCAAGACGAGCACGTGACACCACTGCCACCCTGTCTTAATGTAGCGCGAGTCGAGGCGGACGTCGTCGCGGTAGCGATGACGGTCGCCGAGACGAGCACGTGACACCACTGCCAACGTGTCTTAGCGTAACGCGAGTCGAGGCGGACGTCGTCGCGGTAGCGACGACGGACGCTGAGACGAGCACGTGACACCACTGCCACCCTGTCTTAGCGTAACGCGAGTCAAGGCGGACGTCTTCACGGTAGCGACGACGGACACAGAGACGAGCACGTGACACCACTGCCAACCTGTCTTAGCGTAACGCGAGTCGAGGCGGACGTCGTCGTGGTAGCGACGACGGACGCCGAGACGAGCACGTGACACCACTGCCACCCAGTCTTAGCATAACGCGAGTCGAGCCGGACGTCGTCGCGGTACCGACGACGGATGCTGAGACGAGCACGTGCCACCATTGCCACCCTGTCTTACCATAACGCGAGTCGAGGCGGACGTCGTCGCGGTAGTGACGATGGACACCGAGACGAGCACGTGACACCACTGCCACCTTGTCTTAGCGTAACGCGAGTCGAGCCGGATGTCGTCGCGGTAGCGACGACGGACGTCGAGACGACCACGTGACACCACAGCCACCCTGTCTTAGCGTAACGCGAGTAAAGGCGGACGTCGTCGCGGTAGCGACGACGGACGCCGAGACGAGCACATGACACCACTACCACCCTGTCTTAGCGTAACGTGAGTCGAGGCGGACGTCGTCGCGGTACGACGATGGACGCCGAGACGAACACCTGACAGCACTGCCATCCTGTCTTAGCGTAACGCGAGTCGAGGCGGACGTCGTCGCGGTAGCGACGACGGACGCCGAGACGAGCACGTGACACCACTGCCACCCTGTCTTAGCTCAGAGCGAGTCGAGGCGGACCGCGACGACGGACGCCGAGACGAGCACGTGACACCACTGCCACCATGTCTTAGCATAGCGCGAGTCGAGGCGGATGTCGTCGCGGTAGCGACGACGGACGCCGGGACGAGCCCGTGACACCACTGCCACCCTGTCTTAGCTTAGAGCGAGTCGAGGCGGACGTCGTCGCGGTAGCGACGACGGACGCCGAGACGAGCACGAGACACCACTGCCACCCTGTCTTAGCGTAGCGCGAGTCGAGGCGGACGTCGTCGCGGTAGTGACGACGGACGCCGAGACGAGCACGTGACACCACTGCGGCCCTGTCTTAGCATAGCTCGAGTCGAGGCGGACGTCGTCGCGGAAGCGACGATGGATGCCGAGACGAGCACGTGACAACACTGCCACCCTATCTTGGCGTAACGCGAGTCGAGGCATTCGTCGTCGCGGTAGCGACGATGGACGCCGAGACGAGCACGTGACACCACTGCCACCCTGTCTTAGCGTAACGCGAGTTGAGGCGGACGTCGTCGCGGTAGCGACGACGGACGCCGAGACGAGCACGTGACACCACTGCCACCATGTCTTTGCGTAACACGAGTCGAGGCGGACGTCGTCGCGGTAGCGACGGCGGACACCGAGACGAGCACGTGACACCACAGCCACCCTGTCTTAGCTTAGAGCGAGTCAAGGCGGACGTCATCGTGGTAGCGACGACGGACGCCGAGACAAGCACGTGACACCACTGCCACCCTGTCTTAGCATAGCTCGAGTCGAGGCGGACGTCGTCGCGGTAGCGACGACGGATGCCGAGACGAACACCTGACACCACTGCCATCCTGTCTTAGCGTAACGCGAGTCGAGGCGGACGTCGTCGCGGTAGCGACGACGGACGCCGAGACGAGGACGTGACACCACTGCCACCCTGTCTTAGCTTAGAGCGAGTCGAGGCGGACGTCGTCGCGGTAGCGACGACGGACACCGAGACGAGCACGTGACACCACTGCCACCCTGTTTTAGCATAGCGTGAGTCGAGGCGGACGTCGTCGCGGTAGCGACGACGGACGCTGAGACGAGCACGTGACACCACTGCCACCCTTTCTTAGCGTACCGCGAGTCGAGGCGGACGTCGTCGCTGTAGCGACGACGGACGCCGAGACGAGCACGTGACACCACTGCCACCCTGTGTTACGTAACGCGAGTCGAGGCAGACGTCGTCGCGGTAGCGACGACGGACGCCGAGACGAGCACGTGACACCACTGCCACCCAGTATTAGCGTAACGCAAGTCGAGGCGGACGTCGTCGCGGTAGCGACAACAGAAGCCGAGGCAAACACATGACACCACTACCATCATGTCTTAGCGTTACGCAAGTCGATGCGGACGTCGTCGCGGTAGCGACGACGGACGCCGAGACGAGCACATGACACCACTGCCACTCTGTCTTAGCGTACGAGAGTCGAGGCGGACGTCGTCGCGATAGCGACGACGGACGCCGAGACGAGCATGTGACACCACTGCCCCCCTATCTTAGCGTAACGCGAGTCCAGGCGGACGTCGTCGTAGTAGTGACGACGGACGCTGAGACGAGCGCGTGACACCACTACCACCCTGTCTTAGCGTAACGCCAGTCGAGGCGGACGTCGTCGCGGTAGCGACGACGGACGCCGAGACGAGCACGTGACACCACTGCTACCCTTTCTTAGCGTACCGCAAGTCGAGGCGGACGTCGTCGCGGTAGCGACGACGGACGCCGAGACGAGCACGTGACACCACCGCCACCCTATGTTACATAACGCGAGTCGAGGCGGACGTCGTCGCGGTAGCGACGACGGACGTCGAGATGAGCACGTGACACCACTGCCACCCTGTCTTAGCTTAGAGCGAGTCGAGGCAGACGTCGTCGCGGTAGCGACGACGGACGCCGAGACGAGCACGTGACACCACTGCCACCCTGTCTTAGTGTAACGCGAGTCGAGGCGGACGTCGTCGCGGTAGCGACGACAGACGCCGAGACGAGCACGGGACAACACTGCCACCCTATCTTAGCGTAACGCGAGACGAGGCGGACGTCGTCGCGGTAGCGACGACGGACGCCGAGACGAGCATGTGACACCACTGCCCCCCTATCTTAGCGTAACGCGAGTCCAGGCGGACGTCGTCGCGGTAGCGACGACGGACGCCGAGACGAGCACGTGACACCGCTGCCACCCTGTCATAGCGTAATGCGAGTCGAGGCGGACGTCGTCGCGGTAGCGACGACAGACGCCGAGACGAACACATGACACCACTACCATCCTGTCTTAGCGTAACGATAGTCGAGGCGGACGTCGTCGCGGTAGCGACGACGGACGCCGAGACGAGCACGTGACACCACTGCCACCCTGTCTAAGCGTAACACGAGTCGAGGCAGACGTCGTCGCGGTAGCGATGACGGACGTCGAGAAGAGCACGTGACACCACTGCCACCTTGTCTTAGCATAGCGCGAGTCGAGGCAGACGTCGTCGCGGTAGCGACGACGGACGCCGAGACGAGCACGTGACACCAATGCCACCCTGTCTTAGCGTAGCGCGAGTCGAGGCAGACGTCGTCGCGGTAGCGACGACGGACGCCAAGACGAGCACGTGACACCACTGCCACCCTGTCTTAATGTAGCGCGAGTCGAGGCGGACGTCATCGCGGTAGCGACGACGGTCGCCGAGACGAGCACGTGACACCACTCCCAACGTGTCTTAGCATAACGCGAGTCGAGGCGGACGTCGTCGCGGCAGCGACGTCGGACGCTGAGACGAGCACGTGACACCACTGCCACCCTGTCTTAGCGTAACGCGAGTGGAGGCGGACGTCGTCACGGTAGCGACGACGGACACAGAGACGAGCACGTGACACCACTGCCAACCTGTCTTAGCGTAACGCGAGTCGAGGCGGACGTCGTCGTGGTAGCGACGACGGACGCCGAGACGAGCACGTGACACCACTGCCACCCAGTCTTAGCATAACGCGAGTCGAGGCGGACGTCGTCGCGGTACCGACGACGGAAGCTGAGACGAGCACGTGCCACCATTGCCACCCTGTCTTACCGTAACGCGAGTCGAGGCGGACGTCGTCGCGGTAGTGACGATGGACACCGAGACGAGGACGTGACACCACTGCCACCCTGTCTTAGCGTAACGCGAGTCGAGGCGGATGTCGTCGCGGTAGCGACGACGGACGTCGAGACGACCACGTGACACCACAACCACCCTGTCTTAGCG
Organism: Triticum timopheevii; assembly: GCA_963921465.1. Classification (NCBI taxonomy): domain Eukaryota; kingdom Viridiplantae; phylum Streptophyta; class Magnoliopsida; order Poales; family Poaceae; genus Triticum; species Triticum timopheevii. The sequence goes on along the minus strand of OY997266.1, from coordinate 310,704,654 downwards.
TAACGCGAGTCAAGGCGGACGTCGTCGCGGTAGCGACGACAGACGCCGAGACGAGCACATGACACCACTGCCACCCTGTCTTAGCGTAACGTGAGTCAAGGCGGACGTCGTCGCGGTACGACGATGGACGCCGAGACGAACACCTGACACCACTGCCAACCTGTCTTAGCGTAACGCGAGTCGAGGCGGACGTCGTCGCGGTAGCGACGACGGACGCCGAGACGAGCACGTGACACCACTGCCACCCTGTCTTAGCTCAGAGCGAGTCGAGGCGGACCGCGACGACGGACGCCGAGACGAGCACGTGACACCACTGCCACCATGTCTTAGCATAGCTCGAGTCGAGGCGGACGTCGTCGCGGTAGCGACGACGGATGCCGAGACGAGCACCTGACACCACTGCCATCCTGTCTTAGCGTAACGCGAGTCGAGGCGGACGTCGTCGCGGTAGCGACGACGGCCGCCGAGACGAGGACGTGACACCACTGCCACCCTGTCTTAGCTTAGAGCGAGTCGAGGCGGACGTCGTCGCGGTAGCGACGACGGACGCCGAGACGAGCACGTGACACCACTGCCACCCTGTCTTAGCATAGCGCGAGTCGAGGCGGACGTCGTCGCGGTAGCGACGATGGACACCCAGACGAGCACGTGAGACCACTGCCACCCTGTCTTAGCGTAACGCGAGTCGAGGCGGATGTCGTCGCGGTAGCGACGACGGACGTCGAGACGAGCACGTGACACCACAGCCACCCTGTCTTAGCATAACGCGAGTCTAGGCGGACGTCGTCGCAGTAGCGACGACGGACGCCGAGACGCGCACGTGACACCACTGCCACCCTGTCTTAGCGTAACGTGAGTCGAGGCGGACGTCGTCGCGGTACGATGATGGACGCCGAGACGAACACCTGACACCACTGCCATCCTGTCTTATCGTAACGCGAGTCGAGGCGGACGTCGTCGCGGTAGCGACGACGGACGCCGAGACGAGCACGTGACACCGGTGCCACCCTGTCATAGCATAATGCGAGTCGAGGCGGACGTCGTCGCGGTAGCGACGACAGACGCCGAGACGAACACATGACACCACTACCATCCTGTCATAGCGTAATGCGAGTCGAGGCATACGTCGTCGCGGTAGCGATGACGGACGTCGAGAAGAGCACGTGACACCACTGCCACCCTGTCTCAGCATAGCGCGAGTCGAGGCGGACGTCGTCGCGGTAGCGAGGACGGACGCCGAGACGAGCACGTGACACCAATGCCACCCTGTCTTAGCGTAGCGCGAGTCGAGGCAGACGTCGTCGCGGTAGCGACGACGGACGCCAAGACGAGCACGTGACACCACTGCCACCCTGTCTTAATGTAGCACGAGTTGAGGCGGACGTCGTCGCGGTAGCGACGACGGTCGCCGAGACGAGCACGTGACACCACTGCCAACGTGTCTTAGCGTAACGCGAGTCGAGGCGGACGTCGTCGCGGTACCGACGACGGACGCTGAGACGAGCACGTGCCACCATTGCCACCCTGTCTTACCGTAACGCGAGTCGAGGCAGACGTCGTCGCGGTAGTGACGATGGACACCGAGACGAGCACGTGACACCACTGCCACCCTGTCTTAGCGTAACGCGAGTCGAGGCGGATGTCGTCGCGGTAGCGACGACGGACGTCGAGACGACCACGTGACACCACAGCCACCCTGTCTTAGCGTAACGCGAGTCAAGGCGGACGTCGTCGCGGTAGCGACGACGGACGCCGAGACGAGCACATGACACCACTGCCACCCTGTCTTAGCGTAACGTGAGTCGAGGCGGACGTCGTCGCGGTACGACGATGGACGCCGAGACGAACACCTGACACCACTGCCATCCTGTCTTAGCGTAACGCGAGTCGAGGCGGACGTCGTCGCGGTAGCGACGACGGACGCCGAGACGAGCACGTGACACCACTGCCACCCTGTCTTAGCTCAGAGCGAGTCGAGGCGGACCGCGACGACGGACACCGAGACGAGCACGTGACACCACTGCCACCATGTCTTAGCATAGCGCGAGTCGAGGCGGATGTCGTCGCGGTAGCGACGACGGACGCCGGGACGAGCACGTGACACCACTGCCACCCTGTCTTAGCTTAGAGCGAGTCGAGGCGGACGTCGTCGCGGTAGCGACGACGGACGCCGAGACGAGCACGAGACACCACTGCCACCCTGTCTTAGCGTAACGCGAGTCGAGGCAGACGTCGTCGCGGTAGCGACGATGGACGCCGAGACGAGCGTGACACCACTGCCACCCTGTCTTAGCGTAACGCGAGTTGAGGCGGACGTCGTCGCGGTAGCGACGACGGACGCCGAGACGAGCAAGTGACACCACTGCCACCATGTCTTTGCCTAACACGAGTTGAGGCGGACGTCGTCGCGGTAGCGACGACGGACACCGAGACGAGCACGTGACACCACAGCCACCCTGTCTTAGCTTAGAGCGAGTCGAGGCGGACGTCATCGTGGTAGCGACGACGGACGCCGAGACAAGCACGTGACACCACTGCCACCCTGTCTTAGCATAGCTCGAGTCGAGGCGGACGTCGTCGCGGTAGCGACGATGGACGCCGAGACGAGCACATCACACCACTGCCACCCTTTCTTAGCTTATCGCGAGTCGAGGCGGACGTCGTCGTTGTAGCGACGACGGACGCCGAGACGAGCACGTGACACCACTGCCACCCTGTGTTATGTAACGCGAGTCGAGGCAGACATCGTCGCGGTAGCGACGACGGATGCCGAGACGAGCACGTGACTCCACTGCCACCCCGTCTTAGCTTAGAGCGAGTCGAGGCGGACGTCGTCGCGGTAGCGACGACGGACGCCGAGACGAGCACGTGACACCACTGCCACCCTGTCTTAGCGTAGCGCGAGTCGAGGCGGACGTCGTCGCGGTAGCGACGACGGACGCCGAGACGAGCACGTGTCACCACTGCCACCCTATCTTAGCGTAACGCGAGTCGAGGCGGATGTCGTCGCGGTAGCGACGACGAACGCCGAGACGAGCATGTGACACCACTGCCCCCCTATCTTAGCGTAACGCGAGTCCAGGAGGACGTCGTCTCGGTAGCGACGACGGACGCCGAGACGGGCACGTGACACCGCTGCCACCCTGTCATAGCGTAATGCGAGTCGAGGCGGAGGTCGTCGCGGTAGCGACGACAGACGCCGAGACGAACACATGACACCACTACCATCCTGTCTTAGCGTAACGATAGTCGAGGCGGACGTCATCGCGGTAGCGACGATGGACGCCGAGACGAGCACGTGACACCACTACCACCCTGTCTAAGCGTAACACGAGTCGAGGCAGACGTCGTCGCGGTAGCGATGACGGACGTCGAGAAGAGCACGTGACACCACTGCCACCCTGTCTTAGAGTAGCGCGAGTCGAGGCGGACGTTGTCGCGGTAGCGACGACGGACGCCGAGACGAGCACGTGACACCACTGCCACCCTGTCTTAGCGTAGCGCGAGTCGAGGCAGACGTCCCCGCGGTAGCGATGACGGACGCCAAGACGAGCACGTGACACCACTGCCACCCTGTCTTAGCGTAGCGCGAGTCGAGGCGGACGTCGTCGCGGTAGCGATGACGGTCGCCGAGACGAGCACGTGACACCACTGCCAACGTGTCTTAGCGTAACGCGAGTCAAGGCGGACGTCGTCGCGGTAGCGACGACGGACGCTGAGACGAGCACGTGACACCACTTCCACCCTGTCTTAGCGTAACGCGAGTCGAGGCGGACGTTGTCACGGTAGCGACGACGGACACAGAGACGAGCACGTGACACCACTGCCAACCTGTCTTAGCGTAACGCGAGTCGGGGTGGACGTCGTCGCGGTAGCGACGACGAACGCCGAGATGAGCACGTGACACCACTGCCACCCAGTCTTAGCATAACGCGAGTCGAGGCGGACGTCGTCGCGGTACCGACGACGGACGCTGAGGCGAGCACGTGCCACCACTGCCACCCTGTCTTACCGTAACGCGAGTCGAGGCGGACGTCGTCGCGGTAGCGACGATGGACACCCAGACGAGCACGTGAGACCACTGCCACCCTGTCTTAGCGTAACGCGAGTCGAGGCGGATGTCGTCGCAGTAGCGACGATGGATGTCGAGACGAGCACGTGACACCACAGCCACCCTGTCTTAGCGTAACGTGAGTCTAGGCGGACGTCGTCGCAGTAGTGACGACGGACGCCGAGACGAGCACGTGACACCACTGCCACCCTGTCTTAGCGTAACATGAGTCGAGGCAGACGTCGTAGCGGTACGACGATGGACGCCGAGACGAACACCTGACACCACTGCCATCCTGTCTTATCGTAACGCAAGTCGAGGCGGACGTCGTCGCGGTAGCGACGACGGACGCCGAGACGAGCACGTGACACCACTGCCAACCTGTCTTAGCTCAGAGCGAGTCGAGGTGGACCGCGACGACGGACGCCGAGACGAGCACGTGACACCACTGCCACCCTGTGTTAGCATAGCGCGAGTCGAGGCGGACGTCGTCGCGGTAGCGACGATGGACGCCGGGACGAGCATGTGACACGACTGCCACCCTGTCTTAGCTTAGAGCGAGTCGAGGCGGACGTCGTCGCGGTAGCGACGACGGACGCCGAGACGAGCACGTGACACCACTGCCACCCTGTCTTAGCGTAGCGCGAGTTGAGGCAGACGTCGTCGCGGTAGCGACGACGGACGCCAAGACGATCACGTGACACCACTGCCACCCTATCTTAGTGTAGCGCGAGTCGAGGCGGACGTCGTTGCGGTAGCGACGATGGACGCTGAGACGAGCACGTGACACCACTGCCACCCTGTCTTAGCGTAACGTGAGTCGAGACGGACGTCGTCATGGTAGCGACGACGGACACAGAGACGAGCACGTGACACCACTGCCAACCTGTCTTAGCGTAACGCGAGTCGAGGCAGACGTCATCGCGGTAGCGACGACGGACGCCGAGACGAGCATGTGACACCACTGCCACCCAGTCTAAGCATAACGCGAGTCGAGGCGGACGTCGTCGTGGTACCGACGACGGACGCGGAGACGAGCACGTGCCACCACTGCCAACCTGTCTTACCGTAACGCGAGTCGAGGCGGACGTCGTCGCGGTAGCGACGATGGGCACCGAGACGAGCACGTGACACCACTGCCACCCTGTCTTAGCGTAACGCGAGTCGAGGCGGATGTCGTCATGGTAGCGACGACGGACGTCGAGACGAGCACGTGACACCACAGCCACCCTGTCTTAGCATAACGCGAGTCAAGGCGGACGTCGTTGCGGTAGCGACGACGGACGCCGAGACGAGCACGTGACACCACTGCCACCCTGTCTTAGCGTAACGTGAGTCGAGGCGGACGTCGTCGCGGTACGACGATGGACGCCGAGACGAACACCTGACACCGCTGCCATCCTGTCTTAGCGTAACGCGAGTCGAGGCGGACGTCGTCGCGGTAGCAATGACGGACGCCGAGACGAGCACGTGACACCACTGCCACCCTGTCTTAGCTTAGAACGAGTCGAGGCGGACCGCGACGATGGACGCCGAGACGAGCACGTGACAACACTGCCACCCTGTCTTAGCATAGCGCGAGTCGAGGCGGACGTCGTCGCGGTAGCGACGACGGACGCCGGGAAGAGCACGTGACACCACTGCCACCCTGTCCTAGCTTAGAACGAGTCGAGGCGGACGTCGTCGCGGTAGCGACGACGGACGCCGAGACGAGCACGAGACACCACTGCCACCCTGCCTTAGCGTAGCACAAGTCGAGGCGGACGTCGTCGCGATAGTGACGACGGACGCCGAGACGAGCACGTGACACCACTACGACCCTGTCTTAGCATAGCGCGAGTCGAGGCGGACGTCGTCGCGGAAGCGACGATGGACGCCGAGACGAGCACGTGACAACACTGCCACCCTATCTTAGCGTAACGCGAGTCGAGGCAGACGTCGTCGCGGTAGCGACGATGGACGCCGAGACGAGCACGTGACACCACTGCCACCCTGTCTTAGCGTAACGCGAGTTGAGGCGGACGTCGTCGCGGTAGCAACGACGGACGCCGAGACGAGCACGTGACACCACTGCCACCATGTCTTTGCGTAACACGAGTCAAGGCGGACGTCGTCGCGGTAGCGACGACGGACGCCGAGACGAACAGCTGACACCACTGCCATCCTGTCTTAGCGTAACGCGAGCCGAGACGAGCACGTGACACCACAGCCACCCTGTCTTAGCTTAGAGCGAGTCGAGGCGGACGTCATCGCGGTAGCGACGACGGACGCCGAGACGAGCACGTGACACCGCTGCCACCCTGTCTTAGCATAGCTCGAGTCGAGGCGGACGTCGTCGCGGTAGCGACGACGGACGCCGAGACGAGCACATGACACCGCTGCCACCCTTTCTTAGCGTACCGCGAGTCGAGGCGGACGTCGTCGTTGTAGCGACGACGGACGCCGAGACGAGCACGTGACACCACTGCCACCCTGTGTTACGTAACGCGAGTCGAGGCAAACATCGTCGCGGTAGCGACGACGGATGCCGAGACGAGCACGTGACTCCACTGCCACCCCGTCTTAGCTTAGAGCGAGTCGAGGCGGACGTCGTCGCGGTAGCGACGACGGATGCCGAGACGAGCACATGACACCACTGCCACCCTGTCTTAGCGTAGCGCGAGTCGAGGCGGACGTCGTCGCGGTAGCGACAACGGACGCCGAGACGAGCACGTGTCACCACTGCCACCCTTTCTTAGCGTAACGCGAGTCGAGGCGGACGTCGTCGCGGTAGCGACGACGGACGCCGAGACGAGCACGTGACACCACTGCCACCCTGTCTTAGCGTAACGCGAGTCGAGGCGGATGTCGTCATGGTAGCGACGACGGACGTCGAGACGAGCACGTGACACCACAGCCACCCTGTCTTAGCGTAACGCGAGTCAAGGCGGACGTCGTTGCGGTAGCGACGACGGACGCCGAGACGAGCACGTGACACCACTGCCACCCTGTCTTAGCGTAACGTGAGTCGAGGCGGACGTCGTCGCGGTACGACGATGGACGCCGAGACGAACACCTGACACCGCTGCCATCCTGTCTTAGCGTAACGCGAGTCGAGGCGGACGTCGTCGCGGTAGCGATGACGGACGCCGAGACGAGCACGTGACACCACTGCCACCCTGTCTTAGCTTAGAGCGAGTCGAGGCGGACCGCGACGATGGACGCCGAGACGAGCACGTGACACCACTGCCACCCTGTCTTAGCATAGCGCGAGTCGAGGCGGACGTCGTCGCGGTAGCGACGACGGACGCCGGGAAGAGCACGTGACACCACTGCCACCCTGTCCTAGCTTAGAACGAGTCGAGGCGGACGTCGTCGCGGTAGCGACGACGGACGCCGAGACGAGCACGAGACACCACTGCCACCCTGCCTTAGCGTAGCACAAGTCGAGGCGGACGTCGTCGCGATAGTGACGACGGACGCCGAGACGAGCACGTGACACCACTACGACCCTGTCTTAGCATAGCGCGAGTCGAGGCGGACGTCGTCGCGGAAGCGACGATGGACGCCGAGACGAGCACGTGACAACACTGCCACCCTATCTTAGCGTAACGCGAGTCGAGGCAGACGTCGTCGCGGTAGCGACGATGGACGCCGAGACGAGCACGTGACACCACTGCCACCCTGTCTTAGCGTAACACGAGTTGAGGCGGACGTCGTCGCGGTAGCGACGACGGACGCCGAGACGAGCACGTGACACCACTGCCACCATGTCTTTGCGTAACACGAGTCAAGGCGGACGTCGTCGCGGTAGCGACGACGGACGCCGAGACGAACAGCTGACACCACTGCCATCCTGTCTTAGCGTAACGCCAGCCGAGACGAGCACGTGACACCACAGCCACCCTGTCTTAGCTTAGAGCGAGTCGAGGCGGACGTCATCGCGGTAGCAACGACGGACGCCGAGACGAGCACGTGACACTGCTGCCACCCTGTCTTAGCATAGCTCGAGTCGAGGCGGACATCGTCGCGGTAGCGACGACGGACGCCGAGACGAGCACATGACACCGCTGCCACCCTTTCTTAGCGTACCGCGAGTCGAGGCGGACGTCGTCGTTGTAGCGACGACGGACGCCGAGACGAGCACGTGACACCACTGCCACCCTGTGTTACGTAACGCGAGTCGAGGCAGACATCGTCGCGGTAGCGACGACGGATGCCGAGACGAGCACGTGACTCCACTGCCACCCCGTCTTAGCTTAGAGCGAGTCGAGGCGGACGTCGTCGCGGTAGCGACGACGGACGCCGAGACGAGCACATGACACCACTGCCACCCTGTCTTAGCGTAGCGCGAGTCGAGGCGGACGTCGTCGCGGTAGCGACAACGGACGCCGAGACGAGCACGTGTCACCACTGCCACCCTTTCTTAGCGTAACGCGAGTCGAGGCGGACGTCGTCGCGGTAGCGACGACGGACGCCGAGACGAGCACGTGACACCACTGCCACCCTGTCTTAGCGTAACGCGAGTCGAGGCGGATGTCGTCATGGTAGCGACGACGGACGTCGAGACGAGCACGTGACACCACAGCCACCCTGTCTTAGCGTAACGCGAGTCAAGGCGGACGTCGTTGCGGTAGCGACGACGGACGCCGAGACGAGCACGTGACACCACTGCCACCCTGTCTTAGCGTAACGTGAGTCGAGGCGGACGTCGTCGCGGTACGACGATGGACGCCGAGACGAACACCTGACACCGCTGCCATCCTGTCTTAGCGTAACGCGAGTCGAGGCGGACGTCGTCGCGGTAGCGATGACGGACGCCGAGACGAGCACGTGACACCACTGCCACCCTGTCTTAGCTTAGAGCGAGTCGAGGCGGACCGCGACGATGGACGCCGAGACGAGCACGTGACACCACTGCCACCCTGTCTTAGCATAGCGCGAGTCGAGGCGGACGTCGTCGCGGTAGCGACGACGGACGCCGGGAAGAGCACGTGACACCACTGCCACCCTGTCCTAGCTTAGAACGAGTCGAGGCGGACGTCGTCGCGGTAGCGACGACGGACGCCGAGACGAGCACGAGACACCACTGCCACCCTGCCTTAGCGTAGCACAAGTCGAGGCGGACGTCGTCGCGATAGTGACGACGGACGCCGAGACGAGCACGTGACACCACTACGACCCTGTCTTAGCATAGCGCGAGTCGAGGCGGACGTCGTCGCGGAAGCGACGATGGACGCCGAGACGAGCACGTGACAACACTGCCACCCTATCTTAGCGTAACGCGAGTCGAGGCAGACGTCGTCGCGGTAGCGACGATGGACGCCGAGACGAGCACGTGACACCACTGCCACCCTGTCTTAGCGTAACACGAGTTGAGGCGGACGTCGTCGCGGTAGCGACGACGGACGCCGAGACGAGCACGTGACACCACTGCCACCATGTCTTTGCGTAACACGAGTCAAGGCGGACGTCGTCGCGGTAGCGACGACGGACGCCGAGACGAACAGCTGACACCACTGCCATCCTGTCTTAGCGTAACGCCAGCCGAGACGAGCACGTGACACCACAGCCACCCTGTCTTAGCTTAGAGCGAGTCGAGGCGGACGTCATCGCGGTAGCGACGACGGACGCCGAGACGAGCACGTGACACTGCTGCCACCCTGTCTTAGCATAGCTCGAGTCGAGGCGGACATCGTCGCGGTAGCGACGACGGACGCCGAGACGAGCACATGACACCGCTGCCACCCTTTCTTAGCGTACCGCGAGTCGAGGCGGACGTCGTCGTTGTAGCGACGACGGACGCCGAGACGAGCACGTGACACCACTGCCACCCTGTGTTACGTAACGCGAGTCGAGGCAGACATCGTCGCGGTAGCGACGACGGATGCCGAGACGAGCACGTGACTCCACTGCCACCCCGTCTTAGCTTAGAGCGAGTCGAGGCGGACGTCGTCGCGGTAGCGACGACGGACGTCGAGACGAGCACATGACACCACTGCCACCCTGTCTTAGCGTAGCGCGAGTCGAGGCGGACGTCGTCGCGGTAGCGACAACGGACGCCGAGACGAGCACGTGTCACCACTGCCACCCTTTCTTAGCGTAACGCGAGTCGAGGCGGACGTCGTCGCGGTAGCGACGACGGACGCCGAGACGAGCACGTGACACCACTGCCACCCTGTCTTAGCGTAACGCGAGTCGAGGCGGATGTCGTCATGGTAGCGACGACGGACGTCGAGACGAGCACGTGACACCACAGCCACCCTGTCTTAGCGTAACGCGAGTCAAGGCGGACGTCGTTGCGGTAGCGACGACGGACGCCGAGACGAGCACGTGACACCACTGCCACCCTGTCTTAGCGTAACGTGAGTCGAGGCGGACGTCGTCGCGGTACGACGATGGACGCCGAGACGAACACCTGACACCGCTGCCATCCTGTCTTAGCGTAACGCGAGTCGAGGCGGACGTCGTCGCGGTAGCGATGACGGACGCCGAGACGAGCACGTGACACCACTGCCACCCTGTCTTAGCTTAGAGCGAGTCGAGGCGGACCGCGACGATGGACGCCGAGACGAGCACGTGACACCACTGCCACCCTGTCTTAGCATAGCGCGAGTCGAGGCGGACGTCGTCGCGGTAGCGACGACGGACGCCGCGAAGAGCACGTGACACCACTGCCACCCTGTCCTAGCTTAGAACGAGTCGAGGCGGACGTCGTCGCGGTAGCGACGACGGACGCCGAGACGAGCACGAGACACCACTGCCACCCTGCCTTAGCGTAGCACAAGTCGAGGCGGACGTCGTCGCGATAGTGACGACGGACGCCGAGACGAGCACGTGACACCACTACGACCCTGTCTTAGCATAGCGCGAGTCGAGGCGGACGTCGTCGCGGAAGCGACGATGGACGCCGAGACGAGCACGTGACAACACTGCCACCCTATCTTAGCGTAACGCGAGTCGAGGCAGACGTCGTCGCGGTAGCGACGATGGACGCCGAGACGAGCACGTGACACCACTGCCACCCTGTCTTAGCGTAACGCGAGTTGAGGCGGACGTCGTCGCGGTAGCGACGACGGACGCCGAGACGAGCACGTGACACCACTGCCACCATGTCTTTGCGTAACACGAGTCAAGGCGGACGTCGTCGCGGTAGCGACGACGGACGCCGAGACGAACAGCTGACACCACTGCCATCCTGTCTTAGCGTAACGCGAGCCGAGACGAGCACGTGACACCACAGCCACCCTGTCTTAGCTTAGAGCGAGTCGAGGCGGACGTCATCGCGGTAGCGACGACGGACGCCGAGACGAGCACGTGACACCGCTGCCACCCTGTCTTAGCGTAGCTCGAGTCGAGGCGGACGTCGTCGCGGTAGCGACGACGGACGCCGAGACGAGCACATGACACCGCTGCCACCCTTTCTTAGCGTACCGCGAGTCGAGGCGGACGTCGTCGTTGTAGCGACGACGGACGCCGAGACGAGCACGTGACACCACTGCCACCCTGTGTTACATAACGCGAGTCGAGGCAGACATCGTCGCGGTAGCGACGACGGATGCCGAGACGAGCACGTGACTCCACTGCCACCCCGTCTTAGCTTAGAGCGAGTCGAGGCGGACGTCGTCGCGGTAGCGACGACGGACGCCGAGACGAGCACATGACACCACTGCCACCCTGTCTTAGCGTAGCGCGAGTCGAGGCGGACGTCGTCGCGGTAGCGACAACGGACGCCGAGACGAGCACGTGTCACCACTGCCACCCTTTCTTAGCGTAACGCGAGTCGAGGCGGACGTCGTCGCGGTAGCGACGACGGACGCCGAGACGAGCACGTGACACCACTGCCACCCTGTCTTAGCGTAACGCGAGTCGAGGCGGACGACGTCGCGGTAGCGACGACGGACGCTGAGACGAGCACGTGACACCACTGCCACCCTATCTTAGCGTAACGCGAGTCCAGGCGGACGTCATCGCGGTAGCGACGACGGACGCCGAGACGAGCACGTGACACCACTGCCACCCTGTCTTTGCTTAGAGCGAGTCAAGGCGGACGTCGTCGCGGTAGCGACGACGGACACCGAGACGAGCACGTGACACCACTGCCACCCTGTGTTACGCAACGCGAGTCGAGACAGACATCGTCGCGGTAGCGACGACGGATGCCGAGACGAGCACGTGACTCCACTGCCACCCCGTCTTAGCTTAGAGCGAGTCGAGGCGGACGTCGTCGCGGTAGCGAAGACGGACGCCGAGACGAGCACATGACACCACTGCCACCCTGTCTTAGCGTAACGCGAGTCGAGGCGGACGTCGTCGCGGTAGCGACGACGGACGCCGAGACGAGCACGTGTCACCACTGCCACCCTTTCTTAGCGTAACGCGAGTCCAGGCGGACGTCATCGCGGTAGCGACGACGGACGCCGAGACGAGCACATGACACCACTGCCACCCTGTCTTAGCTTAGAGCGAGTCAAGGCGGACGTCGTCGCGGTAGCGACGACGGACGCCTAGACGAGCAAGTGACACCACTGCCACCTTGTCTTAGCGTAGCGCGAGTCGAGGCGGACGTCGTCGCGGTAGCGACGACGGGCGCCGAGACGAGCACGTGTCACCACTGCGACCCTCTCTTAGCATAGCGCGAGTCGAGGCGGACGTCGTCTAGGAAGCGACGATGGACGCCGAGACGAGCACGTGACAACACTGCCACCCTATCTTAGCGTAACGCGAGTCGAGGCAGACGTCATCGCGGTAGCGACGATGGACGCCGAGACGAGCACGTGACACCACTGCCACCCTGTCTTAGTGTAACGCGAGTTGAGGCGGACGTCGTCGCGGTAGCGACGACGGACGCCGAGACGAGCACGTGACACCACTGCCACCATGTCTTAGCGTAACGCGAGTCGAGGCGGACGTCGTCGCGGTAGCGACGACGGACGCCGAGACGAACATCTGACACCACTGCCATCCTGTCTTAGCAAAACGCGAGTCGAGGCGGACGTCGCCGCGGTAGCGACGACGGACGCCGAGACGAGCACGTGACACCACTGCCACCCTGTCTTAGCTTAGAGCGAGTTGAGGCGGACGTCGTCGCGTTAGCGACGACGGACGCCGAGACGAGCACGTGACACCACTGCCACCCTGTCTTAGCTTAGAGCAAGTTGAGGCGGACGTCGTCGCGTTAGCGACGACGGACGCCGAGACGAGCACGTGACACCACTGCCACCCTGTCATAGCATAGCGCGAGTCGAGGCGGACATCGTCGTGGTAGCGACGACGGACGCCGAGACGAGCACATGACACCACTGCCACCCTTTCTTAGCGTACCGCGAGTCGAGGCGGACGTCGTCGCGGTAGCGACGACAGACGCCGAGACGAGCACGTGACACCACTGCCACCCTGTCTTAGCATAGCGCGAGTCGAGGCGGACGTCGTCGCGGTAGCGACGACGGACGCCGAGACGAACACCTGACACCACTGCCATCCTGTCTTAGCGCAATGCGAGTCGAGGCGGAAGTCGTCGCGGTAGCGACGACGGACGCCGAGACGAGCACGTGACACCGCTGCCACCCTGTCTTAGCATAGCTCGAGTCGAGGCGGACGTCGTCGCGGTAGCGACGACGGACGCCGAGACGAGCACATGACACCACTGCCACCCTTTCTTAACGTACCGCGAGTCGAGGCGGACGTCGTCGTTGTAGCGACGACGGACGCCGAGACGAGCACGTGACACCACTGCCACCCTGTGTTACGTAACGCGAGTCGAGGCAGACATCGTCGCGGTAGCGACGACGGATGCCGAGACGAGCACGTGACTCCACTGCCACCCCGTCTTAGCTTAGAGCGAGTCGAGGCGGACGTCGTCGCGGTAGCAACGACGGACGCCGAGACGAGCACATGACACCACTGCCACCCTGTCTTAGCGTAGCGCGAGTCGAGGCGGACGTCGTCGCGGTAGCGACAACGGACGGCGAGACGAGCACGTGTCACCACTGCCACCCTTTCTTAGCGTAACGCGAGTCGAGGCGGACGTCATCGCGGTAGCGACGACGGACGCCGAGACGAGCACGTGACACCACTGCCACCCTGTCTTAGCGTAACGCGAGTCGAGGCGGACGACGTCGCGGTAGCGACGACGGACGCTGAGACGAGCACGTGACACCACTGCCACCCTATCTTAGCGTAACGCGAGTCCAGGCGGACGTCATCGCGGTAGCGACGACGGACGCCGAGACGAGCACGTGACACTACTGCCACCCTGTCTTTGCTTAGAGCGAGTCAAGGCGGACGTCGTCGCGGTAGCGACGACGGACGCCGAGACGAGCATGTGACACCACTGCCACCCTGTCTTAGCGTAGCGCGAGTCGAGGCGGACGTCGTCGCGGTAGCTACGACGGACGCCGAGACGAGCACGTGTCACCACTGCGACCCTATCTTAGCATAGCGCGAGTCGAGGCGGACGTCGTCGCGGAAGCGACGATGGACGCCGAGACGAGCACGTGACAACACTGCCACCCTATCTTAGCGTAATGCGAGTCGAGGCAGACGTCGTCGCGGTAGCGACGATGGACGCCGAGACGAGCACGTGACACCACTGCCACCCTGTCTTAGCGTAACGCGAGTTGAGGTGGACGTCGTCGCGGTAGCGACGACGGACGCCGAGACGAGCACGTGACACCACTGCCACCATGTCTTTGCGTAACACAAGTCAAGGCGGACGTCGTCGCGGTAGCGACGACGGACGCCGAGACGAACACCTGACACCACTGCCATCCTGTCTTAGCGTAACGCGAGCCGAGACGAGCACGTGACAGCACAGCCACCCTGTCTTAGCTTAGAGCGAGTCGAGGCGGACGTCATCGCGGTAGCGATGACGGACGCCGAGACGAGCACGTGACACCACTGCCACCCTGTCTTAGCATAGCTCGAGTCGAGGCGGACGTCGTCGCGGTAGCGACGACGGACGCCGAGACGAGCACATGACTCCACTGCCACCCTTTCTTAGCGTACCGCGAGTCGAGGCGGACATCGTCGTTGTAGCGACGACGGACGCCGAGACGAGCACGTGACACCACTGCCACCCTGTGTTACGCAACGCGAGTCGAGACAGACATCGTCGCGGTAGCGACGACGGATGCCGAGACGAGCACGTGACTCCACTGCCACCCCGTCTTAGCTTAGAGCGAGTCGAGGCGGACGTCGTCGCGGTAGCGACGACGGACGCCGAGACAAGCACATGACACCACTGCCACCCTGTCTTAGCGTAGCGCGAGTCGAGGCGGACGTCGTCGCGGTAGCGACAACGGACGCCGAGACGAGCACGTGTCACCACTGCCACCCTTTCTTAGCGTAACGCGAGTCGAGGCGGACGTCGTCGCGGTAGCGACGACGGACGCCGAGACGAGCACGTGACACCACTGCCACCCTATCTTAGCGTAACGCGAGTCGAGGCGGACGACGTCGCGGTAGCGACGACGGACGCTGAGACGAGCACGTGACACCACTGCCACCCTATCTTAGCGTAACGCGAGTCCAGGCGGACGTCATCGCGGTAGCGACGACGGACGCCGAGACGAGCACGTGACACCACTGCCACCCTGTCTTAGCGTAGCGCGAGTCGAGGCGGACGTCGTCGCGGTAGCTACGACGGACGCCGAGACGAGCACGTGTCACCACTGCGACCCTATCTTAGCATAGCGCGAGTCGAGGCGGACGTCGTCGCGGAAGCGACGATGGACGCCGAGACGAGCACGTGACAACACTGCCACCCTATCTTAGCGTAATGCGAGTCGAGGCAGACGTCGTCGCGGTAGCGACGATGGACGCCGAGACGAGCACGTGACACCACTGCCACCCTGTCTTAGCGTAGCGCGAGTCGAGGCGGACGTCGTCGCGGTAGCGACAACGGACGCCGAGACGAGCACGTGTCACCACTGCCACCCTTTCTTAGCGTAACGCGAGTCGAGGCGGACGTCGTCGCGGTAGCGACGACGGACGCCGAGACGAGCACGTGACACCACTGCCACCCTGTCTTAGCGTAACGCGAGTCGAGGCAGACGACATCGCGGTAGCAACGACGGACGATGAGACAAGCACGTGACACCACTGCCACCCTATCTTAGCGTAACGCGAGTCCAGGCGGACGTCATCGCGGTAGCGACGACGGACGCCGAGACGAGCACGTGACACCACTGCCACCCTGTCTTAGCTTAGAGCGAGTCAAGGCGGACGTCGTCGCGGTAGGGACGACGGACGCCGAGACGAGCAAGTGACACCACTGCCACCCTGTCTTAGCGTAGCGCGAGTCGAGGCGGACGTCGTCGCGGTAGCGACGACGGGCGCCGAGACGAGCACGTGTCACCACTGCGACCCTATCTTAGCATAGCGCGAGTCGAGGCGGACGTCGTCTCGGAAGCGACGATGGACGCCGAGACGAGCACGTGACAACACTGCCACCCTATCTTAGCGTAACGCGAGTCGAGGCAGGCGTCATCGCGGTAGCGACGATGGACGCCGAGACGAGCACGTGACACCACTGCCACCCTGTCTTAGTGTAACGCGAGTTGAGGCGGACGTCATCGCGGTAGCGACGACGGACGCCGAGACGAGCACGTGACACCACTGCCACCATGTCTTAGCGTAACGCGAGTCGAGGCGGGCGTCGTCGCGGTAGCGACGACGGACGCCGAGACGAACATCTGACACCACTGCCATCCTGTCTTAGCGAAACGCGAGTCGAGGCGGACGTCGTCGCGGTAGCGACGACGGACGCCGAGACGAGCACGTGACACCACTGCCACCCTGTCTTAGCTTAGAGCGAGTTGAGGCGGACGTCGTCGCGTTAGCGACGACGGACGCCGAGACGAGCACGTGACACCACTGCCACCCTGTCTTAGCTTAGAGCGAGTTGAGGCGGACGTCGTCGCGTTAGCGACGACGGACGCCGAGACGAGCACGTGACACCACTGCCACCCTGTCATAGCATAGCGCGAGTCGAGGCGGACATCGTCGTGGTAGCGACGACGGACGCCGAGACGAGCACATGACACCACTGCCACCCTTTCTTAGCGTACCGCGAGTCGAGGCGGACGTCGTCGCGGTAGCGACGACAGACGCCGAGATGAGCACGTGACACCACTGCCACCCTGTCTTAGCATAGCGCGAGTCGAGGCGGACGTCGTCGCGGTAGCGACGACGGACGCCGAGACGAACACCTGACACCACTGCCATCCTGTCTTAGCGTAACGCGAGTCGAGGCGGACGTCGTCATGGTAGCGACGACGGACGCCGAGACGAGCACGTGACACCACTGCCACCCTGTCTTTGCTTAGAGCGAGTCAAGGCGGACGTCGTCGCGGTAGCGACGACGGACGGCGAGACGAGCACGTGACACCACTGCCACCCTGTCTTAGCGTAGCGCGAGTCGAGGCGGACGTCGTCGCGGTAGCTACGACGGACGCCGAGACGAGCACGTGTCACCACTGCGACCCTATCTTAGCATAGCGCGAGTCGAGGCGGACGTCGTCGCGGAAGCGACGATGGACGCCGAGACGAGCACGTGACAACACTGCCACCCTATCTTAGCGTAACGCGAGTCGAGGCAGACGTCGTCGCGGTAGCGACGATGGACGCCGAGACGAGCACGTGACACCACTGCCACCCTGTCTTAGCGTAACGCGAGTTGAGGTGGACGTCGTCGCGGTAGCGACGACGGACGCCGAGACGAGCACGTGACACCACTGCCACCATGTCTTTGCGTAACACAAGTCCAGGCGGACGTCGTCGCGGTAGCGACGACGGACGCCGAGACGAACACCTGACACCACTGCCATCCTGTCTTAGCGTAACGCGAGCCGAGACGAGCACGTGACACCACAGCCACCCTGTCTTAGCTTAGAGCGAGTCGAGGCGGACGTTATCGCGGTAGCGACGACGGACGCCGAGACGAGCACGTGACACCACTGCCACCCTGTCTTAGCATAGCTCGAGTCGAGGCGGACGTCGTCGCGGTAGCGACGACGGACGCCGAGACGAGCACATGACACCACTGCCACCCTTTCTTAGCGTACCGCGAGTCGAGGCGGACATCGTCGTTGTAGCGACGACGGACGCCGAGACGAGCACGTGACACCACTGCCACCCTGTGTTACGCAACGCGAGTCGAGACAGACATCGTCGCGGTAGCGACGACGGATGCCGAGACGAGCACGTGACTCCACTGCCACCCCGTCTTAACTTAGAGCGAGTCGAGGCGGACGTCGTCGCGGTAGCGACGACGGACGCCGAGACGAGCACATGACACCACTGCCACCCTGTCTTAGCGTAGCGCGAGTCGAGGCGGACGTCGTCGCGGTAGCGACAACGGACGCCGAGACGAGCACGTGTCACCACTGCCACCCTTTCTTAGCGTAACGCGAGTCGAGGCGGACGTCGTCGCGGTAGCGACGACGGACGCCGAGACGAGCACGTGACACCACTGCCACCCTGTCTTAGCGTAACGCGAGTCGAGGCGGACGACGTCGCGGTAGCGACGACGGACGCTGAGACAAGCACGTGACACCACTGCCACCCTATCTTAGCGTAACGCGAGTCCAGGCGGACGTCATCGCGGTAGCGACGACGGACGCCGAGACGAGCACGTGACACCACTGCCACCCTGTCTTAGCTTAGAGCGAGTCAAGGCGGACGTCGTCGCGGTAGCGACGACGGATGCCGAGACGAGCAAGTGACACCACTGCCACCCTGTCTTAGCGTAGCGCGAGTCGAGGCGGACGTCGTCGCGGTAGCGACAACGGGCGCCGAGACGAGCACGTGTCACCACTGCGACCCTATCTTAGCATAGCGCGAGTCGAGGCGGACGTCGTCTCGGAAGCGACGATGGACGCCGAGACGAGCACGTGACAACACTGCCACCCTATCTTAGCGTAACGCGAGTCGAGGCAGACGTCATCGCGGTAGCGACGATGGAC
This sequence comes from Triticum timopheevii, assembly GCA_963921465.1. NCBI lineage: Eukaryota > Viridiplantae > Streptophyta > Magnoliopsida > Poales > Poaceae > Triticum > Triticum timopheevii. Next base: position 310,685,658 of record OY997266.1, on the reverse strand, counting down.
GCCGAGACGAGCACGTGACACCACTGCCACCCTGTCTTAGTGTAACGCGAGTTGAGGCGGACGTCGTCGCGGTAGCGACGACGGACGCCGAGACGAGCACGTGACACCACTGCCACCATGTCTTAGCGTAACGCGAGTCGAGGCGGGCGTCGTCGCGGTAGCGACGACGGACGCCGAGACGAACATCTGACACCACTGCCATCCTGTCTTAGCGAAACGCGAGTCGAGGCGGACGTCGTCGCGGTAGCGACGACGGACGCCGAGACGAGCACGTGACACCACTGCCACCCTGTATTAGCTTAGAGCGAGTTGAGGCGGACGTCGTCGCGTTAGCGACGACGGACGCCGAGACGAGCACGTGACACCACTGCCACCCTGTCATAGCATAGCGCGAGTCGAGGCGGACATCGTTGTGGTAGCGACGACGGACGCCGAGACGAGCACCTGACACCACTGCCACCCTTTCTTAGCGTACCGCGAGTCGAGGCGGACGTCGTCGCGGTAGCGACGACAGACGCCGAGATGAGCACGTGACACCACTGCCACCCTGTCTTAGCATAGCGCGAGTTGAGGCGGACGTCGTCGCGGTAGCGATGACGGACGCCGAGACGAACACCTGACACCACTGCCATCCTGTCTTAGCGTAACGCGAGTCGAGGCGGAAGTCGTCGCGATAGCGACGACGGACGCCGAGACGAGCACGTGACACCACAGCCACCCTGTCTTAGCTTAGAGCGAGTCGAGGCGGACGTCATCTCGGTAGCGACGACGGACGCCGAGACGAGCACGTGACACCACTGCCACCCTGTCTTAGCATAGCTCGAGTCGAGGCGGACGTCGTCGCGGTAGCGACGACGGACGCCGAGACGAGCACATGACACCACTGCCACCCTTTCTTAGCGTACCGCGAGTCGAGGCAGACATCGTCGTTGTAGCGACAACGGACGCCGAGACGAGCACGTGACACCACTGCCACCCTGTGTTACGCAACGCGAGTCGAGACAGACATCGTCGCGGTAGCGACGACGGATGCCGAGACGAGCACGTGACTCCACTGCCACCCCGTCTTAGCTTAGAGCGAGTCGAGGCGGACGTCGTCGCGGTAGCGACGACGGACGCCGAGACGAGCACATGACACCACTGCCACCCTGTCTTAGCGTAGCGCGAGTCGAGGCGGACGTCGTCGCGGTAGCGACAACGGACGCCGAGACGAGCACGTGTCACCACTGCCACCCTTTCTTAGCGTAACGCGAGTCGAGGTGGACGTCGTCGCGGTAGCGACGACGGACGCCGAGACGAGCACGTGACACCACTGCCACCCTGTCTTAGCGTAACGCGAGTCGAGGCGGACGACGTCGCGGTAGCGACGACGGACGCTGAGACAAGCACGTGACACCACTGCCACCCTATCTTAGCGTAACGCGAGTCCAGGCGGACGTCATCGCGGTAGCGACGACGGACGCCGAGACGAGCACGTGACACCACTGCCACCCTGTCTTAGCTTAGAGCGAGTCAAGGCGGACGTCGTCGCGGTAGCGACGACGGACGCCGAGACGAGCAAGTGACACCACTGCCACCCTGTCTTAGCGTAGCGCGAGTCGAGGCGGACGTCGTCGCGGTAGCGACGACGGGCGCCGAGACGAGCACGTGTCACCACTGCGACCCTATCTTAGCATAGCGCGAGTCGAGGCGGACGTCGTCTCGGAAGCGACGATGGACGCCGAGACGAGCACGTGACAACACTGCCACCCTATCTTAGCGTAACGCGAGTCGAGGCAGACGTCATCGCGGTAGCGACGATGGACGCCGAGACGAGCACGTGACACCACTGCCACCCTGTCTTAGTGTAACGCGAGTTGAGGCGGACGTCGTCGCGGTAGCGACGACGGACGCCGAGACGAGCACGTGACACCACTGCCACCATGTCTTAGCGTAACGCGAGTCGAGGCGGACGTCGTCGCGGTAGCGACGACGGACGCCGAGACGAACATCTGACACCACTGCCATCCTGTCTTAGCGAAACGCGAGTCGAGGCGGACGTCGTCGCGGTAGCGACGACGGACGCCGAGACGAGCACGTGACACCACTGCCACCCTGTCTTAGCTTAGAGCGAGTTGAGGCGGACGTCGTCGCGTTAGCGACGACGGACGCCGAGACGAGCACGTGACACCACTGCCACCCTGTCTTAGCTTAGAGCGAGTTGAGGCGGACGTCGTCGCGTTAGCGACGACGGACGTCGAGACGAGCACGTGACACCACTGCCACCCTGTCATAGCATAGCGCGAGTCGAGGCGGACATCGTCGTGGTAGCGACGACGGACGCCGAGACGAGCACATGACACCACTGCCACCCTTTCTTAGCGTACCGCGAGTCGAGGCGGACGTCGTCGCGGTAGCGACGACAGACGCCGAGATGAGCACGTGACACCACTGCCACCCTGTCTTAGCATAGCGCGAGTCGAGGCGGACGTCGTCGCGGTAGCGACGACGGACGCCGAGATGAACACCTGACACCACTGCCATCCTGTCTTAGCGTAACGCGAGTCGAGGCGGAAGTCGTCGCGGTAGCGACGACGGACGCCGAGACGAGCACGTGACACCACTGCCACCCTGTCTTAGCATAGCGCGAGTCGAGGCGGACGTCATCGCGGTAGCGACGACGGACGCTGAGACGAGCACGTGACACCACTGCCACCCTTTATTAGCGTACCGCGAGTCGAGGCGGACGTCGTCGCTGTAGCGACGACTGACGTCGAGACGAGCACGTGACACCACTGCCACCCTGTGTTACGTAACGCGAGTCGAGGCAGACGTCGTCGCGGTGGCGACGACGGAAGCCGAGACGAGCACGTGACACCACTGCCACCCTGTCTTAGCGTAACGCAAGTCGAGGCGGACGTCGTCGCGGTAGCGATGACAGACGTCGAGACGAACACATGACACCACTACCATCCTGTCTTAGTGTTACGCGAGTCGAGGCGAGCACGTGACACCACTACCACCTTGTCTTGGCGTAGCGCGAGTCGAGGCGTCCATCGTCGCTACCGCGACGACGGACGTCGAGACGAGCACGTGACACCACTGCCACTCTGTCTTAGCGTAACGCGAGTCGAGGCGGACGTCGTCGCGGTAGCGACGACGAACGCCGAGACGAGCATGTGACACCACTGCCCCCCTATCTTAGCGTAACGCGAGTCCAGGCGGACGTCGTCGCGGTAGCGACGACGGACGCCGAGACGAGCACGTGACACCACTGCCACCCTGTCTTAGCGTAACGCGAGTCGAGGCGGACGACATCGCGGTAGCGACGACGGACGCTGAGACAAGCACATGACACCACTGCCACCCTATCTTAGCGTAACGCGAGTCCAGGCGGACGTCATCGCGGTAGCGACGACGGACGCCGAGACGAGCACGTGACACCACTGGCACCCTGTCTTAGCTTAGAGCGAGTCAAGGCGGACGTCGTCGCGGTAGCGACGACGGACGCCGAGATGAGCAAGTGACACCACTGCCACCCTGTCTTAGCGTAGCGCGAGTCGAGGCGGACGTCGTCGCGGTAGCGACGACGGGCGCCGAGACGAGCACGTGTCACCACTGCGACCCTATCTTAGCATAGCGCGAGTCGAGGCGGACGTCGTCTCGGAAGCGACGATGGACGCCGAGACGAGCACGTGACAACACTGCCACCCTATCTTAGCGTAACGCGAGTCGAGGCAGACGTCATCGCGGTAGCGACGATGGACGCCGAGACGAGCACGTGACACCACTGCCACCCTGTCTTAGTGTAACGCGAGTTGAGGCGGACGTCGTCGCGGTAGCGACGACGGACGCCGAGACGAGCACGTGACAACACTGCCACCATGTCTTAGCGTAACGCGAGTCGAGGCGGACGTCGTCGCGGTAGCGACGACGGACGCCGAGACGAACATCTGACACCACTGCCATCCTGTCTTAGCGAAACGCGAGTCGAGGCGGACGTCGTCGCGGTAGCGACGACGGACGCCGAGACGAGCACGTGACACCACTGCCACCCTGTCTTAGCTTAGAGCGAGTTGAGGCGGACGTCGTCGCGTTAGCGACGACGGACGCCGAGACGAGCACGTGACACCACTGCCACCCTGTCTTAGCTTAGAGCGAGTTGAGGCGGACGTCGTCGCGTTAGCGACGACGGACGTCGAGACGAGCACGTGACACCACTGCCACCCTGTCATAGCATAGCGCGAGTCGAGGCGGACATCGTCGTGGTAGCGACGACGGACGCCGAGACGAGCACATGACACCACTGCCACCTTTTCTTAGCGTACCGCGAGTCGAGGCGGACGTCGTCGCGGTAGCGACGACAGACGCCGAGATGAGCACGTGACACCACTGCCACCCTGTCTTAGCATAGCGCGAGTCGAGGCGGACGTCGTCGCGGTAGCGACGACGGACGCCGAGACGAACACCTGACACCACTGCCATCCTGTCTTAGCGTAACGCGAGTCGAGGCGGAAGTCGTCGCGGTAGCGACGACGGACGCCGAGACGAGCACGTGACACCACTGCCACCCTGTCTTAGCATAGCGCGAGTCGAGGCGGACGTCATCGCGGTAGCGACGACGGACGCTGAGACGAGCACGTGACACCACTGCCACCCTTTATTAGCGTACCGCGAGTCGAGGCGGACGTCGTCGCTGTAGCGACGACTGACGTCGAGACGAGCACGTGACACCACTGCCACCCTGTGTTACGTAACGCGAGTCGAGGCAGACGTCGTCGCGGTGGCGACGACGGAAGCCGAGACGAGCACGTGACACCACTGCCACCCTGTCTTAGCGTAACGCAAGTCGAGGCGGACGTCGTCGCGGTAGCGATGACAGACGTCGAGACGAACACATGACACCACTACCATCCTGTCTTAGTGTTACGCGAGTCGAGGCGAGCACGTGACACCACTGCCACCTTGTCTTGGCGTAGCGCGAGTCGAGGCGTCCGTCGTCGCTACCGCGACGACGGACATCGAGACGAGCACGTGACACCACTGCCACTCTGTCTTAGCGTAACGCGAGTCGAGGCGGACGTCGTCGCGGTAGCGACGACGAACGCCGAGACGAGCATGTGACACCACTGCCCCCCTATCTTAGCGTAACGCGAGTCCAGGCGGACGTCGTCGCGGTAGCGACGACGGACGCCGAGACGAGCACGTGACACCACTGCCACCCTGTCTTAGCGTAACGCGAGTCGAGGCGGACGTCGTCGCGGTAGCGACGACGGACGCCGAGACGAACATCTGACACCACTGCCATCCTGTCTTAGCGAAACACGAGTCGAGGCGGACGTCGTCGCGGTAGCGACGACGGACGCCGAGACGAGCACGTGACACCACTGCCACCCTGTCTTAGCTTAGAGCGAGTTGAGGCGGACGTCGTCGCGTTAGCGACGACGGACGCCGAGACGAGCACGTGACACCACTGCCACCCTGTCTTAGCTTAGAGCGAGTTGAGGCGGACGTCGTCGCGTTAGCGACGACGGACGTCGAGACGAGCACGTGACACCACTGCCACCCTGTCATAGCATAGCGCGAGTCGAGGCGGACATCGTCGTGGTAGCGACGACGGACGCCGAGACGAGCACATGACACCACTGCCACCCTTTCTTAGCATACCGCGAGTCGAGGCGGACGTCGTCGCGGTAGCGACGACAGACGCCGAGATGAGCACGTGACACCACTGCCACCCTGTCTTAGCATAGCGCGAGTCGAGGCGGACGTCGTCGCGGTAGCGACGACGGACGCCGAGACGAACACCTGACACCACTGCCATCCTGTCTTAGCGTAACGCGAGTCGAGGCGGAAGTCGTCGCGGTAGCGACGACGGACGCCGAGACGAGCACGTGACACCACTGCCACCCTGTCTTAGCATAGCGCGAGTCGAGGCGGACGTCATCGCGGTAGCGACGACGGACGCTGAGACGAGCACGTGACACCACTGCCACCCTTTATTAGCGTACCGCGAGTCGAGGCGGACGTCGTCGCTGTAGCGACGACTGACGTCGAGACGAGCACGTGACACCACTGCCACCCTGTGTTACGTAACGCGAGTCGAGGCAGACGTCGTCGCGGTGGCGACGACGGAAGCCGAGACGAGCACGTGACACCACTGCCACCCTGTCTTAGCGTAACGCAAGTCGAGGCGGACGTCGTCGCGGTAGCGATGACAGACGTCGAGACGAACACATGACACCACTACCATCCTGTCTTAGTGTTACGCGAGTCGAGGCGAGCACGTGACACCACTGCCACCTTGTCTTGGCGTAGCGCGAGTCGAGGCGTCCGTCGTCGCTACCGCGACGACGGACGTCGAGACGAGCACGTGACACCACTGCCACTCTGTCTTAGCGTAACGCGAGTCGAGGCGGACGTCGTCGCGGTAGCGACGACGAACGCCGAGACGAGCATGTGACACCACTGCCCCCCTATCTTAGCGTAACGCGAGTCCAGGCGGACGTCGTCGCGGTAGCGACGACGGACGCCGAGACGAGCACGTGACACCACTGCCACCCTGTCTTAGCGTAACGCGAGTCGAGGCGGACGACGTCGCGGTAGTGACGACGGACGCTGAGACGAGCACGTGACACCACTGCCACCCTATCTTAGCGTAACGCGAGTCCAGGCGGACGTCATCGCGGTAGCGACGCGGACGCCGAGACGAGCACGTGACACCACTGCCACCCTGTCTTTGCTTAGAGCGAGTCAAGGCGGACGTCGTCGCGGTAGCGACGACGGACGCCGAGACGAGCACGTGACACCACTGCCACCCTGTCTTAGCGTAGCGCGAGTCGAGGCGGACGTCGTCGCGGTAGCTACGACGGACGCCGAGACGAGCACGTGTCACCACTGCGACCCTATCTTAGCATAGCGCGAGTCGAGGCGGACGTCGTCGCGGAAGCGACGATGGACGCCGAGACGAGCACGTGACAACACTGCCACCCTATCTTAGCGTAACGCGAGTCGAGGCAGACGTCGTCGCGGTAGCGACGATGGACGCCGAGACGAGCACGTGACACCACTGCCACCCTGTCTTAGCGTAACGCGAGTTGAGGTGGACGTCGTCGCGGTAGCGACGACGGACGCCGAGACGAGCACGTGACACCACTGCCACCATGTCTTTGCGTAACACAAGTCAAGGCGGACGTCGTCGCGGTAGCGACGACGGACGCCGAGACGAACACCTGACACCACTGCCATCCTGTCTTAGCGTAACGCGAGCCGAGACGAGCACGTGACACCACAGCCACCCTGTCTTAGCTTAGAGCGAGTCGAGGCGGACGTCATCGCGGTAGCGACGACGGACGCCGAGACGAGCACGTGACACCACTGCCACCCTGTCTTAGCATAGCTCGAGTCGAGGCGGACGTCGTCGCGGTAGCGACGACGGACACCGAGACGAGCACATGACACCACTGCCACCCTTTCTTAGCGTACCGCGAGTCGAGGCGAACATCGTCGTTGTAGCGACGACGGACGCCGAGACGAGCACGTGACACAACTGCCACCCTGTGTTACGCAACGCGAGTCGAGACAGACATCGTCGCGGTAGCGACGACGGATGCCGAGACGAGCACGTGACTCCACTGCCACCCCGTCTTAGCTTAGAGCGAGTCGAGGCGGACGTCGTCGCGGTAGCGACGACGGACGCCGAGACGAGCACATGACACCACTGCCACCCTGTCTTAGCGTAGCGCGAGTCGAGGCGGACGTCGTCGCGGTAGCGACAACGGACGCCGAGACGAGCACGTGTCACCACTGCCACCCTTTCTTAGCGTAACGCGAGTCGAGGCGGACGTCGTCGCGGTAGCGACGACGGACGCCGAGACGAGCACGTGACACCACTGCCACCCTGTCTTAGCGTAACGCGAGTCGAGGCGGACGACGTCGCGGTAGCGACGACGGACGCTGAGACAAGCACGTGACACCACTGCCACCCTATCTTAGCGTAACGCGAGTCCAGGCGGACGTCATCGCGGTAGCGACGACGGACGCCGAGACGAGCACGTGACACCACTGCCACCCTGTCTTAGCTTAGAGCGAGTCAAGGCGGACGTCGTCGCGGTAGCGACGACGGACGCCGAGACGAGCAAGTGACACCACTGCCACCCTGTCTTAGCGTAGCGCGAGTCGAGGCGGACGTCGTCGCGGTAGCGACGACGGGCGCCGAGACGAGCACGTGTCACCACTGCGACCCTATCTTAGCATAGCGCGAGTCGAGGCGGACGTCGTCTCGGAAGCGTCGATGGACGCCGAGACGAGCACGTGACAACACTGCCACCCTATCTTAGCGTAACGCGAGTCGAGGCAGACGTCATCGCGGTAGCGACGATGGACGCCGAGATGAGCACGTGACACCACTGCCACCCTGTCTTAGTGTAACGCGAGTTGAGGCGGACGTCGTCGCGGTAGCGACGACGGACGCCGAGACGAGCACGTGACACCACTGCCACCATGTCTTAGCGTAACGCGAGTCGAGGCGGACGTCGTCGCGGTAGCGACGACGGACGCCGAGACGAACATCTGACACCACTGCCATCCTGTCTTAGCGAAACGCGAGTCGAGGCGGACGTCGTCGCGGTAGCGACGACGGATGCCGAGACGAGCACGTGACACCACTGCCACCCTGTCTTAGCTTAGAGCGAGTTGAGGCGGACGTCGTCGCGTTAGCGACGACGGACGCCGAGACGAGCACGTGACACCACTGCCACCCTGTCTTAGCTTAGAGCGAGTTGAGGCGGACGTCGTCGCGTTAGCGACGACGGACGCCGAGACGAGCACGTGACACCACTGCCACCCTGTCTTAGCTTAGAGCGAGTTGAGGCGGACGTCGTCGCGTTAGCGACGATGGACGCCGAGACGAGCACGTGACACCACTGCCACCCTGTCATAGCATAGCGCGAGTCGAGGCGGACATCGTCGTGGTAGCGACGACGGACGCCGAGACGAGCACATGACACCACTGCCACCCTGTCTTAGCGTAGCGCGAGTCGAGGCGGACGTCGTCGCGGTAGCGACGACGGGCGCCGAGACGAGCACGTGTCACCACTGCGACCCTATCTTAGCATAGCGCGAGTCGAGGCGGACGTCGTCTCGGAAGCGACGATGGACGCCGAGACGAGCACGTGACACCACTGCCACCCTGTCTTAGCTTAGAGCGAGTTGAGGCGGACGTCGTCGCGTTAGCGACGACGGACGCCGAGACGAGCACGTGACACCACTGCCACCCTGTCATAGCATAGCGCGAGTCGAGGCGGACATCGTTGTGGTAGCGACGACGGACGCCGAGACGAGCACCTGACACCACTGCCACCCTTTCTTAGCGTACCGCGAGTCGAGGCGGACGTCGTCGCGGTAGCGACGACAGACGCCGAGATGAGCACGTGACACCACTGCCACCCTGTCTTAGTGTAACGCGAGTTGAGGCGGACGTCGTCGCGGTAGCGACGACGGACGCCGAGACGAGCACGTGACACCACTGCCACCATGTCTTAGCGTAACGCGAGTCGAGGCGGGCGTCGTCGCGGTAGCGACGACGGAGGCCGAGACGAACATCTGACACCACTGCCATCCTGTCTTAGCGAAACGCGAGTCGAGGCGGACGTCGTCGCGGTAGCGACGACGGACGCCGAGACGAGCACGTGACACCACTGCCACCCTGTCTTAGCTTAGAGCGAGTTGAGGCGGACGTCGTCGCGTTAGCGACGACGGACGCCGAGACGAGCACGTGACACCACTGCCACCCTGTCATAGCATAGCGCGAGTCGAGGCGGACATCGTTGTGGTAGCGACGACGGACGCCGAGACGAGCACCTGACACCACTGCCACCCTTTCTTAGCGTACCGCGAGTCGAGGCGGACGTCGTCGCGGTAGCGACGACAGACGCCGAGATGAGCACGTGACACCACTGCCACCCTGTCTTAGCATAGCGCGAGTCGAGGCGGACGTCATCGCGGTAGCGACGACGGACGCCGAGACGAACACCTGACACCACTGCCATCCTGTCTTAGCGTAACGCGAGTCGAGGCGGAAGTCGTCGCGATAGCGACGACGGACGCCGAGACGAGCACGTGACACCACAGCCACCCTGTCTTAGCTTAGAGCGAGTCGAGGCGGACGTCATCTCGGTAGCGACGACGGACGCCGAGACGAGCACGTGACACCACTGCCACCCTGTCTTAGCATAGCTCGAGTCGAGGCGGACGTCGTCGCGGTAGCGACGACGGACGCCGAGACGAGCACATGACACCACTGCCACCCTTTCTTAGCGTACCGCGAGTCGAGGCGGACATCGTCGTTGTAGCGACAACGGACGCCGAGACGAGCACGTGACACCACTGCCACCCTGTGTTACGCAACGCGAGTCGAGACAGACATCGTCGCGGTAGCGACGACGGATGCCGAGACGAGCACGTGACTCCACTGCCACCCCGTCTTAGCTTAGAGCGAGTCGAGGCGGACGTCGTCGCGGTAGCGACGACGGACGCCGAGACGAGCACATGACACCACTGCCACCCTGTCTTAGCGTAGCGCGAGTCGAGGCGGACGTCGTCGCGGTAGCGACAACGGACGCCGAGACGAGCACGTGTCACCACTGCCACCCTTTCTTAGCGTAACGCGAGTCGAGGTGGACGTCGTCGCGGTAGCGACGACGGACGCCGAGACGAGCACGTGACACCACTGCCACCCTGTCTTAGCGTAACGCGAGTCGAGGCGGACGACGTCGCGGTAGCGACGACGGACGCTGAGACAAGCACGTGACACCACTGCCACCCTATCTTAGCGTAACGCGAGTCCAGGCGGACGTCATCGCGGTAGCGACGACGGACGCCGAGACGAGCACGTGACACCACTGCCACCCTGTCTTAGCTTAGAGCGAGTCAAGGCGGACGTCGTCGCGGTAGCGACGACGGACGCCGAGACGAGCAAGTGACACCACTGCCACCCTGTCTTAGCGTAGCGCGAGTCGAGGCGGACGTCGTCGCGGTAGCGACGACGGGCGCCGAGACGAGCACGTGTCACCACTGCGACCCTATCTTAGCATAGCGCGAGTCGAGGCGGACGTCGTCTCGGAAGCGACGATGGACGCCGAGACGAGCACGTGACAACACTGCCACCCTATCTTAGCGTAACGCGAGTCGAGGCAGACGTCATCGCGGTAGCGACGATGGACGCCGAGACGAGCACGTGACACCACTGCCACCCTGTCTTAGTGTAACGCGAGTTGAGGCGGACGTCGTCGCGGTAGCGACGACGGACGCCGAGACGAGCACGTGACACCACTGCCACCATGTCTTAGCGTAACGCGAGTCGAGGCGGACGTCGTCACGGTAGCGACGACAGACGCCGAGACGAACATCTGACACCACTGCCATCCTGTCTTAGCGAAACGCGAGTCGAGGCGGACGTCGTCGCGGTAGCGACGACGGACGCCGAGACGAGCACGTGACACCACTGCCACCCTGTCTTAGCTTAGAGCGAGTTGAGGCGGACGTCGTCGCGTTAGCGACGACGGACGCCGAGACGAGCACGTGACACCACTGCCACCCTGTCTTAGCTTAGAGCGAGTTGAGGCGGACGTCGTCGCGTTAGCGACGACGGACGCCGAGACGAGCACGTGACACCACTGCCACCCTGTCTTAGCTTAGAGCGAGTTGAGGCGGACGTCGTCGCGTTAGCGACGATGGACGCCGAGACGAGCACGTGACACCACTGCCACCCTGTCATAGCATAGCGCGAGTCGAGGCGGACATCGTCGTGGTAGCGACGACGGACGCCGAGACGAGCACATGACACCACTGCCACCCTGTCTTAGCGTAGCGCGAGTCGAGGCGGACGTCGTCGCGGTAGCGACGACGGGCGCCGAGACGAGCACGTGTCACCACTGCGACCCTATCTTAGCATAGCGCGAGTCGAGGCGGACGTCGTCTCGGAAGCGACGATGGACGCCGAGACGAGCACGTGACACCACTGCCACCCTGTCTTAGCTTAGAGCGAGTTGAGGCGGACGTCGTCGCGTTAGCGACGACGGACGCCGAGACGAGCACGTGACACCACTGCCACCCTGTCATAGCATAGCGCGAGTCGAGGCGGACATCGTTGTGGTAGCGACGACGGACGCCGAGACGAGCACCTGACACCACTGCCACCCTTTCTTAGCGTACCGCGAGTCGAGGCGGACGTCGTCGCGGTAGCGACGACAGACGCCGAGATGAGCACGTGACACCACTGCCACCCTGTCTTAGTGTAACGCGAGTTGAGGCGGACGTCGTCGCGGTAGCGACGACGGACGCCGAGACGAGCACGTGACACCACTGCCACCATGTCTTAGCGTAACGCGAGTCGAGGCGGGCGTCGTCGCGGTAGCGACGACGGAGGCCGAGACGAACATCTGACACCACTGCCATCCTGTCTTAGCGAAACGCGAGTCGAGGCGGACGTCGTCGCGGTAGCGACGACGGACGCCGAGACGAGCACGTGACACCACTGCCACCCTGTCTTAGCTTAGAGCGAGTTGAGGCGGACGTCGTCGCGTTAGCGACGACGGACGCCGAGACGAGCACGTGACACCACTGCCACCCTGTCATAGCATAGCGCGAGTCGAGGCGGACATCGTTGTGGTAGCGACGACGGACGCCGAGACGAGCACCTGACACCACTGCCACCCTTTCTTAGCGTACCGCGAGTCGAGGCGGACGTCGTCGCGGTAGCGACGACAGACGCCGAGATGAGCACGTGACACCACTGCCACCCTGTCTTAGCATAGCGCGAGTCGAGGCGGACGTCATCGCGGTAGCGACGACGGACGCCGAGATGAACACCTGACACCACTGCCATCCTGTCTTAGCGTAACGCGAGTCGAGGCGGAAGTCGTCGCGATAGCGACGACGGACGCCGAGACGAGCACGTGACACCACAGCCACCCTGTCTTAGCTTAGAGCGAGTCGAGGCGGACGTCATCTCGGTAGCGACGACGGACGCCGAGACGAGCACGTGACACCACTGCCACCCTGTCTTAGCATAGCTCGAGTCGAGGCGGACGTCGTCGCGGTAGCGACGACGGACGCCGAGACGAGCACATGACACCACTGCCACCCTTTCTTAGCGTACCGCGAGTCGAGGCGGACATCGTCGTTGTAGCGACAACGGACGCCGAGACGAGCACGTGACACCACTGCCACCCTGTGTTACGCAACGCGAGTCGAGACAGACATCGTCGCGGTAGCGACGACGGATGCCGAGACGAGCACGTGACTCCACTGCCACCCCGTCTTAGCTTAGAGCGAGTCGAGGCGGACGTCGTCGCGGTAGCGACGACGGACGCCGAGACGAGCACATGACACCACTGCCACCCTGTCTTAGCGTAGCGCGAGTCGAGGCGGACGTCGTCGCGGTAGCGACAACGGACGCCGAGACGAGCACGTGTCACCACTGCCACCCTTTCTTAGCGTAACGCGAGTCGAGGTGGACGTCGTCGCGGTAGCGACGACGGACGCCGAGACGAGCACGTGACACCACTGCCAACCTGTCTTAGCGTAACGCGAGTCGAGGCGGACGTCGTCGCGGTAGCCACGACGGACGCCGAGACGAGCACGTGAAACCACTGCCAACCTGTCTTAGCGTAACGCGAGACAAGGCGGACATCGTCGCGGTAGCGACGACGCACGCCGAGACGAGCACGTGACACCACTGCCAACCTGTCTTAGCATAACGCGAGTCGAGGTGGACGTCGTCGCGGTAGCGATGACGGAAGCCGAGACGAGCACGTGACACCACTGCTACCCTGTCTTAGCGTAACGTGAGTCGAGGCAGACGTTGTCACGGTAGCGATGACGGAAGCCGAGACGAGCACGTGACACAACTGCCAACCTGCCTTAGCATAACACGAGTCGAGGCGGACGTCGTTGCGGTAGCGACGACGGACGCCGAGACGAGCACGTGACACCACTGCCACCCTGTCTTAGCGTAGCGCGAGTCGAGGCGGACGTCGTCGCGGTAGCGACGACGGACGCCGAGACGAGCACGTGACACCACTGCCATCCTGTCTTAGCGTAACGCGAGTCGAGGCGGACGTCGTCGCGGTAGCGACGACGGAAGCCGAGACGAGCACGTGACACCACTTCCACCCTGTCTTAGCGTAACGCGAGTCGAGGCGGACGTCGTCGTGGTAGTGACGACGGAAGCCGAGACGAGCACGTGACACCACTGCCCCCCTGTCATAGCGTAACGTGAGTCGAGGCGGACGTCGTCGCGGTAGCGACTATGGACGCCGAGACGAGCACGTGACACCACTGCCAACCTGTCTTAGCGTAACGCGAGTCGAGGCGGACGTCGTCGCGGTAGCAACGACGGACGCCGAGACGAGCACGTGACACCACTGCCAACCTGTCTTAGCGTTTCGCGAGTCGAGGCGGACGTCGTCGCGATAGCGACGACGGAAGCCGAGACGAGCACGTGACACCACTGCCACCCTGTCATAGCATAACGCGAGTCGAGGCCGACGTCGTCGCGGTAGCGACGACGGACGCCGAGACGAGCACGTGACACCACTGCCACCCTGTCTTAGCGTAACGCGAGTCGAGGCGGACGTCGTCGCGGTAGCGACGACAGACGCCGCGACGAGCACGTGACACCACTACCAACCTGTCTTAGCGTAACGCGAGTCGAGGCGGACGTCGTCGCGGTAGCCACGACGGACGCCGAGACGAGCACGTGAAACCACTGCCAACCTGTCTTAGCGTAACGCGAGTCAAGGCGGACATCGTCGCGGTAGCGAGACGCACGCCGAGACGAGCACGTGACACCACTGCCAACCTGTCTTAGCATAATGCGAGTCGAGGTGGACGTCGTCGCGGTAGCGATGACGGAAGCCGAGACGAGCACGTGACACCACTGCTACCCTGTCTTAGCGTAACGTGAGTCGAGGCAGACATCGTCACAGTAGCGATGACGGACGCCGAGACGAGCACGTGACACAACTGCCAACCTGCCTTAGCATAACACGAGTCGAGGCGGACGTCGTTGCGGTAGCGACGACGGACGCCGAGACGAGCCCGTGACACCACTGCCAACCTGTCTTAGCGTAACGCGAGTCGAGGCGGACGTCGTCACGGTAGCGAGGACGGACGCCGAGACAAGCCCGTGACACCACTGCCAACCTGTCTTAGCGTAGCGCGAGCCGAGGCGGACGTCGTCGCGGTAGCGACGACGGACGCCGAGACGAGCACGTGACACCACTGCCACCCTGTCTTAGTGTAGCGCGAGTCGAGGCGGACGTCGTCGCGGTAGCGACGACGGACGCCGAGACGAGCACGTGACACCACTGCCACCCTGTCTTAGCGTAACGCGAGTCCAGGCGGACATCGTCGCGGTAGCGACAACGGACGCCGAGACAAGCACGTGACACCACCGCCAACCTGTCTTAGCGTAACGCGAGTCGAGGCGGACGTCGTCACGGTAGCGAGGACGGACGCCGAGACAAGCCCGTGACACCACTGCCAACCTGTCTTAGCGTAGCGCGAGCCGAGGCGGACGTCGTCGCGGTAGCGTCGACGGACGCCGAGACGAGCACGTGACACCACTGCCACCCTGTCTTAGCGTAGCGCGAGTCGAGGCGGACGTCGTCGCGGTAGCGACGACGGACGCCGAGACGAGCACGTGACACCACTGCCACCCTGTCTTAGCGTAGCGCGAGTCGAGGCGGACGTCGTCGTGGTAGCGACGACGGACGCCGAGACAAGCACGTGACACAACTGCCACCCTGTCTTAGCGTAGCGCGAGTCGAGGCGGACGTCGTCGCGGTAGCGACGACGGACGCCGAGACGAGCACGTGACACCACTGCCATCCTGTCTTAGCGTAACGCGAGTCGAGGCGGACATCGTCGCGGTAGCGACGACGGAAGCCGAGACGAGCACGTGACACCACTTCCACCCTGTCTTAGCGTAACCCGAGCCGAGGCGGACGTCGTCGCGGTAGCGACGACGGACGCCGAGACGAGCACGTGACACCACTGCCACCCTGTCTTAGCGTAACGCGAGTCAAGGCGGACGTCGTCGCGGTAGCGACGACGGACGCCGAGACGAGCACGTGACACCACTGCCACCCTGTCTTAGCGTAGCGCGAGTCGAGGCGGACGTCGTCGGGGTAGCGACGACGGACGCCGAGACAAGCACGTGACACAACTGCCACCCTGTCTTAGCGTAGCGCGAGTCGAGGCGGACGTCGTCGCGGTAGCGACGACGGACGCCGAGACGAGCACGTGACACCACTGCCATCCTGTCTTAGCGTAACGCGAGTCGAGGCGGACATCGTCGCGGTAGCGACGACGGAAGCCGAGACGAGCACGTGACACCACTTCCACCCTGTCTTAGCGTAACGCGAGTCGAGGCGGACGTCGTCGTGGTAGTGACGACGGAAGCCGAGACGAGCACGTGACACCACTGCCCCCCTGTCATAGCGTAACGTGAGTCGAGGCGGACGTCGTCGCGGTAGCGACTACGGACGCCGAGACGAGCACGTGACACCACTGCCAACCAGTCTTAGCGTAACGCGAGTCGAGGCGGACGTCGTCATGGTAGCAACGACGGACGCCGAGACGAGCACGTGACACCACTGCCAACCTGTCTTAGCGTTTCGCGAGTCGAGGCGGACGTCGTCGCGATAGCGACGACGGAAGCCGAGACGAGCACGTGACACCACTGCCACACTGTCTTAGCGTAACGCGAGTCGAGGCGGACGTCGTCGCGGTAGCGACGACTGACGCCGAGACGAGCACGTGACACCACTGCCAACCTGTCTTAGCGTAACGCGAGTCGAGGCGGACGTCGTCGCGGTAGCCACGACGGACGCCGAG
Organism: Triticum timopheevii; assembly: GCA_963921465.1. Taxonomy (NCBI): domain Eukaryota; kingdom Viridiplantae; phylum Streptophyta; class Magnoliopsida; order Poales; family Poaceae; genus Triticum; species Triticum timopheevii. Next base: position 310,668,777 of record OY997266.1, on the reverse strand, counting down.
ACGAGCACGTGAAACCACTGCCAACCTGTCTTAGCGTAACGCGAGACAAGGCGGACATCGTCGCGGTAGCGACGACGCACGCCGAGACGAGCACGTGACACCACTGCCAACCTGTCTTAGCATAACGCGAGTCGAGGTGGACGTCGTCGCGGTAGCGATGACGGAAGCCGAGACGAGCACGTGACACCACTGCTACCCTGTCTTAGCGTAACGTGAGTCGAGGCAGACGTTGTCACGGTAGCGATGACGGAAGCCGAGACGAGCACGTGACACAACTGCCAACCTGCCTTAGCATAACACGAGTCGAGGCGGACGTCGTTGCGGTAGCGACGACGGACGCCGAGACGAGCACGTGACACCACTGCCACCCTGTCTTAGCGTAGCGCGAGTCGAGGCGGACGTCGTCGCGGTAGCGACGACGGAAGCCGAGACGAGCACGTGACACCACTTCCACCCTGTCTTAGCGTAACGCGAGTCGAGGCGGACGTCGTCGTGGTAGTGACGACGGAAGCCGAGACGAGCACGTGACACCACTGCCCCCCTGTCATAGCGTAACGTGAGTCGAGGCGGACGTCGTCGCGGTAGCGACGACGGAAGCCGAGACGAGCCCGTGACACCACTGCCCCCCTGTCATAGCGTAACGCGAGTCGAGGCGGACGTCGTCGTGGTAGTGACGACGGAAGCCGAGACGAGCACGTGACACCACTGCCCCCCTGTCATAGCGTAACGTGAGTCGAGGCGGACGTCGTCGCGGTAGCGACTATGGACGCCGAGACGAGCACGTGACACCACTGCCAACCTGTCTTAGCGTAACGCGAGTCGAGGCGGACGTCGTCGCGGTAGCAACGACGGACGCCGAGACGAGCACGTGACACCACTGCCAACCTGTCTTAGCGTTTCGCGAGTCGAGGCGGACGTCGTCGCGATAGCGACGACGGAAGCCGAGACGAGCACGTGACACCACTGCCACCCTGTCATAGCATAACGCGAGTCGAGGCCGACGTCGTCGCGGTAGCGACGACGGACGCCGAGACGAGCACGTGACACCACTGCCACCCTGTCTTAGCGTAACGCGAGTCGAGGCGGACGTCGTCGCGGTAGCGACGACAGACGCCGCGACGAGCACGTGACACCACTACCAACCTGTCTTAGCGTAACGCGAGTCGAGGCGGACGTCGTCGCGGTAGCCACGACGGACGCCGAGACGAGCACGTGAAACCACTGCCAACCTGTCTTAGCGTAACGCGAGTCAAGGCGGACATCGTCGCGGTAGCGAGACGCACGCCGAGACGAGCACGTGACACCACTGCCAACCTGTCTTAGCATAATGCGAGTCGAGGTGGACGTCGTCGCGGTAGCGATGACGGAAGCCGAGACGAGCACGTGACACCACTGCTACCCTGTCTTAGCGTAACGTGAGTCGAGGCAGACATCGTCACAGTAGCGATGACGGACGCCGAGACGAGCACGTGACACAACTGCCAACCTGCCTTAGCATAACACGAGTCGAGGCGGACGTCGTTGCGGTAGCGACGACGGACGCCGAGACGAGCCCGTGACACCACTGCCAACCTGTCTTAGCGTAACGCGAGTCGAGGCGGACGTCGTCACGGTAGCGAGGACGGACGCCGAGACAAGCCCGTGACACCACTGCCAACCTGTCTTAGCGTAGCGCGAGCCGAGGCGGACGTCGTCGCGGTAGCGACGACGGACGCCGAGACGAGCACGTGACACCACTGCCACCCTGTCTTAGTGTAGCGCGAGTCGAGGCGGACGTCGTCGCGGTAGCGACGACGGACGCCGAGACGAGCACGTGACACCACTGCCACCCTGTCTTAGCGTAACGCGAGTCCAGGCGGACATCGTCGCGGTAGCGACGACGGACGCCGAGACAAGCACGTGACACCACCGCCAACCTGTCTTAGCGTAACGCGAGTCGAGGCGGACGTCGTCACGGTAGCGAGGACGGACGCCGAGACAAGCCCGTGACACCACTGCCAACCTGTCTTAGCGTAGCGCGAGCCGAGGCGGACGTCGTCGCGGTAGCGTCGACGGACGCCGAGACGAGCACGTGACACCACTGCCACCCTGTCTTAGCGTAGCGCGAGTCGAGGCGGACGTCGTCGCGGTAGCGACGACGGACGCCGAGACGAGCACGTGACACCACTGCCACCCTGTCTTAGCGTAGCGCGAGTCGAGGCGGACGTCGTCGTGGTAGCGACGACGGACGCCGAGACAAGCACGTGACACAACTGCCACCCTGTCTTAGCGTAGCGCGAGTCGAGGCGGACGTCGTCGCGGTAGCGACGACGGACGCCGAGACGAGCACGTGACACCACTGCCATCCTGTCTTAGCGTAACGCGAGTCGAGGCGGACATCGTCGCGGTAGCGACGACGGAAGCCGAGACGAGCACGTGACACCACTTCCACCCTGTCTTAGCGTAACCCGAGCCGAGGCGGACGTCGTCGCGGTAGCGACGACGGACGCCGAGACGAGCACGTGACACCACTGCCACCCTGTCTTAGCGTAACGCGAGTCAAGGCGGACGTCGTCGCGGTAGCGACGACGGACGCCGAGACGAGCACGTGACACCACTGCCACCCTGTCTTAGCGTAGCGCGAGTCGAGGCGGACGTCGTCGGGGTAGCGACGACGGACGCCGAGACAAGCACGTGACACAACTGCCACCCTGTCTTAGCGTAGCGCGAGTCGAGGCGGACGTCGTCGCGGTAGCGACGACGGACGCCGAGACGAGCACGTGACACCACTGCCATCCTGTCTTAGCGTAACGCGAGTCGAGGCGGACATCGTCGCGGTAGCGACGACGGAAGCCGAGACGAGCACGTGACACCACTTCCACCCTGTCTTAGCGTAACGCGAGTCGAGGCGGACGTCGTCGTGGTAGTGACGACGGAAGCCGAGACGAGCACGTGACACCACTGCCCCCCTGTCATAGCGTAACGTGAGTCGAGGCGGACGTCGTCGCGGTAGCGACTACGGACGCCGAGACGAGCACGTGACACCACTGCCAACCTGTCTTAGCGTAACGCGAGTCGAGGCGGACGTCGTCGCGGTAGCAACGACGGACGCCGAGACGAGCACGTGACACCACTGCCAACCTGTCTTAGCGTTTCGCGAGTCGAGGCGGACGTCGTCGCGATAGCGACGACGGAAGCCGAGACGAGCACGTGACACCACTGCCACCCTGTCTTAGCGTAACGCGAGTCGAGGCCGACGTCGTCGCGGTAGCGACGACGGACGCCGAGACGAGCACGTGACACCACTGCCACCCTGTCTTAGCGTAACGCGAGTCGAGGCGGACGTCGTCGCGGTAGCGACGACAGACGCCGCGACGAGCACGTGACACCACTACCAACCTGTCTTAGCGTAACGCGAGTCGAGGCAGACGTCGTCGCGGTAGCCACGACGGACGCCGAGACGAGCACGTGAAACCACTGCCAACCTGTCTTAGCGTAACGCGAGTCAAGGCGGACATCGTCGCGGTAGCGAGACGCACGCCGAGACGAGCACGTGACACCACTGCCAACCTGTCTTAGCATAATGCGAGTCGAGGTGGACGTCGTCGCGGTAGCGATGACGGAAGCCGAGACGAGCACGTGACACCACTGCTACCCTGTCTTAGCGTAACGTGAGTCGAGGCAGACATCGTCACAGTAGCGATGACGGACGCCGAGACGAGCACGTGACACAACTGCCAACCTGCCTTAGCATAACACGAGTCGAGGCGGACGTCGTTGCGGTAGCGACGACGGACGCCGAGACGAGCCCGTGACACCACTGCCAACCTGTCTTAGCGTAACGCGAGTCGAGACGGACGTCGTCGCGGTAGTGATGACGGACGCCGAGACGAGCACGTGACACCACTGGCAACCTGTCTATCTTAGGGTTACGCGAGTCGAGGTGGACGTCGTCGCGGTAGCGACGATAGACGCCGAGACGAGCACGTGACACCACTGCCACCCTGTCTTAGCGTAACGCGAGTCGAGGCGGATGTCGTCGCGGTAGCGACGACGGACGCCGAGACGAGCACGTGACACCACTGCCACCCTCTCTTAGCGTAGCGCGAGTCGAGGCGGACGTCGTCGCGGTAGCGACGACGGACGCCGAAACGAGCACGTGACACCACTGCCACCCTGTCTTTGCGTAACGCGAGTCGAGGCGGACGTCATCGCGGTAGCGACGACGGACACCGAGAAGAGCACGTGATTAGCGTAACGCGAGTCGAGGCGGACGTCGTCGCGATAGCGACGACGGAAGCCGAAACGAGCACGTGACACCACTGCTACCCTGTCTTAGCATAACGCGAGTCGAGGCGGACGTCGTCGCGGTAGCGACGACGGACGCCGAGACGAGCACGTGACACCACTGCCACCCTGTCTTAGTGTAACGCGAGTCGAGGCGGACATCGTCGCGGTAGTGACGACGGAAGCCGAGACGAGCACGTGACACCACTTCCACCCCGTCTTAGCGTAATGCGAGTCGAGGCGGACGTCGTCACGGTAGTGACGACGGAAGCCGAGACGAGCACGTGACACCACTGCCACCCTGTCTTAGCGTAACGCGAGTCAAGGCGGACGTCATCGCGGTAGCGACGACGGACGCCGAGACGAGCACGTGACACCACTGCCACCCTGTCTTAGCGTAGCGCGAGTCGAGGCGGACGTCGTCGTGGTAGCGACGACGGACGCCGAGACAAGCACGTGACACAACTGCCACCCTGTCTTAGCGTAGCGCGAGTCGAGGCGGACGTCGTCGCGGTAGCGACGACGGACGCCGAGACGAGCACGTGACACCACTGCCACCCTGTCTTAGCGTAGCGCGAGTCGAGGCGGACGTCGTCGCGGTAGCAACGACGGATGCCGAGACGAGAACATGACACCACTGCCACCCTGTCTTAGCGTAACACGAGTCGAGGCGGACGTCGTCACGGTAGCGACAACGGAAGCCGAGACGAGCACGTGACACCACTTCCACCCTGTCTTAGCATAACGCGAGTCGAGGCGGACGTCGTCGCGGTAGCTACGACGGAAGCCGAGACGAGCACGTGACACCAGTGCCACCCTGTCTTAGCGTAACGCGAGTCGAGACGGACGTCGTCGCGGTAGCAACGACGGACGCCGAGACAAGCATGTGACACCACCGCCAACCTGTCTTAGCGTAACGCGAGTCGAGGCGGACGTCGTCGCGGTAGCGACGACAGACGCCGAGACGAGCCCGTGACACCACTGCCAACCTGTCTTAGCGTAGCGCGAGCCGAGGCGGACCTCGTCGCAGCAGCGACGACGGACGCCGAGACGAGCACGTGACACCACTGCCACCCTGTCTTAGCGTAGCGCGAGTCGAGGCGGACGTCGTCGCGGTAGCGACGACGGACGCCGAGACGAGCACGTGACACCACTGCCACCCTGTCTTAGCGTAACGCGAGTCGAGGTGGACATCGTCGCGGTAGCGACGACGGAAGCCGAGACGAGCACGTGACACCACTTCCACCCTGTCTTAGCGTAACGAGAGTCGAGGCGGACGTCGTCGTGGTAGTGACGACGGAAGCCGAGACGAGCACGTGATACCACTGCCCCCCTGTCATAGCGTAACGTGAGTCGAGGCGGACGTCGTCGCGGTAGCGACTACGGACGCCGAGACGAGCACGTGACACCACTGCCAACCTGTCTTAGCGTAACGCGAGTCGAGGCGGACGTCGTCGCGGTAGCAACGACCGACGCCGAGATGAGCACGTGACACCACTGCCAACCTGTCTTAGCGTAACGCGAGTCGAGGCGGACGTCGTCGCGGTAGCCACGACGGACGCCGAGACGAGCACGTGAAACCACTGCCAACCTGTCTTAGCGTAACGCGAGACAAGGCGGACATCGTCGCGGTAGCGACGACGCACGCCGAGACGAGCACGTGACACCACTGCCAACCTGTCTTAGCATAACGCGAGTCGAGGTGGACGTCGTCGCGGTAGCGATGACGGAAGCCGAGACGAGCACGTGACACCACTGCTACCCTGTCTTAGCGTAACGTGAGTCGAGGCAGACGTCGTCACGGTAGCGATGACAGACGCCGAGACGAGCACGTGACACAACTGCCAACCTACCTTAGCATAACACGAGTCGAGGCGGACGTCGTTGCGGTAGCGACGACGGACGCCAGACGAGCCCGTGACACCACTGCCAACCTGTCTTAGCGTAGCGCGAGTCGAGGCGGACGTCGTCGCGGTAGCGACGACGGACGCCGAGACGAGCACGTGACACCACTGCCACCCTGTCTTAGCGTAGCGCGAGTCGAGGCAGACGTCGTCGCGGTAGCGACGACGGACGCCGAGACGAGCACGTGACACCACTGCCACCCTGTCTTAGCGTAACGCGAGTCGAGGCGGACGTCGTCATGGTAGTGACGACGGAAGCCGAGACGAGCACGTGACACCACTGCCCCCCTGTCATAGCGTAACGTGAGTCGAGGCGGACGTCGTCGCGGTAGTGACTACGGACGCCGAGACGAGCACGTGACACCACTGCCAACCTGTCTTAGCATAACGCGAGTCGAGGCGGATGTCGTCGCGGTAGCAACGACGGACGCCGAGACAAGCACGTGACACCACTGCCAACCTGTCTTAGCGTTTCGCGAGTCGAGGCGGACGTCGTCGCGATAGCGACGACGGAAGCCGAGACGAGCACGTGACACCACTGCCACCCTGTCTTAGCGTAACGCGAGTCGAGGCAGACATCGTCGCGGTAGCGACGACGGACGCCGAGACGAGCACGTGACACCACTGCCACCCTGTCTTAGCGTAACGCGAGTCGAGGCGGACGTCGTTGCGGTAGCGACGACAGACGCCGAGACGAGCACGTGACACCACTGCCAACCTGTCTTAGCGTAACGCGAGTCGAGGCGGACGTCGTCGCGGTAGCCACGACGGACGCCGAGACGAGCACGTGAAACCACTGCCAACCTGTCTTAGCGTAACGCGAGTCAAGGCGGACATCGTCGCGGTAGCGAGACGCACGCCGAGACGAGCACGTGACACCACTGCCAACCTGTCTTAGCATAATGCGAGTCGAGGTGGACGTCATCGCGGTAGCGATGACGGAAGCCGAGACGAGCACGTGACACCACTGCTACCCTGTCTTAGCGTAACGTGAGTCGAGGCAGACGTCGTCACAGTAGCGATGACGGACGGCGAGACGAGCACGTGACACAACTGCCAACCTGCCTTAGCATAACACGAGTCGAGGTGGACGTCGTTGCGGTAGCGACGACGGACGCCGAGACGAGCCCGTGACACCACTGCCAACCTGTCTTAGCGTAACGCGAGTCGAGACGGACGTCGTCGCGGTAGTGACGACGGACGCCGAGACGAGCACGTGACACCACTGGCAACCTGTCTATCTTAGGGTTACGCGGGTCGAGGCGGACGTCGTCGCGGTAGCGACGATAGACGCCGAGACGAGCACGTGACACCACTGCCACCCTGTCTTAGCGTAACGCGAGTCGAGGCGGATGTCGTCGCGGTAGCGACGACGGACGCCGAGACAAGCACGTGACACCACTGCCACCCTCTCTTAGCGTAGCGCGAGTCGAGGCGGACGTCGTCGCGGTAGCGACGACGGACGCCGAAACGAGCACGTGACACCACTGCCACCCTGTCTTTGCGTAACGCGAGTCGAGGCGGACGTCATCGCGGTAGCGACGACGGACACCGAGAAGAGCACGTGATTAGCGTAACGCGAGTCGAGGCGGACGTCGTCACGATAGCGACGACGGAAGCCGAAACGAGCACGTGACACCACTGCTACCCTGTCTTAGCATAACGCGAGTCGAGGCGGACGTCGTCGCGGTAGCGACGACGGACGCCGAGACGAGCACGTGACACCACTGCCACCCTGTCTTAGTGTAACGCGACTCGAGGCGGACATCGTCGCGGTAGTGACGACGGAAGCCGAGACGAGCACGTGACACCACTTCCACCCCGTCTTAGCGTAATGCGAGTCGAGGCGGACGTCGTCGCGGTAGTGACGACGGAAGCCGAGACGAGCACGTGACACCACTGCCCCCCTGTCATAGCGTAACGTGAGTCGAGGCGGACGTCGTCGCGGTAGCGACTACGGACGCCGAGACGAGCATGTGACACCACTGCCAAACTGTCTTAGCGTAACGCGAGTCGAGGCGGACGTCGTTGCGGTAGCAACGATGGACGCCGAGACGAGCACGTGACACCACTGCCAACCTGTCTTAGCGTAACGCGAGTCGAGGCAGACGTCGTCGCGATAGCGACGACGGAAGCCGAGACGAGCACGTGACACCACTGCCACCCTGTCTTAGCGTAACGCGAGTCGAGGCAGACGTCGTCGCGGTAGCGACGACGGACGCCGAGATGAGCACTTGACAACACTGCCACCCTGTCTTAGCGTAGCGCGAGTCGAGGCGGACGTCGTCGCGGTAGCGACGACGGACGCCGAGACGAGCACGTGACACCACTGCCACCCTGTCTTAGCGTAGCGCGAGTCGAGGCGGACGTCGTCGTTGTAGCGACGACGGACGCCGAGACAAGCACGTGACACAACTGCCACCCTGTCTTAGCGTAGCGCGAGTCGAGGCGGACGTCGTCGCGGTAGCGACGACGGACGCCGAGACGAGCACGTGACACCACTGCCACCCTGTCTTAGCGTAACGCGAGTCGAGGCGGATGTCGTCGCGGTAGCCACGACGGACGCCGAGACGAGAACGTGACACCACTACCACCCTGTCTTAGCGTAACGCGAGTCGAGGCGGACGTCGTCACGGTAGCGACGACGAAAGCCGAGACGAGCACGTGACACCACTTCCACCCTGTCTTAGCGTAACGCGTGTCGAGGCAGACATCGTCGCGGTAGCTACGACGGAAGCCGAGACGAGCACGTGACACCAGTGCCACCCTGTCTTAGCGTAACGCGAGTCGAGGCGGACATCGTCGCGGTAGCGACGACGGACGCCGAGACAAGCACGTGACACCACCGCCAACCTGTCTTAGCGTAACGCGAGTCGAGGCGGACGTCGTCACGGTAGCGAGGACGGACGCCGAGACAAGCCCGTGACACCACTGCCAACCTGTCTTAGCGTAGCGTGAGCCGAGGCGGACGTCGTCGCGATAGCGACGACGGACGCCGAGACGAGCACGTGACACCACTGCCACCCTGTCTTAGCGTAGCGCGAGTCGAGGCGGACGTCGTCGCGGTAGCGACGACGGACGCCGAGACGAGCACGTGACACCACTGCCACCCTGTCTTAGCGTAACGCGAGTCAAGGCGGACGTCGTTGCGGTAGCGACGACGGACGCCGAGACGAGCACGTGACACCACTGCCACCCTGTCTTAGCGTAGCGCGAGTCGAGGCGGACGTCGTCGTGGTAGCGACGACGGACGCCGAGACAAGCACGTGACACAACTGCCACCCTGTCTTAGCGTAGCGCGAGTCGAGGCGGACGTCGTCGCGGTAGCGACGACGGACGCCGAGACGAGCACGTGACACCACAGCCACCCTGTCTTAGCGTAGCGCGAGTCGAGGCGGACGTCGTCGCGGTAGCAACGACGGATGCCGAGACGAGAACATGACACCACTGCCACCCTGTCTTAGCGTAACACGAGTCGAGGCGGACGTCGTCACGGTAGCGACAACGGAAGCCGAGACGAGCATGTGACACCACTTCCACCCTGTCTTAGCATAACGCGAGTCGAGGCGGACGTCGTCGCGGTAGCTACGACGGAAGCCGAGACGAGCACGTGACACCAGTGCCACCCTGTCTTAGCGTAACGCGAGTCGAGACGGACGTCGTCGCGGTAGCGACGACGGACGCCGAGACGAGCACGTGACACCACCGCCAACCTGTCTTAGCGTAACGCGAGTCGAGGCGGACGTCGTCGCGGTAGCGACGACAGACGCCGAGACGAGCCCGTGACACCACTGCCAACCTGTCTTAGCGTAGCGCGAGCCGAGGCGGACCTCGTCGCGGTAGCGACGACGGACGCCGAGACGAGCACGTGACACCACTGCCACCCTGTCTTAGCGTAGCGCGAGTCGAGGCGGACGTCGTCGCGGTAGCGACGACGGACGCCGAGACGAGCACGTGACACCACTGCCACCCTGTCTTAGCGTATCGCGAGTCGAGGCGGACATCGTCGCGGTAGCGACGACGGAAGCCGAGACGAGCACGTGACACCACTTCCACCCTGTCTTAGCGTAACGCGAGTCGAGGCGGACGTCGTCGTGGTAGTGACGACGGAAGCCGAGACGAGCACGTGACACCACTGCCCCCCTGTCATAGCGTAACGTGAGTCGAGGCGGACGTCGTCGCGGTAGCGACTACGGACGCCGAGACGAGCACGTGACACCACTGCCAACCTGTCTTAGCATAACGCGAGTCGAGGCGGACGTCGTCGCGGTAGCAACGACGGACGCCGAGACGAGCACGTGACACCACTGCCAACCTGTCTTAGCGTTTCGCGAGTCGAGGCGGACGTTGTCGCGATAGCGACGACGGAAGCCGAGACGAGCACGTGACACCACTGCCACCCTGTCTTAGCGTAACGCGAGTCGAGGCAGACGTCGTCGCGGTAGCGACGACTGACGCCGAGATGAGCACGTGACACCACTGCCACCCTGTCTTAGCGTAACGCGAGTCGAGGCGGACGTCGTCGCGGTAGCGACGACCGACGCCGAGACGAGCACGTGACACCACTGCCAACCTGTCTTAGCGTAACGCGAGTCGAGGCGGACGTCGTCGCGGTAGCCACGACGGACGCTGAGACGAGCACGTGAAACCACTGCCACCATGTCTTAGCGTAACGCGAGACAAGGCGGACATCGTCGCGGTAGCGACGACGCACGCCGAGACGAGCACGTGACACCACTGCCAACCTGTCGTAGCATAACGCGAGTCGAGGTGGACGTCGTCGCGGTAGCGATGACGGAAGCCGAGACGAGCACGTGACACCACTGCTACCCTGTCTTAGCGTAACGTGAGTCGAGGCAGACGTCGTCATGGTAGCGATGACGGACGCCGAGACGAGCACATGACACAACTGCCAACCTACCTTAGCATAACACGAGTCGAGGCGGACGTCGTTGCGGTAGCAACGACGGACGCCAGACGAGCCCGTGACACCACTGCCAACCTGTCTTAGCGTAGCGCGAGTTGAGGCGGACGTCGTCGCGGTAGCGACGACGGACGCCGAGACGAGCACGTGACACCACTGCCACCCTGTCTTAGCGTAGCGCGAGTCGAGGCGGACGTCGTCGCGGTAGCGACGACGGACGCCGAGACGAGCACGTGACACCACTGCCACCCTGTCTTAGCGTAACACGAGTCGAGGCGGACATCATCGCGGTAGCGACGACGGAAGCCGAGACGAGCACGTGACACCACTTCCACCCTGTCTTAGCGTAACGCGAGTCGAGGCGGACGTCGTCGTGGTAGTGACGACGGAAGCCGAGACGAGCACGTGACACCACTGCCCCCTGTCATAGCGTAACGTGAGTCGAGGCGGACGTCGTCGCGGTAGCGACTACGGACACCGAGACGAGCACGTGACACCACTGCCAACCTGTCTTAGCGTAACGCGAGTCGAGGCGGACGTCATCGCGGTAGCAACGACGGACGCCGAGACGAGCACGTGACACCACTGCCAACCTGTCTTAGCGTTTCGCGAGTCGAGGCGGACGTCGTCGCGATAGCGACGACGGAAGCCGAGACGAGCACGTGACACCACTGCCACCCTGTCTTAGCGTAACGCGAGTCGAGGCAGACGTCGTCGCGGTAGCGACGACGGACGCCGAGACGAGCACGTGACACCACTGCCACGCTGTCTTAGCGTAACGCGAGTCGAGGCGGACGTCGTCGCGGTAGCGACGACAGACGCGGAGACGAGCACGTGACACCACTGCCAACCTTTCTTAGCGTAACGCGAGTCGAGGCGGACGTCGTCGCGGTAGCCACGACGGACGCCGAGACGAGCACGTGAAACCACTGCCAACCTGTCTTAGCGTAACGCGAGTAAAGGCGGACATCGTCGCGGTAGCGAGACGCACGCCGAGACGAGCACGTGACACCACTGCCAACCTGTCTTAGCATAATGCGAGTCGAGGTGGATGTCGTCGCGGTAGCGATGACGGAAGCCGAGACGAGCACATGACACCACTGCTACCCTGTCTTAGCGTAACGCGAGTCGAGACGGACGTCGTCGCGGTAGTGACGACGGATGCCGAGACGAGCACATGACACCACTGGCAACCTGTCTATCTTAGGGTTACGCGAGTCGAGGCGGACGTCGTCGCGGTAGCGACGATAGACGCCGAGACGAGCACGTGACACCACTGCCACCCTGTCTTAGCGTAATGCGAGTCGAGGCGGATGTCGAGGCGGTAGCGACGACGGACGCCGAGACGAGCACGTGACACCACTGCCACCCTCTCTTTGCGTAACGCGAGTCGAGGCGGACGTCGTTGCGGTAGCGACGACGGACGCCGAGACGAGCACGTGACACCACCGCCAACCTGTCTTAGCGTAGCGCGAGTCGAGGCGGACGTCGTCGTGGTAGCGACGACGGACGCCGAGACAAGCACGTGACACCACTGCCAACCTTTCTTAGCGTAGCGCGAGTCGAGGCGGACGTCGTCGCGGTAGCGACGACGGACGCCGAGACGAGCACGTGACACCACAGCCACCCTGTCTTAGCGTAGCGCGAGTCGAGGCGGACGTCGTCGCGGTAGCAACGACGGATGCCGAGACGAGAACATGACACCACTGCCACCCTGTCTTAGCGTAACACGAGTCGAGGCGGACGTCGTCACGGTAGCGACAACGGAAGCCGAGACGAGCATGTGACACCACTTCCACCCTGTCTTAGCATAACGCGAGTCGAGGCGGACGTCGTCGCGGTAGCTACGACGGAAGCCGAGACGAGCACGTGACACCAGTGCCACCCTGTCTTAGCGTAACGCGAGTCGAGACGGACGTCGTCGCGGTAGCGACGACGGACGCCGAGACGAGCACGTGACACCACCGCCAACCTGTCTTAGCGTAACGCGAGTCGAGGCGGACGTCGTCGCGGTAGCGACGACAGACGCCGAGACGAGCCCGTGACACCACTGCCAACCTGTCTTAGCGTAGCGCGAGCCAAGGCGGACCTCGTCGCGGTAGCGACGACGGACGCCGAGACGAGCAGGTGACACCACTGCCACCCTGTCTTAGCGTAGCGCGAGTCGAGGCGGACGTCGTCGCGGTAGCGACGACGGACGCCGAGACGAGCACGTGACACCACTACCACCCTGTCTTAGCGTATCGCGAGTCGAGGCGGACATCGTCGCGGTAGCGACGACGGAAGCCGAGACGAGCACGTGACACCACTTCCACCCTGTCTTAGCGTAACGCGAGTCGAGGCGGACGTCGTCGTGGTAGTGACGACGGAAGCCGAGACGAGCACGTGACACCACTGCCCCCCTGTCATAGCGTAACGTGAGTCGAGGCGGACGTCGTCGCGGTAGCGACTACGGACGCCGAGACGAGCACGTGACACCACTGCCAACCTGTCTTAGCGTAACGCGAGTCGAGGCAGACGTCGTCGCGGTAGCAATGACGGACGCCGAGACGAGCACGTGACACCACTGCCAACCTGTCTTAGCGTTTCGCGAGTCGAGGCGGACGTTGTCGCGATAGCGACGACGGAAGCCGAGACGAGCACGTGACACCACTGCCACCCTGTCTTAGCGTAACGCGAGTCGAGGCAGATTTCGTCGCGGTAGCGACGACGGACGCCGAGATGAGCACGTGACACCACTGCCACCCTGTCTTAGCGTAACGCGAGTCGAGGCGGACGTCGTCGCGGTAGCGACGACCGACGCCGAGACGAGCACGTGACACCACTGCCAACCTGTCTTAGCGTAACGCGAGTCGAGGCGGACGTCGTCGCGGTAGCCACGACGGACGCTGAGACGAGCACGTGAAACCACTGCCACCCTGTCTTAGCGTAACGCGAGACAAGGCGGACATCGTCGCGGTAGCGACGACGCACGCCGAGACGAGCACGTGACACCACTGCCAACCTGTCGTAGCATAACGCGAGTCGAGGTGGACGTCGTCGCGGTAGCGATGACGGAAGCCGAGACGAGCACGTGACACCACTGCTACTCTGTCTTAGCGTAACGTGAGTCGAGGCAGACGTCGTCACGGTAGCGATGACGGACGCCGAGACGAGCACGTGACACAACTGCCAACCTACCTTAGCATAACACGAGTCGAGGCGGACGTCGTTGCGGTAGCAACGACGGACGCCAGACGAGCCCGTGACACCACTGCCAACCTGTCTTAGCGTAGCGCGAGTCGAGGCGGACGTCGTCGCGGTAGCGACGACGGACGCCGAGACGAGCACGTGACACCACTGCCACCCTGTCTTAGCGTAGCGCGAGTCGAGGCGGACGTCGTCGCGGTAGCGACGACAGACGCCGAGACGAGCACGTGACACCACTGCCACCCTGTCTTAGCGTAACACGAGTCGAGGCGGACATCATCGCGGTAGCGACGACGGAAGCCGAGACGAGCACGTGACACCACTTCCACCCTGTCTTAGCGTATCGCGAGTCGAGGCGGACGTCGTCGTGGTAGTGACGACGGAAGCCGAGACGAGCACGTGACACCACTGCCCCCTGTCATAGCGTAACGTGAGTCGAGGCGGACGTCGTCGCGGTAGCGACTACGGACACCGAGACGAGCACGTGACACCACTGCCAACCTGTCTTAGCGTAACGCGAGTCGAGGCGGACGTCATCGCGGTAGCAACGACGGACGCCGAGACGAGCACGTGACACCACTGCCAACCTGTCTTAGCGTTTCGCGAGTCGAGGCGGACGTCGTCGCGATAGCGATGACGGAAGCCGAGACGAGCACGTGACACCACTGCCACCCTGTCTTAGCGTAACGCGAGTCGAGGCAGACGTCGTCGCGGTAGCGACGACGGACGCCGAGACGAGCACGTGACACCACTGCCACCCTGTCTTAGCGTAACGCGAGTCGAGGCGGACGTCGTCGCGGTAGCGACGACAGACGCGGAGACGAGCACGTGACACCACTGCCAACCTTTCTTAGCGTAACGCGAGTCGAGGCGGACGTCGTCGCGGTAGCCACGACGGACGCCGAGACGAGCACGTGACACCACTGCCAACCTGTCTTAGCGTAACGCGAGTCGAGGCGGACGTCGTCGCGGTAGCAACGACGGACGCCGAGACGAGCACGTGACACCACTGCCAACCTGTCTTAGCGTTTCGCGAGTCGAGGCGGACGTTGTCGCGATAGCGACGACGGAAGCCGAGACGAGCACGTGACACCACTGCCACCCTGTCTTAGCGTAACGCGAGTCGAGGCAGACTTCGTCGCGGTAGCGACGACGGACGCCGAGATGAGCACGTGACACCACTGCCACCCTGTCTTAGCGTAAGGCGAGTCGAGGCGGACGTCGTCGCGGTAGCGACGACCGACGCCGAGACGAGCACGTGACACCACTGCCAACCTGTCTTAGCGTAACGCGAGTCGAGGCGGACGTCGTCGCGGTAGCCACGACGGACGCTGAGACGAGCACGTGAAACCACTGCCACCCTGTCTTAGCGTAACGCGAGACAAGGCGGACATCGTCGCGGTAGCGACGACGCACGCCGAGACGAGCACGTGACACCACTGCCAACCTGTCGTAGCATAACGCGAGTCGAGGTGGACGTCGTCGCGGTAGCGATGACGGAAGCCGAGACGAGCACGTGACACCACTGCTACTCTGTCTTAGCGTAACGTGAGTCGAGGCAGACGTCGTCACGGTAGCGATGACGGACGCCGAGACGAGCACGTGACACAACTGCCAACCTACCTTAGCATAACACGAGTCGAGGCGGACGTCGTTGCGGTAGCAACGACGGACGCCAGACGAGCCCGTGACACCACTGCCAACCTGTCTTAGCGTAGCGCGAGTCGAGGCGGACGTCGTCGCGGTAGCGACGACGGACGCCGAGACGAGCACGTGACACCACTGCCACCCTGTCTTAGCGTAGCGCGAGTCGAGGCGGACGTCGTCGCGGTAGCGACGACAGACGCCGAGACGAGCACGTGACACCACTGCCACCCTGTCTTAGCGTAACACGAGTCGAGGCGGACATCATCGCGGTAGCGACGACGGAAGCCGAGACGAGCACGTGACACCACTTCCACCCTGTCTTAGCGTATCGCGAGTCGAGGCGGACGTCGTCGTGGTAGTGACGACGGAAGCCGAGACGAGCACGTGACACCACTGCCCCCTGTCATAGCGTAACGTGAGTCGAGGCGGACGTCGTCGCGGTAGCGACTACGGACACCGAGACGAGCACGTGACACCACTGCCAACCTGTCTTAGCGTAACGCGAGTCGAGGCGGACGTCATCGCGGTAGCAACGACGGACGCCGAGACGAGCACGTGACACCACTGCCAACCTGTCTTAGCGTTTCGCGAGTCGAGGCGGACGTCGTCGCGATAGCGATGACGGAAGCCGAGACGAGCACGTGACACCACTGCCACCCTGTCTTAGCGTAACGCGAGTCGAGGCAGACGTCGTCGCGGTAGCGACGACGGACGCCGAGACGAGCACGTGACACCACTGCCACCCTGTCTTAGCGTAACGCGAGTCGAGGCGGACGTCGTCGCGGTAGCGACGACAGACGCGGAGACGAGCACGTGACACCACTGCCAACCTTTCTTAGCGTAACGCGAGTCGAGGCGGACGTCGTCGCGGTAGCCACGACGGACGCCGAGACGAGCACGTGAAACCACTGCCAACCTGTCTTAGCGTAACGTGAGTCAAGGCGGACATCGTCGCGGTAGCGAGACGCACGCCGAGACGAGCATGTGACACCACTGCCACCCTGTCTTAGCATAATGCGAGTCGAGGTGGACGTCGTCGCGGTAGCGATGACGGAAGCCGAGACGAGCACATGACACCACTGCTACCCTGTCTTAGCGTAACGTGAGTCGAGGCAGACGTCGTCACGGTAGCGATGACGGACGCCGAGACGAGCACGTGACACAACTGCCAACCTGCCTTAGCATAACACGAGTCGAGGCGGACGTCGTTGCGGTAGCGACGACGGACGCCGAGACGAGCCCGTGACACCACTGCCAACCTGTCTTAGCGTAACGCGAGTCGAGACGGACGTCGTCGCGGTGGTGACGACGGATGCCGAGACGAGCACGTGACACCACTGGCAACCTGTCTATCTTAGGGTTACGGGAGTCGAGGCGGACGTCGTCGCGGTAGCGACGATAGCCGCCGAGACGAGCACGTGACACCACTGCCACCCTGTCTTAGCGTAATGCGAGTCGAGGCGGATGTCGTCGCGGTAGCGACGACGGACGCCGAGACGAGCACGTGACACCACTGCCACCCTCTCTTAGCGTAGCGCGAGTCGAGGCGGACGTCGTCGCGGTAGCGACGACGGACGCCGAGACGAGCACGTGACACCACTGCCACCCTGTCTTTGCGTAACGCGAGTCGAGGCGGACGTCATCGCGGTAGCGACGACGGACACCGAGACGAGCACGTGATTAGCGTAACGCAAGTCGAGGCGGACGTCGTCGCGATAGCGACGACGGAAGCCGAAACGAGCACGTGACACCACTGCTACCCTGTCTTAGCATAACGCGAGTCGAGGCGGACGTCGTCGCGGTAGCGATGACGGACGCCGAGACGAGCACGTGACACCACTGCCACCCTGTCTTAGCGTAACGCGAGTCGAGGCGGACATCGTCGCGGTAGTGACGACGGACGCCGAGACGAGCACGTGACACCACTGCCACCCTGTCTTAGCTTAGCGCGAGTCGAGGCGGACGTCGTCGCGGTAGCGACGACGGACGCCGAGACGAGCACGTGACACCACTGCCACCCTGTCTTAGCGTAGCGCGAGTCGAGGCGGACGTCGTCGCGGTAGCGACGACGGACGCCGAGACAAGCACGTGACACAACTGCCACCCTGTCTTAGCGTAGCGCGAGTCGAGGCGGACGTCGTCGCGGTAGCGACGACAGACGCCGAGACGAGCACGTGACACCACTGCCACCCTGTCTTAGCGTAGCGCGAGTCGAGGCGGACGTCGTCGCGGTAGCAACGACGGACGCCGAGACGAGAACGTGACACCACTACCACCCTGTCTTAGCGTAACGCGAGTCGAGGCGGACGTCGTCACGGTAGCGACGACGAAAGCCGAGACGAGCACGTGACACCACTTCCACCATGTCTTAGTGTAACGCGTGTCGAGGCAGACATCGTCGCGGTAGCTACGACGGAAGCCGAGACGAGCACGTGACACCAGTGCCACCCTGTCTTAGCGTAACGCGAGTCGAGGCGGACATCGTCGCGGTAGCGACGACGGACGCCGAGACAAGCACGTGACACCACCGCCAACCTGTCTTAGCGTAACGCGAGTCGAGGCGGACGTCGTCACGGTAGCGAGGACGGACGCCGAGACAAGCCCGTGACACCACTGCCAACCTGTCTTAGCGTAGCGCGAGCCGAGGCGGACGTCGTCGCGGTGGCGACGACGGACGCCGAGACGAGCACGTGACACCACTGCCACCCTGTCTTAGCGTAGCGCGAGTCGAGGTGGACGTCGTCGCGGTAGCGACGACGGACGCCGAGACGAGCACGTGACACCACTGCCACCCTGTCTTAGCGTAACGCGAGTCAAGGCGGACGTCGTCGCGGTAGCGACGACGGACGCCGAGACGAGCACGTGACACCACTGCCACCCTGTCTTAGCGTAGCGCGAGTCGAGGCGGACGTCGTCGTGGTAGCGACGACGGACGCCGAGACAAGCACGTGACACAACTGCCACCCTGTCTTAGCGTAGCGCGAGTCGAGGCGGACGTCGTCGCGGTAGCGACGACAGACGCCGAGACGAGCACGTGACACCACTGCCACCCTGTCTTAGCGTAGCGCGAGTCGAGGCGGACGTCGTCGCGGTAGCAACGACGGATGCCGAGACAAGAACATGACACCACTGCCACCCTGTCTTAGCGTAACGCGAGTCGAGGCGGACGTCGTCACGGTAGCGACAACGGAAGCCGAGACGAGCACGTGACACCACTTCCACCCTGTCTTAGCATAACGCGAGTCGAGGCGGACGTCGTCGCGGTAGCTACGACGGAAGCCGAGACGAGCACATGACACCAGTGCCACCCTGTCTTAGCGTAACGCGAGTCGAGACGGACGTCGTCGCTGTAGCGACGACGGACGCCGAGACAAGCACGTGACACCACCGCCAACTTGTCTTAGCGTAACGCGAGTCGAGGCGGACGTCGTCGCGGTAGCGACGACAGACGCCGAGACGAGCCCGTGACACCACTGCCAACCTGTCTTAGCGTAGCGCAAGCCGAGGCGGACCTCGTCGCAGTAGCGACGACGGATGCCGAGACGAGCACGTGACACCACTGGCAACCTGTCTATCTTAGGGTTACGCGAGTCGAGGCGGACGTCGTCGCGGTAGCGACGATAGACGCCGAGACGAGCACGTGACACCACTGCCACCCTGTCTTAGCGTAATGCGAGTCGAGGCGGATGTCATCGCGGTAGCGACGACGGACGCCGAGACGAGCACGTGACACCACTGCTACCCTGTCTTTGCGTAACGCGAGTCGAGGCGGACGTCATCGCGGTAGCGACGACGGACACCGAGACGAGCACGTGATTAGCGTAACGCGAGTCGAGGCGGACGTCGTCGCGATAGCGACGACGGAAGCCGAAACGAGCACGTGACACCACTGCTACCCTGTCTTAGCATAACGCGAGTCGAGGCGGACGTCGTCGCGGTAGCGATGACGGACGCCGAGACGAGCACGTGACACCACTGCCACCCTGTCTTAGCGTAACGCGAGTCGAGGCGGACATTGTCGCGGTAGTGACGACGGACGCCGAGACGAGCACGTGACACCACTGCCACCCTGTCTTAGCGTAGCGCGAGTCGAGGCGGACGTCGTCGCGGTAGCGACGACGGACGCCGAGACGAGCACGTGACACCACTGCCACCCTGTCTTAGCGTAGCGCGAGTCGAGGCGGACGTCGTCGCGGTAGCGACGATGGACGCCGAGACAAGCACGTGACACAACTGCCACCCTGTCTTAGCGTAGCACGAGTCGAGGCGGACGTCGTCGCGGTAGCGACGACGGACGCCGAGACGAGCACGTGACACCACTGCCACCCTGTCTTAGCGTAGCGCGAGTCGAGGCGGACGTCGTCGCGGTAGCAACGACGGACGCCGAGACGAGAACGTGACACCACTACCACCCTGTCTTAGCGTAACGCGAGTCGAGGCGGACGTCGTCACGGTAGCGACGACGAAAGCCGAGACGAGCACGTGACACCACTTCCACCCTGTCTTAGCGTAACGCGTGTCGAGGCAGACATCGTCGCGGTAGCTACGACGGAAGCCGAGACGAGCACGTGACACCAGTGCCACCCTGTCTTAGCGTAACGCGAGTCGAGGCGGACATCGTCGCGGTAGCGACGACGGACGCCGAGACAAGCACGTGACACCACCGCCAACCTGTCTTAGCGTAACGCGAGTCGAGGCGGACGTCATCACGGTAGCGAGGACGGACGCCGAGACAAGCCCGTGACACCACTGCCAACCTGTCTTAGCGTAGCGCGAGCCGAGGCGGACGTCGTCGCGGTAGCGACGACGGACGCCGAGACGAGCACGTGACACCACTGCCACCCTGTCTTAGCGTAGCGCGAGTCGAGGCGGACGTCGTCGCGGTAGCGACGACGGACGCCGAGACGAGCACGTGACACCACTGCCACCCTGTCTTAGCGTAACGCGAGTCAAGGCGGACGTCGTCGCGGTAGCGACGACGGACGCCGAGACGAGCACGTGACACCACTGCCACCCTGTCTTAGCGTAGCGCGAGTCGAGGCGGACGTCGTCGTGGTAGCGACGACGGACGCCGAGACAAGCACGTGACACAACTGCCACCCTGTCTTAGCGTAGCGCGAGTCGAGGCGGACGTCGTCGCGGTAGCGACGACGGACGCCGAGATGAGCACGTGACACCACTGCCACCCTGTCTTAGCGTAGCGCGAGTCGAGGCGGACGTCGTCGCGGTAGCAACGACGGATGCCGAGACAAGAACATGACACCACTGCCACCCTGTCTTAGCGTAACGCGAGTCGAGGCGGACATCGTCACGGTAGCGACAACGGAAGCCGAGACGAGCACGTGACACCACTTCCACCCTGTCTTAGCAAAATGCGAGTCGAGGCGGACGTCGTCGCGGTAGCTACGACGGAAGCCGAGACGAGCACGTGACACCAGTGCCACCCTGTCTTAGCGTAACGCGAGTCGAGACGGACGTCGTCGCGGTAGCGACGACGGACGCCGAGACAAGCACGTGACACCACCGCCAACCTGTCTTAGCGTAACGCGAGTCGAGGCGGACGTCGTCGCGGTAGCGACGACAGACGCCGAGACGAGCCCGTGACACCACTGCCAACCTGTCTTAGCGTAGCGCGAGCCGAGGCGGACCTCGTCGCCGTAGCGACAACGGATGCCGAGACGAGCACGTGACACCACTGCCACCCTGTCTTAGCGTAGCGCGAGTCGAGGCGGACGTCGTCGCGGTAGTGACGACGGACGCCGAGACGAGCACGTGACACCACTGCCACCCTGTCTTAGCGTAACGCGAGTCGAGGCGGACATCGTCGCGGTAGCGACGACGGAAGCCGAGACGAGCACGTGACACCACTTCCACCCTGTCTTAGCGTAACGCGAGTCGAGGCGGACGTCGTCGTGGTAGTGACGACGGAAGCCGAGACGAGCACGTGACACCACTGCCCCCCTGTCATAGCGTAACGTGAGTCGAGGCGGACGTCGTCGCGGTAGCGACTACGGACGCCGAGACGAGCACGTGACACCACTGCCAACCTGTCTTAGCGTAACGTGAGTCGAGGCGGACGTCGTCGCGGTAGCAACGACGGACGCCGGGACGAGCACGTGACACCACTGCCAACCTGTCTTAGCGTTTCGCGAGTCGAGGCGGACGTCATCGCGATAGCGACGACGGAAGCCGAGACAAGCACGTGACACCACCGCCAACCTGTCTTAGCGTAACGCGAGTCGAGGCGGACGTCGTCACGGTAGCGAGGACGGACGCCGAGACAAGCCCGTGACACCACTGCCAACCTGTCTTAGCGTAGCGCGAGCCGAGGCGGACGTCGTCGCGGTAGCGACGACGGACGCCGAGACGAGCACGTGACACCACTGCCACCCTGTCTTAGCGTAGCGCGAGTCGAGGTGGACGTCGTCGCGGTAGCGACGACGGACGCCGAGACGAGCACGTGACACCACTGCCACCCTGTCTTAGCGTAACGCGAGTCAAGGCGGACGTCGTCGCGGTAGCGACGACGGACGCCGAGACGAGCACGTGACACCACTGCCACCCTGTCTTAGCGTAGCGCGAGTCGAGGCGGACGTCGTCGTGGTAGCGACGACGGACGCCGAGACAAGCACGTGACACAACTGCCACCCTGTCTTAGCGTAGCGCGAGTCGAGGCGGACGTCGTCGCGGTAGCGACGACAGACGCCGAGACGAGCACGTGACACCACTGCCACCCTGTCTTAGCGTAGCGCGAGTCGAGGCGGACGTCGTCGCGGTAGCAACGACGGATGCCGAGACAAGAACATGACACCACTGCCACCCTGTCTTAGCGTAACGCGAGTCGAGGCGGACGTCGTCACGGTAGCGACAACGGAAGCCGAGACGAGCACGTGACACCACTTCCACCCTGTCTTAGCATAACGCGAGTCGAGGCGGACGTCGTCGCGGTAGCTACGACGGAAGCCGAGACGAGCACATGACACCAGTGCCACCCTGTCTTAGCGTAACGCGAGTCGAGACGGATGTCGTCGCTGTAGCGACGACGGACGCCGAGACAAGCACGTGACACCACCGCCAACTTGTCTTAGCGTAACGCGAGTCGAGGCGGACGTCGTCGCGGTAGCGACGACAGACGCCGAGACGAGCCCGTGACACCACTGCCAACCTGTCTTAGCGTAGCGCAAGCCGAGGCGGACCTCGTCGCAGTAGCGACGACGGATGCCGAGACGAGCACGTGACACCACTGGCAACCTGTCTATCTTAGGGTTACGCGAGTCGAGGCGGACGTCGTCGCGGTAGCGACGATAGACGCCGAGACGAGCACGTGACACCACTGCCACCCTGTCTTAGCGTAATGCGAGTCGAGGCGGATGTCATCGCGGTAGCGACGACGGACGCCGAGACGAGCACGTGACACCACTGCTACCCTGTCTTTGCGTAACGCGAGTCGAGGCGGACGTCATCGCGGTAGCGACGACGGACACCGAGACGAGCACGTGATTAGCGTAACGCGAGTCGAGGCGGACGTCGTCGCGATAGCGACGACGGAAGCCGAAACGAGCACGTGACACCACTGCTACCCTGTCTTAGCATAACGCGAGTCGAGGCGGACGTCGTCGCGGTAGCGATGACGGACGCCGAGACGAGCACGTGACACCACTGCCACCCTGTCTTAGCGTAACGCGAGTCGAGGCGGACATTGTCGCGGTAGTGACGACGGACGCCGAGACGAGCACGTGACACCACTGCCACCCTGTCTTAGCGTAGCGCGAGTCGAGGCGGACGTCGTCGCGGTAGCGACGACGGACGCCGAGACGAGCACGTGACACCACTGCCACCCTGTCTTAGCGTAGCGCGAGTCGAGGCGGACGTCGTCGCGGTAGCGACGATGGACGCCGAGACAAGCACGTGACACAACTGCCACCCTGTCTTAGCGTAGCACGAGTCGAGGCGGACGTCGTCGCGGTAGCGACGACGGACGCCGAGACGAGCACGTGACACCACTGCCACCCTGTCTTAGAGTAGCGCGAGTCGAGGCGGACGTCGTCGCGGTAGCAACGACGGACGCCGAGACGAGAACGTGACACCACTACCACCCTGTCTTAGCGTAACGCGAGTCGAGGCGGACGTCGTCACGGTAGCGACGACGAAAGCCGAGACGAGCACGTGACACCACTTCCACCCTGTCTTAGCGTAACGCGTGTCGAGGCAGACATCGTCGCGGTAGCTACGACGGAAGCCGAGACGAGCACGTGACACCAGTGCCACCCTGTCTTAGCGTAACGCGAGTCGAGGCGGACATCGTCGCGGTAGCGACGACGGACGCCGAGACAAGCACGTGACACCACCGCCAACCTGTCTTAGCGTAACGCGAGTCGAGGCGGACGTCATCACGGTAGCGAGGACGGACGCCGAGACAAGCCCGTGACACCACTGCCAACCTGTCTTAGCGTAGCGCGAGCCGAGGCGGACGTCGTCGCGGTAGCGACGACGGACGCCGAGACGAGCACGTGACACCACTGCCACCCTGTCTTAGCGTAGCGCGAGTCGAGGCGGACGTCGTCGCGGTAGCGACGACGGACGCCGAGACGAGCACGTGACACCACTGCCACCCTGTCTTAGCGTAACGCGAGTCAAGGCGGACGTCGTCGCGGTAGCGACGACGGACGCCGAGACGAGCACGTGACACCACTGCCACCCTGTCTTAGCGTAGCGCGAGTCGAGGCGGACGTCGTCGTGGTAGCGACGACGGACGCCGAGACAAGCACGTGACACAACTGCCACCCTGTCTTAGCGTAGCGCGAGTCGAGGCGGACGTCGTCGCGGTAGCGACGACGGACGCCGAGATGAGCACGTGACACCACTGCCACCCTGTCTTAGCGTAGCGCGAGTCGAGGCGGACGTCGTCGCGGTAGCAACGACGGATGCCGAGACAAGAACATGACACCACTGCCACCCTGTCTTAGCGTAACGCGAGTCGAGGCGGACATCGTCACGGTAGCGACAACGGAAGCCGAGACGAGCACGTGACACCACTTCCACCCTGTCTTAGCAAAATGCGAGTCGAGGCGGACGTCGTCGCGGTAGCTACGACGGAAGCCGAGACGAGCACGTGACACCAGTGCCACCCTGTCTTAGCGTAACGCGAGTCGAGACGGACGTCGTCGCGGTAGCGACGACGGACGCCGAGACAAGCACGTGACACCACCGCCAACCTGTCTTAGCGTAACGCGAGTCGAGGCGGACGTCGTCGCGGTAGCGACGACAGACGCCGAGACGAGCCCGTGACACCACTGCCAACCTGTCTTAGCGTAGCGCGAGCCGAGGCGGACCTCGTCGCCGTAGCGACAACGGATGCCGAGACGAGCACGTGACACCACTGCCACCCTGTCTTAGCGTAGCGCGAGTCGAGGCGGACGTCGTCGCGGTAGTGACGACGGACGCCGAGACGAGCACGTGACACCACTGCCACCCTGTCTTAGCGTAACGCGAGTCGAGGCGGACATCGTCGCGGTAGCGACGACGGAAGCCGAGACGAGCACGTGACACCACTTCCACCCTGTCTTAGCGTAACGCGAGTCGAGGCGGACGTCGTCGTGGTAGTGACGACGGAAGCCGAGACGAGCACGTGACACCACTGCCCCCCTGTCATAGCGTAACGTGAGTCGAGGCGGACGTCGTCGCGGTAGCGACTACGGACGCCGAGACGAGCACGTGACACCACTGCCAACCTGTCTTAGCGTAACGTGAGTCGAGGCGGACGTCGTCGCGGTAGCAACGACGGACGCCGGGACGAGCACGTGACACCACTGCCAACCTGTCTTAGCGTTTCGCGAGTCGAGGCGGACGTCATCGCGATAGCGACGACGGAAGCCGAGACGAGCACGTGACACCACTGCCACCCTGTCTTAGCGTAACGCGAGTCGAGGCAGACGTCGTCGCGGTAGCGACGACGGACGCCGAGACGAGCACGTGACACCACTGCCACCCTGTCTTAGCGTAACGCGAGTCGAGGCGGACATCGTCGCGGTAGCGACGACGGACGCCGAGACAAGCACGTGACACCACCGCCAACCTGTCTTAGCGTAACGCGAGTCGAGGCGGACATCATCACGGTAGCGAGGACGGACGCCGAGACAAGCCCGTGACACCACTGCCAACCTGTCTTAGCGTAGCGCGAGCCGAGGCGGACGTCGTCGCGGTAGCGACGACGGACGCCGAGACGAGCACGTGACACCACTGCCACCCTGTCTTAGCGTAGCGCGAGTCGAGGCGGACGTCGTCGCGGTAGCGACGACGGACGCCGAGACGAGCACGTGACACCACTGCCACCCTGTCTTAGCGTAACGCGAGTCAAGGCGGACGTCGTCGCGGTAGCGACGACGGACGCCGAGACGAGCACGTGACACCACTGCCACCCTGTCTTAGCGTAGCGCGAGTCGAGGCGGACGTCGTCGTGGTAGCGACGACGGACGCCGAGACAAGCACGTGACACAACTGCCACCCTGTCTTAGCGTAGCGCGAGTCGAGGCGGACGTCGTCGCGGTAGCGACGACGGACGCCGAGATGAGCACGTGACACCACTGCCACCCTGTCTTAGCGTAGCGCGAGTCGAGGCGGACGTCGTCGCGGTAGCAACGACGGATGCCGAGACAAGAACATGACACCACTGCCACCCTGTCTTAGCGTAACGCGAGTCGAGGCGGACATCGTCACGGTAGCGACAACGGAAGCCGAGACGAGCACGTGACACCACTTCCACCCTGTCTTAGCAAAATGCGAGTCGAGGCGGACGTCGTCGCGGTAGCTACGACGGAAGCAGAGACGAGCACGTGACACCAGTGCCACCCTGTCTTAGCGTAACGCGAGTCGAGACGGACGTCGTCGCGGTAGCGACGACGGACGCCGAGACAAGCACGTGACACCACCGCCAACCTGTCTTAGCGTAACGCGAGTCGAGGCGGACGTCGTCGCGGTAGCGACGACAGACGCCGAGACGAGCCCGTGACACCACTGCAAACCTATCTTAGCGTAGCGCGAGCCGAGGCGGACCTCGTCGCCGTAGCGACGACGGAGGCCGAGACGAGCACGTGACACCACTGCCACCCTGTCTTAGCGTAGCGCGAGTCGAGGCGGACGTCGTCGCGGTAGTGACGACGGACGCCGAGACGAGCACGTGACACCACTGCCACCCTGTCTTAGCGTAACGCGAGTCGAGGCGGACATCATCGCGGTAGCGACGACGGAAGCCGAGACGAGCACGTGACACCACTTCCACCCTGTCTTAGCGTAACGCGAGTCGAGGCGGACGTCGTCGTGGTAGTGACGACGGAAGCCGAGACGAGCGCGTGACACCACTGCCCCCCTGTCATAGCGTAACGTGAGTCGAGGCGGACGTCGTCGCGGTAGCGACTACGGACGCCGAGACGAGCACGTGACACCACTGCCAACCTGTCTTAGCGTAACGTGAGTCGAGGCGGACGTCGTCGCGGTAGCAACGACGGACGCCGGGACGAGCACGTGACACCACTGCCAACCTGTCTTAGCGTTTCGCGAGTCGAGGCGGACGTCATCGCGATAGCGACGACGGAAGCCGAGACGAGCACGTGACACCACTGCCACCCTGTCTTAGCGTAACGCGAGTCGAGGCAGACGTCGTCGCGGTAGCGACGACGGACGCCGAGACGAGCACGTGACACCACTGCCACCCTGTCTTAGCGTAACGCGAGTCGAGGCGAACGTCGTCGCGGTAGCGACGACAGACGCCGAGACGAGCACGTGACACCACTGCCAACCTGTCTTAGCGTAACGCGAGTCGAGGCAGACGTCCTCGCGGTAGCCACGACGGACGCCGAGACGAGCACGTGAAACCACTGCCAACCTGTCTTAGCGTAACGCGAGTCAAGGCGGACATCGTCGCGGTAGCGAGACGCACGCCGAGACGAGCACGTGACACCACTGCCAACCTGTCTTAGCGTAACGCGAGTCGAGGCGGACGTCGTCGCGGTAGCAACGACGGACGCCGAGACGAGCACGTGACACCACTGCTACCCTGTCTTAGCGTAACGTGAGTCGAGGCAGACGTCGTCACGGTAGCGATGACGGACACCGAGACGAGCACGTGACACAACTGCCAACCTGCCTTAGCATAACACGAGTCGAGGCGGACGTCGTTGCGGTAGCGACGACGGACGCCGAGACGAGCCCGTGACACCACTGCCAACCTGTCTTAGCGTAACGCGAGTCGAGACGGACGTCGTCGCGGTAGTGACGACGGACGCCGAGACGAGCACGTGACACCACTGGCAACCTGTCTATCTTAGGGTTACGCGAGTCGAGGCGGACGTCGTCGCGGTAGCGACGATAGACGCCGAGACGAGCACGTGACACCACTGCCACCCTGTCTTAGCGTAATGCGAGTCGAGGCGGATGTCGTGGCGGTAGCGACGACGGACGCCGAGACGAGCACGTGACACCACTGCCACCCTCTCTTAGCGTAGCACGAGTCGAGGCGGACGTCGTCGCGGTAGCGACGACGGACGCCGAGACGAGCACGTGACACCACTGCCACCCTGTCTTTGCGTAACGCGAGTCGAGGCGGACGTCGTCGCGATAGCGACGACGGAAGCCGAAACGAGCACGTGACACCACTGCTACCCTGTCTTAGCATAACGCGAGTCGAGGCGGACGTCGTCGCGGTAGCGACGACGGACGCCGAGACGAGCACGTGACACCACTGCCACCCTGTCTTAGCGTAACGCGAGTCGAGGCGGACATCGTCGCGGTAGTGACGACGGAAGCCGAGACGAGCACGTGACACCACTTCCACCCTGTCTTAGCGTAATGCGAGTCGAGGCGGACGTCGTCGCGGTAGTGACGACGGAAGCCGAGACGAGCACGTGACACGACTGCCCCCCTGTCATAGCTTAACGTGAGTCGAGGCGGACGTCGTCGCGGTAGCGACTACGGACGCCGAGACGAGCATGTGACACCACTGCCAAACTGTCTTAGCGTAACGCGAGTCGAGGCGGACGTCGTTGCGGTAGCAACGGTGGACGCCGAGACGAGCACGTGACACCACTGCCAACCTGTCTTAGCGTAACGCGAGTCGAGGCGGACGTCGTCGCGATAGCGACGACGGAAGCCGAGACGAGCACGTGACACCACTGCCACCCTGTCTTAGCGTAACGCGAGTCGAGGCAGACGTCGTCGCGGTAGCGACGACGGACGCCGAGACGAGCACGTGACACCACTGCCACCCTGTCTTAGCGTAACGCGAGTCGAGGCGGACGTCGTCGCGGTAGCGACGACGGACGCCGAGACGAGCACGTGACACCACTGCCAACCTGTCTTAGTGTAACGCGAGTCGAGGCGGACGTCGTCGCGGTAGCAACGACGGACGCCGAGACGAGCACGTGAAACCACTGCCAACCTGTCTTAGCGTAACGCGAGTCAAGGCGGACATCGTCGCGGTAGCGACGACCCACGCCGAGACGAGCACGTGACACCACTGCCAACCTGTCTTAGCATAACGCGAGTCGAGGTGGACGTCGTCGCGGTAGCGATGACGGAAGCCGAGACGAGCACGTGACACCACTGCTACCCTGTCTTAGCGTAACGTGAGCCGAGGCAGACATCGTCACGGTAGCGACGACGGACGCCGAGACGAGCACGTGACACAACTGCCAACCTGCCTTAGCGTAACACGAGTCGAGGCGGACGTCGTTGCGGTAGCGACGACGGACGCCGAGACGAGCCCGTGACACCACTGCCAACCTGTCTATCTTAGGGTTACGCGAGTCGAGGCGGACGTCGTCGCGATAGCGACGATAGACGCCGAGACGAGCATGTGACACCACTGCCACCCTGTCTTAGCGTAACGCGAGTCGAGGCGGAGGTCGTCGCGGTAGCGACGACGGACGCCGAGACGAGCACGTGACACCACTGCCACCCTCTCTTAGCGTAGCGCGAGTCGAGGCGGACGTCGTCGCGGTAGCGACGATGGACGCCGAGACGAGCACGTGACACCACTGCCACCCTGTCTTTGCGTAACGCGAGTCGAGGCGGACGTCATCGCGGTAGCGACGACGGACACCGAGACGAGCACGTGATTAGCGTAACGCGAGTCGAGGCGGACGTCGTCGCGATAGCGACGACGGAAGCCGAAACGAGCACGTGACACCACTGCTACCCTGTCTTAGCGTAACGCGAGTCGAGGCGGACGTCGTCGCGGTAGCGACGACGGACGCCGAGACGAGCACGTGACACAACTGCCAACCTGCCTTAGCGTAACACGAGTCGAGGCGGACGTCGTCGCGGTAGCGACGACGGATGTCGAGACAAGCCCGTGACACCACTTCCACCCTGTCTTAGCGTAGCGCGAGTCGAGGAGGACGTCGTCGCAGTAGCGACGACGGACACCGAGACGAGCACGTGACACCACTGCCACCTTGTCTTAGCGTAGCGCGAGTCGAGGCGGACGTCGTCGCGGTAACGACGACGGACGCCGAGACGAGCACGTGACACCACTGCCACCCTGTCTTAGCGTAACGCGAGTCGAGGCGGACGTCGTCGCGGTAGCGACGACGGACGCCGAGACGAGCACGTGACACCACTGTCACCCTGTCTTAGCGTAGCGTGAGTCGAGGCGAACGTCGTCGTGGTAGCGACGACGGACGCCGAGACGAGCACGTGACACAACTGCCACCCTGTCTTAGCATAGCGCGAGTCGAGGAGGACGTCGTCGCGGTAGCAACGACGGACGCCGAGACGAGCACATGACACCACTGCCACCCTGTCTTAGCGTAACGCGAGTCGAGGCGGACGTCGTTGCGGTAGCAACGGTGGACGCCGAGACGAGCACGTGACACCACTGCCAACCTGTCTTAGCGTAACGCGAGTCGAGGCGGACGTCGTCGCGATAGCGACGACGGAAGCCGAGACGAGCACGTGACACCACTGCCACCCTGTCTTAGCGTAACGCGAGTCGAGGCAGACGTCGTCGCGGTAGCGACGACGGACGCCGAGACGAGCACGTGACACCACTGCCACCCTGTCTTAGCGTAACGCGAGTCGAGGCGGACGTCGTCGCGGTAGCGACGACGGACGCCGAGGCGAGCACGTGACACCACTGCCAACCTGTCTTAGCGTAACGCGAGTCGAGGCGGACGTCGTCGCGGTAGCAATGACGGACGCCGAGACGAGCACGTGAAACCACTGCCAACCTGTCTTAGCGTAACGCGAGTCAAGGCGGACATCGTCGCGGTAGCGACGACCCACGCCGACACGAGCACGTGACACCACTGCCAACCTGTCTTAGCATAACGCGAGTCGAGGTGGACGTCGTCGCTGTAGCGATGAAGGAAGCCGAGACGAGCACGTGACACCACTGCTACCCTGTCTTAGCGTAACGTGAGTCGAGGCGGATGTCGTTGCAGTAGCGACGACGGACGCCGAGACGAGCACGTGACACCACTGCCAACCTGCCTTAGCGTAACACGAGTCGAGGCGGACGTCGTTGCGGTAGCGACGACGGACGCCGAGACGAGCCCGTGACACCACTGCCAACCTGTCTTAGCGTAGCGCGAGTCGAGGCGGACGTCGTCGCGGTAGCGTTGACGGACACCGAGACGAGCACGTGACACGACTGCCACCCTGTCTTAGCGTAGCGCGAGTCGAGGCGGACGTCGTCGTGGTAGCGACGACGGACGCCGAGACAAGCACGTGACACAACTGTCACCCTGTCTTAGCATAGCGCGAGTCGAGGCGGACGTCGTCGCGGTAGTGACGACGGAAGCCGAGACGAGCACGTGACACCACTTCCACCCTGTCTTAGCGTAATGCGAGTCGAGGTGGACGTCGTCGCGGTAGTGACGACGGAAGCCGAGACGAGCACGTGACACCACTGCCCCCCTGTCATAGCATAACGTGAGTCGAGACGGACGTCGTCGCGGTAGCAACTACGGACGCCGAGACGAGCATGTGACACCACTGCCAAACTGTCTTAGCGTAACGCGAGTCGAGGCGGACGTCGTTGCGGTAGCAACGGTGGACGCCGAGACGAGCACGTGACACCACTGCCAACCTGTCTTAGCGTAACGCGAGTCGAGGCGGACGTCGTCGCGATAGCGATGACGGAAGCCGAGACGAGCACGTGACACCACTGCCACCCTGTCTTAGCGTAACGCGAGTCGAGGTAGACGTTGTCGCGGTAGCGACGACGGACGCCGAGACGAGCACGTGACACCACTGCCACCCTGTCTTAGCGTAACGCGAGTCGAGGCGGACGTCGTCGCGGTAGCGACGACGGACGCCGAGACGAGCACGTGACACCACTGCCAACCTGTCTTAGCGTAACGCGAGTCGAGGCGGACGTCGTCGCGGTAGCGACGACGGACGCCGAGACGAGCACGTGACACCACTGCCAACCTGTCTTAGCGTAACACGAGTCGAGGCGGACGTCGTCGCGGTAGCGACGACGGACGCCGAGACAAGCACGGGACACCACTGCCAACCTGTCTTAGCGTAACGCGAGTCGAGGCAGACGTCGTCGCGGTAGCGACGACGGACGCCGAGACGAGCACGTGACACCACTGCCAACCTGTCTTAGCGTAGCGCGAGCCGAGGCGGACGTCGTCGCGGTAGCGACGACGGACGCCGAGACGAGCACGTGACACCACTGCCACCCTGTCTTAGCGTAGCGCGAGTCAAGACGGACGTCGTCGCGGTAGCGACGACGGACGCCGAGACGAGCACGTGACACCACTGCCACCCTGTCTTAGCGTAACGCGAGTCGAGGCGGACATCGTCGCGGTAGCGATGACGGAAGCAGAGACGAGCACGTGACACCACTTCCATCCTGTCTTAGCGTAACGCGAGTCGAGGTGGACGTCGTCGCGGTAGTGACGACGGAAGCCGAGACGAGCATGTGACACCACTGCCCCCCTGTCATAGCGTAACGTGAGTCGAGGCGGACGTCATCGCGGTAGCGACTACGGACGCCGAGACGAGCACGTGACACCACTGCCAACCTGTCTTAGCGTAACGCGAGTCGAGGCGGACGTCGTCGCGGTAGCAACGACGGACGCCAAGACGAGCGCGTGACACCACTGCCAACCTGTCTTAGCGTAACGCGAGTCGAGGCGGACGTCGTCACAGTAGCGAGGACGGACGCCGAGACGAGCACGTGACACCACTGCCCCCCTGTCATAGCGTAACGTGAGTCGAGTCGGACGTCATCGCGGTAGCGACTACGGACGCCGAGACGAGCACGTGACACCACTGCCAACCTATCTTAGCGTAACGTGAGTCGAGGCGGACGTCGTCGCGGTAGCGACGACGGACGCCGAGACGAGCACGTGACACCACTGCCAACCTGTCTTAGCGTAACGCGAGTCGAGACGGACGTCGTCACAGTAGCGAGGACGGACGCCGAGACGAGCCCGTGACACCACTGCCAACCTGTCTTAGCGTAACGCGAGTCGAGACGGACGTCGTCGCGGTAGTGACGATGGACGCCGAGACGAGCACGTGACACCACTGCCACCCTGTCTTAGCGTAGCGCGAGTCGAGCCGGACGTCGTCGCGGTAGCGACGACAGACGCCGAGACGAGCACGTGACACCACTGCCACCCTGTCTTAGCGTAACGCGAGTCGAGGCGGACGTCGTCGCGGTAGCGACACCGGACGCCGAGACGAGCACGTGACACCACTGCCACCCTGTCTTAGCGTAACGCGAGTCGAGGCACACGTCGTCGCGGTAGCGACGATGGAAGCCGAGACGAGCACGTGACACCACTGCCACCCTGTCTTAGCATAACGCGAGTCGAGGCGGACGTCATCGCGGTAGCGACGACGGAAGCCGAGACGAGCATGTGACACCACTACCACCCTGTCTTAGCGTAGCGCGAGTCGAGGCGGATGTCGTCGCGGTAGCGACAACGGACGCCAAGACAAGCACGTGACACCACTGCCACCCTGTCTTAGCGTAGCGCGAGTCGAGGCGGACGTCGTCGCGGTAGCAACGACAGACGCCGAGACGAGAACGTGACACCACTGCCACCCTGTCTTAGCGTAACGCGAGTCGAGGCGGACGTCGTCACGGTAGCGACGACGGAAGCCGACACGAGCACGTGACACCACTGCCACCCTGTCTTAGCGTAACGCGAGTCGAGGCGGACATCGTTGCGGTAGCGACGACGGACGCCGAGACGAGCACGTGACACCACTGCCAACCTGTCTTAGCGTAACGCGAGTCGAGGCGGACGTCGTCGTGGTAGCGACGACGGACGCCGAGACAAGCACGTGACACCACTACCAACCTGTCTTAGCGTAACGCGAGTCGAGGCAGACGTCGTCGCGGTACCGACGACGGACGCCGAGACGAGCACGTGACACCACTGCCACCCTGTCTTAGCGTAACGCGAGTCGAGGCAGACGTTGTCGCGGTAGCGACGACGGACGCCGAGACGAGCACGTGACACCACTGCCACCCTGTCTTAGCGTAACGCGAGTCGAGGCGGACGTCGTCGCGGTAGCGACGACGGACGCTGAGACGAGCACGTGACACCACTGCCAACCTGTCTTAGCGTAACGCGAGTCGAGGCGGACGTCGTCGCGGTAGCGACGACGGACGCCGAGACGAGCACGTGACACCACTGCCAACCTGTCTTAGCATAACACGAGTCGAGGCGGACGTCGTCGCGGTAGCGACGACGGACGCCGAGACGAGCACGGGACACCACTGCCAACCTGTCTTAGCGTAACGCGAGTCGAGGCGGACGTCGTCGCGGTAGCGACGACGGACGCCGAGACGAGCACGTGACACCACTGCCAACCTGTCTTAGCGTAGCGCGAGCCGAGGCGGACGTCGTCGCGGCAGCGACGACGGACGCCGAGACGAGCACGTGACACCACTGCCACCCTGTCTTAGCGTAGCGCGAGTCAAGGCGGACGTCGTCGCGGTAGCGACGACGGACGCCGAGACGAGCACGTGACACCACTGCCACCCTGTCTTAGCGTAACGCGAGTCGAGGCGGACGTCGTCGCGGTAGCGATGACGGAAGCCGAGACGAGCACGTGACACCACTGCCATCCTGTCTTAGCGTAACGCGAGTCGAGGTGGACGTCGTCGCGGTAGTGACGACGGAAGCCGAGACGAGCACATGACACCACTGCCCCCCTGTCATAGTGTAACATGAGTCAAGGCGGACGTCATCGCGGTAGCGACTACGGACGCCGAGACGAGCACGTGACACCACTGCCAACCTGTCTTAGCGTAACGCGAGTCGAGGCGGACGTCGTCGCGGTAGCAACGACGGACGCCGAGACGAGCGCGTGACACCACTGCCAACCTGTCTTAGCGTAACGCGAGTCGAGGCGGACGTCGTCACAGTAGCGAGGACGGATGCCGAGACGAGCACGTGACACCACTGCCCCCCTGTCATAGCGTAACGTGAGTCGAGTCGGACGTCATCGCGGTAGCGACTACGGATGCCGAGACGAGCACGTGACACCACTGCCAACTTGTCTTAGCGTAACGTGAGTCGAGGCGGACGTCGTCGCGGTAGCGACGACGGACGCCGAGACGAGCACGTGACACCACTGCCAACCTGTCTTAGCGTAACGCGAGTCGAGGCGGACGTCGTCACAGTAGCGAGGACGGACGCCGAGACGAGCCCGTGACACCACTGCCAACCTGTCTTAGCGTAACGCGAGTCGAGACGGACGTCGTCGCGGTAGTGACGCTGGACGCCGAGACGAGCACGTGACACCACTGCCACCCTGTCTTAGCGTAGCGCGAGTCGAGCCGGACGTCGTCGCGGTAGCGACGACAGACACCGAGACGAGCACGTGACACCACTGCCACCCTGTCTTAGCGTAACGCGAGTCGAGGCGGACGTCGTCGCGGTAGCGACACCGGACGCCGAGACGAGCACGTCACACCACTGCCACCCTGTCTTAGCGTAACGCGAGTCGAGGCAAACGTCGTCGCGGTAGCGGCGACGGAAGCCGAGACGAGCACGTGACACCACTGCCACCCTGTCTTAGCATAACGCGAGTCGAGGCGGACGTCATCGCGGTAGCGACGACGGAAGCCGAGACGAGCATGTGACACCACTGCCACCCTGTCTTAGCGTAGCGCGAGTCGAGGCGGATGTCGTCGCGGTAGCGACAACGGACGCCAAGACAAGCACGTGACACCACTGCCACCCTGTCTTAGCGTAGCGCGAGTCGAGGCGGACGTCGTCGCGGTAGCAACGACAGACGCCGAGACGAGAACGTGACACCACTGCCACCCTGTCTTAGCGTAACGCGAGTCGAGGCGGACGTCGTCACGGTAGCGACGACGGAAGCCGACACGAGCACGTGACACCACTGCCACCCTGTCTTAGCGTAACGCGAGTCGAGGCGGACATCGTCGCGGTAGCGACGACGGACGCCGAGACGAGCACGTGACACCACTGCCAACCTGTCTTAGCGTAACGCGAGTCGAGGCGGACGTCGTCGTGGTAGCGACGACGGACGCCGAGACAAGCACGTGACACCACTACCAACCTGTCTTAGCGTAACGCGAGTCGAGGCAGACGTCGTCGCGGTACCGACGACGGACGCCGAGACGAGCACGTGACACCACTGCCACCCTGTCTTAGCGTAACGCGAGTCGAGGCAGACGTCGTCGCGGTAGCGACGACGGACGCCGAGATGAGCACGTGACACCACTGCCAACCTGTCTTAGCGTAACGCGAGTCGAGGCGGACGTCGTCGCGGTAGCGACGACGGACGCCGAGACGAGCACGTGACACCACTGCCAACCTGTCTTAGCATAACACGAGTCGAGGCGGACGTCATCGCGGTAGCGACGACGGACGCCGAGACGAGCACGGGACACCACTGCCAACCTGTCTTAGCGTAACGCGAGTCGAGGCGGACGTCGTCGCGGTAGCGACGACGGACGCCGAGACGAGCACGTGACACCACTGCCAACCTGTCTTAGCGTAGCGCGAGCCGAGGCGGACGTCGTCGCGGCAGCGACGACGGACGCCGAGACGAGCACGTGACACCACTGCCACCCTGTCTTAGCGTAGCGCGAGTCAAGGCGGACGTCGTCGCGGTAGCGACGACGGACGCCGAGACGAGCACGTGACACCACTGCCACCCTGTCTTAGCGTAACGCGAGTCGAGGCGGACGTCGTCGCGGTAGCGATGACGGAAGCCGAGACGAGCACGTGACACCACTGCCATCCTGTCTTAGCGTAACGCGAGTCGAGGTGGACGTCGTCGCGGTAGTGACGACGGAAGCCGAGACGAGCACATGACACCACTGCCCCCCTGTCATAGTGTAACATGAGTCAAGGCGGACGTCATCGCGGTAGCGACTACGGACGCCGAGACGAGCACGTGACACCACTGCCAACCTGTCTTAGCGTAACGCGAGTCGAGGCGGACGTCGTCGCGGTAGCAACGACGGACGCCGAGACGAGCGCGTGACACCACTGCCAACCTGTCTTAGCGTAACGCGAGTCGAGGCGGACGTCGTCACAGTAGCGAGGACGGATGCCGAGACGAGCACGTGACACCACTGCCCCCCTGTCATAGCGTAACGTGAGTCGAGTCGGACGTCATCGCGGTAGCGACTACGGATGCCGAGACGAGCACGTGACACCACTGCCAACTTGTCTTAGCGTAACGTGAGTCGAGGCGGACGTCGTCGCGGTAGCGACGACGGACGCCGAGACGAGCACGTGACACCACTGCCAACCTGTCTTAGCGTAACGCGAGTCGAGGCGGACGTCGTCACAGTAGCGAGGACGGACGCCGAGACGAGCCCGTGACACCACTGCCAACCTGTCTTAGCGTAACGCGAGTCGAGACGGACGTCGTCGCGGTAGTGACGCTGGACGCCGAGACGAGCACGTGACACCACTGCCACCCTGTCTTAGCGTAGCGCGAGTCGAGCCGGACGTCGTCGCGGTAGCGACGACAGACGCCGAGACGAGCACGTGACACCACTGCCACCCTGTCTTAGCGTAACGCGAGTCGAGGCGGACGTCGTCGCGGTAGCGACACCGGACGCCGAGACGAGCACGTCACACCACTGCCACCCTGTCTTAGCGTAACGCGAGTCGAGGCAAACGTCGTCGCGGTAGCGGCGACGGAAGCCGAGACGAGCACGTGACACCACTGCCACCCTGTCTTAGCATAACGCGAGTCGAGGCGGACGTCATCGCGGCAGCGACGACGGAAGCCGAGACGAGCATGTGACACCACTGCCACCCTGTCTTAGCGTAGCGCGAGTCGAGGCGGACGT
Source organism: Triticum timopheevii (assembly GCA_963921465.1). Classification (NCBI taxonomy): domain Eukaryota; kingdom Viridiplantae; phylum Streptophyta; class Magnoliopsida; order Poales; family Poaceae; genus Triticum; species Triticum timopheevii. Next base: position 310,630,538 of record OY997266.1, on the reverse strand, counting down.
CGTCGCGGTACCGACAACGGACGCCAAGACAAGCACGTGACACCACTGCCACCCTGTCTTAGCGTAGCGCGAGTCGAGGCGGACGTCGTCGCGGTAGCAACGACAGACGCCGAGACGAGAACGTGACACCACTGCCACCCTGTCTTAGCGTAACGCGAGTCGAGGCGGACGTCGTCACGGTAGCGACGACGGAAGCCGACACGAGCACGTGACACCACTGCCACCCTGTCTTAGCGTAACGCGAGTCGAGGCGGACGTCGTCGCGGTAGCGACGACGGACGCCGAGACGAGCACGTGACACCACTGCCAACCTGTCTTAGCGTAACGCGAGTCGAGGCGGACGTCGTCGCGGTAGCGACGACGGACGCCGAGACAAGCACGTGACACCACTGCCAACCTGTCTTAGCGTAACGCGAGTCGAGGCAGACGTCGTCGCGGTACCGACGACGGACGCCGAGACGAGCACGTGACACCACTGCCAACCTGTCTTAGCGTAGCGTGAGCCGAGGCGGACGTCGTGGCGGTAGCGACGACGGACGCCGAGACGAGCACGTGACACCACTGCCACCCTGTCTTAGCGTAGCGCGAGTCGAGGCGGACGTCGTCGCGGTAGCGACGACGGACGCCGAGACGAGCACGTGACACCACTGCCACCCTGTCTTAGCGTAACGCGAGTCGAGGCGGACATCGTCGCGGTAGCGACGACGGAAGCCGAGACGAGCACGTGACACCACTTCCACCCTGTCTTAGCGTAACGCGAGTCGAGGCGGACGTCGTCGCGGTAGTGACGACGGAAGCCGAGACGAGCACGTGACACCACTGCCCCCCTGTCTTAGCGTAACGCGAGTCGAGGCAAACGTCGTCGCGGTAGCGGCGACGGAAGCCGAGACGAGCACGTGACACCACTGCCACCCTGTCTTAGCATAACGCGAGTCGAGGCGGACGTCATCGCGGCAGCGACGACGGAAGCCGAGACGAGCATGTGACACCACTGCCACCCTGTCTTAGCGTAGCGCGAGTCGAGGCGGACGTCGTCGCGGTAGCGACAACGGACGCCAAGACAAGCACGTGACACCACTGCCACCCTGTCTTAGCGTAGCGCGAGTCGAGGCGGACGTCGTCGCGGTAGCAACGACAGACGCCGAGACGAGAACGTGACACCACTGCCACCCTGTCTTAGCGTAACGCGAGTCGAGGCGGACGTCGTCACGGTAGCGACGACGGAAGCCGACACGAGCACGTGACACCACTGCCACCCTGTCTTAGCGTAACGCGAGTCGAGGCGGACGTCGTCGCGGTAGCGACGACGGACGCCGAGACGAGCACGTGACACCACTGCCAACCTGTCTTAGCGTAACGCGAGTCGAGGCGGACGTCGTCGCGGTAGCGACGACGGACGCCTAGACAAGCACGTGACACCACTGCCAACCTGTCTTAGCGTAACGCGAGTCGAGGCAGACGTCGTCGCGGTACCGACGACGGACGCCGAGACGAGCACGTGACACCACTGCCAACCTGTCTTAGCGTAGCGTGAGCCGAGGCGGACGTCGTGGCGGTAGCGACGACGGACGCCGAGACGAGCACGTGACACCACTGCCACCCTGTCTTAGCGTAGCGCGAGTCGAGGCGGACGTCGTCGCGGTAGCGACGACGGACGCCGAGACGAGCACGTGACACCACTGCCACCCTGTCTTAGCGTAACGCGAGTCGAGGCGGACGTCGTCGCGGTAGCGACGACGGAAGCCGAGACGAGCACGTGACACCACTTCCACCCTGTCTTAGCGTAACGCGAGTCGAGGCGGACGTCGTCGCGGTAGTGACGACGGAAGCCGAGACGAGCACGTGACACCACTGCCCCCTGTCATAGCGTAACGTGAGTCGAGGCGGACGTCGTCGCGGTAGCGACTACGGACGCCGAGACAAGCACGTGACACCACTGCCAACCTGTCTTAGCGTAACGCGAGTCGAGGCGGACGTCGTCGCGGTAGCAACGACGGACACCGAGACGAGCACGTGACACCACTGCCAACCTGTCTTAGCGTAACGCGAGTCGAGGCGGACTTCGTCACAGTAGCGAGGACGGATGCCGAGACGAGCCCGTGACACCACTGCCAACCTGTCTTAGCGTAACGCGAGTCGAGACGGACGTCGTCGCGGTAGGGACGATGGACGCCGAGACGAGCACGTGACACCACTGCCACCCTGTCTTAGCGTAGCGCGAGTCGAGCCGGACGTCGTCGCGGTTGCAACGACAGACGCCGAGACGAGCACGTGACACCACTGCCACCCTGTCTTAGCGTAACGCGAGTCGAGCCGGACGTCGTCGCGGTAGCGACGCCGGACGCCGAGACGAGCACGTGACACCACTGCCACCCTGTCTTAGCGTAACGCGAGTCGAGGCAGACGTCGTCGCGGTAGCGATGACGGAATCCGAGACGAGCACGTGACACCACTGCCACCCTGTCTTAGCGTAACGCGAGTCGAGGCGGACGTCGTCGGGGTAGCGACGACGGACGCCGAGGCGAGCACGTGACACCACTGCCAACCTGTCTTAGCGTAACACGAGTCGAGTCGGACATCATCGCGGTAGCGAGGACGGACGCCGAGACAAGCACGTGACACCACTGCCAACCTGTCTTAGCGTAACGCGAGTCGAGGCGGACGTCGTCGCGATAGCGACGACGGAAGCCGAGACGAGCACGTGACACCACTGCTACCCTGTCTTAACGTAACGCGAGTCGAGGCAGACGTCGTCGCGGTAGCGACGACGGACGCCGAGACGAGCACCTGACACAACTGCCAACCTGCCTTAGCGTAACGCGAGTGGAGGCGGTCGTCGTCGCGATAGCGACGACAGACGCCGAGACGAGCCCGTGACACCACTGCCACCCTGTCTTAGCGTAGCGCGAGTCGAGGCGGACGTCGTCGTGGTAGCGACGACGGACGCCGAGACGAGCACGTGACACCACTGCGAACCTGTCTTAGCGTAACGCGAGTCGAGGCGGACGTCATCGCGGTAGCGACGACGGAAGCCGAGACGAGCACGTGACACCATCGCCACCCTGTCTTAGCGTAACGCGAGTCGAGGCGGACGTCATCGCGGTAGCGACGATGGAAGTCGAGACGAGCACGTGACACCACTGCCACCATGTCTTAGCGTAACGCGAGTCGAGGCGGACGTCATCGCGGTAGCGACAACGGACGCCGAGACAAGCACGTGACACCATTGCCACCCTGTCTTAGCGTAACGCGAGTCGAGGCGGACGTCGTCGCGGTAGTGACGACGGACGCCGAGACGAGCACGTGACACCACTGCCAACCTGTCTTAGCGTAATGTGAGTCGAGGCGGACGTCATCGCGGTAGCGACGACGGAAGCCGAGACGAGCACGTGACACCACTGCCACCCTGTCTTAGCGTAACGCGAGTCGAGGCGGACGTCATCGCGGTAGCGACGACGGACGCCGAGACGAGCACGTGACACCACTGCCAACCTGTCTTAGCGTAACGCGAGTCGAGGCGGACGTCCTCACGGTAGCGATGACGGATGTCGAGACAAGCACGTGACACGACTGCCATCCTGTCTTAGCGTAACGCGAGTCAAGGTAGACGTCGTCACGGTAGCGACGAAGGACGCCGAGACGAGCATGTGACACCACTGCCAACCTGTCTTAGCATAACGCGAGTCGAGGCGGACGTCGTCGCGGTAGCGATGACGGAAGCCGGGACGAGCACGTGACACCACTGCTACCGTGTCTTAGTGTAACGCGAGTCGAGGCAGACATCATCGCGGTAGCGACGACGGACGCCGAGACGAGCACGTGACACAACTGCCAACCTGCCTTAGCGTAACGCGAGTCGAGGCGGACGTCGTCGCGGTAGCGACGACGGACGCCGAGACGAGCCCGTGACACCACTGCCAACCTGTCTTAGCGTAACACGAGTCGAGGTAGACGTCGTCGCGGTAGCGACGACGGACGCCGAGACGAGCACGTGACACAACTGCCAACCTGCCTTAGCGTAACGTGAGTCGAGGCGGACGTCATCGCGGTAGCGACGACGGACGCCGAGACGAGCCCGTGACACCACTGCCAACCTGTCTTAGCGTAACGCCAGTCAAGGCGGACGTCGTCACGGTAGCGACGACGGAAGCCGACACGAGCACGTGACACCACTGCCACCCTGTCTTAGCGTAACGCGAGTCGAGGCGGACGTCGTCGCGGTAGCGACGACGGACGCCGAGACGAGCACGTGACACCACTGCCAACCTGTCTTAGCGTAACGCGAGTCGAGGCGGACGTCGTCGCGGTAGCGACGACGGACGCCGAGACAAGCACGTGACACCACTGCCAACCTGTCTTAGCGTAACGCGAGGCGAGGCAGACGTCGTCGCGGTACCGACGACGGACGCCGAGACGAGCACGTGACACCACTGCCAACCTGTCTTAGCGTAGCGTGAGCCGAGGCGGACGTCGTGGCGGTAGCGACGACGGACGCCGAGACGAGCACGTGACACCACTGCCACCCTGTCTTAGCGTAGCGCGAGTCGAGGCGGACGTCGTCGCGGTAGCGACGACGGACGCCGAGACGAGCACGTGACACCACTGCCACCCTGTCTTAGCGTAACGCGAGTCGAGGCGGACATCGTCGCGGTAGCGACGATGGAAGCCGAGACGAGCACGTGACACCACTTCCACCCTGTCTTAGCGTAACGCGAGTCGAGGCGGACGTCGTCGCGGTAGTGACGACGGAAGCCGAGACGAGCACGTGACACCACTGCCCCCCTGTCATAGCGTAACGTGAGTCGAGGCGGACGTCGTCGCGGTAGCGACTACGGACGCCGAGACAAGCACGTGACACCACTGCCAACCTGTCTTAGCGTAACGCGAGTCGAGGCGGACGTCGTCGCGGTAGCAACGACGGACACCGAGACGAGCACGTGACACCACTGCCAACCTGTCTTAGCGTAACGCGAGTCGAGGCGGACGTCGTCACAGTAGCGAGGACGGATGCCGAGACGAGCCCGTGACACCACTGCCAACCTGTCTTAGCGTAACGCGAGTCGAGACGGACGTCGTCGCGGTAGGGACGATGGACGCCGAGACGAGCACGTGACACCACTGCCACCCTGTCTTAGCGTAGCGCGAGTCGAGCCGGACGTCGTCGCGGTTGCAACGACAGACGCCGAGACGAGCACGTGACACCACTGCCACCCTGTCTTAGCGTAACGCGAGTCGAGCCGGACGTCGTCGCGGTAGCGACGCCGGACGCCGAGACGAGCACGTGACACCACTGCCACCCTGTCTTAGCGTAACGCGAGTCGAGGCAGACGTCGTCGCGGTAGCGACGACGGAATCCGAGACGAGCACGTGACACCACTGCCACCCTGTCTTAGCGTAACGCGAGTCGAGGCGGACGTCGTCGGGGTAGCGACGACGGACGCCGAGGCGAGCACGTGACACCACTGCCAACCTGTCTTAGCGTAACACGAGTCGAGTCGGACATCATCGCGGTAGCGAGGACGGACGCCGAGACGAGCACGTGACACCACTGCCAACCTGTCTTAGCGTAACGCGAGTCGAGGCGGACGTCGTCGCGATAGCGACGACGGAAGCCGAGACGAGCACATGACACCACTGCTACCCTGTCTTAGCGTAACGCGAGTCGAGGCAGACGTCGTCGCGGTAGCGACGACGGACGCCGAGACGAGCACCTGACACAACTGCCAACCTGCCTTAGCGTAACGCGAGTGGAGGCGGTCGTCGTCGCGGTAGCGACGACGGACGCCGAGACGAGCCCGTGACACCACTGCCACCCTGTCTTAGCGTAGCGCGAGTCGAGGCGGACGTCGTCGTGGTAGCGACGACGGACGCCGAGACGAGCACGTGACACCACTGCGAACCTGTCTTAGCGTAACGCGAGTCGAGGCGGACGTCATCGCGGTAGCGACGACGGAAGCCGAGACGAGCACGTGACACCACCGCCACCCTGTCTTAGCGTAACGCGAGTCGAGGCGGACGTCATCGCGGTAGCGACGATGGAAGTCGAGACGAGCACGTGACACCACTGCCACCCTGTCTTAGCGTAACGCGAGTCGAGGCGGACGTCATCGCGGTAGCGACAACGGACGCCGAGACAAGCACGTGACACCATTGCCACCCTGTCTTAGCGTAACGCGAGTCGAGGCGGACGTCGTCGCGGTAGTGACGACGGACGCCGAGACGAGCACGTGACACCACTGCCAACCTGTCTTAGCGTAATGTGAGTCGAGGCGGACGTCATCGCGGTAGCGACGACGGAAGCCGAGACGAGCACGTGACACCACTGCCACCCTGTCTTAGCGTAACACGAGTCGAGGCGGACGTCGTCGCGGTAGCGACGACGGACGCCGAGACGAGCACGTGACACCACTGCCAACCTGTCTTAGCGTAACGCGAGTCGAGGCGGACGTCGTCACGGTAGCGATGACGGATGTCGAGACAAGCACGTGACACGACTGCCATCCTGTCTTAGCGTAACGCGAGTCAAGGTAGACGTCGTCACGGTAGCGACGAAGGACGCCGAGACGAGCATGTGACACCACTGCCAACCTGTCTTAGCATAACGCGAGTCGAGGCGGACGTCGTCGCGGTAGCGATGACGGAAGCCGGGACGAGCACGTGACACCACTGCTACCGTGTCTTAGTGTAACGCGAGTCGAGGCAGACGTCGTCGCGGTAGCGACGACGGACGCCGAGACGAGCACGTGACACAACTGCCAACCTGCCTTAGCGTAACGCGAGTCGAGGCGGACGTCGTCGCGGTAGCGACGACGGACGCCGAGACGAGCCCGTGACACCACTGCCAACCTGTCTTAGCGTAACACGAGTCGAGGTAGACGTCGTCGCGGTAGCGACGACGGACGCCGAGACGAGCACGTGACACAACTGCCAACCTGCCTTAGCGTAACGTGAGTCGAGGCGGACGTCATCGCGGTAGCGACGACGGACGCCGAGACGAGCCCGTGACACCACTGCCAACCTGTCTTAGCGTAACGCCAGTCAAGGCGGACGTCGTCACGGTAGCGACGACGGAAGCCGACACGAGCACGTGACACCACTGCCACCCTGTCTTAGCGTAACGCGAGTCGAGGCGGACGTCGTCGCGGTAGCAACGACGGACGCCGAGACGAGCACGTGACACCACTGCCAACCTGTCTTAGCGTAACGCGAGTCGAGGCGGACGTCGTCGCGGTAGCGACGACGGACGCCGAGACAAGCACGTGACACCACTGCCAACCTGTCTTAGCGTAACGCGAGGCGAGGCAGACGTCGTCGCGGTACCGACGACGGACGCCGAGACGAGCACGTGACACCACTGCCAACCTGTCTTAGCGTAGCGTGAGCCGAGGCGGACGTCGTGGCGGTAGCGACGACGGACGCCGAGACGAGCACGTGACACCACTGCCACCCTGTCTTAGCGTAGCGCGAGTCGAGGCGGACGTCGTCGCGGTAGCGACGACGGACGCCGAGACGAGCACGTGACACCACTGCCACCCTGTCTTAGCGTAACGCGAGTCGAGGCGGACATCGTCGCGGTAGCGACGACGGAAGCCGAGACGAGCACGTGACACCACTTCCACCCTGTCGTAGCGTAACGCGAGTCGAGGCGGACGTCGTCGCGGTAGTGACGACGGAAGCCGAGACGAGCACGTGACACCACTGCCCCCCTGTCATAGCGTAACGTGAGTCGAGGCGGACGTCGTCGCGGTAGCGACTACGGACGCCGAGACAAGCACGTGACACCACTGCCAACCTGTCTTAGCGTAACGCGAGTCGAGGCGGACGTCGTCGCGGTAGCAACGACGGACACCGAGACGAGCACGTGACACCACTGCCAACCTGTCTTAGCGTAACGCGAGTCGAGGCGGACGTCGTCACAGTAGCGAGGACGGATGCCGAGACGAGCCCGTGACACCACTGCCAACCTGTCTTAGCGTAACGCGAGTCGAGACGGACGTCGTCGCGGTAGGGACGATGGACGCCGAGACGAGCACGTGACACCACTGCCACCCTGTCTTAGCGTAGCGCGAGTCGAGCCGGACGTCGTCGCGGTTGCAACGACAGACGCCGAGACGAGCACGTGACACCACTGCCACCCTGTCTTAGCGTAACGCGAGTCGAGCCGGACGTCGTCGCGGTAGCGACGCCGGACGCCGAGACGAGCACGTGACACCACTGCCACCCTGTCTTAGCGTAACGCGAGTCGAGGCAGACGTCGTCGCGGTAGCGACGACGGAATCCGAGACGAGCACGTGACACCACTGCCACCCTGTCTTAGCGTAACGCGAGTCGAGGCGGACGTCGTCGGGGTAGCGACGACGGACGCCGAGGCGAGCACGTGACACCACTGCCAACCTGTCTTAGCGTAACACGAGTCGAGTCGGACATCATCGCGGTAGCGAGGACGGACGCCGAGACGAGCACGTGACACCACTGCCAACCTGTCTTAGCGTAACGCGAGTCGAGGCGGACGTCGTCGCAATAGCGACGACGGAAGCCGAGACGAGCACGTGACACCACTGCTACCCTGTCTTAGTGTAACGCGAGTCGAGGCAGACGTCGTCGCGGTAGCGACGACGGACGCCGAGACGAGCACCTGACACAACTGCCAACCTGCCTTAGCGTAACGCGAGTGGAGGCGGTCGTCGTCGCGGTAGCGACGACGGACACCGAGACGAGCCCGTGACACCACTGCCACCCTGTCTTAGCGTAGCGCGAGTCGAGGCGGACGTCGTCGTGGTAGCGACGACGGACGCCGAGACGAGCACGTGACACCACTGCGAACCTGTCTTAGCGTAACGCGAGTCGAGGCAGACGTCGTCGCGGTAGCGACGACGGAATCCGAGACGAGCACGTGACACCACTGCCACCCTGTCTTAGCGTAACGCGAGTCGAGGCGGACGTCGTCGGGGTAGCGACGACGGACGCCGAGGCGAGCACGTGACACCACTGCCAACCTGTCTTAGCGTAACACGAGTCGAGTCGGACATCATCGCGGTAGCGAGGACGGACGCCGAGACGAGCACGTGACACCACTGCCAACCTGTCTTAGCGTAACGCGAGTCGAGGCGGACGTCGTCGCGATAGCGACGACGGAAGCCGAGACGAGCACATGACACCACTGCTACCCTGTCTTAGCGTAACGCGAGTCGAGGCAGACGTCGTCGCGGTAGCGACGACGGACGCCGAGACGAGCACCTGACACAACTGCCAACCTGCCTTAGCGTAACGCGAGTGGAGGCGGTCGTCGTCGCGGTAGCGACGACGGACGCCGAGACGAGCCCGTGACACCACTGCCACCCTGTCTTAGCGTAGCGCGAGTCGAGGCGGACGTCGTCGTGGTAGCGACGACGGACGCCGAGACGAGCACGTGACACCACTGCGAACCTGTCTTAGCGTAACGCGAGTCGAGGCGGACGTCATCGCGGTAGCGACGACGGAAGCCGAGACGAGCACGTGACACCACCGCCACCCTGTCTTAGCGTAACGCGAGTCGAGGCGGGCGTCATCGCGGTAGCGACGATGGAAGTCGAGACGAGCACGTGACACCACTGCCACCCTGTCTTAGCGTAGCGCGAGTCGAGCCGGACGTCGTCGCGGTTGCAACGACAGACGCCGAGACGAGCACGTGACACCACTGCCACCCTGTCTTAGCGTAACGCGAGTCGAGCCGGACGTCGTCGCGGTAGCGACGCCGGACGCCGAGACGAGCACGTGACACCACTGCCACCCTGTCTTAGCGTAACGCGAGTCGAGGCAGACGTCGTCGCGGTAGCGACGACGGAATCCGAGACGAGCACGTGACACCACTGCCACCCTGTCTTAGCGTAACGCGAGTCGAGGCGGACGTCGTCGGGGTAGCGACGACGGACGCCGAGGCGAGCACGTGACACCACTGCCAACCTGTCTTAGCGTAACACGAGTCGAGTCGGACATCATCGCGGTAGCGAGGACGGACGCCGAGACGAGCACGTGACACCACTGCCAACCTGTCTTAGCGTAACGCGAGTCGAGGCGGACGTCGTCGCAATAGCGACGACGGAAGCCGAGACGAGCACGTGACACCACTGCTACCCTGTCTTAGTGTAACGCGAGTCGAGGCAGACGTCGTCGCGGTAGCGACGACGGACGCCGAGACGAGCACCTGACACAACTGCCAACCTGCCTTAGCGTAACGCGAGTGGAGGCGGTCGTCGTCGCGGTAGCGACGACGGACGCCGAGACGAGCCCGTGACACCACTGCCACCCTGTCTTAGCGTAGCGCGAGTCGAGGCGGACGTCGTCGTGGTAGCGACGACGGACGCCGAGACGAGCACGTGACACCACTGCGAACCTGTCTTAGCGTAACGCGAGTCGAGGCAGACGTCGTCGCGGTAGCGACGACGGAATCCGAGACGAGCACGTGACACCACTGCCACCCTGTCTTAGCGTAACGCGAGTCGAGGCGGACGTCGTCGGGGTAGCGACGACGGACGCCGAGGCGAGCACGTGACACCACTGCCAACCTGTCTTAGCGTAACACGAGTCGAGTCGGACATCATCGCGGTAGCGAGGACGGACGCCGAGACGAGCACGTGACACCACTGCCAACCTGTCTTAGCGTAACGCGAGTCGAGGCGGACGTCGTCGCGATAGCGACGACGGAAGCCGAGACGAGCACATGACACCACTGCTACCCTGTCTTAGCGTAACGCGAGTCGAGGCAGACGTCGTCGCGGTAGCGACGACGGACGCCGAGACGAGCACCTGACACAACTGCCAACCTGCCTTAGCGTAACGCGAGTGGAGGCGGTCGTCGTCGCGGTAGCGACGACGGACGCCGAGACGAGCCCGTGACACCACTGCCACCCTGTCTTAGCGTAGCGCGAGTCGAGGCGGACGTCGTCGTGGTAGCGACGACGGACGCCGAGACGAGCACGTGACACCACTGCGAACCTGTCTTAGCGTAACGCGAGTCGAGGCGGACGTCATCGCGGTAGCGACGACGGAAGCCGAGACGAGCACGTGACACCACCGCCACCCTGTCTTAGCGTAACGCGAGTCGAGGCGGGCGTCATCGCGGTAGCGATGATGGAAGTCGAGACGAGCACGTGACACCACTGCCACCCTGTCTTAGCGTAACGCGAGTCGAGGCGGACGTCATCGCGGTAGCGACAACGGACGCCGAGACAAGCACGTGACACCATTGCCACCCTGTCTTAGCGTAACGCGAGTCGAGGCGGACGTCGTCGCGGTAGTGACGACGGACGCCGAGACGAGCACGTGACACCACTGCCAACCTGTCTTAGCGTAATGTGAGTCGAGGCGGACGTCATCGCGGTAGCGACGACGGAAGCCGAGACGAGCACGTGACACCACTGCCACCCTGTCTTAGCGTAACACGAGTCGAGGCGGACGTCGTCGCGGTAGCGACGACGGACGCCGAGACGAGCACGTGACACCACTGCCAACCTGTCTTAGCGTAACGCGAGTCGAGGCGGACGTCGTCACGGTAGCGATGACGGATGTCGAGACAAGCACGTGACACGACTGCCATCCTGTCTTAGCGTAACGCGAGTCAAGGTAGACGTCGTCACGGTAGCGACGAAGGACGCCGAGACGAGCATGTGACACCACTGCCAACCTGTCTTAGCATAACGCGAGTCGAGGCGGACGTCGTCGCGGTAGCGATGACGGAAGCCGGGACGAGCACGTGACACCACTGCTACCGTGTCTTAGTGTAACGCGAGTCGAGGCAGACGTCGTCGCGGTAGCGACGACGGACGCCGAGACGAGCACGTGACACAACTGCCAACCTGCCTTAGCGTAACGCGAGTCGAGGCGGACGTCGTCGCGGTAGCGACGACGGACGCCGAGACGAGCCCGTGACACCACTGCCAACCTGTCTTAGCGTAACACGAGTCGAGGTAGACGTCGTCGCGGTAGCGACGACGGACGCCGAGACGAGCACGTGACACAACTGCCAACCTGCCTTAGCGTAACTTGAGTCGAGGCGGACGTCATCGCGGTAGCGACGACGGACGCCAAGACGAGCCCGTGACACCACTGCCAACCTGTCTTAGCGTAACGCCAGTCAAGGCGGACGTCGTCACGGTAGCGACGACGGAAGCCGACACGAGCACGTGACACCACTGCCACCCTGTCTTAGCGTAACGCGAGTCGAGGCGGACGTCGTCGCGGTAGCGACGACGGACGCCGAGACGAGCACGTGACACCACTGCCAACCTGTCTTAGCGTAACGCGAGTCGAGGCGGACGTCATCGCGGTAGCGACGACGGACGCCGAGACAAGCACGTGACACCACTGCCAACCTGTCTTAGCGTAACGCGAGGCGAGGCAGACGTCGTCGCGGTACCGACGACGGACGCCGAGACGAGCACGTGACACCACTGCCAACCTGTCTTAGCGTAGCGTGAGCCGAGGCGGACGTCGTGGCGGTAGCGACGACGGACGCCGAGACGAGCACGTGACACCACTGCCACCCTGTCTTAGCGTAGCGCGAGTCGAGGCGGACGTCGTTGCGGTAGCGACGACGGACGCCGAGACGAGCACGTGACACCACTGCCACCCTGTCTTAGCGTAACGCGAGTCGAGGCGGACATCGTCGCGGTAGCGACGACGGAAGCCGAGACGAGCACGTGACACCACTTCCACCCTGTCTTAGCGTAACGCGAGTCGAGGCGGACGTCGTCGCGGTAGTGACGACGGAAGCCGAGACGAGCACGTGACACCACTGCCCCCCTGTCATAGCGTAACGTGAGTCGAGGCGGACGTCGTCGCGGTAGCGACTACGGACGCCGAGACAAGCACGTGACACCACTGCCAACCTGTCTTAGCGTAACGCGAGTCGAGGCGGACGTCGTCGCGGTAGCAACGACGGACACCGAGACGAGCACGTGACACCACTGCCAACCTGTCTTAGCGTAACGCGAGTCGAGGCGGACGTCGTCACAGTAGCGAGGACGGATGCCGAGACGAGCCCGTGACACCACTGCCAACCTGTCTTAGCGTAACGCGAGTCGAGACGGACGTCGTCGCGGTAGGGACAATGGACGCCGAGACGAGCACGTGACACCACTGCCACCCTGTCTTAGCGTAGCGCGAGTCGAGCCGGACGTCGTCGCGGTTGCAACGACAGACGCCGAGACGAGCACGTGACACCACTGCCACCCTGTCTTAGCGTAACGCGAGTCGAGCCGGACGTCGTCGCGGTAGCGACGCCGGACGCCGAGACGAGCACGTGACACCACTGCCACCCTGTCTTAGCGTAACGCGAGTCGAGGCAGACGTCGTCGCGGTAGCGACGACGGAATCCGAGACGAGCACGTGACACCACTGCCACCCTGTCTTAGCGTAACGCGAGTCGAGGCGGACGTCGTCGGGGTAGCGACGACGGACGCCGAGGCGAGCACGTGACACCACTGCCAACCTGTCTTAGCGTAACACGAGTCGAGTCGGACATCATCGCGGTAGCGAGGACGGACGCCGAGACGAGCACGTGACACCACTGCCAACCTGTCTTAGCGTAACGCGAGTCGAGGCGGACGTCGTCGCGATAGCGACGACCGAAGCCGAGACGAGCACGTGACACCACTGCTACCCTGTCTTAGCGTAACGCGAGTCGAGGCAGACGTCGTCGCGGTAGCGACGACGGACGCCGAGACGAGCACCTGACACAACTGCCAACCTGCCTTAGCGTAACGCGAGTGGAGGCGGTCGTCGTCGCGGTAGCGACGACGGACGCCGAGACGAGCCCGTGACACCACTGCCACCCTGTCTTAGCGTAGCGCGAGTCGAGGCGGACGTCGTCGTGGTAGCGACGACGGACGCCGAGACGAGCACGTGACACCACTGCGAACCTGTCTTAGCGTAACGCGAGTCGAGGCGGACGTCATCGCGGTAGCGACGACGGAAGCCGAGACGAGCACGTGACACCACCGCCACCCTGTCTTAGCGTAACGCGAGTCGAGGCGGACGTCATCACGGTAGCGACGATGGAAGTCGAGACGAGCACGTGACACCACTGCCACCCTGTCTTAGCGTAACGCGAGTCGAGGCGGACGTCATCGCGGTAGCGACAACGGACGCCGAGACAAGCACGTGACACCATTGCCACCCTGTCTTAGCGTAACGCGAGTCGAGGCGGACGTCGTCGCGGTAGTGACGACGGACGCCGAGAAGAGCACGTGACACCACTGCCAACCTGTCTTAGCGTAATGTGAGTCGAGGCGGACGTCATCGCGGTAGCGACGACGGAAGCCGAGACGAGCACATGACACCACTGCCACCCTGTCTTAGCGTAACGCGAGTCGAGGCGGACGTCGTCGCGGTAGCGACGACGGACGCCGAGACGAGCACGTGACACCACTGCCAACCTGTCTTAGCGTAACGCGAGTCGAGGCGGACGTCGTCACGGTAGCGATGACGGATGTCGAGACAAGCACGTGACACGACTGCCATCCTGTCTTAGCGTAACGCGAGTCAAGGTAGACGTCGTCACGGTAGCGACGAAGGACGCCGAGACGAGCAAGTGACACCACTGCCAACCTGTCTTAGCATAACGCGAGTCGAGGCGGACGTCGTCGCGGTAGCGATGACGGAAGCCGGGACGAGCACGTGACACCACTGCTACCGTGTCTTAGTGTAACGCGAGTCGAGGCAGACGTCGTCGCGGTAGCGACGACGGACGCCGAGACGAGCCCGTGACACCACTGCCAACCTGTCTTAGCGTAACACGAGTCGAGGTAGACGTCGTCGCGGTAGCGACGACGGACGCCGAGACGAGCACGTGACACAACTGCCAACCTGCCTTAGCGTAACGTGAGTCGAGGCGGACGTCATCGCGGTAGCGACGACGGACGCCGAGACGAGCCCGTGACACCACTGCCAACCTGTCTTAGCGTAACGCCAGTCAAGGCGGACCTGGTCGCGATAGCGACGACGGAAGCCGAGACGAGCACGTGATACCACTGCTACGCTGTCTTAGCGTAACGCGAGTCGAGGCTGACGTCGTCGCGGTAGCGACGACGGATGCCGAGACGAGCACGTGACACAACTGCCAACCTGCCTTAGCGTAAAGCGAGTCGAGGCGGACGTCGTCGCGGTAGCGACGACGGACGCCGAGACGAGTCCGTGACACCACTGCCACCCTGTCTTAGTGTAGCGCGAGTCGAGGCGGACGTCGTCGCGGTAGCGACGACTGACGCCGAGACGAGCACATGACACCACTGCCACCCTGTCTTAGCGTAACGCGAGTCGAGGCGGACATCATCGCGGTAGTGACGACGGACGCCGAGACGAGCACGTGATACCACTGCCACCCTGTCTTAGCGTACCGCGAGTCGAGGCGGACATCGTCAAGGTAGCGACGACGGAAGCCGAGACGAGCACGTGACACCACTGCCACCCTGTCTTAGCGTAACGCGAGTCGAGGCGGACGTCGTCGCGGTAGCGACGACGGACGCCGAGACGAGCACGTGACACCACTGCCAACCTGTCTTAGCATAACACGAGTCGAGGCGGACGTCGTCGCGGTAGCGACGACGGACGCCGAGACAAGCACGTGACACCACTGCCAACCTGTCTTAGCGTAACGCGAGTCGAGGCAGACGTCGTCGCGGTAGCGACGACGGACGCCGAGACGAGCACGTGACACCACTGCCAACCTGTCTTAGCGTAGCGCGAGCCGAGGCGGACGTCGTCGCGGTAGCGAGGACGGACGCCGAGACGAGCACGTGACACCACTGCCACCCTGTCTTAGCGTAGCGCGAGTCAAGGCGGACGTCGTCGCGGTAGCGACGACGGACGCCGAGACGTGCACGTGACACCACTGCCACCCTGTCTTAGCGTAACGCGAGTCGAGGCGGACATCGTCGCGGTAGCGACGACGGAAGCCGAGACGAGCACATGACACAACTTCCATCCTGTCTTAGCGTAACGCGAGTCGAGGCGGACGTCGCGGTAGTGACGACGGAAGCCGAGACGAGCACGTGAGACCACTGCCCCCCTGTCATAGCGTAACGTGAGTCAAGGTGGACGTCATCGCGGTAGCGACTACGGACGCCGAGACGAGCACGTGACACCACTGCCAACCTGTCTTAGCGTAACGCGAGTCGAGGCGGACGTCGTCGCGGTAGCAACGACGGACGCCGAGACGAGCATGTGACACCACTACCAACCTGTCTTAGCATAACGCGAGTCGAGGCGGACGTCGTCACGGTAGCGACGACGGAAGCCGAGACGAGCACGTGACACCACTGCCACCCTGTCTTAGCGTAACGCGAGTCGAGGCGGACGTCGTCGCGGTAGCGACGACGGACGCCGAGACGAGCACGTGACACCACTGCCAACCTGTCTTAGCGTAACACGAGTCGAGGCGGACGTCATCGCGGTAGCGACGACGGACGCCGAGACAAGCACGTGACACCACTGCCAACCTGTCTTAGCGTAACGCGAGTCGAGGCAGACGTCGTCGCGGTAGCGACGACGGACGCCGAGACGAGCACGTGACACCACTTCCAACCTGTCTTAGCGTAGCGCGAGTCGAGGCACACATCGTCGCGGTAGCGACGACGGACGCCGAGACAAGCACGTGACACCACTGCCACCCTGTCTTAGCGTAACGCGAGTCGAGGCGGACGTCGTCGCGATAGCGACGACGGAAGCCGAGACGAGCACGTGACACCACTGCTACCCTGTCTTAGCGTAACGCGAGTCGAGGCAGACGTCGTCGCGGTAGCGACGACGGACGCCGAGACGAGCACCTGACACAACTGCCAACCTGCCTTAGCGTAACGCGAGTGGAGGCGGTCGTCGTCGCGGTAGCGACGACGGACGCCGAGACGAGCCCGTGACACCACTGCCACCCTGTCTTAGCGTAGCGCGAGTCGAGGCGGACGTCGTCGTGGTAGCGACGACGGACGCCGAGACGAGCACGTGACACCACTGCGAACCTGTCTTAGCGTAACGCGAGTCGAGGCGGACGTCATCGCGGTAGCGACGACGGAAGCCGAGACGAGCACGTGACACCACCGCCACCCTGTCTTAGCGTAACGCGAGTCGAGGCGGACGTCATCGCGGTAGCGACGATGGAAGTCGAGACGAGCACGTGACACCACTGCCACCCTGTCTTAGCGTAACGCGAGTCGAGGCGGACGTCATCGCGGTAGCGACAACGGACGCCGAGACAAGCACGTGACACCATTGCCACCCTGTCTTAGCGTAACGCGAGTCGAGGCGGACGTCATCGCGGTAGCGACGACGGACGCCGAGATAAGCACGTGACACCACTGCCAACCTGTCTTAGCGTAACGCGAGTCGAGGCAGACGTCGTCGCGGTAGCGACGACGGACGCCGAGACGAGCACGTGACACCACTGCCAACCTGTCTTAGCGTAGCGCGAGTCGAGGCACACATCGTCGCGGTAGCGACGACGGACGCCGAGACGAGCCCGTGACACCACTGCCACCCTGTCTTAGCGTAGCACGAGTCAAGGCGGACGTCGTCGCGGTAGCGACGACGGACGCCGAGACGAGCACGTGACACCACTGCCACCCTGTCTTAGCGTAACGCGAGTCGAGGCGGACATCGTCGCGGTAGCGACGACGGAAGCCGAGACGAGCACGTGACACCACTTCCATCCTGTCTTAGTGTAACGCGAGTCGAGGCGGACGTCGTCGCGGTAGTGACGACAGAAGCCGAGACGAGCACGTGACACCACTGCCCCCCTGTCTTAGCGTAACGTGAGTCGAGGCAGACGTCGTCACGGTAGCGACGACGGACGCCAAGACGAGCACGTGACACCACTGCCACCCTGTCTTAGCGTAACGCGAGTCGAGGCGGACGTCGTCGCGGTAGCCACGACGGACGCCGAGACGAGCACGTGACACCACTGCCAACCTGTCTTAGCGTAACGCGAGTCGAGGCGGACGTCGTCACAGTAGCGAGGACGGACGCCGAGACGAGCCCGTGACACCACTGCCAACCTGTCTTAGCGTAACGCGAGTCGAGGCAGACGTCGTCGCGGTAGCGACGACGGAAGCCGAGACGAGCACGTGACACCACTTCCACCCTGTCTTAGCGTAACGTGTGTCGAGGCGGACGTCGTCGCGGTAGAGACGACAGACGCCGAGACGAGCACGTGACACCACTGCCACCCTGTCTTAGCGTAACGCGAGTCGAGGCGGACGTCGTCGGGGTAGCGACGACGGACACCGAGACGAGCACGTGACACCACTGCCACCCTGTCTTAGCGTAACACGAGTCGAGGAGGACGTCGTCGCGGTAGCAACGACAGACGCCGAGACGAGAACGTGACACCACTGCCACCCTGTCTTAGCGTAACGCGAGTCGAGGCGGACGTCATCACGGTAGCGACGACGGAAGCCGAGACGAGCACGTGACACCACTGCCACCCTGTCTTAGCGTAACGCGAGTCGAGGCGGACGTCGTCGCGGTAGCGACGACGGACGCCGAGACGAGCACGTGACACCACTGCCAACCTGTCTTAGTGTAACGCGAGTCGAGGCGGACGTCGTCGCGGTAGCGACGACGGACGCCGAGACAAGCACGTGACACCACTGCCAACCTGTCTTAGCGTAACGCGAGTCGAGGCAGACGTCGTCGCGGTAGCGACGACGGAAGCCGAGACGAGCACGTGACACCACTTCCACCCTGTCTTAGCGTAACGTGAGTCGAGGCGGACGTCGTCGCGGTAGTGACGACGGAAGCCGAGACGAGCACGTGACACCACTGCCACCCTGTCTTAGCGTAACGCGAGTCGAGGCGGACGTCGTCGCGGTAGTGACGCCGGACGCCGAGACGAGCACGTGACACCACTGCCACCCTGTCTTAGCGTAACGCGAGTCGAGGCCGACGTCATCGCGGTAGCGACAACGGACGCCGAGACAAGCACGTGACACCACTGCCACCCTGTCTTAGCGTAGCGCGAGTCGAGGCAGACGTCGTCGCGGTAGTGACGACGGAAGCCGAGACGAGCACGTGACACCACTGCCACCCTGTCTTAGCGTAACGCGAGTCGAGGCGGACGTCGTCGCGGTAGCGACGCCGGACGCCGAGACGAGCACGTGACACCACTGCCACCCTGTCTTAGCGTAACGCGAGTCGAGGCCGACGTCGTCGCGGTAGCGACGACGGAAGCCGAGACGAGCACGTGACACCACTGCCACCCTGTATTAGCGTAACGCGAGTCGAGGCCGACGTCGTCGGGGTAGCGACGATGGACACCGAGACGAGCACGTGACACCACTGCCAACCTGTCTTAGCGTAACACGAGTCGAGTCGGACATCATCGTGGTAGCGACGACGGACGCCGAGACGAGCACGTGACAGCACTGCCAACCTGTCTTAGCGTAACGCGAGTTGAGGCGGACGTCGTCGCGGTAGCGACGACGGACGCCGAGACGAGCACGTGAAACCACTGCCAACCTGTCTTAGCGTAACGCGAGTCGAGGCGGACGTCGTCGCGATAGCGACGACGGAAGCCGAGACGAGCACGTGACACCACTGCCACCCTGCCTTAGCGTAACCCGAGTCAAGGCGGACGTCGTCGCGGTAGCGACGACGGACGCCGAGACGAGCACGTGACACCACTGCCACCCTGTCTTAGCGTAACGCGAGTCGAGGCGGATATCGTTGCGGTAGTGACGCCGGACGCCGAGACGAGCACGTGACACCACTGCCACCCTGTCTTAGCATAACGCGAGTCGAGGCGGACGTCGTCGCGGTAGCGATGACGGACGCCGAAACGAGCACGTGACACCACTGCCACCCTGTCTTAGCGTAGCGCGAGTCGAGGCGGACGTCGTCGCGGCAGCGACGACGGAAGCCGAGACGAGCACGTGACACCACTGCCACCCTGTCTTAGCGTAACGCGAGTTGACGCGGACGTCATCGCGGTAGCGACGACGGAAGCCGAGACGAGCATGTGACACCACTGCCACCCTGTCTTAGCGTAGCGCGAGTCAAGGCGGACGTCGTCGCGGTAGCGACAACGGACGCCGAGACAAGCACGTGACACCACTGCCAACCTTTCTTAGCGTAGCGCGAGTCGAGGCGGACGTCGTCGCGGTAGCAACGACTGACGCCGAGACGAGAACGTGACACCACTGCCACCCTGTCTTAGCGTAACGCGAGTCGAGGCGGACGTCGTCGCGGTAGCGACGACGGACGCCGAGACGAGCACGTGACACCACTGCCAACCTGTCTTAGCGTAACACGAGTCGAGGCGGACGTCGTCGCGGTAGCGACGACGGACGCCGAGACAAGCACGTGACACCACTGCCAACCTGTCTTAGCGTAACGGGAGTCGAGGCAGACGTCGTCGCGGTAGCGACGACGGACGCCGAGACGAGCACGTGACACCACTGCCAACCTGTCTTAGCGTAGCGCGAGTCGAGGCACACATCGTCGCGGTAGCGACGACGGACGCCGAGACGAGCACGTGACACCACTGCCACCTTGTCTTAGCGTAGCACGAGTCAAGGCGGACGTCGTCGCGGTAGCGACGACGGACGCCGAGACGAGCACGTGACACCACTGCCACCCTGTCTTAGCGTAACGCGAGTCGAGGCGGACATCGTCGCGGTAGCGACGACGGAAGCCGAGACGAGCACGTGACACCACTTCCATCCTGTCTTAGTGTAACGCGAGTCGAGGCGGACGTCGTCGCGGTAGTGACGACAGAAGCCGAGACGAGCACGTGACACCACTGCCCCCCTGTCTTAGTGTAACGTGAGTCGAGGCGGACGTCGTCACGGTAGCGACGACGGACGCCAAGACGAGCACGTGACACCACTGCCACCCCGTCTTAGCGTAATGCGAGTCGAGGCGGACGTCGTCGCGGTAGCCACGACGGACGCCGAGACGAGCACGTGACACCACTGCCAACCTGTCTTAGCGTAACGCGAGTCGAGGCAGACGTCGTCGCGGTAGCGACGACGGAAGCCGAGACGAGCACGTGACACCACTTCCACCCTGTCTTAGCGTAACGTGAGTCGAGGCGGACGTCATCGCGGTAGAGACGACAGACGCCGAGACGAGCACGTGAAACCACTGCCACCCTGTCTTAGCGTAACGCGAGTCGAGGCGGACGTCGTCGGGGTAGCGACGACGGACACCGAGACGAGCACGTGACACCACTGCCACCCTGTCTTAGCGTAACACGAGTCGAGGAGGACGTCGTCGCGGTAGCAACGACAGACGCCGAGACGAGAACGTGACACCACTGCCACCTTGTCTTAGCGTAACGCGAGTCGAGGCGGACGTCATCACGGTAGCGATGACGGAAGCCGAGACGAGCACGTGACACCACTGCCACCCTGTCTTAGCGTAACGCGAGTCGAGGCGGACGTCATCGCGGTAGCGACGACGGACGCCGAGACGAGCACGTGACACCACTGCCAACCTGTCTTAGTGTAACGCGAGTCGAGGCGGACGTCGTCGCGGTAGCGACGACGGACGCCGAGACAAGCACGTGACACCACTGCCAACCTGTCTTAGCGTAACGCGAGTCGAGGCAGACGTCGTCGCGGTAGCGACGACGGAAGCCGAGACGAGCAGGTGACACCACTTCCACCCTGTCTTAGCGTAACGTGAGTCGAGGCGGATGTCGTCGCGGTAGTGACGACGGAAGCCGAGACGAGCACGTGACACCACTGCCACCCTGTCTTAGCGTAACGCGAGTCGAGGCGGACGTCGTCGCGGTAGCGACGCCGGACGCCGAGACGAGCACGTGACACCACTGCCACCCTTTCTTAGCGTAACGCGAGTCGAGGCCGACGTCATCGCGGTAGCGACAACGGACGCCGAGACAAGCACGTGACACCACTGCCACCCTGTCTTAGCGTAACGCGAGTCGAGGCGGACGTCGTCGGGGTAGCGAGGATGGACGCCGAGACGAGCACGTGACACCACTGCCAACCTGTCTTAGCGTAACGTGAGTCGAGGCGGACGTCGTCGCGGTAGTGACGACGGAAGCCGAGACGAGCACTTGACACCACTGCCACCCTGTCTTAGCGTAACGCGAGTCGAGGCGGACGTCGTCGCGGTAGCGACGCCGGACGCCGAGACGAGCACGTGACACCACTGCCACCCTGTCTTAGCGTAACGCGAGTCGAGGCCGACGTCGTCGCGGTAGCGACGACGGACGCCGAGACGAGCACGTGACACCACTGCCAACCTGTCTTAGCGTAACGCGAGTCGAGGCGGACGTCGTCGCGGTAGCGACGACGGAAGCCGAGACGAGCACGTGACACCACTGCCACCCTGTATTAGCGTAACGCGAGTCGAGGCCGACGTCGTCGGGGTAGCGACGATGGACACCGAGACGAGCACGTGACACCACTGCCAACCTGTCTTAGCGTAACACGAGTCGAGTCGGACATCATCGTGGTAGCGACGACGGACGCCGAGACGAGCACGTGACAGCACTGCCAACCTGTCTTAGCGTAACGCGAGTTGAGGCGGACGTCGTCGCGGTAGCGACGACGGAAGCCGAGACGAGTAGGTGACACCACTTCCACCCTGTCTTAGCGTAACGTGAGTCGAGGCGGATGTCGTCGCGGTAGTGACGACGGAAGCCGAGACGAGCACGTGACACCACTGCCACCCTGTCTTAGCGTAACGCGAGTCGAGGCGGACGTCGTCGCGGTAGCGACGCCGGACGCCGAGACGAGCACGTGACACCACTGCCACCCTTTCTTAGCGTAACGCGAGTCGAGGCCGACGTCATCGCGGTAGCGACAACGGACGCCGAGACAAGCACGTGACACCACTGCCACCCTGTCTTAGCGTAACGCGAGTCGAGGCGGACGTCGTCGGGGTAGCGAGGATGGACGCCGAGACGAGCACGTGACACCACTGCCAACCTGTCTTAGCGTAACGTGAGTCGAGGCGGACGTCGTCGCGGTAGTGACGACGGAAGCCGAGACGAGCACTTGACACCACTGCCACCCTGTCTTAGCGTAACGCGAGTCGAGGCGGACGTCGTCGCGGTAGCGACGCCGGACGCCGAGACGAGCACGTGACACCACTGCCACCCTGTCTTAGCGTAACGCGAGTCGAGGCCGACGTCGTCGCGGTAGCGACGACGGACGCCGAGACGAGCACGTGACACCACTGCCAACCTGTCTTAGCGTAACGCGAGTCGAGGCGGACGTCGTCGCGGTAGCGACGACGGAAGCCGAGACGAGCACGTGACACCACTGCCACCCTGTATTAGCGTAACGCGAGTCGAGGCCGACGTCGTCGGGGTAGCGACGATGGACACCGAGACGAGCACGTGACACCACTGCCAACCTGTCTTAGCGTAACACGAGTCGAGTCGGACATCATCGTGGTAGCGACGACGGACGCCGAGACGAGCACGTGACAGCACTGCCAACCTGTCTTAGCGTAACGCGAGTTGAGGCGGACGTCGTCGCAGTAGCGACGACGGACGCCGAGACGAGCACGTGACACCACTGCCAACCTGTCTTAGCGTAACGCGAGTCGAGGCGGACGTCGTCGCGATAGCGACGACGGAAGCCGAGACGAGCACGTGACACCACTGCCACCCTGCCTTAGCGTAACCCGAGTCAAGGCGGACGTCGTCGCGGTAGCGACGACGGACGCCGAGACGAGCACGTGACACCACTGCCACCCTGTCTTAGCGTAACGCGAGTCGAGGCGGATATCGTTGCGGTAGTGACGCCGGACGCCGAGACGAGCACGTGACACCACTGCCACCCTGTCTTAGCATAACGCGAGTCGAGGCGGACGTCGTCGCGGTAGCGATGACGGACGCCGAGACGAGCACGTGACACCACTGCCACCCTGTCTTAGCGTAGCGCGAGTCGAGGCGGACGTCGTCGCGGCAGCGACGACGGAAGCCGAGACGAGCATGTGACACCACTGCCACCCTGTCTTAGCGTAACGCGAGTCGACGCGGACGTCATCGCGGTAGCGACGACGGAAGCCGAGACGAGCATGTGACACCACTGCCACCCTGTCTTAGCGTAGCGCGAGTCAAGGCGGACGTCGTCGCGGTAGCGACAACGGACGCCGAGACAAGCACGTGACACCACTGCCAACCTTTCTTAGCGTACCGCGAGTCGAGGCGGACGTCGTCGCGGTAGCAACGACTGACGCCGAGACGAGAACGTGACACCACTGCCACCCTGTCTTAGCGTAACGCGAGTCGAGGCGGACGTCGTCGCGGTAGCGACGACGGACGCCGAGACGAGCACGTGACACCACTGCCAACCTGTCTTAGCGTAACACGAGTCGAGGCGGACGTCGTCGCGGTAGCGACGACGGACGCCGAGACAAGCACGTGACACCACTGCCAACCTGTCTTAGCGTAACGGGAGTCGAGGCAGACGTCGTCGCGGTAGCGACGACGGACGCCGAGACGAGCACGTGACACCACTGCCAACCTGTCTTAGCGTAGCGCGAGTCGAGGCACACATCGTCGCGGTAGCGACGACGGACGCCGAGATGAGCACGTGACACCACTGCCACCTTGTCTTAGCGTAGCACGAGTCAAGGCGGACGTCGTCGCGGTAGCGACGACGGACGCCGAGACGAGCACGTGACACCACTGCCACCCTGTCTTAGCATAACGCGAGTCGAGGCGGACATCGTCGCGGTAGCGACGACGGAAGCCGAGACGAGCACGTGACACCACTTCCATCCTGTCTTAGTGTAACGCGAGTCGGCGGACGTCGTCGCGGTAGTGACGACAGAAGCCGAGACGAGCACGTGACACCACTGCCCCCCTGTCTTAGCGTAATGTGAGTCGAGGCGGACGTCGTCACGGTAGCGACGACGGACGCCAAGACGAGCACGTGACACCACTGCCACCCTGTCTTAGCGTAAGGCGAGTCGAGGCGGACGTCGTCGCGGTAGCCACGACGGACGCCGAGACGAGCACGTGACACCACTGCCAACCTGTCTTAGCGTAACGCGAGTCGAGGCGGACGTCGTCACAGTAGCGAGGACGGACGCCGAGACGAGCCCGTGACACCACTGCCAACCTGTCTTAGCGTAACGCGAGTCGAGGCAGACATCGTCGCGGTAGCGACGACGGAAGCCGAGACGAGCACGTGACACCACTTCCACCCTGTCTTAGCGTAACACGAGTCGAGGAGGACGTCATCGCGGTAGCAACGACAGACGCCGAGACGAGAACGTGACACCACTGCCACCCTGTCTTAGCGTAACGCGAGTCGAGGCGGACGTCATCACGGTAGCGACGACGGAAGCCGAGACGAGCACGTGACACCACTGCCACCCTGTCTTAGCGTAACGCGAGTCGAGGCGGACGTCGTCGCGGTAGCGACGACGGACGCCGAGACGAGCACGTGACACCACTGCCAACCTGTCTTAGGGTAACGCGAGTCGAGGCGGACGTCGTCGCGGTAGCGACGACGGACGCCGAGACAAGCACGTGACACCACTGCCAACCTGTCTTAGCGTAACGCGAGTCGAGGCAGACGTCGTCGCGGTAGCGACGACGGAAGCCGAGACGAGCACGTGACACCACTTCCACCCTGTCATAGCGTAACGTGAGTCGAGGCGGACGTCGTCGCGGTAGTGACGACGGAAGCCGAGACGAGCACGTGACACCACTGCCACCCTGTCTTAGCGTAACGCGAGTCGAGGCGGACGTCGTCGCGGTAGCGACGCCGGACGCCGAGACGAGCACGTGACACCACTGCCACCCTTTCTTAGCGTAACGCGAGTCGAGGCCGACGTCATCGCGGTAGCGACAACGGACGCCGAGACAAGCACGTGACACCACTGCCACCCTGTCTTAGCGTAACGCGAGTCGAGGCGGACGTCGTCGGGGTAGCGAGGATGGACGCCGAGACGAGCACGTGACACCACTGCCAACCTGTCTTAGCGTAACGTGAGTCGAGGCGGACGTCGTCGCGGTAGTGACGACGGAAGCCGAGACGAGCACTTGACACCACTGCCACCCTGTCTTAGCGTAACGCGAGTCGAGGCGGACGTCGTCGCGGTAGCGACGCCGGACGCCGAGACGAGCACGTGACACCACTGCCACCCTGTCTTAGCGTAACGCGAGTCGAGGCCGACGTCGTCGCGGTAGCGACGACGGACGCCGAGACGAGCACGTGACACCACTGCCAACCTGTCTTAGCGTAACGCGAGTCGAGGCGGACGTCGTCGCGGTAGCGACGACGGAAGCCGAGACGAGCACGTGACACCACTGCCACCCTGTATTAGCGTAACGCGAGTCGAGGCCGACGTCGTCGGGGTAGCGACGATGGACACCGAGACGAGCACGTGACACCACTGCCAACCTGTCTTAGCGTAACACGAGTCGAGTCGGACATCATCGTGGTAGCGACGACGGACGCCGAGACGAGCACGTGACAGCACTGCCAACCTGTCTTAGCGTAACGCGAGTTGAGGCGGACGTCGTCGCGGTAGCGACGACGGAAGCCGAGACGAGCAGGTGACACCACTTCCACCCTGTCTTAGCGTAACGTGAGTCGAGGCGGATGTCGTCGCGGTAGTGACGACGGAAGCCGAGACGAGCACGTGACACCACTGCCACCCTGTCTTAGCGTAACGCGAGTCGAGGCGGACGTCGTCGCGGTAGCGACGCCGGACGCCGAGACGAGCACGTGACACCACTGCCACCCTTTCTTAGCGTAACGCGAGTCGAGGCGGACGTCATCGCGGTAGCGACAACGGACGCCGAGACAAGCACGTGACACCACTGCCACCCTGTCTTAGCGTAACGCGAGTCGAGGCGGACGTCGTCGGGGTAGCGAGGATGGACGCCGAGACGAGCACGTGACACCACTGCCAACCTGTCTTAGCGTAACGTGAGTCGAGGCGGACGTCGTCGCGGTAGTGACGACGGAAGCCGAGACGAGCACTTGACACCACTGCCACCCTGTCTTAGCGTAACGCGAGTCGAGGCGGACGTCGTCGCGGTAGCGACGCCGGACGCCGAGACGAGCACGTGACACCACTGCCACCCTGTCTTAGCGTAACGCGAGTCGAGGCCGACGTCGTCGCGGTAGCGACGACGGACGCCGAGACGAGCACGTGACACCACTGCCAACCTGTCTTAGCGTAACGCGAGTCGAGGCGGACGTCGTCGCGGTAGCGACGACGGAAGCCGAGACGAGCACGTGACACCACTGCCACCCTGTATTAGCGTAACGCGAGTCGAGGCCGACGTCGTCGGGGTAGCGACGATGGACACCGAGACGAGCACGTGACACCACTGCCAACCTGTCTTAGCGTAACACGAGTCGAGTCGGACATCATCGTGGTAGCGACGACGGACGCCGAGACGAGCACGTGACAGCACTGCCAACCTGTCTTAGCGTAACGCGAGTTGAGGCGGACGTCGTCGCAGTAGCGACGACGGACGCCGAGACGAGCACGTGACACCACTGCCAACCTGTCTTAGCGTAACGCGAGTCGAGGCGGACGTCGTCGCGATAGCGACGACGGAAGCCGAGACGAGCACGTGACACCACTGCCACCCTGCCTTAGCGTAACCCGAGTCAAGGCGGACGTCGTCGCGGTAGCGACGACGGACGCCGAGACGAGCACGTGACACCACTGCCACCCTGTCTTAGCGTAACGCGAGTCGAGGCGGATATCGTTGCGGTAGTGACGCCGGACGCCGAGACGAGCACGTGACACCACTGCCACCCTGTCTTAGCATAACGTGAGTCGAGGCGGACGTCGTCGCGGTAGCGATGACGGACGCCGAGACGAGCACGTGACACCACTGCCACCCTGTCTTAGCGTAGCGCGAGTCGAGGCGGACGTCGTCGCGGCAGCGACGACGGAAGCCGAGACGAGCATGTGACACCACTGCCACCCTGTCTTAGCGTAACGCGAGTCGACGCGGACGTCATCGCGGTAGCGACGACGGAAGCCGAGACGAGCATGTGACACCACTGCCACCCTGTCTTAGCGTAGCGCGAGTCAAGGCGGACGTCGTCGCGGTAGCGACAACGGACGCCGAGACAAGCACGTGACACCACTGCCAACCTTTCTTAGCGTAGCGCGAGTCGAGGCGGACGTCGTCGCGGTAGCAACGACTGACGCCGAGACGAGAACGTGACACCACTGCCACCCTGTCTTAGCGTAACGCGAGTCGAGGCGGACGTCGTCGCGGTAGCGACGACGGACGCCGAGACGAGCACGTGACACCACTGCCAACCTGTCTTAGCGTAACACGAGTCGAGGCGGACGTCGTCGCGGTAGCGACGACGGACGCCGAGACAAGCACGTGACACCACTGCCAACCTGTCTTAGCGTAACGGGAGTCGAGGCAGACGTCGTCGCGGTAGCGACGACGGACGCCGAGACGAGCACGTGACACCACTGCCAACCTGTCTTAGCGTAGCGCGAGTCGAGGCACACATCGTCGCGGTAGCGACGACGGACGCCGAGATGAGCACGTGACACCACTGCCACCTTGTCTTAGCGTAGCACGAGTCAAGGCGGACGTCGTCGCGGTAGCGACGACGGACGCCGAGAAGAGCACGTGACACCACTGCCACCCTGTCTTAGCATAACGCGAGTCGAGGCGGACATCGTCGCGGTAGCGACGACGGAAGCCGAGACGAGCACGTGACACCACTTCCATCCTGTCTTAGTGTAACGCGAGTCGGCGGACGTCGTCGCGGTAGTGACGACAGAAGCCGAGACGAGCACGTGACACCACTGCCCCCCTGTCTTAGCGTAATGTGAGTCGAGGCGGACGTCGTCACGGTAGCGACGACGGACGCCAAGACGAGCACGTGACACCACTGCCACCCTGTCTTAGCGTAAGGCGAGTCGAGGCGGACGTCGTCGCGGTAGCCACGACGGACGCCGAGACGAGCACGTGACACCACTGCCAACCTGTCTTAGCGTAACGCGAGTCGAGGCGGACGTCGTCACAGTAGCGAGGACGGACGCCGAGACGAGCCCGTGACACCACTGCCAACCTGTCTTAGCGTAACGCGAGTCGAGGCAGACATCGTCGCGGTAGCGACGACGGAAGCCGAGACGAGCACGTGACACCACTTCCACCCTGTCTTAGCGTAACACGAGTCGAGGAGGACGTCATCGCGGTAGCAACGACAGACGCCGAGACGAGAACGTGACACCACTGCCACCCTGTCTTAGCGTAACGCGAGTCGAGGCGGACGTCATCACGGTAGCGACGACGGAAGCCGAGACGAGCACGTGACACCACTGCCACCCTGTCTTAGCGTAACGCGAGTCGAGGCGGACGTCGTCGCGGTAGCGACGACGGACGCCGAGACGAGCACGTGACACCACTGCCAACCTGTCTTAGGGTAACGCGAGTCGAGGCGGACGTCGTCGCGGTAGCGACGACGGACGCCGAGACAAGCACGTGACACCACTGCCAACCTGTCTTAGCGTAACGCGAGTCGAGGCAGACGTCGTCGCGGTAGCGACGACGGAAGACGAGACGAGCACGTGACACCACTTCCACCCTGTCATAGCGTAACGTGAGTCGAGGCGGACGTCGTCGCGGTAGTGACGACGGAAGCCGAGACGAGCACGTGACACCACTGCCACCCTGTCTTAGCGTAACGCGAGTCGAGGCGGACGTCGTCGCGGTAGCGACGCCGGACGCCGAGACGAGCACGTGACACCACTGCCACCCTTTCTTAGCGTAACGCGAGTCGAGGCCGACGTCATCGCGGTAGCGACAACGGACGCCGAGACAAGCACGTGACACCACTGCCACCCTGTCTTAGCGTAACGCGAGTCGAGGCGGACGTCGTCGGGGTAGCGAGGATGGACGCCGAGACGAACACGTGACACCACTGCCAACCTGTCTTAGCGTAACGTGAGTCGAGGCGGACGTCGTCGCGGTAGCGACGCCGGACGCCGAGACGAGCACGTGACACCACTGCCACCCTGTCTTAGCGTAACGCGAGTCGAGGCCGACGTCGTCGCGGTAGCGACGACGGACGCCGAGACGAGCACGTGACACCACTGCCAACCTGTCTTAGCGTAACGCGAGTCGAGGCGGACGTCGTCGCGGTAGCGACGACGGAAGCCGAGACGAGCACGTGACACCACTGCCACCCTGTATTAGCGTAACGCGAGTCGAGGCCGACGTCGTCGGGGTAGCGACGATGGACACCGAGACGAGCACGTGACACCACTGCCAACCTGTCTTAGCGTAACACGAGTCGAGTCGGACATCATCGTGGTAGCGACGACGGACGCCGAGACGAGCACGTGACAGCACTGCCAACCTGTCTTAGCGTAACGCGAGTTGAGGCGGACGTCGTCGCAGTAGCGACGACGGACGCCGAGACGAGCACGTGACACCACTGCCAACCTGTCTTAGCGTAACGCGAGTCGAGGCGGACGTCGTCGCGATAGCGACGACGGAAGCCGAGACGAGCACGTGACACCACTGCCACCCTGCCTTAGCGTAACCCGAGTCAAGGCGGACGTCGTCGCGGTAGCGACGACGGACGCCGAGACGAGCACGTGACACCACTGCCACCCTGTCTTAGCGTAACGCGAGTCGAGGCGGATATCGTTGCGGTAGTGACGCCGGACGCCGAGACGAGCACGTGACACCACTGCCACCCTGTCTTAGCATAACGCGAGTCGAGGCGAACGTCGTCGCGGTAGCGATGACGGACGCCGAGACGAGCACGTGACACCACTGCCACCCTGTCTTAGCGTAGCGCGAGTCGAGGCGGACGTCGTCGCGGCAGCGACGACGGAAGCCGAGACGAGCATGTGACACCACTGCCACCCTGTCTTAGCGTAACGCGAGTCGACGCGGACGTCATCGCGGTAGCGACGACGGAAGCCGAGACGAGCATGTGACACCACTGCCACCCTGTCTTAGCGTAGCGCGAGTCAAGGCGGACGTCGTCGCGGTAGCGACAACGGACGCCGAGACAAGCACGTGACACCACTGCCAACCTTTCTTAGCGTAGCGCGAGTCGAGGCGGACGTCGTCGCGGTAGCAACGACTGACGCCGAGACGAGAACGTGACACCACTGCCACCCTGTCTTAGCGTAACGCGAGTCGAGGCGGACGTCGTCGCGGTAGCGACGACGGACGCCGAGACGAGCACGTGACACCACTGCCAACCTGTCTTAGCGTAACACGAGTCGAGGCGGACGTCGTCGCGGTAGCGACGACGGACGCCGAGACAAGCACGTGACACCACTGCCAACCTGTCTTAGCGTAACGGGAGTCGAGGCAGACGTCGTCGCGGTAGCGACGACGGACGCCGAGACGAGCACGTGACACCACTGCCAACCTGTCTTAGCGTAGCGCGAGTCGAGGCACACATCGTCGCGGTAGCGACGACGGACGCCGAGATGAGCACGTGACACCACTGCCACCTTGTCTTAGCGTAGCACGAGTCAAGGCGGACGTCGTCGCGGTAGCGACGACGGACACCGAGACGAGCACGTGACACCACTGCCACCCTGTCTTAGCATAACGCGAGTCGAGGCGGACATCGTCGCGGTAGCGACGACGGAAGCCGAGACGAGCACGTGACACCACTTCCATCCTGTCTTAGTGTAACGCGAGTCGAGGCGGACGTCGTCGCGGTAGTGACGACAGAAGCCGAGACGAGCACGTGACACCACTGCCCCCCTGTCTTAGCGTAATGTGAGTCGAGGCGGACGTCGTCACGGTAGCGACGACGGACGCCAAGATGAGCACGTGACACCACTGCCACCCTGTCTTAGCGTAAGGCGAGTCGAGGCGGACGTCGTCGCGGTAGCCACGACGGACGCCGAGACGAGCACGTGACACCACTGCCAACCTGTCTTAGCGTAACGCGAGTCGAGGCGGACGTCGTCACAGTAGCGAGGACGGACGCCGAGACGAGCCCGTGACACCACTGCCAACCTGTCTTAGCGTAACGCGAGTCGAGGCAGACATCGTCGCGGTAGCGACGACGGAAGCCGAGACGAGCACGTGACACCACTTCCACCCTGTCTTAGCGTAACACGAGTCGAGGAGGACGTCATCGCGGTAGCAACGACAGACGCCGAGACGAGAACGTGACACCACTGCCACCCTGTCTTAGCGTAACGCGAGTCGAGGCGGACGTCATCACGGTAGCGACGACGGAAGCCGAGACGAGCACGTGACACCACTGCCACCCTGTCTTAGCGTAACGCGAGTCGAGGCGGACGTCGTCGCGGTAGCGACGACGGACGCCGAGACGAGCACGTGACACCACTGCCAACCTGTCTTAGTGTAACGCGAGTCGAGGCGGACGTCGTCGCGGTAGCGACGACGGACGCCGAGACAAGCACGTGACACCACTGCCAACCTGTCTTAGCGTAACGCGAGTCGAGGCAGACGTCGTCGCGGTAGCGACGACGGAAGCCGAGACGAGCACGTGACACCACTTCCACCCTGTCATAGCGTAACGTGAGTCGAGGCGGACGTCGTCGCGGTAGTGACGACGGAAGCCGAGACGAGCACGTGACACCACTGCCACCCTGTCTTAGCGTAACGCGAGTCGAGGCGGACGTCGTCGCGGTAGCGACGCCGGACGCCGAGACGAGCACGTGACACCACTGCCACCCTTTCTTAGCGTAACGCGAGTCGAGGCCGACGTCATCGCGGTAGCGACAACGGACGCCGAGACAAGCACGTGACACCACTGCCACCCTGTCTTAGCGTAACGCGAGTCGAGGCGGACGTCGTCGGGGTAGCGAGGATGGACGCCGAGACGAGCACGTGACACCACTGCCAACCTGTCTTAGCGTAACGCGAGTCGAGGCGGATATCGTTGCGGTAGTGACGCCGGACGCCGAGACGAGCACGTGACACCACTGCCACCCTGTCTTAGCATAACGCGAGTCGAGGCGGACGTCGTCGCGGTAGCGACGCCGGACGCCGAGACGAGCACGTGACACCACTGCCACCCTGTCTTAGCGTAGCGCGAGTCGAGGCCGACGTCGTCGCGGTAGCGACGACGGACGCCGAGACGAGCACGTGACACCACTGCCAACCTGTCTTAGCGTAACGCGAGTCGAGGCGGACGTCGTCGCGATAGCGACGACGGAAGCCGAGACGAGCACGTGACACCACTGCCACCCTGTCTTAGCGTAACGCGAGTCGAGGCGGACGTCGTCGCGGTAGCGACGACGGACGCCGAGACGAGCACGTGACACCACTGCCAACCTGTCTTAGCGTAACGCGAGTCGAGGCGGACGTCGTCGCGGTAGCGACGACGGACGCCGAGACAAGCACGTGACACCACTGCCAACCTGTCTTAGTGTAACGCGAGTCGAGGCAGACGTCGTCGCGGTAGCGACGACGGAAGCCGAGACGAGCACGTGACACCACTTCCACCCTGTCTTAGCGTAACGTGAGTCGAGGCGGACGTCGTCGCGGTAGTGACGACGGAAGCCGAGACGAGCACGTGACACCACTGCCACCCTGTCTTAGCGTAACGCGAGTCGAGGCGGACGTCGTCGCGGTAGCGACGCCGGACGCCGAGACGAGCACGTGACACCACTGCCACCCTGTCTTAGCGTAACGCGAGTCGAGGCCGACGTCGTCGCGGTAGCGACGACGGAAGCCGAGACGAGCACGTGACACCACTGCCACCCTGTATTAGCGTAACGCGAGTCGAGGCGGACGTCGTCGCGGTAGCGACGATAGACGCCGAGACGAGCACGTGACACCACTGCCAACCTGTCTTAGCGTAACACGAGTCGAGTCGGACATCATCGTGGTAGCGACGACGGACGCCGAGACGAGCACGTGACAGCACTGCCAACCTGTCTTAGCGTAACGCGAGTCGAGGCGGACGTCGTCGCGGTAGCGACGACGGACGCCGAGACGAGCACGTGACACCACTGCCAACCTGTCTTAGCGTAACGCGAGTCGAGGCGGACGTCGTCGCGATAGCGACGACGGAAGCCGAGACGAGCACGTGACACCACTGCCACCCTGTCTTAGCGTAACCCGAGTCGAGGCGGACGTCGTCGCCGTAGCGACGACGGACGCCGAGACGAGCACGTGACACCACTGCCACCCTGTCTTAGCGTAACGTGAGTCGAGGCGGATATCGTTGCGGTAGTGACGCCGGACGCCGAGACGAGCACGTGACACCACTGCCACCCTGTCTTAGCATAACGCGAGTCAAGGCGGACGTCGTCGCGGTAGCGACGACGGACGCCGAGACGAGCATGTGACACCACTGCCACCCTGTCTTAGCGTAGCGCGAGTCGAGGCGGACGTCGTCACGGTAGCGACGACGGAAGCCGAGACGAGCACGTGACACCACTGCCCCCCTGTCTTAGCGTAACGAGAGTCGAGGCGGACGTCGTCACGGTAGCGACGACGGACGCCGAGACGAGCACGTGACACCACTGCCACCCTGTCTTAGTGTAACGCGAGTCGAGGCGGACGTCATCGCGGTAGCGACGACGGAATCCGAGACGAGCATGTGACACCACTGCCACCCTGTCTTAGCGTAGCGCGAATCAAGGCGGACGTCGTCGCGGTAGCGACAACGGACGCCGAGACATGCACGTGACACCACTGCCAACCTGTCTTAGCGTAGCGCGAGTCGAGGCGGACGTCGTCGCGGTAGCAACGACTGACGCCGAGACGAGAACGTGACACCACTGCCACCCTGTCTTAGCGTACCGCGAGTCGAGGC
Source organism: Triticum timopheevii (assembly GCA_963921465.1). Lineage (NCBI taxonomy): Eukaryota > Viridiplantae > Streptophyta > Magnoliopsida > Poales > Poaceae > Triticum > Triticum timopheevii. The sequence goes on along the minus strand of OY997266.1, from coordinate 310,595,808 downwards.
GGACGTCGTCACGGTAGCGACGACGGAAGCCGAGACGAGCACGTGACACCACTGCCACCCTGTCTTAGCGTAACGCGAGTCGAGGCGGACGTCATCGCAGTAGCGACGACGGACGCCGAGACGAGCACGTGACACCACTGCCAACCTGTCTTAGCGTAACACGAGTCGAGGCGGACGTCGTCGCGGTAGCGACGACGGACGCCGAGACAAGCACGTGACACCACTGCCAACCTGTCTTAGCGTAACGCGAGTCGAGGCAGACGTCGTCGCGGTAGCGACGACGGAAGCCGAGACGAGCACGTGACACCACTGCCACCCTGCCTTAGCGTAACCCGAGTCAAGGCGGACGTCGTCGCGGTAGCGACGACGGACGCCGAGACGAGCACGTGACACCACTGCCACCCTGTCTTAGCGTAACGCGAGTCGAGGCGGATATCGTTGCGGTAGTGACGCCGGACGCCGAGACGAGCACGTGACACCACTGCCACCCTGTCTTAGCATAACGCGAGTCGAGGCGAACGTCGTCGCGGTAGCGATGACGGACGCCGAGACGAGCACGTGACACCACTGCCACCCTGTCTTAGCGTAGCGCGAGTCGAGGCGGACGTCGTCGCGGCAGCGACGACGGAAGCCGAGACGAGCATGTGACACCACTGCCACCCTGTCTTAGCGTAACGCGAGTCGACGCGGACGTCATCGCGGTAGCGACGACGGAAGCCGAGACGAGCATGTGACACCACTGCCACCCTGTCTTAGCGTAGCGCGAGTCAAGGCGGACGTCGTCGCGGTAGCGACAACGGACGCCGAGACAAGCACGTGACACCACTGCCAACCTTTCTTAGCGTAGCGCGAGTCGAGGCGGACGTCGTCGCGGTAGCAACGACTGACGCCGAGACGAGAACGTGACACCACTGCCACCCTGTCTTAGCGTAACGCGAGTCGAGGCGGACGTCGTCGCGGTAGCGACGACGGACGCCGAGACGAGCACGTGACACCACTGCCAACCTGTCTTAGCGTAACACGAGTCGAGGCGGACGTCGTCGCGGTAGCGACGACGGACGCCGAGACAAGCACGTGACACCACTGCCAACCTGTCTTAGCGTAACGGGAGTCGAGGCAGACGTCGTCGCGGTAGCGACGACGGACGCCGAGACGAGCACGTGACACCACTGCCAACCTGTCTTAGCGTAGCGCGAGTCGAGGCACACATCGTCGCGGTAGCGACGACGGACGCCGAGATGAGCACGTGACACCACTGCCACCTTGTCTTAGCGTAGCACGAGTCAAGGCGGACGTCGTCGCGGTAGCGACGACGGACGCCGAGACGAGCACGTGACACCACTGCCACCCTGTCTTAGCATAACGCGAGTCGAGGCGGACATCGTCGCGGTAGCGACGACGGAAGCCGAGACGAGCACGTGACACCACTTCCATCCTGTCTTAGTGTAACGCGAGTCGAGGCGGACGTCGTCGCGGTAGTGACGACAGAAGCCGAGACGAGCACGTGACACCACTGCCCCCCTGTCTTAGCGTAATGTGAGTCGAGGCGGACGTCGTCACGGTAGCGACGACGGACGCCAAGATGAGCACGTGACACCACTGCCACCCTGTCTTAGCGTAAGGCGAGTCGAGGCGGACGTCGTCGCGGTAGCCACGACGGACGCCGAGACGAGCACGTGACACCACTGCCAACCTGTCTTAGCGTAACGCGAGTCGAGGCGGACGTCGTCACAGTAGCGAGGACGGACGCCGAGACGAGCCCGTGACACCACTGCCAACCTGTCTTAGCGTAACGCGAGTCGAGGCAGACATCGTCGCGGTAGCGACGACGGAAGCCGAGACGAGCACGTGACACCACTTCCACCCTGTCTTAGCGTAACACGAGTCGAGGAGGACGTCATCGCGGTAGCAACGACAGACGCCGAGACGAGAACGTGACACCACTGCCACCCTGTCTTAGCGTAACGCGAGTCGAGGCGGACGTCATCACGGTAGCGACGACGGAAGCCGAGACGAGCACGTGACACCACTGCCACCCTGTCTTAGCGTAACGCGAGTCGAGGCGGACGTCGTCGCGGTAGCGACGACGGACGCCGAGACGAGCACGTGACACCACTGCCAACCTGTCTTAGTGTAACGCGAGTCGAGGCGGACGTCGTCGCGGTAGCGACGACGGACGCCGAGACAAGCACGTGACACCACTGCCAACCTGTCTTAGCGTAACGCGAGTCGAGGCAGACGTCGTCGCGGTAGCGACGACGGAAGCCGAGACGAGCACGTGACACCACTTCCACCCTGTCATAGCGTAACGTGAGTCGAGGCGGACGTCGTCGCGGTAGTGACGACGGAAGCCGAGACGAGCACGTGACACCACTGCCACCCTGTCTTAGCGTAACGCGAGTCGAGGCGGACGTCGTCGCGGTAGCGACGCCGGACGCCGAGACGAGCACGTGACACCACTGCCACCCTTTCTTAGCGTAACGCGAGTCGAGGCCGACGTCATCGCGGTAGCGACAACGGACGCCGAGACAAGCACGTGACACCACTGCCACCCTGTCTTAGCGTAACGCGAGTCGAGGCGGACGTCGTCGGGGTAGCGAGGATGGACGCCGAGACGAGCACGTGACACCACTGCCAACCTGTCTTAGCGTAACGTGAGTCGAGGCGGACGTCGTCGCGGTAGTGACGACGGAAGCCGAGACGAGCACGTGACACCACTGCCACCCTGTCTTAGCGTAACGCGAGTCGAGGCGGACGTCGTCGCGGTAGCGACGCCGGACGCCGAGACGAGCACGTGACACCACTGCCACCCTGTCTTAGCGTAACGCGAGTCGAGGCCGACGTCGTCGCGGTAGCGACGACGGACGCCGAGACGAGCACGTGACACCACTGCCAACCTGTCTTAGCGTAACGCGAGTCGAGGCGGACGTCGTCGCGATAGCGACGACGGAAGCCGAGACGAGCACGTGACACCACTGCCACCCTGTCTTAGCGTAACGCGAGTCGAGGCGGACGTCGTCGCGGTAGCGACGACGGACGCCGAGACGAGCACGTGACACCACTGCCAACCTGTCTTAGTGTAACGCGAGTCGAGGCGGACGTCGTCGCGGTAGTGACGACGGAAGCCGAGACGAGCACGTGACACCACTTCCACCCTGTCTTAGCGTAACGTGAGTCGAGGCGGACGTCGTCGCGGTAGTGACGACGGAAGCCGAGACGAGCACGTGACACCACTGCCACCCTGTCTTAGCGTAACGCGAGTCGAGGCGGACGTCGTCGCGGTAGCGACGCCGGACGCCGAGACGAGCACGTGACACCACTGCCACCCTGTATTAGCGTAACGCGAGTCGAGGCGGACGTCGTCGCGGTAGCGACGATAGACGCCGAGACGAGCACGTGACACCACTGCCAACCTGTCTTAGCGTAACACGAGTCGAGTCGGACATCATCGTGGTAGCGACGACGGACGCCGAGACGAGCACGTGACAGCACTGCCAACCTGTCTTAGCGTAACGCGAGTCGAGGCGGACGTCGTCGCGGTAGCGACGACGGACGCCGAGACGAGCACGTGACACCACTGCCAACCTGTCTTAGCGTAACGCGAGTCGAGGCGGACGTCGTCGCGATAGCGACGACGGAAGCCGAGACGAGCACGTGACACCACTGCCACCCTGTCTTAGCGTAACCCGAGTCGAGGCGGACGTCGTCGCCGTAGCGACGACGGACGCCGAGACGAGCACGTGACACCACTGCCACCCTGTCTTAGCGTAACGTGAGTCGAGGCGGATATCGTTGCGGTAGTGACGCCGGACGCCGAGACGAGCACGTGACACCACTGCCACCCTGTCTTAGCATAACGCGAGTCAAGGCGGACGTCGTCGCGGTAGCGACGACGGACGCCGAGACGAGCATGTGACACCACTGCCACCCTGTCTTAGCGTAGCGCGAGTCGAGGCGGACGTCGTCACGGTAGCGACGACGGAAGCCGAGACGAGCACGTGACACCACTGCCCCCCTGTCTTAGCGTAACGAGAGTCGAGGCGGACGTCGTCACGGTAGCGACGACGGACGCCGAGACGAGCACGTGACACCACTGCCACCCTGTCTTAGTGTAACGCGAGTCGAGGCGGACGTCATCATGGTAGCGACGACGGAATCCGAGACGAGCATGTGACACCACTGCCACCCTGTCTTAGCGTAGCGCGAATCAAGGCGGACGTCGTCGCGGTAGCGACAACGGACGCCGAGACATGCACGTGACACCACTGCCAACCTGTCTTAGCGTAGCGCGAGTCGAGGCGGACGTCGTCGCGGTAGCAACGACTGACGCCGAGACGAGAACGTGACACCACTGCCACCCTGTCTTAGCGTACCGCGAGTCGAGGCGGACGTCGTCACGGTAGCGACGACGGAAGCCGAGACGAGCACGTGACACCACTGCCACCCTGTCTTAGCGTAACGCGAGTCGAGGCGGACGTCATCGCAGTAGCGACGACGGACGCCGAGACGAGCACGTGACACCACTGCCAACCTGTCTTAGCGTAACACGAGTCGAGGCGGACGTCGTCGCGGTAGCGACGACGGACGCCGAGACAAGCACGTGACACCACTGCCAACCTGTCTTAGCGTAACGCGAGTCGAGGCAGACGTCGTCGCGGTAGCGACGACGGACGCCGAGACGAGCACGTGACACCACTGCCAACCTGTCTTAGCGTAGCGCGAGTCGAGGCAAGCATCGTCGCGGTAGCAACGACGGACGCCTAGACGAGCACGTGACACCACTGCCACCCTGTCTTAGCGTAGCGCGAGTCAAGGCGGACGTCGTCGCGGTAGCGACGACGGACGCCGAGACGAGCACGTGACACCACTGCCACCCTGTCTTAGCGTAACGCGAGTCGAGGCGGACATCGTCGCGGTAGCGACGACGGAAGCCGAGACGAGCAGGTGACACCACTTCCATCCTGTCTTAGCGTAACGCGAGTCAAGGCGGACGTCGTCGCGGTAGTGACGACAGAAGCCGAGACGAGCACGTGACACCACTGCCCCCCTGTCTTAGCGTAACGTGAGTCGAGGCGGACGTCGTCACGGTAGCGACGACGGACGCCGAGACGAGCACGTGACACCACTGCCACCCTGTCTTAGCGTAACGCGAGTCGAGGCGGACGTCATCGCGGTAGCCACGACGGACGCCGAGACGAGCACGTGACACCACTGCCAACCTGTCTTAGCGTAACGCGAGTCGAGGCGGACGTCGTCACAGTAGCGAGGACGGACGCCGAGACGAGCCCGTGACACCACTGCCAACCTGTCTTAGCGTAACGCGAGTCGAGGCAGACGTCGTCGCGGTAGCGACGACGGAAGCCGAGACGAGCACGTGACACCACTTCCACCCTGTCTTAGCGTAACGTGAGTCGAGGCGGACGTCGTCGCGGTAGAGACGACAGACGCCGAGACGAGCACGTGACACCACTGCCACCCTGTCTTAGCGTAACGCGAGTCGAGGCGGACGTCGTCGCGGTAGCGACGCCGGACGCCGAGACGAGCACATGACACCACTGCCACCCTGTCTTAGCGTAACGCGAGTCGAGGCAAACATCGTCGCGGTAGCGACGACGGAAGCCGAGACGAGCACGTGACACCACTGCCACCATGTATTAGCGTAACGCGAGTCGAGGCGGACGTCGTCGGGGTAGCGACGATGGACGCCGAGACGAGCACGTGACACCACTGCCAACCTGTCTTAGCGTAACACGAGTCGAGTCGGACATCATCGTGGTAGCGACGACGGACGCCGAGACGAGCACGTGACACCACTGCCAACCTGTCTTAGCGTAACGCGAGTCGAGGGGGACGTCGTCGCGGTAGCGACGACGGACGCCGAGACGAGCACGTGACACCACTGCCAACCTGTCTTAGCGTAACGCGAGTCGAGGCGGACGTCGTCGCGATAGCGACGACGGAAGCCGAGACGAGCACGTGACACCACTGCCACCCTGTCTTAGCGTAACGCGAGTCGAGGCGGACGTCGTTGCGGTAGCGACGACGGACGCCGAGACGAGCACGTGACACCACTGCCAACCTGTCTTAGCGTAACGCGAGTCGAGGCGGACGTCGTCGCGGTAGCGACGACAGACGCCGAGACAAGCACGTGACACCACTGCCAACCTGTCTTAGCGTAACGCGAGTCGAGGCACGTGACACCACTGCCAACCTGTCTTAGCGTAGCGCGAGCCGAGGCGGACGTCGTGGCGGTAGCGACGACGGACGCCGAGACGAGCACGTGACACCACTGCCACCCTGTCTTAGCGTAGCGCGAGTCGAGGCGGACGTCGTCGCGGTAGCGACGACCGACGCCAAGACGAGCACGTGACACCACTGCCACCCTGTCTTAGCGTAACGTGAGTCGAGGCGGACATCGTCGTGGTAGCGACAACGGAAGCCGAGACGAGCACGTGACACCACTTCCACCCTGTCTTAGCGTAACGCGAGTCGAGGCGGACGTCGTCGCGGTAGTGACGACGGAAGCCGAGACGAGCACGTGACACCACTGCCCCCCTGTCATAGCGTAACGTGAGTCGAGGCGGACGTCGTCGCGGTAGCGACTACGGACGCCGAGACGAGCACGTGACACCACTGCCAACCTGTCTTAGCGTAACGCGAGTCGAGGCGGACGTCGTCACAGTAGCGAGGACGGATGCCGAGACGAGCCCGTGACACCACTGCCAACCTGTCTTAGCGTAATGCGAGTTGAGACGGACGTCGTCGTGGTAGTGACGATGGACGCCGAGACGAGCATGTGACACCACTGCCACCCTGTCTTAGCGTAGCGCGAGTCGAGGCGGACGTCGTCGCGGTAGCGACTACGGACGCCGAGACGAGCACGTGACACCACTGCCAACCTGTCTTAGCGTAACGCGAGTCGAGGCGGACGTCGTCACAGTAGCGAGGACGGATGCCGAGACGAGCCCGTGACACCACTGCCAACCTGTCTTAGCGTAACGCGAGTTGAGACGGACGTCGTCGCGGTAGTGACGATGGACGCCGAGATGAGCATGTGACACCACTGCCACCCTGTCTTAGCATAACGCGAGTCAAGGCGGACGTCGTCGCGGTAGCGACGACGGACGCCGAGACGAGCATGTGACACCACTGCCACCCTGTCTTAGCGTAGCGCGAGTCGAGGCGGACGTCGTCACGGTAGCGACGACGGAAGCCGAGACGAGCACGTGACACCACTGCCCCCCTGTCTTAGCGTAACGAGAGTCGAGGCGGACGTCGTCACGGTAGCGACGACGGACGCCGAGACGAGCACGTGACACCACTGCCATCCTGTCTTAGTGTAACGCGAGTCGAGGCGGACGTTATCGCGGTAGCGACGACGGAAGCCGAGACGAGCATGTGACACCACTGCCACCCTGTCTTAGCGTAGCGCGAATCAAGGCGGACGTCGTCGCGGTAGCGACAACGGACGCCGAGACATGCACGTGACACCACTGCCAACCTGTCTTAGCGTAGCGCGAGTCGAGGCGGACGTCGTCGCGGTAGCAACGACTGACGCCGAGACGAGAACGTGACACCACTGCCACCTTGTCTTAGCGTACCGCGAGTCGAGGCGGACGTCGTCACGGTAGCGACGACGGAAGCCGAGACGAGCACGTGACACCACTGCCACCCTGTCTTAGCGTAACGCGAGTCGAGGCGGACGTCGTCGCAGTAGCGACGACGGACGCCGAGACGAGCACGTGACACCACTGCCAACCTGTCTTAGCGTAACACGAGTCGAGGCGGACGTCGTCGCGGTAGCGACGACGGACGCCGAGACAAGCACGTGACACCACTGCCAACCTGTCTTAGCGTAACGCGAGTCGAGGCCGACGTCGTCGCGGTAGCGACAACGGACGCCGAGACGAGCACGTGACACCACTGCCAACCTGTCTTAGCGTAGCGCGAGTCGAGGCAAGCATCGTCGCGGTAGCAATGACGGACGCCGAGACGAGCACGTGACACCACTGCCACCCTGTCTTAGCGTAGCGCGAGTCAAGGCGGACGTCGTCGCGGTAGCGACGATGGACGCCGAGACGAGCACGTGACACCACTGCCACCCTGTCTTAGCGTAACGCGAGTCGAGGCGGACATCGTCGCGGTAGCGACGACGGAAGCCGAGACGAGCACGTGACACCACTTCCATCCTGTCTTAGCGTAACGCGAGTCGAGGCGGACGTCGTCGCGGTAGTGACGACAGAAGCCGAGACGAGCACGTGACACCACTGCCCCCCTGTCTTAGCGTAACGTGAGTCGAGGCGGACGTCGTCACGGTAGCGACGACGGACGCCGAGACGAGCACGTGACACCACTGCCACCCTGTCTTAGCGTAACGCGAGTCGAGGCGGACGTCGTCGCGGTAGCCACGACGGACGCCGAGACGAGCATGTGACACCACTGCCAACCTGTCTTAGCGTAACGCGAGTCGAGGCGGACGTCGTCACAGTAGCGAGGACGGACGCCGAGACGAGCCCGTGACACCACTGCCAACCTGTCTTAGCGTAACGCGAGTCGAGGCAGACGTCGTCGCGGTAGCGACGACGGAAGCCGAGACGAGCACCTGACACCACTTCCACCCTGTCTTAGCGTAACGTGAGTCGAGGCGGACGTCGTCGCGGTAGAGACGACAGACGCCGAGACGAGCACGTGACACCACTGCCACCCTGTCTTAGCGTAACGCGAGTCGAGGCGGACGTCGTCGCGGTAGCGACGCCGGACGCCGAGACGAGCACGTGACACCACTGCCACCCTGTCTTAGCGTAACGCGAGTCGAGGCAAACATCGTCGCGGTAGCGACGACGGAAGCCGAGACGAGCACGTGACACCACTGCCACCCTGTATTAGCGTAACGCGAGTCGAGGCGGACGTCGTCGGGGTAGCGACGATGGACGCCGAGACGAGCACGTGACACCACTCCCAACCTGTCTTAGCGTAACACGAGTCGAGTCGGACATCATCGTGGTAGCGACGACGGACGCCGAGACGAGCACGTGACACCACTGCCAACCTGTCTTAGCGTAACGCGAGTCGAGGGGGACGTCGTCGCGGTAGCGACGACGGACGCCGAGACGAGCACGTGACACCACTGCCAACCTGTCTTAGCGTAACGCGAGTCGAGGCGGACGTCGTCGCGATAGCGACGACGGAAGCCGAGACGAGCACGTGACACCACTGCCACCCTGTCTTAGCGTAACGCGAGTCGAGGCGGACGTCATCGCGGTAGCGACGACGGACGCCAAGACGAGCACGTGACACCACTGCCAACCTGTCTTAGCGTAACGCGAGTCGAGGCGGACGTCGTCGCGGTAGCGACGACAGACGCCGAGACAAGCACGTGACACCACTGCCAACCTGTCTTAGCGTAACGCGAGTCGAGGCATGTGACACCACTGCCAACCTGTCTTAGCGTAGCGCGAGCCGAGGCGGACGTCGTGGCGGTAGCGACGACGGACGCCGAGACGAGCACGTGACACCACTGCCACCCTGTCTTAGCGTAGCGCGAGTCGAGGCGGACGTCGTCGCGGTAGCGACGACCGACGCCAAGACGAGCACGTGACACCACTGCCACCCTGTCTTAGCGTAACGTGAGTCGAGCCGGACATCGTCGTGGTAGCGACAACGGAAGCCGAGACGAGCACGTGACACCACTTCCACCCTGTCTTAGCGTAACGCGAGTCGAGGCGGACGTCGTTGCGGTAGTGACGACGGAAGCCGAGACGAGCACGTGACACCACTGCCCCCCTGTCATAGCGTAACGTGAGTCGAGGCGGACGTCGTCGCGGTAGCGACTACGGACGCCGAGACGAGCACGTGACACCACTGCCAACCTGTCTTAGCGTAACGCGAGTCGAGGCGGACATCGTCACAGTAGCGAGGACGGATGCCGAGACGAGCCCGTGACACCACTGCCAACCTGTCTTAGCGTAACGCGAGTTGAGTCGGACGTCGTCGCGGTAGTGACGATGCACGCCGAGACGAGCATGTGACACCACTGCCACCCTGTCTTAGCGTAGCGCGAGTCGAGGCGGACGTCGTCGCGGTAGCGACTACGGACGCCGAGACGAGCACGTGACACCACTGCCAACCTGTCTTAGCGTAACGCGAGTCGAGGCGGACGTCGTCACAGTAGCGAGGACGGATGCCGAGACGAGCCCGTGACACCACTGCCAACCTGTCTTAGCGTAACGCGAGTTGAGACGGACGTCGTCGCGGTAGTGACGATGGACGCCGAGACGAGCATGTGACACCACTGCCACCCTGTCTTAGCGTAACGCGAGTCAAGGCGGACGTCGTCGCGGTAGCGACGACGGACGCCGAGACGAGCATGTGACACCACTGCCACCCTGTCTTTGCGTAGCGCGAGTCGAGGCGGACGTCGTCACGGTAGCGACGACGGAAGCCGAGACGAGCACGTGACACCACTGCCCCCCTGTCTTAGCGTAACGAGAGTCGAGGCGGACGTCGTCACGGTAGCGACGACGGACGCCGAGACGAGCACGTGACACCACTGCCACCCTGTCTTAGTGTAACGCGAGTCGAGGCGGACGTTATCGCGGTAGCGACGACGGAAGCCGAGACGAGCATGTGACACCACTGCCACCCTGTCTTAGCGTAGCGCGAATCAAGGCGGAAGTCGTCGCGGTAGCGACAACGGACGCCGAGACATGCACGTGACACCACTGCCAACCTGTCTTAGCGTAGCGCGAGTCGAGGCGGACGTCGTCGCGGTAGCAACGACTGACGCCGAGACGAGAACGTGACACCACTGCCACCTTGTCTTAGCGTACCGCGAGTCGAGGCGGACGTCGTCACGGTAGCGACGACGGAAGCCGAGACGAGCACGTGACACCACTGCCACCCTGTCTTAGCGTAAGGCGTGTCGAGGCGGACGTCGTCGCAGTAGCGACGACGGACGCCGAGACGAGCACGTGACACCACTGCCAACCTGTCTTAGCGTAACACGAGTCGAGGCGGACGTCGTCGCGGTAGCGACGACGGACGCCGAGACAAGCACGTGACACCACTGCCAACCTGTCTTAGCGTAACGCGAGTCGAGGCAGACGTCGTCGCGGTAGCGACGACGGACGCCGAGACGAGCACGTGACACCACTGCCAACCTGTCTTAGCGTAGCGCGAGTCGAGGCAAGCATCGTCGCGGTAGCAACGACGGACGCCGAGACGAGCACGTGACACCACTGCCACCCTGTCTTAGCGTAGCGCGAGTCGAGGCGGACATCGTCGCGGTAGCGACGACGGAAGCCGAGACGAGCACGTGACACCACTTCCATCCTGTCTTAGCGTAACGCGAGTCGAGGCGGACGTCGTCGCGGTAGTGACGACAGAAGCCGAGACGAGCACGTGACACCACTGCCCCCCTGTCTTAGCGTAACGTGAGTCGAGGCGGACGTCGTCACGGTAGCGACGACGGACGCCGAGACGAGCACGTGACACCACTGCCACCCTGTCTTAGCGTAACGCGAGTCGAGGCGGACGTCGTCGCGGTAGCCACGACGGACGCCGAGACGAGCATGTGACACCACTGCCAACCTGTCTTAGCGTAACGCGAGTCGAGGCGGACGTCGTCACAGTAGCGAGGACGGACGCCGAGACGAGCCCGTGACACCACTGCCAACCTGTCTTAGCGTAACGCGAGTCGAGGCAGACGTCGTCGCGGTAGCGACGACGGAAGCCGAGACGAGCACGTGACACCACTTCCACCCTGTCTTAGCGTAACGTGAGTCGAGGCGGACGTCGTCGCGGTAGAGACGACAGACGCCGAGACGAGCACGTGACACCACTGCCACCCTGTCTTAGCGTAACGCGAGTCGAGGCGGACGTCGTCGCGGTAGCGACGCCGGACACCGAGACGAGCACGTGACACCACTGCCACCCTGTCTTAGCGTAACGCGAGTCGAGGCAAACATCGTCGCGGTAGCGACGACGGAAGCCGAGACGAGCACGTGACACCACTGCCACCCTGTATTAGCGTAACGCGAGTCGAGGCGGACGTCGTCGGGGTAGCGACGATGGACGCCGAGACGAGCACGTGACACCACTGCCAACCTGTCTTAGCGTAACACGAGTCGAGTCGGACATCATCGTGGTAGCGACGACGGACGCCGAGACGAGCACGTGACACCACTGCCAACCTGTCTTAGCGTAACGCGAGTCGAGGGGGACGTCGTCGCGGTAGCGACGACGGACGCCGAGACGAGCACGTGACACCACTGCCAACCTGTCTTAGCGTAACGCGAGTCGAGGCGGACGTCGTCGCGATAGCGACGACGGAAGCCGAGACGAGCACGTGACACCACTGCCACCCTGTCTTAGCGTAACGCGAGTCGAGGCGGACGTCGTCGCGGTAGCGACGACGGACGCCGAGACGAGCACGTGACACCACTGCCAACCTGTCTTAGCGTAACACGAGTCGAGGCGGACGTCGTCGCGGTAGCGACGACAGACGCCGAGACAAGCACGTGACACCACTGCCAACCTGTCTTAGCGTAACGCGAGTCGAGGCACGTGACACCACTGCCAACCTGTCTTAGCGTAGCGCGAGCCGAGGCGGACGTCGTGGCGGTAGCGACGACGGACGCCGAGACGAGCACATGACACCACTGCCACCCTGTCTTAGCGTAGCGCGAGTCGAGGCGGACGTCGTCGCGGTAGCGACGACCGACGCCAAGACGAGCACGTGACACCACTGCCACCCTGTCTTAGCGTAACGTGAGTCGAGGCGAACATCGTCGTGGTAGCGACGACGGAAGCCGAGACGAGCACGTGACACCACTTCCACCCTGTCTTAGCATAACGCGAGTCGAGGCGGACGTCGTCGCGGTAGTGACGACGGAAGCCGAGACGAGCACGTGACACCACTGCCCCCCTGTCATAGCGTAACGTGAGTCGAGGCGGACGTCGTCGCGGTAGCGACTACGGACGCCGAGACGAGCACGTGACACCACTGCCAACCTGTCTTAGCGTAACGCGAGTCGAGGCGGACGTCGTCATAGTAGCGAGGACGGATGCCGAGACGAGCCCGTGACACCACTGCCAACCTGTCTTAGCGTAACGCGAGTTGAGACGGACGTCGTCGCGGTAGTGACGATGGACGCCGAGACGAGCACGCGTCACCACTGCCACCCTGTCTTAGCGTAACTCGAGTCGAGGCGGACGTCGTCGCGGTAGCAATGACAGACGCCGAGACGAGCACGTGACACCACTGCCACCCTGTCTTAGCGTAACTCGAGTCGAGGCGGACGTCGTCGCGGTAGCGACGCCGGACGCCGAAACGAGCACGTGACACCACTGCCACCCTGTCTTAGCGTAACGCGAGTCCAGGCAGACGTCGTCGCGGTAGCAACGACGGAAGCCGAGACGAGCACGTGACACCACTGCCACCCTGTCTTAGCGTAACGCGAGTCGAGGCGGACGTCGTCGGGGTAGCGACGACGGACGCCGAGACGAGCACGTGACACCACTGCCACCCTGTCTTAGCGTAACACGAGTCGAGGCGGACGTCGTCGCGGTAGCAACGACAGACGCCGAGACGAGAACGTGACACCACTGCCACCCTGTCTTAGCGTAACGCGAGTCGAGGCGGACGTCGTCATGGTAGCGACGACGGAAGCCGAGACGAGCACGTGACACCACTGCCACCCTGTCTTAGCGTAACGCGAGTCGAGGCGGACGTCGTCGCGGTAGCGACGACGGACGCCGAGACGAGCACGTGACACCACTGCCAACCAGTCTTAGCGTAACGCGAGTCGAGGCGGACGTCGTCGCGGTAGCTACGACGGACGCCGAGACAAGCACATGACACCACTGCCAACCTGTCTTAGCGTAACGCGAGTCGAGGCAGACGTCGTAGCGGTAGCGACGACGGAAGCCGAGACGAGCACGTGACACCACTTCCACCCTGTCTTAGCGTAACGTGAGTCGAGGCGGACGTCGTCGCGGTAGTGACGATGGAAGCCGAGACGAGCACGTGACACCACTGCCACCCTGTCTTAGCGTAACGCGAGTCGAGGCGGACGTCGTCGCGGTAGCGACGCCGGACGCCGTGACGAGCACGTGACACCACTGCCACCCTGTCTTAGCGTAACGCGAGTCGAGGCCGACGTCATCGCGGTAGCGACAACGGACGCCGAGACAAGCACGTGACACCACTGCCACCCTGTCTTAGCGTAACGCGAGTCGAGGCGGACGTCGTCGGGGTAGCGAGGACGGACGCCGAGACGAGCACGTGACACCACTGCCAACCTGTCTTAGCGTAACACGAGTCGAGTCGGACATCATCGTGGTAGCGACGACGGACGCCGAGACGAGCACGTGACACCACTGCCAACCTGTCTTAGCGTAACGCGAGTCGAGGCGGACGTCGTCGCGGTAGCGACGACGGACGCCGAGACGAGCACGTGACACCACTGCCAACCTATCTTAGCGTAACGCGAGTCGAGGCGGACGTCGTCGCGATAGCGACGACGGAAGCCGAGACGAGCACGTGACACCACTGCCACGCTGTCTTAGCGTAACGCGAGTCGAGGCGGACGTCGTCGCGGTAGCGACGACGGACGCCGAGACAAGCACGTGACACCACTGCCAACCTGTCTTAGCGTAACGCGAGTCGAGGCGGACGTCGTCGCGGTAGCGACGACGGAAGCCAAGACGAGCACGTGACACCACTTCCACCCTGTCTTAGCGTAACGTGAGTCGAGGCGGACGTCGTCGCGGTAGTGACGACGGAAGCCGAGACGAGCACGTGACACCACTGCCACCCTGTCTTAGCGTAACGCGAGTCCAGGCGGACGTCGTCGCGGTAGCGACGCCGGACGCCGAGACGAGCACGTGACACCACTGCCACCCTGTCTTAGCGTAACGCGAGTCGAGGCCGACGTCGTCGCGGTAGCGACGACGGAAGCCGAGACGAGCACGTGACACCACTGCCACCCTGTATTAGCGTAACGCGAGTCGAGGCGGACGTCGTCGGGGTAGCGACGATGGACGCCGAGACGAGAACGTGACACCACTGCCAACCTGTCTTAGCGTAACACGAGTCGAGTCGGACATCATCGTGGTAGCGACGACGGACGCCAAGACGAGCACGTGACAGCACTGCCAACCTGTCTTAGCGTAACGCGAGTCGAGGCGGACGTCGTCGCGGTAGCGACGACGGACGCCGAGACGAGCACGTGACACCACTGCCAACCTGTCTTAGCGTAACGCGAGCCGAGGCGGACGTCGTCGCGATAGCGACGACGGAAGCCGAGACGAGCACGTGACACCACTGCCACCCTGTCTTAGCGTAACCCGAGTCGAGGCGGACGTCGTTGCGGTAGCGACGACGGACGCCGAGACGAGCACGTGACACCACTGCCACCCTGTCTTAGCATAACGCGAGTCGAGGCGGACGTCGTCGCGGTAGCGACGACGGACGCCGAGACGAGCACGTGACACCACTGCCACCCTGTCTTAGCGTAACGCGAGTCGAGGCGGATATCGTTTTGCGGTAGTGACGCCGGACGCCGAGACGAGCACGTGACACCACTGCCAACCTGTCTTAGCATAACGCGAGTCGAGGCGGACGTCGTCGCGGTAGCGACGACGGACGCCGAGACGAGCACGTGACACCACTGCCACCCTGTCTTAGCGTAGCGCGAGTCGAGGCGGACGTCGTCGCGGCAGCGACGACGGAAGCCGAGACGAGCACGTGACACCATTGCCACCCTGTCTTAGCGTAACGCGAGTCGAGGCGGACGTCATCGCGGTAGCGACGACGGAAGCCGAGACGAGCATGTGACACCACTGCCACCCTGTCTTAGCGTAGCGCGAGTCAAGGCGGACGTCGTCGCGGTAGCGACAACGGACGCCGAGACAAGCACGTGACACCACTGCCAACCTGTCTTAGCGTAGCGCGAGTCGAGGCGGACGTCGTCGCGGTAGCAACGACTGACGCCGAGACGAGAACGTGACACCACTGCCACCCTGTCTTAGCGTACCGCGAGTCGAGGCGGACGTCGTCACGGTAGCGACGACGGAAGCCGAGACGAGCACGTGACACCACTGCCACCCTGTCTTAGCGTAACGCGAGTCGAGGCGGACGTCGTCGCGGTAGCGACGACGGACGCCGAGACGAGCACGTGACACCACTGCCAACCTGTCTTAGCGTAACACGAGTCGAGGCGGACGTCGTCGCGGTAGCGACGACGGACGCCGAGACCAGCACGTGACACCACTGCCAACCTGTCTTAGCGTAACGCGAGTCGAGGCAGACGTCGTCGCGGTAGCGACGACGGACGCCGAGACGAGCACGTGACACCACTGCCAACCTGTCTTAGCGTAGCGCGAGTCGAGGCAAACATCGTCGCGGTAGCAACGACGGACGCCGAGACGAGCACGTGACACCACTGCCACCCTGTCTTAGCGTAGCGCGAGTCAAGGCGGACGTCGTCGCGGCAGCGACGACGGACGCCGAGACGAGCACGTGACACCACTGCCAACCTGTCTTAGCGTAACACGAGTCGAGTCGGACATCATCGTGGTAGCGACGACGGACGCCGAGACGAGCACGTGACACCACTGCCAACCTGTCTTAGCGTAACGCGAGTCGAGGCGGACGTCGTCGCGGTAGCGACGACGGACGCCGAGACGAGCACGTGACACCACTGCCAACCTATCTTAGCGTAACGCGAGTCGAGGCGGACGTCGTCGCGATAGCGACGACGGAAGCCGAGACGAGCACGTGACACCACTGCCACGCTGTCTTAGCGTAACGCGAGTCGAGGCGGACGTCGTCGCGGTAGCGACGACGGACGCCGAGACAAGCACGTGACACCACTGCCAACCTGTCTTAGCGTAACGCGAGTCGAGGCGGACGTCGTCGCGGTAGCGACGACGGAAGCCAAGACGAGCACATGACACCACTTCCACCCTGTCTTAGCGTAACGTGAGTCGAGGCGGACGTCGTCGCGGTAGTGACGACGGAAGCCGAGACGAGCACGTGACACCACTGCCACCCTGTCTTAGCGTAACGCGAGTCCAGGCGGACGTCGTCGCGGTAGCGACACCGGACGCCGAGACGAGCACGTGACACCACTGCCACCCTGTCTTAGCGTAACGCGAGTCGAGGCCGACGTCGTCGCGGTAGCGACGACGGAAGCCGAGACGAGCACGTGACACCACTGCCACCCTGTATTAGCGTAACGCGAGTCGAGGCGGACGTCGTCGGGGTAGCGACGATGGACGCCGAGACGAGAACGTGACACCACTGCCAACCTGTCTTAGCGTAACACGAGTCGAGTCGGACATCATCGTGGTAGCGACGACGGACGCCAAGACGAGCACGTGACAGCACTGCCAACCTGTCTTAGCGTAACGCGAGTCGAGGCGGACGTCGTCGCGGTAGCGACGACGGACGCCGAGACGAGCACGTGACACCACTGCCAACCTGTCTTAGCGTAACGCGAGCCGAGGCGGACGTCGTCGCGATAGCGACGACGGAAGCCGAGACGAGCACGTGACACCACTGCCACCCTGTCTTAGCGTAACCCGAGTCGAGGCGGACGTCGTTGCGGTAGCGACGACGGACGCCGAGACGAGCACGTGACACCACTGCCACCCTGTCTTAGCATAACGCGAGTCGAGGCGGACGTCGTCGCGGTAGCGACGACGGACGCCGAGACGAGCACGTGACACCACTGCCACCCTGTCTTAGCGTAACGCGAGTCGAGGCGGATATCGTTTTGCGGTAGTGACGCCGGACGCCGAGACGAGCACGTGACACCACTGCCAACCTGTCTTAGCATAACGCGAGTCGAGGCGGACGTCGTCGCGGTAGCGACGACGGACGCCGAGACGAGCACGTGACACCACTGCCACCCTGTCTTAGCGTAGCGCGAGTCGAGGCGGACGTCGTCGCGGCAGCGACGACAGAAGCCGAGACGAGCACGTGACACCATTGCCACCCTGTCTTAGCGTAACGCGAGTCGAGGCGGACGTCATCGCGGTAGCGACGACGGAAGCCGAGACGAGCATGTGACACCACTGCCACCCTGTCTTAGCGTAGCGCGAGTCAAGGCGGACGTCGTCGCGGTAGCGACAACGGACGCCGAGACAAGCACGTGACACCACTGCCAACCTGTCTTAGCGTAGCGCGAGTCGAGGCGGACGTCGTCGCGGTAGCAACGACTGACGCCGAGACGAGAACGTGACACCACTGCCACCCTGTCTTAGCGTACCGCGAGTCGAGGCGGACGTCGTCACGGTAGCGACGACGGAAGCCGAGACGAGCACGTGACACCACTGCCACCCTGTCTTAGCGTAACGCGAGTCGAGGCGGACGTCGTCGCGGTAGCGACGACGGACACCGAGACGAGCACGTGACACCACTGCCAACCTGTCTTAGCGTAACACGAGTCGAGGCGGACGTCGTCGCGGTAGCGACGACGGACGCCGAGACCAGCACGTGACACCACTGCCAACCTGTCTTAGCGTAACGCGAGTCGAGGCAGACGTCGTCGCGGTAGCGACGACGGACGCCGAGACGAGCACGTGACACCACTGCCAACCTGTCTTAGCGTAGCGCGAGTCGAGGCAAACATCGTCGCGGTAGCAACGACGGACGCCGAGACGAGCACGTGACACCACTGCCACCCTGTCTTAGCGTAGCGCGAGTCAAGGCGGACGTCGTCGCGGTAGCGACGACGGACGCCGAGACGAGCACGTGACACCACTTCCATCCTGTCTTAGCGTAACACGAGTCGAGGCGGACGTCGTCGCGGTAGTGACGATGGAAGCCGAGACGAGCACGTGACACCACTGCCCCCCTGTCTTAGCGTAACGAGAGTCGAGGCGGACGTCGTCACGGTAGCGACGACGGACGCCGAGACGAGCACGTGACACCACTGCCACCCTGTCTTAGCGTAACGCGAGTCGAGGCGGACGTCGTCGCGGTAGCTACGACGAACGCCGAGACAAGCACGTGACACCACTGCCAACCTGTCTTAGCGTAACGCGAGTCGAGGCAGACATCGTAGCGGTAGCGACGACGGAAGCCGAGACGAGCACGTGACACCACTTCCACCCTGTCTTAGCGTAACGTGAGTCGAGGCGGACGTCGTCGCGGTAGTGACGATGGAAGCCGAGACGAGCACGTGACACCACTGCCACCCTGTCTTAGCGTAACGCGAGTCGAGGCGGACGTCGTCGCGGTAGCGACGCCGGACGCCGTGAAGAGCACGTGACACCACTGCCACCCTGTCTTAGCGTAACGCGAGTCGAGGCCGACGTCATCGCGGTAGCGACAACGGACGCCGAGACAAGCACGTGACACCACTGCCACCCTGTCTTAGCGTAACGCGAGTCGAGGCGGACGTCGTCGGGGTAGCGAGGACGGACGCCGAGACGAGCACGTGACACCACTGCCAACCTGTCTTAGCGTAACACGAGTCGAGTCGGACATCATCGTGGTAGCGACGACGGACGCCGAGACGAGCACGTGACACCACTGCCAACCTGTCTTAGCGTAACGCGAGTCGAGGCGGACGTCGTCGCGGTAGCGACGACGGACGCCGAGACGAGCACGTGACACCACTGCCAACCTATCTTAGCGTAACGCGAGTCGAGGCGGACGTCCTCGCGATAGCGACGACGGAAGCCGAGACGAGCACGTGACACCACTGCCACCCTGTCTTAGCGTAACGCGACTCGAGGCGGACGTCGTCGCGGTAGCGACGACGGACGCCGAGACGAGCACGTGACACCACTGCCAACCTGTCTTAGCGTAACGCGAGTCGAGGCGGACGTCGTCGCGGTAGCGACGACGAACGCCGAGACAAGCACGTGACACCACTGCCAACCTGTCTTAGCGTAACGCGAGTCGAGGCAGACGTCGTCGCGGTAGCGACGACGGAAGCCGAGACGAGCACGTGACACCACTTCCACCCTGTCTTAGCGTAACGTGAGTCGAGGCGGACGTCGTCGCGGTAGTGACGACGGAAGCCGAGACGAGCACGTGACACCACTGCCACCCTGTCTTAGCGTAACGCGAGTTGAGGCCGACGTCGTCGCGGTAGCGACGACGGAAGCCGAGACGAGCACGTGACACCACTGCCACCCTGTATTAGCGTAACGCGAGTCGAGGCGGACGTCGTCGGGGTAGCGACGATGGACGCCGAGACGAGCACGTGACACCACTGCCAACCTGTCTTAGCGTAACAAGAGTCGAGTCGGACATCATCGTGGTAGCGACAACGGACGCCGAGACGAGCACGTGACAGCACTGCCAACCTGTCTTAGCGTAGCGCGAGTCGAGGCGGACGTCGTCGCGGTAGCGACGACGGACGCCGAGACGAGCACGTGACACCACTGCCAACCTGTCTTAGCGTAACGCGAGTCGAGGCGGACGTCGTCGCGATAGCGACGACGGAAGCCGAGACGAGCACGTGACACCACTGCCACCCTGTCTTAGCGTAACCTGAGTCGAGGCGGACGTCGTTGCGGTAGCGACGACGGACGCCGAGACGAGCACGTGACACCACTGCCACCCTGTCTTAGCGTAACGCGAGTCGAGGCGGATATCGTTGTGGTAGTGACGCCGGACGCCGAGACGAGCACGTGACACCACTGCCACCCTGTCTTAGCATAACGCGAGTCGAGGCGGACGTCGTCGCGGTAGCGACGACGGACGCCGAGACGAGCACGTGACACCACTGCCACCCTGTCTTAGCGTAGCGCGAGTCGAGGCGGACGTTGTCGCGGCAGCGACGACGGAAGCCGAGACGAGCACGTGACACCACTGCCACCCTGTCTTAGCGTAACGCGAGTCGAGGCGGACGTCATCGCGGTAGCGACGACGGAAGCCGAGACGAGCATGTGACACCACTGCCACCCTGTCTTAGCGTAGCGCGAGTCAAGGCGGACGTCATCGCGGTAGCGATAACGGACGCCGAGACAAGCACGTGACACCACTGCCAACCTGTCTTAGCGTAGCGCGAGTCGAGGCGGACGTCGTCGCGGTAGCAACGACTGACGCCGAGACGAGAACGTGACACCACTGCCACCCTGTCTTAGCGTACCGCGAGTCGAGGCGGACGTCGTCACGGTAGCGACGACGGAAGCCGAGACGAGCACGTGACACCACTGCCACCCTGTCTTAGCGTAACGCGAGTCGAGGCGGACGTCGTCGCGGTAGCGACGACGGACGCCGAGACGAGCACGTGACACCACTGCCAACCTGTCTTAGCGTAACACGAGTCGAGGCGGACGTCGTCGCGGTAGCGACGACGGACGCCGAGACAAGCACGTGACACCACTGCCAACCTGTCTTAGCGTAACGCGAGTCGAGGCAGACGTCGTCGCGGTAGCGACGACGGACGCCAAGACGAGCACGTGACACCACTGCCAACCTGTCTTAGCGTAACGCGAGTCGAGGCAGACGTCGTCGCGGTAGCGACGACGGAAGCCAAGACGAGCACATGACACCACTTCCACCCTGTCTTAGCGTAACGTGAGTCGAGGCGGACGTCGTCGCGGTAGTGACGACGGAAGCCGAGACGAGCACGTGACACCACTGCCACCCTGTCTTAGCGTAACGCGAGTCCAGGCGGACGTCGTCGCGGTAGCGACACCGGACGCCGAGACGAGCACGTGACACCACTGCCACCCTGTCTTAGCGTAACGCGAGTCGAGGCCGACGTCGTCGCGGTAGCGACGACGGAAGCCGAGACGAGCACGTGACACCACTGCCACCCTGTATTAGCGTAACGCGAGTCGAGGCGGACGTCGTCGGGGTAGCGACGATGGACGCCGAGACGAGAACGTGACACCACTGCCAACCTGTCTTAGCGTAACACGAGTCGAGTCGGACATCATCGTGGTAGCGACGACGGACGCCAAGACGAGCTCGTGACAGCACTGCCAACCTGTCTTAGCGTAACGCGAGTCGAGGCGGACGTCGTCGCGGTAGCGACGACGGACGCCGAGACGAGCACGTGACACCACTGCCAACCTGTCTTAGCGTAACGCGAGCCGAGGCGGACGTCGTCGCGATAGCGACGACGGAAGCCGAGACGAGCACGTGACACCACTGCCACCCTGTCTTAGCGTAACCCGAGTCGAGGCGGACGTCGTTGCGGTAGCGACGACGGACGCCGAGACGAGCACGTGACACCACTGCCACCCTGTCTTAGCATAACGCGAGTCGAGGCGGACGTCGTCGCGGTAGCGACGACGGACGCCGAGACGAGCACGTGACACCACTGCCACCCTGTCTTAGCGTAACGCGAGTCGAGGCGGATATCGTTTTGCGGTAGTGACGCCGGACGCCGAGACGAGCACGTGACACCACTGCCAACCTGTCTTAGCATAACGCGAGTCGAGGCGGACGTCGTCGCGGTAGCGACGACGGACGCCGAGACGAGCACGTGACACCACTGCCACCCTGTCTTAGCGTAGCGCGAGTCGAGGCGGACGTCGTAGCGGCAGCGACGACAGAAGCCGAGACGAGCACGTGACACCATTGCCACCCTGTCTTAGCGTAACGCGAGTCGAGGCGGACGTCATCGCGGTAGCGACGACGGAAGCCGAGACGAGCATGTGACACCACTGCCACCCTGTCTTAGCGTAGCGCGAGTCAAGGCGGACGTCGTCGCGGTAGCGACAACGGACGCCGAGACAAGCACGTGACACCACTGCCAACCTGTCTTAGCGTAGCGCGAGTCGAGGCGGACGTCGTCGCGGTAGCAACGACTGACGCCGAGACGAGAACGTGACACCACTGCCACCCTGTCTTAGCGTACCGCGAGTCGAGGCGGACGTCGTCACGGTAGCGACGACGGAAGCCGAGACGAGCACGTGACACCACTGCCACCCTGTCTTAGCGTAACGCGAGTCGAGGCGGACGTCGTCGCGGTAGCGACGACGGACACCGAGACGAGCACGTGACACCACTGCCAACCTGTCTTAGCGTAACACGAGTCGAGGCGGACGTCGTCGCGGTAGCGACGACGGACGCCGAGACCAGCACGTGACACCACTGCCAACCTGTCTTAGCGTAACGCGAGTCGAGGCAGACGTCGTCGCGGTAGCGACGACGGACGCCGAGACGAGCACGTGACACCACTGCCAACCTGTCTTAGCGTAGCGCGAGTCGAGGCAAACATCGTCGCGGTAGCAACGACGGACGCCGAGACGAGCACGTGACACCACTGCCACCCTGTCTTAGCGTAGCGCGAGTCAAGGCGGACGTCGTCGCGGTAGCGACGACGGACGCCGAGACGAGCACGTGACACCACTTCCATCCTGTCTTAGCGTAACACGAGTCGAGGCGGACGTCGTCGCGGTAGTGACGATGGAAGCCGAGACGAGCACGTGACACCACTGCCCCCCTGTCTTAGCGTAACGAGAGTCGAGGCGGACGTCGTCACGGTAGCGACGACGGACGCCGAGACGAGCACGTGACACCACTGCCACCCTGTCTTAGCGTAACGCGAGTCGAGGCGGACGTCGTCGCGGTAGCTACGACGAACGCCGAGACAAGCACGTGACACCACTGCCAACCTGTCTTAGCGTAACGCGAGTCGAGGCAGACATCGTAGCGGTAGCGACGACGGAAGCCGAGACGAGCACGTGACACCACTTCCACCCTGTCTTAGCGTAACGTGAGTCGAGGCGGACGTCGTCGCGGTAGTGACGATGGAAGCCGAGACGAGCACGTGACACCACTGCCACCCTGTCTTAGCGTAACGCGAGTCGAGGCGGACGTCGTCGCGGTAGCGACGCCGGACGCCGTGAAGAGCACGTGACACCACTGCCACCCTGTCTTAGCGTAACGCGAGTCGAGGCCGACGTCATCGCGGTAGCGACAACGGACGCCGAGACAAGCACGTGACACCACTGCCACCCTGTCTTAGCGTAACGCGAGTCGAGGCGGACGTCGTCGGGGTAGCGAGGACGGACGCCGAGACGAGCACGTGACACCACTGCCAACCTGTCTTAGCGTAACACGAGTCGAGTCGGACATCATCGTGGTAGCGACGACGGACGCCGAGACGAGCACGTGACACCACTGCCAACCTGTCTTAGCGTAACGCGAGTCGAGGCGGACGTCGTCGCGGTAGCGACGACGGACGCCGAGACGAGCACGTGACACCACTGCCAACCTATCTTAGCGTAACGCGAGTCGAGGCGGACGTCCTCGCGATAGCGACGACGGAAGCCGAGACGAGCACGTGACACCACTGCCACCCTGTCTTAGCGTAACGCGACTCGAGGCGGACGTCGTCGCGGTAGCGACGACGGACGCCGAGACGAGCACGTGACACCACTGCCAACCTGTCTTAGCGTAACGCGAGTCGAGGCGGACGTCGTCGCGGTAGCGACGACGAACGCCGAGACAAGCACGTGACACCACTGCCAACCTGTCTTAGCGTAACGCGAGTCGAGGCAGACGTCGTCGCGGTAGCGACGACGGAAGCCGAGACGAGCACGTGACACCACTTCCACCCTGTCTTAGCGTAACGTGAGTCGAGGCGGACGTCGTCGCGGTAGTGACGACGGAAGCCGAGACGAGCACGTGACACCACTGCCACCCTGTCTTAGCGTAACGCGAGTTGAGGCCGACGTCGTCGCGGTAGCGACGACGGAAGCCGAGACGAGCACGTGACACCACTGCCACCCTGTATTAGCGTAACGCGAGTCGAGGCGGACGTCGTCGGGGTAGCGACGATGGACGCCGAGACGAGCACGTGACACCACTGCCAACCTGTCTTAGCGTAACAAGAGTCGAGTCGGACATCATCGTGGTAGCGACAACGGACGCCGAGACGAGCACGTGACAGCACTGCCAACCTGTCTTAGCGTAGCGCGAGTCGAGGCGGACGTCGTCGCGGTAGCGACGACGGACGCCGAGACGAGCACGTGACACCACTGCCAACCTGTCTTAGCGTAACGCGAGTCGAGGCGGACGTCGTCGCGATAGCGACGACGGAAGCCGAGACGAGCACGTGACACCACTGCCACCCTGTCTTAGCGTAACCTGAGTCGAGGCGGACGTCGTTGCGGTAGCGACGACGGACGCCGAGACGAGCACGTGACACCACTGCCACCCTGTCTTAGCGTAACGCGAGTCGAGGCGGATATCGTTGTGGTAGTGACGCCGGACGCCGAGACGAGCACGTGACACCACTGCCACCCTGTCTTAGCATAACGCGAGTCGAGGCGGACGTCGTCGCGGTAGCGACGACGGACGCCGAGACGAGCACGTGACACCACTGCCACCCTGTCTTAGCGTAGCGCGAGTCGAGGCGGACGTTGTCGCGGCAGCGACGACGGAAGCCGAGACGAGCACGTGACACCACTGCCACCCTGTCTTAGCGTAACGCGAGTCGAGGCGGACGTCATCGCGGTAGCGACGACGGAAGCCGAGACGAGCATGTGACACCACTGCCACCCTGTCTTAGCGTAGCGCGAGTCAAGGCGGACGTCATCGCGGTAGCGATAACGGACGCCGAGACAAGCACGTGACACCACTGCCAACCTGTCTTAGCGTAGCGCGAGTCGAGGCGGACGTCGTCGCGGTAGCAACGACTGACGCCGAGACGAGAACGTGACACCACTGCCACCCTGTCTTAGCGTACCGCGAGTCGAGGCGGACGTCGTCACGGTAGCGACGACGGAAGCCGAGACGAGCACGTGACACCACTGCCACCCTGTCTTAGCGTAACGCGAGTCGAGGCGGACGTCGTCGCGGTAGCGACGACGGACGCCGAGACGAGCACGTGACACCACTGCCAACCTGTCTTAGCGTAACACGAGTCGAGGCGGACGTCGTCGCGGTAGCGACGACGGACGCCGAGACAAGCACGTGACACCACTGCCAACCTGTCTTAGCGTAACGCGAGTCGAGGCAGACGTCGTCGCGGTAGCGACGACGGACGCCAAGACGAGCACGTGACACCACTGCCAACCTGTCTTAGCGTAGCGCGAGTCGAGGCAAACATCGTCGCGGTAGCGACGACGGACGCCGAGACGAGCACGTGACACCACTGCCACCCTGTCTTAGCGTAGCGCGAGTCAAGGCGGACGTCATCGCGGTAGCGACGACGGACGCCGAGACGAGCACATGACACCACTGCCACCCTGTCTTAGCGTAACGCGAGTCGAGGCGGACATCGTCGCGGTAGCGACGACGGAAGCCGAGACGAGCACGTGACACCACTTCCATCCTGTCTTAGCGTAACGCGAGTCGAGGCGGACGTCGTCGCGGTAGTGACGACGGAAGCCGAGACGAGCACGTGACACCACTGCCCCCCTGTCTTAGCGTAACGAGAGTCGAGGCGGACGTCGTCACGGTAGCGACGACGGACGCCGAGACGAGCACGTGACACCACTGCCACCCTATCTTAGCGTAACGCGAGTCGAGGCGGACATCGTCGCGGTAGCAACGACGGACGCCGAGACGAGCACGTGACACCACTGCCAACCTGTCTTAGCGTAACGCGAGTCGAGGCGGACGTCGTCACAGTAGCGAGGACGGACGCCGAGACGAGCCCATGACACCACTGCCAACCTGTCTTAGCGTAACACGAGTCGAGGCAGACGTCGTCGCGGTAGCGACGACGGAAGCCGAGACGAGCACGTGACACCACTTCCACCCTGTCTTAGCGTAACGTGAGTCGAGGCGGACGTCGTCGCGGTAGCGACGACAGACGCCGAGACGAGCACGTGACACCACTGCCACCCTGTCTTAGCGTAACGCGAGTTGAGGCAGACGTCGTCGCGGTAGCGACGCCGGACGCCGAGACGAGCACGTGACACCACTGCCACCCTGTCTTAGCGTAACGCGAGTCGAGGCAAACATCGTCGCGGTAGCGACGACGGAAGCCGAGACGAGCACGTGACACCACTGCCACCCTGTATTAGCGTAACGCGAGTCGAGGCGGACGTCGTCGGGGTAGCGACGATGGACGCCGAGACGAGCACGTGACACCACTGCCAACCTGTCTTAGCGTAACACGAGTCGAGTCGGACATCATCGTGGTAGCGACGACGGACGCCGAGACGAGCACGTGACACCACTGCCAACCTGTCTTAGCGTAACGCGAGTCGAGGGGGACGTCGTCGCGGTAGCGACGACGGACGCCGAGACGAGCACGTGACACCACTGCCAACCTGTCTTAGCGTAACGCGAGTCGAGGCGGACGTCGTCGCGATAGCGACGACGGAAGCCGAGACGAGCACGTGACACCACTGCCACCCTGTCTTAGCGTAACGCGAGTCGAGGCAGACGTCGTCGCGGTAGCGACGACGGACGCCGAGACGAGCACGTGACACCACTGCCAACCTGTCTTAGCGTAACGCGACTCGAGGCGGACGTCGTCGCGGTAGCGACGACGGACGCCGAGACGAGCACGTGACACCACTGCCAACCTGTCTTAGCGTAACGCGAGTCGAGGCGGACGTCGTCGCGGTAGCGACGACGAACGCCGAGACAAGCACGTGACACCACTGCCAACCTGTCTTAGCGTAACGCGAGTCGAGGCAGACGTCGTCGCGGTAGCGACGACGGAAGCCGAGACGAGCACGTGACACCACTTCCACCCTGTCTTAGCGTAACGTGAGTCGAGGCGGACGTCGTCGCGGTAGTGACGACGAAAGCCGAGACGAGCACGTGACACCACTGCCACCCTGTCTTAGCGTAACGCGAGTTGAGGCCGACGTCGTCGCGGTAGCGACGACGGAAGCCGAGACGAGCACGTGACACCACTGCCACCCTGTATTAGCGTAACGCGAGTCGAGGCGGACGTCGTCGGGGTAGCGACGATGGACGCCGAGACGAGCACGTGACACCACTGCCAACCTGTCTTAGCGTAACAAGAGTCGAGTCGGACATCATCGTGGTAGCGACAACGGACGCCGAGACGAGCACGTGACAGCACTGCCAACCTGTCTTAGCGTAGCGCGAGTCGAGGCGGACGTCGTCGCGGTAGCGACGACGGACGCCGAGACGAGCACGTGACACCACTGCCAACCTGTCTTAGCGTAACGCGAGTCGAGGCGGACGTCGTCGCGATAGCGACGACGGAAGCCGAGACGAGCACGTGACACCACTGCCACCCTGTCTTAGCGTAACCTGAGTCGAGGCGGACGTCGTTGCGGTAGCGACGACGGACGCCGAGACGAGCACGTGACACCACTGCCACCCTGTCTTAGCGTAACGCGAGTCGAGGCGGATATCGTTGTGGTAGTGACGCCGGACGCCGAGACGAGCACGTGACACCACTGCCACCCTGTCTTAGCATAACGCGAGTCGAGGCGGACGTCGTCGCGGTAGCGACGACGGACGCCGAGACGAGCACGTGACACCACTGCCACCCTGTCTTAGCGTAGCGCGAGTCGAGGCGGACGTTGTCGCGGCAGCGACGACGGAAGCCGAGACGAGCACGTGACACCACTGCCACCCTGTCTTAGCGTAACGCGAGTCGAGGCGGACGTCATCGCGGTAGCGACGACGGAAGCCGAGACGAGCATGTGACACCACTGCCACCCTGTCTTAGCGTAGCGCGAGTCAAGGCGGACGTCATCGCGGTAGCGATAACGGACGCCGAGACAAGCACGTGACACCACTGCCAACCTGTCTTAGCGTAGCGCGAGTCGAGGCGGACGTCGTCGCGGTAGCAACGACTGACGCCGAGACGAGAACGTGACACCACTGCCACCCTGTCTTAGCGTACCGCGAGTCGAGGCGGACGTCGTCACGGTAGCGACGACGGAAGCCGAGACGAGCACGTGACACCACTGCCACCCTGTCTTAGCGTAACGCGAGTCGAGGCGGACGTCGTCGCGGTAGCGACGACGGACGCCGAGACGAGCACGTGACACCACTGCCAACCTGTCTTAGCGTAACACGAGTCGAGGCGGACGTCGTCGCGGTAGCGACGACGGACGCCGAGACAAGCACGTGACACCACTGCCAACCTGTCTTAGCGTAACGCGAGTCGAGGCAGACGTCGTCGCGGTAGCGACGACGGACGCCAAGACGAGCACGTGACACCACTGCCAACCTGTCTTAGCGTAGCGCGAGTCGAGGCAAACATCGTCGCGGTAGCGACGACGGACGCCGAGACGAGCACGTGACACCACTGCCACCCTGTCTTAGCGTAGCGCGAGTCAAGGCGGACGTCATCGCGGTAGCGACGACGGACGCCGAGACGAGCACATGACACCACTGCCACCCTGTCTTAGCGTAACGCGAGTCGAGGCGGACATCGTCGCGGTAGCGACGACGGAAGCCGAGACGAGCACGTGACACCACTTCCATCCTGTCTTAGCGTAACGCGAGTCGAGGCGGACGTCGTCGCGGTAGTGACGACGGAAGCCGAGACGAGCACGTGACACCACTGCCCCCCTGTCTTAGCGTAACGAGAGTCGAGGCGGACGTCGTCACGGTAGCGACGACGGACGCCGAGACGAGCACGTGACACCACTGCCACCCTATCTTAGCGTAACGCGAGTCGAGGCGGACATCGTCGCGGTAGCAACGACGGACGCCGAGACGAGCACGTGACACCACTGCCAACCTGTCTTAGCGTAACGCGAGTCGAGGCGGACGTCGTCACAGTAGCGAGGACGGACGCCGAGACGAGCCCATGACACCACTGCCAACCTGTCTTAGCGTAACACGAGTCGAGGCAGACGTCGTCGCGGTAGCGACGACGGAAGCCGAGACGAGCACGTGACACCACTTCCACCCTGTCTTAGCGTAACGTGAGTCGAGGCGGACGTCGTCGCGGTAGCGACGACAGACGCCGAGACGAGCACGTGACACCACTGCCACCCTGTCTTAGCGTAACGCGAGTTGAGGCAGACGTCGTCGCGGTAGCGACGCCGGACGCCGAGACGAGCACGTGACACCACTGCCACCCTGTCTTAGCGTAACGCGAGTCGAGGCAAACATCGTCGCGGTAGCGACGACGGAAGCCGAGACGAGCACGTGACACCACTGCCACCCTGTATTAGCGTAACGCGAGTCGAGGCGGACGTCGTCGGGGTAGCGACGATGGACGCCGAGACGAGCACGTGACACCACTGCCAACCTGTCTTAGCGTAACACGAGTCGAGTCGGACATCATCGTGGTAGCGACGACGGACGCCGAGACGAGCACGTGACACCACTGCCAACCTGTCTTAGCGTAACGCGAGTCGAGGGGGACGTCGTCGCGGTAGCGACGACGGACGCCGAGACGAGCACGTGACACCACTGCCAACCTGTCTTAGCGTAACGCGAGTCGAGGCGGACGTCGTCGCGATAGCGACGACGGAAGCCGAGACGAGCACGTGACACCACTGCCACCCTGTCTTAGCGTAACGCGAGTCGAGGCAGACGTCGTCGCGGTAGCGACGACGGACGCCGAGACGAGCACGTGACACCACTGCCAACCTGTCTTAGCGTAACGCGAGTCGAGGCGGACGTCGTCGCGGTAGCGATGACGGACGCCGAGACAAGCACGTGACACCACTGCCAACCTGTCTTAGCGTAACGCGAGTCGAGGCAGACGTCGTCGCGGTAGCGAAGACGGACGCCGAGACGAGCACGTGACACCACTGCAAACCTGTCTTAGCGTAACGCGAGCCGAGGCGGACGTCGTGGCGGTAGCGACGACGGACGCCGAGACGAGCACGTGACACCACTGCCAGCCTGTCTTAGCGTAGCGCGAGTCGAGGCGGACGTCGTCGCGGTAGCGACGACGGACGCCGAGACGAGCACGTGACACCACTGCCACCCTGTCTTAGCGTAACGCGAGTCGAGGCGGACATCGTCGCGGTAGTGACGACGGAAGCCGAGACGAGCACGTGACACCTCTTCCACCCTGTCTTAGCGTAACGCGAGTCGAGGCGGACGTCGTCGCGGTAGTGACGACGGAAGCCGAGACGAGCACGTGACACCACTGCCCCCCTGTCATAGCGTAACGTGAGTCGAGGCGGACGTCATCGCGGTAGCGACTACGGACGCCGAGACGAGCACGTGACACCACTGCCAACCTGTCTTAGCGTAACGCGAGTCGAGGCGGACGTCGTCGCGGTAGCAATGACGGACGCCGAGACGAGCACGTGACACCACTGCCAACCTGTCTTAGCGTAACGCGAGTCGAGGCGGACGTCGCCACAGTAGCGAGAAAGGACGCCGAGACGAGCCCGTGACACCACTGCCAACCTGTCTTAGCGTAACGCGAGTCGAGGCAGACGTCGTCGCGGTAGCGACGACGGAAGCCGAGACGAGCACGTGACACCACTTCCACCCTGTCTTAGCGTAACGTGAGTCGAGGCGGACGTCGTCGCGGTAGAGACGACAGACGCCGAGACGAGCACGTGACACCACTGCCACCCTGTCTTAGCGTAACGCGAGTCGAGGCGGACGTCGTCGCGGTAGCGACGCCGGACGCCGAGACGAGCACGTGACACCACTGCCACCCTGTCTTAGCGTAACGCGAGTCGAGGCACACATCGTCGCGGTAGCGACGACGGAAGCCGAGACAAGCACGTGACACCACTGCCACCCTGTATTAGCGTAACGTGAGTCGAGGCGGACGTCGTCGGGGTAGCGACGATGGACGCCGAGACGAGCACGTGACACCACTGCCAACCTGTCTTAGCGTAACACGAGTCGAGTCGGACATCATCGTGGTAGCGACGACGGACGCCGAGACGAGCACGTGACACCACTGCCAACCTGTCTTAGCGTAACGCGAGTCGAGGGGGACGTCGTCGCGGTAGCGACGACGGACGCCGAGACGAGCACGTGACACCACTGCCAACCTGTCTTAGCGTAACGCGAGTCGAGGCGGACGTCGTCGCGATAGCGACGACGGAAGCCGAGACGAGCACGTGACACCACTGCCACCCTGTCTTAGCGTAACGCGAGTCGAGGCGGACGTCGTCGCGGTAGCGACGACGAACGCCGAGACGAGCACGTGACACCACTGCCAACCTGTCTTAGCGTAACGCGAGTCGAGGCGGACGTCGTCGCGGTAGCGACGACGGACGCCGAGACAAGCACGTGACACCACTGCCAACCTGTCTTAGCGTAACGCGAGTCGAGGCAGACGTCGTCGCGGTAGCGACGACGGACGCCGAGACGAGCACGTGACACCACTGCCAACCTGTCTTAGCGTAGCGCGAGCCGAGGCGGACGTCGTGGCGGTAGCGACGACGGACGCCGAGACGAGCACGTGACACCACTGCCAGCCTGTCTTAGCGTAGCGCGAGTCGAGGCGGACGTCGTCGCGGTAGCGACGACGGACGCCGAGACGAGCACGTGACACCACTGCCACCCTGTCTTAGCGTAACGCGAGTCGAGGCGGACATCGTCGCGGTAGCGACGACGGAAGCCGAGACGAGCACGTGACACCACTTCCACCCTGTCTTAGCGTAACGCGAGTCGAGGCGGACGTCGTCACGGTAGTGACGACGGAAGCCGAGACGAGCACGTGACACCACTGCCCCCCTGTCATAGCGTAACGTGAGTCGAGGCGGACGTCGTCGCGGTAGCGACTACGGACGCCGAGACGAGCATGTGACACCACTGCCAACCTGTCTTAGCGTAACGCGAGTCGAGGCGGACGTCGTCGCGGTAGCAATGACGGACGCCGAGACGAGCACGTGACACCACTACCAACCTGTCTTAGCGTAACGCGAGTCGAGGCGGACGTCGTCACAGTAGCGAGGACGGATGCCGAGACGAGCCCGTGACACCACTGCCAACCTGTCTTAGCGTAACGCGAGTTGAGACGGACATCGTCGCGGTAGTGACGATGGACGCCGAGACGAGCACGCGACACCACTGCCACCCTGTCTTAGCGTAGCGCGAGTCGAGCCGGACGTCGTCGCGGTAGCAACGACAGACGCCGAGACGAGCACGTGACACCACTGCCACCCTGTCTTAGCGTAACGCGAGTCGAGGCGGACGTCGTCGCGGTAGCGACGCCGGACGTCGAGACGAGCACGTGACACCACTGCCACCCTGTCTTAGCGTAACGCAAGTTGAGGCGGACGTCGTCGCGGTAGCGACGACGGACGCCGAGACGAGCACGTGACACCACTGCCACCCTGTCTTAGCGTAACGCGAGTCGAGGCGGATATCGTTGCGGTAGTGACGCCGGACGCCGAGACGAGCACGTGACACCACTGCCACCCTGTCTTAGCATAACTCGAGTCGAGGCGGACGTCGTCGTGGTAGCGACGACGGACGCCGAGACGAGCATGTGACACCACTGCCACCCTGTCTTAGCGTAGCGCGAGTCGAGGCGGACGTCGTCGCGGCAGCGACGACGGAAGCCGAGACGAGCACGTGACACCACTGCCACCCTGTCTTAGCGTAACGCGAGTCGAGGCGGACGTCGTCGCGGTAGCGACGCCGGACGCCGAGACGAGCACGTGACACCACTGCCACCCTGTCTTAGCGTAACGCGAGTCGAGGCACACATCGTCGCGGTAGCGACGACGGAAGCCGAGACAAGCACGTGACACCACTGCCACCCTGTATTAGCGTAACGTGAGTCGAGGCGGACGTCGTCGGGGTAGCGACGATGGACGCCGAGACGAGCACGTGACACCACTGCCAACCTGTCTTAGCGTAACACGAGTCGAGTCGGACATCATCGTGGTAGCGACGACGGACGCCGAGACGAGCACGTGACACCACTGCCAACCTGTCTTAGCGTAACGCGAGTCGAGGGGGACGTCGTCGCGGTAGCGACGACGGACGCCGAGACGAGCACGTGACACCACTGCCAACCTGTCTTAGCGTAACGCGAGTCGAGGCGGACGTCGTCGCGATAGCGACGACGGAAGCCGAGACGAGCACGTGACACCACTGCCACCCTGTCTTAGCGTAACGCGAGTCGAGGCGGACGTCGTCGCGGTAGCGACGACGAACGCCGAGACGAGCACGTGACACCACTGCCAACCTGTCTTAGCGTAACGCGAGTCGAGGCGGATGTCGTCGCGGTAGCGACGACGGACGCCGAGACAAGCACGTGACACCACTGCCAACCTGTCTTAGCGTAACGCGAGTCGAGGCAGACGTCGTCGCGGTAGCGACGACGGACGCCGAGACGAGCACGTGACACCACTGCCAACCTGTCTTAGCGTAGCGCGAGCCGAGGCGGACGTCGTGGCGGTAGCGACGACGGACGCCGAGACGAGCACGTGACACCACTGCCAGCCTGTCTTAGCGTAGCGCGAGTCGAGGCGGACGTCGTCGCGGTAGCGACGACGGACGCCGAGACGAGCACGTGACACCACTGCCACCCTGTCTTAGCGTAACGCGAGTCGAGGCGGACATCGTCGCGGTAGCGACGACGGAAGCCGAGACGAGCACGTGACACCACTTCCACCCTGTCTTAGCGTAACGCGAGTCGAGGCGGACGTCGTCACGGTAGTGACGACGGAAGCCGAGACGAGCACGTGACACCACTGCCCCCCTGTCATAGCGTAACGTGAGTCGAGGCGGACGTCGTCGCGGTAGCGACTACGGACGCCGAGACGAGCATGTGACACCACTGCCAACCTGTCTTAGCGTAACGCGAGTCGAGGCGGACGTCGTCGCGGTAGCAATGACGGACGCCGAGACGAGCACGTGACACCACTGCCAACCTGTCTTAGCGTAACGCGAGTCGAGGCGGACGTCGTCACAGTAGCGAGGACGGATGCCGAGACGAGCCCGTGACACCACTGCCAACCTGTCTTAGCGTAACGCGAGTTGAGACGGACATCGTCGCGGTAGTGACGATGGACGCCGAGACGAGCACGCGACACCACTGCCACCCTGTCTTAGCGTAGCGCGAGTCGAGCCGGACGTCGTCGCGGTAGCAACGACAGACGCCGAGACGAGCACGTGACACCACTGCCACCCTGTCTTAGCGTAACGCGAGTCGAGGCGGACGTCGTCGCGGTAGCGACGCCGGACGTCGAGACGAGCACGTGACACCACTGCCACCCTGTCTTAGCGTAACGCAAGTTGAGGCGGACGTCGTCGCGGTAGCGACGACGGACGCCGAGACGAGCACGTGACACCACTGCCACCCTGTCTTAGCGTAACGCGAGTCGAGGCGGATATCGTTGCGGTAGTGACGCCGGACGCCGAGACGAGCACGTGACACCACTGCCACCCTGTCTTAGCATAACTCGAGTCGAGGCGGACGTCGTCGTGGTAGCGACGACGGACGCCGAGACGAGCATGTGACACCACTGCCACCCTGTCTTAGCGTAGCGCGAGTCGAGGCGGACGTCGTCGCGGCAGCGACGACGGAAGCCGAGACGAGCACGTGACACCACTGCCACCCTGTCTTAGCGTAACGCGAGTCGAGGCGGACGTCATCGCGGTAGCGACGACGGAAGCCGAGACGAGCATGTGACACCACTGCCACCCTGTCTTAGCGTAGCGCGAGTCAAGGCGGACGTCGTCGCGGTAGCGACAACGGACGCCGAGACAAGCACGTGACACCACTGCCACCCTGTCTTAGCGTAGCGCGAGTCGAGGCGGACGTCATCGCGGTAGCAACGACTGACGCCGAGACGAGAACGTGACACCACTGCCACCCTGTCTTAGCGTACCGCGAGTCGAGGCGGACGTCGTCACGGTAGCGACGACGGAAGCCGAGACGAGCACGTGACACCACTGCCACCCTGTCTTAGCGTAACGCGAGTCGAGGCGGACGTCCTCGCGGTAGCGACGACGGACGCCGAGACGAGCACGTGACACCACTGCCAACCTGTCTTAGCGTAACGCGAGTCGAGGCGGACGTCGTCGCGGTAGCGACGACGGACGCCGAGACAAGCACGTGACACCACTGCCAACCTGTCTTAGCGTAACGCGAGTCGAGGCAGACGTCGTCGCGGTAGCGACGACGGACGCCGAGACGAGCACGTGACACCACTGCCAACCTGTCTTAGCGTAGCGCGAGCCGAGGCGGACGTCGTGGCGGTAGCGACGACGGACGCCGAGACGAGCACGTGACACCACTGCCACCCTGTCTTAGCGTAGCGCGAGTCGAGGCGGACGTCGTCGCGGTAGCGACGACGGACGCCGAGACGAGCACGTGACACCACTGCCACCCTGTCTTAGCGTAACGCGAGTCGAGGCGGACATCGTCGCGGTAGTGACGCCGGACGCCGAGACGAGCACGTGACACCACTTCCACCCTGTCTTAGCGTAACTCGAGTCGAGGCGGACGTCGTCGCGGTAGCGACGACGGAAGCCGAGACGAGCACGTGACACCACTGCCCCCCTGTCATAGCGTAGCGCGAGTCGAGGCGGACGTCGTCGCGGTAGCGACTACGGACGCCGAGACGAGCATGTGACACCACTGCCACCCTGTCTTAGCGTAACGCGAGTCGAGGCGGACGTCATCGCGGTAGCGACGACGGAAGCCGAGACGAGCATGTGACACCACTGCCACCCTGTCTTAGCGTAGCGCGAGTCAAGGCGGACGTCGTCGCGGTAGCGACAACGGACGCCGAGACAAGCACGTGACACCACTGCCACCCTGTCTTAGCGTAGCGCGAGTCGAGGCGGACGTCGTCGCGGTAGCAACGACTGACGCCGAGACGAGAACGTGACACCACTGCCACCCTGTCTTAGCGTACCGCGAGTCGAGGCGGACGTCGTCACGGTAGCGACGACGGAAGCCGAGACGAGCACGTGACACCACTGCCACCCTGTCTTAGCGTAACGCGAGTCGAGGCGGACGTCATCGCGGTAGCGACGACGGACGCCGAGACGAGCACGTGACACCACTGCCAACCTGTCTTAGCGTAACACGAGTCGAGGCGGACGTCGTCGCGGTAGCGACGACGGACGCTGAGACAAGCACGTGACACCACTGCCAACCTGTCTTAGCGTAACGCGAGTCGAGGCAGACGTCGTCGCGGTAGCGACGACGGACGCCGAGACGAGCACGTGACACCACTGCCAACCTGTCTTAGCGTAGCGCGAGCCGAGGCGGACGTCGTGGCGGTAGCGACGACGGACGCCGAGACGAGCACGTGACACCACTGCGAGCCTGTCTGAGCGTAGCGCGAGTCGAGGCGGACGTCGTCGCGGTAGCGACGACGGACGCCGAGACGAGCACGTGACACCACTGCCACCCTGTCTTAGCGTAACGCGAGTCGAGGCGGACATCGTCGCGGTAGCGACGACGGAAGCCGAGACGAGCACGTGACACCACTTCCACCCTGTCTTAGCGTAACGCGAGTCGAGGCGGACGTCGTCGCGGTAGTGACGACGGAAGCCGAGACGAGCACGTGACACCACTGCCCCCCTGTCATAGCGTAACGTGAGTCGAGGCGGACGTCGTCGCGGTAGCGACTACGGACGCCGAGACGAGCACGTGACACCACTGCCAACCTGTCTTAGCGTAACACGAGTCGAGGCGGACGTCGTCGCGGTAGCGACGACGGACGCTGAGACAAGCACGTGACACCACTGCCAACCTGTCTTAGCGTAACGCGAGTCGAGGCGGACATCGTCGCGGTAGCGACGATGGAAGCCGAGACGAGCACGTGACACCACTTCCACCCTGTCTTAGCGTAACGCGAGTCGAGGCGGACGTCGTCGCGGTAGTGACGACGGAAGCCGAGACGAGCACGTGACACCACTGCCACCCTGTCTTAGCGTAACGCGAGTCGAGGCGGACATCGTCGCGGTAGCGACGACGGAAGCCGAGACGAGCACGTGACACCACTTCCACCCTGTCTTAGCGTAACGCGAGTCGAGGCGGACGTCGTCGCGGTAGTGACGACGGAAGCCGAGACGAGCACGTGACACCACTGCCCCCCTGTCATAGCGTAACGTGAGTCGAGGCGGACGTCGTCGCGGTAGCGACTACGGACGCCGAGACGAGCACGTGACACCACTGCCAACCTGTCTTAGCGTAACGCGAGTCGAGGCGGACGTCGTCGCGGTAGCAATGACGGACGCCGAGACGAGCACGTGACACCACTGCCAACCTGTCTTAGCGTAACGCGAGTCGAGGCGGACGTCGTCACAGTAGCGAGGACGGATGCCGAGACGAGCCCGTGACACCACTGCCATCCTGTCTTAGCGTAACGCGAGTCGAGGCAGACGTCGTCGCGGTAGCGACGACGGAAGCCGAGACGAGCACGTGACACCACTTCCACCCTGTCTTAGCGTAACGTGAGTCGAGGCGGACGTCGTCGCGGTAGCGACGACAGACGCCGAGACGAGCACGTGACACCACTGCCACCCTGTCTTAGCGTAACGCGAGTTGAGGCGGACGTCGTCGCGGTAGCGACGCCGGACGCCGAGACGAGCACGTGACACCACTGCCACCCTGTCTTAGCGTAACGCGAGTCGAGGCAAACATCGTCGCGGTAGCGACGACGGAAGCCGAGACGAGCACGTGACACCACTTCCACCCTGTCTTAGCGTAACGCGAGTCGAGGCGGACGTCGTCGCGGTAGTGACGACGGAAGCCGAGACGAGCACGTGACACCACTGCCCCCCTGTCATAGCGTAACGTGAGTCGAGGCGGACGTCGTCGCGGTAGCGACTACGGACGCCGAGACGAGCATGTGACACCACTGCCAACCTGTCTTAGCGTAACGCGAGTCGAGGCGGACGTCGTCGCGGTAGCAATGACGGACGCCGAGACGAGCACGTGACACCACTGCCAACCTGTCTTAGCGTAACGCGAGTCGAGGCGGACGTCGTCACAGTAGCGAGGACGGATGCCGAGACGAGCCCGTGACACCACTGCCAACCTGTCTTAGCGTAACGCGAGTTGAGACGGACATCGTCGCGGTAGTGACGATGGACGCCGAGACGAGCACGCGACACCACTGCCACCCTGTCTTAGCGTAGCGCGAGTCGAGCCGGACGTCGTCGCGGTAGCAACGACAGACGCCGAGACGAGCACGTGACACCACTGCCACCCTGTCTTAGCGTAACGCGAGTCGAGGCGGACGTCGTCGCGGTAGCGACGCCGGACGTCGAGACGAGCACGTGACACCACTGCCACCCTGTCTTAGCGTAACGCAAGTCGAGGCGGACGTCGTCGCGGTAGCGACGACGGACGCCGAGACGAGCACGTGACACCACTGCCACCCTGTCTTAGCGTAACGCGAGTCGAGGCGGATATCGTTGCGGTAGTGACGCCGGACGCCGAGACGAGCACGTGACACCACTGCCACCCTGTCTTAGCATAACTCGAGTCGAGGCGGACGTCGTCGTGGTAGCGACGACGGACGCCGAGACGAGCATGTGACACCACTGCCACCCTGTCTTAGCGTAGCGCGAGTCGAGGCGGACGTCGTCGCGGCAGCGACGACGGAAGCCGAGACGAGCACGTGACACCACTGCCACCCTGTCTTAGCGTAACGCGAGTCGAGGCGGACGTCATCGCGGTAGCGACGACGGACGCCGAGACGAGCACGTGACACCACTGCCAACCTGTCTTAGCGTAACACGAGTCGAGGCGGACGTCGTCGCGGTAGCGACGACGGACGCTGAGACAAGCACGTGACACCACTGCCAACCTGTCTTAGCGTAACGCGAGTCGAGGCAGACGTCGTCGCGGTAGCGACGACGGACGCCGAGACGAGCACGTGACACCACTGCCAACCTGTCTTAGCGTAGCGCGAGCCGAGGCGGACGTCGTGGCGGTAGCGACGACGGACGCCGAGACGAGCACGTGACACCACTGCGAGCCTGTCTGAGCGTAGCGCGAGTCGAGGCGGACGTCGTCGCGGTAGCGACGACGGACGCCGAG
The DNA here is from genome assembly GCA_963921465.1 of Triticum timopheevii. Classification (NCBI taxonomy): domain Eukaryota; kingdom Viridiplantae; phylum Streptophyta; class Magnoliopsida; order Poales; family Poaceae; genus Triticum; species Triticum timopheevii. Next base: position 310,555,984 of record OY997266.1, on the reverse strand, counting down.
ACGAGCACGTGACACCACTGCCACCCTGTCTTAGCGTAACGCGAGTCGAGGCGGACATCGTCGCGGTAGCGACGACGGAAGCCGAGACGAGCACGTGACACCACTTCCACCCTGTCTTAGCGTAACGCGAGTCGAGGCGGACGTCGTCGCGGTAGTGACGACGGAAGCCGAGACGAGCACGTGACACCACTGCCCCCCTGTCATAGCGTAACGTGAGTCGAGGCGGACGTCGTCGCGGTAGCGACTACGGACGCCGAGACGAGCACGTGACACCACTGCCAACCTGTCTTAGCGTAACACGAGTCGAGGCGGACGTCGTCGCGGTAGCGACGACGGACGCTGAGACAAGCACGTGACACCACTGCCAACCTGTCTTAGCGTAACGCGAGTCGAGGCGGACATCGTCGCGGTAGCGACGATGGAAGCCGAGACGAGCACGTGACACCACTTCCACCCTGTCTTAGCGTAACGCGAGTCGAGGCGGACGTCGTCGCGGTAGTGACGACGGAAGCCGAGACGAGCACGTGACACCACTGCCACCCTGTCTTAGCGTAACGCGAGTCGAGGCGGACATCGTCGCGGTAGCGACGACGGAAGCCGAGACGAGCACGTGACACCACTTCCACCCTGTCTTAGCGTAACGCGAGTCGAGGCGGACGTCGTCGCGGTAGTGACGACGGAAGCCGAGACGAGCACGTGACACCACTGCCCCCCTGTCATAGCGTAACGTGAGTCGAGGCGGACGTCGTCGCGGTAGCGACTACGGACGCCGAGACGAGCACGTGACACCACTGCCAACCTGTCTTAGCGTAACGCGAGTCGAGGCGGACGTCGTCGCGGTAGCAATGACGGACGCCGAGACGAGCACGTGACACCACTGCCAACCTGTCTTAGCGTAACGCGAGTCGAGGCGGACGTCGTCACAGTAGCGAGGACGGATGCCGAGACGAGCCCGTGACACCACTGCCATCCTGTCTTAGCGTAACGCGAGTCGAGGCAGACGTCGTCGCGGTAGCGACGACGGAAGCCGAGACGAGCACGTGACACCACTTCCACCCTGTCTTAGCGTAACGTGAGTCGAGGCGGACGTCGTCGCGGTAGCGACGACAGACGCCGAGACGAGCACGTGACACCACTGCCACCCTGTCTTAGCGTAACGCGAGTTGAGGCGGACGTCGTCGCGGTAGCGACGCCGGACGCCGAGACGAGCACGTGACACCACTGCCACCCTGTCTTAGCGTAACGCGAGTCGAGGCAAACATCGTCGCGGTAGCGACGACGGAAGCCGAGACGAGCACGTGACACCACTTCCACCCTGTCTTAGCGTAACGCGAGTCGAGGCGGACGTCGTCGCGGTAGTGACGACGGAAGCCGAGACGAGCACGTGACACCACTGCCCCCCTGTCATAGCGTAACGTGAGTCGAGGCGGACGTCGTCGCGGTAGCGACTACGGACGCCGAGACGAGCATGTGACACCACTGCCAACCTGTCTTAGCGTAACGCGAGTCGAGGCGGACGTCGTCGCGGTAGCAATGACGGACGCCGAGACGAGCACGTGACACCACTGCCAACCTGTCTTAGCGTAACGCGAGTCGAGGCGGACGTCGTCACAGTAGCGAGGACGGATGCCGAGACGAGCCCGTGACACCACTGCCAACCTGTCTTAGCGTAACGCGAGTTGAGACGGACATCGTCGCGGTAGTGACGATGGACGCCGAGACGAGCACGCGACACCACTGCCACCCTGTCTTAGCGTAGCGCGAGTCGAGCCGGACGTCGTCGCGGTAGCAACGACAGACGCCGAGACGAGCACGTGACACCACTGCCACCCTGTCTTAGCGTAACGCGAGTCGAGGCGGACGTCGTCGCGGTAGCGACGCCGGACGTCGAGACGAGCACGTGACACCACTGCCACCCTGTCTTAGCGTAACGCAAGTCGAGGCGGACGTCGTCGCGGTAGCGACGACGGACGCCGAGACGAGCACGTGACACCACTGCCACCCTGTCTTAGCGTAACGCGAGTCGAGGCGGATATCGTTGCGGTAGTGACGCCGGACGCCGAGACGAGCACGTGACACCACTGCCACCCTGTCTTAGCATAACTCGAGTCGAGGCGGACGTCGTCGTGGTAGCGACGACGGACGCCGAGACGAGCATGTGACACCACTGCCACCCTGTCTTAGCGTAGCGCGAGTCGAGGCGGACGTCGTCGCGGCAGCGACGACGGAAGCCGAGACGAGCACGTGACACCACTGCCACCCTGTCTTAGCGTAACGCGAGTCGAGGCGGACGTCATCGCGGTAGCGACGACGGAAGCCGAGACGAGCATGTGACACCACTGCCACCCTGTCTTAGCGTAGCGCGAGTCAAGGCGGACGTCGTCGCGGTAGCGACCACGGACGCCGAGACAAGCACGTGACACCACTGCCACCCTGTCTTAGCGTAGCGCGAGTCGAGGCGGACGTCATCGCGGTAGCAACGACTGACGCCGAGACGAGAACGTGACACCACTGCCACCCTGTCTTAGCGTACCGCGAGTCGAGGCGGACGTCGTCACGGTAGCGACGACGGAAGCCGAGACGAGCACGTGACACCACTGCCACCCTGTCTTAGCGTAACGCGAGTCGAGGCGGACGTCCTCGCGGTAGCGACGACGGACGCCGAGACGAGCACGTGACACCACTGCCAACCTGTCTTAGCGTAACGCGAGTCGAGGCGGACGTCGTCGCGGTAGCGACGACGGACGCCGAGACAAGCACGTGACACCACTGCCAACCTGTCTTAGCGTAACGCGAGTCGAGGCAGACGTCGTCGCGGTAGCGACGACGGACGCCGAGACGAGCACGTGACACCACTGCCAACCTGTCTTAGCGTAGCGCGAGCCGAGGCGGACGTCGTGGCGGTAGCGACGACGGACGCCGAGACGAGCACGTGACACCACTGCCACCCTGTCTTAGCGTAGCGCGAGTCGAGGCGGACGTCGTCGCGGTAGCGACGACGGACGCCGAGACGAGCACGTGACACCACTGCCACCCTGTCTTAGCGTAACGCGAGTCGAGGCGGACATCGTCGCGGTAGTGACGCCGGATGCCGAGACGAGCACGTGACACCACTTCCACCCTGTCTTAGCGTAACTCGAGTCGAGGCGGACGTCGTCGCGGTAGCGACGACGGAAGCCGAGACGAGCACGTGACACCACTGCCCCCCTGTCATAGCGTAGCGCGAGTCGAGGCGGACGTCGTCGCGGTAGCGACTACGGACGCCGAGACGAGCATGTGACACCACTGCCACCCTGTCTTAGCGTAACGCGAGTCGAGGCGGACGTCATCGCGGTAGCGACGACGGAAGCCGAGACGAGCATGTGACACCACTGCCACCCTGTCTTAGCGTAGCGCGAGTCAAGGCGGACGTCGTCGCGGTAGCGACAACGGACGCCGAGACAAGCACGTGACACCACTGCCACCCTGTCTTAGCGTAGCGCGAGTCGAGGCGGACGTCGTCGCGGTAGCAACGACTGACGCCGAGACGAGAACGTGACACCACTGCCACCCTGTCTTAGCGTACCGCGAGTCGAGGCGGACGTCGTCACGGTAGCGACGACGGAAGCCGAGACGAGCACGTGACACCACTGCCACCCTGTCTTAGCGTAACGCGAGTCGAGGCGGACGTCATCGCGGTAGCGACGACGGACGCCGAGACGAGCACGTGACACCACTGCCAACCTGTCTTAGCGTAACACGAGTCGAGGCGGACGTCGTCGCGGTAGCGACGACGGACGCTGAGACAAGCACGTGACACCACTGCCAACCTGTCTTAGCGTAACGCGAGTCGAGGCAGACGTCGTCGCGGTAGCGACGACGGACGCCGAGACGAGCACGTGACACCACTGCCAACCTGTCTTAGCGTAGCGCGAGCCGAGGCGGACGTCGTGGCGGTAGCGACGACGGACGCCGAGACGAGCACGTGACACCACTGCTAGCCTGTCTTAGCGTAGCGCGAGTCGAGGCGGACGTCGTCGCGGTAGCGACGACGGACGCCGAGACGAGCACGTGACACCACTGCCACCCTGTCTTAGCGTAACGCGAGTCGAGGCGGACATCGTCGCGGTAGCGACGACGGAAGCCGAGACGAGCACGTGACACCACTTCCACCCTGTCTTAGCGTAACGCGAGTCGAGGCGGACGTCGTCGCGGTAGTGACGACGGAAGCCGAGACGAGCACGTGACACCACTGCCCCCCTGTCATAGCGTAACGTGAGTCGAGGCGGACGTCGTCGCGGTAGCGACTACGGACGCCGAGACGAGCACGTGACACCACTGCCAACCTGTCTTAGCGTAACGCGAGTCGAGGCGGACGTCGTCGCGGTAGCAATGACGGACGCCGAGACGAGCACGTGACACCACTGCCAACCTGTCTTAGCGTAACGCGAGTCGAGGCGGACGTCGTCACAGTAGCGAGGACGGATGCCGAGACGAGCCCGTGACACCACTGCCATCCTGTCTTAGCGTAACGCGAGTCGAGGCAGACGTCGTCGCGGTAGCGACGACGGAAGCCGAGACGAGCACGTGACACCACTTCCACCCTGTCTTAGCGTAACGTGAGTCGAGGCGGACGTCGTCGCGGTAGCGACGACAGACGCCGAGACGAGCACGTGACACCACTGCCACCCTGTCTTAGCGTAACGCGAGTTGAGGCGGACGTCGTCGCGGTAGCGACGCCGGACGCCGAGACGAGCACGTGACACCACTGCCACCCTGTCTTAGCGTAACGCGAGTCGAGGCAAACATCGTCGCGGTAGCGACGACGGAAGCCGAGACGAGCACGTGACACCACTGCCACCCTGTATTAGCGTAACGCGAGTCGAGGCGGACGTCGTCGGGGTAGCGACGATGGATGCCGAGACGAGCACGTGACACCACTGCCAACCTGTCTTAGCGTAACACGAGTCGAGTCGGACATCATCGTGGTAGCGACGACGGACGCCGAGACGAGCACGTGACACCACTGCCAACCTGTCTTAGCGTAACGCGAGTCGAGGGGGATGTCGTCGCGGTAGCGACGACGGACGCCGAGACGAGCACGTGACACCACTGCCAACCTGTCTTAGCGTAACGCGAGTCGAGGCGGACGTCGTCGCGATAGCGACGACGGAAGCCGAGACGAGCACGTGACACCACTGCCACCCTGTCTTAGCGTAACGCGAGTCGAGGCGGACGTCGTCGCGGTAGCGACGACGGACGCCGAGACGAGCACGTGACACCACTGCCAACCTGTCTTAGCGTAACGCGAGTCGAGGCGGACGTCGTCGCGGTAGCGACGACGGACGCCGAGACAAGCACGTGACACCACTGCCAACCTGTCTTAGCGTAACGCGAGTCGAGGCAGACGTCGTCGCGGTAGCGACGACGGACGCCGAGACGAGCACGTGACACCACTGCCAACCTGTCTTAGCGTAGCGCGAGCCGAGGCGGACGTCGTGGCGGTAGCGACGACGGACGCCGAGACGAGCACGTGACACCACTGCCAGCCTGTCTTAGCGTAGCGCGAGTCGAGGCGGACGTCGTCGCAGTAGTGACGACGGACGCCGAGACAAGCACGTGACACCACTGCCACCCTGTCTTAGCGTAACGCGAGTCGAGGCGGACATCGTCGCGGTAGCGACAACGGAAGCCGAGACGAGCACGTGACACCACTTCCACCCTGTCTTAGCGTAACGCGAGTCGAGGCGGACGTCGTCGCGGTAGTGACGACGGAAACCGAGACGAGCACGTGACACCACTGCCCCCCTGTCATAGCGTAACGTGAGTCGAGGCGGACGTCGTCGCGGTAGCGACTACGGACGCCGAGCCGAGCACCTGACACCATTGCCAACCTGTCTTAGCGTAACGCGAGTCGAGGCGGACGTCGTCGCGGTAGCAATGACGGACGCCGAGACGAGCACGTGACACCACTGCCAACCTGTCTTAGCGTAACGCGACTCGAGGCGGACGTCGTCACAGTAGCGAGGACGGATGCCGAGACGAGCCCGTGACACCACTGCCAACCTGTCTTAGCGTAACGCGAGTTGAGACGGACGTCGTCGCGGTAGTGACGATGGACGCCGAGACGAGCACGCGACACCACTGCCACCCTGTCTTAGCGTAGCGCGAGTCGAGCCGGACGTCGTCGCGGTAGCAACGACAGACGCCGAGACGAGCACGTGACACCACTGCCACCCTGTCTTAGCATAACGCGAGTCGAGGCGGACGTCGTCGCGGTAGCGACGCCGGACGCCGAGACGAGCACGTGACACCACTGCCACCCTGTCTTAGCGTAACGCAAGTCGAGGCAGATGTCGTCGCGGTAGCGACGACGGACGCCGAGACGAGCACGTGACACCACTGCCACCCTGTCTTAGCATAACGCGAGTCGAGGCGGATATCGTTGCGGTAGTGACGCCGGACGCCGAGACGAGCACGTGACACCACTGCCACCCTGTCTTAGCATAACTCGAGTCGAGGCGGACGTCGTCGCGGTAGCGACGATGGACGCCGAGACGAGCACGTGACACCACTGCCACCCTGTCTTAGCGTAGCGCGAGTCGAGGCGGACGTCGTCGCGGCAGCGACGACGGAAGCCGAGACGAGCACGTGACACCACTGCCACCCTGTGTTAGCGTAACGCGAGTCGAGGCGGACGTCATCGCGGTAGCGACGACGGAAGCCGAGACGAGCATGTGACACCACTGCCACCCTGTCTTAGCGTAGCGCGAGTCAAGGCGGACGTCGTCGCGGTAGCGACAACGGACGCCGAGACAAGCACGTGACACCACTGCCACCCTGTCTTAGCGTAGCGCGAGTCGAGGCGGACGTCGTCGCGGTAGCAACGACTGACGCCGAGACGAGAACGTGACACCACTGCCACCCTGTCTTAGCGTACCGCGAGTCGAGGCGGACGTCGTCACGGTAGCGACGACGGAAGCCGAGACGAGCACGTGACACCACTGCCACCCTGTCTTAGCGTAACGCGAGTCGAGGCGGACATCATCGCGGTAGCGACGACGGACGCCGAGACGAGCACGTGACACCACTGCCAACCTGTCTTAGCGTAACACGAGTCGAGGCGGACGTCGTCGCGGTAGCGACGACGGACGCCGAGACAAGCACGTGACACCACTGCCAACCTGTCTTAGCGTAACGCGAGTCGAGGCAGACGTCGTCGCGGTAGCGACGACGGACGCCGAGACGAGCACGTGACACCACTGCCAACCTGTCTTAGCGTAGCGCGAGCCGAGGCGGACGTCGTCGCGGTAGCGACGACGGACGCCGAGACGAGCACGTGACACCACTGCCACCCTGTCTTAGCGTAGCGCGAGTCAAGGCGGACGTCGTCGCGGTAGCGACGACGGACGCCGAGACGAGCACGTGACACTACTGCCACCCTGTCTTAGCGTAACGCGAGTCGAGGCGGACATCGTCGCGGTAGCGACGACGGAAGCCGAGACGAGCACGTGACACCACTTCCATCCTGTCTTAGCGTAACGCGAGTCGAGGCGGACGTCGTCGCGGTAGTGACGACGGAGCCGAGACGAGCACGTGACCCCACTGCCCCCCTGTCATAGCGTAACGTGAGTCGAGGCGGACGTCATCGCGGTAGCGACTACGGACGCCGAGACGAGCACGTGACACCACTGCCAACCTGTCTTAGCGTAACGCGAGTCGAGGCGGACGTCGTCGCGGTAGCAACGACGGACACCGAGACGAGCACGTGACACCACTGCCAACCTGTCTTAGCGTAACGCGAGTCGAGGCGGACGTCGTCACAGTAGCGAGGACGGACGCCGAGACGAGCCCGTGACACCACTGCCAACCTGTCTTAGCGTAACGCGAGTCGAGACGGACGTCGTCACGGTAGTGACGATGGACGCCGAGACGAGCACGTGACACCACTGCCACCCTGTCTTAGCGTAGCGCGAGTCGAGCCGGACGTCGTCGCGGTAGCGACGACAGACGCCGAGACGAGCACGTGACACCACTGCCACCCTGTCTTAGCGTAACGCGAGTCGAGGCGGACGTCGTCGCGGTAGCGACACCGGACGCCGAGACGAGCACATGACACCACTGCCACCCTGTCTTAGCGTAACGCGAGTCGAGGCAAACATCGTCGCCGTAGCGACGACGGAAGCCGAGACGAGCACGTGACACCACTGCCACCCTGTCTTAGCATAACGCGAGTCGAGGCGGACATCATCGCGGTAGCGACGACGGAAGCCGAGACGAGCATGTGACACCACTGCCACCCTGTCTTAGCGTAGCGCGAGTCGAGACGGACGTCGTCGCGGTAGCGACAACGGACGCCGAGACAAGCACGTGACACCACTGCCACCCTGTCTTAGCGTAGCGCGAGTCGAGGCAGACGTCGTCGCGGTAGCAACGACAGACGCCGAGACGAGAACGTGACACCACTGCCACCCTGTCTTAGCGTAACGCGAGTCGAGGCAGACGTCGTCACGGTAGCGACGACGGAAGCCGAGACGAGCACGTGACACCACTACCACCCTGTCTTAGCGTAACGCGAGTCGAGGCGGACGTCGTCGCGGTAGCGACGACGGACGCCGAGACGAGCACGTGACACCACTGCCAACCTGTCTTAGCATAACGCGAGTCGAGGCGGACGTCGTCGCGGTAGCGACGACGGACGCCGAGACAAGCACGTGACACCACTGCCAACCTGTCTTAGCGTAACACGAGTCGAGGCAGACGTCGTCGCGGTAGCGACGACGGACTCCGAGACGAGCACGTGACACCACTGCCAACCTGTCTTAGCGTAGCGCGAGCCGAGGCGGACGTCGTGGCGGTAGCGACGACGGACGCCGAGACGAGCACGTGACACCACTGCCACCCTGTCTTAGCGTAGCGCGAGTCGAGGCGGACGTCGTCGCGGTAGCGACGACGGACGCCGAGACGAGCACGTGACACCACTGCCACCCTGTCTTAGCGTAACGCGAGTCGAGGCGGACATCGTCGCGGTAGCGACGACGGAAGCCGAGACGAGCACGTGACACCACTTCCACCCTGTCTTAGCGTAACGCGAGTCGAGGCGGACGTCGTCGCGGTAGTGACGACGGAAGCCGAGACGAGCACGTGACACCACTGCCCCCCTGTCATAGCGTAATGTGAGTCGAGGCGGACGTCGTCGCGGTAGCGACTACGGACGCCGAGACGAGCACGTGACACCACTGCCAACCTGTCTTAGCGTAACGCGAGTCGAGGCGGACGTCGTCGCGGTAGCAACGACGGACGCCGAGACGAGCACGTGACACCACTGCCAACCTGTCTTAGCGTAACGCGAGTCGAGGCGGACGTCGTCCCAGTAGCGAGGACGGATGCCGAGACGAGCCCGTGACACCACTGCCAACCTGTCTTAGCGTAACGCGAGTCGAGACGGACGTCGTCGCGGTAGTGATGATGGACGCCGAGACGAGCACGTGACACCACTGCCACCCTGTTTTAGCGTAGCGCGAGTCGAGCCGGACGTCGTCGCGGTAGCAACGACAGACGCCGAGACGAGCACGTGACACCACTGCCACCCTGTCTTAGCGTAACGCGAGTCGAGGCGGACGTCGTCGCGGTAGCGACGACGGACGCCGAGACGAGCACGTGACACCACTGCCAACCTGTCTTAGCGTAGCGCGAGCCGAGGCGGACGTCGTCGCGGTAGCGACGACGGACGACGAGACGAGCACGTGACACCACTGCCACCCTGTCTTAGCGTAGCGCGAGTCAAGGCGAACGTCGTCGCGGTAGCGACGACGGACGCCGAGACGAGCACGTGACACCACTGCCACCCTGTCTTAGCGTAACGCGAGTCGAGGCGGACATCGTCGCGGTAGCGACGACGGAAGCCGAGACGAGCACGTGACACCACTTCCATCCTGTCTTAGCGTAACGCGAGTCGAAGCGGACGTCGTCGCGGTAGTGACGACGGAAGCCGAGACGAGCACGTGACCCCACTGCCCCCCTGTCATAGCGTAACGTGAGTCGAGGCGGACGTCATCGCGGTAGCGACTACGGACGCCGAGACGAGCACGTGACACCACTGCCAACCTGTCTTAGCGTAACGCGAGTCGAGGCGGACGTCGTCGCGGTAGCAACGACGGACGCCGAGACGAGCACGTGACACCACTGCCAACCTGTCTTAGCGTAACGCGAGTCGAGGCGGACGTCGTCACAGTAGCGAGGACGGACGCCGAGACGAGCCCGTGACACCACTGCCAACCTGTCTTAGCGTAACGCGAGTCGAGACGGACGTCGTCGCGGTAGTGACGATGGACGCCGAGACGAGCACGTGACACCACTGCCACCCTGTCTTAGCGTAGCGCGAGTCGAGCCGGACGTCATCGCGGTAGCGACGACAGACGCCGAGACGAGCACGTGACACCACTGCCACCCTGTCTTAGCGTAACGCGAGTCGAGGCGGACGTCGTCGCGGTAGCGACACCGGACGCCGAGACGAGCACGTGACACCACTGCCACCCTGTCTTAGCGTAACGCGAGTCGAGGCAAACATCGTCGCGGTAGCGACGACGGAAGCCGAGACGAGCACGTGACACCACTGCCACCCTGTCTTAGCATAACGCGAGTCGAGGCGGACGTCATCGCGGTAGCGACGACGGAAGCCGAGACGAGCATGTGACACCACTGCCACGCTGTCTTAGCGTAGCGCGAGTCGAGGCGGACGTCGTCGCGGTAGCGACAACGGACGCCGAGACAAGCACGTGACACCACTGCCACCCTGTCTTAGCGTAACGCGAGTCGAGGCGGACATCGTCGTGGTAGCGACGACGGAAGCCGAGACGAGCACGTGACACCACTTCCACCCTGTCTTAGCGTAACGCGAGTCGAGGCGGACGTCGTCGCGGTAGTGACGACGGAAGCCGAGACGAGCACGTGACACCACTGCCCCCCTGTCATAGCGTAACGTGAGTCGAGGCAGACGTCGTCGCGGTAGCGACTACGGACGCCGAGACGAGCACGTGACACCACTGCCAACCTGTCTTAGCGTAACGCGAGTCGAGGCGGACGTCGTCGCGGTAGCAACGACGGACGCCGAGACAAGCACGTGACACCACTGCCAACCTGTCTTAGCGTAACGCGAGTCGAGGCAGACGTCGTCGCGGTAGCGAGGACGGATGCCGAGACGAGCCCGTGACACCACTGCCAACCTGTCTTAGCGTAACGCGAGTCGAGACGGACGTCGTCGCGGTAGTGACGATGGACGCCGAGACGAGCACGTGACACCACTGTCTCCCTGTCTTAGCGTAGCGCGAGTCGAGCCGGACGTCGTCGCGGTAGCAACGACAGACGCCGAGACGAGCACGTGACACCACTGCCACCCTGTCTTAGCGTAACGCGAGTCGAGGCGGACGTCGTCGCGGTAGCGACGCCGGACGCCGAGACGAGCACGTGACACCACTGCCACGCTGTCTTAGCGTAACGCGAGTCGAGGCAGACGTCGTCGCGGTAGCGACGACGGAAGCCGAGACGAGCACGTGACACCACTGCCACCCTGTCTTAGCGTAACGCGAGTCGAGGCGGACGTCGTCGGGGTAGCGACGACGGACGCCGAGACGAGCACGTGACACCACTGCCAACCTGTCTTAGCGTAACACGAGTCGAGTCGGACATCATCGCGGTAGCGACGACGGACGCCGAGACGAGCACGTGACACCACTGCCAACCTGTCTTAGCGTAGCGCGAGCCGAGGCGGACGTCGTCGCGGTAGCGACGACGGACGCCGAGACGAGCACGTGACACCACTGCCACCCTGTCTTAGCGTAGCGCGAGTCAAGGCGGACGTCGTCGCGGTAGCGACGACGGACGCCGAGACGAGCACGTGACACTACTGCCACCCTGTCTTAGCGTAACGCGAGTCGAGGCGGACATCGTCGCGGTAGCGACGACGGAAGCCGAGACGAGCACGTGACACCACTTCCATCCTGTCTTAGCGTAACGCGAGTCGAGGCGGACGTCGTCGCGGTAGTGACGACGGAGCCGAGACGAGCACGTGACCCCACTGCCCCCCTGTCATAGCGTAACGTGAGTCGAGGCGGACGTCATCGCGGTAGCGACTACGGACGCCGAGACGAGCACGTGACACCACTGCCAACCTGTCTTAGCGTAACGCGAGTCGAGGCGGACGTCGTCGCGGTAGCAACGACGGACGCCGAGACGAGCACGTGACACCACTGCCAACCTGTCTTAGCGTAACGCGAGTCGAGGCGGACGTCGTCACAGTAGCGAGGACGGACGCCGAGACGAGCCCGTGACACCACTGCCAACCTGTCTTAGCGTAACGCGAGTCGAGACGGACGTCGTCACGGTAGTGACGATGGACGCCGAGACGAGCACGTGACACCACTGCCACCCTGTCTTAGCGTAGCGCGAGTCGAGCCGGACGTCGTCGCGGTAGCGACGACAGACGCCGAGACGAGCACGTGACACCACTGCCACCCTGTCTTAGCGTAACGCGAGTCGAGGCGGACGTCGTCGCGGTAGCGACACCGGACGCCGAGACGAGCACATGACACCACTGCCACCCTGTCTTAGCGTAACGCGAGTCGAGGCAAACATCGTCGCGGTAGCGACGACGGAAGCCGAGACGAGCACGTGACACCACTGCCACCCTGTCTTAGCATAACGCGAGTCGAGGCGGACATCATCGCGGTAGCGACGACGGAAGCCGAGACGAGCATGTGACACCACTGCCACCCTGTCTTAGCGTAGCGCGAGTCGAGACGGACGTCGTCGCGGTAGCGACAACGGACGCCGAGACAAGCACGTGACACCACTGCCACCCTGTCTTAGCGTAGCGCGAGTCGAGGCAGACGTCGTCGCGGTAGCAACGACAGACGCCGAGACGAGAACGTGACACCACTGCCACCCTGTCTTAGCGTAACGCGAGTCGAGGCAGACGTCGTCACGGTAGCGACGACGGAAGCCGAGACGAGCACGTGACACCACTACCACCCTGTCTTAGCGTAACGCGAGTCGAGGCGGACGTCGTCGCGGTAGCGACGACGGACGCCGAGACGAGCACGTGACACCACTGCCAACCTGTCTTAGCATAACGCGAGTCGAGGCGGACGTCGTCGCGGTAGCGACGACGGACGCCGAGACAAGCACGTGACACCACTGCCAACCTGTCTTAGCGTAACACGAGTCGAGGCAGACGTCGTCGCGGTAGCGACGACGGACTCCGAGACGAGCACGTGACACCACTGCCAACCTGTCTTAGCGTAGCGCGAGCCGAGGCGGACGTCGTGGCGGTAGCGACGACGGACGCCGAGACGAGCACGTGACACCACTGCCACCCTGTCTTAGCGTAGCGCGAGTCGAGGCGGACGTCGTCGCGGTAGCGACGACGGACGCCGAGACGAGCACGTGACACCACTGCCACCCTGTCTTAGCGTAACGCGAGTCGAGGCGGACATCGTCGCGGTAGCGACGACGGAAGCCGAGACGAGCACGTGACACCACTTCCACCCTGTCTTAGCGTAACGCGAGTCGAGGCGGACGTCGTCGCGGTAGTGACGACGGAAGCCGAGACGAGCACGTGACACCACTGCCCCCCTGTCATAGCGTAATGTGAGTCGAGGCGGACGTCGTCGCGGTAGCGACTACGGACGCCGAGACGAGCACGTGACACCACTGCCAACCTGTCTTAGCGTAACGCGAGTCGAGGCGGACGTCGTCGCGGTAGCAACGACGGACGCCGAGACGAGCACGTGACACCACTGCCAACCTGTCTTAGCGTAACGCGAGTCGAGGCGGACGTCGTCCCAGTAGCGAGGACGGATGCCGAGACGAGCCCGTGACACCACTGCCAACCTGTCTTAGCGTAACGCGAGTCGAGACGGACGTCGTCGCGGTAGTGATGATGGACGCCGAGACGAGCACGTGACACCACTGCCACCCTGTTTTAGCGTAGCGCGAGTCGAGCCGGACGTCGTCGCGGTAGCAACGACAGACGCCGAGACGAGCACGTGACACCACTGCCACCCTGTCTTAGCGTAACGCGAGTCGAGGCGGACGTCGTCGCGGTAGCGACGACGGACGCCGAGACGAGCACGTGACACCACTGCCAACCTGTCTTAGCGTAGCGCGAGCCGAGGCGGACGTCGTCGCGGTAGCGACGACGGACGACGAGACGAGCACGTGACACCACTGCCACCCTGTCTTAGCGTAGCGCGAGTCAAGGCGAACGTCGTCGCGGTAGCGACGACGGACGCCGAGACGAGCACGTGACACCACTGCCACCCTGTCTTAGCGTAACGCGAGTCGAGGCGGACATCGTCGCGGTAGCGACGACGGAAGCCGAGACGAGCACGTGACACCACTTCCATCCTGTCTTAGCGTAACGCGAGTCGAAGCGGACGTCGTCGCGGTAGTGACGACGGAAGCCGAGACGAGCACGTGACCCCACTGCCCCCCTGTCATAGCGTAACGTGAGTCGAGGCGGACGTCATCGCGGTAGCGACTACGGACGCCGAGACGAGCACGTGACACCACTGCCAACCTGTCTTAGCGTAACGCGAGTCGAGGCGGACGTCGTCGCGGTAGCAACGACGGACGCCGAGACGAGCACGTGACACCACTGCCAACCTGTCTTAGCGTAACGCGAGTCGAGGCGGACGTCGTCACAGTAGCGAGGACGGACGCCGAGACGAGCCCGTGACACCACTGCCAACCTGTCTTAGCGTAACGCGAGTCGAGACGGACGTCGTCGCGGTAGTGACGATGGACGCCGAGACGAGCACGTGACACCACTGCCACCCTGTCTTAGCGTAGCGCGAGTCGAGCCGGACGTCATCGCGGTAGCGACGACAGACGCCGAGACGAGCACGTGACACCACTGCCACCCTGTCTTAGCGTAACGCGAGTCGAGGCGGACGTCGTCGCGGTAGCGACACCGGACGCCGAGACGAGCACGTGACACCACTGCCACCCTGTCTTAGCGTAACGCGAGTCGAGGCAAACATCGTCGCGGTAGCGACGACGGAAGCCGAGACGAGCACGTGACACCACTGCCACCCTGTCTTAGCATAACGCGAGTCGAGGCGGACGTCATCGCGGTAGCGACGACGGAAGCCGAGACGAGCATGTGACACCACTGCCACGCTGTCTTAGCGTAGCGCGAGTCGAGGCGGACGTCGTCGCGGTAGCGACAACGGACGCCGAGACAAGCACGTGACACCACTGCCACCCTGTCTTAGCGTAACGCGAGTCGAGGCGGACATCGTCGTGGTAGCGACGACGGAAGCCGAGACGAGCACGTGACACCACTTCCACCCTGTCTTAGCGTAACGCGAGTCGAGGCGGACGTCGTCGCGGTAGTGACGACGGAAGCCGAGACGAGCACGTGACACCACTGCCCCCCTGTCATAGCGTAACGTGAGTCGAGGCAGACGTCGTCGCGGTAGCGACTACGGACGCCGAGACGAGCACGTGACACCACTGCCAACCTGTCTTAGCGTAACGCGAGTCGAGGCGGACGTCGTCGCGGTAGCAACGACGGACGCCGAGACAAGCACGTGACACCACTGCCAACCTGTCTTAGCGTAACGCGAGTCGAGGCAGACGTCGTCGCGGTAGCGAGGACGGATGCCGAGACGAGCCCGTGACACCACTGCCAACCTGTCTTAGCGTAACGCGAGTCGAGACGGACGTCGTCGCGGTAGTGACGATGGACGCCGAGACGAGCACGTGACACCACTGTCTCCCTGTCTTAGCGTAGCGCGAGTCGAGCCGGACGTCGTCGCGGTAGCAACGACAGACGCCGAGACGAGCACGTGACACCACTGCCACCCTGTCTTAGCGTAACGCGAGTCGAGGCGGACGTCGTCGCGGTAGCGACGCCGGACGCCGAGACGAGCACGTGACACCACTGCCACGCTGTCTTAGCGTAACGCGAGTCGAGGCAGACGTCGTCGCGGTAGCGACGACGGAAGCCGAGACGAGCACGTGACACCACTGCCACCCTGTCTTAGCGTAACGCGAGTCGAGGCGGACGTCGTCGGGGTAGCGACGACGGACGCCGAGACGAGCACGTGACACCACTGCCAACCTGTCTTAGCGTAACACGAGTCGAGTCGGACATCATCGCGGTAGCGACGACGGACGCCGAGACGAGCACGTGACACCACTGCCAACCTGTCTTAGCGTAATGCGAGTCGAGGCGGACGTCGTCGCGATAGCGACGACGGAAGCCGAGACGAGCACGTGACACCACTGCTACCCTGTCTTAGCGTAACGCGAGTCGAGGCAGACGTCGTCGCGGTAGCGACGACGGACGCCGAGACGAGCACCTGACACAACTGCCAACCTGCCTTAGCGTAACGCGAGTCGAGGCGGTCGTAGTCGCGGTAGCGACGACGGACGCCGAGACGAGCCCGTGACACCACTGCCACCCTGTCTTAGCGTAGCGCGAGTCGAGGCGGACGTCGTCGTGGTAGCGACGACGGACGCCGAGACGAGCACGGGACACCACTGCCAACCTGTCTTAGCGTAACGCGAGTCGAGGCGGACGTCATCACGGTAGCGACGACGGAAGCCGAGACGAGCACGTGACACCACTGCCACCCTGTCTTAGCGTAACGCGAGTCGAGGCGGACGTCATCGCGGTAGCGACGATGGAAGCCGAGACGAGCACGTGACACCACTGCCACCCTGTCTTAGCGTAACGCGAGTCGAGGCGGACGTCATCGCGGTCGCGAGAACGGACGCCGAGACAAGCACGTGACACCATTGCCAACCTGTCTTAGCGTAACGCGAGTCGAGGCGGACGTCGTCGCGGTAGGGACGACGGACGCCGAGACGAGCACGTGACACCACTGCCAACCTGTCTTAGCGTAACGCGAGTCGAGGCGGTCGTCGTCGCGGTAGCGACGACGGATGCCGAGACGAGCCCGTGACACCACTGCCACCCTGTCCTAGCGTACCGCGAGTCGAGGCGGACGTCGTCGTGGTAGCGACGACGGACGCCGAGACGAGCACGTGACACCACTGCCACCCTGTCTTAGCGTAATGCGAGTCGAGGCGGACGTCGTCGCGATAGCGACGACGGAAGCCGAGACGAGCACGTGACACCACTGCTACCCTGTCTTAGCGTAACGCGAGTCGAGGCAGACGTCGTCGCGGTAGCGACGACGGACGCCGAGACGAGCATCTGACACAACTGCCAACCTGCCTTAGCGTAACGCGAGTCGAGGCGGTCGTCGTCGCGGTAGCGACGACGGACGCCGAGACGAGCCCGTGACACCACTGCCACCCTGTCTTAGCGTAGCGCGAGTCGAGGCGGACGTCGTCGTGGTAGCGACGACGGACGCCGAGACGAGCACGGGACACCACTGCCAACCTGTCTTAGCGTAACGCGAGTCGAGGCGGACGTCATCGCGGTAGCGACGACGGAAGCCGAGACGAGCACGTGACACCACTGCCACCCTGTCTTAGCGTAACGCGAGTCGAGGCGGACGTCATCGCGGTAGCGACGATGGAAGCCGAGACGAGCACGTGACACCACTGCCACCCTGTCTTAGCGTAACGCGAGTCGAGGCGGACGTCATCGCGGTCGCGACAACGGACGCCGAGACAAGCACGTGACACCATTGCCAACCTGTCTTAGCGTAACGCGAGTCGAGGCGGACGTCGTCGCGGTAGGGACGACGGACGCCGAGACGAGCACGTGACACCACTGCCAACCTGTCTTAGCGTAACGCGAGTCGAGGCGGTCGTCGTCGCGGTAGCGACGACGGACGCCGAGACGAGCCCGTGACACCACTGCCACCCTGTCTTAGCGTAGCGCGAGTCGAGGCGGACGTCGTCGTGGTAGCGACGACGGACGCCGAGACGAGCACGTGACACCACTGCCACCCTGTCTTAGCGTAACGCGAGTCGAGGCGGACGTCGTCACGGTAGCGACGACGGAAGCCGAGACGAGCATGTGACACCACTGCCACCCAGTCTTAGCGTAAGGCGAGTCGAGGCGGACGTCGTCGCGGTAGCGACGACGGACGCCGAGACGAGCACGTGACACCACTGCCAACCTGTCTTAGCGTAACGCGAGTCGAGGCAGACGTCGTCGCGGTAGCGACGACGGAAGCCGAGACGAGCACGTGACACCACTGCCACCCTGTCTTAGCGTAACGCGAGTCGAGGCGGACGTCGTCGGGGTAGCGACGACGGACGCCGAGACGAGCACGTGACACCACTGCCAACCTGTCTTAGCGTAACACGAGTCGAGTCGGACATCATCGCGGTAGCGACGACGGACGCCGAGACGAGCACGTGACACCACTGCCAACCTGTCTTAGCGTAACGCGAGTCGAGGTGGACGTCGTCGCGATAGCGACGACGGAAGCCGAGACGAGCACGTGACACCACTGCTACCCTGTCTTAGCGTAACGCGAGTCGAGGCAGACGTCGTCGCGGTAGCGACGACGGATGCCGAGACGAGCACCTGACACAACTGCCAACCTGCCTTAGCGTAACGCGAGTCGAGGCGGTCGTCGTCGCGGTAGCGACGACGGACGCTGAGACGAGCCCGTGACACCACTGCCACCCTGTCTTAGCGTAGCGCGAGTCGAGGCGGACGTCGTCGCGGTAGCGACGACGGACGCCGAGACGAGCACGGGACACCACTGCCAACCTGTCTTAGCGTAACGCGAGTCGAGGCGGACGTCATCGCGGTAGCGACGACGGAAGCCGAGACGAGCACGTGACACCACTGCCACCCTGTCTTAGCGTAACGCGAGTCGAGGCGGACGTCATCGCGGTTAGCGTAACGCGAGTCGAGGCGGACGTCATCGCAGTCGCGACAACGGACGCCGAGACAAGCACGTGACACCACTGCCAACCTGTCTTAGCGTAACGCGAGTCGAGGCGGTCGTCGTCGCGGTAGCGACGACGGACGCCGAGACGAGCCCGTGACACCACTGCCACCCTGTCTTAGCGTAGCGCGAGTCGAGGCGGACGTCGTCGTGGTAGCGACGACGGACGCCGAGACGAGCATGTGACACCACTGCCACCCTGTCTTAGCGTAACGCGAGTCGAGGCGGACGTCGTCACGGTAGCGACGACGGAAGCCGAGACGAGCATGTGACACCACTGCCACCCTGTCTTAGCGTAAGGCGAGTCGAGGCGGACGTCGTCGCGGTAGCGACGACGGACGCCGAGACGAGCACGTGACACCACTGCCAACCTGTCTTAGCGTAACGCGAGTCGAGGCGGACATCGTCGCGGTAGCGACGACGACGCCGAGACAAGCATGTGACACCACTGCCAACCTGTCTTAGCGTAACGCGAGTCGAGGCAGACGTCGTCGCGGTAGCGACGACGGACGCCGAGACGAGCACGTGACACCACTGCCAACCTGTCTTAGCGTAGCGCGAGCCGAGGCGGACGTCGTGGCGGTAGCGACGACGGACGCCGAGACGAGCACATGACACCACTGCCACCCTGTCTTAGCGTAGCGCGAGTCGAGGCGGACGTCGTCGCGGTAGCGACGACGGACGCCGAGACGAGCACGTGACACCACTGCCACCCTGTCTTAGCGTAATGCGAGTCGAGGCGGACATTGTCGCGGTAGCGACGACGGAAGCCGAGACGAGCACGTGACACCACTTCCACCCTGTCTTAGCGTAACGCGAGTCGAGGCGGACATCGTCGCGGTAGTGACGACGGAAGCCGAGACGAGCACGTGACACCACTGCCCCCCTGTCATAGCGTAACGTGAGTCGAGGCGGACGTCGTCGCGGTAGCGACTACGGACGCCGAGACGAGCACGTGACACCACTGCCAACCTGTCTTAGTGTAACGCGAGTCGAGGCAGACGTCGTCGCGGTAGCAACGACGGACGCCGAGACGAGCACGTGACACCACTGCCAACCTGTCTTAGCGTAACGCGAGTCGAGGCGGACGTCGTCAAAGTAGCGAGGACGGATGCCGAGACGAGCCCGTGACACCACTGCCAACCTGTCTTAGCGTAACGCGAGTCGAGACGGACGTCGTCGCGGTAGTGATGATGGACGCCGAGACGAGCACGTGACACCACTGCCACCCTGTCTTAGCGTAGCGCGAGTCGAGCCGGACATCGTCGCGGTAGCAACGACAGACGCCGAGACGAGCACGTGACACCACTGCCACCCTGTCTTAGCGTAACGCGAGTCAAGGCGGACGTCGTCGCGGTAGCGACGCTGGACGCCGAGACGAGCACGTGACACCACTGCCACCCTGTCTTAGCATAACGCGAGTCGAGGCAGACGTCGTCGCGGTAGCGACGACGGAAGCCGAGACGAGCACGTGACACCACTGCCACCCTGTCTTAGCGTAACGCGAGTCGAGGCGGACGTCATCGCGGTAGCGACGATGGAAGCCGAGACGAGCACGTGACACCACTGCCAACCTGTCTTAGCGTAACACGAGTCGAGGCGGACGTCATCGCGGTCGCGACAACGGACGCCGAGACAAGCACGTGACACCATTGCCACCCTGTCTTAGCGTAACCCGAGTCGAGGCGGACGTCGTCGCGGTAGTGACGACGGACGCCGAGACGAGCACGTGACACCACTGCCAACCTGTCTTAGCGTAACGCGAGTCGAGGCGGACGTCATCGCGGTAGCGACGACGGAAGCCGAGACGAGCACGTGACACCACTGCCACCCTGTCTTAGCGTAACGCGAGTCGAGGCGGACGTCGTCGCGGTAGCGACGACGGACGCCGAGACGAGCACGTGACACCACTGCCAACCTGTCTTAGCGTAACGCGAGTCGAGGCGGACGTCGTCACGGTAGCGATGACGGATGTCGAGACAAGCACGTGACACCACTACCATCCTGTCTTAGCGTAACGCGAGTCAAGGTAGACGTCGTCGCGGTAGCGACGAAGGACGCCGAGACGAGCACGTGACACCACTGCCAACCTGTCTTAGCATAACGCGAGTCGAGGCGGACGTCGTCGCGGTAGCGATGACGGAAGCCGGGACAAGCACGTGACACCACTGCTACCGTGTCTTAGCGTAACGCGAGTCGAGGCAGACGTCGTCGCGGTAGCGACGACGGACGCCGAGACGAGCACGTGACACAACTGCCAACCTGCCTTAGCGTAACGCGAGTCAAGGCGGACGTCGTCGCGGTAGCGACGACGGACGCCGAGACGAGCCCGTGACATCACTGCCAACCTGTCTTAGCGTAACGCGAGACGAGGTAGACGTCGTCGCGGTAGCGACGACGGACGCCGAGACGAGCACGTGACATAACTGCCAACCTGCCTTAGCGTAACGTGAGTCGAGGCGGACGTCATCGCGGTAGCGACGACGGACGCCGAGACGAGCCCGTGACACCACTGCCAACCTGTCTTAGCGTAACGCGAGTCAAGGCGGACGTGGTCGCGATAGCGACGACGGAACCCGAGACGAGCACGTGATACCACTGCTACCCTGTCTTAGCGTAACGCGAGTCGAGGCTGACATCGTCGCGGTAGCGACGACGGATGCCGAGACGAGCACGTGACACAACTGCCAACCTGCCTTAGCGTAAAGCGAGTCGAGGCGGACGTCGTCGCGGTAGCGACGACGGACGCCGAGACGAGTCTGTGACACCACTGCCACCCTGTCTTAGTGTAGCGCGAGTCGAGGCGGACGTCGTCGCGGTAGCGACGACTGACGCCGAGACGAGCACATGACACCACTGCCACCCTGTCTTAGCGTAACGCGAGTCGAGGCGGACATCATCGCGGTAGTGACGACGGACGCCGAGACAAGCACGTGATACCACTGCCACCCTGTCTTAGCGTACCGCGAGTCGAGGCGGACGTCGTCACGGTAGCGACGACGGAAGCCGAGACGAGCACGTGACACCACTGCCACCCTGTCTTAGCGTAACGCGAGTCGAGGCGGACGTCGTCGCGGTAGCGACGACGGACGCCGAGACGAGCACGTGACACCACTGCCAACCTGTCTTAGCGTAACACGAGTCGAGGCGGACGTCGTCGCGGTAGCGACGACGGACGTCGAGACAAGCACGTGACACCACTGCCAACCTGTCTTAGCATAACGCGAGTCGAGGCAGACGTCGTCGCGGTAGCGACGACGGACGCCGAGACGAGCACGTGACACCACTGCCAACCTGTCTTAGCGTAGCGCGAGCCGAGGCGGACGTCGTCGCGGTAGCGACGACGGACGCCGAGACGAGCACGTGACACCACTGCCACCCTGTCTTAGCGTAGCGCGAGTCAAGCGGACGTCGTCGCGGTAGCGACGACGGACGCCGAGACGAGCACGTGACACCACTGCCACCCTGTCTTAGCGTAACGCGAGTCGAGGCGGACATCGTCGCGGTAGCGACGACGGAAGCCGAGATGAGCACGTGACACCACTTCCATCCTGTCTTAGCGTAACGCGAGTCGAGGCGGACGTCGTCGCGGTAGTGACGACGGAAGCCGAGACGAGCACGTGACACCACTGCCCCCCTGTCATAGCGTAACGTGAGTCGAGGCGGACGTCCTCGCGGTAGCGACTACGGACGCCGAGACGAGCACGTGACACCACTGCCAACCTGTCTTAGCGTAACGCGAGTCGAGGCGGACTTCGTCGCGGTAGCAACGACGGACGCCGAGACGAGCACGTGACACCACTGCCAACCTGTCTTAGCGTAACGCGAGTCGAGGCGGACGTCGTCACGGTAGCGATGACGGATGTCGAGACAAGCACGTGACACCACTACCATCCTGTCTTAGCGTAACGCGAGTCAAGGTAGACGTCGTCGCGGTAGCGACGAAGGACACCGAGACGAGCACGTGACACCACTGCCAACCTGTCTTAGCATAACGCGAGTCGAGGCGGACGTCGTCGCGGTAGCGATGACGGAAGCCGGGACAAGCACGTGACACCACTGCTACCGTGTCTTAGCGTAACGCGAGTCGAGGCAGACGTCGTCACGGTAGCGACGACGGACGCCGAGACGAGCACGTGACACAACTGCCAACCTGCCTTAGCGTAACGCGAGTCAAGGCGGACGTCGTCGCGGTAGCGACGACGGACGCCGAGACGAGCCCGTGACACCACTGCCAACCTGTCTTAGCGTAACGCGAGACGAGGTAGACGTCGTCGCGGTAGCGACGACGGACGCCGAGACGAGCACGTGACACAACTGCCAACCTGCCTTAGCGTAACGTGAGTCGAGGCGGACGTCATCGCGGTAGCGACGACGGACGCCGAGACGAGCCCGTGACACCACTGCCAACCTGTCTTAGCGTAACGCGAGTCAAGGCGGACGTGGTCGCGATAGCGACGACGGAACCCGAGACGAGCACGTGATACCACTGCTACCCTGTCTTAGCGTAACGCGAGTCGAGGCTAACGTCGTCGCGGTAGCGACGACGGATGCCGAGACGAGCACGTGACACAACTGCCAACCTGCCTTAGCGTAAAGCGAGTCGAGGCGGACGTCGTCGCGGTAGCGACGACGAACGCCGAGACGAGTCTGTGACACCACTGCCACCCTGTCTTAGTGTAGCGCGAGTCGAGGCGGACGTCGTCGCGGTAGCGACGACTGACGCCGAGACAAGCACATGACACCACTGCCACCCTGTCTTAGCGTAACGCGAGTCGAGGCGGACATCATCGCGGTAGTGACGACGGACGCCGAGACGAGCACGTGATACCACTGCCACCCTGTCTTAGCGTACCGCGAGTCGAGGCGGACGTCGTCACGGTAGCGACGACGGAATCCGAGACGAGCACGTGACACCACTGCCACCCTGTCTTAGCGTAACGCGAGTCGAGGCGGACGTCGTCGCGGTAGCGACGACGGACGCCGAGACGAGCACGTGACACCACTGCCAACCTGTCTTAGCGTAACACGAGTCGAGGCGGACGTCGTCGCGGTAGCGACGACGGACGCCGAGACAAGCACGTGACACCACTGCCAACCTGTCTTAGCGTAACGCGAGTCGAGGCAGACGTCGTCGCGGTAGTGACGACGGACGCCGAGACGAGCACGTGACACCACTGCCAACCTGTCTTAGCGTAGCGCGAGCCGAGGCGGACGTCGTCGCGGTAGCGACGACGGACGCCAAGACGAGCACGTGACACCACTGCCACCCTGTCTTAGCGTAGCGCGAGTCAAGGCGGACGTCGTCGCGGTAGCGACGACGGACGCCGAGACGAGCACGTGACACCACTGCCACCCTGTCTTAGCGTAACGCGAGTCGAGGTGGACATCGTCGCGGTAGCGACGACGGAAGCCGAGAAGAGCACGTGACACCACTTCCATCCTGTCTTAGCGTAACGGAGTCGAGGCGGACGTCGTCGCGGTAGTGACGACGGAAGCCGAGACGAGCACGTGACACCACTGCCCCCCTGTCATAGCGTAACGTGAGTCGAGGCGGACGTCCTCGCGGTAGCGACTACGGACGCCGAGACGAGCACGTGACACCACTGCCAACCTGTCTTAGCGTAACGCGAGTCGAGGCGGACGTCGTCGCGGTAGCAACGACGGACGCCGAGACGAGCACGTGACACCACTGCCAACCTGTCTTAGCGTAACGCGAGTCGAGGCGGACGTCGTCACAGTAGCGAGGACGGACGCCGAGACGAGCCCGTGACACCACTGCCAACCTCTCTTAGCGTAACGCGAGTCGAGACGGACGTCGTCGCGGTAGTGACGATGGACGCCGAGACGAGCACGTGACACCACTGCCACCCTGTCTTAGCGTAGCGCGAGTCGAGCCGGACGTCGTCGCGGTAGCGACGACAGACGCCGAGACGAGCACGTGACACCACTGCCACCCTGTCTTAGCGTAACGCGAGTTGAGGCGGACGTCGTCGCGGTAGCGACACCGGACGCCGAGACGAGCACGTGACACCACTGCCACCCTGTCTTAGCGTAACGCGAGTCGAGGCAAACGTCGTCGCGGTAGCGACGACGGAAGCCGAGACGAGCACGTGACACCACTGCCACCCTGTCTTAGCATAACACGAGTCGAGGCGGACGTCATCGCGGTAGCGACGACGGAAGCCGAGACGAGCATGTGACACCACTGCCACCCTGTCTTAGCGTAGCGCGAGTCGAGGCGGACGTCGTCGCGGTAGCGACAACGGACGCCGAGACAAGCACGTGACACCACTGCCACCCTGTCTTAGCGTAGCGCGAGTCGAGGCGGACGTCGTCGCGGTAGCAACGACAGACGCCGAGACGAGAACGTGACACCACTGCCACCCTGTCTTAGCGTAACGCGAGTCGAGGCGGACGTCGTCACGGTAGCGACGACGGAAGCCGAGACGAGCACGTGACACCACTGCCACCTTGTCTTAGCGTAACGCGAGTCGAGGCGGACGTCGTCGTGGTAGCGACGACGGACGCCGAGACGAGCACGTGACACCACTGCCAACCTGTCTTAGCGTAACGCGAGTCGAGGCGGACGTCGTCGCGGTAGCGACGACGGACGCCGAGACAAGCACGTGACACCACTGCCAACCTGTCTTAGCGTAACGCGAGTCGAGGCAGACGTCGTCGCGGTAGCGACGACGGACGCCGAGACGAGCACGTGACACCACTGCCAACCTGTCTTAGCGTAGCGCGAGCCGAGGCGGACGTCGTGGCGGTAGCGACGACGGACGCCGAGACGAGCACGTGACACCACTGCCACCCTGTCTTAGCGTAGCGCGATTCGAGGCGGAATACCGCGACGACGGACGCCGAGACGAGCACGTGACACCACTGCCACCCTGTCTTAGCGTAATGCGAGTCGAGGCGGACATCGTCGCGGTAGCGACGACGGAAGCCGAGACGAGCACGTGACACCACTTCCACCCTGTCTTAGCGTAACGCGAGTCGAGGCGGACGTAGTCGTGGTAGTGACGACGGAAGCCGAGACGATCACGTGACACCACTGCCCCCCTGTCATAGCGTAACGTGAGTCGAGGCGGACGTCGTCGCGCTAGCGACTACGGACGCCGAGATGAGCACGTGACACCACTGCCAACCTGTCTTAGCGTAACGCGAGTCGAGGCGGACGTCGTCGCGGTAGCAACGACGGACGCCGAGACGAGCACGTGACACCACTGCCAACCTGTCTTAGCGTAACGCGAGTCGAGGCGGACGTCGTCACAGTAGCGAGGACGGATGCCGAGACGAGCCCGTGACACCACTGCCAACCTGCCT
The DNA here is from genome assembly GCA_963921465.1 of Triticum timopheevii. NCBI lineage: Eukaryota > Viridiplantae > Streptophyta > Magnoliopsida > Poales > Poaceae > Triticum > Triticum timopheevii. The sequence continues at coordinate 310,529,786 of OY997266.1, read as the reverse complement.
TAGCGAAACGCGAGTCGAGACGGACGTCGTCGCGGTAGGGACGATGGACGCCGAGACGAGCACGTGACACCACTGCCACCCTGTCTTAGCGTAGCGCGAGTCGAGCCGGACGTCGTCGCGGTAGCAACGACAGACGCCGAGACGAGCACGTGACACCACTGCCACCCTGTCTTAGCGTAACGCGTGTCGAGGCGGACGTCGTCGCGGTAGCGACGCCGGACGCCGAGACGAGCACGTGACACCACTGCCACCCTGTCTTAGCGTACCGCGAGTCGAGGCGGACGTCGTCGCGGTAGCGACGCCGGACGCCGAGACGAGCACGTGACACCACTGCCACCCTGTCTTAGCGTAACGCGAGTCGAGGCAGACGTCGTCGCGGTAGCGACGACGGAAGCCGAGACGAGCACGTGACACCACTGCCACCCTGTCTTAGCGTAACGCGAGTCGGGGCGGACGTCGTCGGGGTATTGACGACGGACGCCGAGACGAGCACGTGACACCACTGCCAACCTGTCTTAGCGTAACACGAGTCGAGTCGGACATCATCGCGGTAGCGACGACGGACGCCGAGACGAGCACGTGACACCACTGCCAACCTGTCTTAGCGTAGCGCGAGCCGAGGCGGACGTCGTCGCGGTAGCGACGACGGACGCCGAGACGAGCACGTGACACCACTGCCACCCTGTCTTAGCGTAGCGCGAGTCAAGGCGGACGTCGTCGCGGTAGCGACGACGGACGCCGAGACGAGCACGTGACACCACTGCCACCCTGTCTTAGCGTAACGCGAGTCGAGGCGGACATCGTCGCGGTAGCGACGACGGAAGCCGAGACGAGCACGTGACACCACTTCCATCCTGTCTTAGCATAACGCGAGTCGAGGCGGACGTCGTCGTGGTAGTGACGACGGAAGCCGAGACGAGCACGTGACACCACTGCCCCCCTGTCATAGCGTAACGTGAGTCGAGGCGGACGTCCTCGCGGTAGCGACTACGGACGCCGAGACGAGCACGTGACACCACTGCCAACCTGTCTTAGCGTAACGCGAGTCGAGGCGGACGTCGTCGCGGTAGCAACGACGGACGCCGAGACGAGCACGTGACACCACTGCCAACCTGTCTTAGCGTAACGCGAGTCGAGGCGGACGTCATCACAGTAGCGAGGACGGACGCCGAGACGAGCCCGTGACACCACTGCCAACCTGTCTTAGCGTAACGCGAGTCGAGACGGACGTTGTCGCGGTAGTGACGATGGACGCCGAGACGAGCACGTGACACCACTGCCACCCTGTCTTAGCGTAGCGCGAGTCGAGCCGGACGTCGTCGCGGTAGCGACGACAGACGCCGAGACGAGCACGTGACACCACTGCCACCCTGTCTTAGCGTAACGCGAGTTGAGGCGGACGTCGTCACGGTAGCGACACCGGACGCCGAGACGAGCACGTGACACCACTGCCACCCTGTCTTAGCGTAACGCGAGTCGAGGCAAACGTCGTCGCGGTAGCGACGACGGAAGCCGAGACGAGCACGTGACACCACTGCCACCCTGTCTTAGCATAACACGAGTCGAGGCGGACGTCATCGCGGTAGCGACGACGGAAGCCGAGACGAGCATGTGACACCACTGCCACCCTGTCTTAGCGTAGCGCGAGTCGAGGCGGACGTCGTCGCGGTAGCGACAACGGACGCCGAGACAAGCACGTGACACCACTGCCACCCTGTCTTAGCGTAGCGCGAGTCGAGGCGGACGTCGTCGCGGTAGCAACGACAGACGCCGAGACGAGAACGTGACACCACTGCCACCCTGTCTTAGCGTAACGCGAGTCGAGGCGGACGTCGTCACGGTAGCGACGACGGAAGCCGAGACGAGCACGTGACACCACTGCCACCTTGTCTTAGCGTAACGCGAGTCGAGGCGGACGTCGTCATGGTAGCGACGACGGACGCCGAGACGAGCACGTGACACCACTGCCAACCTGTCTTAGCGTAACGCGAGTCGAGGCGGACGTCGTCGCGGTAGCGACGACGGACGCCGAGACAAGCACGTGACACCACTGCCAACCTGTCTTAGCGTAACGCGAGTCGAGGCAGACGTCGTCGCGGTAGCGACGACGGACGCCGAGACGAGCACGTGACACCACTGCCAACCTGTCTTAGCGTAGCGCGAGCCGAGGCGGACGTCGTGGCGGTAGCGACGACGGACGCCGAGACGAGCACGTGACACCACTGCCACCCTGTCTTAGCGTAGCGCGATTCGAGGCGGAATACCGTGACGACGGACGCCGAGACGAGCACGTGACACCACTGCCACCCTGTCTTAGCGTAATGCGAGTCGAGGCGGACATCGTCGCGGTAGCGACGACGGAAGCCGAGACGAGCACGTGACACCACTTCCACCCTGTCTTAGCGTAACGCGAGTCGAGGCGGACGTAGTCGCGGTAGTGACGACGGAAGCCGAGACGATCACGTGACACCACTGCCCCCCTGTCATAGCGTAACGTGAGTCGAGGCGGACGTCGTCGCGCTAGCGACTACGGACGCCGAGATGAGCACGTGACACCACTGCCAACCTGTCTTAGCGTAACGCGAGTCGAGGCGGACGTCGTCGCGGTAGCAACGACGGACGCCGAGACGAGCACGTGACACCACTGCCAACCTGTCTTAGCGTAACGCGAGTCGAGGCGGACGTCGTCACAGTAGCGAGGACGGATGCCGAGACGAGCCCGTGACACCACTGCCAACCTGCCTTAGCGAAACGCGAGTCGAGACGGACGTCGTCGCGGTAGGGACGATGGACGCCGAGACGAGCACGTGACACCACTGCCACCCTGTCTTAGCGTAGCGCGAGTCGAGCCGGACGTCGTCGCGGTAGCAACGACAGACGCCGAGACGAGCACGTGACACCACTGCCACCCTGTCTTAGCGTAACGCGTGTCGAGGCGGACGTCGTCGCGGTAGCGACGACGGACGCCGAGACGAGCACGTGACACCACTGCCACCCTGTCTTAGCGTACCGCGAGTCGAGGCGGACGTCGTCGCGGTAGCGACGCCGGACGCCGAGACGAGCACGTGACACCACTGCCACCCTGTCTTAGCGTAACGCGAGTCGAGGCAGACGTCGTCGCGGTAGCGACGACGGAAGCCGAGACGAGCACGTGACACCACTTCCACCCTGTCTTAGCGTAACGCGAGTCGAGGCGGACGTAGTCGTGGTAGTGACGACGGAAGCCGAGACGATCACGTGACACCACTGCCCCCCTGTCATAGCGTAACGTGAGTCGAGGCGGACGTCGTCGCGCTAGCGACTACGGACGCCGAGATGAGCACGTGACACCACTGCCAACCTGTCTTAGCGTAACGCGAGTCGAGGCGGACGTCGTCGCGGTAGCAACGACGGACGCCGAGACGAGCACGTGACACCACTGCCAACCTGTCTTAGCGTAACGCGAGTCGAGGCGGACGTCGTCACAGTAGCGAGGACGGATGCCGAGACGAGCCCGTGACACCACTGCCAACCTGCCTTAGCGAAACGCGAGTCGAGACGGACGTCGTCGCGGTAGGGACGATGGACGCCGAGACGAGCACGTGACACCACTGCCACCCTGTCTTAGCGTAGCGCGAGTCGAGCCGGACGTCGTCGCGGTAGCAACGACAGACGCCGAGACGAGCACGTGACACCACTGCCACCCTGTCTTAGCGTAACGCGTGTCGAGGCGGACGTCGTCGCGGTAGCGACGCCGGACGCCGAGACGAGCACGTGACACCACTGCCACCCTGTCTTAGCGTACCGCGAGTCGAGGCGGACGTCGTCGCGGTAGCGACGCCGGACGCCGAGACGAGCACGTGACACCACTGCCACCCTGTCTTAGCGTAACGCGAGTCGAGGCAGACGTCGTCGCGGTAGCGACGACGGAAGCCGAGACGAGCACGTGACACCACTGCCACCCTGTCTTAGCGTAACGCGAGTCGGGGCGGACGTCGTCGGGGTATTGACGACGGACGCCGAGACGAGCACGTGACACCACTGCCAACCTGTCTTAGCGTAACACGAGTCGAGTCGGACATCATCGCGGTAGCGACGACGGACGCCGAGACGAGCACGTGACACCACTGCCAACCTGTCTTAGCGTAGCGCGAGCCGAGGCGGACGTCGTCGCGGTAGCGACGACGGACGCCGAGACGAGCACGTGACACCACTGCCACCCTGTCTTAGCGTAGCGCGAGTCAAGGCGGACGTCGTCGCGGTAGCGACGACGGACGCCGAGACGAGCACGTGACACCACTGCCACCCTGTCTTAGCGTAACGCGAGTCGAGGCGGACATCGTCGCGGTAGCGACGACGGAAGCCGAGACGAGCACGTGACACCACTTCCATCCTGTCTTAGCATAACGCGAGTCGAGGCGGACGTCGTCGTGGTAGTGACGACGGAAGCCGAGACGAGCACGTGACACCACTGCCCCCCTGTCATAGCGTAACGTGAGTCGAGGCGGACGTCCTCGCGGTAGCGACTACGGACGCCGAGACGAGCACGTGACACCACTGCCAACCTGTCTTAGCGTAACGCGAGTCGAGGCGGACGTCGTCGCGGTAGCAACGACGGACGCCGAGACGAGCACGTGACACCACTGCCAACCTGTCTTAGCGTAACGCGAGTCGAGGCGGACGTCATCACAGTAGCGAGGACGGACGCCGAGACGAGCCCGTGACACCACTGCCAACCTGTCTTAGCGTAACGCGAGTCGAGACGGACGTTGTCGCGGTAGTGACGATGGACGCCGAGACGAGCACGTGACACCACTGCCACCCTGTCTTAGCGTAGCGCGAGTCGAGCCGGACGTCGTCGCGGTAGCGACGACAGACGCCGAGACGAGCACGTGACACCACTGCCACCCTGTCTTAGCGTAACGCGAGTTGAGGCGGACGTCGTCACGGTAGCGACACCGGACGCCGAGACGAGCACGTGACACCACTGCCACCCTGTCTTAGCGTAACGCGAGTCGAGGCAAACGTCGTCGCGGTAGCGACGACGGAAGCCGAGACGAGCACGTGACACCACTGCCACCCTGTCTTAGCATAACACGAGTCGAGGCGGACGTCATCGCGGTAGCGACGACGGAAGCCGAGACGAGCATGTGACACCACTGCCACCCTGTCTTAGCGTAGCGCGAGTCGAGGCGGACGTCGTCGCGGTAGCGACAACGGACGCCGAGACAAGCACGTGACACCACTGCCACCCTGTCTTAGCGTAGCGCGAGTCGAGGCGGACGTCGTCGCGGTAGCAACGACAGACGCCGAGACGAGAACGTGACACCACTGCCACCCTGTCTTAGCGTAACGCGAGTCGAGGCGGACGTCGTCACGGTAGCGACGACGGAAGCCGAGACGAGCACGTGACACCACTGCCACCTTGTCTTAGCGTAACGCGAGTCGAGGCGGACGTCGTCATGGTAGCGACGACGGACGCCGAGACGAGCACGTGACACCACTGCCAACCTGTCTTAGCGTAACGCGAGTCGAGGCGGACGTCGTCGCGGTAGCGACGACGGACGCCGAGACAAGCACGTGACACCACTGCCAACCTGTCTTAGCGTAACGCGAGTCGAGGCAGACGTCGTCGCGGTAGCGACGACGGACGCCGAGACGAGCACGTGACACCACTGCCAACCTGTCTTAGCGTAGCGCGAGCCGAGGCGGACGTCGTGGCGGTAGCGACGACGGACGCCGAGACGAGCACGTGACACCACTGCCACCCTGTCTTAGCGTAGCGCGATTCGAGGCGGAATACCGTGACGACGGACGCCGAGACGAGCACGTGACACCACTGCCACCCTGTCTTAGCGTAATGCGAGTCGAGGCGGACATCGTCGCGGTAGCGACGACGGAAGCCGAGACGAGCACGTGACACCACTTCCACCCTGTCTTAGCGTAACGCGAGTCGAGGCGGACGTAGTCGCGGTAGTGACGACGGAAGCCGAGACGATCACGTGACACCACTGCCCCCCTGTCATAGCGTAACGTGAGTCGAGGCGGACGTCGTCGCGCTAGCGACTACGGACGCCGAGATGAGCACGTGACACCACTGCCAACCTGTCTTAGCGTAACGCGAGTCGAGGCGGACGTCGTCGCGGTAGCAACGACGGACGCCGAGACGAGCACGTGACACCACTGCCAACCTGTCTTAGCGTAACGCGAGTCGAGGCGGACGTCGTCACAGTAGCGAGGACGGATGCCGAGACGAGCCCGTGACACCACTGCCAACCTGCCTTAGCGAAACGCGAGTCGAGACGGACGTCGTCGCGGTAGGGACGATGGACGCCGAGACGAGCACGTGACACCACTGCCACCCTGTCTTAGCGTAGCGCGAGTCGAGCCGGACGTCGTCGCGGTAGCAACGACAGACGCCGAGACGAGCACGTGACACCACTGCCACCCTGTCTTAGCGTAACGCGTGTCGAGGCGGACGTCGTCGCGGTAGCGACGACGGACGCCGAGACGAGCACGTGACACCACTGCCACCCTGTCTTAGCGTACCGCGAGTCGAGGCGGACGTCGTCGCGGTAGCGACGCCGGACGCCGAGACGAGCACGTGACACCACTGCCACCCTGTCTTAGCGTAACGCGAGTCGAGGCAGACGTCGTCGCGGTAGCGACGACGGAAGCCGAGACGAGCACGTGACACCACTGCCACCCTGTCTTAGCGTAACGCGAGTCGGGGCGGACGTCGTCGGGGTATTGACGACGGACGCCGAGACGAGCACGTGACACCACTGCCAACCTGTCTTAGCGTAACACGAGTCGAGTCGGACATCATCGCGGTAGCGACGACGGACGCCGAGACGAGCACGTGACACCACTGCCAACCTGTCTTAGCGTAGCGCGAGCCGAGGCGGACGTCGTCGCGGTAGCGACGACGGACGCCGAGACGAGCACGTGACACCACTGCCACCCTGTCTTAGCGTAGCGCGAGTCAAGGCGGACGTCGTCGCGGTAGCGACGACGGACGCCGAGACGAGCACGTGACACCACTGCCACCCTGTCTTAGCGTAACGCGAGTCGAGGCGGACATCGTCGCGGTAGCGACGACGGAAGCCGAGACGAGCACGTGACACCACTTCCATCCTGTCTTAGCGTAACGCGAGTCGAGGCGGACGTCGTCGTGGTAGTGACGACGGAAGCCGAGACGAGCACGTGACACCACTGCCCCCCTGTCATAGCGTAACGTGAGTCGAGGCGGACGTCCTCGCGGTAGCGACTACGGACGCCGAGACGAGCACGTGACACCACTGCCAACCTGTCTTAGCGTAACGCGAGTCGAGGCGGACGTCGTCGCGGTAGCAACGACGGACGCCGAGACGAGCACGTGACACCACTGCCAACCTGTCTTAGCGTAACACGAGTCGAGGCGGACGTCATCACAGTAGCGAGGACGGACGCCGAGACGAGCCCGTGACACCACTACCAACCTGTCTTAGCGTAACGCGAGTCGAGACGGACGTCGTCGCGGTAGGGACGATGGACGCCGAGACGAGCACGTGACACCACTGCCACCCTGTCTTAGCGTAGCGCGAGTCGAGCCGGACGTCGTCGCGGTAGCGACGACAGACGCCGAGACGAGCACGTGACACCACTGCCACCCTGTCTTAGCGTAACGCGAGTTGAGGCGGACGTCGTCACGGTAGCGACACCGGACGCCGAGACGAGCACGTGACACCACTGCCACCCTGTCTTAGCGTAACGCGAGTCGAGGCAAACGTCGTCGCGGTAGCGACGACGGAAGCCGAGACGAGCACGTGACACCACTGCCACCCTGTCTTAGCATAACGCGAGTCGAGGCGGACGTCATCGCGGTAGCGACGACGGAAGCCGAGACGAGCATGTGACACCACTGCCACCCTGTCTTAGCGTAGCGCGAGTCGAGGCGGACGTCGTCGCGGTAGCGACAACGGACTCCGAGACAAGCACGTGACACCACTGCCACCCTGTCTTAGCATAGCGCTAGTCGAGGCGGACGTCGTCAAGGTAGCAACGACAGACGCCGAGACGAGAACGTGACACCACTGCCACCCTGTCTTAGCGTAACGCGAGTCGAGGCGGACGTCGTCACAGTAGCGACGACGGAAGCCGAGACGAGCACGTGACACCACTGCCACCCTGTCTTAGCGTAACGCGAGTCGAGGCGGACGTCGTCGCGGTAGCGACGACGGACGCCGAGACGAGCACGTGACACCACTGCCAACCTGTCTTAGCGTAACGCGAGTCGAGGCGGACGTCGTCGCGGTAGCGACGACGGACGCCGAGACAAGCACGTGACACCACTGCCAACCTGTCTTAGCGTAACGCGAGTCGAGGCAGACGTCGTCGCGGTAGCGACGACGGACGCCGAGACGAGCACGTGACACCACTGCCAACCTGTCTTAGCGTAGCGCGAGCCGAGGCGGACGTCGTGGCGGTAGCGACGACGGACGCCGAGACGAGCACGTGACACCACTGCCACCCTGTCTTAGCGTAGCGCGAGTCGAGGCGGAATACCGCGACGACGGACGCCGAGACGAGCACGTGACACCACTGCCACCCTGTCTTAGCGTAACGCGAGTCGAGGCGGACATCGTCGCGGTAGCGACGACGGAAGCCGAGACGAGCACGTGACACCACTTCCACCCTGTCTTAGCGTAACGCGAGTCGAGGCGGACGTCGTCGCGGTAGTGACGACGGAAGCCGAGACGAGCACGTGACCACTGCCCCCCTGTCATAGCGTAACGTGAGTCGAGGCGGACGTCGTCGCGCTAGCGACTACGGACGCCGAGACGAGCACGTGACACCACTGCCAACCTGTCTTAGCGTAACGCGAGTCGAGGCGGACGTCGTCGTGGTAGCAACGACGGACGCCGAGACGAGCACGTGACACCACTGCCAACCTGTCTTAGCGTAACGCGAGTCGAGGCGGACGTCGTCACAGTAGCGAGGACGGATGCCGAGACGAGCCCGTGACACCACTGCCAACCTGTCTTAGCGAAACGCGAGTCGAGACGGATGTCGTCGCGGTAGGGACGATGGACGCCGAGACGAGCACGTGACACCACTACCACCCTGTCTTAGCGTAACGCGAGTCGAGTCGGACGTCGTCGCGGTAGCGACGACGGACGCTGAGACGAGCACGTGACACCACTGCCAACCTGTCTTAGCGTAGCGCGGGCCGAGGCGGACGTCGTCGCGGTAGCGACGACGGACGCCGAGACGAGCACGTGACACCACTGCCACCCTGTCTTAGCGTAGCGCGAGTCAAGGCGGACGTCGTCGCGGTAGCGACGACGGACGCCGAGACGAGCACGTGACACCACTGCCACCCTGTCTTAGCGTAACGCGAGTCGAGGCGGACATCGTCGCGGTAGCGACGACGGAAGCCGAGACGAGCACGTGACACCACTTCCATCCTGTCTTAGCGTAACGCGAGTCGAGGCGGACGTCGTCGCGGTAGTGACGACGGAAGCCGAGACGAGCACGTGACACCACTGCCCCCCTGTCATAGCGTAACGTGAGTCGAGGCGGACGTCCTCGCGGTAGCGACTACGGACGCCGAGACGAGCACGTGACACCACTGCCAACCTGTCTTAGCGTAACGCGAGTCGAGGCGGACGTCGTCGGGGTAGCAACGACGGACGCCGAGACGAGCACGTGACACCACTGCCAACCTGTCTTAGCGTAACGCGAGTCGAGGCGGACGTCGTCACAGTAGCGAGGACGGACGCCGAGACGAGCCCGTGACACCACTGCCAACCTGTCTTAGCGTAACGCAAGTCGAGACGGACGTCGTCGCGGTAGTGACGAGGGACGCCGAGACGAGCACGTGACACCACTGCCACCCTGTCTTAGCGTAGCGCGAGTCGAGCCGGACGTCGTCGCGGTAGCGACGACAGACGCCGAGACGAGCACGTGACACCACTGCCACCCTGTCTTAGCGTAACGCGAGTTGAGGCGGACGTCGTCACGGTAGCGACACCGGACGCCGAGACGAGCACGTGACACCACTGCCACCCTGTCTTAGCGTAACGCGAGTCGAGGCAAACGTCGTCGCGGTAGCGACGACGGAAGCCGAGACGAGCACGTGACACCACTGCCACCCTGTCTTAGCATAACGCAAGTCGAGGCGGACGTCATCGCGGTAGCGACGACGGAAGCCGAGACGAGCATGTGACACCACTGCCACCCTGTCTTAGCGTAGCGCGAGTCGAGGCGGACGTCGTCGCGGTAGCGACAACGGACGCCGAGACAAGCACGTGACACCACTGCCACCCTGTCTTAGCGTAGCGCGAGTCGAGGCGGACGTCGTCAAGGTAGCAACGACAGACGCCGAGATGAGAACGTGACACCACTGCCACCCTGTCTTAGCGTAACGCGAGTCGAGGCGGACGTCGTCACAGTAGCGACGACGGAAGCCGAGACGAGCACGTGACACCACTGCCACCCTGTCTTAGCGTAACGCGAGTCGAGGCGGACGTCGTCGCGGTAGCGACGACGGACGCCGAGACGAGCACGTGACACCACTGCCAACCTGTCTTAGCGTAACGCGAGTCGAGGCGGACGTCGTCGCGGTAGCGACGACGGAGGCCGAGACAAGCACGTGACACCACTGCCAACCTGTCTTAGCGTAACGCGAGTCGAGGCAGACATCGTCGCGGTAGCGACGACGGACGCCGAGACGAGCACGTGACACCACTGCCAACCTGTCTTAGCGTAGCGCGAGCCGAGGCGGACGTCGTGGCGGTAGCGACGACGGACGCCGAGACGAGCACGTGACACCACTGCCACCCTGTCTTAGCGTAGCGTGAGTCGAGGCGGAATACCGCGACGACGGACGCCGAGACGAGCACGTGACACCACTGCCAACCTGTCTTAGCGTAGCGCGAGTCGAGCCGGACGTCGTCGCGGTAGCGACGACAGACGCCGAGACGAGCACGTGACACCACTGCCACCCTGTCTTAGCGTAACGCGAGTTGAGGCGGACGTCGTCATGGTAGCGACACCGGACGCCGAGACGAGCACGTGACACCACTGCCACCCTGTCTTAGCGTAACGCGAGTCGAGGCAAACGTCGTCGCGGTAGCGACGACGGAAGCCGAGACGAGCACGTGACACCACTGCCACCCTGTCTTAGCATAACGCGAGTCGAGGCGGACGTCATCGCGGTAGCGACGACGGAAGCCGAGACGAGCATGTGACACCACTGCCACCCTGTCTTAGCGTAGCGCGAGTCGAGGCGGACGTCGTCGCGGTAGCGACAACGGACGCCGAGACAAGCACGTGACACCACTGCCACCCTGTCTTAGCGTAGCGCGAGTCGAGGCGGACGTCGTCAAGGTAGCAACGACAGACGCCGAGACGAGAACGTGACACCACTGCCACCCTGTCTTAGCGTAACGCGAGTCGAGGCGGACGTCGTCACAGTAGCGACGACGGAAGCCGAGACGAGCAGGTGACACCACTGCCACCCTGTCTTAGCGTAACGCGAGTCGAGGCGGACGTCGTCGCGGTAGCGACGACGGACGCCGAGACGAGCATGTGACACCACTGCCAACCTGTCTTAGCGTAACGCGAGTCGAGGCGGACGTCGTCGCGGTAGCGACGACGGAGGCCGAGACAAGCACGTGACACCACTGCCAACCTGTCTTAGCGTAACGCGAGTCGAGGCAGACATCGTCGCGGTAGCGACGACGGACGCCGAGACGAGCACGTGACACCACTGCCAACCTGTCTTAGCGTAGCGCGAGCCGAGGCGGACGTCGTGGCGGTAGCGACGACGGACGCCGAGACGAGCACGTGACACCACTGCCACCCTGTCTTAGCGTAGCGCGAGTCGAGGCGGAATACCGCGACGACGGACGCCGAGACGAGCACGTGACACCACTGCCACCCTGTCTTAGCGTAACGCGAGTCGAGGCGGACATCGTCGCGGTAGCGACGACGGAAGCCGAGACGAGCACGTGACACCACTTCCACCCTGTCTTAGCGTAACGCGAGTCGAGGCGGACGTCGTCGCGGTAGTGACGACGGAAGCCGAGACGAGCACGTGACACCACTGCCCCCCTGTCATAGCGTAACGTGAGTCGAGGCGGACGTCGTCGCGCTTGCGACTACGGACGCCGAGACGAGCACGTGACACCACTGCCAACCTGTCTTAGCGTAACGCGAGTCGAGGCGGACATCGTCACGGTAGCGACAACGGACGCCGAGACGGGCACGTGACACCACTGCCACCCTGTCTTAGCGTAACGCGAGTCGAGGCGGACGTCGTCACAGTAGCGAGGACGGATGCCGAGACGAGCCCGTGACACCACTGCCAACCTGTCTTAGCGAAACGCGAGTCGAGACGGACGTCGTCGCGGTAGGGACGATGGACGCCGAGACGAGCACGTGACACCACTGCCACCCTGTCTTAGCGTAGCGCGAGTCGAGCCGGACGTCGTCGCGGTAGCAACGACAGACGCCGAGACGAGCACGTGACACCACTGCCACCCTGTCTTAGCGTAACGCGGGTCGAGGCGGACGTCGTCGCGGTAGCGACGCCGGACGCCGAGACGAGCACGTGACACCACTGCCACCCTGTCTTAGCGTAACGCGAGTCGAGGCGGACGTCGTCGCGGTAGCGACGCCGGACGCCGAGACGAGCACGTGACACCACTGCCACCCTGTCTTAGCGTAACGCGAGTCGAGGCAGACGTCGTCGCGGTAGCGACGACGGAAGCCGAGACGAGCACGTGACACCACTGCCACCCTGTCTTAGCGTAACGCGAGTCGAGGCGGACGTCGTCGGGGTATTGACGACGGACGCCGAGACGAGCACGTGACACCACTGCCAACCTGTATTAGCGTAGCGCGAGTCAAGGCGGACGTCGTCGCGGTAGCGACGACGGACGCCGAGACGAGCACGTGACACCACTGCCACCCTGTCTTAGCGTAACGCGAGTCGAGGCGGACATCGTCGCGGTAGCGACGACGGAAGCCGAGACGAGCACGTGACACCACTTCCATCCTGTCTTAGCGTAACGTGAGTCGAGGCGGACGTCGTCGCGGTAGTGACGACGGAAGCCGAGACGAGCACGTGACACCACTGCCCCCCTGTCATAGCGTAACGTGAGTCGAGGCGGACGTCCTCGCGGTAGCGACAACGGACGCCGAGACGAGCACGTGACACCACTGCCAACCTGTCTTAGCGTAACGCGAGTCGAGGCGGACGTCGTCGCGGTAGCAACGACGGACGCCGAGACGAGCACGTGACACCACTGCCAACCTGTCTTAGCGTAACGCGAGTCGAGGCGGACGTCGTCACAGTAGCGAGGACGGACGCCGAGACGAGCCCGTGACACCACTGCCAACCTGTCTTAGCGTAACGCGAGTCGAGACGGACGTCGTCGCGGTAGTGACGATGGACGCCGAGACGAGCACGTGACACCACTGCCACCCTGTCTTAGCGTAGCGCGAGTCGAGCCGGACGTCGTCGCGGTAGCGACGACAGACGCCGAGACGAGCACGTGACACCACTGCCACCCTGTCTTAGCGTAACGCGAGTTGAGGCGGACGTCGTCGCGGTAGCGACACCGGACGCCGAGACGAGCATGTGACACCACTGCCACCCTGTCTTAGCGTAACGCGAGTCGAGGCAAACGTCGTCGCGGTAGCGACGACGGAAGCCGAGACGAGCACGTGACACCACTGCCACCCTGTCTTAGCATAACGCGAGTCGAGGCGGACGTCATCGCGGTAGCGACGACGGAAGCCGAGACGAGCATGTGACACCACTGCCACCCTGTCTTAGCGTAGCGCGAGTCGAGGCGGACGTCATCGCGGTAGCGACAACGGACGCCGAGACAAGCACGTGACACCACTGCCACCCTGTCTTAGCGTAGCGCGAGTCGAGGCGGACGTCGTCACGGTAGCAACGACAGACGCCGAGACGAGAACGTGACACCACTGCCACCCTGTCTTAGCGTAACGCGAGTCGAGGCAGACGTCGTCACGGTAGCGACGACGGAAGCCGAGACGAGCACGTGACACCACTGCCACCCTGTCTTAGCGTAACGCGAGTCGAGGCGGACGTCGTCGCGGTAGCGACGACGGACGCCGAGACGAGCACGTGACACCACTGCCAACCTGTCTTAGCGTAACGCGAGTCGAGGCGGACGTCGTCGCGGTAGCGACGACGGACGCCGAGACAAGCACGTGACACCACTGCCAACCTGTCTTAGCGTAACGCGAGTCGAGGCAGACGTCGTCGCGGTAGCGACGACGGACGCCGAGACGAGCACGTGACACCACTGCCAACCTATCTTAGCGTAGCGCGAGCCGAGGCGACGTCGTGGCGGTAGCGACGACGGACGCCGAGACGAGCACGTGACACCACTGCCATCCTGTCTTAGCGTAGCGCGAGTCGAGGCGGAATACCGCGACGACGGACGCCGAGACGAGCACGTGACACCACTGCCACCCTGTCTTAGCGTAACGCGAGTCGAGGCGGACATCGTCGCGGTAGCGACGACGGAAGCCGAGACGAGCACGTGACACCACTTCCACCCTGTCTTAGCGTAACGCGAGTCGAGGCGGACGTCGTCGCGGTAGTGACGACGGAAGCCGAGACGAGCACGTGACACCACTGCCCCCCTGTCATAGCGTAACGTGAGTCGAGGCGGACGTCGTCGCGCTAGCGACTACGGACGCCGAGACGAGCACGTGACACCACTGCCAACCTGTCTTAGCGTAACGCGAGTCGAGGCGGACGTCGTCGCGGTAGCAACGACGGACGCCGAGACGAGCAAGTGACACCACTGCCAACCTGTCTTAGCGTAACGCGAGTCGAGGCGGACGTCGTCACAGTAGCGAGGACGGATGCCGAGACGAGCCCGTGACACCACTGCCAACCTGTCTTAGCGAAACGCGAGTCGAGACGGACGTCGTCGCGGTAGGGACGATGGACGCCGAGACGAGCACGTGACACCACTGCCACCCTGTCTTAGCGTAGCGCGAGTCGAGCCGGACGTCGTCGCGGTAGCAACGACAGACGCCGAGACGAGCACGTGACACCACTGCCACCCTGTCTTAGCGTAACGCGAGTCGAGGCGGACGTCATCGCGGTAGCGACGACGGAAGCCGAGACGAGCACGTGACACCACTGCCACCCTGTCTTAGCGTAACGCGAGTCGAGGCGGACGTCATCGCGGTAGCGACGATGGAAGCCGAGACAAGCACGTGACACCATTGCCAACCTGTCTTAGCGTAACGCGAGTCGAGGCGGACGTCGTCGCGGTAGGGACGACGGACGCCGAGACGAGCACGTGACACCACTGCCAACCTGTCTTAGCGTAACGCGAGTCGAGGCGGTCGTCGTCGCGGTAGCGACGACGGACGCCGAGACGAGCCCGTGACACCACTGCCACCCTGTCTTAGCGTAGCGCGAGTCGAGGCGGACGTCGTCGTGGTAGCGACGACGGACGCCGAGACGAGCACGTGACACCACTGCCACCCTGTCTTAGCGTAACGCGAGTCGAGGCGGACGTCGTCACGGTAGCGACGACGGAAGCCGAGACGAGCATGTGACACCACTGCCACCCTGTCTTAGCGTAAGGCGAGTCGAGGCGGACGTCGTCGCGGTAGCGACGACGGACGCCGAGACGAGCACGTGACACCACTGCCAACCTGTCTTAGCGTAATGCGAGTCGAGGCAGACGTCGTCGCGGTAGCGACGACGGAAGCCGAGACGAGCACGTGACACCACTGCCACCCTGTCTTAGCGTAACGCGAGTCGAGGCGGACGTCGTCGGGGTAGCGACGACGGACGCCGAGACGAGCACGTGACACCACTGCCAACCTGTCTTAGCGTAACACGAGTCGAGTCGGACATCATCGCGGTAGCGACGACGGACGCCGAGACGAGCACGTGACACCACTGCCAACCTGTCTTAGCGTAACGCGAGTCGAGGCGGACGTCGTCGCGATAGCGACGACGGAAGCCGAGACGAGCACGTGACACCACTGCTACCCTGTCTTAGCGTAACGCGAGTCGAGGCAGACGTCGTCGCGGTAGCGACGACGGACACCGAGACGAGCACCTGACACAACTGCCAACCTGCCTTAGCGTAACGCGAGTCGAGGCGGTCGTCGTCGCGGTAGCGACGACGGACGCTGAGACGAGCCCGTGACACCACTGCCACCCTGTCTTAGCGTAGCGCGAGTCGAGGCGGACGTCGTCGTGGTAGCGACGACGGACGCCGAGACGAGCACGGGACACCACTGCCAACCTGTCTTAGCGTAACGCGAGTCGAGGCGGACGTCATCGCGGTAGCGACGACGGAAGGCGAGACGAGCACGTGACACCACTGCCACCCTGTCTTATCGTAACGCGAGTCGAGGCGGACGTCATCGCGGTAGCGACGATGGAAGCCGAGACGAGCACGTGACACCACTGCCACCCTGTCTTAGCGTAACGCGAGTCGAGGCGGACGTCATCGCAGTCGCGACAACGGACGCCGAGACAAGCACGTGACACCACTGCCAACCTGTCTTAGCGTAACGCGAGTCGAGGCGGTCGTCGTCGCGGTAGCAACGACGGACGCCGAGACGAGCACGTGACACCACTGCCAACCTGTCTTAGCGTAACGCGAGTCGAGGCGGACGTCGTCACAGTAGCGAGGACGGATGCCGAGACGAGCCCGTGACACCACTGCCAACCTGTCTTAGCGAAACGCGAGTCGAGACGGACGTCGTCGCGGTAGGGACGATGGACGCCGAGACGAGCACGTGACACCACTGCCACCCTGTCTTAGCGTAGCGCGAGTCGAGCCGGACGTCGTCGCGGTAGCAACGACAGACGCCGAGACGAGCACGTGACACCACTGCCACCCTGTCTTAGCGTAACGCGAGTCGAGGCGGACGTCATCGCGGTAGCGACGACGGAAGCCGAGACGAGCACGTGACACCACTGCCACCCTGTCTTAGCGTAACGCGAGTCGAGGCGGACGTCATCGCGGTAGCGACGATGGAAGCCGAGACAAGCACGTGACACCATTGCCAACCTGTCTTAGCGTAACGCGAGTCGAGGCGGACGTCGTCGCGGTAGGGACGACGGACGCCGAGACGAGCACGTGACACCACTGCCAACCTGTCTTAGCGTAACGCGAGTCGAGGCGGTCGTCGTCGCGGTAGCGACGACGGACGCCGAGACGAGCCCGTGACACCACTGCCACCCTGTCTTAGCGTAGCGCGAGTCGAGGCGGACGTCGTCGTGGTAGCGACGACGGACGCCGAGACGAGCACGTGACACCACTGCCACCCTGTCTTAGCGTAACGCGAGTCGAGGCGGACGTCGTCACGGTAGCGACGACGGAAGCCGAGACGAGCATGTGACACCACTGCCACCCTGTCTTAGCGTAAGGCGAGTCGAGGCGGACGTCGTCGCGGTAGCGACGACGGACGCCGAGACGAGCACGTGACACCACTGCCAACCTGTCTTAGCGTAATGCGAGTCGAGGCAGACGTCGTCGCGGTAGCGACGACGGAAGCCGAGACGAGCACGTGACACCACTGCCACCCTGTCTTAGCGTAACGCGAGTCGAGGCGGACGTCGTCGGGGTAGCGACGACGGACGCCGAGACGAGCACGTGACACCACTGCCAACCTGTCTTAGCGTAACACGAGTCGAGTCGGACATCATCGCGGTAGCGACGACGGACGCCGAGACGAGCACGTGACACCACTGCCAACCTGTCTTAGCGTAACGCGAGTCGAGGCGGACGTCGTCGCGATAGCGACGACGGAAGCCGAGACGAGCACGTGACACCACTGCTACCCTGTCTTAGCGTAACGCGAGTCGAGGCAGACGTCGTCGCGGTAGCGACGACGGACACCGAGACGAGCACCTGACACAACTGCCAACCTGCCTTAGCGTAACGCGAGTCGAGGCGGTCGTCGTCGCGGTAGCGACGACGGACGCTGAGACGAGCCCGTGACACCACTGCCACCCTGTCTTAGCGTAGCGCGAGTCGAGGCGGACGTCGTCGTGGTAGCGACGACGGACGCCGAGACGAGCACGGGACACCACTGCCAACCTGTCTTAGCGTAACGCGAGTCGAGGCGGACGTCATCGCGGTAGCGACGACGGAAGGCGAGACGAGCACGTGACACCACTGCCACCCTGTCTTAGCGTAACGCGAGTCGAGGCGGACGTCATCGCGGTAGCGACGATGGAAGCCGAGACGAGCACGTGACACCACTGCCACCCTGTCTTAGCGTAACGCGAGTCGAGGCGAACGTCATCGCAGTCGCGACAACGGACGCCGAGACAAGCACGTGACACCACTGCCAACCTGTCTTAGCGTAACGCGAGTCGAGGCGGTCGTCGTCGCGGTAGCGACGACGGACGCCGAGACGAGCCCGTGACACCACTGCCACCCTGTCTTAGCGTAGCGCGAGTCGAGGCGGACGTCGTCGTGGTAGCGACGACGGACGCCGAGACGAGCACGTGACACCACTGCCACCCTGTCTTAGCGTAACGCGAGTCGAGGCGGACGTCGTCACGGTAGCGACGACGGAAGCCGAGACGAGCATGTGACACCACTGCCACCCTGTCTTAGCGTAAGGCGAGTCGAGGCGGACGTCGTCGCGGTAGCGACGACGGACGCCGAGACGAGCACGTGACACCACTGCCAACCTGTCTTAGCGTAACGCGAGTCGAGGCGGACGTCGTCGCAGTAGCGACGACGACGCCGAGACAAGCATGTGACACCACTGCCAACCTGTCTTAGCGTAACGCGAGTCGAGGCAGACGTCGTCGCGGTAGCGACGACGGACGCCGAGACGAGCACGTGACACCACTGCCAACCTGTCTTAGCGTAGCGCGAGCCGAGGCGGACGTCGTGGCGGTAGCGACGACGGACGCCGAGACGAGCACGTGACACCACTGCCACCCTGTCTTAGCGTAGCGCGAGTCGAGGCGGACGTCGTCGCGGTAGCGACGACGGACGCCGAGACGAGCACGTGACACCACTGCCACCCTGTCTTAGCGTAATGCGAGTCGAGGCGGACATCGTCGCGGTAGCGACGACGGAAGCCGAGACGAGCACGTGACACCACTTCCACCCTGTCTTAGCGTAACGCGAGTCGAGGCGGACATCGTCGCGGTAGTGACGACGGAAGCCGAGACGAGCACGTGACACCACTGCCCCCCTGTCATAGCGTAACGTGAGTCGAGGCGGACGTCGTCACGGTAGCGACTACGGACGCCGAGACGAGCACGTGACACCACTGCCAACCTGTCTTAGCGTAACGCGAGTCGAGGCAGACGTCGTCGCGGTAGCAACGACGGACGCCGAGACGAGCACGTGACACCACTGCCAACCTGTCTTAGCGTAACGCGAGTCGAGGCGGACGTCGTCAAAGTAGCGAGGACGGATGCCGAGACGAGCCCGTGACACCACTGCCAACCTGTCTTAGCGTAACGCGAGTCGAGACGGACGTCGTCGCGGTAGTGACGATGGACGCCGAGACGAGCACGTGACACCACTACCACCCTGTCTTAGCGTAGCGCGAGTCGAGCCGGACGTCGTCGCGGTAGCAACGACAGACGCCGAGACGAGCACGTGACACCACTGCCACCCTGTCTTAGCGTAACGCGAGTCAAGGCGGACGTCGTCGCGGTAGCGACGCTGGACGCCGAGACGAGCACGTGACACCACTGCCACCCTGTCTTAGCATAACACGAGTCGAGGCAGACGTCGTCGCGGTAGTGACGACGGAAGCCGAGACGAGCACGTGACACCACTGCCACCCTGTCTTAGCGTAACGCGAGTCGAGGCGGACGTCGTCGGGGTAGCAACGACGGACGCCGAGACGAGCACGTGACACCACTGCCAACCTGTCTTAGCGTAACACGAGTCGAGTCGGACATCATCGCGGTAGCGACGACGGACGCCGAGACGAGCACGTGACACCACTGCCAACCTGTCTTAGCGTAACGCGAGTCGAGGCGGACGTCGTCGCGATAGCGACGACGGAAGCCGAGACGAGCACGTGACACCACTGCTCCCCTGTCTTAGCGTAACGCGAGTCGAGGCAGACGTCGTCGCGGTAGCGACGACGGACGCCGAGACGAGCACCTGACACAACTGCCAACCTGCCTTAGCGTAACGCGAGTCGAGGCGGTTGTCGTCGCGGTAGCGACGACGGACGGCGAGACGAGCCCGTGACACCACTGCCACCCTGTCTTAGCGTAGCGCGAGTCGAGGCGGACGTCGTCGTGGTAGCGACGACGGACGCCGAGACGAGCACGTGACACCACTGCCAACCTGTCTTAGCGTAACGCGAGTCGAGGCGGACGTCATCGCGGTAGCGATGACGGAAGCCGAGACGAGCACGTGACACCACTGCCACCCTGTCTTAGCGTAACGCGAGTCGAGGCGGACGTCATCGCGGTAGCGACGATGGAAGCCGAGACGAGCACGTGACACCACTGCCACCCTGTCTTAGCGTAACACGAGTCGAGGCGGACGTCATCGCGGTCGCGACAACGGGCGCCGAGACAAGCACGTGACACCATTGCCACCCTGTCTTAGCGTAACCCGAGTCGAGGCGGACGTCGTCGCGGTAGTGACGACGGACGCCGAGACGAGCACGTGACACCACTGCCAACCTGTCTTAGCGTAACGCGAGTCGAGGCGGACGTCATCGCGGTAGCGACGACGGAAGCCGAGACGAGCACGTGACACCACTGCCACCCTGTCTTAGCGTAACGCGAGTCGAGGCGGACGTCGTCGCGGTAGCGACGACGGACGCCGAGACGAGCACGTGACACCACTGCCAACCTGTCTTAGCGTAACGCGAGTCGAGGCGGACGTCGTCACGGTAGCGATGACGGATGTCGAGACAAGCACGTGACACCACTACCATCCTGTCTTAGCGTAACGCGAGTCAAGGTAGACGTCGTCGCGGTAGCGACGAAGGACGCCGAGACGAGCACGTGACACCACTGCCAACCTGTCTTAGCATAACGCGAGTCGAGGCGGACGTCGTCGCGGTAGCGATGATGGAAGCCGGGACAAGCACGTGACACCACTGCTACCGTGTCTTAGCGTAACGCGAGTCGAGGCAGACGTCGTCGCGGTAGCGACGACGGACGCCGAGACGAGCCCGTGACATCACTGCCAACCTGTCTTAGCGTAACGCGAGACGAGGTAGACGTCGTCGCGGTAGCGACGACGGACGCCGAGACGAGCACGTGACACAACTGCCAACCTGCCTTAGCGTAACGTGAGTCGAGGCGGACGTCATCGCGGTAGCGACGACGGACGCCGAGACGAGCCCGTGACACCACTGCCAACCTGTCTTAGCGTAACGCGAGTCAAGGCGGACGTGGTCGCGATAGCGACGACGGAACCCGAGACGAGCACGTGATACCACTGCTACCCTGTCTTAGCGTAACGCGAGTCGAGGCTGACGTCGTCGCGGTAGCGACGACGGATGCCGAGACGAGCACGTGACACAACTGCCAACCTGCCTTAGCGTAAAGCGAGTCGAGGCGGACGTCGTCGCGGTAGCGACGACGGACGCCGAGACGAGTCTGTGACACCACTGCCACCCTGTCTTAGTGTAGCGCGAGTCGAGGCGGACGTCGTCGCGGTAGCGACGACTGACGCCGAGACGAGCACATGACACCACTGCCACCCTGTCTTAGCGTAACGCGAGTCGAGGCGGACATCATCGCGGTAGTGACGACGGACACCGAGACGAGCACGTGATACCACTGCCACCCTGTCTTAGCGTACCGCGAGTCGAGGCGGACGTCGTCACGGTAGCGACGACGGAAGCCGAGACGAGCACGTGACACCACTGCCACCCTGTCTTAGCGTAACGCGAGTCGAGGCGGACGTCGTCGCGGTAGCGACGACGGACGCCGAGACGAGCACGTGACACCACTGCCAACCTGTCTTAGCGTAACACGAGTCGAGGCGGACGTCGTCGCGGTAGCGACGACGGACGTCGAGACAAGCACGTGACACCACTGCCAACCTGTCTTAGCATAACGCGAGTCGAGGCAGACGTCGTCGCGGTAGCGACGACGGACGCCGAGACGAGCACGTGACACCACTGCCAACCTGTCTTAGCGTAGCGCGAGCCGAGGCGGACGTCGTCGCGGTAGCGACGACGGACGCCGAGACGAGCACGTGACACCACTGCCACCCTGTCTTAGCGTAGCGCGAGTCAAGCGGACGTCGTCGCGGTAGCGACGACGGACGCCGAGACGAGCACGTGACACCACTGCCACCCTGTCTTAGCGTAACGCGAGTCGAGGCGGACATCGTCGCGGTAGCGACGACGGAAGCCGAGATGAGCACGTGACACCACTTCCATCCTGTCTTAGCGTAACGCGAGTCGAGGCGGACGTCGTCGCGGTAGTGACGACGGAAGCCGAGACGAGCACGTGACACCACTGCCCCCCTGTCATAGCGTAACGTGAGTCGAGGCGGACGTCCTCGCGGTAGCGACTATGGACGCCGAGACGAGCACGTGACACCACTGCCAACCTGTCTTAGCGTAACGCGAGTCGAGGCGGACGTCGTCGCGGTAGCAACGACGGACGCCGAGACGAGCACGTGACACCACTGCCAACCTGTCTTAGCGTAACGCGAGTCGAGGCGGACGTCGTCACGGTAGCGATGACGGATGTCGAGACAAGCACGTGACACCACTACCATCCTGTCTTAGCGTAACGCGAGTCAAGGTAGACGTCGTCGCGGTAGCGACGAAGGACACCGAGACGAGCACGTGACCCCACTGCCAACCTGTCTTAGCATAACGCGAGTCGAGGCGGACGTCGTCGCGGTAGCGATGACGGAAGCCGGGACAAGCACGTGACACCACTGCTACCGTGTCTTAGCGTAACGCGAGTCGAGGCAGACGTCGTCACGGTAGCGACGACGGACGCCGAGACGAGCACGTGACACAACTGCCAACCTGCCTTAGCGTAACGCGAGTCAAGGCGGACGTCGTCGCGGTAGCGACGACGGACGCCGAGACGAGCCCGTGACACCACTGCCAACCTGTCTTAGCGTAACGCGAGACGAGGTAGACGTCGTCGCGGTAGCGACGACGGACGCCGAGACGAGCACGTGACACAACTGCCAACCTGCCTTAGCGTAACGTGAGTCGAGGCGGACGTCATCGCGGTAGCGACGACGGACGCCGAGACGAGCCCGTGACACCACTGCCAACCTGTCTTAGCGTAACGCGAGTCAAGGCGGACGTGGTCGCGATAGCGACGACGGAACCCGAGACGAGCACGTGATACCACTGCTACCCTGTCTTAGCGTAACGCGAGTCGAGGCTAACGTCGTCGCGGTAGCGACGACGGATGCCGAGACGAGCACGTGACACAACTGCCAACCTGCCTTAGCGTAAAGCGAGTCGAGGCGGACGTCGTCGCGGTAGCGACGACGAACGCCGAGACGAGTCTGTGACACCACTGCCACCCTGTCTTAGTGTAGCGCGAGTCGAGGCGGACGTCGTCGCGGTAGCGACGACTGACGCCGAGACAAGCACATGACACCACTGCCACCCTGTCTTAGCGTAACGCGAGTCGAGGCGGACATCATCGCGGTAGTGACGACGGACGCCGAGACGAGCACGTGATACCACTGCCACCCTGTCTTAGCGTACCGCGAGTCGAGGCGGACGTCGTCACGGTAGCGACGACGGAAGCCGAGACGAGCACGTGACACAACTGCCACCCTGTCTTAGCGTAACGCGAGTCGAGGCGGACGTCGTCGCGGTAGCGACGACGGACGCCGAGACGAGCACGTGACACCACTGCCAACCTGTCTTAGCGTAACGCAAGTCGAGGCAGACGTCGTCGCGGTAGTGACGACGGACGCCGAGACGAGCACGTGACACCACTGCCAACCTGTCTTAGCGTAGCGCGAGCCGAGGCGGACGTCGTCGCGGTAGCGACGACGGACGCCAAGACGAGCACGTGACACCACTGCCACCCTGTCTTAGCGTAGCGCGAGTCAAGGCGGACGTCGTCGCGGTAGCGACGACGGACGCCGAGACGAGCACGTGACACCACTGCCACCCTGTCTTAGCGTAACGCGAGTCGAGGCGGACATCGTCGCGGTAGCGACGACGGAAGCCGAAACGAGCACGTGACACCACTTCCACCCTGTCTTAGCGTAACGCGAGTCGAGGCGGACGTAGTCGCGGTAGTGACGACGGAAGCCGAGACGATCACGTGACACCACTGCCCCCCTGTCATAGCGTAACATGAGTCGAGGCGGACGTCGTCGCGCTAGCGACTACGGACGCCGAGATGAGCACGTGACACCACTGCCAACCTGTCTTAGCGTAACGTGAGTCGAGGCGGACGTCGTCGCGGTAGCAACGACGGACGCCGAGACGAGCACGTGACACCACTGCCAACCTGTCTTAGCGTAACGCGAGTCGAGGCGGACGTCGTCACAGTAGCGAGGACGGATGCCGAGACGAGCCCGTGACACCACTGCCAACCTGCCTTAGCGAAACGCGAGTCGAGACGGACGTCGTCGCGGTAGGGACGATGGACGCCGAGACGAGCACGTGACACCACTGCCACCCTGTCTTAGCGTAGCGCGAGTCGAGCCGGACGTCGTCGCGGTAGCAACGACAGACGCCGAGACGAGCACGTGACACCACTGCCACCCTGTCTTAGCGTAACGCGTGTCGAGGCGGACGTCGTCGCGGTAGCGACGCCGGACGCCGAGACGAGCACGTGACACCACTGCCACCCTGTCTTAGCGTACCGCGAGTCGAGGCGGACGTCGTCGCGGTAGCGACGCCGGACGCCAAGACGAGCACGTGACACCACTGCCACCCTGTCTTAGCGTAACGCGAGTCGAGGCAGACGTCGTCGCGGTAGCGACGACGGAAGCCGAGACGAGCACGTGACACCACTGCCACCCTGTCTTAGCGTAACGCGAGTCGGGGCGGACGTCGTCGGGGTATTGACGACGGACGCCGAGACGAGCACGTGACACCACTGCCAACCTGTCTTAGCGTAACACGAGTCGAGTCGGACATCATCGCGGTAGCGACGACGGACGCCGAGACGAGCACGTGACACCACTGCCAACCTGTCTTAGCGTAGCGCGAGCCGAGGCGGACGTCGTCGCGGTAGCGACGACGGACGCCGAGACGAGCACGTGACACCACTGCCACCCTGTCTTAGTGTAGCGCGAGTCAAGGCGGACGTCGTCGCGGTAGCGACGACGGACGCCGAGACGAGCACGTGACACCACTGCCACCCAGTCTTAGCGTAACGCGAGTCGAGGCGGACATCGTCGCGGTAGCGACGACGGAAGCCGAGACGAGCACGTGACACCACTTCCATCCTGTCTTAGCGTAACGCGAGTCGAGGCGGACGTCGTCGCGGTAGTGACGACGGAAGCCGAGACGAGCACGTGACACCACTGCCCCCCTGTCATAGCGTAACGTGAGTCGAGGCGGACGTCCTCGCGGTAGCGACTACGGACGCCGAGACGAGCACGTGACACCACTGCCAACCTGTCTTAGCGTAACGCGAGTCGAGGCGGACGTCGTCGCGGTAGCAACGACGGACGCCGAGACGAGCACGTGACACCACTGCCAACCTGTCTTAGCGTAACGCGAGTCGAGGCGGACATCGTCACAGTAGCGAGGACGGACGCCGAGACGAGCCCGTGACACCACTGCCAACCTGTCTTAGCGTAACGCGAGTCGAGACGGACGTCGTCGCGGTAGTGACGATGGACGCCGAGACGAGCACGTGACACCACTGCCACCCTGTCTTAGCGTAGCGCGAGTCGAGCCGGACGTCGTCGCGGTAGCGACGACAGACGCCGAGACGAGCACGTGACACCACTGCCACCCTGTCTTAGCGTAACGCGAGTTGAGGCGGACGTCGTCACGGTAGCGACACCGGACGCCGAGACGAGCACGTGACACCACTGCCACCCTGTCTTAGCGTAACGCGAGTCGAGGCAAACGTCGTCGCGGTAGCGACGACGGAAGCCGAGACGAGCACGTGACACCACTGCCACCCTGTCTTAGCATAACGCGAGTCGAGGCGGACGTCATCGCGGTAGCGACGACGGAAGCCGAGACGAGCATGTGACACCACTGCCACCCTGTCTTAGCGTAGCGCGAGTCGAGGCGGACGTCGTCGCGGTAGCGACAACGGACGCCGAGACAAGCACGTGACACCACTGCCACCCTGTCTTAGCATAGCGCGAGTCGAGGCGGACGTCGTCAAGGTAGCAACGACAGACGCCGAGACGAGAACGTGACACCACTGCCACCCTGTCTTAGCGTAACGCGAGTCGAGGCGGACGTCGTCACAGTAGCGACGACGGAAGCCGAGACGAGCACGTGACACCACTGCCACCCTGTCTTAGCGTAACGCGAGTCGAGGCGGACGTCGTCGCGGTAGCGACGACGGACGCCGAGACGAGCACGTGACACCACTGCCAACCTGTCTTAGCGTAACGCGAGTCGAGGCGGACGTCGTCGCGGTAGCGACGACGGACGCCGAGACAAGCACGTGACACCACTGCCAACCTGTCTTAGCGTAACACGAGTCGAGGCAGACGTCGTCGCGGTAGCGACGACGGACGCCGAGACGAGCACGTGACACCACTGCCAACCTGTCTTAGCGTAGCGCGAGCCGAGGCGGACGTCGTGGCGGTAGCGACGACGGACGCCGAGACGAGCACGTGACACCACTGCCACCCTGTCTTAGCGTAGCGCGAGTCGAGGCGGAATACCGCGACGACGGACGCCGAGACGAGCACGTGACACCACTGCCACCCTGTCTTAGCGTAACGCGAGTCGAGGCGGACATCGTCGCGGTAGCGACGACGGAAGCCGAGACGAGCACGTGACACCACTTCCACCCTGTCTTAGCGTAACGCGAGTCGAGGCGGACGTCGTCGCGGTAGTGACGACGGAAGCCGAGACGAGCACGTGACACCACTGCCCCCCTGTCATAGCGTAACGTGAGTCGAGGCGGACCGTCGCGCTAGCGACTACGGACGCCGAGACGAGCACGTGACACCACTGCCAACCTGTCTTAGCGTAACGCGAGTCGAGGCGGACGTCGTCGTGGTAGCAACGACGGACGCCGAGACGAGCACGTGACACCACTGCCAACCTGTCTTAGCGTAACGCGAGTCGAGGCGGACGTCGTCACAGTAGCGAGGACGGATGCCGAGACGAGCCCGTGACACCACTGCCAACCTGTCTTAGCGAAACGCGAGTCGAGACGGACGTCGTCGCGGTAGGGACGATGGACGCCGAGACGAGCACGTGACACCACTGCCACCCTGTCTTAGCGTAACGCGAGTCGAATCGGACGTCGTCGCGGTAGCGACGACGGACGCCGAGACGAGCACGTGACACCACTGCCAACCTGTCTTAGCGTAGCGCGGGCCGAGGCGGACGTCGTCGCGGTAGCGACGACGGACGCCGAGACGAGCACGTGACACCACTGCCACCCTGTCTTAGCGTAGCGCGAGTCAAGGCGGACGTCGTCGCGGTAGCGACGACGGACGCCGAGACGAGCACGTGACACCACTGCCACCCTGTCTTAGCGTAACGCGAGTCGAGGCGGACATCGTCGCGGTAGCGACGACGGAAGCCGAGACGAGCACGTGACACCACTTCCATCCTGTCTTAGCGTAACGCGAGTCGAGGCGGACGTCGTCGCGGTAGTGACGACGGAAGCCGAGACGAGCACGTGACACCACTGCCCCCCTGTCATAGCGTAACGTGAGTCGAGGCGGACGTCCTCGCGGTAGCGACTACGGACGCCGAGACGAGCACGTGACACCACTGCCAACCTGTCTTAGCGTAACGCGAGTCGAGGCGGACGTCGTCGGGGTAGCAACGACGGACGCCGAGACGAGCACGTGACACCACTGCCAACCTGTCTTAGCGTAACGCGAGTCGAGGCGGACGTCGTCACAGTAGCGAGGACGGACGCCGAGACGAGCCCGTGACACCACTGCCAACCTGTCTTAGCGTAACGCAAGTCGAGACGGACGTCGTCGCGGTAGTGACGATGGACGCCGAGACGAGCACGTGACACCACTGCCACCCTGTCTTAGCGTAGCGCGAGTCGAGCCGGACGTCGTCGCGGTAGCGACGACAGACGCCGAGACGAGCACGTGACACCACTGCCACCCTGTCTTAGCGTAACGCGAGTTGAGGCGGACGTCGTCACGGTAGCGACACCGGACGCCGAGACGAGCACGTGACACCACTGCCACCCTGTCTTAGCGTAACGCGAGTCGAGGCAAACGTCGTCGCGGTAGCGACGACGGAAGCCGAGACGAGCACGTGACACCACTGCCACCCTGTCTTAGCATAACGCGAGTCGAGGCGGACGTCATCGCGGTAGCGACGACGGAAGCCGAGACGAGCATGTGACACCACTGCCACCCTGTCTTAGCATAGCGCGAGTCGAGGCGGACGTCGTCGCGGTAGCGACAACGGACGCCGAGACAAGCACGTGACACCACTGCCACCCTGTCTTAGCGTAGCGCGAGTCGAGGCGGACGTCGTCAAGGTAGCAACGACAGACGCCGAGACGAGAACGTGACACCACTGCCACCCTGTCTTAGCGTAACGCGAGTCGAGGCGGACGTCGTCACAGTAGCGACGACGGAAGCCGAGACGAGCACGTGACACCACTGCCACCCTGTCTTAGCGTAACGCGAGTCGAGGCGGACGTCGTCGCGGTAGCGACGACGGACGCCGAGACGAGCACGTGACACCACTGCCAACCTGTCTTAGCGTAACGCGAGTCGAGGCGGACGTCGTCGCAGTAGCGACGACGGAGGCCGAGACAAGCACGTGACACCACTGCCAACCTGTCTTAGCGTAACGCGAGTCGAGGCAGACATCGTCGCGGTAGCGACGACGGACGCCGAGACGAGCACGTGACACCACTGCCAACCTGTCTTAGCGTAGCGCGAGCCGAGGCGGACGTCGTGGCGGTAGCGACGACGGACGCCGAGACGAGCACGTGACACCACTGCCACCCTGTCTTAGCGTAGCGCGAGTCGAGGCGGAATACCGCGACGACGGACGCCGAGACGAGCACGTGACACCACTGCCACCCTGTCTTAGCGTAACGCGAGTCGAGGCGGACATCGTCGCGGTAGCGACGATGGAAGCCGAGACGAGCACGTGACACCACTTCCACCCTGTCTTAGCGTAACGCGAGTCGAGGCGGACGTCGTCGCGGTAGTGACGACGGAAGCCGAGACGAGCACGTGACACCACTGCCCCCCTGTCATAGCGTAACGTGAGTCGAGGCGGACGTCGTCGCGCTAGCGACTACGGACGCCGAGACGAGCACGTGACATCACTGCCAACCTGTCTTAGCGTAACGCGAGTCGAGGCGGACGTCGTCGCGGTAGCAACGACGGACGCCGAGACGAGCACGTGACACCACTGCCAACCTGTCTTAGCGTAACGCGAGTCGAGGCGGACGTCGTCACAGTAGCGAGGACGGATGCCGAGACGAGCCCGTGACACCACTGCCAACCTGTCTTAGCGAAACGCGAGTCGAGACGGACGTCGTCGCGGTAGGGACGATGGACGCCGAGACGAGCACGTGACACCACTGCCACCCTGTCTTAGCGTAGCGCGAGTCGAGCCGGAGGTCGTCGCGGTAGCAACGACAGACGCCGAGACGAGCACGTGACACCACTGCCACCCTGTCTTAGCGTAACGCGGGTCGAGGCGGACGTCGTCGCGGTAGCGAAGCCGGACGCCGAGACGAGCACGTGACACCACTGCCACCCTGTCTTAGCGTAACGCGAGTCGAGGCGGACGTCGTCGCGGTAGCGACGCCGGACGCCGAGACGAGCACGTGACACCACTGCCACCCTGTCTTAGCGTAACGCGAGTCGAGGCAGACGTCGTCGCGGTAGCGACGACGGAAGCCGAGACGAGCACGTGACACCACTGCCACCCTGTCTTAGCGTAACGCGAGTCGAGGCGGACGTCGTCGGGGTATTGACGACGGACGCCGAGACGAGCACGTGACACCACTGCCAACCTGTATTAGCGTAGCGCGAGTCAAGGCGGACGTCGTCGCGGTAGCGACGACGGACGCCGAGACGAGCACGTGACACCACTGCCACCCTGTCTTAGCGTAACGCGAGTCGAGGCGGACATCGTCGCGGTAGCGACGACGGAAGCCGAGACGAGCACGTGACACCACTTCCATCCTGTCTTAGCGTAACGCGAGTCGAGGCGGACGTCGTCGCGGTAGTGACGACGGAAGCCGAGACGAGCACGTGACACCACTGCCCCCCTGTCATAGCGTAACGTGAGTCGAGGCGGACGTCCTCGCGGTAGCGACTACGGACGCCGAGACGAGCACGTGACACCACTGCCAACCTGTCTTAGCGTAACGCGAGTCGAGGCGGACGTCGTCGCGGTAGCAACGACGGACGCCGAGACGAGCACGTGACACCACTGCCAACCTGTCTTAGCGTAACGCGAGTCGAGGCGGACGTCGTCACAGTAGCGAGGACGGACGCCGAGACGAGCCCGTGACACCACTGCCAACCTGTCTTAGCGTAACGCGAGTCGAGACGGACGTCGTCGCGGTAGTGACGATGGACGCCGAGACGAGCACGTGACACCACTGCCACCCTGTCTTAGCGTAGCGCGAGTCGAGCCGGACGTCGTCGCGGTAGCGACGACAGACGCCGAGACGAGCACGTGACACCACTGCCACCCTGTCTTAGCGTAACGCGAGTTGAGGCGGACGTCGTCGCGGTAGCGACACCGGACGCCGAGACGAGCACGTGACACCACTGCCACCCTGTCTTAGCGTAACGCGAGTCGAGGCAAACGTCGTCGCGGTAGCGACGACGGAAGCCGAGACGAGCACGTGACACCACTGCCACCCTGTCTTAGCATAACGCGAGTCGAGGCGGACGTCATCGCGGTAGCGACGACGGAAGCCGAGATGAGCATGTGACACCACTGCCACCCTGTCTTAGCGTAGCACGAGTCGAGGCGGACGTCATCGCGGTAGCGACAACGGACGCCGAGACAAGCACGTGACACCACTGCCACCCTGTCTTAGCGTAGCGCGAGTCGAGGCGGACGTCGTCACGGTAGCAACGACAGACGCCGAGACGAGAACGTGACACCACTGCCACCCTGTCTTAGCGTAACGCGAGTCGAGGCAGACGTCGTCACGGTAGCGACGATGGAAGCCGAGACGAGCACGTGACACCACTGCCACCCTGTCTTAGCGTAACGCGAGTCGAGGCGGACGTCGTCGTGGTAGCGACGACGGACGCCGAGACGAGCACGTGACACCACTGCCAACCTGTCTTAGCGTAACGCGAGTCGAGGCGGACGTCGTCGCGGTAGCGACGACGGACGCCGAGACAAGCACGTGACACCACTGCCAACCTGTCTTAGCGTAACGCGAGTCGAGGCAGACGTCGTCGCGGTAGCGACGACGGACGCCGAGACGAGCACGTGACACCACTGCCAACCTATCTTAGCGTAGCGCGAGCCGAGGCGGACGTCGTGGCGGTAGCGACGACGGACGCCGAGACGAGCACGTGACACCACTGCCACCCTGTCTTAGCGTAGCGCGAGTCGAGGCGGAATACCGCGACGACGGACGCCGAGACGAGCACGTGACACCACTGCCACCCTGTCTTAGCGTAACGCGAGTCGAGGCGGACATCGTCGCGGTAGCGACGACGGAAGCCGAGACGAGCACGTGACACCACTTCCACCCTGTCTTAGCGTAACGCGAGTCGAGGCGGACGTCGTCGCGGTAGTGACGACGGAAGCCGAGACGAGCACGTGACACCACTGCCCCCCTGTCATAGCGTAACGTGAGTCGAGGCGGACGTCGTCGCGCTAGCGACTACGGACGCCGAGACGAGCACGTGACACCACTGCCAACCTGTCTTAGCGTAACGCGAGTCGAGGCGGACGTCGTCGCGGTAGCAACGACGGACGCCGAGACGAGCACGTGACACCACTGCCAACCTGTCTTAGCGTAACGCGAGTCGAGGCGGACGTCGTCACAGTAGCGAGGACGGATGCCGAGACGAGCCCGTGACACCACTGCCAACCTGTCTTAGCGAAACGCGAGTCGAGACGGACGTCGTCGCGGTAGGGACGATGGACGCCGAGACGAGCACGTGACACCACTGCCACCCTGTCTTAGCGTAGCGCGAGTCGAGCCGGACGTCGTCGCGGTAGCAACGACAGACGCCGAGACGAGCACGTGACACCACTGCCACCCTGTCTTAGCGTAACGCGTGTCGAGGCGGACGTCGTCGCGGTAGCGACGCCGGACGCCGAGACGAGCACGTGACACCACTGCCACCCTGTCTTAGCGTAACGCGAGTCGAGGCGGACGTCGTCGCGGTAGCGACGCCGGACGCCGAGACGAGCACGTGACACCACCGCCACCCTGTCTTAGCGTAACGCGAGTCGAGGCAGACGTCGTCGCGGTAGCGACGACGGAAGCCGAGACGAGCACGTGACACCACTGCCACCCTGTCTTAGCGTAACGCGAGTCGAGGCGGACGTCGTCGGGGTATTGACGACGGACGCCGAGACGAGCACGTGACACCACTGCCAACCTGTCTTAGCGTAACACGAGTCGAGTCGGACATCATCGCGGTAGCGACGACGGATGCCGAGACGAGCACGTGACACCACTGCCAACCTGTCTTAGCGTAACGCGAGTCGAGGCGGACGTCGTCGCGATAGCGACGACGGAAGCCGAGACGAGCACGTGACACCACTGCTACCCTGTCTTAGCGTAACGCGAGTCGAGGCAGACGTCGTCGCGGTAGCGACGACGGACGCCGAGACGAGCACCTGACACAACTGCCAACCTGCCTTAGCGTAACGCGAGTCGAGGCGGTCGTCATCGCGGTAGCGACGACGGAAGCCGAGACGAGCCCGTGACACCACTGCCACCCTGTCTTAGCGTAGCGCGAGTCGAGGCGGACGTCGTCGTGGTAGCGACGACGGACGCTGAGACGAGCACGTGACACCACTGCCAACCTGTCTTAGCGTAACGCGAGTCGAGGCGGACGTCATCGCGGTAGCGACGACGGAAGCCGAGACGAGCACGTGACACCACTGCCACCCTGTCTTAGCGTAACGCGAGTCGAGGCGGACGTCATCGCGGTAGCGACGATGGAAGCCGAGACGAGCACGTGACACCACTGCCACCCTGTCTTAGCGTAACGCGAGTCGAGGCGGACGTCATCGCGGTAGCGACAACGGACGCCGAGACAAGCACGTGACACCATTGCCACCCTGTCTTAGCGTAACGCGAGTCGAGGCGGACGTCGTCGCGGTAGTGACGACGGACGCCGAGACGAGCACGTGACACCACTGCTAACCTGTCTTAGCGTAACGCGAGTCGAGGCGGACGTCCTCGCGGTAGCGACGACGGAAGCCGAGACGAGCACGTGACACCACTGCCACCCTGTCTTAGCGTAACGCGAGTCGAGGCGGACGTCGTCGCGGTAGCGACGACGGACGCCGAGACGAGCACGTGACACCACTGCCAACCTGTCTTAGCGTAACGCGAGTCGAGGCGGACGTCGTCACGGTAGCGATGACGGATGTCGAGACAAGCACGTGACACCACTGCCATCCTGTCTTAGCGTAACGCGAGTCAAGGTAGACATCATCGCGGTAGAGACGAAGGACGCCGAGACGAGCACGTGACACCACTGCCAACCTGTCTTAGCATAACACGAGTCGAGGCGGACGTCGTCGCGGTAGCGATGACGGAAGCCGGGACGAGCACGTGACACCACTGCTACCGTGTCTTAGCGTAACGCGAGTCGAGGCAGACGTCGTCGCGGTAGCGACGACGGACGCCGAGACGAGCACGTGACACAACTGCCAACCTGCCTTAGCGTAACGCGAGTCGAGGCGGACGTCGTCGCGGTAGCGACGACGGACGCCGAGACGAGCCCGTGACACCACTGCCAACCTGTCTTAGCGTAACGCGAGTCGAGGTAGACGTCGTCGCGGTAGCGACGACGGACGCCGAGACGAGCACGTGACACAACTGCCAACCTGCCTTAGCGTAACGTGAGTCGAGGCGGACGTCATCGCGGTAGCGACGACGGACGCCGAGACGAGCCCGTGACACCACTGCCAACCTGTCTTAGCGTAACGCGAGTCAAGGCGGACGTGGTCGCGATAGCGACAACGGAAGCCGAGACGAGCACGTGATACCACTGCTACCCTGTCTTAGCGTAACGCGAGTCGAGGCTGACGTCGTCGCGGTAGCGACGACGGATGCCGAGACGAGCACGTGACACAACTGCCAACCTGCCTTAGCGTAAAGCGAGTCGAGGCGGACGTCGTCGCGGTAGCGACGACGGACGCCGAGATGAGTCCGTGACACCACTGCCACCCTGTCTTAGTGTAGCGCGAGTCGAGGCGGACGTCGTCGCGGTAGCGACGACTGACGCCGAGACGAGCACATGACACCACTACCACCCTGTCTTAGCGTAACGCGAGTCGAGGCGGACATCATCGCGGTAGTGACGACGGACGCCGAGACGAGCACGTGATACCACTGCCACCCTGTCTTAGCGTAACGCGAGTCGAGGCGGACGTCATCGCGGTAGCGACGCCAGACGCCCAGGCGAGCACGTGACACCACTGCCACCCTGTCTTAGCGTAACGCGAGTCGAGGCGGACGTCGTCGCGGTAGCAACGACGGACGCCGAGACGAGCACGTGACACCACTGCCAACCTGTCTTAGCGTAACGCGAGTCGAGGCGGACGTCGTCACAGTAGCGAGGACGGATGCCGAGACGAGCCCGTGACACCACTGCCAACCTGTCTTAGCGAAACGCGAGTCGAGACGGACGTCGTCGCGGTAGGGACGATGGACGCCGAGACGAGCACGTGACACCACTGCCACCCTGTCTTAGCGTAGCGCGAGTCGAGCCGGACGTCGTCGCGGTAGCAACGACAGACGCCGAGATGAGCACGTGACACCACTGCCACCCTGTCTTAGCGTAACGCGTGTCGAGGCGGACGTCGTCGCGGTAGCGACGCCGGACGCCGAGACGAGCACGTGACACCACTGCCACCCTGTCTTAGCGTAACGCGAGTCGAGGCGGACGTCGTCGCGGTAGCGACGCCGGACGCCGAGACGAGCACGTGACACCACCGCCACCCTGTCTTAGCGTAACGCGAGTCGAGGCAGACGTCGTCGCGGTAGCGACGACGGAAGCCGAGACGAGCACGTGACACCACTGCCACCCTGTCTTAGCGTAACGCGAGTCGAGGCGGACGTCGTCGGGGTATTGACGACGGACGCCGAGACGAGCACGTGACACCACTGCCAACCTGTCTTAGCGTAACACGAGGCGAGTCGGACATCATCGCGGTAGCGACGACGGACGCCGAGACGAGCACGTGACACCACTGCCAACCTGTCTTAGCGTAACGCGAGTCGAGGCGGACGTCGTCGCGATAGCGACGACGGAAGCCGAGACGAGCACGTGACACCACTGCTACCCTGTCTTAGCGTAACCTGAGTCGAGGCAGACGTCGTCGCGGTAGCGACGACGGACGCCGAGACGAGCACCTGACACAACTGCCAACCTGCCTTAGCGTAACGCGAGTCGAGGCGGTCATCATTGCGGTAGCGACGACGGAAGCCGAGACGAGCCCGTGACACCACTGCCACCCTGTCTTAGCGTAGCGCGAGTCGAGGCGGACCTCGTCGTGGTAGCGACGACGGACGCTGAGACGAGCACGTGACACCACTGCCAACCTGTCTTAGCGTAACGCGAGTCGAGGCGGACGTCATCGCGGTAGCGACGACGGAAGCCGAGACGAGCACGTGACACCACTGCCACCCTGTCTTAGCGTAACGCGAGTCGAGGCGGACGTCATCGCGGTAGCGACGATGGAAGCCGAGACGAGCACGTGACACCACTGCCACCCTGTCTTAGCGTAACGCGAGTCAAGGCAGACGTCGTCGCGGTAGCGACGACGGACGCCGAGACGAGCACGTGACACAACTGCCAACCTGCCT
The DNA here is from genome assembly GCA_963921465.1 of Triticum timopheevii. Taxonomy (NCBI): domain Eukaryota; kingdom Viridiplantae; phylum Streptophyta; class Magnoliopsida; order Poales; family Poaceae; genus Triticum; species Triticum timopheevii. The sequence goes on along the minus strand of OY997266.1, from coordinate 310,493,659 downwards.
TAGCGTAACGCGAGTCGAGGCGGACGTCGTCGCGGTAGCGACGACGGACGCCGAGACGAGCCCGTGACACCACTGCCAACCTGTCTTAGCGTAACGCGAGTCGAGGTAGACGTCGTCGCGGTAGCGACGACGGACGCCGAGACGAGCACGTGACACAACTGCCAACCTGCCTTAGCGTAACGTGAGTCGAGGCGGACGTCATCGCGGTAGCGACGACGGACGCCGAGACGAGCCCGTGACACCACTGCCAACCTGTCTTAGCGTAACGCGAGTCAAGGCGGACGTGGTCGCGATAGCGACGACGGAAGCCGAGACGAGCACGTGATACCACTGCTACCCTGTCTTAGCGTAACGCGACTCGAGGCTGACGTCGTCGCGGTAGCGACGACGGATGCCGAGACGAGCACGTGACACAACTGCCAACCTGCCTTAGCGTAAAGCGAGTCGAGGCGGACGTCGTCGCGGTAGCGACGACGGACGCCGAGATGAGTCCGTGACACCACTGCCACCCTGTCTTAGTGTAGCGCGAGTCGAGGCGGACGTCGTCGCGGTAGCGACGACTGACGCCGAGACGAGCACATGACACCACTACCACCCTGTCTTAGCGTAACGCGAGTCGAGGCGGACATCATCGCGGTAGTGACGACGGACGCCGAGACGAGCACGTGATACCACTGCCACCCTGTCTTAGCGTAACGCGAGTCGAGGCGGACGTCGTCGCGGTAGCGACGCCAGACGCCAAGGCGAGCACGTGACACCACTGCCACCCTGTCTTAGCGTAACGCGAGTCGAGGCGGACGTCGTCGCGGTAGCAACGACGGACGCCGAGACGAGCACGTGACACCACTGCCAACCTGTCTTAGCGTAACGCGAGTCGAGGCGGACATCGTCACAGTAGCGAGGACGGATGCCGAGACGAGCCCGTGACACCACTGCCAACCTGTCTTAGCGAAACGCGAGTCGAGACGGACGTCGTCGCGGTAGGGACGATGGACGCCGGGACGAGCACGTGACACCACTGCCACCCTGTCTTAGCGTAGCGCGAGTCGAGCCGGACGTCGTCGCGGTAGCAACGACAGACGCCGAGACGAGCACGTGACACCACTGCCACCCTGTCTTAGCGTAACGCGTGTCGAGGCGGACGTCGTCGCGGTAGCGACGCCGGACGCCGAGACGAGCACGTGACACCACGGCCACCCTGTCTTAGCGTAACGCGAGTCGAGGCGGACGTCGTCGCGGTAGCGACGCCGGACGCCGAGACGAGCACGTGACACCGCCGCCACCCTGTCTTAGCGTAACGCGAGTCGAGGCAGACGTCGTCGCGGTAGCGACGACGGAAGCCGAGACGAGCACGTGACACCACTGCCACCCTGTCTTAGCTTAACGCGAGTCGAGGCGGACGTCGTCGGGGTATTGACGACGGACGCCGAGACGAGCACGTGACACCACTGCCATCCTGTCTTAGCGTAACACGAGTCGAGTCGGACATCATCGCGGTAGCGACGACGGACGCCGAGACGAGCACGTGACACCACTGCCAACCTGTCTTAGCGTAACGCGAGTCGAGGCGGACGTCGTCGCGATAGCGACGACGGAAGCCGAGACGAGCACGTGACACCACTGCTACCCTGTCTTAGCGTAACCTGAGTCGAGGCAGACGTAGTCGCGGTAGCGACGACGGACGCCGAGACGAGCACCTGACACAACTGCCAACCTGCCTTAGCGTAACGCGAGTCGAGGCGGTCGTCATCGCGGTAGCGACGACGGAAGCCGAGACGAGCCCGTGACACCACTGCCACCCTGTCTTAGCGTAGCGCGAGTCGAGGCGGACGTCGTCGTGGTAGCGACGACGGACGCTGAGACGAGCACGTGACACCACTGCCAACCTGTCTTAGCGTAACGCGAGTCGAGGCGGACGTCATCGCGGTAGCGACGACGGAAGCCGAGACGAGCACGTGACACCACTGCCACCCTGTCTTAGCGTAACGCGAGTCGAGGCGGACGTCATCGCGGTAGCGACGATGGAAGCCGAGACGAGCACGTGACACCACTGCCACCCTGTCTTAGCGTAACGCGAGTCGAGGCGGACGTCGTCGCGGTAGCGACAACGGACGCCGAGACAAGCACGTGACACCATTGCCACCCTGTCTTAGCGTAACGCGAGTCGAGGCGGACGTCGTCGCGGTAGTGACGACGGACGCCGAGACGAGCACGTGACACCACTGCTAACCTGTCTTAGCGTAACGCGAGTCGAGGCGGACGTCATCGCGGTAGCGACGACGGAAGCCGAGACGAGCACGTGACACCACTGCCACCCTGTCTTAGCGTAACGCGAGTCGAGGCGGACGTCGTCGCGGTAGCGACGACGGACGCCGAGACGAGCACGTGACACCACTGCCAACCTGTCTTAGCGTAACGCGAGTCGAGGCGGACGTCGTCACGGTAGCGATGACGGATGTCGAGACAAGCACGTGACACCACTGCCATCCTGTCTTAGCGTAACGCGAGTCAAGGTAGACATCATCGCGGTAGAGACGAAGGACGCCGAGACGAGCACGTGACACCACTGCCAACCTGTCTTAGCATAACACAAGTCGAGGCGGACGTCGTCGCGGTAGCGATGACGGAAGCCGGGACGAGCACGTGACACCACTGCTACCGTGTCTTAGCGTAACGCGAGTCGAGGCAGACGTCGTCGCGGTAGCGACGACGGACGCCGAGACGAGCACGTGACACAACTGCCAACCTGCCTTAGCGTAACGCGAGTCGAGGCGGACGTCGTCGCGGTAGCGACGACGGACGCCGAGACGAGCCCGTGACACCACTGCCAACCTGTCTTAGCATAACGCGAGTCGAGGTAGACGTCATCGCGGTAGCGACGACGGACGCCGAGACGAGCACGTGACACAACTACCAACCTGCCTTAGCGTAACGTGAGTCGAGGCGGACGTCATCGCGGTAGCGACGACGGACGCCGAGACGAGCCCGTGACACCACTGCCAACCTGTCTTAGCGTAACGCGAGTCAAGGCGGACGTGGTCGCGATAGCGACGACGGAAGCCGAGACGAGCACGTGATACCACTGCTACCCTGTCTTAGCGTAACGCGAGTCGAGGCTGACGTCGTCGCAGTAGCGACGACGGATGCCGAGACGAGCACGTGACACAACTGCCAACCTGCCTTAGCGTAAAGCGAGTCGAGGCGGACGTCGTCGCGGTAGCGACGACGGACGCCGAGATGAGTCCGTGACACCACTGCCACCCTGTCTTAGTGTAGCGCGAGTCGAGGCGGACGTCGTCGCGGTAGCGACGACTGACGCCGAGACGAGCACATGACACCACTACCACCCTGTCTTAGCGTAACGCGAGTTGAGGCGGACATCATCGCGGTAGTGACGACGGACGCCGAGACGAGCACGTGATACCACTGCCACCCTGTCTTAGCGTAACGCGAGTCGAGGCGGACGTCGTCGCGGTAGCGACGCCAGACGCCAAGGCGAGCACGTGACACCACTGCCACCCTGTCTTAGCGTAACGCGAGTCGAGGCGGACGTCGTCGCGGTAGCGACGCCGGAAGCCGAGACGAGCACGTGACACCACTACCACCCTGTCTTAGCGTAAAGCGAGTCGAGGCGGACGTCGTCGCGGTAGCGACGACGGACGCCGAGACGAGCATGTGACACCACTGCCACCCTGTCTTAGCGTAGCGCGAGTCGAGGCGGATGTCGTCGCGGTAGCGACGACGGACGCCGAGACGAGCATGTGACACCACTGCCACCCTGTCTTAGCGTAGCGCGAGTCGAGTTGGACGTCGTCGTGGTAGCGACGACGGACGCCGAGACGAGAACGTGACACCACTGCCAACCTATCTTATCGTAACGCGAGTCGAGGCGGACGTCGTCGCGATAGCGACGACGGAAGCCGAAACGAGCACGTGACACCCCTGCTACCCTGTCTTAGCGTAAAGCGAGTCGAGGCGGACGTCGTCGCGGTAGTGACGACGGACGCCGAGACGAGCACATGACACAACTGCCAACCTGCCTTAGCGTAACGCGAGTCGAGGCGGACGTCGTCGCGGTAGCAACGACGGACGCCGAGACGAGCCCGTGACAACACTGCCACCCTGTCTTAGCGTAGCGCGAGTCGAGGCGGACATCGTCGCGGTAACGACGACGGACGCCGAGACGAGCATGTGACACCACTGCCACCCTGTCTTAGTATAACGCGAGTCGAGGCGGACGTCATCGCGGTAGCGACGACGGACGCCGAGACGAGCACGTGACACCACCGCCACCCTGTCTTAGCGTAACGCGAGTCGAGGCGGACGTCGTTGCGATAGCGACGCCGGACGCCGAGACGAGCACGTGACACCACTGCCACCCTGTCTTAGCGTAACGCGAGTCGAGGCGGACGTCGTCGCCGTAGCGAGGACGGACGTCGAGACGAGCCCGTGACACCACTGCCAACCTGTCTTAGCGTAACGCGAGTCGAGACGGACGTCGTCGCGGTAGTGACGACGGACGCCGAGACGAGCACGTGACACCACTGCCACCCTGTCTTAGCGTAGCGCGAGTCGAGCCGGACGTCGTCGCGGTAGCGACGACAGACGCCGAGACGAGCACGTGACACCACTGCCACCCTGTCTTAGCGTAACGCGAGTCGAGGCGGACGTCGTCGCGGTAGCGACGACGGACGCCGAGAGGAGCACGTGACACCACTGCCACCCTGTCTTAGCGTAACGCGAGTCGAGGCGGACGTCCTCGCGGTAGCGACGACGGACGCCGAGACGAGCACGTGACACCACTGCCAACCTCTCTTAGCGTAACATGAGTCGAGGCGGACGTCGTCGCGGTAGCGACGACGGACGCCGAGACAAGCACGTGACACCACTGCCAACCTGTCTTAGCGTAACGCGAGTCGAGGCAGACGTCGTCGCGGTAGCGACGACGGACGCCGAGACGAGCACGTGACACCACTGCCAACCTGTCTTAGCGTAGCGCGAGCCGAGGCGGACGTCGTCGCGGTAGCAACGACGGACGCCGAGACGAGCACGTGACACCACTGCCACCCTGTCTTAGCGTAGCGCGAGTCAAGGCGGACGTCGTCGCGGTAGCGACGACGGACGCCGAGACGAGCACGTGACACCACTGCCACCCTGTCTTAGCGTAACGCGAGTCGAGGCGGACATCGTCGCGGTAGCGACGACGGAAGCCGAGACGAGCACGTGACACCACTTCCATCCTGTCTTAGCGTAACGCGAGTCGAGGCGGACGTCGTCGCGGTAGTGACGACGGAAGCCGAGACGAGCACGTGACACCACTGCCCCCCTGTCATAGCGTAACGTGAGTCGAGGCGGACGTCCTCGCGGTAGCGACTACGGACGCCGAGACGAGCACGTGACACCACTGCCAACCTGTCTTAGCGTAACGCGAGTCGAGGCGGACGTCGTCGCGGTAGGAACGACGGACGCCGAGACGAGCACGTGACACCACTGCCAACCTGTCTTAGCGTAACGCGAGTCGAGGCGGACGTCGTCACAGTAGCGAGGACGGACGCCGAGACGAGCCCGTGACACCACTGCCAACCTGTCTTAGCGTAACGCGAGTCGAGACGGACGTCGTCGCGGTAGTGACGATGGACGCCGAGACGAGAACGTGACACCACTGCCACCCTGTCTTAGCGTAGCGCGAGTCGAGCCGGACGTCGTCGCGGTAGCGACGACAGACGCCGAGACGAGCACGTGACACCACTGCCACCCTGTCTTAGCGTAACGCGAGTTGAGGCGGACGTCGTCGCGGTAGCGACACCGGACGCCGAGACGAGCACGTGACACCACTGCCACCCTGTCTTAGCGTAACGCGAGTCGAGGCAAACGTCGTCGCGGTAGCGACGACGGAAGCCGAGACGAGCACGTGACACCACTGCCACCCTGTCTTAGCATAACGCGAGTCGAGGCGGACGTCATCGCGGTAGCGACGACGGAAGCCGAGACGAGCATGTGACACCACTGCCATCCTGTCTTAGCGTAGCGCGAGTCGAGGCGGACGTCGTCGCGGTAGCGACAACGGACGCCGAGACAAGCACGTGACACCACTGCCACCCTGTCTTAGCGTAGCGCGAGTCGAGGCGGACGTCGTCGCGGTAGCAACGACAGACGCCGAGACGAGAACGTGACACCACTGCCACCCTGTCTTAGCGTAACGCGAGTCGAGGCGGACGTCGTCACGGTAGCGACGACGGAAGCCGAGACGAGCACGTGACACCACTGCCACCCTGTCTTAGCGTAACGCGAGTCGAGGCGGACGTCGTCGCGGTAGCGACGACGGACGCAGAGACAAGCACGTGACACCACTGCCAACCTGTCTTAGCGTAACGCGAGTCGAGGCAGACGTCGTCGCGGTAGCGACGACGGACGCCGAGACGAGCACGTGACACCACTGCCAACCTGTCTTAGCGTAGCGCGAGCCGAGGCGGACGTCGTGGCGGTAGCGCCGACGGACGCCGAGACGAGCACGTGACACCACTGCCACCCTGTCTTAGCGTAGCGCGATTCGAGGCGGAATACCGCGACGACGGACGCCGAGACGAGCACGTGACACCACTGCCACCCTGTCTTAGCGTAACGCGAGTCAAGGCGGACATCGTCGCGGTAGCGACGACGGAAGCCGAGACGAGCACGTGACACCACTTCCACCCTGTCTTAGCGTAACGCGAGTCGAGGCGGACGTCGTCGCGGTAGTGACGACGGAAGCCGAGACGAGCACGTGACACCACTGCCCCCCTGTCATAGCGTAACGTGAGTCGAGGCGGACGTCGTCGCGCTAGCGACTATGGACGCCGAGACGAGCACGTGACACCACTGCCAACCTGTCTTAGCGTAACGCGAGTCGAGGCGGACGTCGTCGCGGTAGCAACGACGGACGCCGAGACGAGCACGTGACACCACTGCCAACCTGTCTTAGCGTAACGCGAGTCGAGGCGGACGTCGTCACAGTAGCGAGGACGGATGCCGAGACGAGCCCGTGACACCACTGCCAACCTGTCTTAGCGAAACGCGAGTCGAGACGGACGTCGTCGCGGTAGGGACGATGGACGCCGAGACGAGCACGTGACACCACTGCCACCCTGTCTTAGCGTAGCGCGAGTCGAGCCGGACGTCGTCGCGGTAGCAACGACAGACGCCGAGACGAGAACGTGACACCACTGCCACCCTGTCTTAGCGTAACGCGTGTCGAGGCGGACGTCGTCGCGGTAGCGACGCCGGACGCCGAGACGAGCACGTGACACCACCGCCACCCTGTCTTAGCGTAACGCGAGTCGAGGCGGACGTCGTCGCGGTAGCGACGCCGGACGCCGAGACGAGCACGTGACACCACCGCCACCCTGTCTTAGCGTAACGCGAGTCGAGGCAGACGTCGTCGCGGTAGCGACGACGGAAGCCGAGACAAGCACGTGACACCACTGCCACCCTGTCTTAGCGTAACGCGAGTCGAGGCGGACGTCGTCGGGGTATTGACGACGGACGCCGAGACGAGCACGTGACACCACTGCCAACCTGTCTTAGCGTAACACGAGTCGAGTCGGACATCATCGCGGTAGCGACGACGGACGCCGAGACGAGCACGTGACACCACTGCCAACCTGTCTTAGCGTAACGCGAGTCGAGGCGGACGTCGTCGCGATAGCGACGACGGAAGCCGAGACGAGCACGTGACACCACTGCTACCCTGTCTTAGCGTAACGCGAGTCGAGGCAGACGTCATCGCGGTAGCGACGACGGACGCCGAGACGAGCACCTGACACAACTGCCAACCTGCCTTAGCGTAACGCGAGTCGAGGCGGTCGTCATCGCGGTAGCGACGACGGAAGCCGAGACGAGCCCGTGACACCACTGCCACCCTGTCTTAGCGTAGCGCGAGTCGAGGCGGACGTCGTCGTGGTAGCGACGACGGACGCTGAGACGAGCACGTGACACCACTGCCAACCTGTCTTAGCGTAACGCGAGTCGAGGCGGACGTCATCGCGGTAGCGACGACGGAAGCCGAGACGAGCACGTGACACCACTGCCACCCTGTCTTAGCGTAACGCGAGTCGAGGCGGACGTCATCGCGGTAGCGACGATGGAAGCCGAGACGAGCACGTGACACCACTGCCACCCTGTCTTAGCGTAACGCGAGTCGAGGCGGACGTCATCGCGGTAGCGACAACGGACGCCGAGACAAGCACGTGACACCATTGCCACCCTGTCTTAGCGTAACGCGAGTCCAGGCGGACGTCGTCGCGGTAGTGACGACGGACGCCGAGACGAGCACGTGACACCACTGCTAACCTGTCTTAGCGTAACGCGAGTCGAGGCGGACGTCATCGCGGTAGCGACGACGGAAGCCGAGACGAGCACGTGACACCACTGCCACCCTGTCTTAGCGTAACGCGAGTCGAGGCGGACGTCGTCGCGGTAGCGACGACGGACGCCGAGACGAGTACGTGACACCACTGCCAACCTGTCTTAGCGTAACGCGAGTCGAGGCGGACGTCGTCACGGTAGCGATGACGGATGTCGAGACAAGCACGTGACACCACTGCCATCCTGTCTTAGCGTAACGCGAGTCAAGGTAGACATCATCGCGGTAGAGACGAAGGACGCCGAGACGAGCACGTGACACCACTGCCAACCTGTCTTAGCATAACACGAGTCGAGGCGGACGTCGTCGCGGTAGCGATGACGGAAGCCGGGACGAGCACGTGACACCACTGCTACCGTGTCTTAGCGTAACGCGAGTCGAGGCAGACGTCGTCGCGGTAGCGACGACGGACGCCGAGACGAGCACGTGACACAACTGCCAACCTGCCTTAGCGTAACGCGAGTCGAGGCGGACGTCGTCGCGGTAGCGACGACGGACGCCGAGACGAGCCCGTGACACCACTGCCAACCTGTCTTAGCGTAACGCGAGTCGAGGTAGACGTCATCGCGGTAGCGACGACGGACGCCGAGACGAGCACGTGACACAACTGCCAACCTGCCTTAGCGTAACGTGAGTCGAGGCGGACGTCATCGCGGTAGCGACGACGGACGCCGAGACGAGCCCGTGACACCACTGCCAACCTGTCTTAGCGTAACGCGAGTCAAGGCGGACGTGGTCGCGATAGCGACGACGGAAGCCGAGACGAGCACGTGATACCACTGCTACCCTGTCTTAGCGTAACGCGAGTCGAGGCTGACATCGTCGCGGTAGCGACGACGGATGCCGAGACGAGCACGTGACACAACTGCCAACCTGCCTTAGCGTAAAGCGAGTCGAGGCGGACGTCGTCGCGGTAGCGACGACGGATGCCGAGATGAGTCCGTGACACCACTGCCACCCTGTCTTAGTGTAGCGCGAGTCGAGGCGGACGTCGTCGCGGTAGCGACGACTGACGCCGAGACGAGCACATGACACCACTACCACCCTGTCTTAGCGTAACGCGAGTCGAGGCGGACATCATCGCGGTAGTGACGACGGACGCCGAGACGAGCACGTGATACCACTGCCACCCTGTCTTAGCGTAACGCGAGTCGAGGCGGACGTCGTCGCGGTAGCGACGCCAGACGCCAAGGCGAGCACGTGACACCACTGCCACCCTGTCTTAGCGTAACGCGAGTCGAGGCGGACGTCGTCGCGGTAGCGACGCCGGAAGCCGAGACGAGCACGTGACACCACTGCCACCCTGTCTTAGCGTAAAGCGAGTCGAGGCGGACGTCGTCGCGGTAGCGACGACGGACGCCGAGACGAGAACGTGACACCACTGCCAACCTATCTTATCGTAACGCGAGTCGAGGCGGACGTCGTCGCGATAGCGACGACGGAAGCCGAAACGAGCACGTGACACCCCTGCTACCCTGTCTTAGCGTAAAGCGAGTCGAGGCGGACGTCGTCGCGGTAGTGACGACGGACGCCGAGACGAGCACATGACACAACTGCCAACCTGCCTTAGCGTAACGCGAGTCGAGGCGGACGTCGTCGCGGTAGCAACGACGGACGCCGAGACGAGCCCGTGACACCACTGCCACCCTGTCTTAGCGTAGCGCGAGTCGAGGCGGACATCGTCGCGGTAACGACGACGGACGCCGAGACGAGCATGTGACACCACTGCCACCCTGTCTTAGCATAACGCGAGTCGAGGCGGACGTCATCGCGGTAGCGACAACGGACGCCGAGACGAGCACGTGACACCACCGCCACCCTGTCTTAGCGTAACGCGAGTCGAGGCGGACGTCGTTGCGATAGCGACGCCGGACGCCGAGACGAGCACGTGACACCACTGCCACCCTGTCTTAGCGTAACGCGAGTCGAGGCGGACGTCGTCGCCGTAGCGAGGACGGACGTCGAGACGAGCCCGTGACACCACTGCCAACCTGTCTTAGCGTAACGCGAGTCGAGACGGACGTCGTCGCGGTAGTGACGACGGACGCCGAGACGAGCACGTGACACCACTGCCACCCTGTCTTAGCGTAGCGCGAGTCGAGCCGGACGTCGTCGCGGTAGCGACGACAGACGCCGAGACGAGCACGTGACACCACTGCCACCCTGTCTTAGCGTAACGCGAGTCGAGGCGGACGTCGTCGCGGTAGCGACGACGGACGCCGAGAGGAGCACGTGACACCACTGCCACCCTGTCTTAGCGTAACGCGAGTCGAGGCGGACGTCCTCGCGGTAGCGACGACGGACGCCGAGACGGGCACGTGACACCACTGCCAACCTGTCTTAGCGTAACACGAGTCGAGGCGGACGTCGTCGCGGTAGCGACGACGGACGCCGAGACAAGCACGTGACACCACTGCCAACCTGTCTTAGCGTAACGCGAGTCGAGGCAGACGTCGTCGCGGTAGCGACGACGGACGCCGAGACGAGCACGTGACACCACTGCCAACCTGTCTTAGCGTAGCGCGAGCCGAGGCGGACGTCGTCGCAGTAGCGACGACGGACGCCGAGACGAGCACGTGACACCACTGCCACCCTGTCTTAGCGTAGCGCGAGTCAAGGCGGACGTCGTCGCGGTAGCGACGACGGACGCCGAGACGAGCACGTGACACCACTGCCACCCTGTCTTAGCGTAACGCGAGTCGAGGCGGACGTCGTCGTGGTAGCGACGACGGACGCCGAGACGAGCACGTGACACCACTGCCAACCTGTCTTAGCGTAACGCGAGTCGAGGCGGACGTCATCACGGTAGCGATGACGGATGTCGAGACAAGCACGTGACACCACTGCCATCCTGTCTTAGCGTAACGCGAGTCAAGGTAGACATAATCGCGGTAGAGACGAAGGACGCCGAGACGAGCACGTGACACCACTGCCAACCTGTCTTAGCATAACACGAGTCGAGGCGGACGTCGTCGCGGTAGCGATGACGGAAGCCGGGACGAGCACGTGACACCACTGCTACCGTGTCTTAGCGTAACGCGACTCGAGGCAGACGTCGTCGCGGTAGCGACGACGGACGCCGAGACGAGCACGTGACACAACTGCCAACCTGCCTTAGCGTAACGCGAGTCGAGGCGGACGTCGTCGCGGTAGCGACGACGGACGCCGAGACGAGCCCGTGACACCACTGCCAACCTGTCTTAGCGTAACGCGAGTCGAGGTAGACGTCTTCGCGGTAGCGACGACGGACGCCGAGACGAGCACGTGACACAACTGCCAACCTGCCTTAGCGTAACGTGAGTCGAGGCGGACGTCATCGCGGTAGCGACGACGGACGCCGAGACGAGCCCGTGACACCACTGCCAACCTGTCTTAGCGTAACGCGAGTCAAGGCGGACGTGGTCGCGATAGCGACGACGGAAGCCGAGACGAGCACGTGATACCACTGCTACCCTGTCTTAGCGTAACGCGAGTCGAGGCTGACGTCGTCGCGGTAGCGACGACGGATGCCGAGACGAGCACGTGACACAACTGCCAACCTGCCTTAGCGTAAAGCGAGTCGAGGCGGACGTCGTCGCGGTAGCGACGACGGACGCCGAGATGAGTCCGTGACACCACTGCCACCCTGTCTTAGTGTAGCGCGAGTCGAGGCGGACGTCGTCGCGGTAGCGACGACTGACGCCGAGACGAGCACATGACACCGCTACCACCCTGTCTTAGCGTAACGCGAGTCGAGGCGGACATCATCGCGGTAGTGACGACGGACGCCGAGACGAGCACGTGATACCACTGCCACCCTGTCTTAGCGTAACGCGAGTCGAGGCGGACGTCGTCGCGGTAGCGACGCCAGACGCCAAGGCGAGCACGTGACACCACTGCCACCCTGTCTTAGCGTAACGCGAGTCGAGGCGGACGTCGTCGCGGTAGCGACGCCGGAAGCCGAGACGAGCACGTGACACCACTGCCACCCTGTCTTAGCGTAAAGCGAGTCGAGGCGGACGTCGTCGCGGTAGCGACGACGGACGCCGAGACAAGAACGTGACACCACTGCCAACCTATCTTATCGTAACGCGAGTCGAGGCGGACGTCGTCGCGATAGCGACGACGGAAGCCGAAACGAGCACGTGACACCCCTGCTACCCTGTCTTAGCGTAAAGCGAGTCGAGGCGGACGTCGTCGCGGTAGTGACGACGGACGCCGAGACGAGCACATGACACAACTGCCAACCTGCCTTAGCGTAACGCGAGTCGAGGCGGACGTCGTCGCGGTAGCAACGACGGACGCCGAGACGAGCCCGTGACACCACTGCCACCCTGTCTTAGCGTAGCGCGAGTCGAGGCGGACATCGTCGCGCTAACGACGACGGACGCCGAGACGAGCACGTGACACCACTGCCACCCTGTCTTAGCGTAACGCGAGTCGAGGCGGACGTCATCGCGGTAGCGACAACGGACGCCGAGACAAGCACGTGACACCATTGCCACCCTGTCTTAGCGTAACGCGAGTCGAGGCGGACGTCGTCGCGGTAGTGACGACGGACGCCGAGACGAGCACGTGACACCACTGCTAACCTGTCTTAGCGTAACGCGAGTCGAGGCGAACGTCATCACGGTAGCGACGACGGAAGCCGAGACGAGCACGTGACACCACTGCCACCCTGTCTTAGCGTAACGCGAGTCGAGGCGGACGTCGTCGCGGTAGCGACGACGGACGCCGAGACGAGGACGTGACACCACTGCCAACCTGTCTTAGCGTAACGCGAGTCGAGGCGGACGTCGTCACGGTAGCGATGACGGATGTCGAGACAAGCACGTGACACCACTGCCATCCTGTCTTAGCGTAACGCGAGTCAAGGTAGACATCATCGCGGTAGAGACGAAGGACGCCGAGACGAGCACGTGACACCACTGCCAACCTGTCTTAGCATAACACGAGTCGAGGCGGACGTCGTCGCGGTAGCGATGACGGAAGCTGGGACGAGCACGTGACACCACTGCTACCGTGTCTTAGCGTAACGCGAGTCGAGGCAGACGTCGTCGCGGTAGCGACGACGGACGCCGAGACGAGCACGTGACACAACTGCCAACCTGCCTTAGCGTAACGCGAGTCGAGGCGGACGTCGTCGCGGTAGCGACGACGGACGCTGAGACGAGCCCGTGACACCACTGCCAACCTGTCTTAGCGTAACGCGAGTCGAGGTAGACGTCGTCGCGGTAGCGACGACGGACGCCGAGACGAGCACGTGACACAACTGCCAACCTGCCTTAGCGTAACGTGAGTCGAGGCGGACGTCATCGCGGTAGCGACGACGGACGCCGAGACGAGCCCGTGACACCACTGCCAACCTGTCTTAGCGTAACGCGAGTCAAGGCGGACGTGGTCGCGATAGCGACGACGGAAGCCGAGACGAGCACGTGATACCACTGCTACCCTGTCTTAGCGTAACGCGAGTCGAGGCTGACGTCGTCGCGGTAGCGACGACGGATGCCGAGACGAGCACGTGACACAACTGCCAACCTGCCTTAGCGTAAAGCGAGTCGAGGCGGACGTCGTCGCGGTAGCGACGACGGACGCCGAGATGAGTCCGTGACACCACTGCCACCCTGTCTTAGTGTAGCGCGAGTCGAGGCGGACGTTGTCGCGGTAGCGACGACTGACGCCGAGACGAGCACATGACACCACTACCACCCTGTCTTAGCGTAACGCGAGTCGAGGCGGACATCATCGCGGTAGTGACGACGGACGCCGAGACGAGCACGTGATACCACTGCCACCCTGTCTTAGCGTAACGCGAGTCGAGGCGGACGTCGTCGCGGTAGCGACGCCAGACGCCAAGGCGAGCACGTGACACCACTGCCACCCTGTCTTAGCGTAACGCGAGTCGAGGCAGACGTCGTCGCGGTAGCGACGCCGGAAGCCGAGACGAGCACGTGACACCACTGCCACCCTGTCTTAGCGTAAAGCGAGTCGAGGCGGACGTCGTCGCGGTAGCGACGACGGACGCCGAGACGAGAACGTGACACCACTGCCAACCTATCTTATCGTAACGCGAGTCGAGGCGGACGTCGTCGCGATAGCGACGACGGAAGCCGAAACGAGCACGTGACACCCCTGCTACCCTGTCTTAGCGTAAAGCGAGTCGAGGCGGACGTCGTCGCGGTAGTGACGACGGACGTCGAGACGAGCACATGACACAACTGCCAACCTGCCTTAGCGTAACGCGAGTCGAGGCGGACGTCGTCGCGGTAGCAACGACGGACGCCGAGACGAGCCCGTGACACCACTGCCACCCTGTCTTAGCGTAGCGCGAGTCGAGGCGGACATCGTCGCGGTAACGACGACGGACGCCGAGACGAGCATGTGACACCACTGCCACCCTGTCTTAGCATAATGCGAGTCGAGGCGGACGTCATCGCGGTAGCGACGACGGACGCCGAGACGAGCACGTGACACCACCGCCACCCTGTCTTAGCGTAACGCGAGTCGAGGCGGACGTCGTTGCGATAGCGACGCCGGACGCCGAGACGAGCACGTGACACCACTGCCACCCTGTCCTAGCGTAACGCGAGTCGAGGCGGACGTCGTCGCCGTAGCGAGGACGGACGTCGAGACGAGCCCGTGACACCACTGCCAACCTGTCTTAGCGTAACGCGAGTCGAGACGGACGTCGTCGCGGTAGTGACGACGGACGCCGAGACGAGCACGTGACACCACTGCCACCCTGTCTTAGCGTAGCGCGAGTCGAGCCGGACGTCGTCGCGGTAGCGACGACAGACGCCGAGACGAGCACGTGACACCACTGCCACCCTGTCTTAGCGTACCGCGAGTCGAGGCGGACGTCGTCGCGGTAGCGACGACGGACGCCGAGAGGAGCACGTGACACCACTGCCACCCTGTCTTAGCGTAACGCGAGTCGAGGCGGACGTCCTCGCGGTAGCGACGACGGACGCCGAGACGAGCACGTGACACCACTGCCAACCTGTCTTAGCGTAACACGAGTCGAGGCGGACGTCGTCGCGGTAGCGACGACGGACGCCGAGACAAGCACGTGACACCACTGCCAACCTGTCTTAGCGTAACGCGAGTCGAGGCAGACGTCGTCGCGGTAGCGACGACGGACGCCGAGACGAGCACGTGACACCACTGCCAACCTGTCTTAGCGTAGCGCGAGCCGAGGCGGACGTCGTCGCGGTAGCGACGACGGACGCCGAGACGAGCACGTGACTCCACTGCCACCCTGTCTTAGCGTAGCGTGAGTCAAGGCGGACGTCGTCGCGGTAGCGACGACGGACACCGAGACGAGCACGTGACTCCACTGCCACCCTGTCTTAGCGTAGCGTGAGTCAAGGCGGGCGTCGTCGCGGTAGCGACGACGGACGCCGAGACGAGCACGTGACACCACTGCCACCCTGTCTTAGCGTAACGCGAGTCGAGGCGGACGTCGTCGCGGTAGCGACGACGGACGCCGAGACGAGCACGTGACACCACTGCCAACCTGTCTTAGCGTAACGCGAGTCAAGGCGGACGTCATCACGGTAGCGATGACGGATGTCGAGACAAGCACGTGACACCACTGCCATCCTGTCTTAGCGTAACGCGAGTCAAGGTAGACATAATCGCGGTAGAGACGAAGGACGCCGAGACGAGCACGTGACACCACTGCCAACCTGTCTTAGCATAACACGAGTCGAGGCGGACGTCGTCGCGGTAGCGATGACGGAAGCCGGGACGAGCACGTGACACCACTGCTACCGTGTCTTAGCGTAACTCGAGTCGAGGCAGACGTCGTCGCGGTAGCGACGACGGACGCCGAGACGAGCACGTGACACAACTGCCAACCTGCCTTAGCGTAACGCGAGTCGAGGCGGACGTCGTCGCGGTAGCGACGACGGACGCCGAGACGAGCCCGTGACACCACTGCCAACCTGTCTTAGCGTAACGCGAGTCGAGGTAGACGTCTTCGCGGTAGCGACGACGGACGCCGAGACGAGCACGTGACACAACTGCCAACCTGCCTTAGCGTAACGTGAGTCGAGGCGGACGTCATCGCGGTAGCGACGACGGACGCCGAGACGAGCCCGTGACACCACTGCCAACCTGTCTTAGCGTAACGCGAGTCAAGGCGGACGTGGTCGCGATAGCGACGACGGAAGCCGAGACGAGCACGTGATACCACTGCTACCCTGTCTTAGCGTAACGCGAGTCGAGGCTGACGTCGTCGCGGTAGCGACGACGGATGCCGAGACGAGCACGTGACACAACTGCCAACCTGCCTTAGCGTAAAGCGAGTCGAGGCGGACGTCGTCGCGGTAGCGACGACGGACGCCGAGATGAGTCCGTGACACCACTGCCACCCTGTCTTAGTGTAGCGCGAGTCGAGGCGGACGTCGTCGCGGTAGCGACGACTGACGCCGAGACGAGCACATGACACCGCTACCACCCTGTCTTAGCGTAACGCGAGTCGAGGCGGACATCATCGCGGTAGTGACGACGGACGCCGAGACGAGCACGTGATACCACTGCCACCCTGTCTTAGCGTAACGCGAGTCGAGGCGGACGTCGTCGCGGTAGCGACGCCAGACGCCAAGGCGAGCACGTGACACCACTGCCACCCTGTCTTAGCGTAACGCGAGTCGAGGCGGACGTCGTCGCGGTAGCGACGCCGGAAGCCGAGACGAGCACGTGACACCACTGCCACCCTGTCTTAGCGTAAAGCGAGTCGAGGCGGACGTCGTCGCGGTAGCGACGACGGACGCCGAGACGAGAACGTGACACCACTGCCAACCTATCTTATCGTAACGCGAGTCGAGGCGGACGTCGTCGCGATAGCGACGACGGAAGCCGAAACGAGCACGTGACACCCCTGCTACCCTGTCTTAGCGTAAAGCGAGTCGAGGCGGACGTCGTCGCGGTAGTGACGACGGACGTCGAGACGAGCACATGACACAACTGCCAACCTGCCTTAGCGTAACGCGAGTCGAGGCGGACGTCGTCGCGGTAGCAACGACGGACGCCGAGACGAGCCCGTGACACCACTGCCACCCTGTCTTAGCGTAGCGCGAGTCGAGGCGGACATCGTCGCGGTAACGACGACGGACGCCGAGACGAGCATGTGACACCACTGCCACCCTGTCTTAGCATAATGCGAGTCGAGGCGGACGTCATCGCGGTAGCGACGACGGACGGCGAGACGAGCACGTGACACCACCGCCACCCTGTCTTAGCGTAACGCGAGTCGAGGCGGACGTCGTTGCGATAGCGACGCCGGACGCCGAGACGAGCACGTGACACCACTGCCACCCTGTCCTAGCGTAACGCGAGTCGAGGCGGACGTCGTCGCCGTAGCGAGGACGGACGTCGAGACGAGCCCGTGACACCACTGCCAACCTGTCTTAGCGTAACGCGAGTCGAGACGGACGTCGTCGCGGTAGTGACGACGGACGCCGAGACGAGCACGTGATACCACTGCCACCCTGTCTTAGCGTAGCGCGAGTCGAGCCGGACGTCGTCGCGGTAGCGACGACAGACGCCGAGACGAGCACGTGACACCACTGCCACCCTGTCTTAGCGTAACGCGAGTCGAGGCGGACGTCGTCGCGGTAGCGACGACGGACGCCGAGAGGAGCACGTGACACCACTGCCACCCTGTCTTAGCGTAACGCGAGTCGAGGCGGACGTCCTCGCGGTAGCGACGACGGACGCCGAGACGAGCACGTGACACCACTGCCAACCTGTCTTAGCGTAACACGAGTCGAGGCGGACGTCGTCGCGGTAGCGACGACGGACGCCGAGACAAGCACGTGACACCACTGCCAACCTGTCTTAGCGTAACGCGAGTCGAGGCAGACGTCGTCGCGGTAGCGACGACGGACGCCGAGACGAGCACGTGACACCACTGCCAACCTGTCTTAGCGTAGCGCGAGCCGAGGCGGACGTCGTCGCGGTAGCGACGACGGACGCCGAGACGAGCACGTGACTCCACTGCCACCCTGTCTTAGCGTAGCGTGAGTCAAGGCGGACGTCGTCGCGGTAGCGACGACGGACGCCGAGACGAGCACGTGACTCCACTGCCACCCTGTCTTAGCGTAGCGTGAGTCAAGGCGGACGTCGTCGCGGTAGCGACGACGGACGCCGAGACGAGCACGTGACACCACTGCCACCCTGTCTTAGCGTAACGCGAGTCGAGGCGGACGTCGTCGCGGTAGCGACGACGGACGCCGAGACGAGCACGTGACACCACTGCCAACCTGTCTTAGCGTAACGCGAGTCAAGGCGGACGTCATCACGGTAGCGATGACGGATGTCGAGACAAGCACGTGACACCACTGCCATCCTGTCTTAGCGTAACGCGAGTCAAGGTAGACATAATCGCGGTAGAGACGAAGGACGCCGAGACGAGCACGTGACACCACTGCCAACCTGTCTTAGCATAACACGAGTCGAGGCGGACGTCGTCGCGGTAGCGATGACGGAAGCCGGGACGAGCACGTGACACCACTGCTACCGTGTCTTAGCGTAACGCGAGTCGAGGCAGACGTCGTCGCGGTAGCGACGACGGACGCCGAGACGAGCACGTGACACAACTGCCAACCTGCCTTAGCGTAACGCGAGTCGAGGCGGACGTCGTCGCGGTAGCGACGACGGACGCCGAGACGAGCCCGTGACACCACTGCCAACCTGTCTTAGCGTAACGCGAGTCGAGGTAGACGTCTTCGCGGTAGCGACGACGGACGCCGAGACGAGCACGTGACACAACTGCCAACCTGCCTTAGCGTAACGTGAGTCGAGGCGGACGTCATCGCGGTAGCGACGACGGACGCCGAGACGAGCCCGTGACACCACTGCCAACCTGTCTTAGCGTAACGCGAGTCAAGGCGGACGTGGTCGCGATAGCGACGACGGAAGCCGAGACGAGCACGTGATACCACTGCTACCCTGTCTTAGCGTAACGCGAGTCGAGGCTGACGTCGTCGCGGTAGCGACGACGGATGCCGAGACGAGCACGTGACACAACTGCCAACCTGCCTTAGCGTAAAGCGAGTCGAGGCGGACGTCGTCGCGGTAGCGACGACGGACGCCGAGATGAGTCCGTGACACCACTGCCACCCTGTCTTAGTGTAGCGCGAGTCGAGGCGGACGTCGTCGCGGTAGCGACGACTGACGCCGAGACGAGCACATGACACCGCTACCACCCTGTCTTAGCGTAACGCGAGTCGAGGCGGACATCATCGCGGTAGTGACGACGGACGCCGAGACGAGCACGTGATACCACTGCCACCCTGTCTTAGCGTAACGCGAGTCGAGGCGGACGTCGTCGCGGTAGCGACGCCAGACGCCAAGGCGAGCACGTGACACCACTGCCACCCTGTCTTAGCGTAACGCGAGTCGAGGCGGACGTCGTCGCGGTAGCGACGCCGGAAGCCGAGACGAGCACGTGACACCACTGCCACCCTGTCTTAGCGTAAAGCGAGTCGAGGCGGACGTCGTCGCGGTAGCGACGACGGACGCCGAGACGAGAACGTGACACCACTGCCAACCTATCTTATCGTAACGCGAGTCGAGGCGGACGTCGTCGCGATAGCGACGACGGAAGCCGAAACGAGCACGTGACACCCCTGCTACCCTGTCTTAGCGTAAAGCGAGTCGAGGCGGACGTCGTCGCGATAGTGACGACGGACGCCGAGACGAGCACATGACACAACTGCCAACCTGCCTTAGCGTAACGCGAGTCGAGGCGGACGTCGTCGCGGTAGCAACGACGGACGGCGAGACGAGCCCGTGACACCACTGCCACCCTGTCTTAGCGTAGCGCGAGTCGAGGCGGACATCGTCGCGGTAACGACGACGGACGCCGAGACGAGCATGTGACACCACTGCCACCCTGTCTTAGCATAAGGCGAGTCGAGGCGGACGTCATCGCGGTAGCGACGACGGACGCCGAGACGAGCACGTGACACCACCGCCACCATGTCTTAGCGTAACGCGAGTCGAGGCGGACGTCGTTGCGATAGCGACGCCGGACGCCGAGACGAGCACGTGACACCACTGCCACCCTGTCTTAGCGTAACGCGAGTCGAGGCGGACGTCGTCGCCGTAGCGAGGACGGACGTCGAGACGAGCCCGTGACACCACTGCCAACCTGTCTTAGCGTAACGCGAGTCGAGACGGACGTCGTCGCGGTAGTGACGACGGACGCCGAGACGAGCACGTGACACCACTGCCACCCTGTCTTAGCGTAGCGCGAGTCGAGCCGGACGTCGTCGCGGTAGCGACGACAGACGCTGAGACGAGCACGTGACACCACTGCCACCCTGTCTTAGCGTAACGCGAGTCGAGGCGGACGTCGTCGCGGTAGCGACGACGGACGCCGAGAGGAGCACGTGGCACCACTGCCACCCTGTCTTAGCGTAACGCGAGTCGAGGCGGACGTCCTCGCGGTAGCGACGACGGACGCCGAGACGAGCACGTGACACCACTGCCAACCTGTCTTAGCGTAACACGAGTCGAGGCGGACGTCGTCGCGGTAGCGACGACGGACGCCGAGACAAGCACGTGACACCACTGCCAACCTGTCTTAGCGTAACGCGAGCCGAGGCAGACGTCGTCGCGGTAGCAACGACGGACGCCGAGACGAGCACGTGACACCACTGCCAACCTGTCTTAGCGTAGCGCGAGCCGAGGCGGACGTCGTCGCGGTAGCGACGACGGACGCCGAGACGAGCACGTGACACCACTGCCACCCTGTCTTAGCGTAGCGCGAGTCAAGGCGGACGTCGTCGCGGTAGCGACGACGGACGCCGAGACGAGCACGTGACACCACTGCCACCCTGTCTTAGCGTAACGCGAGTCGAGGCGGACATCGTCGCGGTAGCGACGACGGAAGCCGAGACGAGCACGTGACACCACTTCCATCCTGTCTTAGCGTAACGCGAGTCGAGGCGGACGTCGTCGCGGTAGTGACGACGGAAGCCGAGACGAGCACGTGACACCACTGCCCCCCTGTCATAGCGTAACGTGAGTCGAGGCGGACGTCCTCGCGGTAGCGACTACGGACGCCGAGACGAGCACGTGACACCACTGCCAACCTGTCTTAGCGTAACGCGAGTCGAGGCGGACGTCGTCGCGGTAGCAACGACGGACGCCGAGACGAGCACGTGACACCACTGCCAACCTGTCTTAGCGTAACGCGAGTCGAGGCGGACGTCGTCACAGTAGCGAGGACGGACGCCGAGACGAGCCCGTGACACCACTGCCAACCTGTCTTAGCGTAACGGGAGTCGAGACGGACGTCATCGCGGTAGTGACGATGGACGCCGAGACGAGCACGTGACATCACTGCCACCCTGTCTTAGCGTAGCGCGAGTCGAGCCGGACGTCGTCGCGGTAGCGACGACAGACGCCGAGACGAGCACGTGACACCACTGCCACCCTGTCTTAGCGTAACGCGAGTGGAGGCGGACGTCGTCGCGGTAGCGACACCGGACGCCGAGACGAGCACGTGACACCACTGCCACCCTGTCTTAGCGTAACGCGAGTCGAGGCAAACGTCGTCGCGGTAGCGACGACGGAAGCCGAGACGAGCACGTGACACCACTGCCACCCTGTCTTAGCATAACGCGAGTCGAGGCGGACGTCATCGCGGTAGCGACGACGGAAGCCGAGACGAGCATGTGACACCACTGCCACCCTGTCTTAGCGTAGCGCGAGTCGAGGCGGACGTCGTCGCGGTAGCGACAACGGACGCCAAGACAAGCACGTGACACCACTGCCACCCTGTCTTAGCGTAGCGCGAGTCGAGGCGGACGTCGTCGCGGTAGCAACGACAGACGCCGAGACGAGAACGTGACACCACTGCCACCCTGTCTTAGCGTAACGCGAGTCGAGGCGGACGTCGTCACGGTAGCGACGACGGAAGCCGAGACGAGCACGTGACACCACTGCCACCCTGTCTTAGCGTAACGCGAGTCGAGGCGGACGTCGTCGCGGTAGCGACGACGGACGCCGAGACGAGCACGTGACACCACTGCCAACCTGTCTTAGCGTAACGCGAGTCGAGGCGGACGTCGTCGCGGTAGCGACGACGGACGCCGAGACAAGCACGTGACACCACTGCCAACCTGTCTTAGCGTAACGCGAGTCGAGGCAGACGTCCCGCGGTAGCGACGACGGACGCCGAGACGAGCACGTGACACCACTGCCAACCTGTCTTAGCGTAGCGCGAGCCGAGGCGGACGTCGTGGCGGTAGCGACGACGGACGCCGAGACGAGCACGTGACACCACTGCCACCCTGTCTTAGCGTAGCGCGATTCGAGGCGGAATACTGCGACGACGGACGCCGAGACGAGCACGTGACACCACTGCCATCCTGTCTTAGCGTAACGCGAGTCGAGGCGGACATCGTCGCGGTAGCGACGACGGAAGCCGAGACGAGCACGTGACACCACTTCCACCCTGTCTTAGCGTAACGCGAGTCGAGGCGGACGTCGTCGCGGTAGTGACGACGGAAGCCGAGACGAGCACGTGACACCACTGCCCCCCTGTCATAGCGTAACGTGAGTCGAGGCGGACGTCGTCGCGCTAGCGACTACGGACGCCGAGACGAGCACGTGACACCACTGCCAACCTGTCTTAGCGTAACGCGAGTCGAGGCGGACGTCGTCGCGGTAGCAACGACGGACGCCGAGACGAGCACGTGACACCACTGCCAACCTGTCTTAGCGTAACGCGAGTCGAGGCGGACATCGTCACAGTAGCGAGGACGGATGCCGAGACGAGCCCATGACACCACTGCCAACCTGCCTTAGCGAAACGCGAGTCGAGACGGACGTCGTCGCGGTAGGGACGATGGACGCCGAGACGAGCACGTGACACCACTGCCACCCTGTCTTAGCGTAACGCGAGTCGAGGCGGACGTCCTCGCGGTAGCGACGACGGACGCCGAGACGAGCACGTGACACCACTGCCAACCTGTCTTAGCGTAACACGAGTCGAGGCGGACGTCGTCGCGGTAGCGACGACGGACGCCGAGACAAGCACGTGACACCACTGCCAACCTGTCTTAGCGTAACGCGAGTCGAGGCAGACGTCGTCGCGGTAGCGACGACGGACGCCGAGACGAGCACGTGACACCACTGCCAACCTGTCTTAGCGTAGCGCGAGCCGAGGCGGACGTCGTCGCGGTAGCGACGACGGACGCCGAGACGAGCACGTGACACCACTGCCACCCTGTCTTAGCGTAGCGCGAGTCAAGGCGGACGTCGTCGCGGTAGCGACGACGGACGCCGAGACGAGCACGTGACACCACTGCCACCCTGTCTTAGCGTAACGCGAGTCGAGGCGGACATCGTCGCGGTAGCGACGACGGAAGCCGAGACGAGCACGTGACACCACTTCCATCCTGTCTTAGCGTAACGCGAGTCGAGGCGGACGTCGTCGCGGTAGTGACGACGGAAGCCGAGACGAGCACGTGACACCACTGCCCCCCTGTCATAGCGTAACGTGAGTCGAGGCGGACGTCCTCGCGGTAGCGACTACGGACGCCGAGACGAGCACGTGACACCACTTCCAACCTGTCTTAGCGTAACGCGAGTCGAGGCGGACGTCGTCGCGGTAGCAACGACGGACGCCGAGACGAGCACGTGACACCACTGCCAACCTGTCTTAGCGTAACGCGAGTCGAGGCGGACGTCGTCACAGTAGCGAGGACGGACGCCGAGACGAGCCCGTGACACCACTGCCAACCTGTCTTAGCGTAACGGGAGTCGAGACGGACGTCATCGCGGTAGTGACGATGGACGCCGAGACGAGGACGTGACACCACTGCCACCCTGTCTTAGCGTAGCGCGAGTCGAGCCGGACGTCGTCGCGGTAGCGACGACAGACGCCGAGACGAGCACGTGACACCACTGCCACCCTGTCTTAGCGTAACGCGAGTGGAGGCGGACGTCGTCGCGGTAGCGACACCGGACGCCGAGACGAGCACGTGACACCACTGCCACCCTGTCTTAGCGTAACGCGAGTCGAGGCAAACGTCGTCGCGGTAGCGACGACGGAAGCCGAGACGAGCACGTGACACCACTGCCACCCTGTCTTAGCATAACGCGAGTCGAGGCGGACGTCATCGCGGTAGCGACGATGGAAGCCGAGACGAGCATGTGACACCACTGCCACCCTGTCTTAGCGTAGCGCGAGTCGAGGCGGACGTCGTCGCGGTAGCGACAACGGACGCCAAGACAAGCACGTGACACCACTGCCACCCTGTCTTAGCGTAGCGCGAGTCGAGGCGGACGTCGTCGCGGTAGCAACGACAGACGCCGAGACGAGAACGTGACACCACTGCCACCCTGTCTTAGCGTAACGCGAGTCGAGGCGGACGTCGTCACGGTAGCGACGACGGAAGCCGAGACGAGCACGTGACACCACTGCCACCCTGTCTTAGCGTAACGCGAGTCGAGGCGGACGTCGTCGCGGTAGCGACGACGGACGCCGAGACGAGCACGTGACACCACTTCCAACCTGTCTTAGCGTAACGCGAGTCGAGGCGGACGTCGTCGCGGTAGCGACGACGGACGCCGAGACAAGCACGTGACACCACTGCCAACCTGTCTTAGCGTAACGCGAGTCGAGGCAGACGTCCCGCGGTAGCGACGACGGACGCCGAGACGAGCACGTGACACCACTGCCAACCTGTCTTAGCGTAGCGCGAGCCGAGGCGGACGTCGTGGCGGTAGCGACGACGGACGCCGAGACGAGCACGTGACACCACTGCCACCCTGTCTTAGCGTAGCGCGATTCGAGGCGGAATACTGCGACGACGGACGCCGAGACGAGCACGTGACACCACTGCCATCCTGTCTTAGCGTAACGCGAGTCGAGGCGGACATCGTCGCGGTAGCGACGACGTTAGCCGAGACGAGCACGTGACACCACTTCCACCCTGTCTTAGCGTAACGCGAGTCGAGGCGGACGTCGTCGCGGTAGTGACGACGGAAGCCGAGACGAGCACGTGACACCACTGCCCCCCTGTCATAGCGTAACGTGAGTCGAGGCGGACGTCGTCGCGCTAGCGACTACGGACGCCGAGACGAGCACGTGACACCACTGCCAACCTGTCTTAGCGTAACGCGAGTCGAGGCGGACGTCGTCGCGGTAGCAACGACGGACGCCGAGACGAGCACGTGACACCACTGCCAACCTATCTTAGCGTAACGCGAGTCGAGGCGGACGTCGTCACAGTAGCGAGGACGGATGCCGAGACGAGCCCATGACACCACTGCCAACCTGCCTTAGCGAAACGCGAGTCGAGATGGACGTCGTCGCGGTAGGGACGATGGACGCCGAGACGAGCACGTGACACCACTGCCACCCTGTCTTAGCGTAGCGCGAGTCGAGCCGGACGTCGTCGCGGTAGCAACGACAGACGCCGAGACGAGCACGTGACACCACTGCCACCCTGTCTTAGCGTAACGCGAGTCGAGGCGGACGTCGTCACGGTAGCGACGCCGGACGCTGAGACGAGCACGTGACACCACTGCCACCCTGTCTTAGCGTAACGCGAGTCGAGGCAGACGTCGTCGCGGTAGCGACGACGGAAGCCGAGACGAGCACGTGACACCACTGCCACCCTGTCTTAGCGTAACACGAGTCGGGCGGACGTCGTCGGGGTATTGACGACGGACGCCGAGACGAGCACGTGACACCACTGCCAACCTGTCTTAGCGTAACACGAGTCGAGTCGGACATCATCGCGGTAGCGACGACGGACGCCGAGACGAGCACGTGACACCACTGCCAACCTGTCTTAGCGTAGCGCGAGCCGAGGCGGACGTCGTCGCGGTAGCGACGACGGACGCCGAGACGAGCACGTGACACCACTGCCACCCTGTCTTAGCGTAGCGCGAGTCAAGGCGGACGTCGTCGCGGTAGCGACGACGGACGCCGAGATGAGCACGTGACACCACTGCCACCCTGTCTTAGCGTAACGCGAGTCGAGGCGGACATCGTCGCGGTAGCGACGACGGAAGCCGAGACGAGCACGTGACACCACTTCCATCCTGTCTTAGCGTAACGCGAGTCGAGGCGGACGTCGTCGCGGTAGTGACGACGGAAGCCGAGACGAGCACGTGACACCACTGCCCCCCTGTCATAGCGTAACGTGAGTCGAGGCGGACGTCCTCGCGGTAGCGACTACGGACGCCGAGACGAGCACGTGACACCACTGCCAACCTGTCTTAGCGTAACGCGAGTCGAGGCGGACGTCGTCGCGGTAGCAACGACGGACGCCGAGACGAGCACGTGACACCACTGCCAACCTGTCTTAGCGTAACGCGAGTCGAGGTGGACGTCGTCACAGTAGCGAGGACGGACGCCGAGACGAGCCCGTGACACCACTGCCAACCTGTCTTAGCGTAACGCGAGTCGAGACGGACGTCGTCACGGTAGTGACGATGGACGCCGAGATGAGCACGTGACACCACTGCCACCCTGTCTTAGCGTAGCGCGAGTCGAGCTGGACGTCGTCGCGGTAGCGACGACAGACGCCGAGACGAGCACGTGACACCACTGCCACCCTGTCTTAGCGTAACGCGAGTTGAGGCGGACGTCGTCGCGGTAGCGACACCGGACGCCGAGACGAGCACGTGACACCACTGCCACCCTGTCTTAGCGTAACGCGAGTCGAGGCAAACGTCGTCGCGGTAGCGACGACGGAAGCCGAGACGAGCACGTGACACCACTGCCACCCTGTCTTAGCATAACGCGAGTCGAGGCGGACGTCATCGCGGTAGCGACGACGGAAGCCGAGACGAGCATGTGACACCACAGCCACCCTGTCTTAGCGTAGCGCGAGTCGAGGCGGACGTCGTCGCGGTAGCGACAACGGACGCCGAGACAAGCACGTGACACCACTGCCACCCTGTCTTAGCATAGCGCGAGTCGAGGCGGACGTCGTCACGGTAGCAACGACAGACGCCGAGACGAGAACGTGACACCACTGCCACCCTGTCTTAGCGTAACGCGAGTCGAGGCGGACGTCGTCACGGTAGCGACGACGGAAGCCGAGACGAGCACGTGACACCACTGCCACCCTGTCTTAGCGTAACGCGAGTCGAGGCGGACGTCGTCGCGGTAGCGACGACGGACGCCGAGACGAGCACGTGACACCACTGCCAACCTGTCTTAGCGTAACGCGAGTCGAGGCGGACGTCGTCGCGGTAGCGACGACGGACGCCGAGACAAGCACGTGACACCACTGCCAACCTGTCTTAGCGTAACGCGAGTCGAGGCAGACGTCGTCGCGGTAGCGACGACGGACGCCGAGACGAGCACGTGACACCACTGCCAACCTGTCTTAGCGTAGCGCGAGCCAAGGCGGACGTCGTGGCGGTAGCGACGACGGACGCCGAGACGAGCACGTGACACCACTGCCACCCTGTCTTAGCGTAGCGCGATTCGAGGCGGAATACCGCGACGACGGACGCCGAGACGAGCACGTGACACCACTGCCACCCTGTCTTAGCGTAACGCGAGTCGAGGCGGACAACGTCGCGGTAGCGACGACGGAAGCCGAGACGAGCACGTGACACCACTTCCACCCTGTCTTAGCGTAACGCGAGTCGAGGCGGACGTCGTCGCGGTAGTGACGACGGAAGCCGAGACGAGCACGTGACACCACTGCCCCCCTGTCATAGCGTAACGTGAGTCGAGGCGGACGTCGTCGCGCTAGCGACTACGGACGCCGAGACGAGCACGTGACACCACTGCCAACCTGTCTTAGCGTAACGCGAGTCGAGGCGGACGTCGTCGCGGTAGCAACGACGGACGCCGAGACGAGCACGTGACACCACTGCCAACCTGTCTTAGCGTAACGCGAGTCGAGGCGGACGTCGTCACAGTAGCGAGGACGGATGCCGAGACGAGCCCATGACACCACTGCCAACCTGCCTTAGCGAAACGCGAGTCGAGACGGACGTCGTCGCGGTAGCAACGACGGACGCCGAGACGAGCACGTGACACCACTGCCAACCTGTCTTAGCGTAACGCGAGTCGAGGTGGACGTCGTCGCGGTAGCAACGACGGACGCCGAGACGAGCACGTGACACCACTGCCAACCTGTCTTAGCGTAACGCGAGTCGAGGTGGACGTCGTCACAGTAGCGAGGACGGACGCCGAGACGAGCCCGTGACACCACTGCCAACCTGTCTTAGCGTAACGCGAGTCGAGACGGACGTCGTCACGGTAGTGACGATGGACGCCGAGATGAGCACGTGACACCACTGCCACCCTGTCTTAGCGTAGCGCGAGTCGAGCTGGACGTCGTCGCGGTAGCGACGACAGACGCCGAGACGAGCACGTGACACCACTGCCACCCTGTCTTAGCGTAACGCGAGTTGAGGCGGACGTCGTCGCGGTAGCGACACCGGACGCCGAGACGAGCACGTGACACCACTGCCACCCTGTCTTAGCGTAACGCGAGTCGAGGCAAACGTCGTCGCGGTAGCGACGACGGAAGCCGAGACGAGCACGTGACACCACTGCCACCCTGTCTTAGCATAACGCGAGTCGAGGCGGACGTCATCGCGGTAGCGACGACGGAAGCCGAGACGAGCATGTGACACCACAGCCACCCTGTCTTAGCGTAGCGCGAGTCGAGGCGGACGTCGTCGCGGTAGCGACAACGGACGCCGAGACAAGCACGTGACACCACTGCCACCCTGTCTTAGCATAGCGCGAGTCGAGGCGGACGTCGTCACGGTAGCAACGACAGACGCCGAGACGAGAACGTGACACCACTGCCACCCTGTCTTAGCGTAACGCGAGTCGAGGCGGACGTCGTCACGGTAGCGACGACGGAAGCCGAGACGAGCACGTGACACCACTGCCACCCTGTCTTAGCGTAACGCGAGTCGAGGCGGACGTCGTCGCGGTAGCGACGACGGACGCCGAGACGAGCACGTGACACCACTGCCAACCTGTCTTAGCGTAACGCGAGTCGAGGCGGACGTCGTCGCGGTAGCGACGACGGACGCCGAGACAAGCACGTGACACCACTGCCAACCTGTCTTAGCGTAACGCGAGTCGAGGCAGACGTCGTCGCGGTAGCGACGACGGACGCCGAGACGAGCACGTGACACCACTGCCAACCTGTCTTAGCGTAGCGCGAGCCAAGGCGGACGTCGTGGCGGTAGCGACGACGGACGCCGAGACGAGCACGTGACACCACTGCCACCCTGTCTTAGCGTAGCGCGATTCGAGGCGGAATACCGCGACGACGGACGCCGAGACGAGCACGTGACACCACTGCCACCCTGTCTTAGCGTAACGCGAGTCGAGGCGGACAACGTCGCGGTAGCGACGACGGAAGCCGAGACGAGCACGTGACACCACTTCCACCCTGTCTTAGCGTAACGCGAGTCGAGGCGGACGTCGTCGCGGTAGTGACGACGGAAGCCGAGACGAGCACGTGACACCACTGCCCCCCTGTCATAGCGTAACGTGAGTCGAGGCGGACGTCGTCGCGCTAGCGACTACGGACGCCGAGACGAGCACGTGACACCACTGCCAACCTGTCTTAGCGTAACGCGAGTCGAGGCGGACGTCGTCGCGGTAGCAACGACGGACGCCGAGACGAGCACGTGACACCACT
Source organism: Triticum timopheevii (assembly GCA_963921465.1). Classification (NCBI taxonomy): domain Eukaryota; kingdom Viridiplantae; phylum Streptophyta; class Magnoliopsida; order Poales; family Poaceae; genus Triticum; species Triticum timopheevii. Next base: position 310,463,614 of record OY997266.1, on the reverse strand, counting down.
GCCAACCTGTCTTAGCGTAACGCGAGTCGAGGCGGACGTCGTCACAGTAGCGAGGACGGATGCCGAGACGAGCCCATGACACCACTGCCAACCTGCCTTAGCGAAACGCGAGTCGAGACGGACGTCGTCGCGGTAGCAACGACGGACGCCGAGACGAGCACGTGACACCACTGCCAACCTGTCTTAGCGTAACGCGAGTCGAGGTGGACGTCGTCGCGGTAGCAACGACGGACGCCGAGACGAGCACGTGACACCACTGCCAACCTGTCTTAGCGTAACGCGAGTCGAGGTGGACGTCGTCACAGTAGCGAGGACGGACGCCGAGACGAGCCCGTGACACCACTGCCAACCTGTCTTAGCGTAACGCGAGTCGAGACGGACGTCGTCACGGTAGTGACGATGGACGCCGAGATGAGCACGTGACACCACTGCCACCCTGTCTTAGCGTAGCGCGAGTCGAGCTGGACGTCGTCGCGGTAGCGACGACAGACGCCGAGACGAGCACGTGACACCACTGCCACCCTGTCTTAGCGTAACGCGAGTTGAGGCGGACGTCGTCGCGGTAGCGACACCGGACGCCGAGACGAGCACGTGACACCACTGCCACCCTGTCTTAGCGTAACGCGAGTCGAGGCAAACGTCGTCGCGGTAGCGACGACGGAAGCCGAGACGAGCACGTGACACCACTGCCACCCTGTCTTAGCATAACGCGAGTCGAGGCGGACGTCATCGCGGTAGCGACGACGGAAGCCGAGACGAGCATGTGACACCACAGCCACCCTGTCTTAGCGTAGCGCGAGTCGAGGCGGACGTCGTCGCGGTAGCGACAACGGACGCCGAGACAAGCACGTGACACCACTGCCACCCTGTCTTAGCATAGCGCGAGTCGAGGCGGACGTCGTCACGGTAGCAACGACAGACGCCGAGACGAGAACGTGACACCACTGCCACCCTGTCTTAGCGTAACGCGAGTCGAGGCGGACGTCGTCACGGTAGCGACGACGGAAGCCGAGACGAGCACGTGACACCACTGCCACCCTGTCTTAGCGTAACGCGAGTCGAGGCGGACGTCGTCGCGGTAGCGACGACGGACGCCGAGACGAGCACGTGACACCACTGCCAACCTGTCTTAGCGTAACGCGAGTCGAGGCGGACGTCGTCGCGGTAGCGACGACGGACGCCGAGACAAGCACGTGACACCACTGCCAACCTGTCTTAGCGTAACGCGAGTCGAGGCAGACGTCGTCGCGGTAGCGACGACGGACGCCGAGACGAGCACGTGACACCACTGCCAACCTGTCTTAGCGTAGCGCGAGCCAAGGCGGACGTCGTGGCGGTAGCGACGACGGACGCCGAGACGAGCACGTGACACCACTGCCACCCTGTCTTAGCGTAGCGCGATTCGAGGCGGAATACCGCGACGACGGACGCCGAGACGAGCACGTGACACCACTGCCACCCTGTCTTAGCGTAACGCGAGTCGAGGCGGACAACGTCGCGGTAGCGACGACGGAAGCCGAGACGAGCACGTGACACCACTTCCACCCTGTCTTAGCGTAACGCGAGTCGAGGCGGACGTCGTCGCGGTAGTGACGACGGAAGCCGAGACGAGCACGTGACACCACTGCCCCCCTGTCATAGCGTAACGTGAGTCGAGGCGGACGTCGTCGCGCTAGCGACTACGGACGCCGAGACGAGCACGTGACACCACTGCCAACCTGTCTTAGCGTAACGCGAGTCGAGGCGGACGTCGTCGCGGTAGCAACGACGGACGCCGAGACGAGCACGTGACACCACTGCCAACCTGTCTTAGCGTAACGCGAGTCGAGGCGGACGTCGTCACAGTAGCGAGGACGGATGCCGAGACGAGCCCATGACACCACTGCCAACCTGCCTTAGCGAAACGCGAGTCGAGACGGACGTCGTCGCGGTAGGGACGATGGACGCCGAGACGAGCACGTGACACCACTGCCACCCTGTCTTAGCGTAGCGCGAGTCGAGCCGGACGTCGTCGCGGTAGCAACGACAGACGCCGAGACGAGCACGTGACACCACTGCCACCCTGTCTTAGCGTAACGCGAGTCGAGGCGGACGTCGTCACGGTAGCGACGCCGGACGCCGAGACGAGCACGTGACACCACTGCCACCCTGTCTTAGCGTAACGCGAGTCGAGGCAGACGTCGTCGCGGTAGCGACGACGGAAGCCGAGACGAGCACGTGACACCACTGCCACCCTGTCTTAGCGTAACACGAGTCGGGGCGGACGTCGTCGGGGTATTGACGACGGACGCCGAGACGAGCACGTGACACCACTGCCAACCTGTCTTAGCGTAACACGAGTCGAGTCGGACATCATCGCGGTAGCGACGACGGACGCCGAGACGAGCATGTGACACCACTGCCAACCTGTCTTAGCGTAGCGCGAGCCGAGGCGGACGTCGTCGCGGTAGCGACGACGGACGCCGAGACGAGCACGTGACACCACTGCCACCCTGTCTTAGCGTAGCGCGAGTCAAGGCGGACGTCGTCGCGGTAGCGACGACGGACGCCGAGATGAGCACGTGACACCACTGCCACCCTGTCTTAGCGTAACGCGAGTCGAGGCGGACATCGTCGCGGTAGCGACGACGGAAGCCGAGACGAGCACGTGACACCACTTCCATCCTGTCTTAGCGTAACGCGAGTCGAGGCGGACGTCGTCGCGGTAGTGACGACGGAAGCCGAGACGAGCACGTGACACCACTGCCCCCCTGTCATAGCGTAACGTGAGTCGAGGCGGACGTCCTCGCGGTAGCGACTACGGACGCCGAGACGAGCACGTGACACCACTGCCAACCTGTCTTAGCGTAACGCGAGTCGAGGCGGACGTCGTCGCGGTAGCAACGACGGACGCCGAGACGAGCACGTGACACCACTGCCAACCTGTCTTAGCGTAACGCGAGTCGAGGTGGACGTCGTCACAGTAGCGAGGACGGACGCCGAGACGAGCCCGTGACACCACTGCCAACCTGTCTTAGCGTAACGCGAGTCGAGACGGACGTCGTCGCGGTAGTGACGATGGACGCCGAGACGAGCACGTGACACCACTGCCACCCTGTCTTAGCGTAGCGCGAGTCGAGCCGGACGTCGTCGCGGTAGCGACGACAGACGCCGAGACGAGCACGTGACACCACTGCCACCCTGTCTTAGCGTAACGCGAGTTGAGGCGGACGTCGTCGCGGTAGCGACACCGGACGCCGAGACGAGCACGTGACACCACTGCCACCCTGTCTTAGCGTAACGCGAGTCGAGGCAAACGTCGTCGCGGTAGCGACGACGGAAGCCGAGACGAGCACGTGACACCACTGCCACCCTGTCTTAGCATAACGCGAGTCGAGGCGGACGTCATCGCGGTAGCGACGACGGAAGCCGAGACGAGCATGTGACACCACAGCCACCCTGTCTTAGCGTAGCGCGAGTCGAGGCGGACGTCGTCGCGGTAGCGACAACGGACGCCGAGACAAGCACGTGACACCACTGCCACCCTGTCTTAGCGTAGCGCGAGTCGAGGCGGACGTCGTCACGGTAGCAACGACAGACGCCGAGACGAGAACGTGACACCACTGCCACCCTGTCTTAGCGTAACGCGAGTCGAGGCGGACGTCGTCACGGTAGCGACGACGGAAGCCGAGACGAGCACGTGACACCACTGCCACCCTGTCTTAGCGTAACGCGAGTCCAGGCGGACGTCGTCGCGGTAGCGACGACGGACGCCGAGACGAGCACGTGACACCACTGCCAACCTGTCTTAGCGTAACGCGAGTCGAGGCGGACGTCGTCGCGGTAGCGACGACGGACGCCGAGACAAGCACGTGACACCACTGCCAACCTGTCTTAGCGTAACGCGAGTCGAGGCAGACGTCGTCGCGGTAGCGACGACGGACGCCGAGACGAGCACGTGACACCACTACCAACCTGTCTTAGCGTAGCGCGAGCCGAGGCGGACGTCGTGGCGGTAGCGACGACGGACGCCGAGACGAGCACGTGACACCACTGCCACCCTGTCTTAGCGTAGCGCGAGTCGAGGCGGAATACCGCGACGACGGACGCCGAGACGAGCACGTGACACCACTGCCACCCTGTCTTAGCGTAACGCGAGTCGAGGCGGACATCGTCGCGGTAGCGACGACGGAAGCCGAGACGAGCACGTGACACCACTTCCACCCTGTCTTAGCGTAACGCGAGTCGAGGCGGACGTCGTCGCGGTAGTGACGACGGAAGCCGAGACGAGCACGTGACACCACTGCCCCCCTGTCATAGCGTAACGTGAGTCGAGGCGGACGTCGTCGCGCTAGCGACTACGGACGCCGAGACGAGCACGTGACACCACTGCCAACCTGTCTTAGCGTAACGCGAGTCGAGGCGGACGTCGTCGCGGTAGCAACGACGGACGCCGAGACGAGCACGTGACACCACTGCCAACCTGTCTTAGCGTAACGCGAGTCGAGGCGGACGTCGTCACAGTAGCGAGGACGGATGCCGAGACGAGCCCGTGACACCACTGCCAACCTGTCTTAGCGAAACGCGAGTCGAGACGGACGTCGTCGCGGTAGGGACGATGGACGCCGAGACGAGCACGTGACACCACTGCCACCCTGTCTTAGCGTAGCGCGAGTCGAGCCGGACGTCGTCGCGGTAGCAACGACAGACGCCGAGACGAGCACGTGACACCACTGCCACCCTGTCTTAGCGTAACGCGAGTCGAGGCGGACGTCGTCGCGGTAGCGACGCCGGAAGCCGAGACGAGCACGTGACACCACTGCCACCCTGTCTTAGCGTAAAGCGAGTCGAGGCGGACGTCGTCGCGGTAGCGACGACGGACGCCGAGACGAGAACGTGACACCACTGCCAACCTATCTTATCGTAACGCGAGTCGAGGCGGACGTCGTCGCGATAGCGACGACGGAAGCCGAAACGAGCACGTGACACCCCTGCTACCCTGTCTTAGCGTAAAGCGAGTCGAGGCGGACGTCGTCGCGGTAGTGACGAGGGACGCCGAGACGAGCACATGACACAACTGCCAACCTGCCTTAGCGTAACGCGAGTCGAGGCGGACGTCGTCGCGGTAGCAACGACGGACGCCGAGACGAGCCCGTGACACCACTGCCACCCTGTCTTAGCGTAGCGCGAGTCGAGGCGGACATCGTCGCGGTAACGACGGACGCCGAGACGAGCATGTGACACCACTGCCACCCTATCTTAGCATAACGCGAGTCGAGGCGGACGTCATCGCGGTAGCGACGACGGACGCCGAGACGAGCACGTGACACCACCGCCACCCTGTCTTAGCGTAACGCGAGTCGAGGCGGACGTCGTTGCGATAGCGACGCCGGACGCCGAGACGAGCACGTGACACCACTGCCACCCTGTCTTAGCGTAACGCGAGTCGAGGCGGACGTCGTCGCCGTAGCGAGGACGGACGTCGAGACGAGCCCGTGACACCACTGCCAACCTGTCTTACTGTAACGCGAGTCGAGACGGACGTCGTCGCGGTAGTGACGACGGACGCCGAGACGAGCACGTGACACCACTGCCACCCTGTCTTAGCGTAGCGCGAGTCGAGCCGGACGTCGTCGCGGTAGCGACGACAGACGCCGAGACGAGCACGTGACACCACTGCCACCCTGTCTTAGCGTAACGCGAGTCGAGGCGGACGTCGTCGCGGTAGCGACGACGGACGCCGAGAGGAGCACGTGACACCACTGCCACCCTGTCTTAGCGTAACGCGAGTCGAGGCGGACGTCCTCGCGGTAGCGACGACGGACGCCGAGACGAGCACGTGACACCACTGCCAACCTGTCTTAGCGTAACACGAGTCGAGGCGGACGTCGTCGCGGTAGCGACGACGGACGCCGAGACAAGCACGTGACACCACTGCCAACCTGTCTTAGCATAACGCGAGTCGAGGCAGACGTCGTCGCGGTAGCGACGACGGACGCCGAGATGAGCACGTGACACCACTGCCAACCTGTCTTAGCGTAGCGCGAGCCGAGGCGGACGTCGTCGCGGTAGCGACGACGGACGCCGAGACGAGCACGTGACACCACTGCCACCCTGTCTTAGCGTAGCGCGAGTCAAGGCGGACGTCGTCGCGGTAGCGACGACGGACGCCGAGACGAGCACGTGACACCACTGCCACCCTGTCTTAGCGTAACGCGAGTCGAGGCGGACGTCGTCGCGCTAGCGACGACGGACGCCGAGACGAGCACGTGACACCACTGCCAACCTGTCTTAGCGTAACGTGAGTCGAGGCGGACGTCATCACGGTAGCGATGACGGATGTCGAGACAAGCACGTGACACCACTGCCATCCTGTCTTAGCGTAACGCGAGTCAAGGTAGACATCATCGCGGTAGAGACGAAGGACGCCGAGACGAGCACGTGACACCACTGCCAACCTGTCTTAGCATAACACGAGTCGAGGCGGACGTCGTCGCGGTAGCGATGACGGAAGCCGGGACGAGCACGTGACACCACTGCTACCGTGTCTTAGCGTAACGTGAGTCGAGGCAGACGTCGTCGCGGTAGCGACGACGGACGCCGAGACGAGCACGTGACACAACTGCCAACCTGCCTTAGCGTAACGCGAGTCGAGGCGGACGTCGTCGCGGTAGCGACGACGGACGCCGAGACGAGCCCGTGACACCACTGCCAACCTGTCTTAGCGTAACGCGAGTCGAGGTAGACGTCGTCGCGGTAGCGACGACGGACGCCGAGACGAGCACGTGACACAACTGCCAACCTGCCTTAGCGTAACGTGAGTCGAGGCGGACGTCATCGCGGTAGCGACGACGGACGCCGAGACGAGCCCGTGACACCACTGCCACCCTGTCTTAGCGTAGCGCGAGTCGAGCCGGACGTCGTCGCGGTAGCAACGACAGACGCCGAGACGAGCACGTGACACCACTGCCACCCTGTCTTAGCGTAACGCGAGTCGAGGCGGACGTCGTCGCGGTAGCGACGCCGGAAGCCGAGACGAGCACGTGACACCACTGCCACCCTGTCTTAGCGTAAAGCGAGTCGAGGCGGACGTCGTCGCGGTAGCGACGACGGACGCCGAGACGAGAACGTGACACCACTGCCAACCTATCTTATCGTAACGCGAGTCGAGGCGGACGTCGTCGCGATAGCGACGACGGAAGCCGAAACGAGCACGTGACACCCCTGCTACCCTGTCTTAGCGTAAAGCGAGTCGAGGCGGACGTCGTCGCGGTAGTGACGACGGACGCCGAGACGAGCACATGACACAACTGCCAACCTGCCTTAGCGTAACGCGAGTCGAGGCGGACGTCGTCGCGGTAGCAACGACGGACGCCGAGACGAGCCCGTGACACCACTGCCACCCTGTCTTAGCGTAGCGCGAGTCGAGGCGGACATCGTCGCGGTAACGACGGACGCCGAGACGAGAATGTGACACCACTGCCACCCTATCTTAGCATAACGCGAGTCGAGGCGGACGTCATCGCGGTAGCGACGACGGACGCCGAGACGAGCACGTGACACCACCGCCACCCTGTCTTAGCGTAACGCGAGTCGAGGCGGACGTCGTTGCGATAGCGACGCCGGACGCCGAGACGAGCACGTGACACCACTGCCAACCTGTCTTAGCGTAACGCGAGTCGAGGCGGACGTCGTCGCCATAGCGAGGACGGACGTCGAGACGAGCCCGTGACACCACTGCCAACCTGTCTTACTTTAACGCGAGTCGAGACGGACGTCGTCGCGGTAGTGACGACGGACGCCGAGACGAGCACGTGACACCACTGCCACCCTGTCTTAGCGTAGCGCGAGTCGAGCCGGACGTCGTCGCGGTAGCGACGACAGACGCCGAGACGAGCACGTGACACCACTGCCACCCTGTCTTAGCGTAACGCGAGTCGAGGCGGACGTCGTCGCGGTAGCGACGACGGACGCCGAGAGGAGCACGTGACACCACTGCCACCCTGTCTTAGCGTAACGCGAGTCGAGGCGGACGTCCTCGCGGTAGCGACGACGGACGCCGAGACGAGCACGTGACACCACTGCCAACCTGTCTTAGCGTAACACGAGTCGAGGCGGACGTCGTCGCGGTAGCGACGACGGACGCCGAGACAAGCACGTGACACCACTGCCAACCTGTCTTAGCATAACGCGAGTCGAGGCAAACGTCGTCGCGGTAGCGACGACGGACGCCGAGATGAGCACGTGACACCACTGCCAACCTGTCTTAGCGTAGCGCGAGCCGAGGCGGACGTCGTCGCGGTAGCGACGACGGACGCCGAGACGAGCACGTGACACCACTGCCACCCTGTCTTAGCGTAGCGCGAGTCAAGGCGGACGTCGTCGCGGTAGCGACGACGGACGCCGAGACGAGCACGTGACACCACTGCCACCCTGTCTTAGCGTAACGCGAGTCGAGGCGGACGTCGTCGCGGTAGCGACGACGGACGCCGAGACGAGCACGTGACACCACTGCCAACCTGTCTTAGCGTAACGTGAGTCGAGGCGGACGTCATCACGGTAGCGATGACGGATGTCGAGACAAGCACGTGACACCACTGCCATCCTGTCTTAGCGTAACGCGAGTCAAGGTAGACATCATCGCGGTAGAGACGAAGGACGCCGAGACGAGCACGTGACACCACTGCCAACCTGTCTTAGCATAACACGAGTCGAGGCGGACGTCGTCGCGGTAGCGATGACGGAAGCCGGGACGAGCACGTGACACCACTGCTACCGTGTCTTAGCGTAACGTGAGTCGAGGTAGACGTCGTCGCGGTAGCGACGACGGACGCCGAGACGAGCACGTGACACAACTGCCAACCTGCCTTAGCGTAACGCGAGTCGAGGCGGACGTCGTCGCGGTAGCGACGACGGACGCCGAGACGAGCCCGTGACACCACTGCCAACCTGTCTTAGCGTAACGCGAGTCGAGGTAGACGTCGTCGCGGTAGCGACGACGGACGCCGAGACGAGCACGTGACACAACTGCCAACCTGCCTTAGCGTAACGTGAGTCGAGGCGGACGTCATCGCGGTAGCGACGACGGACGCCGAGACGAGCCCGTGACACCACTGCCAACCTGTCTTAGCGTAACGCGAGTCAAGGCGGACGTGGTCGCGATAGCGACGACGGAAGCCGAGACGAGCACGTGATACCACTGCTACCCTGTCTTAGCGTAACGCGAGTCGAGGCTGACGTCGTCGCGGTAGCGACGACGGATGCCGAGACGAGCACGTGACAAAACTGCCAACCTGCCTTAGCGTAAAGCGAGTCGAGGCGGACGTCGTCGCGGTAGCGACGACGGACGCCGAGATGAGTCCGTGACACCACTGCCACCCTGTCTTAGTGTAGCGCGAGTCGAGGCGGACGTCGTCGCGGTAGCGACGACTGACGCCGAGACGAGCACATGACACCGCTACCACCCTGTCTTAGCGTAACGCGAGTCGAGGCGGACATCATCGCGGTAGTGACGACGGACGCCGAGACGAGCACGTGATACCACTGCCACCCTGTCTTAGCGTAACGCGAGTCGAGGCGGACGTCGTCGCGGTAGCGACGCCAGACGCCAAGGCGAGCACGTGACACCACTGCCATCCTGTCTTAGCGTAACGCGAGTCGAGGCGGACGTCGTCGCGGTAGCGACGCCGGAAGCCGAGACGAGCACGTGACACCACTGCCACCCTGTCTTAGCGTAAAGCGAGTCGAGGCGGACGTCGTCGCGGTAGCGACGACGGACGCCGAGACGAGAACGTGACACCACTGCCAACCTATCTTATCGTAACGCGAGTCGAGGCGGACGTCATCGCGATAGCGACGACGGAAGCCGAAACGAGCACGTGACACCCCTGCTACCCTGTCTTAGCGTAAAGCGAGTCGAGGCGGACGTCGTCGCGGTAGTGACGACGGACGCCGAGACGAGCACATGACACAACTGCCAACCTGCCTTAGCGTAACGCGAGTCGAGGCGGACGTCGTCGCGGTAGCAACGACGGACGCCGAGACGAGCCCGTGACACCACTGCCACCCTGTCTTAGCGTAGCGCGAGTCGAGGCGGACATCGTCGCGGTAACGACGACGGACGCCGAGACGAGCATGTGACACCACTGCCACCCTGTCTTAGCATAACGCGAGTCGAGGCGGACGTCATCGCGGTAGCGACGACGGACGCCGAGACGAGCACGTGACACCACTGCCACCCTGTCTTAGCGTAACGCGAGTCGAGGCGGACGTCGTCGCCGTAGCGAGGACGGACGTCGAGACGAGCCCGTGACACCACTGCCAACCTGTCTTAGCGTAACGCGAGTCGAGACGGACGTCGTCGCGGTAGTGACGACGGACGCCGAGACGAGCACGTGACACCACTGCCACCCTGTCTTAGCGTAGCACGAGTCGAGCCGGACGTCGTCGCGGTAGCGACGACAGACGCCGAGACGAGCACGTGACACCACTGCCACCCTGTCTTAGCATAACGCGAGTCGAGGCGGACGTCGTCGCGGTAGCGACGACAGACGCCGAGAGGAGCACGTGACACCACTGCCACCCTGTCTTAGCGTAACGCGAGTCGAGGCGGACGTCCTCGCGGTAGCGACGACGGACGTCGAGACGAGCACGAGACACCACTGCCAACCTGTCTTAGCGTAACACGAGTCGAGGCGGACGTCGTCGCGGTAGCGACGATGGACGCCGAGACAAGCACGTGACACCACTGCCAACCTGTCTTAGCGTAACGCGAGTCGAGGCAGACGTCGTCGCGGTAGCGACGACGGACGCCGAGACGAGCACGTGACACCACTGCCAACCTGTCTTAGCGTAGCGCGAGCCGAGGCGGACGTCGTCGCGGTAGCGACGACGGACGCCGAGACGAGCACGTGACACCACTGCCACCCTGTCTTAGCGTAGCGCGAGTCAAGGCGGACGTCGTCGCGGTAGCGACGACGGACGCCGAGACGAGCACGTGACACCACTGCCACCCTGTCTTAGCGTAACGCGAGTCGAGGCGGACATCGTCGCGGTAGCGACGACGGAAGCCGAGACGAGCACGTGACACCACTTCCATCCTGTCTTAGCGTAACGCGAGTCGAGGCGGACGTCGTCTCGGTAGTGACGACGGCAGCCGAGACGAGCACGTGACACCACTGCCCCCCTGTCATAGCGTAACGTGAGTCGAGGCGGACGTCCTCGCGGTAGCGACTACGGACGCCGAGACGAGCACGTGACACCACTGCCAACCTGTCTTAGCGTAACGCGAGTCGAGGCGGACGTCGTCGCGGTAGCAACGACGGACGCCGAGACGAGCACGTGACACCACTGCCAACCTGTCTTAGCGTAACGCGAGTCGAGGCGGACGTCGTCACAGTAGCGAGGACGGACGCCGAGACGAGCCCGTGACACCACTGCCAACCTGTCTTAGCGTAACGCGAGTCGAGACGGACGTCGTCGCGGTAGTGACGATGGACGCCGAGACGAGCACGTGACACCACTGCCACCCTGTCTTAGCGTAGCGCGAGTCGAGCCAGACGTCGTCGCGGTAGCGACGACAGACGCCGAGACGAGCACGTGACACCACTGCCACCCTGTCTTAGCGTAACGCGAGTGGAGGCGGACGTCGTCGCGGTAGCGACACCGGACGCCGAGACGAGCACGTGACACCACTGCCACCCTGTCTTAGCGTAACGCGAGTCGAGGCAAACGTCGTCGCGATAGCGACGACGGAAGCCGAGACGAGCACGTGACACCACTGCCACCCTGTCTTAGCATAACGCGAGTCGAGGCGGACGTCATCGCGGTAGCGACGACGGAAGCCGAGACGAGCATGTGACACCACTGCCACCCTGTCTTAGCGTAGCGCGAGTCGAGGCGGACGTCGTCGCGGTAGCGACAACGGACGCCGAGACAAGCACGTGACACCACTGCCACCCTGTCTTAGCGTAGCGCGAGTCGAGGCGGACGTCGTCGCGGTAGCAACGACAGACGCCGAGACGAGAACGTGACACCACTGCCACCCTGTCTTAGCGTAACGCGAGTCGAGGCGGACGTCGTCACGGTAGCGACGACGGAAGCCGAGACGAGCACGTGACACCACTGCCACCCTGTCTTAGCGTAACGCGAGTCGAGGCGGACGTCGTCGCGGTAGCGACGACGGACGCCGAGACGAGCACGTGACACCACTGCCAACCTGTCTTAGCGTAACGCGAGTCGAGGCGGACGTCGTCGCGGTAGCGACGACGGACGCCGAGACAAGCACGTGACACCACTGCCAACCTGTCTTAGCGTAACGCGAGTCGAGGCGGACGTCGTCGCGGTAGCGACGACGGACGCTGAGACAAGCACGTGACACCACTGCCAACCTGTCTTAGCGTAACGCGAGTCGAGGCAGACGTCGTCGCGGTAGCGACGACGGACGCCGAGACGAGCACGTGACACCACTGCCAACCTGTCTTAGCGTAGCGCGAGCCGAGGCGGACGTCGTGGCGGTAGCGACGACGGACGCCGAGACGAGCACGTGACACCACTGCCACCCTGTCTTAGCGTAGCACGATTCGAGGCGGAATACCGCGACGACGGACGCCGAGACGAGCACGTGACACCACTGCCACCCTGTCTTAGCGTAACGCGAGTCGAGGCGGACATCGTCGCGGTAGCGACGACGGAAGCCGAGACGAGCACGTGACACCACTTCCACCCTGTCTTAGCGTAACGCGAGTCGAGGCGGACGTCGTCGCGGTAGTGACGACGGAAGCCGAGACGAGCACGTGACACCACTGCCCCCCTGTCATAGCGTAACGTGAGTCGAGGCGGACGTCGTCGCGCTAGCGACTACGGACGCCGAGACGAGCACGTGACACCACTGCCAACCTGTCTTAGCGTAACGCGAGTCGAGGCGGACGTCGTCGCGGTAGCAACGACGGACGCCGAGACGAGCACGTGACACCACTGCCAACCTGTCTTAGCGTAACGCGAGTCGAGGCGGACGTCGTCACAGTAGCGAGGACGGATGCCGAGACGAGCCCGTGACACCACTGCCAACCTGCCTTAGCGAAACGCGAGTCGAGACGGACGTCGTCGCGGTAGGGACGATGGATGCCGAGACGAGCACGTGACACCACTGCCACCCTGTCTTAGCGTAGCGCGAGTCGAGCCGGACGTCGTCGCGGTAGCAACGACAGACGCCGAGACGAGCACGTGACACCACTGCCACCCTGTCTTAGCGTAACGCGAGTCGAGGCGGACGTCGTCACGGTAGCGACGCCGGACGCCGAGACGAGCACGTGACACCACTGCCACCCTGTCTTAGCGTAACGCGAGTCGAGGCAGACGTCGTCGCGGTAGCGACGACGGAAGCCGAGACGAGCACGTGACACCACTGCCAACCTGCCTTAGCGAAACGCGAGTCGAGACGGACGTCGTCGCGGTAGGGACGATGGACGCCGAGACGAGCACGTGACACCACTGCCACCCTGTCTTAGCGTAGCGCGAGTCGAGCCGGACGTCGTCGCGGTAGCAACGACAGACGCCGAGACGAGCACGTGACACCACTGCCACCCTGTCTTAGCGTAACGCGAGTCGAGGCGGACGTCGTCACGGTAGCGACGCCGGACGCCGAGACGAGCACGTGACACCACTGCCACCCTGTCTTAGCGTAACGCGAGTCGAGGCAGACGTCGTCGCGGTAGCGACGACGGAAGCCGAGACGAGCACGTGACACCACTGCCACCCTGTCTTAGCGTAACGCGAGTCGAGGCGGACGTCGTCACGGTAGCGACGCCGGACGCCGAGACGAGCACGTGACACCACTGCCACCCTGTCTTAGCGTAACGCGAGTCGAGGCAGACGTCGTCGCGGTAGCGACGACGGAAGCCGAGACGAGCACGTGACACCACTGCCAACCTGTCTTAGCGTAACGTGAGTCGAGGCGGACGTCATCACGGTAGCGATGACGGATGTCGAGACAAGCACGTGACACCACTGCCATCCTGTCTTAGCGTAACGCGAGTCAAGGTAGACATCATCGCGGTAGAGACGAAGGACGCCGAGACGAGCACGTGACACCACTGCCAACCTGTCTTAGCATAACACGAGTCGAGGCGGACGTCGTCGCGGTAGCGATGACGGAAGCCGGGACGAGCACGTGACACCACTGCTACCGTGTCTTAGCGTAACGTGAGTCGAGGTAGACGTCGTCGCGGTAGCGACGACGGACGCCGAGACGAGCACGTGACACAACTGCCAACCTGCCTTAGCGTAACGCGAGTCGAGGCGGACGTCGTCGCGGTAGCGACGACGGACGCCGAGACGAGCCCGTGACACCACTGCCAACCTGTCTTAGCGTAACGCGAGTCGAGGTAGACGTCGTCGCGGTAGCGACGACGGACGCCGAGACGAGCACGTGACACAACTGCCAACCTGCCTTAGCGTAACGTGAGTCGAGGCGGACGTCATCGCGGTAGCGACGACGGACGCCGAGACGAGCCCGTGACACCACTGCCAACCTGTCTTAGCGTAACGCGAGTCAAGGCGGACGTGGTCGCGATAGCGACGACGGAAGCCGAGACGAGCACGTGATACCACTGCTACCCTGTCTTAGCGTAACGCGAGTCGAGGCTGACGTCGTCGCGGTAGCGACGACGGATGCCGAGACGAGCACGTGACAAAACTGCCAACCTGCCTTAGCGTAAAGCGAGTCGAGGCGGACGTCGTCGCGGTAGCGACGACGGACGCCGAGATGAGTCCGTGACACCACTGCCACCCTGTCTTAGTGTAGCGCGAGTCGAGGCGGACGTCGTCGCGGTAGCGACGACTGACGCCGAGACGAGCACATGACACCGCTACCACCCTGTCTTAGCGTAACGCGAGTCGAGGCGGACATCATCGCGGTAGTGACGACGGACGCCGAGACGAGCACGTGATACCACTGCCACCCTGTCTTAGCGTAACGCGAGTCGAGGCGGACGTCGTCGCGGTAGCGACGCCAGACGCCAAGGCGAGCACGTGACACCACTGCCATCCTGTCTTAGCGTAACGCGAGTCGAGGCGGACGTCGTCGCGGTAGCGACGCCGGAAGCCGAGACGAGCACGTGACACCACTGCCACCCTGTCTTAGCGTAAAGCGAGTCGAGGCGGACGTCGTCGCGGTAGCGACGACGGACGCCGAGACGAGAACGTGACACCACTGCCAACCTATCTTATCGTAACGCGAGTCGAGGCGGACGTCGTCGCGATAGCGACGACGGAAGCCGAAACGAGCACGTGACACCCCTGCTACCCTGTCTTAGCGTAAAGCGAGTCGAGGCGGACGTCGTCGCGGTAGTGACGACGGACGCCGAGACGAGCACATGACACAACTGCCAACCTGCCTTAGCGTAACGCGAGTCGAGGCGGACGTCGTCGCGGTAGCAACGACGGACGCCGAGACGAGCCCGTGACACCACTGCCACCCTGTCTTAGCGTAGCGCGAGTCGAGGCGGACATCGTCGCGGTAACGACGACGGACGCCGAGACGAGCATGTGACACCACTGCCACCCTGTCTTAGCATAACGCGAGTCGAGGCGGACGTCATCGCGGTAGCGACGACGGACGCCGAGACGAGCACGTGACACCACTGCCACCCTGTCTTAGCGTAACGCGAGTCGAGGCGGACGTCGTCGCCGTAGCGAGGACGGACGTCGAGACGAGCCCGTGACACCACTGCCAACCTGTCTTAGCGTAACGCGAGTCGAGACGGACGTCGTCGCGGTAGTGACGACGGACGCCGAGACGAGCACGTGACACCACTGCCACCCTGTCTTAGCGTAGCACGAGTCGAGCCGGACGTCGTCGCGGTAGCGACGACAGACGCCGAGACGAGCACGTGACACCACTGCCACCCTGTCTTAGCATAACGCGAGTCGAGGCGGACGTCGTCGCGGTAGCGACGACAGACGCCGAGAGGAGCACGTGACACCACTGCCACCCTGTCTTAGCGTAACGCGAGTCGAGGCGGACGTCCTCGCGGTAGCGACGACGGACGTCGAGACGAGCACGAGACACCACTGCCAACCTGTCTTAGCGTAACACGAGTCGAGGCGGACGTCGTCGCGGTAGCGACGATGGACGCCGAGACAAGCACGTGACACCACTGCCAACCTGTCTTAGCGTAACGCGAGTCGAGGCAGACGTCGTCGCGGTAGCGACGACGGACGCCGAGACGAGCACGTGACACCACTGCCAACCTGTCTTAGCGTAGCGCGAGCCGAGGCGGACGTCGTCGCGGTAGCGACGACGGACGCCGAGACGAGCACGTGACACCACTGCCACCCTGTCTTAGCGTAGCGCGAGTCAAGGCGGACGTCGTCGCGGTAGCGACGACGGACGCCGAGACGAGCACGTGACACCACTGCCACCCTGTCTTAGCGTAACGCGAGTCGAGGCGGACATCGTCGCGGTAGCGACGACGGAAGCCGAGACGAGCACGTGACACCACTTCCATCCTGTCTTAGCGTAACGCGAGTCGAGGCGGACGTCGTCTCGGTAGTGACGACGGAAGCCGAGACGAGCACGTGACACCACTGCCCCCCTGTCATAGCGTAACGTGAGTCGAGGCGGACGTCCTCGCGGTAGCGACTACGGACGCCGAGACGAGCACGTGACACCACTGCCAACCTGTCTTAGCGTAACGCGACTCGAGGCGGACGTCGTCGCGGTAGCAACGACGGACGCCGAGACGAGCACGTGACACCACTGCCAACCTGTCTTAGCGTAACGCGAGTCGAGGCGGACGTCGTCACAGTAGCGAGGACGGACGCCGAGACGAGCCCGTGACACCACTGCCAACCTGTCTTAGCGTAACGCGAGTCGAGACGGACGTCGTCGCGGTAGTGACGATGGACGCCGAGACGAGCACGTGACACCACTGCCACCCTGTCTTAGCGTAGCGCGAGTCGAGCCGGACGTCGTCGCGGTAGCGACGACAGACGCCGAGACGAGCACGTGACACCACTGCCACCCTGTCTTAGCGTAACGCGAGTGGAGGCGGACGTCGTCGCGGTAGCGACACCGGACGCCGAGACGAGCACGTGACACCACTGCCACCCTGTCTTAGCGTAACGCGAGTCGAGGCAAACGTCGTCGCGGTAGCGACGACGGAAGCCGAGACGAGCACGTGACACCACTGCCACCCTGTCTTAGCATAACGCGAGTCGAGGCGGACGTCATCGCGGTAGCGACGACGGAAGCCGAGACGAGCATGTGACACCACTGCCACCCTGTCTTAGCGTAGCGCGAGTCGAGGCGGACGTCGTCGCGGTAGCGACAACGGACGCCGAGACAAGCACGTGACACCACTGCCACCCTGTCTTAGCGTAGCGCGAGTCGAGGCGGACGTCGTCGCGGTAGCAACGACAGACGCCGAGACGAGAACGTGACACCACTGCCACCCTGTCTTAGCGTAACGCGAGTCGAGGCGGACGTCGTCACGGTAGCGACGACGGAAGCCGAGACGAGCACGTGACACCACTGCCACCCTGTCTTAGCGTAACGCGAGTCGAGGCGGACGTCGTCGCGGTAGCGACGACGGACGCCGAGACGAGCACGTGACACCACTGCCAACCTGTCTTAGCGTAACGCGAGTCGAGGCGGACGTCGTCGCGGTAGCGACGACGGACGCCGAGACAAGCACGTGACACCACTGCCAACCTGTCTTAGCGTAACGCGAGTCGAGGCGGACGTCGTCGCGGTAGCGACGACGGACGCCGAGACAAGCACGTGACACCACTGCCAACCTGTCTTAGCGTAACGCGAGTCGAGGCAGACGTCGTCGCGGTAGCGACGACGGACGCCGAGACGAGCACGTGACACCACTGCCAACCTGTCTTAGCGTAGCGCGAGCCGAGGCGGACGTCGTGGCGGTAGCGACGACGGACGCCGAGACGAGCACGTGACACCACTGCCACCCTGTCTTAGCGTAGCGCGATTCGAGGCGGAATACCGCGACGACGGACGCCGAGACGAGCACGTGACACCACTGCCACCCTGTCTTAGCGTAACGCGAGTCGAGGCGGACATCGTCGCGGTAGCGACGACGGAAGCCGAGACGAGCACGTGACACCACTTCCACCCTGTCTTAGCGTAACGCGAGTCGAGGCGGACGTCGTCGCGGTAGTGACGACGGAAGCCGAGACGAGCACGTGACACCACTGCCCCCCTGTCATAGCGTAACGTGAGTCGAGGCGGACGTCGTCGCGCTAGCGACTACGGACGCCGAGACGAGCACGTGACACCACTGCCAACCTGTCTTAGCGTAACGCGAGTCGAGGCGGACGTCGTCGCGGTAGCAACGACGGACGCCGAGACGAGCACGTGACACCACTGCCAACCTGTCTTAGCGTAACGTGAGTCGAGGCGGACGTCGTCACAGTAGCGAGGACGGATGCCGAGACGAGCCCGTGACACCACTGCCAACCTGCCTTAGCGAAACGCGAGTCGAGACGGACGTCGTCGCGGTAGGGACGATGGATGCCGAGACGAGCACGTGACACCACTGCCACCCTGTCTTAGCGTAGCGCGAGTCGAGCCGGACGTCGTCGCGGTAGCAACGACAGACGCCGAGACGAGCACGTGACACCACTGCCACCCTGTCTTAGCGTAACGCGAGTCGAGGCGGACGTCGTCACGGTAGCGACGCCGGACGCCGAGACGAGCACGTGACACCACTGCCACCCTGTCTTAGCGTAACGCGAGTCGAGGCAGACGTCGTCGCGGTAGCGACGACGGAAGCCGAGACGAGCACGTGACACCACTGCCAACCTGCCTTAGCGAAACGCGAGTCGAGACGGACGTCGTCGCGGTAGGGACGATGGACGCCGAGACGAGCACGTGACACCACTGCCACCCTGTCTTAGCGTAGCGCGAGTCGAGCCGGACGTCGTCGCGGTAGCAACGACAGACGCCGAGACGAGCACGTGACACCACTGCCACCCTGTCTTAGCGTAACGCGAGTCGAGGCGGACGTCGTCACGGTAGCGACGCCGGACGCCGAGACGAGCACGTGACACCACTGCCACCCTGTCTTAGCGTAACGCGAGTCGAGGCAGACGTCGTCGCGGTAGCGACGACGGAAGCCGAGACGAGCACGTGACACCACTGCCACCCTGTCTTAGCGTAACACGAGTCGGGGCGGACGTCGTCGGGGTATTGACGACGGACGCCGAGACGAGCACGTGACACCACTGCCAACCTGTCTTAGCGTAACACGAGTCGAGTCGGACATCATCACGGTAGCGACGACGGACGCCGAGACGAGCACGTGACACCACTGCCAACCTGTCTTAGCGTAGCGCGAGCCGAGGCGGACGTCGTCGCGGTAGCGACGACGGACGCCGAGACGAGCACGTGACACCACTGCCACCCTGTCTTAGCGTAGCGCGAGTCAAGGCGGACGTCGTCGCGGTAGCGACGACGGACGCCGAGAGGAGCACGTGACACCACTGCCACCCTGTCTTAGCGTAACGCGAGTCGAGGCGGACATCGTCGCGGTAGCGACGACGGAAGCCGAGACGAGCACGTGACACCACTTCCATCCTGTCTTAGCGTAACGCGAGTCGAGGCGGACGTCGTCGCGGTAGTGACGACGGAAGCCGAGACGAGCACGTGACACCACTGCCCCCCTGTCATAGCGTAACGTGAGTCGAGGCGGACGTCCTCGCGGTAGCGACTACAGACGCCGAGACGAGCACGTGACACCACTGCCAACCTGTCTTAGCGTAACGCGAGTCGAGGCGGACGTCGTCGCGGTAGCAACGACGGACGCCGAGACGAGCACGTGACACCACTGCCAACCGGTCTTAGCGTAACGCGAGTCGAGGCGGACGTCGTCACAGTAGCGAGGACGGACGCCGAGACGAGCCCGTGACACCACTGCCAACCTGTCTTAGCGTAACGCGAGTCGAGACGGACGTCGTCGCGGTAGTGACGATGGACGCCGAGACGAGCACGTGACACCACTGCCACCCTGTCTTAGCGTAGCGCGAGTCGAGCCGGACGTCGTCGCGGTAGCGACGACAGATGCCGAGACGAGCACGTGACACCACTGCCACCCTGTCTTAGTGTAACGCGAGTTGAGGCGGACGTCGTCGCGGTAGCGACACCGGACGCCGAGACGAGCACGTGACACCACTGCCACCCTGTCTTAGCGTAACGCGAGTCGAGGCAAACGTCGTCGCGGTAGCGACGACGGAAGCCGAGACGAGCACGTGACACCACTGCCACCCTGTCTTAGCATAACGCGAGTCGAGGCGGACGTCATTGCGGTAGCGACGACGGAAGCCGAGACGAGCATGTGACACCACTGCCACCCTGTCTTAGCGTAGCGCGAGTCGAGGCGGACGTCGTCGCGGTAGCGACAACGGACGCCGAGACAAGCACGTGACACCACTGCCACCCTGTCTTAGCGTAGCGCGAGTCGAGGCGGACGTCGTCACGGTAGCAACGACAGACGCCGAGACGAGAACGTGACACCACTGCCACCCTGTCTTAGCGTAACGCGAGTCGAGGCGGACGTCGTCACGGTAGCGACGACGGAAGCCGAGACGAGCACGTGACACCACTGCCACCCTGTCTTAGCGTAACGCTAGTCGAGGCGGACGTCGTCGCGGTAGCGACGACGGACGCCGAGACGAGCACGTGACACCACTGCCAACCTGTCTTAGCGTAACGCGAGTCGAGGCGGACGTCGTCGCGGTAGCGACGACGGACGCCGAGACAAGCACGTGACACCACTGCCAACCTGTCTTAGCGTAACGCGAGTCGAGGCAGACGTCGTCGCGGTAGCGACGACGGACACCGAGACGAGCACGTGACACCACTGCCAACCTGTCTTAGCGTAGCGCGAGCCGAGGCGGACGTCGTGGCGGTAGCGACGACGGACGCCGAGACGAGCACGTGACACCACTGCCACCCTGTCTTAGCGTAGCGCGAGTCGAGGCGGAATACCGCGACGACGGACGCCGAGACGAGCACGTGACACCACTGCCACCCTGTCTTAGCGTAACGCGAGTCGAGGCGGACATCGTCGCGGTAGCGACGACGGAAGCCGAGACGAGCACGTGACACCACTTCCATCCTGTCTTAGCGTAACGCGAGTCGAGGCGGACGTCGTCGCGGTAGTGACGACGGAAGCCGAGACGAGCATGTGACACCACTGCCCCCCTGTCATAGCGTAACGTGAGTCGAGGCGGACGTCGTCGCGCTAGCGACTACGGACGCCGAGACGAGCACGTGACACCACTGCCAACCTGTCTTAGCGTAACGCGAGTCGAGGCGGACGTCGTCGCGGTAGCAACGACGGACGCCGAGACGAGCACGTGACACCACTGCCAACCTGTCTTAGCGTAACGCGAGTCGAGGAGGACGTCGTCACAGTA
This sequence comes from Triticum timopheevii, assembly GCA_963921465.1. NCBI lineage: Eukaryota > Viridiplantae > Streptophyta > Magnoliopsida > Poales > Poaceae > Triticum > Triticum timopheevii. The sequence continues at coordinate 310,442,197 of OY997266.1, read as the reverse complement.
GCGAGGACGGATGCCGAGACGAGCCCGTGACACCACTGCCAACCTGTCTTAGCGAAACGCGAGTCGAGACGGACGTCGTCGCGGTAGGGACGATGGACGCCGAGACGAGCACGTGACACCACTGCCACCCTGTCTTAGCGTAGCGCGAGTCGAGCCGGACGTCGTCGCGGTAGCAACGACAGACGCCGAGACGAGCACGTGACACCACTGCCACCCTGTCTTAGCGTAACGCGTGTCGAGGCGGACGTCGTCGCGGTAGCGACGCCGGACGCCGAGACGAGCACGTGACACCACTGCCACCCTGTCTTAGCGTAAGGCGAGTCGAGGCGGACTTTGTCGCGGTAGCGACGCCGGACGCCGAGACGAGCACGTGACACCACTGCCACCCTGTCTTAGCGTAACGCGAGTCGAGGCAGACGTCGTCGCGGTAGCGACGATGGAAGCCGAGACGAGCACGTGACACCACTGCCACCCTGTCTTAGCGTAACGCGAGTCGAGGCGGACGTCGTCGGGGTATTGACGACGGACGTCGAGACGAGCACGTGACACCACTGCCAACCTGTCTTAGCGTAACACGAGTCGAGTCGGACATCATCGCGGTAGCGACGACGGACGCCGAGACGAGCACGTGACACCACTGCCAACCTGTCTTAGCGTAACGCGAGTCGAGGCGGACATCGTCGCGATAGCGACGACGGAAGCCGAGACGAGCACGTGACACCACTGCTACCCTGTCTTAGCGTAACGCGAGTCGAGGCAGACGTCGTCGTGGTAGCGACGACGGACGCCGAGACGAGCACCTGACACAACTGCCAACCTGCCTTAGCGTAACGCGAGTCGAGGCGGTCGTCATCGCGGTAGCGACGACGGAAGCCGAGACGAGCCCGTGACACCACTGCCACCCTGTCTTAGCGTAGCGCGAGTCGAGGCGGACGTCGTCGTGGTAGCGACGACGGACGCTGAGACGAGCACGTGACACCACTGCCAACCTGTCTTAGCGTAACGCGAGTCGAGGCGGACGTCATCGCGGTAGCGACGACGGAAGCCGAGACGAGCACGTGACACCACTGCCACCCTGTCTTAGCGTAACGCGAGTCGAGGCGGACGTCATCGCGGTAGCGACGATGGAAGCCGAGACGAGCACGTGACACCACTGCCACCCTGTCTTAGCGTAACGCGAGTCGAGGCGGACGTCATCGCGGTAGCGACAACGGACGCCGAGACAAGCACGTGACACCATTGCCACCCTGTCTTAGCGTAACGCGAGTCGAGGCGGACGTCGTCGCGGTAGTGACGACGGACGCCGAGACGAGCACGTGACACCACTGCCAACCTGTCTTAGCGTAACGCGAGTCGAGGCGGACGTCATCGCGGTAGCGACGACGGAAGCCGAGACGAGCACGTGACACCACTGCCACCCTGTCTTAGCGTAACGCGAGTCGAGGCGGACGTCGTCGCGGTAGCGACGACGGACGCCGAGACGAGCACGTGACACCACTGCCAACCTGTCTTAGCGTAATGCGAGTCGAGGCGGACGTCGTCACGGTAGCGATGACGGATGTCGAGAGAAGCACGTGACACCACTGCCATCCTGTCTTAGCGTAACGCGAGTCAAGGTAGACATCATCGCGGTAGAGACGAAGGACGCCGAGACGAGCACGTGACACCACTGCCAACCTGTCTTAGCATAACGCGAGTCGAGGCGGACGTCGTCGCGGTAGCGATGACGGAAGCCGGGACGAGCACGTGACACCACTGCTACCGTGTCTTAGCGTAACGCGAGTCGAGGCAGACGTCGTCGCGGTAGCGATGACGGACGCCGAGACGAGCACGTGACACAACTGCCAACCTGCCTTAGCGTAACGCGAGTCGAGGCGGACGTCGTCGCGGTAGCGACGACGGACGCCGAGACGAGCCCGTGACACCACTGCCAACCTGTCGTAGCGTAATGCGAGTCAAGGTAGACGTCGTCGCGGTAGCGACGACGGACGCCGAGACGAGCACGTGACACAACTGCCAACCTGCCTTAGCGTAACGTGAGTCGACGCGGACGTCATCGCGGTAGCGACGACGGACGCCGAGACGAGCCCGTGACACCACTGCCAACCTGTCTTAGCGTAACGCGAGTCAAGGCGGACGTGGTCGCGATAGCGACGACGGAAGCCGAGACGAGCACGTGATACCACTGCTACCCTGTCTTAGCGTAACGCGAGTCGAGGCTGACGTCGTCGCGGTAGCGACGACGGATGCCGAGACGAGCACGTGACACAACTGCCAACCTGCCTTAGCGTAAAGCGAGTCGAGGCGGACGTCGTCGCGGTAGCGACGACGGACGCCGAGATGAGTCCGTGACACCACTGCCACCCTGTCTTAGTGTAGCGCGAGTCGAGGCGGACGTCGTCGCGGTAGCGACGACTGACGCCGAGACGAGCACATGACACCACTACCACCCTGTCTTAGCGTAACGCGAGTCGAGGCGGACATCATCGCGGTAGTGACGACGGACACCGAGACGAGCACGTGATACCACTGCCACCCTGTCTTAGCGTAACGCGAGTCGAGGCGGACGTCGTCGCGGTAGCGACGCCAGACGCCAAGGCGAGCACGTGACACCACTGCCACCCTGTCTTAGCGTAACGCGAGTCGAGGCGGACGTCGTCGCGGTAGCGACGCCGGAAGCCGAGACGAGCACGTGACACCACTGCCACCCTGTCTTAGCGTAAAGCGAGTCGAGGCGGACGTCGTCGCGGTAGCGACGACGGACGCCGAGACGAGCATGTGACACCACTGCCACCCTGTCTTAGCGTAGCGCGAGTCGAGGCGGATGTCGTCGCGGTAGCGACGACGGACGCCGAGACGAGCATGTGACACCACTGCCACCCTGTCTTAGCGTAGCGCGAGTCGAGTTGGACGTCGTCGTGGTAGCGACGACGGATGCCGAGACGAGAACGTGACACCACTGCCAACCTATCTTATCGTAACGCGAGTCGAGGCGGACGTCGTCGCGATAGCGACGACGGAAGCCGAAACGAGCACGTGACACCCCTGCTACCCTGTCTTAGCGTAAAGCGAGTCGAGGCGGACGTCGTCGCGGTAGTGACGACGGACGCCGAGACGAGCACATGACACAACTGCCAACCTGCCTTAGCGTAACGCGAGTCGAGGCGGACGTCGTCGCGGTAGCAACGACGGACGCCGAGACGAGCCCGTGACACCACTGCCACCCTGTCTTAGCGTAGCGCGAGTCGAGGCGGACATCGTCGCGGTAACGACGACGGACGCCGAGACGAGCATGTGACACCACTGCCACCCTGTCTTAGCATAACGCGAGTCGACGCGGACGTCATCGCGGTAGCGACGACGGACGCCGAGACGAGCACGTGACACCACCGCCACCCTGTCTTAGCGTAACGCGAGTCGAGGCGGACGTCGTTGCGATAGCGACGCCGGACGCCGAGACGAGCACGTGACACCACTGCCACCCTGTCTTAGCGTAACGCGAGTCGAGGCGGACGTCGTCGCCGTAGCGAGGACGGACGTCGAGACGAGCCCGTGACACCACTGCCAACCTGTCTTAGCGTAACGCGAGTCGAGACGGACGTCGTCGCGGTAGTGACGACGGATGCCGAGACGAGCACGTGACACCACTGCCACCCTGTCTTAGCGTAGCGCGAGTCGAGCCGGACGTCGTCGTGGTAGCGACGACAGACGCCGAGACGAGCACGTGACACCACTGCCACCCTGTCTTAGCGTAACGCGAGTCGAGGCGGACGTCGTCGCGGTAGCGACGACGGACGCCGAGAGGAGCACGTGACACCACTGCCACCCTGTCTTAGCGTAACGCGAGTCGAGGCAGACGTCGTCGCGGTAGCGACGACGGAAGCCGAGACAAGCACGTGACACCACTGCCACCCTGTCTTAGCGTAACGTGAGTCGAGGCGGACGTCGTCGGGTAGCGACGACGGATGCCGAGACGAGCACGTGACACCACTGCCAACCTGTCTTAGCGTAACACGAGTCGAGTCGGACGTCATCGCGATAGCGACGACGGACGCCGAGACGAGCACGTGACACCACTGCCAACCTGTCTTAGCATAACGCGAGTCGAGGTGGACATCGTCGCGGTAGCGACGATGGACGCCGAGACGAGCACGTGACACCACTGCCAACCTGTCTTAGCGTAACGCGAGTCGAGGCGGACGTCGTCGCGATAGCGACGACGGAAGCCGAGACAAGCACGTGACACCACTGCTACCCTGTCTTAGCGTAACGGAGTCGAGGCGGACGTCGTCGCGGTAGCGACGACGGACGCCGAGACGAGCACCTGACACAACTGCCAACCTGCCTTAGCGTAACGCGAGTCGAGGCGGACGTCGTCGCGGTAGCGACGACGGTCGCCGAGACGAGCCCGTGACACCAGTGCCACCCTTTCTTAGCGTAGCGCGAGTCGAGGCGGACGTCGTCGCGGTAGCGACGACGGACGCCGAGACGAGCACGTGACACCACTGCCACCCTGTCTTAGCGTAACGCGAGTCAAGGCGGACGTCGTCGCGGTAGCGACGCCGGACGCCGAGACGAGCACGTGACACCACTGCCACCCTGTCTTAGCGTAACGCGAGTCGAGGCAGACGTCGTCGCGGTAGCGACGACGGAAGCCGAGACGAGCACGTGACACCACTGCCACCCTATCTTAGCGTAACGCGAGTCGAGGCGGACGTCGTCGGGGTAGCGACGACGGACGCCGAGACGAGCACGTGACACCACTGCCAACCTGTCTTAGCGTAACACGAGTCGAGTCGGACATCATCGCGGTAGCGACGACGGACGCCGAGACGAGCACGTGACACCACTGCGAACCTGTCTTAGCGTAACGCGAGTCGAGGCGGACGTCGTCGCGATAGCGACGACGGAAGCCGAGACGAGCACGTGACACCACTGCCACCCTGTCTTAGCGTAACGCGAGTCGAGGCGGACGTTGTCGCGGTAGCGACGACGGACGCCGAGACGAGCACGTGACACCACTGCCAACCTGTCTTAGCGTAACGCGAGTCGAGGCGGACGTCGTCACGGTAGCGACGACGGACACCGAGACGAGCACGTGACACCACTGCCATCCTGTCTTAGCGTAACGCGAGTCAAGGCAGACGTTGTCGCGGTAGCGACGACGGACGCCGAGACGAGCACGTGACACCACTGCCAACCTGTCTTAGCATAACGCGAGTCGAGGCGGACGTCGTCGCGGTAGCGATGACAGAAGCCGGGACGAGCACGTGACACCACTGCTACCCTGTCTTAGCGTAACGCAAGTCGAGGCAGACGTCGTTGCGGTAGCGACGACGGATGCCGAGACGAGCACGTGACACAACTGCCAACCTGCCTTAGCGTAACGCGAGTCGAGGCGGACGTCGTCGCGGTAGCGACGACGGACGCCGAGACGAGCCCGTGACACCACTGCCAACCTGTCTTAGCGTAACGCGAGTCGAGGCAGACGTCGTCGCGGTAGCGACGACGGACACCGAGACGAGCACGTGACACAACTGCCAACCTGCCTTAGCGTAACGCGAGTCGAGGCGGACGTCCTCGCGGTAGCGACGATGGACGCCGAGACGAGCCCGTGACACCACTGCCAACCTGTCTTAGCGTAACGCGAATCGAGGCGGACGTGGTCGCGATAGCGACGACGGAAGCCGAGACGAGCACGTGATACCACTGCTACCCTGTCTTAGCGTAACACGAGTCGAGGCTGACGTCGTGCGGTAGCGACGACGGACGCCGAGACGAGCACGTGACACAACTGCCAACCTGCCTTAGCGTAACGCGAGTCGAGGCGGACGTCGTCGTGGTAGCGACGACGGACGCCGAGAAGAGCCCGTGATACCACTGCCACCCTGTCTTAGTGTAGCGCAAGTCGAGGCGGACGTCGTCGCGGTAGCGACGACGGAGCCGAGACGAGCACGTGACACCACTGCCACCCTGTCATAGCGTAATGCGAGTCGAGGCGGACGTCATCGCGATAGCGACGACGGACGCCGAGACGAGCACGTGATACCACTGCCACCCTGTCTTAGCGTAACGCGAGTCGAGGCAGACGTCGTCGCGGTAGCGACGCCGGACGCCAAGACGAGCATGTGACACCACTGCCACCGTGTATTAGCGTAACGCGAGTCGAGGCGGACGTCGTCGCGGTAGCGACGCCGGTCGCCGAGACGAGCCCGTGACACCAGTGCCACCCTTTCTTAGCGTAGCGCGAGTCGAGGCGGACGTCGTCGCGGTAGCGACGACGGACGCCGAGACGAGCACGTGACACCACTGCCACCCTGTCTTAGCGTAACGCGAGTCAAGGCGGACGTCGTCGCGGTAGCGACGCCGGACGCCGAGACGAGCACGTGACACCACTGCCACCCTGTCTTAGCGTAACGCGAGTCGAGGCAGACGTCGTCGCGGTAGCGACGACGGAAGCCGAGACGAGCACGTGACACCACTGCCACCCTATCTTAGCGTAACGCGAGTCGAGGCGGACGTCGTCGGGGTAGCGACGACGGACGCCGAGACGAGCATGTGACACCACTGCCAACCTGTCTTAGCGTAACACGAGTCGAGTCGGACATCATCGCGGTAGCGACGACGGACGCCGAGACGAGCACGTGACACCACTGCGAACCTGTCTTAGCGTAACGCGAGTCGAGGCGGACGTCGTCGCGATAGCGACGACGGAAGCCGAGACGAGCACGTGACACCACTGCCACCCTGTCTTAGCGTAACGCGAGTCGAGGCGGACGTTGTCGCGGTAGCGACGACGGACGCCGAGACGAGCACGTGACACCACTGCCAACCTGTCTTAGCGTAACGCGAGTCGAGGCGGACGTCGTCACGGTAGCGACGACGGACACCGAGACGAGCACGTGACACCACTGCCATCCTGTCTTAGCGTAACGCGAGTCAAGGCAGACGTTGTCGCGGTAGCGACGACGGACGCCGAGACGAGCACGTGACACCACTGCCAACCTGTCTTAGCATAACGCGAGTCGAGGCGGACGTCGTCGCGGTAGCGATGACAGAAGCCGGGACGAGCACGTGACACCACTGCTACCCTGTCTTAGCGTAACGCAAGTCGAGGCAGACGTCGTTGCGGTAGCGACGACGGATGCCGAGACGAGCACGTGACACAACTGCCAACCTGCCTTAGCGTAACGCGAGTCGAGGCGGACGTCGTCGCGGTAGCGACGACGGACGCCGAGACGAGCCCGTGACACCACTGCCAACCTGTCTTAGCGTAACGCGAGTCGAGGCAGACGTCGTCGCAGTAGCGACGACGGACACCGAGACGAGCACGTGACACAACTGCCAACCTGCCTTAGCGTAACGCGAGTCGAGGCGGACGTCCTCGCGGTAGCGACGATGGACGCCGAGACGAGCCCGTGACACCACTGCCAACCTGTCTTAGCGTAACGCGAATCGAGGCGGACGTGGTCGCGATAGCGACGACGGAAGCCGAGACGAGCACGTGATACCACTGCTACCCTGTCTTAGCGTAACACGAGTCGAGGCTGACGTCGTGCGGTAGCGACGACGGACGCCGAGACGAGCACGTGACACAACTGCCAACCTGCCTTAGCGTAACGCGAGTCGAGGCGGACGTCGTCGTGGTAGCGACGACGGACGCCGAGAAGAGCCCGTGATACCACTGCCACCCTGTCTTAGTGTAGCGCAAGTCGAGGCGGACGTCGTCGCGGTAGCGACGACGGAGCCGAGACGAGCACGTGACACCACTGCCACCCTGTCATAGCGTAATGCGAGTCGAGGCGGACGTCATCGCGATAGCGACGACGGACGCCGAGACGAGCACGTGATACCACTGCCACCCTGTCTTAGCGTAACGCGAGTCGAGGCAGACGTCGTCGCGGTAGCGACGCCGGACGCCAAGACGAGCATGTGACACCACTGCCACCCTGTATTAGCGTAACGCGAGTCGAGGCGGACGTCGTCGCGGTAGCGACGCCGGAAGCCGAGACGAGCACGTGACACCACTGCCACCCTGTCTTAGCGTAAAGCGAGTCGAGGCGGACGTCGTCGCGGTAGCGACGACGGACGCCGAGACGAGCACGTGACACCACTGCCACCCTGTCTTAGCGTAGCGCGAGTCGAGGCGGACGTCGTCGCGGTAGCGACGACGGATGCCGAGACGAGCACGTGACACCACTGCCACCCTGTCTTAGCGTAACAAGAGTTGAGTTGGACGTCGTCGCGGTAGCGATGACGGACGCCGAGACGAGAACGTGACACCACTGCCAACCTGTCTTAGCGTAACGCGAGTCGAGGCGTACGTCGTCGCGGTAGCGACGACGGACACCGAGACGAGCACGTGATTAGCGTAACACGAGTCGAGGCGGACGTCGTCGTGATAGCGACGACGAAAGCCGAAACGAGCACGTGACACCACGGCTACCCTGTCTTAGCATAACGCGAGTCGAGGCGGACGTCGTTGCGGTAGCGACGACGGACGCCGAGACGAGCACGTGACACAACTGCCAACCTGCCTTAGCATAACGCGAGTCGAGGCGGACGTCGTCGCGGTAGCAACGACGGACGCCGAGACGAGCCCGTGACACCACTGCCACCCTGTCTTAGCGTAGCGCGAGTCGAGGCGGATGTCGTCGCGGTAGCAACGACGGACGCCGAGACGAGCACGTGACACCACCGCCACCCTGTCTTAGCGTAACGCGAGTCGAGGCGGACGTCGTCGCGATAGTGACGCCGGACGCCGAGACGAGCACGTGACACCACTGCCACCCTGTCTTAGCGTAACGTGAGTCGAGGCGGACGTCGTCGCGGTAGCGACGCCGGACGCCGAGACGAGCACGTGACACCACTGCCACCCTGTCTTAGCGTAACGCGAGTCGAGGCGAACGTCGTCGCGGTAGCGACGACGGACGCCGAGACGAGCACGTGACACCACTGCCACCCTGTCTTAGCGTAACGCGAGTCGAGGTGGACGTCGTCGCGGTAGCGACGACGGACGCCAAGACGAGCACGTGACACCACTGCCAACCTGTCTTTAGCATAACACGAGTCGAGTCGGACGTCATCGCGGTAGCGACGATGGACGCCGAGACGAGCATGTGACACCACTGCCAAGCTGTCTTAGCGTAACGCGAGTCGAGGCGGACGTCGTCGCGGAAGCGACGATGGACGCCAAGACGAGCACGTGACACCACTGCCAACCTGTCTTAGCGTAACGCGAGTCGAGGCGGACGTCGTGGCGATAGCGACGACGGAGGCCGAGACGAGCATGTGACACCACTGCTACCATGTCTTAGCGTAGCGCGAGTCGAGGCGGACGTCGTCGCGGTAGCGACGACGGACGCCGAGACGAGCACGTGACACCACTGCCACCCTGTCTTAGCGTAACGCGAGTCGAGGCGGACGTCTTCACGGTAGCGACGACGGAAGCCGAGACGAGCATGTGACACCACTTCCACCCTGTCTTAGCGTAACGCGAGTCGAGGCGGACGTTGTTGCGGTAGCGACGACTGAAGCCGAGACGAGCACGTGACACCACTACCACCCTTTCTTAGCGTAACGCGAGTCGAGGCGGACGTCGTCGGGGTAGCGACGACGGACGCCGAGACGAGCACGTGACACCACTGCCAACCTGTCTTAGCGTAACGCAAGTCGAGGCGGACGTCGTCACGGTAGCGACGACGGACGCCGAGGCGAGCACCTGACACCACTGCCACCCTGTCATAGCGTAGCGCGAGTCGAGTTGGACGTCGTCGTGGTAGCGACGACGGATGCCGAGACGAGAACGTGACACCACTGCCAACCTATCTTATCGTAACGCGAGTCGAGGCGGACGTCGTCGCGATAGCGACGACGGAAGCCGAAACGAGCACGTGACACCCCTGCTACCCTGTCTTAGCGTAAAGCGAGTCGAGGCGGACGTCGTCGCGGTAGTGACGACGGACGCCGAGACGAGCACATGACACAACTGCCAACCTGCCTTAGCGTAACGCGAGTCGAGGCGGACGTCGTCGCGGTAGCAACGACGGACGCCGAGACGAGCCCGTGACACCACTGCCACCCTGTCTTAGCGTAGCGCGAGTCGAGGCGGACATCGTCGCGGTAACGACGACGGACGCCGAGACGAGCATGTGACACCACTGCCACCCTGTCTTAGCATAACGCGAGTCGAGGCGGACGTCATCGCGGTAGCGACGACGGACGCCGAGACGAGCACGTGACACCACCGCCACCCTGTCTTAGCGTAACGCGAGTCGAGGCGGACGTCGTTGCGATAGCGACGCCGGACGCCGAGACGAGCACGTGACACCACTGCCACCCTGTCTTAGCGTAGCGCGAGTCGAGCCGGACGTCGTCGTGGTAGCGACGACAGACGCCGAGACGAGCACGTGACACCACTGCCACCCTGTCTTAGCGTAACGCGAGTCGAGGCGGACGTCGTCGCGGTAGCGACGACGGACGCCGAGAGGAGCACGTGACACCACTGCCAACCTGTCTTAGCATAACGCGAGTCGAGGTGGACATCGTCGCGGTAGCGACGACGGACGCCGAGACGAGCACGTGACACCACTGCCAACCTGTCTTAGCGTAACGCGAGTCGAGGCGGACGTCGTCGCCGTAGCGAGGACGGACGTCGAGACGAGCCCGTGACACCACTGCCAACCTGTCTTAGCGTAACGCGAGTCGAGACGGACGTCGTCGCGGTAGTGACGACGGATGCCGAGACGAGCACGTGACACCACTGCCACCCTGTCTTAGCGTAGCGCGAGTCGAGCCGGACGTCGTCGTGGTAGCGACGACAGACGCCGAGACGAGCACGTGACACCACTGCCACCCTGTCTTAGCGTAACGCGAGTCGAGGCGGACGTCGTCGCGGTAGCGACGACGGACGCCGAGAGGAGCACGTGACACCACTGCCAACCTGTCTTAGCATAACGCGAGTCGAGGTGGACATCGTCGCGGTAGCGACGACGGACGCCGAGACGAGCACGTGACACCACTGCCAACCTGTCTTAGCGTAACGCGAGTCGAGGCGGACGTCGTCGCGATAGCGACGACGGAAGCCGAGACAAGCACGTGACACCACTGCTACCCTGTCTTAGCGTAACGGAGTCGAGGCGGACGTCGTCGCGGTAGCGACGACGGACGCCGAGACGAGCACCTGACACAACTGCCAACCTGCCTTAGCGTAACGCGAGTCGAGGCGGACGTCGTCGCGGTAGCGACGACGGTCGCCGAGACGAGCTCGTGACACCAGTGCCACCCTTTCTTAGCGTAGCGCGAGTCGAGGCGGACGTCGTCGCGGTAGCGACGACGGACGCCGAGACGAGCACGTGACACCACTGCCACCCTGTCTTAGCGTAACGCGAGTCAAGGCGGACGTCGTCGCGGTAGCGACGCCGGACGCCGAGACGAGCACGTGACACCACTGCCACCCTGTCTTAGCGTAACGCGAGTCGAGGCAGACGTCGTCGCGGTAGCGACGACGGAAGCCGAGACGAGCACGTGACACCACTGCCACCCTATCTTAGCGTAACGCGAGTCGAGGCGGACGTCGTCGGGGTAGCGACGACGGACGCCGAGACGAGCACGTGACACCACTGCCAACCTGTCTTAGCGTAACACGAGTCGAGTCGGACATCATCGCGGTAGCGACGACGGACGCCGAGACGAGCACGTGACACCACTGCCAACCTGTCTTAGCGTAACGCGAGTCGAGGCGGACGTCGTCGCGATAGCGACGACGGAAGCCGAGACGAGCACGTGACACCACTGCCACCCTGTCTTAGCGTAACGCGAGTCGAGGCGGACGTTGTCGCGGTAGCGACGACGGACGCCGAGACGAGCACGTGACACCACTGCCAACCTGTCTTAGCGTAACGCGAGTCGAGGCGGACGTCGTCACGGTAGCGACGACGGACACCGAGACGAGCACGTGACACCACTGCCATCCTGTCTTAGCGTAACGCGAGTCAAGGCAGACGTTGTCGCGGTAGCGACGACGGACGCCGAGACGAGCACGTGACACCACTGCCAACCTGTCTTAGCATAACGCGAGTCGAGGCGGACGTCGTCGCGGTAGCGATGACAGAAGCCGGGACGAGCACGTGACACCACTGCTACCCTGTCTTAGCGTAACGCAAGTCGAGGCAGACGTCGTTGCGGTAGCGACGACGGATGCCGAGACGAGCACGTGACACAACTGCCAACCTGCCTTAGCGTAACGCGAGTCGAGGCGGACGTCGTCGCGGTAGCGACGACGGACGCCGAGACGAGCCCGTGACACCACTGCCAACCTGTCTTAGCGTAACGCGAGTCGAGGCAGACGTCGTCGCGGTAGCGACGACGGACACCGAGACGAGCACGTGACACAACTGCCAACCTGCCTTAGCGTAACGCGAGTCGAGGCGGACGTCCTCGCGGTAGCGACGATGGACGCCGAGACGAGCCCGTGACACCACTGCCAACCTGTCTTAGCGTAACGCGAATCGAGGCGGACGTGGTCGCGATAGCGACGACGGAAGCCGAGACGAGCACGTGATACCACTGCTACCCTGTCTTAGCGTAACACGAGTCGAGGCTGACGTCGTGCGGTAGCGACGACGGACGCCGAGACGAGCACGTGACACAACTGCCAACCTGCCTTAGCGTAACGCGAGTCGAGGCGGACGTCGTCGTGGTAGCGACGACGGACGCCGAGAAGAGCCCGTGATACCACTGCCACCCTGTCTTAGTGTAGCGCAAGTCGAGGCGGACGTCGTCGCGGTAGCGACGACGGAGCCGAGACGAGCACGTGACACCACTGCCACCCTGTCATAGCGTAACGCGAGTCGAGGCGGACGTCATCGCGATAGCGACGACGGACGCCGAGACGAGCACGTGATACCACTGCCACCCTGTCTTAGCGTAACGCGAGTCGAGGCAGACGTCGTCGCGGTAGCGACGCCGGACGCCAAGACGAGCATGTGACACCACTGCCACCCTGTATTAGCGTAACGCGAGTCGAGGCGGACGTCGTCGCGGTAGCGACGCCGGAAGCCGAGACGAGCACGTGACACCACTGCCACCCTGTCTTAGCGTAAAGCGAGTCGAGGCGGACGTCGTCGCGGTAGCGACGACGGACGCCGAGACGAGCACGTGACACCACTGCCACCCTGTCTTAGCGTAGCGCGAGTCGAGGCGGACGTCGTCGCGGTAGCGACGACGGATGCCGAGACGAGCACGTGACACCACTGCCACCCTGTCTTAGCGTAACAAGAGTTGAGTTGGACGTCGTCGCGGTAGCGATGACGGACGCCGAGACGAGAACGTGACACCACTGCCAACCTGTCTTAGCGTAACGCGAGTCGAGGCGTACGTCGTCGCGGTAGCGACGACGGACACCGAGACGAGCACGTGATTAGCGTAACACGAGTCGAGGCGGACGTCGTCGTGATAGCGACGACGAAAGCCGAAACGAGCACGTGACACCACGGCTACCCTGTCTTAGCATAACGCGAGTCGAGGCGGACGTCGTTGCGGTAGCGACGACGGACGCCGAGACGAGCACGTGACACAACTGCCAACCTGCCTTAGCGTAACGCGAGTCGAGGCGGACGTCGTCGCGGTAGCAACGACGGACGCCGAGACGAGCCCGTGACACCACTGCCACCCTGTCTTAGCGTAGCGCGAGTCGAGGCGGATGTCGTCGCGGTAGCAACGACGGACGCCGAGACGAGCACGTGACACCACCGCCACCATGTCTTAGCGTAACGCGAGTCGAGGCGGACGTCGTCGCGATAGTGACGCCGGACGCCGAGACGAGCACGTGACACCACTGCCACCCTGTCTTAGCGTAACGTGAGTCGAGGCGGACGTCGTCGCGGTAGCGACGCCGGACGCCGAGACGAGCACGTGACACCACTGCCACCCTGTCTTAGCGTAACGCGAGTCGAGGCGAACGTCGTCGCGGTAGCGACGACGGACGCCGAGACGAGCACGTGACACCACTGCCACCCTGTCTTAGCGTAACGCGAGTCGAGGTGGACGTCGTCGCGGTAGCGACGACGGACGCCAAGACGAGCACGTGACACCACTGCCAACCTGTCTTTAGCATAACACGAGTCGAGTCGGACGTCATCGCGGTAGCGACGATGGACGCCGAGACGAGCATGTGACACCACTGCCAAGCTGTCTTAGCGTAACGCGAGTCGAGGCGGACGTCGTCGCGGAAGCGACGATGGACGCCAAGACGAGCACGTGACACCACTGCCAACCTGTCTTAGCGTAACGCGAGTCGAGGCGGACGTCGTGGCGATAGCGACGACGGAGGCCGAGACGAGCATGTGACACCACTGCTACCATGTCTTAGCGTAGCGCGAGTCGAGGCGGACGTCGTCGCGGTAGCGACGACGGACGCCGAGACGAGCACGTGACACCACTGCCACCCTGTCTTAGCGTAACGCGAGTCGAGGCGGACGTCTTCACGGTAGCGACGACGGAAGCCGAGACGAGCATGTGACACCACTTCCACCCTGTCTTAGCGTAACGCGAGTCGAGGCGGACGTTGTTGCGGTAGCGACGACTGAAGCCGAGACGAGCACGTGACACCACTGCCACCCTTTCTTAGCGTAACGCGAGTCGAGGCGGACGTCGTCGCGGTAGCGACGACGGACGCCGAGACGAGCACGTGACACCACTGCCACCCTGTCTTAGCGTAGCGCGAGTCGAGGCGGATGTCGTCGCGGTAGCGACGACGGACGCCGAGACGAGCACGTGACACCACTGCCACCCTGTCTTAGCGTAACGCGAGTCGAGGCGGACGTCGTCGCGGTAGCGACGACGGACGCCGAGACGAGCACGTGACACCACTGCCACCCTGTCTTAGCGTAGCGCGAGTCGAGGCGGACGTCGTCGCGGTAGCGACGACGGACGCCGAGACGAGCACGTGACACCACTGCCACCCTGTCTTAGCGTAACGCGAGTCGAGGCGGACGTCGTCGCGGTAGCGACGACGGACGCCGAGACGAGCACGTGACACCACTGCCACCCTGTCTTAGCGTAACGCGAGTCGAGGCGGACGTCGTCGGGGTAGCGACGACGGACGCCGAGACGAGCACGTGACACCACTGCCAACCTGTCTTTAGCATAACACGAGTCGAGTCGGACGTCATCGCGGTAGCGACGACGGACGCCGAGACGAGCACGTGACACCACTGCCAAGCTGTCTTAGCGTAACGCGAGTCGAGGCGGACGTCGTCGCGGTAGCGATGATGGACGCCGAGACGAGCATGTGACACCACTGCTACCATGTCTTAGCGTAACGCCAGTCGAGGCGGACGTCGTCGCGGTAGCGACGACGGACGCCGAGACTAGCACCTGACACAACTGCACCCTGTCTTAGCGTAGCGCGAGTCGAGGCGGACGTCGTCGCGGTAGCGACGACGGACGCCGAGACGAGCACGTGACACCACTGCCACCCTGTCTTAGCGTAACGCGAGTCGAGGCGGACGTCTTCACGGTAGCGACGACGGAAGCCGAGACGAGCATGTGACACCACTTCCACCCTGTCTTAGCGTAACGCGAGTCGAGGCGGACACCGTCGCGGTAGGGACGCCGGACGCCGAGACGAGCATGTGACACCACTGCCACCCCGTCTTAGCGTAACGCGAGTCGAGGCGGATGTGGTGGCGGTAGCGACGCCGGACGCCGAGATGAGCACGTGACACCACTGCCACCCTATCTTAGCGTAACGCGAGTCGAGGTGGACGTCGTCACGGTAGCGACGACGGACGCCGAGACGAGCACGTGACACCACTGCCACCCTGTCTTAGCGTAGCGCGAGTCGAGGCGGATGTCGTCGCGGTAGCGAGGACGGACGCCGAGACGAGCACGTGACACCACTGCCACCCTGTCTTAGCGTAACGCGAGTCGAGGCGGACGTCGTCGCGGTAGCCATGACGGACACCGAGACGAGCACGTGACACCACTGCCACCCTGTCTTAGCGTAGCGCGAGTCGAGGCGGACGTCGTCGCGGTAGCGACGACGGACGCCGAGACGAGCACGTGACACCACTGCCACCCTGTCTTAGCGTAACGCGAGTCGAGGCGGACGTCGTCGCGGTAGCGACGACGGTCGCCGAGACGAGCACGTGACATCACTGCCACCCTGTCTTAGCGTAACGCGAGTCGAGGCGGACGTCGTCGGGGTAGCGACGACGGACGCCGAGACGAGCACGTGACACCACTGCCAACCTGTCTTTAGCATAACACGAGTCGAGTCGGACGTCATCGCGGTAGCGACGACGGACGCCGAGACGAGCACGTGACACCACTGCCAAGCTGTCTTAGCGTAACGCGAGTCGAGGCGGACGTCGTCGCGGTAGCGATGATGGACGCCGAGACGAGCACGTGACACCACTGCCAACCTGTCTTAGCGTAACGCGAGTCGAGGCGGACGTCGTGGCGATAGCGACGACGGAAGCCGAGACGAGCATGTGACACCACTGCTACCATGTCTTAGCGTAACGCCAGTCGAGGCGGACGTCGTCGCAGTAGCGACGACGGACGCCGAGACGAGCACCTGACACAACTGCCACCCTGTCTTAGCGTAGCGCGAGTCGAGGCGGACGTCGTCGCGGTAGCGGCGACGGACGCCGAGACGAGCACGTGACACCACTGCCACCCTGTCTTAGCGTAACGCGAGTCGAGGCGGACGTCGTCGCGGTAGCGACGACGGACGCCGAGACGAGCACGTGACACCACTGCCACCCTGTCTTAGCGTAGCGCGAGTCGAGGCGGATGTCGTCGCGGTAGCGAGGACGGACGCCGAGACGAGCACGTGACACCACTGCCACCCTGTCTTAGCGTAACGCGAGTCGAGGCGGACGTCGTCGCGGTAGCCATGACGGACACCGAGACGAGCACGTGACACCACTGCCACCCTGTCTTAGCGTAGCGCGAGTCGAGGCGGACGTCGTCGCGGTAGCGACGACGGACGCCGAGACGAGCACGTGACACCACTGCCACCCTGTCTTAGCGTAACGCGAGTCGAGGCGGACGTCGTCGCGGTAGCGACGACGGTCGCCGAGACGAGCACGTGACATCACTGCCACCCTGTCTTAGCGTAACGCGAGTCGAGGCGGACGTCGTCGGGGTAGCGACGACGGACGCCGAGACGAGCACGTGACACCACTGCCAACCTGTCTTTAGCATAACACGAGTCGAGTCGGACGTCATCGCGGTAGCGACGACGGACGCCGAGACGAGCACGTGACACCACTGCCAAGCTGTCTTAGCGTAACGCGAGTCGAGGCGGACGTCGTCGCGGTAGCGATGATGGACGCCGAGACGAGCACGTGACACCACTGCCAACCTGTCTTAGCGTAACGCGAGTCGAGGCGGACGTCGTGGCGATAGCGACGACGGAAGCCGAGACGAGCATGTGACACCACTGCTACCATGTCTTAGCGTAACGCCAGTCGAGGCGGACGTCGTCGCAGTAGCGACGACGGACGCCGAGACGAGCACCTGACACAACTGCCACCCTGTCTTAGCGTAGCGCGAGTCGAGGCGGACGTCGTCGCGGTAGCGGCGACGGACGCCGAGACGAGCACGTGACACCACTGCCACCCTGTCTTAGCGTAACGCGAGTCGAGGCGGACGTCTTCACGGTAGCGACGACGGAAGCCGAGACGAGCATGTGATTCCACTTCCACCCTGTCTTAGCGTAACGCGAGTCGAGGCGGACGTTGTTGCGGTAGCGACGACTGAAGCCGAGACGAGCACGTGACACCACTGCCACCCTTTCTTAGCGTCACGCGAGTCGAGGCGGACGTCGTCGCGGTAGCGACGACGGACGCCGAGACGAGCACGTGACACCACTGCCAACCTGTCTTAGCGTAACGCAAGTCGAGGCGGACGTCGTCACGGTAGCGACGACGGATGCCGAGGCGAGCACCTGACACCACTGCCACCCTGTCTTAGCGTAACGCGAGTCGAGGCGGACGTCGTCACGGTAGCGACGGCGGTAGCCGAGACGAGCACGTGACACCACTGCCACCCTGTCTTAGCGTAACGCGAGTCTAGGCGGACGTCGTCGCGGTAGCGACGACGGACGCCGAGACGAGCACGTGACACCACTGCCAACCTGTCTTAGCGTAACGCGAGTCGAGGCGGACACCGTCGCGGTAGGGACGCCAGACGCCGAGACGAGCATGTGACACCACTGCCACCCTGTCTTAGCGTAACGCGAGTCGAGGCGGATGTGGTGGCGGTAGCGACGCCGGACGCCGAGACGAGCACGTGACACCACTGCCACCCTATCTTAGCGTAACGCGAGTCGAGGCGGACGTCGTCGCGGTAGCGACGACGGACGCCGAGACGAGCACGTGACACCACTGCCACCCTGTCTTAGCGTAGCGCGAGTCGAGGCGGATGTCGTCGCGGTAGCGACGACGGACGCCGAGACGAGCACGTGACACCACTGCCACCCTGTCTTAGCGTAACGCGAGTCGAGGCGGACGTCGTCGCGTTAGCGACGACGGACGCCGAGACGAGCACGTGACACCACTGCCACCCTGTCTTAGCGTAGCGCGAGTCGAGGCGGACGTCGTCGCGGTAGCGACGACGGACGCCGAGACGAGCACGTGACACCACTGCCACCCTGTCTTAGCGTACCGCGAGTCGAGGCGGACGTCGTCGCGGTAGCGACGACGGACGCCGAGACGAGCACGTGACACCACTGCCACCCTGTCTTAGCGTAACGCGAGTCGAGGCGGACGTCGTCGGGGTAGCGACGACGGACGCCGAGACGAGCACGTGACACCACTGCCAACCTGTCTTTAGCATAACACGAGTCGAGTCGGACGTCATCGCGGTAGCGACGAGGGACGCCGAGACGAGCACGTGACACCACTGCCAAGCTGTCTTAGCGTAACGCGAGTCGAGGCGGACGTCGTCGCGGTAGCGATGATGGACGCCGAGACGAGCATGTGACACCACTGCTACCATGTCTTAGCGTAACGCCAGTCGAGGCGGACGTCGTCGCGGTAGCGACGACGGACGCCGAGACTAGCACCTGACACAACTGCACCCTGTCTTAGCGTAGCGCGAGTCGAGGCGGACGTCGTCGCGGTAGCGACGACGGACGCCGAGACGAGCACGTGACACCACTGCCACCCTGTCTTAGCGTAACGCGAGTCGAGGCGGACGTCTTCACGGTAGCGACGACGGAAGCCGAGACGAGCATGTGACACCACTTCCACCCTGTCTTAGCGTAACGCGAGTCGAGGCGGACGTTGTTGCGGTAGCGACGACTAAAGCCGAGACGAGAACGTGACACCACTGCCACCCTTTCTTAGCGTAACTGGAGTCGAGGCGGACGTCGTCGCGGTAGCGACGACGGACGCCGAGACGAGCACGTGACACCACTGCCAACCTGTGTTAGCGTAATGCAAGTCGAGGCGGACGTTGTCACGGTAGCGACGACGAACGCCGAGGCGAGCACCTGACACCACTGCCACCCTGTCTTAGCGTAACGCGAGTCGAGGCGGACGTCGTCACGGTAGCGACGGCGGTAGCCGAGACGAGCACGTGACACCACTGCCACCCTGTCTTAGCGTAACGCGAGTCTAGGCGGACGTCGTCGCGGTAGCGACGACGGACGCCGAGACGAGCACGTGACACCACTGCCAACCTGTCTTAGCGTAACGCGAGTCGAGGCGGACACCGTCACGGTAGGGACGCCGGACGCCGAGACGAGCATGTGACACCACTGCCACCCTGTCTTAGCCTAACGCGAGTCGAGGCGGATGTGGTGGCGGTATCGACGCCGGACGCCGAGACGAGCACGTGACACCACTGCCACCCTGTCTTTAGCATAACACGAGTCGAGTCGGACGTCATCGCGGTAGCGACGACGGACACCGAGACGAGCACGTGACACCACTGCCAAGCTGTCTTAGCGTAACGCGAGTCGAGGCGGACGTCGTCGCGGTAGCGATGATGGACGCCGAGACGAGCACGTGACACCACTGCCAACCTGTCTTAGCGTAACGCGAGTCGAGGCGGACGTCGTGGCGATAGCGACGACGGAAGCCGAGACGAGCATGTGACACCACTCCTACCATGTCTTAGCGTAACGCCAGTCGAGGCGGACGTCGTCGCGGTAGCGACGACGGACGCCGAGACGAGCACCTGACACAACTGCCACCCTGTCTTAGCGTAGCGCGAGTCGAGGCGGACGTCGTCGCGGTAGCGACGACGGACGCTGAGACGAGCACGTGACACCACTGCCACCCTGTCTTAGCGTAACGCGAGTCGAGGCGGACGTCTTCACGGTAGCGACGACGGAAGCCGAGACGAGCATGTGACACCACTTCCACCCTGTCTTAGCGTAACGCGAGTCGAGGCGGATGTGGTGGCGGTAGCGACGCCGGACGCCGAGACGAGCACGTGACACCACTGCCACCCTATCTTAGCGTAACGCGAGTCGAGGCGGACGTCGTCGCGGTAGCGACGACGGACGCCGAGACGACACGTGACACCACTGCCACCCTGTCTTAGTGTAGCGCGAGTCGAGGCGGATGTCGTCGCGGTAGCGACGACGGACGCCGAGACGAGCACGTGACACCACTGCCACCCTGTCTTAGCGTAACGCGAGTCGAGGCGGATGTCGTCGCGGTAGCGACGACGGACGCCGAGACGAGCACGTGACACCACTGCCACCCTTTCTTAGCGTAGCGCGAGTCGAGGCGGACGTCGTCGCGGTAGCGACGACGGACGCCGAGACGAGCACGTGACACCACTGCCACCCTATCTTAGCGTAACGCGAGTCGAGGCGGACGTCGTCGCGGTAGCGACGACGGACGCCGAGACGAGGACGTGACACCACTGCCACCCTGTCTTAGCGTAACGCGAGTCGAGGCGGACGTCGTCGGGGTAGCGACGACGGACGCCGAGACGAGCACGTGACACCACTGCCAACCTGTCTTTAGCATAACACGAGTCGAGTCGGACGTCATCGCGGTAGCGACGACGGACGCCGAGACGAGCACGTGACACCACTGCCAAGCTGTCTTAGCGTAACGCGAGTCGAGGCGGACGTCGTCGCGGTAGCGATGATGGACGCCGAGACGAGCATGTGACACCACTGCTACCATGTCTTAGCGTAACGCCAGTCGAGGCGGACGTCGTCGCGGTAGCGACGACGGACGCCGAGACGAGCACCTGACACAACTGCCACCCTGTCTTAGCGTAGCGCGAGTCGAGGCGGACGTCGTCGCGGTAGCGACGACGGACGCCGAGACGAGCACGTGACACCACTGCCACCCTGTCTTAGCGTAACGCGAGTCGAGGCGGACGTCTTCACGGTAGCGACGACGGAAGCCGAGACGAGCATGTGACACCACTTCCACCCTGTCTTAGCGTAACGCGAGTCGAGGCGGACGTTGTTGCGGTAGCGACGACTAAAGCCGAGACGAGCACGTGACACCACGGCCACCCTTTCTTAGCGTAACTGGAGTCGAGGCGGACGTCGTCGCGGTAGCGACGACGGACGCCGAGACGAGCACGTGACACCACTGCCAACCTGTGTTAGCGTAACGCAAGTCGAGGCGGACGTTGTCACGGTAGCGACGACGAACGCCGAGGCGAGCACCTGACACCACTGCCACCCTGTCTTAGCGTAACGCGAGTCGAGGCGGACGTCGTCACGGTAGCGACGGCGGTAGCCGAGACGAGCACGTGACACCACTGCCACCCTGTCTTAGCGTAACGCGAGTCTAGGCGGACGTCGTCGCGGTAGCGACGACGGACGCCGAGACGAGCACGTGACACCACTGCCAACCTGTCTTAGCGTAACGCGAGTCGAGGCGGACACCGTCACGGTAGGGACGCCGGACGCCGAGACGAGCATGTGACACCACTGCCACCCTGTCTTAGCCTAACGCGAGTCGAGGCGGATGTGGTGGCGGTATCGACGCCGGACGCCGAGACGAGCACGTGACACCACTGCCACCCTGTCTTTAGCATAACACGAGTCGAGTCGGACGTCATCGCGGTAGCGACGACGGACACCGAGACGAGCACGTGACACCACTGCCAAGCTGTCTTAGCGTAACGCGAGTCGAGGCGGACGTCGTCGCGGTAGCGATGATGGACGCCGAGACGAGCACGTGACACCACTGCCAACCTGTCTTAGCGTAACGCGAGTCGAGGCGGACGTCGTGGCGATAGCGACGACGGAAGCCGAGACGAGCATGTGACACCACTCCTACCATGTCTTAGCGTAACGCCAGTCGAGGCGGACGTCGTCGCGGTAGCGACGACGGACGCCGAGACGACACGTGACACCACTGCCACCCTGTCTTAGTGTAGCGCGAGTCGAGGCGGATGTCGTCGCGGTAGCGACGACGGACGCCGAGACGAGCACGTGACACCACTGCCACCCTGTCTTAGCGTAACGCGAGTCGAGGCGGATGTCGTCGCGGTAGCGACGACGGACGCCGAGACGAGCACGTGACACCACTGCCACCCTTTCTTAGCGTAGCGCGAGTCGAGGCGGACGTCGTCGCGGTAGCGACGACGGACGCCGAGACGAGCACGTGACACCACTGCCACCCTATCTTAGCGTAACGCGAGTCGAGGCGGACGTCGTCGCGGTAGCGACGACGGACGCCGAGACGAGGACGTGACACCACTGCCACCCTGTCTTAGCGTAACGCGAGTCGAGGCGGACGTCGTCGGGGTAGCGACGACGGACGCCGAGACGAGCACGTGACACCACTGCCAACCTGTCTTTAGCATAACACGAGTCGAGTCGGACGTCATCGCGGTAGCGACGACGGACGCCGAGACGAGCACGTGACACCACTGCCAAGCTGTCTTAGCGTAACGCGAGTCGAGGCGGACGTCGTCGCGGTAGCGATGATGGACGCCGAGACGAGCATGTGACACCACTGCTACCATGTCTTAGCGTAACGCCAGTCGAGGCGGACGTCGTCGCGGTAGCGACGACGGACGCCGAGACGAGCACCTGACACAACTGCCACCCTGTCTTAGCGTAGCGCGAGTCGAGGCGGACGTCGTCGCGGTAGCGACGACGGACGCCGAGACGAGCACGTGACACCACTGCCACCCTGTCTTAGCGTAACGCGAGTCGAGGCGGACGTCTTCACGGTAGCGACGACGGAAGCCGAGACGAGCATGTGACACCACTTCCACCCTGTCTTAGCGTAACGCGAGTCGAGGCGGACGTTGTTGCGGTAGCGACGACTAAAGCCGAGACGAGCACGTGACACCACGGCCACCCTTTCTTAGCGTAACTGGAGTCGAGGCGGACGTCGTCGCGGTAGCGACGACGGACGCCGAGACGAGCACGTGACACCACTGCCAACCTGTGTTAGCGTAACGCAAGTCGAGGCGGACGTTGTCACGGTAGCGACGACGAACGCCGAGGCGAGCACCTGACACCACTGCCACCCTGTCTTAGCGTAACGCGAGTCGAGGCGGACGTCGTCACGGTAGCGACGGCGGTAGCCGAGACGAGCACGTGACACCACTGCCACCCTGTCTTAGCGTAACGCGAGTCTAGGCGGACGTCGTCGCGGTAGCGACGACGGACGCCGAGACGAGCACGTGACACCACTGCCAACCTGTCTTAGCGTAACGCGAGTCGAGGCGGACACCGTCACGGTAGGGACGCCGGACGCCGAGACGAGCATGTGACACCACTGCCACCCTGTCTTAGCCTAACGCGAGTCGAGGCGGATGTGGTGGCGGTATCGACGCCGGACGCCGAGACGAGCACGTGACACCACTGCCACCCTGTCTTTAGCATAACACGAGTCGAGTCGGACGTCATCGCGGTAGCGACGACGGACACCGAGACGAGCACGTGACACCACTGCCAAGCTGTCTTAGCGTAACGCGAGTCGAGGCGGACGTCGTCGCGGTAGCGATGATGGACGCCGAGACGAGCACGTGACACCACTGCCAACCTGTCTTAGCGTAACGCGAGTCGAGGCGGACGTCGTGGCGATAGCGACGACGGAAGCCGAGACGAGCATGTGACACCACTCCTACCATGTCTTAGCGTAACGCCAGTCGAGGCGGACGTCGTCGCGGTAGCGACGACGGACGCCGAGACGAGCACCTGACACAACTGCCACCCTGTCTTAGCGTAGCGCGAGTCGAGGCGGACGTCGTCGCGGTAGCGACGACGGACGCTGAGACGAGCACGTGACACCACTGCCACCCTGTCTTAGCGTAACGCGAGTCGAGGCGGACGTCTTCACGGTAGCGACGACGGAAGCCGAGACGAGCATGTGACACCACTTCCACCCTGTCTTAGCGTAACGCGAGTCGAGGCGGATGTGGTGGCGGTAGCGACGCCGGACGCCGAGACGAGCACGTGACACCACTGCCACCCTATCTTAGCGTAACGCGAGTCGAGGCGGACGTCGTCGCGGTAGCGACGACGGACGCCGAGACGACACGTGACACCACTGCCACCCTGTCTTAGTGTAGCGCGAGTCGAGGCGGATGTCGTCGCGGTAGCGACGACGGACGCCGAGACGAGCACGTGACACCACTGCCACCCTGTCTTAGCGTAACGCGAGTCGAGGCGGATGTCGTCGCGGTAGCGACGACGGACGCCGAGACGAGCACGTGACACCACTGCCACCCTTTCTTAGCGTAGCGCGAGTCGAGGCGGACGTCGTCGCGGTAGCGACGACGGACGCCGAGACGAGCACTTGACACCACTGCCACCCTATCTTAGCGTAACGCGAGTCGAGGCGGACGTCGTCGCGGTAGCGACGACGGACGCCGAGACGAGGACGTGACACCACTGCCACCCTGTCTTAGCGTAACGCGAGTCGAGGCGGACGTCGTCGGGGTAGCGACGACGGACGCCGAGACGAGCACGTGACACCACTGCCAACCTGTCTTTAGCATAACACGAGTCGAGTCGGACGTCATCGCGGTAGCGACGACGGACGCCGAGACGAGCACGTGACACCACTGCCAAGCTGTCTTAGCGTAACGCGAGTCGAGGCGGACGTCGTCGCGGTAGCGATGATGGACGCCGAGACGAGCATGTGACACCACTGCTACCATGTCTTAGCGTAACGCCAGTCGAGGCGGACGTCGTCGCGGTAGCGACGACGGACGCCGAGACGAGCACCTGACACAACTGCCACCCTGTCTTAGCGTAGCGCGAGTCGAGGCGGACGTCGTCGCGGTAGCGACGACGGACGCCGAGACGAGCACGTGACACCACTGCCACCCTGTCTTAGCGTAACGCGAGTCGAGGCGGACGTCTTCACGGTAGCGACGACGGAAGCCGAGACGAGCATGTGACACCACTTCCACCCTGTCTTAGCGTAACGCGAGTCGAGGCGGACGTTGTTGCGGTAGCGACGACTAAAGCCGAGACGAGCACGTGACACCACGGCCACCCTTTCTTAGCGTAACTGGAGTCGAGGCGGACGTCGTCGCGGTAGCGACGACGGACGCCGAGACGAGCACGTGACACCACTGCCAACCTGTGTTAGCGTAACGCAAGTCGAGGCGGACGTTGTCACGGTAGCGACGACGAACGCCGAGGCGAGCACCTGACACCACTGCCACCCTGTCTTAGCGTAACGCGAGTCGAGGCGGACGTCGTCACGGTAGCGACGGCGGTAGCCGAGACGAGCACGTGACACCACTGCCACCCTGTCTTAGCGTAACGCGAGTCTAGGCGGACGTCGTCGCGGTAGCGACGACGGACGCCGAGACGAGCACGTGACACCACTGCCAACCTGTCTTAGCGTAACGCGAGTCGAGGCGGACACCGTCACGGTAGGGACGCCGGACGCCGAGACGAGCATGTGACACCACTGCCACCCTGTCTTAGCCTAACGCGAGTCGAGGCGGATATGGTGGCGGTATCGACGCCGGACGCCGAGACGAGCACGTGACACCACTGCCACCCTATCTTAGCGTAACGCGAGTCGAGGCGGACGTCGTCGCGGTAGCGACGACGGACGCCGAGACGAGCACGTGACACCACTGCCACCCTGTCTTAGCGTAGCGCGAGTCGAGGCGGAGGTCGTCGCGGTAGCAACGACGGACGCCGAGACGAGCACGTGACACCACTGCCACCCTGTCTTAGCGTAACGCGAGTCGAGGCGGACGTCGTCGCGGTAGCGACGACGGACGCCGAGACGAGCACGTGACACCACTGCCACCCTGTCTTAGCGTAGCGCGAGTCGAGGCGGACGTCGTCGCGATAGCGACGACGGACGCCGAGACGAGCACGTGACACCACTGCCACCCTGTCTTAGCGTAACGCGAGTCGAGGCGGACGTCGTCGCGGTAGCGATGACGAACGACGAGACGAGCATGTGACACCACTGCCACCCTGTCTTAGCGTAACGCGAGTCGAGGCGGACGTCGTGGCGATAGCGACGACGGAAGCCGAGACGAGCATGTGACACCACTGCTACCATGTCTTAGCGTAACGGCAGTAGAGGCGGACGTCGTCGCGGTAGCGACGACGGACGCCGAGACGAGCACCTGACACAACTGCCACCCTGTCTTAGCATAGCGCGAGTCGAGGCGGACGTCGTCGCGGTAGCGACGACGGACGCCGAGACGAGCACGTGACACCACTGCCACCCTGTCTTAGCGTAACGCGAGTCGAGGCGGACGTCTTCACGGTAGCGACGACGGAAGCCGAGACGAGCATGTGACAGCACTTCCACCCTGTCTTAGCGTAACGCGAGTCGAGGCGGACGTTGTTGCGGTAGCGACGACTAAAGCCGAGACGAGCACGTGACACCACTGCCACCCTTTCTTAGCGTAACTGGAGTCGAGGCGGACGTCGTCGCGGTAGCGACGACGGACGCCGAGACGAGCACGTGACACCACTGCCAACCTGTGTTAGCGTAATGCAAGTCGAGGCGGACGTTGTCACGGTAGCGACGACGAACGCCGAGGCGAGCACCTGACACCACTGCCACCCTGTCTTAGCGTAACGCGAGTCGAGGCGGACGTCGTCACGGTAGCGACGGCGGTAGCCGAGACGAGCACGTGACACCACTGCCACCCTGTCTTAGCGTAACGCGAGTCTAGGCGGACGTCGTCGCGGTAGCGACGACGGACGCCGAGACGAGCACGTGACACCACTGCCAACCTGTCTTAGCGTAACGCGAGTCGAGGCGGACACCGTCACGGTAGGGACGCCGGACGCCGAGACGAGCATGTGACACCACTGCCACCCTGTCTTAGCCTAACGCGAGTCGAGGCGGATGTGGTGGCGGTATCGACGCCGGACGCCGAGACGAGCACGTACACCACTGCCACCCTGTCTTTAGCATAACACGAGTCGAGTCGGACGTCATCGCGGTAGCGACGACGGACACCGAGACGAGCACGTGACACCACTGCCAAGCTGTCTTAGCGTAACGCGAGTCGAGGCGGACGTCGTCGCGGTAGCGATGATGGACGCCGAGACGAGCACGTGACACCACTGCCAACCTGTCTTAGCGTAACGCGAGTCGAGGCGGACGTCGTGGCGATAGCGACGACGGAAGCCGAGACGAGCATGTGACACCACTCCTACCATGTCTTAGCGTAACGCCAGTCGAGGCGGACGTCGTCGCGGTAGCGACGACGGACGCCGAGACGAGCACCTGACACAACTGCCACCCTGTCTTAGCGTAGCGCGAGTCGAGGCGGACGTCGTCGCGGTAGCGACGACGGACGCTGAGACGAGCACGTGACACCACTGCCACCCTGTCTTAGCGTAACGCGAGTCGAGGCGGACGTCTTCACGGTAGCGACGACGGAAGCCGAGACGAGCATGTGACACCACTTCCACCCTGTCTTAGCGTAACGCGAGTCGAGGCGGATGTGGTGGCGGTAGCGACGCCGGACGCCGAGACGAGCACGTGACACCACTGCCACCCTATCTTAGCGTAACGCGAGTCGAGGCGGACGTCGTCGCGGTAGCGACGACGGACGCCGAGACGACACGTGACACCACTGCCACCCTGTCTTAGCGTAGCGCGAGTCGAGGCGGATGTCGTCGCGGTAGCGACGACGGACGCCGAGACGAGCACGTGACACCACTGCCACCCTGTCTTAGCGTAACGCGAGTCGAGGCGGATGTCGTCGCGGTAGCGACGACGGACGCCGAGACGAGCACGTGACACCACTGCCACCCTTTCTTAGCGTAGCGCGAGTCGAGGCGGACGTCGTCGCGGTAGCGACGACGGACGCCGAGACGAGCACGTGACACCACTGCCACCCTATCTTAGCGTAACGCGAGTCGAGGCGGACGTCGTCGCGGTAGCGACGACGGACGCCGAGACGAGCACGTGACACCACTGCCACCCTGTCTTAGCGTAACGCGAGTCGAGGCGGACGTCGTCGGGGTAGCGACGACGGACGCCGAGACGAGCACGTGACACCACTGCCAACCTGTCTTTAGCATAACACGAGTCGAGTCGGACGTCATCGCGGTAGCGACGACGGACGCCGAGACGAGCACGTGACACCACTGCCAAGCTGTCTTAGCGTAACGCGAGTCGAGGCGGACGTCGTCGCGGTAGCGATGATGGACGCCGAGACGAGCATGTGACACCACTACTACCATGTCTTAGCGTAACGCCAGTCGAGGCGGACGTCGTCGCGGTAGCGACGACGGACGCCGAGACGAGCACCTGACACAACTGCCACCCTGTCTTAGCGTAGCGCGAGTCGAGGCGGACGTCGTCGCGGTAGCGACGACGGACGCCGAGACGAGCACGTGACACCACTGCCACCCTGTCTTAGCGTAACGCGAGTCGAGGCGGACGTCTTCACGGTAGCGACGACGGAAGCCGAGACGAGCATGTGACACCACTTCCACCCTGTCTTAGCGTAACGCGAGTCGAGGCGGACGTTGTTGCGGTAGCGACGACTAAAGCCGAGACGAGCACGTGACACCACGGCCACCCTTTCTTAGCGTAACTGGAGTCGAGGCGGACGTCGTCGCGGTAGCGACGACGGACGCCGAGACGAGCACGTGACACCACTGCCAACCTGTGTTAGCGTAACGCAAGTCGAGGCGGACGTTGTCACGGTAGCGACGACGAACGCCGAGGCGAGCACCTGACACCACTGCCACCCTGTCTTAGCGTAACGCGAGTCGAGGCGGACGTCGTCACGGTAGCGACGGCGGTAGCCGAGACGAGCACGTGACACCACTGCCACCCTGTCTTAGCGTAACGCGAGTCTAGGCGGACGTCGTCGCGGTAGCGACGACGGACGCCGAGACGAGCACGTGACACCACTGCCAACCTGTCTTAGCGTAACGCGAGTCGAGGCGGACACCGTCACGGTAGGGACGCCGGACGCCGAGACGAGCATGTGACACCACTGCCACCCTGTCTTAGCCTAACGCGAGTCGAGGCGGATGTGGTGGCGGTATCGACGCCGGACGCCGAGACGAGCACGTGACACCACTGCCACCCTATCTTAGCGTAACGCGAGTCGAGGCGGACGTCGTCGCGGTAGCGACGACGGACGCCGAGACGAGCACGTGACACCACTGCCACCCTGTCTTAGCGTAGCGCGAGTCGAGGCGGAGGTCGTCGCGGTAGCAACGACGGACGCCGAGACGAGCACGTGACACCACTGCCACCCTGTCTTAGCGTAACGCGAGTCGAGGCGGACGTCGTCGCGGTAGCGACGACGGACGCCGAGACGAGCACGTGACACCACTGCCACCCTGTCTTAGCGTAGCGTGAGTCGAGGCGGACGTCGTCGCGATAGCGACGACGGACGCCGAGACGAGCACGTGACACCACTGCCACCCTGTCTTAGCGTAACGCGAGTCGAGGCGGACGTCGTCGCGGTAGCGACGACGGACGCCGAGACGAGCACCTGACACAACTGCCACCCTGTCTTAGCGTAGCGCGAGTCGAGGCGGACGTCGTCGCGGTAGCGACGACGGACGCCGAGACGAGCACGTGACACCACTGCCACCCTGTCTTAGCGTAACGCGAGTCGAGGCGGACGTCTTCACGGTAGCGACGACGGAAGCCGAGACGAGCATGTGACACCACTTCCACCCTGTCTTAGCGTAACGCGAGTCGAGGCGGACGTTGTTGCGGTAGCGACGACTAAAGCCGAGACGAGCACGTGACACCACGGCCACCCTTTCTTAGCGTAACTGGAGTCGAGGCGGACGTCGTCGCGGTAGCGACGACGGACGCCGAGACGAGCACGTGACACCACTGCCAACCTGTGTTAGCGTAACGCAAGTCGAGGCGGACGTTGTCACGGTAGCGACGACGAACGCCGAGGCGAGCACCTGACACCACTGCCACCCTGTCTTAGCGTAACGCGAGTCGAGGCGGACGTCGTCACGGTAGCGACGGCGGTAGCCGAGACGAGCACGTGACACCACTGCCACCCTGTCTTAGCGTAACGCGAGTCTAGGCGGACGTCGTCGCGGTAGCGACGACGGACGCCGAGACGAGCACGTGACACCACTGCCAACCTGTCTTAGCGTAACGCGAGTCGAGGCGGACACCGTCACGGTAGGGACGCCGGACGCCGAGACGAGCATGTGACACCACTGCCACCCTGTCTTAGCCTAACGCGAGTCGAGGCGGATGTGGTGGCGGTATCGACGCCGGACGCCGAGACGAGCACGTGACACCACTGCCACCCTATCTTAGCGTAACGCGAGTCGAGGCGGACGTCGTCGCGGTAGCGACGACGGACGCCGAGACGAGCACGTGACACCACTGCCACCCTGTCTTAGCGTAGCGCGAGTCGAGGCGGAGGTCGTCGCGGTAGCAACGACGGACGCCGAGACGAGCACGTGACACCACTGCCACCCTGTCTTAGCGTAACGCGAGTCGAGGCGGACGTCGTCGCGGTAGCGACGACGGACGCCGAGACGAGCACGTGACACCACTGCCACCCTGTCTTAGCGTAGCGCGAGTCGAGGCGAACGTCGTCGCGATAGCGACGACGGACGCCGAGACGAGCACGTGACACCACTGCCACCCTGTCTTAGCGTAACGCGAGTCGAGGCGGACGTCGTCGCGGTAGCGATGACGAACGACGAGACGAGCATGTGACACCACTGCCACCCTGTCTTACCGTAACGCGAGTCGAGGCGGACGTCGTGGCGATAGCGACGACGGAAGCCGAGACGAGCATGTGACACCACTGCTACCATGTCTTAGCGTAACGCCAGTAGAGGCGGACGTCGTCGCGGTAGCGACGACGGACGCCGAGACGAGCACCTGACACAACTGCCACCCTGTCTTAGCGTAGCGCGAGTCGAGGCGGACGTCGTCGGGCTAGCGACGACGGACGCCGAGACAATCACGTGACACCACTGCCACCCTGTCTTAGCGTAACGCGAGTCGAGGCGGACGTCTTCACGGTAGCGACGACGGAAGCCGAGACGAGCATGTGACACCACTTCCACCCTGTCTTAGCGTAACGCGAGTCGAGGCGGACGTTGTTGCGGTAGCGACGACTGAAGCCGAGACGAGCACGTGACACCACTGCCACCCTTTCTTAGCGTAACGCGAGTCGAGGCGGACGTCGTCGCGGTAGCGACGACGGACGCCGAGACGAGCACGTGACACCACTGCCAACCTGTCTTAGCGTAACGCAAGTCGAGGCGGACGTCGTCACGGTAGCGACGACGAACGCCGAGGCGAGCACCTGACACCACTGCCACCCTGTCTTAGCGTAACGCGAGTCGAGGCGGACGTCGTCACGGTAGCGACGGCGGTAGCCGAGACGAGCACGTGACACCACTGCCACCCTGTCTTAGCGTAACGCGAGTCTAGGCGGACGTCGTCGCGGTAGCGACGACGGACGCCGAGACGAGCACGTGACACCACTGCCAACCTGTCTTAGTGTAACGCGAGTCGAGGCGGACACCGTCGCGGTAGGGACGCCGGACACCGAGACGAGCATGTGACACCACTGCCACCCTGTCTTAGCGTAACGCGAGTCGAGGCGGATGTGGTGGCGGTAGCGACGCCGGACGCCGAGACGAGCACGTGACACCACTGCCACCCTATCTTAGCGTAACGCGAGTCGAGGCGGACGTCGTCGCGGTAGCGACGACGGACGCCGAGACGAGCACGTGACACCACTGCCACCCTGTCTTAGCGTAGCGCGAGTCGAGGCGGATGTCGTCGCGGTAGCGACGACGGACGCCGAGACGAGCACGTGACACCACTGCCACCCTGTCTTAGCGTAACGCGAGTCGAGGCGGACGTCGTCGGGGTAGGGACGACGGACGCAGAGACGAGCACGTGACACCACTGCCACCCTGTCTTTAGCGTAGCGCGAGTCGAGGCGGACGTCGTCGCGATAGCGACGACGGACGCCGAGACGAGCACGTGACACCACTGCCACCCTGTCTTAGCGTAATGCGAATCGAGGCGGACGTCGTCGCGGTAGCGACGACGAACGCCGAGACGAGCACGTGACACCACTGCCAACCTGTCTTAGCGTAACGCGAGTCGAGGCGGACGTCGTGGCAATAGCGACGACGGAAGCCGAGACGAGCATGTGACACCACTTCTACCATGTCTTAGCGTAACGCCAGTCGAGGCGGACGTCGTCGCGGTAGCGACGACGGACGCCGAGACGAGCACCTGACACAACTGCCACCCTGTCTTAGCGTAGCGCGAGTCGAGGCGGACGTCGTCGCGGTAGCGACGACGGACGCCGAGACGAGCACGTGACACCACTGCCACCCTGTCTTAGCGTAACGCGAGTCGAGGCGGACGTCTTCACGGTGGCGACGACGGAAGCCGAGACGAGCATGTGACACCACTTCCACCCTGTCTTAGCGTAACGCGAGTCGAGGCGGACGTTGTTGCGGTAGCGACGACTGAAGCCGAGACGAGCACGTGACACCACTGCCACCCTTTCTTAGCGTAACGCGAGTCGAGGCAGACGTCGTCGCGGTAGCGACGACGGACGCCGAGACGAGCACGTGACACCACTGCCAACCTGTCTTAGCGTAACGCAAGTCGAGGCGGACGTCGTCACGGTAGCGACGACGGACGCCGAGGCGAGCACCTGACACCACTGCCACCCTGTCTTAGCGTAACGCGAGTCGAGGCGGACGTCGTCACGGTAGCGACGGCGGTAGCCGAGACCAGCACGTGACACCACTGCCACCCTGTCTTAGCGTAACGTGAGTCTAGGCGGACGTCGTCGCGGTAGCGACGACGGACGCCGAGACGAGCACGTGACACCACTGCCAACCTTTCTTAGCGTAACGCGAGTCGAGGCGGACACCGTCGCGGTAGGGACGCCGGACGCCGAGACGAGCATGTGACACCACTGCCACCCTGTCTTAGCGTAACGCGAGTCGAGGCGGATGTGGTGGCGGTAGCGACGCCGGACGCCGAGACGAGCACGTGACACCACTGCCACCCTATCTTAGCGTAACGCGAGTCGAGGCGGACGTCGTCGCGGTAGCGACGACGGACGCCGAGACGAGCACGTGACACCACTGCCACCCTGTCTTAGCGTAGCGCGAGTCGAGGCGGACGTCGTCGCGGTAGCGACGACGGACGCCGAGACGAGCACGTGACACCACTGCCACCCTGTCTTAGCGTAACGCGAGTCGAGGCGGACGTCGTCGCGGTAGCGACGACGGACGCCGAGACGAGCACGTGACACCACTGCCACCCTGTCTTAGCGTAGCGCGAGTCGAGGCGGACGTCGTCGCGATAGCGACGACGGACGCCGAGACGAGCACGTGACACCACTGCCACCCTGTCTTAGCGTAACGCGAGTCGAGGCGGACGTCGTCGCGGTAGCGACGACGAACGCCGAGACGAGCATGTGACACCACTGCCACCCTGTCTTAGCGTAACGCGAGTCGAGGCGGACGTCGTCGGGGTAGCGACGACGGACGCTGAGACGAGCACGTGACACCACTGCCAAGCTGTCTTAGCGTAACGCGAGTCGAGGCGGGCGTCGTTGCGGTAGCGACGATGGCCGCCGAGACGAGCACGTGACACCACTGCCAACCTGTCTTAGCGTAACGCGAGTCGAGGCGGACGTCATTGCGATAGCGACAACGGAAGCCGAGACGAGCATGTGACACCACTGCTACCATGTCTTAGCGTAACGCCAGTCGAGGAGGACGTCGTCGCGGTAGCGACGACGGACGCCGAGACGAGCCCGTGACACCACTGCCACCCTGTCTTAGCGTAGCGCGAGTCGAGGCGGACGTCGTCGCGGTAGCGACGACGGACGCCGAGACGAGCACGTGACACCACTTCCACCCTGTCTTAGCGTAACGCGAGTCGAGGTGGACGTCATCGCGGTAGCGACGACGGACGCCGAGATGAGCACGTGACGCCATTGCCACCCTGTCTTAGCGTAACGCGGGTCAAGGCAGACGTCGTCGCGGTAGCGACGCCGGACGCCGAGACGAGCACGTGACACCACTGCCACCCTGTCTTAGCGTAACGCCAGTCGAGGCGGACGCTGTCGCGGTAGCGACGGCGGACGCCGAGACGAGCACGTGACACCACTGCCACCCTGTCTTAGCGTAACGCGAGTCGAGGCGGACGTCGTCGCCGTAGCGACGACGGACGCCGAGACGAGTACGTGACACCACTGCCACACGTGACACCACGTCCGCCTCGACTCGCGTTACGCTAAGACAGGGTGGCAGTGGTGTCACGTGCTCGTCTCGGCGTCCGTCGTCGCTATCGCGACGACGTCCGCCTCGACTCGCGCTACGCTAAGACAGGGTGGCAGTGGTGTCACGTGCTCGTCTCGGCGTCCGTCGTCGCTACCGCGACGACGTCCGCCTCGACTCGCGTTACGCTAAGACAGGGTGGCAGTGGTGTCACGTGCTCGTCTCGGCGTCCGTCGTCGCTACCGCGACGACATCCGCCTCGACTCGCGCTACGCTAAGACAGGGTGGCAGTGGTGTCACGTGCTCGTCTCGGCGTCCGTCGTCGCTACCGCGACGACGTCCGCCTCGACTCGCGTTACACTAAGACAGGGTGGCAGTGGTGTCACGTGCTCGTCTCGGCGTCCGGCGTCCCTACCGCGACGACGTCCGCCTCGACTCGCGTTACACTAAGATAGGGTGGCAGTGGTGTCACGTGCTCGTCTCGGCGTCCGGCGTCGCTACCGCCACCACATCCGCCTCGACTCGCGTTACGCTAAGACAGGGTGGCAGTGGTGTCACATGCTCGTCTCGGCGTCCGGCGTCCCTACCGCGACGGTGTCCGCCTCGACTCGCGTTACGCTAAGAAAGGTTGGCAGTG
This sequence comes from Triticum timopheevii, assembly GCA_963921465.1. Classification (NCBI taxonomy): domain Eukaryota; kingdom Viridiplantae; phylum Streptophyta; class Magnoliopsida; order Poales; family Poaceae; genus Triticum; species Triticum timopheevii. The sequence continues at coordinate 310,406,879 of OY997266.1, read as the reverse complement.
GTGTCACGTGCTCGTCTCGGCGTCCGTCGTCGCTACCGCGACGACGTCCGCCTAGACTCGCGTTACGCTAAGACAGGGTGGCAGTGGTGTCACGTGCTGGTCTCGGCTACCGCCGTCGCTACCGTGACGACGTCCGCCTCGACTCGCGTTACGCTAAGACAGGGTGGCAGTGGTGTCAGGTGCTCGCCTCGGCGTCCGTCGTCGCTACCGTGACGACGTCCGCCTCGACTTGCGTTACGCTAAGACAGGTTGGCAGTGGTGTCACGTGCTCGTCTCGGCGTCCGTCGTCGCTACCGCGACGACGTCTGCCTCGACTCGCGTTACGCTAAGAAAGGGTGGCAGTGGTGTCACGTGCTCGTCTCGGCTTCAGTCGTCGCTACCGCAACAACGTCCGCCTCGACTCGCGTTACGCTAAGACAGGGTGGAAGTGGTGTCACATGCTCGTCTCGGCTTCCGTCGTCGCCACCGTGAAGACGTCCGCCTCGACTCGCGTTACGCTAAGACAGGGTGGCAGTGGTGTCACGTCCTCGTCTCGGCGTCCGTCGTCGCTACCGCGACGACGTCCGCCTCGACTCGCGCTACGCTAAGACAGGGTGGCAGTTGTGTCAGGTGCTCGTCTCGGCGTCCGTCGTCGCTACCGCGACGACGTCCGCCTCGACTGGCGTTACGCTAAGACATGGTAGCAGTGGTGTCACATGCTCGTCTCGGCTTCCGTCGTCGCGGTAGCGACGACGGACGCCGAGACGAGCACGTGACACCACTGCCACCCTGTCTTAGCGTAACGCGAGTCGAGGCGGAAGTCTTCACGGTGGCGACGACGGAAGCCGAGACGAGCATGTGACACCACTTCCACCCTGTCTTAGCATAACGCGAGTCGAGGCGGACGTTGTTGCGGTAGCGACGACTGAAGCCGAGACGAGCACGTGACACCACTGCCACCCTTTCTTAGCGTAACGCGAGTCGAGGCAGACGTCGTCGCGGTAGCGACGACGGACGCCGAGACGAGCACGTGACACCACTGCCAACCTGTCTTAGCGTAACGCAAGTCGAGGCGGACGTCGTCACGGTAGCGACGACGGACGCCGAGGCGAGCACCTGACACCACTGCCACCCTGTCTTAGCGTAACGCGAGTCGAGGCGGACGTCGTCACGGTAGCGACGGCGGTAGCCGAGACCAGCACGTGACACCACTGCCACCCTGTCTTAGCGTAACACGAGTCTAGGCGGACGTCGTCGCGGTAGCGACGACGGACGCCGAGACGAGCACGTGACACCACTGCCAACCTTTCTTAGCGTAACGCGAGTCGAGGCGGACACCGCCGCGGTAGGGACGCCGGACGCCGAGACGAGCATGTGACACCACTGCCACCCTGTCTTAGCGTAACGCGAGTCGAGGCGGATGTGGTGGCGGTAGCGACGCCGGACGCCGAGACGAGCACGTGACACCACTGCCACCCTATCTTAGCGTAACACGAGTCGAGGCGGACGTCGTCGCGGTAGCGACGACGGACGCCGAGACGAGCACGTGACACCACTGCCACCCTGTCTTAGCGTAGCGCGAGTCGAGGCGGATGTCGTCGCGGTAGCGACGACGGACGCCGAGACGAGCACGTGACACCACTGCCACCCTGTCTTAGCGTAACGCGAGTCGAGGCGGACGTCGTCACGGTAGCGACGACGGACGCCGAGACGAGCATGTGACACCACTGCCACCCTGTCTTAGCGTAGCGCGAGTCGAGGCGGACGTCGTCGCGATAGCGACGACGGACGCCGAGACGAGCACGTGACACCACTGCCACCCTGTCTTAGCGTAACGCGAGTCGAGGCGGACGTCGTCGCGGTAGCGACGACGAACGCCGAGACGAGCATGTGACACCACTGCCACCCTGTCTTAGCGTAACGCGAGTCGAGGCGGACGTCGTCGGGGTAGCGACGACGGACGCTGAGACGAGCACGTGACACCACTGCCAAGCTGTCTTAGCGTAACGCGAGTCGAGGCGGGCGTCGTTGCGGTAGCGACGATGGCCGCCGAGACGAGCACGTGACACCACTGCCAACCTGTCTTAGCGTAACGCGAGTCGAGGCGGACGTCATTGCGATAGCGACAACGGAAGCCGAGACGAGCATGTGACACCACTGCTACCATGTCTTAGCGTAACGCCAGTCGAGGCGGACATCGTCGCGGTAGCGACGACGGACGCCGAGACGAGCACCTGACACAACTGCCAACCTGCCTTAGCGTAACGCGAGTCGAGGAGGACGTCGTCGCGGTAGCGATGACGGACGCCGAGACGAGCCCGTGACACCACTGCCACCCTGTCTTAGCGTAGCGCGAGTCGAGGCGGACGTCGTCGCGGTAGCGACGACGGACGCCGAGACGAGCACGTGACACCACTGCCACCCTGTCTTAGCATAACGCGAGTCGAGGTGGACGTCATCGCGGTAGCGACGACGGACGCCGAGATGAGCACGTGACACCATTGCCACCCTGTCTTAGCGTAACGCGGGTCAAGGCAGACGTCGTCGCGGTAGCGACGCCGGACGCCGAGACGAGCACGTGACACCACTGCCACCCTGTCTTAGCGTAACGCCAGTCGAGGCGGACGCTGTCGCGGTAGCGACGGCGGACGCCGAGACGAGCACGTGACACCACTGCCACCCTGTCTTAGCGTAACGCGAGTCGAGGCGGACGTCGTCGCCGTAGCGACGACGGACGCCGAGACGAGCACGTGACACCACTGCCACCCTGTCTTACCGTAGCGCGAGTCGAGGCGGATGTCGTCGTGGTAGCGACGACGGACGCCGAGACAAGCACGTGACACAACTGCCACCCTGTCTTAGCGTAGCGCGAGTCGAGGCGGACGTCGTCACGGTAGCGACGACGGACGCCGAGATGAGCACGTGACACCACTGCCACCCTGTCTAAGCGTAACGCGAGTCGAGGCGGACGTCGTCGCGGTAGTTACGACGGAAGCCGAGACGAGCACGTGACACCACTGCCACCCTGTCTTAGCGTAACGCCAATCGAGGCGGACGTCGTCGCGGTAGCGACGCCGGACGCCGAGACGAGCACGTGACACCACTGCCACCCTGTCTTAGCGTAACGCGAGTCGAGGCGGACGTCGTCGCGGTAGCGACGACGGACGCCGAGACGAGCACGTGACACCACTGCCACCCTGTCTTAGCGTAGCGCGAGTCGAGGCGGAAGTCGTCGTGGTAGCGACGACGGACGCCGAGACGAGCACGTGACACCACTGCCACCCTGTCTTAGCGTACGCGAGTAGAGGCGGACGTCGTCGCGGTAGCGACGACGGACGTCGAGACAAGCACGTCATACAACTGCCACCCTGTCTTAGCGTAGCGCGAGTCGAGGCGGACGTCGTCGCGGAAGCGACAACGGACGCCGAGACGAGCACGAGACACCACTGCCAACCTGTCTTAGCGTAGCGCGAGTCGAGGCGGACGTCGTCGCGGTAGCGACGACGGACGCCGAGACGAGCACGTGACACCACTGCCACCCTGTCTTAGCGTAGCGCGAGTCGAGGCGGACGTCGTCGCGATAGCGACGACGGACTCCGAGACGAGCACGTGACACCACTGCCACCCTGTCTTAGCGTAACGCGAGTCGAGGCGGACGTCGTCGCGGTAGCGACGACGAACGCCGAGACGAGCATGTGACACCACTGCCACCCTGTCTTAGCGTAACGCGAGTCGAGGCGGACGTCGTGGCGATAGCGACGACGGAAGCCGAGACGAGCATGTGACACCACTGCTACCATGTCTTAGCGTAACGCCAGTAGAGGCGGACGTCGTCGCGGTAGCGACGACGGAAGCCGAGACGAGCATGTGACACCACTGCTACCATGTCTTAGCGTAACGCCAGTAGAGGCGGACGTCGTCGCGGTAGCGACGACGGACGCCGAGACGAGCACCTGACACAACTGCCACCCTGTCTTAGCGTAGTGCGAGTCGAGGCGGATGTCTTCACGGTAGCGACGACGGAAGCCGAGACGAGCATGTGACACCACTTCCACCCTGTCTTAGCGTAACGCGAGTCGAGGCGGACGTTGTTGCGGTAGCGACGACTAAAGCCGAGACGAGCACGTGACACCACTGCCACCCTTTCTTAGCGTAACGCGAGTCGAGGCGGACGTCGTCGCGGTAGCGACGACGGACGCCGAGACGAGCACGTGACACCACTGCCAACCTGTCTTAGCGTAACGCAAGTCGAGGCGGACGTCGTCACGGTAGCGACGACGGACGCCGAGGCGAGCACCTGACACCACTGCCACCCTGTCTTAGCGTAACGCGAGTCGAGGCGGACGTCGTCGCGGTAGCGACGACGGACGCCGAGACGAGCACGTGACACCACTGCCACCCTGTCTTAGCGTAGCGCGAGTCGAGGCGGATGTCGTCGCGGTAGCAACGACGGACGCCGAGACGAGCACGTGACACCACTGCCACCCTGTCTTAGCGTAACGCGAGTCGAGGCGGACGTCGTCGCGGTAGCGACGACGGACGCCGAGACGAGCACGTGACACTACTGCCACCCTATCTTAGCGTAGCGCGAGTCGAGGCGGACGTCGTCGCGATAGCGACGACGGACGCCGAGACGAGCACGTGACACCACTGCCACCCTGTCTTAGCGTAACGCGAGTCGAGGCGGACGTCGTCGCGGTAGCGACGACGAACGCCGAGACGAGCATGTGACACCACTGCCACCCTGTCTTAGCGTAACGCGAGTCGAGGCGGACGTCGTGGCGATAGCGACGACGGAAGCCGAGACGAGCATGTGACACCACTGCCAACCTGTCTTAGCGTAGCGAGAGTCGAGGCGGACGTCGTCGCGGTAGCGACGACGGACGCCGAGACGAGCACGTGACACCACTGCCACCCTGTCTTAGCGTAGCGCGAGTCGAGGCGGACGTCGTCGCGATAGCGACGACGGACGCCGAGACGAGCACGTGACACCACTGCCACCCTGTCTTAGCGTAACGCGAGTCGAGGCGGACGCCGTCGCGGTAGCGACGACGGACGCCGAGACGAGCACGTGACACCACTGCCACCCTGTCTTAGCGTAGCGCGAGTCGAGGCGGACGTCGTCGCGATAGCGACGACGGACGCCGAGACGAGCACGTGACACGACTGCCACCCTGTCTTAGCGTAGCGCGAGTCGAGGCGGACGTCGTCGCGGTAGCGACGACGAACGCCGAGACGAGCATGTGACACCACTGCCACCCTGTCATAGCGTAACGCGAGTCGAGGCGGACGTTGTGGCGATAGCGACGACGGAAGCCGAGACGAGCATGTGACACCACTGCTACCATGTCTTAGCGTAACGCCAGTAGAGGCGGACGTCGTCGCGGTAGCGACGACGGACGCCGAGACGAGCACCTGACACAACTGCCACCCTGTCTTAGCGTAGCGCGAGTCGAGGCGGACGTCGTCGCGGTAAAGACGACGGACGCCGAGACAAGCACGTGACACCACTGCCACCCTGTCTTAGCGTAACGCGAGTCGAGGCGGATGTCTTCACGGTAGCGACGACGGAAGCCGAGACGAGCATGTGACACCACTTCCACCCTGTCTTAGCGTAACGCGAGTCGAGGCGGACGTTGTTGCGGTAGCGACGACTGAAGCCGAGACGAGCACGTGACACCACTGCCACCCTTTCTTAGCGTAACGCGAGTCGAGGCGGACGTCGTCGCGGTAGCGACGACGGACGCCGAGACGAGCACGTGACACCACTGCCAACCTGTCTTAGCGTAACGCAAGTCGAGGCGGACGTCGTCACGGTAGCGACGACGGATGCCGAGGCGAGCACCTGACACCACTGCCACCCTGTCTTAGCGTAACGCGAGTCGAGGCGGACGTCGTCGCGGTAGCGACGACGGACGCCGAGACGAGCACCTGACACCACTGCCACCCTGTCTTAGCGTAACGCGAGTCGAGGCGGACGTCGTCGCGGTAGCGACGACGGACGCCGAGACGAGCACGTGACACCACTGCCACCCTGTCTTAGCGTAGCGCGAGTCGAGGCGGATGTCGTCGCGGTAGCAACGACGGACGCCGAGACGAGCACGTGAAACCACTGCCACCCTGTCTTAGCGTAACGCGAGTCGAGGCGGACGTCGTCGCGGTAGCGACGACGGACGCCGAGACGAGCACGTGACACCACTGCCACCCTGTCTTAGCGTAGCGCGAGTCGAGGCGGACGTCGTCGCGATAGCGACGACGGACGCCGAGACGAGCACGTGACACCACTGCCACCCTGTCTTAGCGTAACGCGAGTCGAGGCAGACGTCGTCGCGGTAGCGACGACGAACGCCGAGACGAGCATGTGACACCACTGCCACCCTGTCTTAGCGTAACGCGAGTCGAGGCGGACGTCGTGGCGATAGCGACGACGGAAGCCGAGACGAGCATGTGACACCACTGCTACCATGTCTTAGCGTAACGCCAGTAGAGGCGGACGTCGTCGCGGTAGCGACGACGGACGCCGAGACGAGCACCTGACACAACTGCCACCCTGTCTTAGCGTAGCGCGAGTCGAGGCGGACGTCGTCGCGGTAGCGACGACGGACGCCGAGACAAGCACGTGACACCACTGCCACCCTGTCTTAGCGTAACGCGAGTCGAGGCGGACGTCTTCACGGTAGCGACGACGGAAGCCGAGACGAGCATGTGACACCACTTCCACCCTGTCTTAGCGTAACGCGAGTCGAGGCGGACGTTGTTGCGGTAGCGACGACTGAAGCCGAGACAAGCACGTGACACCACTGCCACCCTTTCTTAGCGTAACGCGAGTCGAGGCGGACGTCGTCGCGGTAGCGACGACGGACGCCGAGACGAGCACGTGACACCACTGCCAACCTGTCTTAGCGTAACGCAAGTCGAGGCGGACGTCGTCACGGTAGCGACGACGGACGCCGAGGCGAGCACCTGACACCACTGCCACCCTGTCTTAGCGTAACGCGAGTCGAGGCGGACGTCGTCACGGTAGCGACGGCGGTAGCCGAGACGAGCACGTGACACCACTGCCACCCTGTCTTAGCGTAACGCGAGTCTAGGCGGACGTCGTCGCGGTAGCGACGACGGACGCCGAGACGAGCACGTGACACCACTGCCAACCTGTCTTAGCGTAACGCGAGTCGAGGCGGACACCGTCGCGGTAGGGACGCCGGACGCCGAGACGAGCATGTGACACCACTGCCACCCTGTCTTAGCGTAACGCGAGTCGAGGCGGATGTGGTGGCGGTAGCGACGCCGGACGCCGAGACGAGCACGTGACACCACTGCCACCCTCTCTTAGCGTAACGCGAGTCGAGGCGGACGTCGTCGCGGTAGCGACGACGGACGCCGAGACGAGCACGTGACACCACTGCCACCCTGTCTTAGCGTAGCGCGAGTCGAGGCGGATGTCGTCGCGGTAGCGACGACGGACGCCGAGACGAGCACGTGACACCACTGCCACCCTGTCTTAGCGTAACGCGAGTCGAGGCGGACGTCATCGGGGTAGGGACGACGGACGCAGAGACGAGCACGTGACACCACTGCCACCCTGTCTTTAGCGTAGCGCGAGTCGAGGCGGACGTCGTCGCGATAGCGACGACGGACGCCGAGACGAGCACGTGACACCACTGCCACCCTGTCTTAGCGTAACGCGAGTCGAGGCGGACGTCGTCGCGGTAGCGACGACGGACGCCGAGACGAGCACGTGACACCACTGCCAACCTGTCTTAGCGTAACGCGAGTCGAGGCGGACGTCGTGGCAATAGTGACGACGGAAGCCGAGACGAGCATGTGACACCACTGCTACCATGTCTTAGCGTAACGCCAGTCGAGGCGGACGTCGTCGCGGTAGCGACGACGGACGCCGAGACGAGCACCTGACACAACTGCCACCCTGTCTTAGCGTAGCGCGAGTCGAGGCGGACGTCGTCGCGGTAGCGACGACGGACGCCGAGACGAGCACGTGACACCACTGCCACCCTGTCTTAGCGTAACGCGAGTCGAGGCGGACGTCTTCACGGTGGCGACGACGGAAGCCGAGACGAGCATGTGACACCACTTCCACCCTGTCTTAGCGTAACGCGAGTCGAGGCGGACGTTGTTGCGGTAGCGACGACTGAAGCCGAGACGAGCACGTGACACCACTGCCACCCTTTCTTAGCGTAACGCGAGTCGAGGCAGACGTCGTCGCGGTAGCGACGACGGACGCCGAGACGAGCACGTGACACCACTGCCAACCTGTCTTAGCGTAACGCAAGTCGAGGCGGACGTCGTCACGGTAGCGACGACGGACGCCGAGGCGAGCACCTGACACCACTGCCACCCAGTCTTAGCGTAACGCGAGTCGAGGCGGACGTCGTCACGGTAGCGACGGCGGTAGCCGAGACGAGCACGTGACACCACTGCCACCCTGTCTTAGCGTAACGCGAGTCTAGGCGGACGTCGTCGCGGTAGCGACGACGGACGCCGAGACGAGCACCTGACACCACTGCCACCCAGTCTTAGCGTAACGCGAGTCGAGGCGGACGTCGTGGCAATAGTGACGACGGAAGCCGAGACGAGCATGTGACACCACTGCTACCATGTCTTAGCGTAACGCCAGTCGAGGCGGACGTCGTCGCGGTAGCGACGACGGACGCCGAGACGAGCACCTGACACAACTGCCACCCTGTCTTAGCGTAGCGCGAGTCGAGGCGGACGTCGTCGCGGTAGCGACGACGGACGCCGAGACGAGCACGTGACACCACTGCCACCCTGTCTTAGCGTAACGCGAGTCGAGGCGGACGTCTTCACGGTGGCGACGACGGAAGCCGAGACGAGCATGTGACACCACTTCCACCCTGTCTTAGCGTAACGCGAGTCGAGGCGGACGTTGTTGCGGTAGCGACGACTGAAGCCGAGACGAGCACGTGACACCACTGCCACCCTTTCTTAGCGTAACGCGAGTCGAGGCAGACGTCGTCGCGGTAGCGACGACGGACGCCGAGACGAGCACGTGACACCACTGCCAACCTGTCTTAGCGTAACGCAAGTCGAGGCGGACGTCGTCACGGTAGCGACGACGGACGCCGAGGCGAGCACCTGACACCACTGCCACCCAGTCTTAGCGTAACGCGAGTCGAGGCGGACGTCGTCACGGTAGCGACGGCGGTAGCCGAGACGAGCACGTGACACCACTGCCACCCTGTCTTAGCGTAACGCGAGTCTAGGCGGACGTCGTCGCGGTAGCGACGACGGACGCCGAGACGAGCACCTGACACAACTGCCAACCTTTCTTAGCGTAACGCGAGTCGAGGCGGACACCGTCGCGGTAGGGACGCCGGACGCCGAGACGAGCATGTGACACCACTGCCACCCTGTCTTAGCGTAACGCGAGTCGAGGCGGATGTGGTGGCGGTAGCGACGCCGGACGCCGAGACGAGCACGTGACACCACTGCCACCCTATCTTAGCATAACGCGAGTCGAGGCGGACGTCGTCGCGGTAGCGACGACGGACGCCGAGACGAGCACGTGACACCACTGCCACCCTGTCTTAGCGTAGCGCGAGTCGAGGCGGATGTCGTCGCGGTAGCGACGACGGACGCCGAGACGAGCACGTGACACCACTGCCACCCTGTCTTAGCGTAACGCGAGTCGAGGCGGACGTCGTCGCGGTAGCGACGACGGACGCCGAGACGAGCACGTGACACCACTGCCACCCTGTCTTAGCGTAGCGCGAGTCGAGGCGGACGTCGTCGCGATAGCGACGACGGACGCCGAGACGAGCACGTGACACCACTGCCACCCTGTCTTAGCGTAACGCGAGTCGAGGCAGACGTCGTCGCGGTAGCGACGACGAACGCCGAGACGAGCATGTGACACCACTGCCACCCTGTCTTAGCGTAACGCGAGTCGAGGCGGACGTCGTCGGGGTAGCGACGACGGACGCTGAGACGAGCACATGACACCACTGCCAAGCTGTCTTAGCGTAACGCGAGTCGAGGCGGGCGTCGTCGCGGTAGCGACGATGGCCGCCGAGACGAGCACGTGACACCACTGCCAACCTGTCTTAGCGTAACGCGAGTCGAGGCGGACGTCATTGCGATAGCGACAACGGAAGCCGAGACGAGCATGTGACACCACTGCTACCATGTCTTAGCGTAACGCCAGTCGAGGCGGACGTCGTCGCGGTAGCGACGACGGACGCCGAGACGAGCACCTGACACAACTGCCAACCTGCCTTAGCGTAACGCGAGTCGAGGAGGACGTCGTCGCGGTAGCGACGACGGACGCCGAGACGAGCCCGTGACACCACTGCCACCCTGTCTTAGCGTAGCGCGAGTCGAGGCGGACGTCGTCGCGGTAGCGACGACGGACGCCGAGACGAGCACGTGACACCACTGCCACCCTGTCTTAGCGTAACGCGAGTCGAGGGGGATGTCATCGCGGTAGCGACGACGGACGCCGAGATAAGCACGTGACACCATTGCCACCCTGTCTTAGCGTAACGCGGGTCAAGGCAGACGTCGTCGCGGTAGCGACGCCGGACGCCGAGACGAGCACGTGACACCACTGCCACCCTGTCTTAGCGTAACGCCAGTCGAGGCGGACGCTGTCGCGGTAGCGACGGCGGACGCCGAGACGAGCACGTGACACCACTGCCACCCTGTCTTAGCGTAACGCGAGTCGAGGCGGACGTCGTCGCCGTAGCGACGACGGACGCCGAGACGAGCACGTGACACCACTGCCACCCTGTCTTAGCGTAGCGCGAGTCGAGGCGGATGTCGTCGTGGTAGCGACGACGGACGCCGAGACAAGCACGTGACACAACTGCCACCCTGTCTTAGCGTAGCGCGAGTCGAGGCGGACGTCGTCACGGTAGCGATGACGGACGCCGAGATGAGCACGTGACACCACTGCCACCCTGTCTAAGCGTAACGCGAGTCGAGGCGGACGTCGTCGCGGTAGTTACGACGGAAGCCGAGACGAGCACGTGACACCACTGCCACCCTGTCTTAGCGTAACGCCAATCGAGGCGGACGTCGTCGCGGTAGCGACGCCGGACGCCGAGACGAGCACGTGACACCACTGCCACCCTGTCTTAGCGTAACGCGAGTCGAGGCGGACGTCGTCGCGGTAGCGACGACGGACGCCGAGACGAGCACGTGACACCACTGCCACCCTGTCTTAGCATAGCGCGAGTCGAGGCGGAAGTCGTCGTGGTAGCGACGACGGACGCCGAGACGAGCACGTGACACCACTGCCACCCTGTCTTAGCGTACGCGAGTCGAGGCGGACGTCGTCGCGGTAGCGACGACGGACGTCAAGACAAGCACGTCATACAACTGCCACCCTGTCTTAGCGTAGCGCGAGTCGAGGCGGACGTCGTCGCAGAAGCGACGACGGACGCCGAGACGAGCACGAGACACCACTGCCAACCTGTCTTAGCGTAGCGCGAGTCGAGGCGGACGTCGTCGCGGTAGCGACGACGGACGCCGAGACGAGCACGTGACACCACTGCCACCCTGTCTTAGCGTAGCGCGAGTCGAGGCGGACATCGTCGCGATAGCGACGACGGACGCCGAGACGAGCACGTGACACCACTGCCACCCTGTCTTAGCGTACCGCGAGTCGAGGCGGACGCCGTCGCGGTAGCGACGACGGACGCCGAGACGAGCACGTGACACCACTGCCACCCTGTCTTAGCGTAGCGCGAGTCGAGGCGGACGTCGTCGCGATAGCGACGACGGACGCCGAGACGAGCACGTGACACCACTGCCACCCTGTCTTAGCGTAACGCGAGTCGAGGCGGACGTCGTCGCGGTAGCGACGACGAACGCCGAGACGAGCATGTGACACCACTGCCACCCTGTCTTAGCGTAACGCGAGTCGAGGCGGACGTCGTGGCGATAGCGACGACGGAAGCCGAGACGAGCATGTGACACCACTGCTACCATGTCTTAGCGTAACGCCAGTAGAGGCGGACGTCGTCGCGGTAGCGACGACGGACGCCGAGACGAGCACCTGACACAACTGCCAACCTGTCTTAGCGTAGCGCGAGTCGAGGCGGACTTCGTCGCGGTAAAGACGACGGACGCCGAGACAAGCACGTGACACCACTGCCACCCTGTCTTAGCGTAACGCGAGTCGAGGCGGACGTATTCACGATAGCGACGACGGAAGCCGAGACGAGCATGTGACACCACTTCCACCCTGTCTTAGCGTAACGCGAGTCGAGGCGGACGTTGTTGCGGTAGCGACGACTGAAGCCGAGACGAGCACATGACACCACTGCCACCCTTTCTTAGCGTAACGCGAGTCGAGGCGGACGTCGTCGCGGTAGCGACGACGGACGCCGAGACGAGCACGTGACACCACTGCCAACCTGTCTTAGCGTAACGCAAGTCGAGGCGCACGTCGTCACGGTAGCGACGACGGACGCCGAGGCGAGCACCTGACACCACTGCCACCCTGTCTTAGCGTAACGCGAGTCGAGGCGGACGTCGTCACGGTAGCGACGGCGGTAGCCGAGACGAGCACGTGACACCACTGCCACCCTGTCTTAGCGTAACGCGAGTCTAGGCGGACGTCGTCGCGGTAGCGACGACGGACGCCGAGACGAGCACGTGACACCACTGCCAACCTGTCTTAGCGTAACGCGAGTCGAGGCGGACACCGTCGCGGTAGGGACGCCGGACGCCGAGACGAGCATGTGACACCACTGCCACCCTGTCTTAGCGTAACGCGAGTCGAGGCGGATGTGGTGGCGGTAGCGACGCCGGACGCCGAGACGAGCACGTGACACCACTGCCACCCTATCTTAGCGTAACGCGAGTCGAGGCGGACGTCGTCGCGGTAGCGACGACGGACGCCGAGACGAGCACGTGACACCACTGCCACCCTGTCTTAGCGTAGCGCGAGTCGAGGCGGATGTCGTCGCGGTAGCGACGACGGACGCCGAGACGAGCACGTGACACCACTGCCACCCTGTCTTAGCGTAACGCGAGTCGAGGCGGACGTCGTCGGGGTAGGGACGACGGACGCAGAGACGAGCACGTGACACCACTGCCACCCTGTCTTTAGCGTAGCGCGAGTCGAGGCGGACGTCGTCGCGATAGCGACGACGGACGCCGAGACGAGCACGTGACACCACTGCCACCCTGTCTTAGCGTAACGCGAGTCGAGGCGGACGTCCTCGCGGTAGCGACGACGGACGCCGAGACGAGCACGTGACACCACAGCCAACCTGTATTAGCGTAACGCGAGTCGAGGCGGACGTCGTGGCAATAGCGACGACGGAAGCCGAGACGAGCATGTGACACCACTGCTACCATGTCTTAGCGTAACGCCAGTCGAGGCGGACGTCGTCGCGGTAGCGACGACGGACGCCGAGACGAGCACCTGACACAACTGCCACCCTGTCTTAGCGTAGCGCGAGTCGAGGCGGACGTCGTCGCGGTAAAGACGACGGACGCCGAGACAAGCACGTGACACCACTGCCACCTTGTCTTAGCGTAACGCGAGTCGAGGCGGACGTCTTCACGATAGCGACGACGGAAGCCGAGACGAGCATGTGACACCACTTCCACCCTGTCTTAGCGTAACGCGAGTCGAGGCGGACGTTGTTGCGGTAGCGACGACTGAAGCCGAGACGAGCACGTGACACCACTGCCACCCTTTCTTAGCGTAACGCGAGTCGAGGCGGACGTCGTCGCGGTAGCGACGACGGACGCCGAGACGAGCACGTGACACCACTGCCAACCTGTCTTAGCGTAACGCAAGTCGAGGCGGACGTCGTCACGGTAGCGACGACGGACGCCGAGGCGAGCACCTGACACCACTGCCACCCTGTCTTAGCGTAACGCGAGTCGAGGCGGACGTCGTCACGGTAGCGACGGCGGTAGCCGAGACGAGCACGTGACACCACTGCCACCCTGTCTTAGCGTAATGCGAGTCTAGGCGGACGTCGTCGCGGTAGCGACGACGGACGCCGAGACGAGCACATGACACCACTGCCAACCTGTCTTAGCGTAACGCGAGTCGAGGCGGACACCATCGCGGTAGGGACGCCGGACGCCGAGACGAGCATGTGACACCACTGCCACCCTGTCTTAGCGTAACGCGAGTCGAGGCGGATGTGGTGGCGGTAGCGACGCCGGACGCCGAGACGAGCACGTGACACCACTGCCACCCTATCTTAGCGTAACGCGAGTCGAGGCGGACGTCGTCGCGGTAGCGACGACGGACGCCGAGACGAGCACGTGACACCACTGCCACCCTGTCTTAGCGTAGCCCGAGTCGAGGCGGATGTCGTCGCGGTAGCGACGACGGACGCCGAGACGAGCACGTGACACCACTGCCACCCTGTCTTAGCGTAACGCGAGTCGAGGCGGACGTCGTCGGGGTAGGGACGACGGACGCAGAGACGAGCACGTGACACCACTGCCACCCTGTCTTTAGCGTAGCGCGAGTCGAGGCGGACGTCGTCGCGATAGCGACGACGGACGCCGAGACGAGCACGTGACACCACTGCCACCCTGTCTTAGCGTAATGCGAGTCGAGGCGGATGTCGTCGCGGTAGCGACGACGGACGCCGAGACGAGCACGTGACACCACTGCCAACCTGTATTAGCGTAACGCGAGTCGAGGCGGACGTCGTGGCAATAGCGACGACGGAAGCCGAGACGAGCATGTGACACCACTGCTACCATGTCTTAGCGTAACGCCAGTCGAGGCGGACGTCGTCGCGGTAGCGACGACGGACGCCGAGACGAGCACCTGACACAACTGCCACCCTGTCTTAGCGTAGCGCGAGTCGAGGCGGACGTCGTCGCGGTAGCGACGACGGACGCCGAGACGAGCACGTGACACCACTGCCACCCTGTCTTAGCGTAACGCGAGTCGAGGCGGACGTCTTCACGGTGGGGACGACGGAAGCCGAGACGAGCATGTGACACCACTTCCACCCTGTCTTAGCGTAACGCGAGTCGAGGCGGACGTTGTTGCGGTAGCGACGACTGAAGCCGAGACGAGCACGTGACACCACTGCTACCCTTTCTTAGCGTAACGCGAGTCGAGGCAGACGTCGTCGCGGTAGCGACGACGGACGCCGAGACGAGCACGTGACACCACTGCCAACCTGTCTTAGCGTAACGCAAGTCGAGGCGGACGTCGTCACGGTAGCGACGACGGACGCCGAGGCGAGCACCTGACACCACTGCCACCCTGTCTTAGCGTAACGCGAGTCGAGGCGGACGTCGTCACGGTAGCGACGGCGGTAGCCGAGACGAGCACGTGACACCACTGCCACCCTGTCTTAGCGTAACGCGAGTCTAGGCGGACGTCGTCGCGGTAGCGACGACGGACGCCGAGACGAGCACGTGACACCACTGCCAACCTTTCTTAGCGTAACGCGAGTCGAGGCGGACACCGTCGCGGTAGGGACGCCGGACGCCGAGACGAGCATGTGACACCACTGCCACCCTGTCTTAGCGTAACGCGAGTCGAGGCGGATGTGGTGGCGGTAGCGACGCCGGACGCCGAGACGAGCACGTGACACCACTGCCACCCTATCTTAGCGTAACGCGCGTCGAGGCAGACGTCGTCGCGGTAGCGACGACGGACGCCGAGACGAGCACGTGACACCACTGCCACCCTGTCTTAGCGTAGCGCGAGTCGAGGCGGATGTCGTCGCGGTAGCGACGACGGACGCCGAGACGAGCACGTGACACCACTGCCACCCTGTCTTAGCGTAACGCGAGTCGAGGCGGACGTCGTCGCGGTAGCGACGACGGACGCCGAGACGAGCACGTGACACCACTGCCACCCTGTCTTAGCGTAGCGCGAGTCGAGGCGGACGTCGTCGCGATAGCGACGACGGACGCCGAGACGAGCACGTGACACCACTGCCACCCTGTCTTAGCGTAACGCGAGTCGAGGCGGACGTCGTCGCGGTAGTGACGACGAACGCCGAGACGAGCATGTGACACCACTGCCACCCTGTCTTAGCGTAACGCGAGTCGAGGCGGACGTCGTCGGGGGTAGCGACGACGGACGCTGAGACGAGCACGTGACACCACTGCCAAGCTGTCTTAGCGTAACGCGAGTCGAGGCGGGCGTCGTCGCGGTAGCGACGATGGCCGCCGAGACGAGCACGTGACACCACTGCCAACCTGTCTTAGCGTAACGCGAGTCGAGGCGGACGTCATTGCGATAGCGACAACGGAAGCCGAGACGAGCATGTGACACCACTGCTACCATGTCTTAGCGTAACGCCAGTCGAGGCGGACGTCGTCGCGGTAGCGACGACAGACGCCGAGACGAGCACCTGACACAACTGCCAACCTGCCTTAGCGTAACGCGAGTCGAGGAGGACGTCGTCGCGGTAGCGACGACGGACGCCGAGACGAGCCCGTGACACCACTGCCACCCTGTCTTAGCGTAGCGCGAGTCGAGGCGGACGTCGTCGCGGTAGCGACGACGGACGCCGAGACGAGCACGTGACACCACTGCCACCCTGTCTTAGCGTAACGCGAGTCGAGGTGGACGTCATCGCGGTAGCGACGACGGACGCCGAGATGAGCACGTGACACCATTGCCACCCTGTCTTAGCGTAACGCGGGTCAAGGCAGACGTCGTCGCGGTAGCGACGCCGGACGCCGAGACGAGCACGTGACACCACTGCCACCCTGTCTTAGCGTAACGCGAGTCGAGGCGGACGTCGTCGCGGTAGCGACGACGGACGCCGAGACGAGCACGTGACACCACTGCCACCCTGTCTTAGCATAGCGCGAGTCGAGGCGGAAGTCGTCGTGGTAGCGACGACGGACGCCGAGACGAGCACGTGACACCACTGCCACCCTGTCTTAGCGTACGCGAGTCGAGGCGGACGTCGTCGCGGTAGCGACGACGGACGTCGAGACAAGCACGTCATACAACTGCCACCCTGTCTTAGCGTAGCGCGAGTCGAGGCGGACGTCGTCGCAGAAGCGACGACGGACGCCGAGACGAGCACGAGACACCACTGCCAACCTGTCTTAGCGTAGCCGCGAGTCGAGGCGGACGTCGTCGCGGTAGCGACGACGGACGCCGAGACGAGCACGTGACACCACTGCCACCCTGTCTTAGCGTAGCGCGAGTCGAGGCGGACATCGTCGCGATAGCGACGACGGACGCCGAGACGAGCACGTGACACCACTGCCACCCTGTCTTAGCGTAACGCGAGTCGAGGCGGACACCGTCGCGGTAGCGACGACGGACGCCGAGACGAGCACGTGACACCACTGCCACCCTGTCTTAGCGTAGCGCGAGTCGAGGCGGACGTCGTCGCGATAGCGACGACGGACGCCGAGACGAGCACGTGACACCACTGCCACCCTGTCTTAGCGTAACGCGAGTCGAGGCGGACGTCGTCGCGGTAGCGACGACGAACGCCGAGACGAGCATGTGACACCACTGCCACCCTGTCTTAGCGTAACGCGAGTCGAGGCGGACGTCGTGGCGATAGCGACGACGGAAGCCGAGACGAGCATGTGACACCACTGCTACCATGTCTTAGCGTAACGCCAGTAGAGGCGGACGTCGTCGCGGTAGCGACGACGGACGCCGAGACGAGCACCTGACACAACTGCCAACCTGTCTTAGCGTAGCGCGAGTCGAGGCGGACGTCGTCGCGGTAAAGACGACGGACGCCGAGACAAGCACGTGACACCACTGCCACCCTGTCTTAGCGTAACGCGAGTCGAGGCGGACGTATTCACGATAGCGACGACGGAAGCCGAGACGAGCATGTGACACCACTTCCACCCTGTCTTAGCGTAACGCGAGTCGAGGCGGACGTTGTTGCGGTAGCGACGACTGAAGCCGAGACGAGCACATGACACCACTGCCACCCTTTCTTAGCGTAACGCGAGTCGAGGCGGACGTCGTCGCGGTAGCGACGACGGACACCGAGACGAGCACGTGACACCACTGCCAACCTGTCTTAGCGTAACGCAAGTCGAGGCGCACGTCGTCACGGTAGCGACGACGGACGCCGAGGCGAGCACCTGACACCACTGCCACCCTGTCTTAGCGTAACGCGAGTCGAGGCGGACGTCGTCACGGTAGCGACGGCGGTAGCCGAGACGAGCACGTGACACCACTGCCACCCTGTCTTAGCGTAACGCGAGTCTAGGCGGACGTTGTCGCGGTAGCGACGACGGACGCCGAGACGAGCACGTGACACCACTGCCAACCTGTCTTAGCGTAACGCGAGTCGAGGCGGACACCGTCGCGGTAGGGACGCCGGACGCCGAGACGAGCATGTGACACCACTGCCACCCTGTCTTAGCGTAACGCGAGTCGAGGCGGATGTGGTGGCGGTAGCGACGCCGGACGCCGAGACGAGCACGTGACACCACTGCCACCCTATCTTAGCGTAACGCGAGTCGAGGCGGACGTCGTCGCGGTAGCGACGACGGACGCCGAGACGAGCACGTGACACCACTGCCACCCTGTCTTAGCGTAGCGCGAGTCGAGGCGGATGTCGTCGCGGTAGCGACGACGGACGCCGAGACGAGCACGTGACACCACTGCCACCCTGTCTTAGCGTAACGCGAGTCGAGGCGGACGTCGTCGGGGTAGGGACGACGGACGCAGAGACGAGCACGTGACACCACTGCCACCCTGTCTTTAGCGTAGCGCGAGTCGAGGCGGACGTCGTCGCGATAGCGACGACGGACGCCGAGACGAGCACGTGACACCACTGCCACCCTGTCTTAGCGTAACGCGAGTCGAGGCGGACGTCCTCGCGGTAGCGACGACGGACGCCGAGACGAGCACGTGACACCACAGCCAACCTGTATTAGCGTAACGCGAGTCGAGGCGGACGTCGTGGCAATAGCGACGACGGAAGCCGAGACAAGCATGTGACACCACTGCTACCATGTCTTAGCATAACGCCAGTCGAGGCGGACGTCGTCGCGGTAGCGACGACGGACGCCGAGACGAGCACCTGACACAACTGCCACCCTGTCTTAGCGTAGCGCGAGTCGAGGCGGACGTCGTCGCGGTAAAGACGACGGACGCCGAGACAAGCACGTGACACCACTGCCACCCTGTCTTAGCGTAACGCGAGTCGAGGCGGACGTCTTCACGATAGCGACGACGGAAGCCGAGACGAGCATGTGACACCACTTCCACCCTGTCTTAGCGTAACGCGAGTCGAGGCGGACGTTGTTGCGGTAGCGACGACTGAAGCCGAGACGAGCACGTGACACCACTGCCACCCTTTCTTAGCGTAACGCGAGTCGAGGCGGACGTCGTCGCGGTAGCGACGACGGACGCCGAGACGAGCACGTGACACCACTGCCAACCTGTCTTAGCGTAACGCAAGTCGAGGCGGACGTCGTCACGGTAGCGACGACGGACGCCGAGGCGAGCACCTGACACCACTGCCACCCTGTCTTAGCGTAACGCGAGTCGAGGCGGACGTCGTCACGGTAGCGACAGCGGTAGCCGAGACGAGCACGTGACACCACTGCCACCCTGTCTTAGCGTAACGCGAGTCTAGGCGGACGTCGTCGCGGTAGCGACGACGGACGCCGAGACGAGCACGTGACACCACTGCCAACCTGTCTTAGCGTAACGCGAGTCGAGGCGGACACCGTCGCGGTAGGGACGCCGGACGCCGAGACGAGCATGTGACACCACTGCCACCCTGTCTTAGCGTAACGCGAGTCGAGGCGGATGTGGTGGCGGTAGCGACGCCGGACGCCGAGACGAGCACGTGACACCACTGCCACCCTATCTTAGCGTAACGCGAGTCGAGGCGGACGTCGTCGCGGTAGCGACGACGGACGCCGAGACGAGCACGTGACACCACTGCCACCCTGTCTTAGCGTAGCGCGAGTCGAGGCGGATGTCGTCGCGGTAGCGACGACGGACGCCGAGACGAGCACGTGACACCACTGCCACCCTGTCTTAGCGTAACGCGAGTCGAGGCGGACGTTGTCGGGGTAGGGACGACGGACGCAGAGACGAGCACGTGACACCACTGCCACCCTGTCTTTAGCGTAGCGCGAGTCGAGGCGGACGTCGTCGCGATAGCGACGACGGACGCCGAGACGAGCACGTGACACCACTGCCACCCTGTCTTAGCGTAACGCGAGTCGAGGCGGACGTCGTCGCGGTAGCGACGACGGACGCCGAGACGAGCACGTGACACCACTGCCACCCTGTCTTAGCATAGCGCGAGTCGAGGCGGAAGTCGTCGTGGTAGCGACGACCGACGCCGAGACGAGCACGTGACACCACTGCCACCCTGTCTTAGCGTACGCGAGTCGAGGCGGACGTCGTCGCGGTAGCGACGACGGACGTCGAGACAAGCACGTCATACAACTGCCACCCTGTCTTAGCGTAGCGCGAGTCGAGGCGGACGTCGTCGCAGAAGCGACGACGGACGCCGAGACGAGCACGAGACACCACTGCCAACCTGTCTTAGCGTAGCGCGAGTCGAGGCGGACGTCGTCGCGGTAGCGACGACGGACGCCGAGACGAGCACGTGACACCACTGCCACCCTGTCTTAGCGTAGCGCGAGTCGAGGCGGACATCGTCGCGATAGCGACGACGGACGCCGAGACGAGCACGTGACACCACTGCCACCCTGTCTTAGCGTAACGCGAGTCGAGGCGGACGCCGTCGCGGTAGCGACGACGGACGCCGAGACGAGCACGTGACACCACTGCCACCCTGTCTTAGCGTAGCGCGAGTCGAGGCGGACGTCGTCGCGATAGCGACGACGGACGCCGAGACGAGCACGTGACACCACTGCCACCCTGTCTTAGCGTAACGCGAGTCGAGGCGGACGTCGTCGCGGTAGCGACGACGAACGCCGAGACGAGCATGTGACACCACTGCCACCCTGTCTTAGCGTAACGCGAGTCGAGGCGGACGTCGTGGCGATAGCGACGACGGAAGCCGAGACGAGCATGTGACACCACTGCTACCATGTCTTAGCGTAACGCCAGTAGAGGCGGACGTCGTCGCGGTAGCGACGACGGACGCCGAGACGAGCACCTGACACAACTGCCAACCTGTCTTAGCGTAGCGCGAGTCGAGGCGGACGTCGTCGCGGTAAAGACGACGGACGCCGAGACAAGCACGTGACACCACTGCCACCCTGTCTTAGCGTAACGCGAGTCGAGGCGGACGTATTCACGATAGCGACGACGGAAGCCGAGACGAGCATGTGACACCACTTCCACCCTGTCTTAGCGTAACGCGAGTCGAGGCGGACGTTGTTGCGGTAGCGACGACTGAAGCCGAGACGAGCACATGACACCACTGCCACCCTTTCTTAGCGTAACGCGAGTCGAGGCGGACGTCGTCGCGGTAGCGACGACGGACGCCGAGACGAGCACGTGACACCACTGCCAACCTGTCTTAGCGTAACGCAAGTCGAGGCGCACGTCGTCACGGTAGCGACGGCGGTAGCCGAGACGAGCACGTGACACCACTGCCACCCTTTCTTAGCGTAACGCGAGTCGAGGCGGACGTCGTCACGGTAGCGACGGCGGTAGCCGAGACGAGCACGTGACACCACTGCCACCCTGTCTTAGCGTAACGCGAGTCTAGGCGGACGTCGTCGCGGTAGCGACGACGGACGCCGAGACGAGCACGTGACACCACTGCCAACCTGTCTTAGCGTAACGCGAGTCGAGGCGGACACCGTCGCGGTAGGGACGCCGGACGCCGAGACGAGCATGTGACACCACTGCCACCCTGTCTTAGCGTAACGCGAGTCGAGGCGGATGTGGTGGCGGTAGCGACGCCGGACGCCGAGACGAGCACGTGACACCACTGCCACCCTATCTTAGCGTAACGCGAGTCGAGGCGGACGTCGTCGCGGTAGCGACGACGGACGCCGAGACGAGCACGTGACACCACTGCCACCCTGTCTTAGCGTAGCGCGAGTCGAGGCGGATGTCGTCGCGGTAGCGACGACGGACGCCGAGACGAGCACGTGACACCACTGCCACCCTGTCTTAGCGTAACGCGAGTCGAGGCGGACGTCGTCGGGGTAGGGACGACGGACGCAGAGACGAGCACGTGACACCACTGCCACCCTGTCTTTAGCGTAGCGCGAGTCGAGGCGGACGTCGTCGCGATAGCGACGACGGACGCCGAGACGAGCACGTGACACCACTGCCACCCTGTCTTAGCGTAACGCGAGTCGAGGCGGACGTCCTCGCGGTAGCGACGACGGACGCCGAGACGAGCACGTGACACCACAGCCAACCTGTATTAGCGTAACGCGAGTCGAGGCGGACGTCGTGGCAATAGCGACGACAGAAGCCGAGACGAGCATGTGACACCACTGCTACCATGTCTTAGCGTAACGCCAGTCGAGGCGGACGTCGTCGCGGTAGCGACGACGGACGCCGAGACGAGCACCTGACACAACTGCCACCCTGTCTTAGCGTAGCGCGAGTCGAGGCGGACGTCGTCGCGGTAAAGACGACGGACGCCGAGACAAGCACGTGACACCACTGCCACCCTGTCTTAGCGTAACGCGAGTCGAGGCGGACGTCTTCACGATAGCGACGACGGAAGCCGAGACGAGCATGTGACACCACTTCCACCCTGTCTTAGCGTAACGCGAGTCGAGGCGGACGTTGTTGCGGTAGCGACGACTGAAGCCGAGACGAGCACGTGACACCACTGCCACCCTTTCTTAGCGTAACGCGAGTCGAGGCGGACGTCGTCGCGGTAGCGACGACGGACGCCGAGACGAGCACGTGACACCACTGCCAACCTGTCTTAGCGTAACGCAAGTCGAGGCGGACGTCGTCACGGTAGCGACGACGGACGCCGAGGCGAGCACCTGACACCACTGCCACCCTGTCTTAGCGTAACGCGAGTCGAGGCGGACGTCGTCACGGTAGCGACGGCGGTAGCCGAGACGAGCACGTGACACCACTGCCACCCTGTCTTAGCGTAACGCGAGTCTAGGCGGACGTCGTCGCGGTAGCGACGACGGACGCCGAGACGAGCACGTGACACCACTGCCAACCTGTCTTAGCGTAACGCGAGTCGAGGCGGACACCGTCGCGGTAGGGACGCCGGACGCCGAGACGAGCATGTGACACCACTGCCACCCTGTCTTAGCGTAACGCGAGTCGAGGCGGATGTGGTGGCGGTAGCGACGCCGGACGCCGAGACGAGCACGTGACACCACTGCCACCCTATCTTAGCGTAACGCGAGTCGAGGCGGACGTCGTCGCGGTAGCGACGACGGACGCCGAGACGAGCACGTGACACCACTGCCACCCTGTCTTAGCGTAGCGCGAGTCGAGGCGGATGTCGTCGCGGTAGCGACGACGGACGCCGAGACGAGCACGTGACACCACTGCCACCCTGTCTTAGCGTAACGCGAGTCGAGGCGGACGTCGTCGGGGTAGGGACGACGGACGCAGAGACGAGCACGTGACACCACTGCCACCCTGTCTTTAGCGTAGCGCGAGTCGAGGCGGACGTCGTCGCGATAGCGACGACGGACGCCGAGACGAGCACGTGACACCACTGCCACCCTGTCTTAGCGTAACGCGAGTCGAGGCGGACGTCGTCGCGGTAGCGACGACGGACGCCGAGACGAGCACGTGACACCACTGCCACCCTGTCTTAGCATAGCGCGAGTCGAGGCGGAAGTCGTCGTGGTAGCGACGACGGACGCCGAGACGAGCACGTGACACCACTGCCACCCTGTCTTAGCGTACGCGAGTCGAGGCGGACGTCGTCGCGGTAGCGACGACGGACGTCGAGACAAGCACGTCATACAACTGCCACCCTGTCTTAGCGTAGCGCGAGTCGAGGCGGACGTCGTCGCAGAAGCGACGACGGACGCCGAGACGAGCACGAGACACCACTGCCAACCTGTCTTAGCGTAGCGCGAGTCGAGGCGGACGTCGTCGCGGTAGCGACGACGGACGCCGAGACGAGCACGTGACACCACTGCCACCCTGTCTTAGCGTAGCGCGAGTCGAGGCGGACATCGTCGCGATAGCGACGACGGACGCCGAGACGAGCACGTGACACCACTGCCACCCTGTCTTAGCGTAACGCGAGTCGAGGCGGACGCCGTCGCGGTAGCGACGACGGACGCCGAGACGAGCACGTGACACCACTGCCACCCTGTCTTAGCGTAGCGCGAGTCGAGGCGGACGTCGTCGCGATAGCGACGACGGACGCCGAGACGAGCACGTGACACCACTGCCACCCTGTCTTAGCGTAACGCGAGTCGAGGCGGACGTCGTCGCGGTAGCGACGACGAACGCCGAGACGAGCATGTGACACCACTGCCACCCTGTCTTAGCGTAACGCGAGTCGAGGCGGACGTCGTGGCGATAGCGACGACGGAAGCCGAGACGAGCATGTGACACCACTGCTACCATGTCTTAGCGTAACGCCAGTAGAGGCGGACGTCGTCGCGGTAGCGACGACGGACGCCGAGACGAGCACCTGACACAACTGCCAACCTGTCTTAGCGTAGCGCGAGTCGAGGCGGACGTCGTCGCGGTAAAGACGACGGACGCCGAGACAAGCACGTGACACCACTGCCACCCTGTCTTAGCGTAACGCGAGTCGAGGCGGACGTATTCACGATAGCGACGACGGAAGCCGAGACGAGCATGTGACACCACTTCCACCCTGTCTTAGCGTAACGCGAGTCGAGGCGGACGTTGTTGCGGTAGCGACGACTGAAGCCGAGACGAGCACATGACACCACTGCCACCCTTTCTTAGCGTAACGCGAGTCGAGGCGGACGTCGTCGCGGTAGCGACGACGGACGCCGAGACGAGCACGTGACACCACTGCCAACCTGTCTTAGCGTAACGCAAGTCGAGGCGCACGTCGTCACGGTAGCGACGGCGGTAGCCGAGACGAGCACGTGACACCACTGCCACCCTTTCTTAGCGTAACGCGAGTCGAGGCGGACGTCGTCACGGTAGCGACGGCGGTAGCCGAGACGAGCACGTGACACCACTGCCACCCTGTCTTAGCGTAACGCGAGTCTAGGCGGACGTCGTCGCGGTAGCGACGACGGACGCTGAGACGAGCACGTGACACCACTGCCAACCTGTCTTAGCGTAACGCGAGTCGAGGCGGACACCGTCGCGGTAGGGACGCCGGACGCCGAGACGAGCATGTGACACCACTGCCACCCTGTCTTAGCGTAACGCGAGTCGAGGCGGATGTGGTGGCGGTAGCGACGCCGGACGCCGAGACGAGCACGTGACACCACTGCCACCCTATCTTAGCGTAACGCGAGTCGAGGCGGACGTCGTCGCGGTAGCGACGACGGACGCCGAGACGAGCACGTGACACCACTGCCACCCTGTCTTAGCGTAGCGCGAGTCGAGGCGGATGTCGTCGCGGTAGCGACGACGGACGCCGAGACGAGCACGTGACACCACTGCCACCCTGTCTTAGCGTAACGCGAGTCGAGGCGGACGTCGTCGGGGTAGGGACGACGGACGCAGAGACGAGCACGTGACACCACTGCCACCCTGTCTTTAGCGTAGCGCGAGTCGAGGCGGACGTCGTCGCGATAGCGACGACGGACGCCGAGACGAGCACGTGACACCACTGCCACCCTGTCTTAGCGTAACGCGAGTCGAGGCGGACGTCCTCGCGGTAGCGACGACGGACGCCGAGACGAGCACGTGACACCACAGCCAACCTGTATTAGCGTAACGCGAGTCGAGGCGGACGTCGTGGCAATAGCGACGACGGAAGCCGAGACGAGCATGTGACACCACTGCTACCATGTCTTAGCGTAACGCCAGTCGAGGCGGACGTCGTCGCGGTAGCGACGACGGACGCCGAGACGAGCACCTGACACAACTGCCACCCTGTCTTAGCGTAGCGCGAGTCGAGGCGGACGTCGTCGCGGTAAAGACGACGGACGCCGAGACAAGCACGTGACACCACTGCCACCCTGTCTTAGCGTAACGCGAGTCGAGGCGGACGTCTTCACGATAGCGACGACGGAAGCCGAGACGAGCATGTGACACCACTTCCACCCTGTCTTAGCGTAACGCGAGTCGAGGCGGACGTTGTTGCGGTAGCGACGACTGAAGCCGAGACGAGCACGTGACACCACTGCCACCCTTTCTTAGCGTAACGCGAGTCGAGGCGGACGTCGTCGCGGTAGCGACGACGGACGCCGAGACGAGCACGTGACACCACTGCCAACCTGTCTTAGCGTAACGCAAGTCGAGGCGGACGTCGTCACGGTAGCGACGACGGACGCCGAGGCGAGCACCTGACACCACTGCCACCCTGTCTTAGCGTAACGCGAGTCGAGGCGGACGTCGTCACGGTAGCGACGGCGGTAGCCGAGACGAGCACGTGACACCACTGCCACCCTGTCTTAGCGTAACGCGAGTCTAGGCGGACGTCGTCGCGGTAGCGACGACGGACGCCGAGACGAGCACGTGACACCACTGCCAACCTGTCTTAGCGTAACGCGAGTCGAGGCGGACACCGTCGCGGTAGGGACGCCGGACGCCGAGACGAGCATGTGACACCACTGCCACCCTGTCTTAGCGTAACGCGAGTCGAGGCGGATGTGGTGGCGGTAGCGACGCCGAGACGAGCACGTGACACCACTGCCACCCTATCTTAGCGTAACGCGAGTCGAGGCGGACGTCGTCGCGGTAGCGACGACGGACGCCGAGACGAGCACGTGACACCACTGCCACCCTGTCTTAGCGTAGCGCGAGTCGAGGCGGAAGTCGTCGCGGTAGCGACGACGGACGCCGAGACGAGCACGTGACACCACTGCCACCCTGTCTTAGCGTAACGCGAGTCGAGGCGGACGTCGTCGGGGTAGGGACGACGGACGCAGAGACGAGCACGTGACACCACTGCCACCCTGTCTTTAGCGTAGCGCGAGTTGAGGCGGACGTCGTCGCGATAGCGACGACGGACGCCGAGACGAGCACGTGACACCACTGCCACCCTGTCTTAGCGTAACGCGAGTCGAGGCGGACGTCGTCGCGGTAGCGACGACGGACGCCGAGACGAGCACGTGACACCACTGCCAACCTGTATTAGCGTAACGCGAGTCGAGGCGGACGTCGTGGCAATAGCGACGACGGAAGCCGAGACGAGCATGTGACACCACTGCTACCATGTCTTAGCGTAACGCCAGTCGAGGCGGACGTCGTCGCGGTAGCGACGACGGACGCCGAGACGAGCACCTGACACAACTGCCACCCTGTCTTAGCGTAGCGCGAGTCGAGGCGGACGTCGTCGCGGTAGCGACGACGGACGCCGAGACGAGCACGTGACACCACTGCCACCCTGTCTTAGCGTAACGCGAGTCGAGGCGGACGTCTTCACGGTGGCGACGACGGAAGCCGAGACGAGCATGTGACACCACTTCCACCCTGTCTTAGCGTAACGCGAGTCGAGGCGGACGTTGTTGCGGTAGCGACGACTGAAGCCGAGACGAGCACGTGACACCACTGCTACCCTTTCTTAGCGTAACGCGAGTCGAGGCAGACGTCGTCGCGGTAGCGACGACGGACGCCGAGACGAGCACGTGACACCACTGCCAACCTGTCTTAGCGTAACGCAAGTCGAGGCGGACGTCGTCACGGTAGCGACGACGGACGCCGAGGCGAGCACCTGACACCACTGCCACCCTGTCTTAGCGTAACGCGAGTCGAGGCGGACGTCGTCACGGTAGCGACGGCGGTAGCCGAGACGAGCACGTGACACCACTGCCACCCTGTCTTAGCGTAACGCGAGTCTAGGCGGACGTCGTCGCGGTAGCGACGACGGACGCCGAGACGAGCACGTGACACCACTGCCAACCTTTCTTAGCGTAACGCGAGTCGAGGCGGACACCGTCGCGGTAGGGACGCCGGACGCCGAGACGAGCATGTGACACCACTGCCACCCTGTCTTAGCGTAACGCGAGTCGAGGCGGATGTGGTGGCGGTAGCGACGCCGGACGCCGAGACGAGCACGTGACACCACTGCCACCCTATCTTAGCGTAACGCGAGTCGAGGCAGACGTCGTCGCGGTAGCGACGACGGACGCCGAGACGAGCACGTGACACCACGGCCACCCTGTCTTAGCGTAGCGCGAGTCGAGGCGGATGTCGTCGCGGTAGCGACGACGGACGCCGAGACGAGCACGTGACACCACTGCCACCCTGTCTTAGCGTAACGCGAGTCGAGGCGGACGTCGTCGCGGTAGCGACGACGGACGCCGAGACGAGCACGTGACACCACTGCCACCCTGTCTTAGCGTAGCGCGAGTCGAGGCGGACGTCGTCGCGATAGCGACGACGGACGCCGAGACGAGCACGTGACACCACTGCCACCCTGTCTTAGCGTAACGCGAGTCGAGGCGGACGTCGTCGCGGTAGCGACGACGAACGCCGAGACGAGCATGTGACACCACTGCCACCCTGTCTTAGCGTAACGCGAGTCGAGGCGGACGTCGTCGGGGTAGCGACGACGGACGCTGAGACGAGCACGTGACACCACTGCAAAGCTGTCTTAGCGTAACGCGAGTCGAGGCGGGCGTCGTCGCGGTAGCGACGATGGCCGCCGAGACGAGCACGTGACACCACTGCCACCCTGTCTTAGCGTAACGCGAGTCGAGGCGGACGTCATTGCGATAGTGACAACGGAAGCCGAGACGAGCATGTGACACCACTGCTACCATGTCTTAGCGTAACGCCAGTCGAGGCGGACGTCGTCGCGGTAGCGACGACAGACGCCGAGACGAGCACCTGACACAACTGCCAACCTGCCTTAGCGTAACGCGAGTCGAGGAGGACGTCGTCGCGGTAGCGACGACGGACGCCGAGACGAGCCCGTGACACCACTGCCACCCTGTCTTAGCGTAGCGCGAGTCGAGGCGGACGTCGTCGCGGTAGCGACGACGGACGCCGAGACGAGCACGTGACACCACTGCCACCCTGTCTTAGCGTAACGCGAGTCGAGGTGGACGTCATCGCGGTAGCGACGACGGACGCCGAGATGAGCACGTGACACCATTGCCACCCTGTCTTAGCGTAACGCGGGTCAAGGCAGACGTCGTCGCGGTAGCGACGCCGGACGCCGAGACGAGCACGTGACACCACTGCCACCCTGTCTTAGCGTAACGCCAGTCGAGGCGGACGCTGTCGCGGTAGCGACGGCGGACGCCGAGACGAGCACGTGACACCACTGCCACCCTGTCTTAGCGTAACGCGAGTCGAGGCGGACGTCGTCGCCGTAGCGACGACGGACGCCGAGACGAGCACGTGACACCACTGCCACCCTGTCTTAGCGTAGCGCGAGTCGAGGCGGATGTCGTCGTGGTAGCGACGACGGACGTCGAGACAAGCACGTGACACAACTGCCACCCTGTCTTAGCGTAGCGCGAGTCGAGGCGGACGTCGTCACGGTAGCGACGACGGAAGCCGAGATGAGCACGTGACACCACTGCCACCCTGTCTTAGCGTAGCACGAGTCGAGGCGGACGTCGTCGCTGTAGCAACGACGGACGCCGAGACGAGAACGGGACACCACTGCCACACTGTCTTAGCGTAACGCGAGTCGAGGCGGACGTCGTCACAGTAGCGACGACGGAAGCCGAGACGAGCACGTGACACCACTTCCACCCTGTCTTAGCGTAACGCGAGTCGAGGCGGACGTCGTCGCGGTAGTTACGACGGAAGCCGAGACGAGCACGTGACACCACTGCCACCCTGTCTTAGCGTAACGCCAATCGAGGCGGACGTCGTCGCAGTAGCGACGCCGGACGCCGAGACGAGCACGTGACACCACTGCCACCCTGTCTTAGCGTAACGCGAGTCGAGGCGGACGTCGTCGCGGTAGCGACGACGGACGCCGAGACGAGCACGTGACACCACTGCCACCCTGTCTTAGCGTAGCGCGAGTCGAGGCGGAAGTCGTCGTGGTAGCGACGACGGACGCCGAGACGAGCACGTGACACCACTGCCACCCTGTCTTAGCGTACGCGAGTCGAGGCGGACGTCGTCGCGGTAGCGACGACGGACGTCGAGACAAGCACGTCATACAACTGCCACCCTGTCTTAGCGTAGCGCGAGTCGAGGCGGACGTCGTCGCGGAAGCGACGACGGACGCCGAGACGAGCACGAGACACCACTGCCAACCTGTCTTAGCGTAACGCGAGTCGAGGCGGACGTCGTCGCGGTAGCAACGACGGACGCCGAGACGAGAACGTGACACCACTGCCACCCTGTCTTAGCGTAACGCGAGTCAAGGCAGACGTTGTCACGGTAGCGACGCCGGACACCGAGACGAGCACGTGACACCACTGCCACCCTGTCTTAGCGTAGAGCGAGTCGAGGCGGACGTCGTCGCGATAGCGACGACGGACGCCGAGACGAGCACGTGACACCACTGCCACCCTGTCTTAGCATAACGCGAGTCGAGGCGGACGTCGTCGCGGTAGCGACGACGAACGCCGAGACGAGCATGTGACACCACTGCCACCCTGTCTTAGCGTAACGCGAGTCGAGGCGGACGTCGTCGCGGTAGCGACGACGAACGCCGAGACGAGCATGTGACACCACTGCCACCCTGTCTTAGCGTAACGCGAGTCGAGGCGGACGTCGTGGCGATAGCGACGACGGAAGCCGAGACGAGCATGTGACACCACTCCTACCATGTCTTAGCGTAACGCCAGTCGAGGCGGACGTCGTCGCGGTAGCGACGACGGACGCCGAGACGAGCACCTGACACAACTGCCACCCTGTCTTAGCGTAGCGCGAGTCGAGGCGGACGTCGTCGCGGTAGCGACGACGGATGCCGAGACGAGCACGTGACACCACTGCCACCCTGTCTTAGCGTAACGCGAGTCGAGGCAGACGTCTTCACGGTAGCGACGACGGAAGCCGAGACGAGCATGTGACACCACTTCCACCCTGTCTTAGCGTAACACGAGTCGAGGCAGACGTTGTTGCGGTAGCGACGACTGAAGCCGAGACGAGCACGTGACACCACTGCCACCCTTTCTTAGCGTAACGCGAGTCGAGGCAGACGTCGTCGCGGTAGCGACGACGGACGCCGAGACGAGCACGTGACACCACTGCCAACCTGTCTTAGCGTAACGCAAGTCGAGGCGGACGTCGTCACGGTAGCGACGACGGACGCCGAGGCGAGCACCTGACACCACTGCCACCCTGTCTTAGCGTAACGCGAGTCGAGGCGGACGTCGTCACGGTAGCGACGGCGGTAGCCGAGACGAGCACGTGACACCACTGCCACCCTGTCTTAGCGTAACGCGAGTCTAGGCGGACGTCGTCGCGGTAGCGACGACGGACGCCGAGACGAGCACGTGACACCACTGCCAACCTGTCTTAGCGTAACGCGAGTCGAGGCGGACGTCGTCGCGGTAGGGACGCCGGACGCCGAGACGAGCAGGTGACACCACTGCCACCCTGTCTTAGCGTAACGCGAGTCGAGGCGGATGTGGTGGCGGTAGCGACGCCGGACGCCGAGACGAGCACGTGACACCACTGCCACCCTATCTTAGCGTAACGCGAGTCGAGGCGGACGTCGTCGCGGTAGCGACGACGGACGCCGAGATGAGCACGTGACACCACTGCCACCCTGTCTTAGCGTAGCGCTAGTCGAGGCGGATGTCGTCGCGGTAGCGACGACGGACGCCGAGACGAGCACGTGACACCACTGCCACCCTGTCTTAGCGTAACGCGAGTCGAGGCGGACGTCGTCGCGGTAGCGACGACGGACGCCGAGACGAGCACATGACACCACTGCCACCCTGTCTTAGCGTAGCGCGAGTCGAGGCGGACGTCGTCGCGATAGCGACGACGGACGCCGAGACGAGCACGTGACACCACTGCCACCCTGTCTTAGCGTAACGCGAGTCGAGGCGGACGTCGTCGCGGTAGCGACGACGAACGCCGAGACGAGCATGTGACACCACTGCCACCCTGTCTTAGCGTAACGCGAGTCGAGGCGGACGTCGTCGGGGTAGCGACGACGGACGCTGAGACGAGCACGTGACACCACTGCCAAGCTGTCTTAGCGTAACGCGAGTCGAGGCGGGCGTCGTCGCGGTAGCGACGATGGCCGCCGAGACGAGCACGTGACACAACTGCCAACCTGTCTTAGCGTAACGCAAGTCGAGGCGGACGTCATTGCGATAGCGACAACGGAAGCCGAGACGAGCATGTGACACCACTGCTACCATGTCTTAGTGTAACGCCAGTCGAGGCGGACGTCGTCGCGGTAGCGACGACGGACGCCGAGACGAGCACCTGACACAATTGCCAACCTGCCTTAGCGTAACGCGAGTCGAGGAGGACGTCGTCGCGGTAGCGACGACGGACGCCGAGACGAGCCCGTGACACCACTGCCACCCTGTCTTAGCGTAGCGCGAGTCGAGGCGGACGTCGTCGCGGTAGCGACGACGGACGCCGAGACGAGCACGTGACACCACTGCCACCCTGTCTTAGCGTAACGCGAGTCGAGGTGGACGTCATCGCGGTAGCGATGACGGACGCCGAGATGAGCACGTGACACCATTGCCACCCTGTCTTAGCGTAACGCGGGTCAAGGCAGACGTCGTCGCGGTAGCGACGCCGGACGCCGAGACGAGCACGTGACACCACTGCCACCCTGTCTTAGCGTAATGCCAGTCGAGGCGGACGCTGTCGCGGTAGCGACGGCGGACGCCGAGACGAGCACGTGACACCACTGCCACCCTGTCTTAGCGTAACGCGAGTCGAGGCGGACGTCGTCGCCGTAGCGACGACGGACGCCGAGACGAGCACGTGACACCACTGCCACCCTGTCTTAGCGTAGCGCGAGTCGAGGCGGATGTCGTCGTGGTAGCGACGACGGACGCCGAGACAAGCACGTGACACAACTGCCACCCTGTCTTAGCGCAGCGCGAGTCGAGGCGGACGTCGTCACGGTAGCGACGACGGACGCCGAGATGAGCACGTGACACCACTGCCACCCTGTCTTAGCGTAGCGCGAGTCGAGGCGGACGTCGTCGCGGTAGCAACGACGGACGCCGAGACGAGAACGGGACACCACTGCCACCCTGTCTTAGCGTAACACGAGTCGAGGCGGACGTCGTCACAGTAGCGACGACGGAAGCCGAGACGAGCACGTGACACCACTTCCACCCTGTCTTAGCGTAACGCGAGTCGAGGCGGACGTCGTCGCGGTAGTTACGACGGAAGCCGAGATGAGCACGTGACACCACTGCCACCCTGTCTTAGCGTAACGCCAATCGAGGCGGTCGTCGTCGCGGTAGCGACGCCGGACGCCGAGACGAGCACGTGACACCACTGCCACCCTGTCTTAGCGTAACGCGAGTCGAGGCGGACGTCGTCGCGGTAGCGACGACGGACGCCGAGACGAGCACGTGACACCACTGCCACCCTGTCTTAGCGTAGCGCGAGTCGAGGCGGAAGTCGTCGTGGTAGCGACGACGGACGCCGAGACGAGCACGTGACACCACTGCCACCCTGTCTTAGCGTACGCGAGTCGAGGCGGACGTCGTCGCGGTAGCGACGACGGACGTCGAGACAAGCACGTCATACAACTGCCACCCTGTCTTAGCGTAGCGCGAGTCGAGGCGGACGTCGTCGCGGAAGCGACGACGGACGCCAAGACGAGCACGAGACACCACTGCCAACCTGTCTTAGCGTAACGCGAGTCGAGGCGGACGTCGTCGCGGTAGCAACGACGGACGCCGAGACGAGAACGTGACACCACTGCCACCCTGTCTTAGCGTAACGCGAGTCGAGGCGGATGTTGTCGCGGTAGCGACGTCGGACGCCGAGACGAGCACGTGACACCACTGCCACCCTGTCTTAGCGTAGCGCGAGTCGAGGCGGACGTCATCGCGGTAGCAACGACGGACGCCGAGACGAGCACGTGACACCACTGCCACCCTGTCTTAGTGTAGCGCGAGTCGAGGCGGACGTCGTCGCGGTAGCGACGACGGACGCCGAGACAAGCACGTGACACAACTGCCACCCTGTCTTAGCGTAACGCGAGTCGAGGCGGACGTCGTCGCGGTAGCGACGACGGACGCCAAGACGAGCACGTGACACCACTGCCACCCTGTCTTAGCGTAACGCGAGTCGAGGCGGACATCGTCACGCTAGGGACGACGGACGCCGAGACAAGCACGTGACACCACTGCCACCCTGTCTTAGCGTAGCGCGAGTCGAGGCGGACGTCGTCGCGGTAGCGACGACGGACGCCGAGACGAGCACGTGACACCACTGCCACCCTGTCTTACCATAACGCGAGTCGAGGCGGACGTCGTCGCGGTAGCGACGACGGACGCCGAGACGAGCACGTGACACCACTGCCAACCTGTCTTAGCGTAACGCGAGTCGAGGCGGACGTCGTTGTGATAGCGACGACGGAAGCCGAGACGAGCATGTGACACCACTGCTACCATGTCTTAGCGTAACGCCAGTCGAGGCGGACGTCGTCGCGGTAGCGACGACGGACGCCGAGACGAGCACCTGACACAACTGCCAACCTGCCTTAGCGTAACGCGAGTCGAGGAGGACGTCGTCGCGGTAGCGACGACGGACGCCGAGACGAGCCCGTGACACCACTGCCACCCTGTCTTAGCGTAGCGCGAGTCGAGGCGAACGTCGTCGCGGTAGCGACGACGGACGCCGAGACGAGCACGTGACACCACTGCCACCCTGTCTTAGCGTAACGCGAGTCGAGGCGGACGTCATCGCGGTAGCGACGACGGACGCCGAGACGAGCACGTGACACCATTGCCACCCTGTCTTAGCGTAACACGGGTCAAGGCAGACGTCGTCGCGGTAGCGACGCCGGACGCCGAGACGAGCACGTGACACCACTGCCACCCTGTCTTAGAGTAACGCCAGTCGAGGCGGACGCTGTCGCGGTAGCGACGGCGGACGCCGAGACGAGCACGTGACACCACTGCCACCCTGTCTTAGCGTAACGCGAGTCGAGGCGGACGTCGTCGCGGTAGCGACGACGGATGCCGAGACGAGCACGTGACACCACTGCCACCCTGTCTTAGCGTAGCGCGAGTCGAGGCGGACATCGTCGTGGTAGCGACGACGGATGCCGAGACAAGCACGTGACACAACTGCCACCCTGTCTTAGCGTAGCGCGAGTCGAGGCGGACGTCGTCACGGTAGCGACGACGGACGCCGAGATGAGCACGTGACACCACTGCCACCCTGTCTTAGCGTAGCCCGAGTCGAGGCGGACGTCGTCGCGGTAGCAACGACGGACGCCGAGACGAGAACGGGACACCACTGCCACCCTGTCTTAGCGTAACGCGAGTCGAGGCGGACGTCGTCACAGTAGCGACGACGGAAGCCGAGACGAGCACGTGACACCACTTCCACCCTGTCTTAGCGTAACGCGAGTCGAGGCGGACGTCATCGCGGTAGTTACGACGGAAGCCGAGACGAGCACGTGACACCACTGCCACCCTGTCTTAGCGTAAGGCCAATCGAGGCGGACGTCGTCGCGGTAGCGACGCCGGATGCCGAGACGAGCACGTGACACCACTGCCACCCTGTCTTAGCGTAACGCGAGTCGAGGCGGACGTCGTCGCGGTAGCGACGACGGACGCCGAGACGAGCACGTGACACCACTGCCACCCTGTCTTAGCGTAGCGCAAGTCGAGGCGGACGTCGTCGTGGTAGCGACGACGGACGCCGAGACGAGCACGTGACACCACTGCCACCCTGTCTTAGCGTACGCGAGTCGAGGCGGACGTCATCGTGGTAGCGACGACGGACGCCGAGACAAGCACGTCACACAACTGCCACCCTGTCTTAGCGTAGCGCGAGTCGAGGCGGACGTCATCGCGGTAGCGACGACGGACGCCGAGACGAGCACGTGACACCACTGCCACCCTGTCTTAGTGTACGCGAGTCGAGGCGGACGTCGTCGCGGTAGCAACGACGGACACCGAGACAAACACGTGACACCATTGCCACCCTGTCTTAGCGTAACGCGAGTCAAGGCAGACGTCGTCGCGGTAGCGACGCCGGACACCGAGACGAGCACGTGACACCACTGCCACCCTGTCTTAG
Source organism: Triticum timopheevii (assembly GCA_963921465.1). Lineage (NCBI taxonomy): Eukaryota > Viridiplantae > Streptophyta > Magnoliopsida > Poales > Poaceae > Triticum > Triticum timopheevii. The sequence goes on along the minus strand of OY997266.1, from coordinate 310,370,761 downwards.
CGTATGGCCAGTCGAGGCGGACGTCGTCGCGGTAGCGACGCCGGACGCCAAGATGAGCACGTGACACCACTGCCACCCTGTCTTAGCGTAACGCGAGTCGAGGCGGACGTCGTCGCGGTAGCGTCGTCGGATGCCGAGACGAGCACGTGACACCACTGCCACCCTGTCTTAGCATAGCGCGAGTCGAGGCGGACGTCATCGTGGTAGCAACGACGGACGCCGAGACGAGCACGTGACACCACTGCCACCATGTCTTAGCACAGCGCGAGTTGAGGCGGACGTCATCGTGGTAGCGACGACGGACGCCGAGACAAGCACGTGACACAACTGCCACCTTGTCTTAGCGTAGCGCGAGTCGAGGCGGACGCCGTCGCGGTAGCAACGACGGACGCCGAGACGAGAACGTGACACCACTGCCACCCTGTCTTAGCGTAACGCGAGTCGAGGCAGACGTCGTCACGCTAGCGATGACGGAAGCCGAGACGAGCACGTGACACCACTTCCACCCTGTCTTAGCGTAACGCGATTCGAGGCGGACGTCGTCGCGGTAGTTACGACGGAAGCCGAGACGAGCACGTGACACCACTGCCACCCTGTCTTAGCGTAACGCGAGTCGAGGCGGACGTCGTCGCGGTAGCGACGACGGACGCCGAGACGAGCACGTGACACCACTGCCAACCTGTCTTAGCGTAACGCGAGACGAGGCGGACGTCGTCGCGGTAGCGACGACGGACGCCGAGACGAGCACGTGACACCACCGCCAACCTGTCTTAGCGTAACGCGAGTCGAGGCGGACGTCATCATGGTAGCGAGGACGGACGCCGAGACGAACCCGTGAAACCACTGCCAACCTGTCTTAGCGTAGCGCGAGCCGAGGCGGACGTCGTCGCGGTAGCGACGACGGACGCCGAGACGAGCACATGACACCACTGCCACCCTGTCTTAGCGTAGCGCGAGTCGAGGCGGACATCGTCGTGGTAGCGACGACGGACGCCGAGACAAGCACGTGACACAACTGCCACCCTGTCTTAGCGTAGCGCGAGTCGAGGCGGACGTCGTCATGGTAGCGACGACGGACGCCGAGATGAGCACGTGACACCACTGCCACCCTGTCTTAGCGTAGCCCGAGTCGAGGCGGACGTCGTCGCGGTAGCAACGACGGACGCCGAGACGGGAACGGGACACCACTGCCACCCTGTCTTAGCGTAACGCGAGTCGAGGCGGACGTCGTCACAGTAGCGACGACGGAAGCCGAGACGAGCACGTGACACCACTTCCACCCTGTCTTAGCGTAACGCGAGTCGAGGCGGACGTCATCGCGGTAGTTACGACGGAAGCCGAGACGAGCACGTGACAGCACTGCCACCCTGTCTTAGCGTAATGCCAATCGAGGCGGACGTCGTCGTGGTAGCGACGCCGGATGCCGAGACGAGCACGTGACACCACTGCCACCCTGTCTTAGCGTAACGCGAGTCGAGGCGGACGTCGTCGCGGTAGCGACGACGGACGCCGAGACGAGCACGTGACACCACTGCCACCCTGTCTTAGCGTAGCGCGAGTCGAGGCGGACGTCGTCGTGGTAGCGACGACGGACGCCGAGACGAGCACGTGACACCACTGCCACCCTGTCTTAGCGTACGCGAGTCGAGGCGGACGTCATCGTGGTAGCGACGACGGACGCCGAGACAAGCACGTCACACAACTGCCACCCTGTCTTAGCATAGCGCGAGTCGAGGCGGACGTCATCGCGGTAGCGACGATGGACGCCGAGACGAGCACGTGACACCACTGCCACCCTGTCTTAGCGTCACGCGAGTCGAGGCGGACGTCGTCGCGGTAGCGACGACGGACGCCGAGACGAGCACGTGACACCACTGCCACCCTGTCTTAGCGTAACGCGAGTCGAGGCGGACGTCGTCACGCTAGGGACGACGGACGCCGAGACGAGCACGTGACACCACTGCCACCCTGTCTTAGCGTGGCGCGAGTCGAGGCGGACGTCGTCGCGGTAGCGACGACGGACGCCGAGACGAGCACGTGACACCACTGCCACCCTGTCTTAGCGTAACGCGAGTCGAGGCGGACGTCGTCGCGGTAGCGACGACGGACGCCGAGACGAGCACGTGACACCACTGCCAACCTGTCTTAGCGTAACGCGAGTCGAGGCGGACGTCGTTGTGATAGCGACGACGGAAGCCGAGACGAGCATGTGACACCACTGCTACCATGTCTTAGCGTAACGCCAGTTGAGGCGGACGTCGTCGCGGTAGCGACGACGGACGCCGAGACGAGCACCTGACACAACTGCCAACCTGCCTTAGCGTAACGCGAGTCCAGGAGGACGTCGTCGCGGTAGCGACGATGGACGACGAGACGAGCCCGTGACACCACTGCCACCCTGTCTTAGCGTAGCGCGAGTCGAGGCGGACGTCGTCGCGGTAGCGACGACGGACGCCGAGACGAGCACGTGACACCACTGCCACCCTGTCTTAGCGTAACGCGAGTCGAGGCGGACGTCATCGCGGTAGCGACGACGGACGCCGAGACGAGCACGTGACACCATTGCCACCCTGTCTTAGCGTAACGCGGGTCAAGGCAGACGTCGTCGCGGTAGCGACGCCGGACGCCGAGACGAGCACGTGACACCACTGCCACCCTGTCTTAGCGTAACGCCAGTCGAGGCGGACGCTGTCGCGGTAGCGACGGAGGACGCCGAGACGAGCACGTGACACCACTGCCACCCTGTCTTAGCGTAACGCGAGTCGAGGCGGACGTCGTCGCGGTAGCGACGACGGATGCCGAGACGAGCACGTGACACCACTGCCACCCTGTCTTAGCGTAGCGCGAGTTGAGGCGGACATCGTCGTGGTAGCGACGACGGATGCCGAGACAAGCACGTGACACAACTGCCACCCTGTCTTAGCGTAGCGCGAGTCGAGGCGGACGTCGTCACGGTAGCGACGACGGACGCCGAGATGAGCACGTGACACCACTGCCACCCTGTCTTAGCGTAGCCCGAGTCGAGGCGGACGTCGTCGCGGTAGCAACGACGGACGCCGAGACGAGAACGGGACACCACTGCCACCCTGTCTTAGCGTAACGCGAGTCGAGGCGGACGTCGTCACAGTAGCGACGACGGAAGCCGAGACGAGCACGTGACACCACTTCCACCCTGTCTTAGCGTAACGCGAGTCGAGGCGGATGTCATCGCGGTAGTTACGACGGAAGCCGAGACGAGCACGTGACACCACTGCCACCCTGTCTTAGCGTAACGCCAATCGAGGCGGACGTCGTCGCGGTAGCGACGCCGGATGCCGAGACGAGCACGTGACACCACTGCCACCCTGTCTTAGCGTAACGCGAGTCGAGGCGGACGTCGTCGCGGTAGCGACGACGGACGCCGAGACGAGCACGTGACACCACTGCCACCCTGTCTTAGCGTAGCGCAAGTCGAGGCGGACGTCGTCGTGGTAGCGACGACGGACGCCGAGACGAGCACGTGACACCACTGCCACCCTGTCTTAGCGTACGCGAGTCGAGGCGGACGTCATCGTGGTAGCGACGACGGACGCCGAGACAAGCACGTCACACAACTGCCACCCTGTCTTAGCGTAGCGCGAGTCGAGGCGGACGTCATCGCGGTAGCGACGACGGACGCCGAGACGAGCACGTGACACCACTGCCACCCTGTCTTAGCGTACGCGAGTCGAGGCGGACGTCATCGCGGTAGCGACGACGGACGCCGAGACAACCACGTGACACCATTGCCACCCTGTCTTAGCGTAACGCGAGTCAAGGCAGACGTCGTCGCGGTAGCGACGCCGGACACCGAGACGAGCACGTGACACCACTGCCACCCTGTCTTAGCGTATGGCCAGTCGAGGCGGACGTCGTCGCGGTAGCGACGCCGGACGCCAAGATGAGCACGTGACACCACTGCCACCCTGTCTTAGCGTAACGCGAGTCGAGGCGGACGTCGTCGCGGTAGCGTCGTCGGACGCCGAGACGAGCACGTGACACCACTGCCACCCTGTCTTAGCGTAGCGCGAGTCGAGGCGGACGTCATCGTGGTAGCAACGACGGACGCCGAGACGAGCACGTGACACCACTGCCACCATGTCTTAGCACAGCGCGAGTCGAGGCGGACGTCATCGTGGTAGCGACGACGGACGCCGATACAAGCAGGTGACACAACTGCCACCTTGTCTTAGCGTAGCGCGAGTCGAGGCGGACGCCGTCGCGGTAGCAACGACGGACGCCGAGACGAGAACGTGACACCACTGCCACCCTGTCTTAGCGTAACGCGAGTCGAGGCAGACGTCGTCACGCTAGCGACGACGGAAGCCGAGACGAGCACGTGACACCACTTCCACCCTGTCTTAGCGTAACGCGATTCGAGGCGGACGTCGTCGCGGTAGTTACGACGGAAGCCGAGACGAGCACGTGACACCACTGCCACCCTGTCTTAGCGTAAGGCGAGTCGAGGCGGACGTCGTCGCGGTAGCGACGACGGACGCCGAGACGAGCACGTGACACCACTGCCAACCTGTCTTAGCGTAACGCGAGACGAGGCGGACGTCGTCGCGGTAGCGACGACGGACGCCGAGACGAGCACGTGACACCACCGCCAACCTGTCTTAGCGTAACGCGAGTCGAGGCGGACGTCGTCATGGTAGCGAGGACGGACGCCGAGACGAACCCGTGACACCACTGCCAACCTGTCTTAGCGTAGCGCGAGCCGAGGCGGACGTCGTCGCGGTAGCGACGACGGACGCCGAGACGAGCACGTGACACCACTGCCACCCTGTCTTAGCGTAGCGCGAGTCGAGGCGGACATCGTCGTGGTAGCGACGACGGACGCCGAGACAAGCACGTGACACAACTGCCACCCTGTCTTAGCGTAGCGCGAGTCGAGGCGGACGTCGTCATGGTAGCGACGACGGACGCCGAGATGAGCACGTGACACCACTGCCACCCTGTCTTAGCGTAGCCCGAGTCGAGGCGGACGTCGTCGCGGTAGCAACGACGGACGCCGAGACGAGAACGGGACACCACTGCCACCCTGTCTTAGCGTAACGCGAGTCGAGGCGGACGTCGTCACAGTAGCGACGACGGAAGCCGAGACGAGCACGTGACACCACTTCCACCCTGTCTTAGCGTAACGCGAGTCGAGGCGGACGTCATCGCGGTAGTTACGACGGAAGCCGAGACGAGCACGTGACAGCACTGCCACCCTGTCTTAGCGTAACGCCAATCGAGGCGGACGTCGTCGTGGTAGCGACGCCGGATGCCGAGACGAGCACGTGACACCACTGCCACCCTGTCTTAGCGTACGCGAGTCGAGGCGGACGTCATCGTGGTAGCGACGACGGACGCCGAGACAAGCACGTCACACAACTGCCACCCTGTCTTAGCGTAGCGCGAGTCGAGGCGGACGTCATCGCGGTAGCGACGACGGACGCCGAGACGAGCACGTGACACCACTGCCACCCTGTCTTAGCGTACGCGAGTCGAGGCGGACGTCATCGCGGTAGCGACGACGGACGCCGAGACAAACACGTGACACCATTGCCACCCTGTCTTAGCGTAACGCGAGTCAAGGCAGACGTCGTCGCGGTAGCGACGCCGGACACCGAGACGAGCACGTGACACCACTGCCACCCTGTCTTAGCGTATGGCCAGTCGAGGCGGACGTCGTCGCGGTAGCGACGCCGGACGCCAAGATGAGCACGTGACACCACTGCCACCCTGTCTTAGCGTAACGCGAGTCGAGGCGGACGTCGTCGTGGTAGCGACGACGGACACCGAGACGAGCACGTGACACCACTGCCACCCTGTCTTAGCGTAACGCGAGTCGAGGCGGACGTCGTCACAGTAGCGACGACGGAAGCCGAGACGAGCACGTGACACCACTTCCACCCTGTCTTAGCGTAACGCGAGTCGAGGCGGACGTCATCGCGGTAGTTACGACGGAAGCCGAGACGAGCACGTGACAGCACTGCCACCCTGTCTTAGCGTAACGCCAATCGAGGCGGACGTCGTCGTGGTAGCGACGCCGGATGCCGAGACGAGCACGTGACACCACCGCCACCCTGTCTTAGCGTAACGCGAGTCGAGGCGGACGTCGTCGCGGTAGCGACGACGGACGCCGAGACGAGCACGTGACACCACTGCCACCCTGTCTTAGCGTAGCGCGAGTCGAGGCGGACGTCGTCGTGGTAGCGACGACGGACGCCGAGACGAGCACGTGACACCACTGCCACCCTGTCTTAGCGTACGCGAGTCGAGGCGGACGTCATCGTGGTAGCGACGACGGACGCCGAGACAAGCACGTCACACAACTGCCACCCTGTCTTAGCGTAGCGCGAGTCGAGGCGGACGTCATCGCGGTAGCGACGACGGACGCTGAGACGGGCACGTGACACCACTGCCACCCTATCTTAGCGTAACGCGAGTCGAGGCGGACGTCGTCGCGGTAGCGACGACGGACACCGAGACGAGCACGTGACACCACTGCCACCCTGTCTTAGCGTAACGCGAGTCGAGGCGGACGTCGTCACGCTAGTGACGACGGACGCCGAGACGAGCACGTGACACCACTGCCACCCTGTCTTAGCGTAGCGCGACTCGAGGCGGACGTCGTCGCGGTAGCGACGACGGACGCCGAGACGAGCACGTGACACCACTGCCACCCTGTCTTAGCGTAACGCGAGTCGAGGCGGACGTCGTCGCGGTAGCGACGACGGACGCCGAGACGAGCACGTGACACCACTGCCAACCTGTCTTAGCGTAACGCGAGTCGAGGCGGACGTCGTTGTGATAGCGACGACGGAAGCCGAGACGAGCATGTGACACCACTGCTACCATGTCTTAGCGTAACGCCAGTCGAGGCGGACGTCGTCGCGGTAGCGACGACGGACGCCGAGACGAGCACCTGACACAACTGCCAACCTGCCTTAGCGTAACGCGAGTCGAGGAGGACGTCGTCGCGGTAGCGACGACGGACGCCGAGACGAGCCCGTGACACCACTGCCACCCTGTCTTAGCGTAGCGCGAGTCGAGGCGGACGTCGTCGCGGTAGCGACGACGGACGCCAAGACGAGCACGTGACACCACTGCCACCCTGTCTTAGCGTAACGCGAGTCGAGGCGGACGTCATCGCGGTAGCGACGACGGACGCCGAGACGAGCACGTGACACCATTGCCACCCTGTCTTAGCGTAACGCGGGTCAAGGCAGACGTCGTCGCGGTAGCGACGCCGGACGCCGCGACGAGCACGTGACACCACTGCCACCCTGTCTTAGCGTAACGCCAGTCGAGGCGGACGCTGTCGCGGTAGCGACGACGGACGCCGAGACGAGCACGTGACACCACTGCCACCCTGTCTTAGCGTAACGCGAGTCGAGGCGGACGTCGTCGCGGTAGCGACGACGGATGCCGAGACGAGCACGTGACACCACTGCCACCCTGTCTTAGCGTAGCGCGAGTCGAGGCGGACATCGTCGTGGTAGCGACGACGGATGCCGAGACAAGCACGTGACACAACTGCCACCCTGTCTTAGCGTAGCGCGAGTCGAGGCGGACGTCGTCACGGTAGCGACGACGGACGCCGAGATGAGCACGTGACACCACTGCCACCCTATCTTAGCGTAGCCCGAGTCGAGGCGGACGTCGTCGCGGTAGCAACGACGGACACCGAGACGAGAACGGGACACCACTGCCACCCTGTCTTAGCGTAACGCGAGTCGAGGCGGACGTCGTCACAGTAGCGACGACGGAAGCCGAGACGAGCACGTGACACCACTTCCACCCTGTCTTAGCGTAACGCGAGTCGAGGCGGACGTCATCGCGGTAGTTACGACGGAAGCCGAGACGAGCACGTGACACCACTGCCACCCTGTCTTAGCGTAACGCCAATCGAGGCGGACGTCGTCGCGGTAGCGACGCCGGATGCCGAGACGAGCACGTGACACCACTACCACCCTGTCTTAGCGTAACGCGAGTCGAGGCGGACGTCGTCGCGGTAGCGACGACGGACGCCGAGACGAGCACGTGACACCACTGCCACCCTGTCTTAGCGTAGCGCAAGTCGAGGCGGACGTCGTCGTGGTAGCGACGACGGACGCCGAGACGAGCACGTGACACCACTGCCACCCTGTCTTAGCGTACGCGAGTCGAGGCGGACGTCATCGTGGTAGCGACGACGGACGCCGAGACAAGCACGTCACACAACTGCCACCCTGTCTTAGCGTAGCGCGAGTCGAGGCGGACGTCATCGCGGTAGCGACGACGGACGCCGAGACGAGCACGTGACACCACTGCCACCCTGTCTTAGCGTACGCGAGTCGAGGCGGACGTCATCGCGGTAGCGACGACGGACGCCGAGACAAACACGTGACACCATTGCCACCCTGTCTTAGCGTAACGCGAGTCAAGGCAGACGTCGTCGCGGTAGCGACGCCGGACACCGAGACGAGCACGTGACACCACTGCCACCCTGTCTTAGCGTAACGCCAGTCAAGGCGGACGTCGTCGCGGTAGCGACGCCGAACGCCAAGATGAGCACGTGACACCACTGCCACCCTGTCTTAGCGTAACGCGAGTCGAGGCGGACGTCGTCGCGGTAGCGACGTCGGACGCCGAGACGAGCACGTGACACCACTGCCACCCTGTCTTAGCGTAGCGCGAGTCGAGGCGGACGTCATCGTGGTAGCAACGACGGACGCCGAGACGAGCACATGACACCACTGCCACCATGTCTTAGCACAGCGCGAGTCAAGGCGGACGTCATCGTGGTAGCGACGACGGACGCCGAGACAAGCACGTGACACAACTGCCACCTTGTCTTAGCGTAGCGCGAGTCGAGGCGGACACCGTCGCGGTAGCAACGACGGACGCCGAGACGAGAACGTGACACCACTGCCACCCTGTCTTAGCGTAACGCGAGTCGAGGCAGACGTCGTCACGCTAGCGACGACGGAAGCCGAGACGAGCACGTGACACCACTTCCACCATGTCTTAGCGTAACGCGATTCGAGGCGGACGTCGTCGCGGTAGTTACGATGGAAGCCGAGACGAGCACGTGACACCACTGCCACCCTGTCTTAGCGTAACGCGAGTCGAGGCGGACGTCGTCGCGGTAGCGACGACGGACGCCGAGACGAGCACGTGACACCACTGCCAACCTGTCTTAGCGTAACGCGAGACGAGGCGGACGTCGTCGCGGTAGCGACGACGGACGCCGAGACGAGCACGTGACACCACCGCCAACCTGTCTTAGCGTAACGCGAGTCGAGGCGGACGTCGTCATGGTAGCGAGGACGGACGCCGAGACGAACCCGTGACACCACTGCCAACCTGTCTTAGCGTAGCGCGAGCCGAGGCGGACGTCGTCGCGGTAGCGACGACGGACGCCGAGACGAGCACGTGACACCACTGCCACCCTGTCTTAGCGTAGCGCGAGTCGAGGCGGACATCGTCGTGGTAGCGACGACGGACGCCGAGACAAGCACGTGACACAACTGCCACCCTGTCTTAGCGTAGCGCGAGTCGAGGCGGACGTCGTCATGGTAGCGACGACGGACGCCGAGATGAGCACGTGACACCACTGCCACCCTGTCTTAGCGTAGCCCGAGTCGAGGCGGACGTCGTCGCGGTAGCAACGACGGACGCCGAGACGAGAACGGGACACCACTGCCACCCTGCCTTAGCGTAACGCGAGTCGAGGCGGACGTCGTCACAGTAGCGACGACGGAAGCCGAGACGAGCACGTGACACCACTTCCACCCTGTCTTAGCGTAACGCGAGTCGAGGCGGACGTCATCGCGGTAGTTACGACGGAAGCCGAGACGAGCACGTGATAGCACTGCCACCCTGTCTTAGCGTAACGCCAATCGAGGCGGACGTCGTCGTGGTAGCGACGCCGGATGCCGAGACGAGCACGTGACACCACTGCCACCCTGTCTTAGCGTAACGCGAGTCGAGGCGGACGTCGTCGCGGTAGCGACGACGGACGCCGAGACGAGCACGTGACACCACTGCCACCCTGTCTTAGCGTAGCGCGAGTCGAGGCGGACGTCGTCGTGGTAGCGACGACGGACGCCGAGACGAGCACGTGACACCACTACCACCCTGTCTTAGCGTACGCGAGTCGAGGCGGACGTCATCGTGGTAGCGACGACGGACGCCGAGACAAGCACGTCACACAACTGCCACCCTGTCTTAGCGTAGCGCGAGTCGAGGCGGACGTCATCGCGGTAGCGACGACGGACGCCGAGACGAGCACGTGACACCACTGCCACCCTGTCTTAGCATAGCGCGAGTCGTGGAGGACGTCGTCGCGGTAGCAACGACGGACGCCGAGACGAGAACGTGACACCATTGCCACCCTGTCTTAGCGTAACGCGAGTCAAGGCAGACGTCGCCGCGGTAGCGACGCCGGACACCGAGACGAGCACGTGACACCACTGCCACCCTGTCTTAGCGTAACGCCAGTCGAGGCGGACGTCGTCGCGGTAGCGACGCCGGACGCCAAGACGAGCACGTGACACCACTGCCACCCTGTCTTAGCGTAGCGCGAGTCGAGGCGGACGTCATCGTGGTAGCAACGACGGACGCCGAGACGAGCACGTGACACCACTGCCACCATGTCTTAGCATAGCGCGAGTCGAGGCGGACATCATCGTGGTAGCGACGACGGACGCCGAGACAAGCACGTGACACAACTGCCACCTTGTCTTAGCGTAGCGCGAGTCGAGGCGGACGCCGTCGCGGTAGCAACGATGGACGCTGAGACGAGAACGTGACACCACTGCCACCCTGTCTTAGCGTAGCGCGAGTCGAGGCGGACGTCATCGTGGTAGCAACGACGGACGCCGAGACGAGCACGTGACACCACTGCCACCATGTCTTAGCACAGCGCGAGTCAAGGCGGACGTCATCGTGGTAGCGACGACGGACGCCGAGACAAGCACGTGACACAACTGCCACCTTGTCTTAGCGTAGCGCGAGTCGAGGCGGACACCGTCGCGGTAGCAACGACGGACGCCGAGACGAGAACGTGACACCACTGCCACCCTGTCTTAGCGTAACGCGAGTCGAGGCAGACGTCGTCACGCTAGCGACGACGGAAGCCGAGACGAGCACGTGACACCACTTCCACCATGTCTTAGCGTAACGCGATTCGAGGCGGACGTCGTCGCGGTAGTTACGATGGAAGCCGAGACGAGCACGTGACACCACTGCCACCCTGTCTTAGCGTAACGCGAGTCGAGGCGGACGTCGTCGCGGTAGCGACGACGGACGCCGAGACGAGCACGTGACACCACTGCCAACCTGTCTTAGCGTAACGCGAGACGAGGCGGACGTCGTCGCGGTAGCGACGACGGACGCCGAGACGAGCACGTGACACCACCGCCAACCTGTCTTAGCGTAACGCGAGTCGAGGCGGACGTCGTCATGGTAGCGAGGACGGACGCCGAGACGAACCCGTGACACCACTGCCAACCTGTCTTAGCGTAGCGCGAGCCGAGGCGGACGTCGTCGCGGTAGCGACGACGGACGCCGAGACGAGCACGTGACACCACTGCCACCCTGTCTTAGCGTAGCGCGAGTCGAGGCGGACATCGTCGTGGTAGCGACGACGGACGCCGAGACAAGCACGTGACACAACTGCCACCCTGTCTTAGCGTAGCGCGAGTCGAGGCGGACGTCGTCATGGTAGCGACGACGGACGCCGAGATGAGCACGTGACACCACTGCCACCCTGTCTTAGCGTAGCCCGAGTCGAGGCGGACGTCGTCGCGGTAGCAACGACGGACGCCGAGACGAGAACGGGACACCACTGCCACCCTGCCTTAGCGTAACGCGAGTCGAGGCGGACGTCGTCACAGTAGCGACGACGGAAGCCGAGACGAGCACGTGACACCACTTCCACCCTGTCTTAGCGTAACGCGAGTCGAGGCGGACGTCATCGCGGTAGTTACGACGGAAGCCGAGACGAGCACGTGATAGCACTGCCACCCTGTCTTAGCGTAACGCCAATCGAGGCGGACGTCGTCGTGGTAGCGACGCCGGATGCCGAGACGAGCACGTGACACCACTGCCACCCTGTCTTAGCGTAACGCGAGTCGAGGCGGACGTCGTCGCGGTAGCGACGACGGACGCCGAGACGAGCACGTGACACCACTGCCACCCTGTCTTAGCGTAGCGCGAGTCGAGGCGGACGTCGTCGTGGTAGCGACGACGGACGCCGAGACGAGCACGTGACACCACTACCACCCTGTCTTAGCGTACGCGAGTCGAGGCGGACGTCATCGTGGTAGCGACGACGGACGCCGAGACAAGCACGTCACACAACTGCCACCCTGTCTTAGCGTAGCGCGAGTCGAGGCGGACGTCATCGCGGTAGCGACGACGGACGCCGAGACGAGCACGTGACACCACTGCCACCCTGTCTTAGCATAGCGCGAGTCGTGGAGGACGTCGTCGCGGTAGCAACGACGGACGCCGAGACGAGAACGTGACACCATTGCCACCCTGTCTTAGCGTAACGCGAGTCAAGGCAGACGTCGCCGCGGTAGCGACGCCGGACACCGAGACGAGCACGTGACACCACTGCCACCCTGTCTTAGCGTAACGCCAGTCGAGGCGGACGTCGTCGCGGTAGCGACGCCGGACGCCAAGACGAGCACGTGACACCACTGCCACCCTGTCTTAGCGTAGCGCGAGTCGAGGCGGACGTCATCGTGGTAGCAACGACGGACGCCGAGACGAGCACGTGACACCACTGCCACCATGTCTTAGCATAGCGCGAGTCGAGGCGGACATCATCGTGGTAGCGACGACGGACGCCGAGACAAGCACGTGACACAACTGCCACCTTGTCTTAGCGTAGCGCGAGTCGAGGCGGACGCCGTCGCGGTAGCAACGATGGACGCTGAGACGAGAACGTGACACCACTGCCACCCTGTCTTAGCGTAACGCGAGTCGAGGCAGACGTCGTCACGCTAGCGACGATGGAAGCCGAGACGAGCACGTGACACCACTTCCACCCTGTCTTAGCGTAACGCGATTCGAGGCGGACGTCATCGCGGTAATTACGACGGAAGCCGAGACGAGCACGTGACACCACTGCCACCCTGTCTTAGCGTAACGCGAGTCGAGGCGGACTTCGTCGCGGTAGCGACGACGGACGCCGAGACGAGCACGTGACACCACTGCCACCCTGTCTTAGCGTAACGCGAGTCGAGGCGGACGTCGTCGCGGCAGCGACGACGGACGCCGAGACGAGCACGTGACACCACCGCCAACCTGTCTTAGCGTAACGCGAGTCGAGGCGGACGTCGTCGCGGTAGCGACGACGGACGCCGAGACGAGCACGTGACACCACTGCCACCCTGTCTTAGCGTAACGCGAGTCGAGGCGGACGTCGTCGCGGCAGCGACGACGGACGCCGAGACGAGCACGTGACGCCACTTCCAACCTGTCTTAGCGTAGCGCGAGTCGAGGCGGACGTCGTCGCGGTAGCGACGACGGACGCCGAGACGAGCACGTGACACCACTGCCACCCTGTTTTAGCGTAACGCGAGTCGAGGCGGACGTCGTCGCGGTAGCGATGACGGACGCCGAGACGAGCACGTGACACCACTGCCACCCTGTCTTAGCGTAACGCGGGTCGAGGCGGACGTCGTCGCGGTAGTGACGCCGGACGCCGAGACGAGCACGTGACACCACCGCCAACCTGTCTTAGCGTAACGCCAGTCGAGGCAGACGCCGTCATGGTAGCGAGGACGGACGCCGAGACGAGCACGTGACACCACTCCCACCCTGTCTTAGCGTAACGCGAGCCGAGGCAGACGTCGTTGCGGTAGCGACAACGGACGCCGAGACGAGCACGTGACACCACTGCCACCCTGTCTTAGCGTAGCGCGAGTCGAGGCGGACGTCGTCGTGGTAGCGACGACGGACGCCGAGACAAGCACGTGACACAACTGCCACCCTGTCTTAGCGTAGCGCGAGTCGAGGCGGACGTCGTCACGGTAGCGACGACGGACGCCGAGATGAGCACATGACACCACTGCCACCCTGTCTTAGCGTAGCGCGAGTCGAGGCGGACGTCGTCGCGGTAGCAACGACGGACGCCGAGACAAGAACGGGACACCACTGCCACCCTGTCTTAGCGTAACGCGAGTCGAGGCGGACGTCGTCACAGTAGCGACGACGGAAGCCGAGACGAGCACGTGACACCACTTCCACCCTGTCTTAGCGTAACGCGAGTCGAGGCGGACGTCGTCGCAGTAGTTACGACGGAAGCCGAGACGAGCACGTGACACCACTGCCACCCTGTCTTAGCATAACGCCAATCGAGGCGGACGTCGTCGCGGTAGCGACGCCGGATGCCGAGACGAGCACGTGACACCACTGCCACCCTGTCTTAGCGTAACGCGAGTCGAGGCGGACGTCGTCGCGGTAGCGACGACGGACGCCGAGACGAGCACGTGACACCACTGCCACCCTGTCTTAGCGTAGCGCGAGTCGAGGCGGACGTCGTCGTGGTAGCGACGACGGACGCCGAGACGAGCACGTGACACCACTGCCACCCTGTCTTAGCGTACGCGAGTCGAGGCGGACGTCATCGTGGTAGCGACGACGGACGCCGAGACAAGCACGTCACACAACTGCCACCCTGTCTTAGCGTAGCGCGAGTCGAGGCGGACGTCATCGCGGTAGCGACGACGGACGCCGAGACGAGCACGTGACACCACTGCCACCCTGTCTTAGCATAGCGCGAGTCGTGGAGGACGTCGTCGCGGTAGCAACGACGGACGCCGAGACGAGAACGTGACACCATTGCCACCCTGTCTTAGCGTAACGCGAGTCAAGGCAGACGTCGCCGCGGTAGCGACGCCGGACACCGAGACGAGCACGTGACACCACTGCCACCCTGTCTTAGCGTAACGCCAGTCGAGGCGGACGTCGTCGCGGTAGCGACGCCGGACGCCAAGATGAGCACGTGACACCACTGCCACCCTGTCTTAGCGTAACGCGAGTCGAGGCGGACGTCGTCGCGGTAGCGACGTCGGACGCCGAGACGAGCACGTGACACCACTGCCACCCTGTCTTAGCGTAGCGCGAGTCGAGGCGGACGTCATCGTGGTAGCAACGACGGACGCCGAGACGAGCACGTGACACCACTGCCACCATGTCTTAGCATAGCGCGAGTCGAGGCGGACATCATCGTGGTAGCGACGACGGACGCCGAGACAAGCACGTGACACAACTGCCACCTTGTCTTAGCGTAGCGCGAGTCGAGGCGGACGCCGTCGCGGTAGCAACGATGGACGCTGAGACGAGAACGTGACACCACTGCCACCCTGTCTTAGCGTAACGCGAGTCGAGGCAGACGTCGTCACGCTAGCGACGATGGAAGCCGAGACGAGCACGTGACACCACTTCCACCCTGTCTTAGCGTAACGCGATTCGAGGCGGACGTCATCGCGGTAGTTACGACGGAAGCCGAGACGAGCACGTGACACCACTGCCACCCTGTCTTAGCGTAACGCGAGTCGAGGCGGACGTCGTCGCGGTAGCGACGACGGATGCCGAGACGAGCACGTGACACCACTGCCAACCTGTCTTAGCGTAACGCGAGACGAGGCGGACGTCGTCGCGGTAGCGACGACGGACGCCGAGACGAGCACGTGACACCACCGCCAACCTGTCTTAGCGTAACGCGAGTCGAGGCGGACGTCGTCATGGTAGCGAGGACGGACGCCGAGACGAACCCGTGACACCACTGCCAACCTGTCTTAGCGTAGCGCGAGGCGAGGCGGACGTCGTCGCGGTAGCGACGACGGACGCCGAGACGAGCACGTGACGCCACTTCCAACCTGTCTTAGCGTAGCGCGAGTCGAGGCGGACGTCGTCGCGGTAGCGACGACGGACGCCGAGACGAGCACGTGACACCACTGCCACCCTGTTTTAGCGTAACGCGAGTCGAGGCGGACGTCATCGCGGTAGCGATGACGGACGCCGAGACGAGCACGTGACACCATTGCCACCCTGTCTTAGCGTAACGCGGGTCAAGGCAGACGTCGTCGCGGTAGCGACGCCGGACGCCGAGACGAGCACGTGACACCACTGCCACCCTGTCTTAGCGTAACGCCAGTCGAGGCGGACGCTGTCGCGGTAGCGACGGCGGACGCCGAGACGAGCACGTGACACCACTCCCACCCTGTCTTAGCGTAACGCGAGTCGAGGCAGACGTCGTCGCGGTAGCGACAACGGACGCCGAGACGAGCACGTGACACCACTGCCACCCTGTCTTAGCGTAGCGCGAGTCGAGGCGGACGTCGTCGTGGTAGCGACGACGGACGCCGAGACAAGCACGTGACACAACTGCCACCCTGTCTTAGCGTAGCGCGAGTCGAGGCGGACGTCGTCACGGTAGCGACGACGGACGCCGAGACGAGCACATGACACCACTGCCACCCTGTCTTAGCGTAGCGCGAGTCGAGGCGGACGTCGTCGCGGTAGCAACGACGGACGCCGAGACAAGAACGGGACACCACTGCCACCCTGTCTTAGCGTAACGCGAGTCGAGGCGGACGTCGTCACAGTAGCGACGACGGAAGCCGAGACGAGCACGTGACACCACTTCCACCCTGTCTTAGCGTAACGCGAGTCGAGGCGGACGTCGTCGCAGTAGTTACGACGGAAGCCGAGACGAGCACGTGACACCACTGCCACCCTGTCTTAGCATAACGCCAATCGAGGCGGACGTCGTCGCGGTAGCGACGCCGGATGCCGAGACGAGCACGTGACACCACTGCCACCCTGTCTTAGCGTAACGCGAGTCGAGGCGGACGTCGTCGCGGCAGCGGCGACGGACGCCGAGACGAGCACGTGACACCACTGCCACCCTGTCTTAGCGTAGCGCGAGTCGAGGCGGACGTCGTCGTGGTAGCGAGGACGGACGCCGAGACGAGCCCGTGACACCACTGCCAACCTGTTTAGCGTAGCGCGAGCCGAGGCGGATGTCGTCGCGGTAGCGACGACGGACGCCGAGACGAGCACGTGACACCACTGCCAACCTGTCTTAGCGTAGCGCGAGTCGAGGTGGACGTCGTCGCAGTAGCGACGATGGACGCCGAGACGAGCACGTGACACCACTGCCACCCTGTCTTAGCGTAACGCGAGTCGAGGCGGACGTCCTCGCGGTAGCGACGACGGACGCCGAGACGAGCCCGTGACACCACTGCCAACCTGTTTAGCGTAGCGCGAGCCGAGGCGGACGTCGTCGCGGTAGCGACGACGGACGCCGAGACGAGCACGTGACACCACTGCCAACCTGTCTTAGCGTAGCGCGAGTCGAGGTGGACGTCGTCGTGGTAGCGACGATGGACGCCGAGACGAGCACGTGACACCACTGCCACCCTGTCTTAGCGTAACGCGAGTCGAGGCGGACGTCCTCGCGGTAGCGACGACGGACGCCGAGACGAGCACGTGACACCAGTGCCACCCTGTCTTAGCGTAACGCGAGTCGAGGCCGACGTCGTCGCGGTAGCGACGCCGGACGCCGAGACGAGCACGTGACACCACTGCCACCCTGTCTTAGCGTAACGCGAGTCGAGGCGGACGTCGTCGCGGTAGCGACGCCGGACGCCGAGATGAGCACGTGACACCACTGCCACCCTGTCTTAGCGTAACGCGAGTCGAGGCGGACGTCGTCGCGGTAGCGACAACGGACGCCGAGACGAGCATGTGACAGCACTGCCACCCTGTCTTAGCGTTGCGCGAGTCGAGGCGGACGCCGTCGCGGTAGCAACGACGGACGCCGAGACGAGAACGGGACACCACTGCCACCCTGTCTTAGCGTAACGCGAGTCGACGCGGACGTCGTCACAGTAGCGACGACGGAAGCCGAGACGAGCACGTGACACCACTTCCACACTGTCTTAGCGTAACGCGAGTGGAGGCGGACGTCGTCGCAGTAGTTACGACGGAAGCCGAGACGAGCACGTGACACCACTGCCACCCTGTCTTAGCGTAACGCCAATCGAGGCGGACGTCGTCGCGGTAGCGACGCCGGACACCGAGACGAGCACGTGACACCACTGCCACCCTGTCTTAGCGTAACGCGAGTCAAGGCGGACGTCGTCGCGGTAGCGACGACGGACGCCGAGACGAGCACGTGACACCACTGCCACCCTGTCTTAGCGTAGCGCGAGTCGAGGCGGACGTCGTCGTGGTAGCGACGACGGACGCCGAGACGAGCACGTGACACCACTGCCACCCTGTCTTAGCGTACGCGAGTCGAGGCGGACGTCGTCGTGGTAGCGACGACGGACGCCGAGACAAGCACGTCACACAACTGCCACCCTGTCTTAGCGTAGCGCGAGTCGAGGCGGACATCGTCGCGGTAGCGACGACGGACGCCGAGACGAGCACGTGACACCACTGCCACCCTGTCTTAGCGTAGCGCGAGTCGTGGCGGACGTCATCGCGGTAGCAACGACGGACGCCGAGACGAGAACGTGACACCATTGCCACCCTGTCTTAGCGTAACGCGAGTCAAGGCAGACGTCGTCGCGGTAGCGACGCCGGACGTCGAGATGAGCACGTGACACCACTGCCACCCTGTCTTAGCATAACGCCAGTCGAGGCGGACGTCGTCGCGGTAGCGACGCCGGACGCCAAGATGAGCACGTGACACCACTGCCACCCTGTCTTAGCGTAAGGCGAGTTGAGGCGGACGTCGTCGCGGTAGCGACGTCGGATGCCGAGACGAGCACGTGACACCACTGCCACCCTGTCTTAGCGTAGCGCGAGTCGTGGCGGACGTCATCGTGGAGGCAACGACGGACGCCGAGACGAGCACGTGACACCACTGCCACCCTGTCTTAGCGTAGCGCGAGTCGAGGCGGACGTCGTCGTGGTAGCGACGACGGACGCCGAGACAAGCACGTGACACAACTGCCACCTTGTCTTAGCGTAGCGCGAGTCGAGGCGGACGCCGTCGCGGTAGCAACGACGGACGCCGAGACGAGAACGTGACACCACTGCCACCCTGTCTTAGCGTAACGCGAGTCGAGGCAGACGTCGTCACGCTAGCGACGACGGAAGCCGAGACGAGCACGTGACACCACTTCCACCCTGTCTTAGCGTAACGCGAGTCGAGGCGGACGTCGTCGTGGTAATTACGACGGAAGCCGAGACGAGCACGTGACACCACCGCCACCCTGTCTTAGCGTAACGCGAGTCGAGGCGGACGTCGTCGCGGTACCGACGACGGACGCCGAGACGAGCACGTGACACCACTGCCAACCTGTCTTAGCGTAACGCGAGACGAGGCGGACGTCGTCGCGGTAGCGACGACGGACGCCGAGACGAGCACATGACACCACCGCCAACCTGTCTTAGCGTAACGCGAGTCGAGGCGGACGTCGTCAGGGTAGCGAGGACGGACGCCGAGACGAGCCCGTGACACCACTACCAACCTGTCTTAGCGTAGCGCGAGCCGAGGCGGACGTCGTCGCGGTAGCGACGACGGACGCCGAGACGAGCACGTGACACCACTGCCAACCTGTCTTAGCGTAGCGCGAGTCGAGGCGGACGTCGTCGTGGTAGCGACGACGGACGCCGAGACGAGCACGTGACACCACTGCCACCCTGTCTTAGCGTAACGCGAGTCGAGGCGGACGTCATCGCGGTAGCGACGTCGGACGCCGAGATGAGCACGTGACACCACTGCCACCCTGCCTTAGCGTAACGTGAGTCGAGGCGGACGTCATCGCGGTAGCGACGACGGACGCCGAGACGAGCCCGTGACACCACTGCCAACCTGTCTTAGCGTAACGCCAGTCAAGGCGGACGTGGTCGCGATAGCGACGACGGAAGCCGAGACGAGCACGTGATACCACTGCTACCCTGTCTTAGCGTAACGCGAGCCGAGGCTGACGTCGTCGCGGTAGCGACGACGGATGCCGAGACGAGCACGTGACACAACTGCCAACCTGCCTTAGCGTAAAGCGAGTCGAGGCGGACGTCGTCGCGGTAGCGACGACGGACGCTGAGACGAGTCCGTGACACCACTGCCACCCTGTCTTAGTGTAGCGCGAGTCGAGGCGGACGTCGTCGCGGTAGCGACGACTGACGCCGAGACGAGCACATGACACCACTGCCACCCTGTCTTAGCGTAACGCGAGTCGAGGCGGACATCATTGCGGTAGTGACGACGGACGCCGAGACGAGCACGTGATACCACTGCCACCCTGTCTTAGCGTACCGCGAGTCGAGGCGGACGTCGTCAAGGTAGCGACGACGGAAGCCGAGACGAGCACGTGACACCACTGCCACCCTGTCTTAGCGTAACGCGAGTCGAGGCGGACGTCGTCGCGGTAGCGACGACGGACGCCGAGACGAGCACGTGACACCACTTGCCAACCTGTCTTAGCATAACACGAGTCGAGGCGGACGTCGTCGCGGTAGCGACGACGGACGCTGAGACAAGCACGTGACACCACTGCCAACCTGTCTTAGCGTAACGCGAGTCGAGGCAGACGTCGTCGCGGTAGCGACGACGGACGCCGAGACGAGCACGTGACACCACTGCCAACCTATCTTAGCGTAGCGCGAGCCGAGGCGGACGTCGTCGCGGTAGCGAGGACGGACGCCGAGATGAGCACGTGACACCACTGCCACCCTGTCTTAGCGTAGCGCGAGTCAAGGCGGACGTCGTCGCGGTAGCGACGACGGACGCCGAGACGAGCACGTGACACCACTGCCACCCTGTCTTAGCGTAACGCGAGTCGATGCGGACATCGTCGCGGCAGCGACGACGGAAGCCGAGACGAGCACGTGACACAACTTCCATCCTGTCTTAGCGTAACGCGAGTCGAGGCGGACGTCGCGGTAGTGACGACGGAAGCCGAGACGAGCACGTGAGACCACTGCCCCCCTGTCATAGCGTAACGTGAGTCGAGGTGGACGTCATCGCGGTAGCGACTACGGACACCGAGACGAGCACGTGACACCACTGTCAACCTGTCTTAGCGTAACGCGAGTCGAGGCGGACGTCGTCGCGGTAGCAACGACGGACGCCGAGACGAGCACGTGACACCACTGCCAACCTGTCTTAGCGTAACGCGAGTCGAGGCGGACGTCGTCACAGTAGCGAGGACGGACGCCGAGACGAGCCCGTGACACCACTGCCAACCTGTCTTAGCGTAACGCGAGTCGAGACGGACGTCGTCGCGGTAGTGACGATGGACGCCGAGACGAGCACGTGACACCACTGCCACCCTGTCTTAGCGTAGCGCGAGTCGAGCCAGACGTCGTCGCGGTAGCGACGACAGACGCCGAGACGAGCACGTGACACCACTGCCACCTTGTCTTAGCGTAACGCGAGTCGAGGCGGACGTCATCGTGGTAGCGACACCGGACGCCGAGACGAGCACGTGACACCACTGCCACCCTGTCTTAGCGTAACGCGAGTCAAGGCAAACGTCGTCGCGGTAGCGATGACGGAAGCCGAGACGAGCACGTGACACCACTGCCACCCTGTCTTAGCATAACGCGAGTCGAGGCGGACGTCATCGCGGTAGCGACGACGGAAGCCGAGACGAGCATGTGACACCACTGCCACCCTGTCTTAGCGTAGCGCGAGTCGAGGCGGACGTCGTCGCGGTAGCGACAACGGACGCCGAGACAAGCACGTGACACCACTGCCACCCTGTCTTAGCGTAGCGCGAGTCGAGGCGGACGTCGTCGCGGTAGCAACGACAGACGCCGAGACGAGAACGTGACACCACTGCCACCCTGTCTTAGCGTAACGCGAGTCGAGGCGGACGTCGTCACGGTAGCGACGACGGAAGCCGAGACGAGCACGTGACACCACTGCCACCCTGTCTTAGCGTAACGCGAGTCGAGGCGGACGTCGTCGCGGTAGCGACGATGGACGCCGAGACGAGCACGTGACACCACTGCCAACCTGTCTTAGCGTAACGCGAGTCGAGGCGGACGTCGTCGCGGAAGCGACGACGGACGCCGAGACAAGCACGTGACACCACTACCAACCTGTCTTAGCGTAACGCGAGTCGAGGCAGACGTCGTCGCGGTAGCGACGACGGACGCCGAGACGAGCACGTGACACCACTGCCAACCTGTCTTAGCGTAGCGCGAGCCGAGGCGGACGTCGTGGCGGTAGCGACGACGGACGCCGAGACGAGCACGTGACACCACTGCCACCCTGTCTTAGCGTAGCGCGAGTCGAGGCGGACGTCGTCGCGGTAGCGACGACGGACACCGAGACGAGCACGTGACACCACTGCCACCTGTCTTAGCGTAACGCGAGTCGAGGCGGACATCGTCGCGGTAGCGACGACGGACGCCTAGACGAGCACGTGACACCACTTCCACCCTGTCTTAGCATAACGCGAGTCAAGGCGGACGTCGTCGCGGTAGTGACGACGGAAGCCGAGACGAGCACGTGACACCACTGCCCCCCTGTCATAGCGTAACGTGAGTCGAGGCGGACGTCGTCGCGGTAGCGACTACGGACGCCGAGACGAGCCCGTGACACCACTGCCAACCTGTCTTAGCGTAACGCGAGTCGAGACGGACGTCGTCGCAGTAGTGACGATGGACGCCGAGACGAGCACGTGACACCACTGCCACCCTGTCTTAGCGTAGCGCGAGTCGAGCCGGACGTCGTCGCGGTAGCAATGACAGACGCCGAGACGAGCACGTGACACCACTGCCACCCTGTCTTAGCGTAACGCGAGTGCCACCCTGTCTTAGCGTAACGCGAGTCAAGGCAGACGTCGTCGCGGTAGCAACGACGGAAGCCGAGACGAGCACGTGACACCACTGCCACCCTGTCTTAGCGTAACGCGAGTCGAGGCGGACGTCGTTGGGGTAGCGACGACGGACGCCGAGACGAGCACGTGACACCACTGCCACCCTGTCTTAGCGTAACACGAGTCGAGGCGGACGTCGTCGCGGTAGCAACGACGGACGCCGAGACGAGAACGTGACACCACTGCCATCCTGTCTTAGCGTAACGCGAGTCGAGGCGGACGACGTCACGGTAGCGACGACGGAAGCCGAGACGAGCACGTGACACCACTGCCACCCTGTCTTAGCGTAACGCGAGTCGAGGCGGACGTCGTCGCGGTAGCGACAACGGACGCCGAGACGAGCATGTGACAGCACTGCCACCCTGTCTTAGCGTTGCGCGAGTCGAGGCGGACGCCGTCGCGGTAGCAACGACGGACGCCGAGACGAGAACGGGACACCACTGCCACCCTGTCTTAGCGTAACGCGAGTCGACGCGGACGTCGTCACAGTAGCGACGACGGAAGCCGAGACGAGCACGTGACACCACTTCCACACTGTCTTAGCGTAACGCGAGTGGAGGCGGACGTCGTCGCAGTAGTTACGACGGAAGCCGAGACGAGCACGTGACACCACTGCCACCCTGTCTTAGCGTAACGCCAATCGAGGCGGACGTCGTCGCGGTAGCGACGCCGGACACCGAGACGAGCACGTGACACCACTGCCACCCTGTCTTAGCGTAACGCGAGTCAAGGCGGACGTCGTCGCGGTAGCGACGACGGACGCCGAGACGAGCACGTGACACCACTGCCACCCTGTCTTAGCGTAGCGCGAGTCGAGGCGGACGTCGTCGTGGTAGCGACGACGGACGCCGAGACGAGCACGTGACACCACTGCCACCCTGTCTTAGCGTACGCGAGTCGAGGCGGACGTCGTCGTGGTAGCGACGACGGACGCCGAGACAAGCACGTCACACAACTGCCACCCTGTCTTAGCGTAGCGCGAGTCGAGGCGGACATCGTCGCGGTAGCGACGACGGACGCCGAGACGAGCACGTGACACCACTGCCACCCTGTCTTAGCGTAGCGCGAGTCGTGGCGGACGTCATCGCGGTAGCAACGACGGACGCCGAGACGAGAACGTGACACCATTGCCACCCTGTCTTAGCGTAACGCGAGTCAAGGCAGACGTCGTCGCGGTAGCGACGCCGGACGTCGAGATGAGCACGTGACACCACTGCCACCCTGTCTTAGCATAACGCCAGTCGAGGCGGACGTCGTCGCGGTAGCGACGCCGGACGCCAAGATGAGCACGTGACACCACTGCCACCCTGTCTTAGCGTAAGGCGAGTCGAGGCGGACGTCGTCGCGGTAGCGACGTCGGATGCCGAGACGAGCACGTGACACCACTGCCACCCTGTCTTAGCGTAGCGCGAGTCGTGGCGGACGTCATCGTGGAGGCAACGACGGACGCCGAGACGAGCACGTGACACCACTGCCACCCTGTCTTAGCGTAGCGCGAGTCGAGGCGGACGTCGTCGTGGTAGCGACGACGGACGCCGAGACAAGCACGTGACACAACTGCCACCTTGTCTTAGCGTAGCGCGAGTCGAGGCGGACGCCGTCGCGGTA
The DNA here is from genome assembly GCA_963921465.1 of Triticum timopheevii. Lineage (NCBI taxonomy): Eukaryota > Viridiplantae > Streptophyta > Magnoliopsida > Poales > Poaceae > Triticum > Triticum timopheevii. The sequence goes on along the minus strand of OY997266.1, from coordinate 310,346,294 downwards.
GCAACGACGGACGCCGAGACGAGAACGTGACACCACTGCCACCCTGTCTTAGCGTAACGCGAGTCGAGGCAGACGTCGTCACGCTAGCGACGACGGAAGCCGAGACGAGCACGTGACACCACTTCCACCCTGTCTTAGCGTAACGCGAGTCGAGGCGGACGTCGTCGTGGTAATTACGACGGAAGCCGAGACGAGCACGTGACACCACCGCCACCCTGTCTTAGCGTAACGCGAGTCGAGGCGGACGTCGTCGCGGTACCGACGACGGACGCCGAGACGAGCACGTGACACCACTGCCAACCTGTCTTAGCGTAACGCGAGACGAGGCGGACGTCGTCGCGGTAGCGACGACGGACGCCGAGACGAGCACATGACACCACCGCCAACCTGTCTTAGCGTAACGCGAGTCGAGGCGGACGTCGTCAGGGTAGCGAGGACGGACGCCGAGACGAGCCCGTGACACCACTACCAACCTGTCTTAGCGTAGCGCGAGCCGAGGCGGACGTCGTCGCGGTAGCGACGACGGACGCCGAGACGAGCACGTGACACCACTGCCAACCTGTCTTAGCGTAGCGCGAGTCGAGGCGGACGTCGTCGTGGTAGCGACGACGGACGCCGAGACGAGCACGTGACACCACTGCCACCCTGTCTTAGCGTAACGCGAGTCGAGGCGGACGTCATCGCGGTAGCGACGTCGGACGCCGAGATGAGCACGTGACACCACTGCCACCCTGCCTTAGCGTAACGTGAGTCGAGGCGGACGTCATCGCGGTAGCGACGACGGACGCCGAGACGAGCCCGTGACACCACTGCCAACCTGTCTTAGCGTAACGCCAGTCAAGGCGGACGTGGTCGCGATAGCGACGACGGAAGCCGAGACGAGCACGTGATACCACTGCTACCCTGTCTTAGCGTAACGCGAGCCGAGGCTGACGTCGTCGCGGTAGCGACGACGGATGCCGAGACGAGCACGTGACACAACTGCCAACCTGCCTTAGCGTAAAGCGAGTCGAGGCGGACGTCGTCGCGGTAGCGACGACGGACGCCGAGACGAGTCCGTGACACCACTGCCACCCTGTCTTAGTGTAGCGCGAGTCGAGGCGGACGTCGTCGCGGTAGCGACGACTGACGCCGAGACGAGCACATGACACCACTGCCACCCTGTCTTAGCGTAACGCGAGTCGAGGCGGACATCATTGCGGTAGTGACGACGGACGCCGAGACGAGCACGTGATACCACTGCCACCCTGTCTTAGCGTACCGCGAGTCGAGGCGGACGTCGTCAAGGTAGCGACGACGGAAGCCGAGACGAGCACGTGACACCACTACCACCCTGTCTTAGCGTAACGCGAGTCGAGGCGGACGTCGTCGCGGTAGCGACGACGGACGCCGAGACGAGCACGTGACACCACTTGCCAACATGTCTTAGCATAACACGAGTCGAGGCGGACGTCGTCGCGGTAGCGACGACGGACGCTGAGACAAGCACGTGACACCACTGCCAACCTGTCTTAGCGTAACGCGAGTCGAGGCAGACGTCGTCGCGGTAGCGACGACGGACGCCGAGACGAGCACGTGACACCACTGCCAACCTATCTTAGCGTAGCGCGAGCCGAGGCGGACGTCGTCGCGGTAGCGAGGACGGACGCCGAGATGAGCACGTGACACCACTGCCACCCTGTCTTAGCGTAGCGCGAGTCAAGGCGGACGTCGTCGCGGTAGCGACGACGGACGCCGAGACGAGCACGTGACACCACTGCCACCCTGTCTTAGCGTAACGCGAGTCGATGCGGACATCGTCGCGGCAGCGACGACGGAAGCCGAGACGAGCACGTGACACAACTTCCATCCTGTCTTAGCGTAACGCGAGTCGAGGCGGACGTCGCGGTAGTGACGACGGAAGCCGAGACGAGCACGTGAGACCACTGCCCCCCTGTCATAGCGTAACGTGAGTCGAGGTGGACGTCATCGCGGTAGCGACTACGGACACCGAGACGAGCACGTGACACCACTGTCAACCTGTCTTAGCGTAACGCGAGTCGAGGCGGACGTCGTCGCGGTAGCAACGACGGACGCCGAGACGAGCACGTGACACCACTGCCAACCTGTCTTAGCGTAACGCGAGTCGAGGCGGACGTCGTCACAGTAGCGAGGACGGACGCCGAGACGAGCCCGTGACACCACTGCCAACCTGTCTTAGCGTAACGCGAGTCGAGACGGACGTCGTCGCGGTAGTGACGATGGACGCCGAGACGAGCACGTGACACCACTGCCACCCTGTCTTAGCGTAGCGCGAGTCGAGCCAGACGTCGTCGCGGTAGCGACGACAGACGCCGAGACGAGCACGTGACACCACTGCCACCTTGTCTTAGCGTAACGCGAGTCGAGGCGGACGTCATCGTGGTAGCGACACCGGACGCCGAGACGAGCACGTGACACCACTGCCACCCTGTCTTAGCGTAACGCGAGTCAAGGCAAACGTCGTCGCGGTAGCGATGACGGAAGCCGAGACGAGCACGTGACACCACTGCCACCCTGTCTTAGCATAACGCGAGTCGAGGCGGACGTCATCGCGGTAGCGACGACGGAAGCCGAGACGAGCATGTGACACCACTGCCACCCTGTCTTAGCGTAGCGCGAGTCGAGGCGGACGTCGTCGCGGTAGCGACAACGGACGCCGAGACAAGCACGTGACACCACTGCCACCCTGTCTTAGCGTAGCGCGAGTCGAGGCGGACGTCGTCGCGGTAGCAACGACAGACGCCGAGACGAGAACGTGACACCACTGCCACCCTGTCTTAGCGTAACGCGAGTCGAGGCGGACGTCGTCACGGTAGCGACGACGGAAGCCGAGACGAGCACGTGACACCACTGCCACCCTGTCTTAGCGTAACGCGAGTCGAGGCGGACGTCGTCGCGGTAGCGACGACGGACGCCGAGACGAGCACGTGACACCACTGCCAACCTGTCTTAGCGTAACGCGAGTCGAGGCGGACGTCGTCGCGGAAGCGACGACGGACGCCGAGACAAGCACGTGACACCACTACCAACCTGTCTTAGCGTAACGCGAGTCGAGGCAGACGTCGTCGCGGTAGCGACGACGGACGCCGAGACGAGCACGTGACACCACTGCCAACCTGTCTTAGCGTAGCGCGAGCCGAGGCGGACGTCGTGGCGGTAGCGACGACGGACGCCGAGACGAGCACGTGACACCACTGCCACCCTGTCTTAGCGTAGCGCGAGTCGAGGCGGACGTCGTCGCGGTAGCGACGACGGACACCGAGACGAGCACGTGACACCACTGCCACCTGTCTTAGCGTAACGCGAGTCGAGGCGGACATCGTCGCGGTAGCGACGACGGACGCCTAGACGAGCACGTGACACCACTTCCACCCTGTCTTAGCATAACGCGAGTCAAGGCGGACGTCGTCGCGGTAGTGACGACGGAAGCCGAGACGAGCACGTGACACCACTGCCCCCCTGTCATAGCGTAACGTGAGTCGAGGCGGACGTCGTCGCGGTAGCGACTACGGACGCCGAGACGAGCCCGTGACACCACTGCCAACCTGTCTTAGCGTAACGCGAGTCGAGACGGACGTCGTCGCAGTAGTGACGATGGACGCCGAGACGAGCACGTGACACCACTGCCACCCTGTCTTAGCGTAGCGCGAGTCGAGCCGGACGTCGTCGCGGTAGCAATGACAGACGCCGAGACGAGCACGTGACACCACTGCCACCCTGTCTTAGCGTAACGCGAGTGCCACCCTGTCTTAGCGTAACGCGAGTCAAGGCAGACGTCGTCGCGGTAGCAACGACGGAAGCCGAGACGAGCACGTGACACCACTGCCACCCTGTCTTAGCGTAACGCGAGTCGAGGCGGACGTCGTCGGGGTAGCGACGACGGACGCCGAGACGAGCACGTGACACCACTGCCACCCTGTCTTAGCGTAACACGAGTCGAGGCGGACGTCGTCGCGGTAGCAACGACGGACGCCGAGACGAGAACGTGACACCACTGCCATCCTGTCTTAGCGTAACGCGAGTCGAGGCGGACGACGTCACGGTAGCGACGACGGAAGCCGAGACGAGCACGTGACACCACTGCCACCCTGTCTTAGCGTAACGCGAGTCGAGGCGGACGTCGTCGCGGTAGCGACGACGGACGCCGAGACGAGCACGTGACACCACTGCCAACCTGTCTTAGCGTAACGCGAGTCGAGGCGGACGTCGTCGCGGTAGCGACGACGGACGCCGAGACAAGCACGTGACACCACTGCCAACCTGTCTTAGCGTAACGCGAGTCGAGGCAGACGTCGTCGCGGTAGCGACGACGGAAGCCGAGACGAGCACGTGACACCACTTCCACCCTGTCTTAGCGTAACGTGAGTCGAGGCGGACGTCGTCGCGGTAGTGACGACGGAAGCCGAGACGAGCACGTGACACCACTGCCACCCTGTCTTAGCGTAACGCGAGTCGAGGCGGACGTCGTCGCGGTAGCGACGCCGGACGCCGAGACGAGCACGTGACACCACTGCCACACTGTCTTAGCGTAACGCGAGTCGAGGCCGACGTCATCGCGGTAGCGACAACGGACGCCGAGACAAGCACGTGACACCACTGCCACCCTGTCTTAGCGTAACGCGAGTCGAGGCGGACGTCGTCGGGGTAGCGAGGACGGACGCCGAGACGAGCACGTGACACCACTGCCAACCTGTCTTAGCGTAACACGAGTCGAGTCGGACATCATCGTGGTAGCGACGACGGACGCCGAGACGAGCACGTGACACCACTGCCAACCTGTCTTAGCGTAACGCGAGTCGAGGAGGACGTCGTCGCGGTAGCGACGACGGACGCCGAGACGAGCACGTGACACCACTACCAACCTGTCTTAGCGTAACGCGAGTCGAGGCGGACGTCGTCGCGATAGCGACGACGGAAGCCGAGACGAGCACGTGTCACCACTGCCACCCTGTCTTAGCGTAACGTGAGTCGAGGCGGACGTCGTCGCGGTAGCGATGACGGACGCCGAGACGAGCACGTGACACCACTGCCAACCTGTCTTAGCGTAACGCGAGTCGAGGCGGACGTCGTCGCGGTAGCGACGACGGACGCCGAGACAAGCACGTGACACCACTGCCAACCTGTCTTAGCGTAACGCGAGTCGAGGCAGACGTCGTCGCGGTAGCGACGACGGAAGCCGAGACGAGCACGTGACACCACTTCCACCCTGTCTTAGCGTAACGGGAGTCGAGGCGGACATCGTCGCGGTAGTGACGACGGAAGCCGAGACGAGCACGTGACACCACTGCCACCCTGTCTTAGCGTAACGCGAGTCGAGGCGGACGTCGTCGCGGTAGCGACGCCGGACGCCGAGACGAGCACGTGACACCACTTCCACCCTGTCTTAGCGTAACGCGAGTCGAGGCCGACGTCATCGCGGTAGCGACGACGGAAGCCGAGACGAGCACGTGACACCACTGCCACCCTATATTAGCGTAACGCGAGTCGAGGCCGACGTCGTCGCGGTAGCGACGACGGAAGCCGAGACGAGCACGTGACACCACTGCCACCCTGTCTTAGCGTATCGTGAGTCGAGGCAAACGTCGTCGCGGTAGCGACGACGGAAGCCGAGACGAGCACGTGACGCCACTGCCACCCTGTCTTAGCATAACGCGAGTCGAGGCGGACGTCATCGCGGTAGCGACGACGGAAGCCGAGACGAGCATGTGACACCACTGCCACCCTGTCTTAACGTAGCGCGAGTCGAGGCGGACGTCGTCGCGGTAGCGACAACGGACGCCGAGACAAGCACGTGACACCACTGCCACCCTGTCTTAGCGTAGCGCGAGTCGAGGCGGACGTCGTCGCGGTAGCAACGACAGACGCCGAGACGAGAACGTGACACCACTGCCACCCTGTCTTAGCGTAACGCGAGTCGAGGCGGACGTCGTCACGGTAGCGACGACGGAAGCCGAGACGAGCACGTGACACCACTGCCACCCTGTCTTAGCGTAACGCGAGTCGAGGCGGACGTCGTCGCGGTAGCGACGACGGACGCCGAGACGAGCACGTGACACCACTGCCAACCTGTCTTAGCGTAACGCGAGTCGAGGCGGACGTCGTCGCGTTAGCGACGACGGACGCCGAGACAAGCACGTGACACCACTGCCAACCTGTCTTAGCGTAACGCGAGTCGAGGCAGACGTCGTCGCGGTAGCGACGACGGACGCCGAGACGAGAACGTGTCACCACTGCCAACCTGTCTTAGCGTAGCGCGAGCCGAGGCGGACGTCGTGGCGGTAGCGACGACGGAAGCCGAGATGAGCACGTGACACCACTGCCACCCTGTCTTAGCGTAGCGCGAGTCGAGGCGGACGTCGTCGCGGTAGCGACGACGGATGCCGAGACGAGCACGTGACACCACTGCCACCCTGTCTTAGCGTAACATGAGTCGAGGCGGACATCGTCGCGGTAGCGACGACGGAAGCCGAGACGAGCACGTGACACCACTTCCACCCTGTCTTAGCGTAACGCGAGTCGAGGCGGACGTCGTCGCGGTAGTGACGACGGAAGCCGAGACGAGCACGTGACACCACTGCCCCCCTGTCATAGCGTAACGTGAGTCGAGGCGGACGTCGTCGCGGTAGCGACTACGGACGCCGAGACGAGCACGTGACACCACTGCCAACCTGTCTTAGCGTAACGCGAGTCGAGGCGGACGTCGTCACGGTAGCAACGACGGACGCCGAGACGAGCACGTGACACCACTGCCAACCTGTCTTAGCGTAACGCGAGTCGAGGCGGACGTCATCACAGTAGCGAGGACGGATGCCGAGACGAGCCCGTGACACCACTGACAACCTGTCTTAGCGTAACGCGAGTCGAGACGGACGTCGTCGCGGTATGACGATGGACGCCGAGACGAGCACGTGACACCACTGCCACCCTGTCTTAGCGTAGCGCGAGTCGAGCCGGACGTCGTCGCGGTAGCAATGACAGACGCCGAGACGAGCACGTGACACCACTGCCACCCTGTCTTAGCGTAACGCGAGTCGAGGCGGACGTCGTCGCGGTAGCGACACCGGACGCCGAGACGAGCACGTGACACCACTGCCACCCTGTCTTAGCGTAACGCGAGTCAAGGCAGACGTCGTCGCGGTAGCAACGACGGAAGCCGAGACGAGCACGTGACACCACTGCCACCCTGTCTTAGCGTAACGCGAGTCGAGGCGGACGTCGTCGGGGTAGCGACGACGGACGCCGAGACGAGCACGTGACACCACTGCCACCCTGTCTTAGCGTAACGCGAGTCGAAGCGGACGTCGTCGCGGTAGCAACGACAGACGCCGAGACGAGAACGTGACACAACTGCCACCCTGTCTTAGCGTAACGCGAGTCGAGGCGGACGTCGTCACGGTAGCGACGACAGAAGCCGAGACGAGCACGTGACACCACTGCCACCCTGTCTTAGCGTAACGCGAGTCGAGGCGGACGTCGTCGCGATAGCGACGACGGAAGCCGAGACGAGCACGTGTCACCACTGCCACCCTGTCTTAGCGTAACGTGAGTCGAGGCGGACGTCGTCGCGGTAGCGATGACGGACGCCGAGACGAGCACGTGACACCACTGCCAACCTGTCTTAGCGTAACGCGAGTCGAGGCGGACGTCGTCGCGGTAGCGACGACGGACGCCGAGACAAGCACGTGACACCACTGCCAACCTGTCTTAGCGTAACGCGAGTCGAGGCAGACGTCGTCGCGGTAGCGACGACGGAAGCCGAGACGAGCACGTGACACCACTTCCACCCTGTCTTAGCGTAACGGGAGTCGAGGCGGACATCGTCGCGGTAGTGACGACGGAAGCCGAGACGAGCACGTGACACCACTGCCACCCTGTCTTAGCGTAACGCGAGTCGAGGCGGACGTCGTCGCGGTAGCGACGCCGGACGCCGAGACGAGCACGTGACACCACTTCCACCCAGTCTTAGCGTAACGCGAGTCGAGGCCGACGTCATCGCGGTAGCGACGACGGAAGCCGAGACGAGCACGTGACACCACTGCCACCCTATATTAGCGTAACGCGAGTCGAGGCCGACGTCGTCGCGGTAGCGACGACGGAAGCCGAGACGAGCACGTGACACCACTGCCACCCTGTCTTAGCGTAACGTGAGTCGAGGCAAACGTCGTCGCGGTAGCGACGACGGAAGCCGAGACGAGCACGTGACGCCACTGCCACCCTGTCTTAGCATAACGCGAGTCGAGGCGGACGTCATCGCGGTAGCGACGACGGAAGCCGAGACGAGCATGTGACACCACTGCCACCCTGTCTTAACGTAGCGCGAGTCGAGGCGGACGTCGTCGCGGTAGCGACAACGGACGCCGAGACAAGCACGTGACACCACTGCCACCCTGTCTTAGCGTAGCGCGAGTCGAGGCGGACGTCGTCGCGGTAGCAACGACAGACGCCGAGACGAGAACGTGACACCACTGCCACCCTGTCTTAGCGTAACGCGAGTCGAGGCGGACGTCGTCACGGTAGCGACGACGGAAGCCGAGACGAGCACGTGACACCACTGCCACCCTGTCTTAGCGTAACGCGAGTCGAGGCGGACGTCGTCGCGGTAGCGACGACGGACGCCGAGACGAGCACGTGACACCACTGCCAACCTGTCTTAGCGTAACGCGAGTCGAGGCGGACGTCGTCGCGTTAGCGACGACGGACGCCGAGACAAGCACGTGACACCACTGCCAACCTGTCTTAGCGTAACGCGAGTCGAGGCAGACGTCGTCGCGGTAGCGACGACGGACGCCGAGACGAGAACGTGACACCACTGCCAACCTGTCTTAGCGTAGCGCGAGCCGAGGCGGACGTCGTGGCGGTAGCGACGACGGAAGCCGAGACGAGCACGTGACACCACTGCCACCCTGTCTTAGCGTAGCGCGAGTCGAGGCGGACGTCGTCGCGGTAGCGACGACGGACGCCGAGACGACCACGTGACACCACTGCCACCCTGTCTTAGCGTAACACGAGTCGAGGCGGACATCGTCGCGGTAGCGACGACGGAAGCCGAGACGAGCACGTGACACCACTTCCACCCTGTCTTAGCGTAACGCGAGTCGAGGCGGACGTCGTCGCGGTAGGGACGACGGAAGCCGAGACGAGCACGTGACACCACTGCCCCCCTGTCATAGCGTAACGTGAGTCGAGGCGGACGTCGTCGCGGTAGCGACTACGGACGCCGAGACGAGCACGTGACACCACTGCCAACCTGTCTTAGCGTAACGCGAGTCGAGGCGGACGTCGTCACGGTAGCAACGACGGACGCCGAGACGAGCACGTGACACCACTGCCAACCTGTCTTAGCGTAACGCGAGTCGAGGCGGACGTCGTCACAGTAGCGAGGACGGATGCCGAGACGAGCCCGTGACACCACTGACAACCTGTCTTAGCGTAACGCGAGTCGAGACGGACGTCGTTGCGGTATGACGATGGACGCCGAGACGAGCACGTGACACCACTGCCACCCTGTCTTAGCGTAGCGCGAGTCGAGCCGGACGTCGTCGCGGTAGCAATGACAGACGCCGAGACGAGCACGTGACACCACTGCCACCCTGTCTTAGCGTAACGCGAGTCGAGGCGGACGTCGTCGCGGTAGCGACACCGGACGCCGAGACGAGCACGTGACACCACTGCCACCCTGTCTTAGCGTAACGCGAGTCAAGGCAGACGTCGTCGCGGTAGCAACGACGGAAGCCGAGACGAGCACGTGACACCACTGCCACCCTGTCTTAGCGTAACGCGAGTCGAGGCGGACGTCGTCGGGGTAGCGACGACGGACGCCGAGACGAGCACGTGACACCACTGCCACCCTGTCTTAGCGTAACACGAGTCGAAGCGGACGTCGTCGCGGTAGCAACGACAGACGCCGAGACGAGAACGTGACACAACTGCCACCCTGTCTTAGCGTAACGCGAGTCGAGGCGGACGTCGTCACGGTAGCGACGACAGAAGCCGAGACGAGCACGTGACACCACTGCCACCCTGTCTTAGCGTAACGCGAGTCGAGGCGGACGTCGTCGCGGTAGCGACGACGGACGCCGAGACGAGCACGTGACACCACTGCCAACCTGTCTTAGCGTAACGCGAGTCGAGGCGGACGTCGTCGCGGTAGCGACGACGGACGCCGAGACAAGCACGTGACACCACTGCCAACCTGTCTTAGCGTAACGCGAGTCGAGGCAGACGTCGTTGCGGTAGCGACGACGGAAGCCGAGACGAGCACGTGACACCACTTCCACCCTATCTTAGCGTAACGTGAGTCGAGGCGGACGTCGTCGCGGTACTGACGACAGAAGCCGAGACGAGCACGTGACACCACTGCCACCCTGTCTTAGCGTAACGCGAGTCGAGGCGGACGTCGTCGCGGTAGCGACGCCGGACGCCGAGACGAGCATGTGACACCACTACCACCCTGTCTTAGCATAACGCGAGTCGAGGCCGACGTCATCGCGGTAGCGACAACGGACGCCGAGACAAGCACGTGACACCACTGCCACCCTGTCTTAGCGTAACGCGAGTCGAGGCGGACGTCGTCGGGGTAGCGAGGACGGACGCCGAGACGAGCACGTGACACCACTGCCAACCTGTCTTAGCGTAACACGAGTCGAGTCGGACATCATCGTGGTAGCGACGACGGACGCCGAGACGAGCACGTGACACCACTGCCAACCTGTCTTAGCGTAACGCGAGTCGAGGCGGACGTCGTCGCGGTAGCGACGACGGACGCCGAGACGAGCACGTGACACCACTGCCAACCCTGTCTTAGCGTAACGCGAGTCGAGGCGGACGTCGTCGCGGTAGCGACGACGGACGCCGAGACGAGCACGTGACACCACTGCCACCCTGTCTTAGCGTAACGCGAGTCGAGGCGGACATCGTCGCGGTAGCGACGACGGAAGCCGAGACGAGCACGTGACACCACTTCCATCCTGTCTTAGCGTAACGCGAGTCGAGGCGGACGTCGTCGCGGTAGTGATGACGGAAGCCGAGACGAGCACGTGACACCACTGCCCCCCTGTCTTAGCGTAACGAGAGTCGAGGCGGACGTCGTCACGGTAGCGACGACGGACGCCGGGACGAGCACGTGACACCACTGCCAACCTGTCTTAGCGTAACACGAGTCGAGTCGGACATCATCGTGGTAGCGACGACGGACGCCGAGACGAGCACGTGACACCACTGCCAACCTGTCTTAGCGTAACGCGAGTCGAGGCGGACGTCGTCGCGGTAGCGACGACGGACGCCGAGACGAGCACGTGACACCACTGCCAACCCTGTCTTAGCGTAACGCGAGTCGAGGCGGACGTCGTCGCGGTAGCGACGACGGACGCCGAGACGAGCACGTGACACCACTGCCACCCTGTCTTAGCGTAACGCGAGTCGAGGCGGACGTCGTCGCGGTAGTGATGACGGAAGCCGAGACGAGCACGTGACACCACTGCCCCCCTGTCTTAGCGTAACGAGAGTCGAGGCGGACGTCGTCACGGTAGCGACGACGGACGCCGAGACGAGCACGTGACACCACTGCCAACCTGTCTTAGCGTAACGCGAGTCGAGGCGGACGTCGTCGCGATAGCGACGACGGAAGCCGAGACGAGCACGTGACACCACTGCCACCCTGTCTTAGCGTAACGCGAGTCGAGGCGGACGTCGTCGCGGTAGCGACGACGGACGCCGAGACGAGCACGTGACACCACTGCCAACCTGTCTTAGCGTAACGCGAGTCGAGGCGGACGTCGTCGCGGTAGCGACGACGGACGCCGAGACAAGCACGTGACACCACTGCCAACCTGTCTTAGCGTAACGCGAGTCGAGGCAGACGTCGTCGCGGTAGCGACGACGGAAGCCGAGACGAGCACGTGACACCACTTCCACCCTGTCTTAGCGTAACGTGAGTCGAGGCGGACGTCGTCGCGGTAGTGACGACGAAAGCCGAGACGAGCACGTGACACCACTGCCACCCTGTCTTAGCATAACGCGAGTCGAGGCGGACGTCGTCGCGGTAGCGACGCCGGACGCCGAGACGAGCACGTGACACAACTGCCACCCTGTCTTAGCGTAACGCGAGTCGAGGCCGACGTCGTCGCGGTAGCGACGACGGAAGCCGAGACGAGCACGTGACACCACTGCCACCCTATATTAGCGTAACGCGAGTCGAGGCCGACGTCGTCGGGGTAGCGACGATGGACGCTGAGACGAGCACGTGACACCACTGCCAACCTGTCTTAGCGTAACACGAGTCGAGTCGGACATCATCGTGGTAGCGACGACGGACGCCGAGACGAGCACGTGACAGCACTGCCAACCTGTCTTAGCGTAACGCGAGTTGAGGCGGACGTCGTCGCGGTAGCGACGACGGACGCCGAGACGAGCACGTGACACCACTGCCAACCTGTCTTAGCGTAACGCGAGTCGAGGCGGACGTCGTCGCGATAGCAACGACGGAAGCCGAGACGAGCACGTGACACCACTGCCACCCTGTCTTAGCGTAAGCCGAGTCGAGGCGGACGTCGTCGCGGTAGCGACGACGGACGCCGAGACGAGCACGTGACACCACTGCCACCCTGTCTTAGCGTAACGCGAGTCGAGGCCGACGTCATCGCGGTAGCGACAACGGACGCCGAGACAAGCACGTGACACCACTGCCACCCTGTCTTAGTGTAACGCGAGTCGAGGCGGACGTCGTCGCGGTAGCGACGACGGACGCCGAGACGAGCACGTGACACCACTGCCAACCTGTCTTAGCGTAACGCGAGTCGAGGCGGACGTCGTCGCGGTAGCAACGACGGACGCCGAGACAAGCACGTGACACCACTGCCAACCTGTCTTAGCGTAACACGAGTCGAGGCAGGCATCGTCGCGGTAGCGACGACGGAAGCCGAGACGAGCACGTGACACCACTTCCACCCTGTCTTAGCGTAACGTGAGTCCAGGCGGACGTCGTCGCGGTAGTGACGACGGAAGCCGAGACGAGCACGTGACACCACTGCCACCCTGTCTTAGCGTAACGCGAGTCGAGGCGGACGTCGTCGCGGTAGCGACGCCGGACGCCGAGACGAGCACGTGACACCACTGCCACCCTGTCTTAGCGTAACGCGAGTCGAGGCCGACGTCGTCGCGGTAGCGACGACGGAAGCCGAGACGAGCACGTGACACCACTGCCACCCTGTATTAGCGTAACGCGAGTCGAGGCCGACGTCGTCGGGGTAGCGACGATGGACGCCGAGACGAGCACGTGACACCACTGCCAACCTGTCTTAGCGTAACACGAGTCGAGTCGGACATCATCGTGGTAGAGACGACGGACGCCGAGACGAGCACGTGACAGCACTGCCAACCTGTCTTAGCGTAACGCGAGTTGAGGCGGACGTCGTCGCGGTAGCGACGACGGACGCCGAGACGAGCACGTGACACCACTGCCAACCTGTCTTAGCGTAACGCGAGTCGAGGCGGACGTCGTCGCGATAGCGACGACGGAAGCCGAGACGAGCACGTGACACCACTGCCACCCTGTCTTAGCGTAACCCGAGTCGAGGCGGACGTCGTCGCGGTAGCGACGACGGACGCCGAGACGAGCACGTGACACCACTGCCACCCTGTCTTAGCGTAACGCGAGTCGAGGCCGACGTCATCGCGGTAGCGACAACGGACGCCGAGACGAGCACGTGACACCACTGCCAACCTGTCTTAGCGTAACACGAGTCGAGTCGGACATCATCGTGGTAGCGACGACGGACGCCGAGACGAGCACGTGACACCACTGCCAACCTGTCTTAGCGTAACGCGAGTCAAGGCGGACGTCGTCGCGGTAGCGACGACGGACGCCGAGACGAGCACGTGACACCACTACCAACCTGTCTTAGCGTAACGCGAGTCGAGGCGGACGTCGTCGCGATAGCGACGAAGGAAGCCGAGACGAGCACGTGTCACCACTGCCACCCTGTCTTAGCGTAACGCGAGTCGAGGCGGACGTCGTCGCGGTAGCGACGACGGACGCCGAGACGAGCACATGACACCACTGCCAACCTGTCTTAGCGTAACGCGAGTCGAGGCGGACGTCGTCGCGGTGGCGACGACGGACGCCGAGACAAGCACGTGACACCACTGCCAACCTGTCTTAGCGTAACGCGAGTCGAGGCAGACGTCGTCGCGGTAGCGACGACGGAAGCCGAGACGAGCACGTGACACCACTTCCACCCTGTCTTAGCGTAACGGGAGTCGAGGCGGACATCGTCGCGGTAGTGACGACGGAAGCCGAGACGAGCACGTGACACCACTGCCACCCTGTCTTAGCGTAACGCGAGTCGAGGCGGACGTCGTCGCGGTAGCGACGCCGGACGCCGAGACGAGCACGTGACACCACTGCCACCCTGTCTTAGCGTAACGCGAGTCGAGGCCGACGTCGTCGCGGTAGCGACGATGGAAGCCGAGACGAGCACGTGACACCACTGCCACCCTGTATTAGCGTAACGCGAGTCGAGGCCGACGTCGTCGCGGTAGCGACGACGGAAGCCGAGACGAGCACGTGACACCACTGCCACCCTGTCTTAGCGTAACGTGAGTCGAGGCAAACGTCGTCGCGGTAGCGACGACGGAAGCCGAGACGAGCACGTGACACCACTGCCACCCTGTCTTAGCATAACGCGAGTCGAGGCGGACGTCATCGCGGTAGCGACGACGGAAGCCGAGACGAGCATGTGACACCACTGCCACCCTGTCTTAACGTAGCGCGAGTCGAGGCGGACGTCGTCGCGGTAGCGACAACGGACGCCGAGACAAGCACGTGACACCACTGCCACCCTGTCTTAGCGTAGCGCGAGTCGAGGCGGACGTCGTCGCGGTAGCAACGACAGACGCCGAGACGAGAACGTGACACCCCTGCCACCCTGTCTTAGCATAACGCGAGTCGAGGCGGACGTCGTCACGGTAGCGACGACGGAAGCCGAGACAAGCACGTGACAGCACTGCCACCCTGTCTTAGCGTAACGCGAGTCGAGGCGGACGTCGTCGCGGTAGCGACGACGGACGCCGAGACGAGCACGTGACACCACTGCCAACCTGTCTTAGCGTAACGCGAGTCGAGGCGGACGTCGTCGCGGTAGCGACGACGTACGCCGAGACAAGCACGTGACACCACTGCCAACCTGTCTTAGCGTAACGCGAGTCGAGGCAGACGTCGTCGCGGTAGCGACGACGGACGCCAAGACGAGAACGTGACACCACTGCCAACCTGTCTTAGCGTAGCGCGAGCCGAGGCGGACGTCGTGGCGGTAGCGACGACGGACGCCGAGACGAGCACGTGACACCACTGCCACCCTGTCTTAGCGTAGCGCGAGTCGAGGCGGACGTCGTCGCGGTAGCGACGACGGACGCCGAGACGAGCACGTGACACCACTGCCACCCTGTCTTAGCGTAACACGAGTCGAGGCGGACATCGTCGCGGTAGCGACGACGGAAGCCGAGACGAGCACGTGACACCACTTCCACCCTGTCTTAGCGTAACGCGAGTCGAGGCGGACGTCGTCGCGGTAGTGACGACGGAACCCGAGACGAGCACGTGACACCACTGCCCCCCTGTCATAGCGTAACGTGAGTCGAGGCGGACGTCATCGCGGTAGCGACTACGGACGCCGAGACGAGCACGTGACACCACTGCCAACCTGTCTTAGCGTAACGTGAGTCGAGGCGGACGTCGTCGCGGTAGCAACGACGGACGCCGAGACGAGCACGTGACACCACTGCCAACCTGTCTTAGCGTAACGCGAGTCGAGGCGGACGTCGTCACAGTAGCGAGGACGGATGCCGAGACGAGCCCGTGACACCACTGACAACCTGTCTTAGTGTAACGCGAGTCGAGACGGACGTCGTCGCGGTATGACGATGGACGCCGAGACGAGCACGTGACACCACTGCCACCCTGTCTTAGCGTAGCGCGAGTCGAGCCGGACGTCGTCGCGGTAGCAATGACAGACGCCGAGACGAGCACGTGACACCACTGCCACCCTGTCTTAGCGTAACGCGAGTCGAGGCGGACGTCGTCGCGGTAGCGACACCGAACGCCGAGACGAGCACGTGACACCACTGCCACCCTGTCTTAGCGTAACGCGAGTCAAGGCAGACGTCGTCGCGGTAGCAACGACGGAAGCCGAGACGAGTACGTGACACCACTGCCACCCTGTCTTAGCGTAACGCGAGTCGAGGCGGACGTCGTCGGGGCAGCGACGACGGACGGCGAGACGAGCACGTGACACCACTGCCACCCTGTCTTAGCGTAACACGAGTCGAGGCGGACGTCGTCGCGGTAGCAACGACAGACGCCGAGACGAGAACGTGACACCACTGCCACCCTGTCTTAGCGTAACGCGAGTCGAGGCGGACGTCGTCACGGTAGCGACGACGGAAGCCGAGACGAGCACGTGACACCACTGCCACCCTGTCTTAGCGTAACACGAGTCGAGGCGGACGTCGTCGCGGTAGCGACGACGGACGCCGAGACGAGCACGTGACACCACTGCCAACCTGTCTTAGCGTAACGCGAGTCGAGGCGGACGTCGTCGCGGTAGCGACGACGGACGCCGAGACAAGCACGTGACACCACTGCCAACCTGTCTTAGCGTAACGCGAGTCGAGGCAGACGTCGTCGCGGTAGCGACGACGGAAGCCGAGACGAGCACGTGACACCACTTCCACCCTGTCTTAGCGTAACGTGAGTCGAGGCGGACGTCGTCGCGGTAGTGACGACGGAAGCCGAGACGAGCACGTGACACCACTGCCACCCTGTCTTAGCGTAACGCGAGTCGAGGCGGACGTCGTCGCGGTAGCGACGCCGGACGCCGAGACGAGCACGTGACACCACTGCCACCCTGTCTTAGCGTAACGCGAGTCGAGGCCGACATCATCGCGGTAGCGACAATGGACGCCGAGACAAGCACGTGACACCACTGCCACCCTGTCTTAGCGTAACGCGAGTCGAGGCGGACGTCGTCGGGGTAGCAAGGACGGACGCCGAGACGAGCACGTGACACCACTGCCAACCTGTCTTAGCGTAACACGAGTCGAGTCGGACATCATCGTGGTAGCGACGACGGACGCCGAGACGAGCACGTGACACCACTGCCAACCTGTCTTAGCGTAACGCGAGTCGAGGCGGACGTCGTCGCGGTAGCGACGACGGACGCCGAGACGAGCACGTGACACCACTGCCAACCTGTCTTAGCGTAACGCGAGTCGAGGCGGACGTCGTCGCGATAGCGACGACGGAAGCCGAGACGAGCACGTGACACCACTGCCACCCTGTCTTAGCGTAACGCGAGTCGAGGCGGACGTCGTCGCGGTAGCGACGACGGACGCCGAGACGAGCACGTGACACCACTGCCAACCTGTCTTAGCGTAACGCGAGTCGAGGCGGACGTCGTCGCGGTAGCGACGACGGACGCCGAGACAAGCACGTGACACCACTGCCAACCTGTCTTAGCGTAACGCGAGTCGAGGCAGACGTCGTCGCGGTAGCGACGACGGAAGCCGAGACGAGCATGTGACACCACTTCCACCCTGTCTTAGCGTAACGTGAGTCGAGGCGGACGTCGTCGCGGTAGTGACGACGGAAGCCGAGACGAGCACGTGACACCACTGCCACCCTGTCTTAGCGTAACGCGAGTCGAGGCGGACGTCGTCGCGGTAGCGACGCCGGACGCCGAGACGAGCACATGACACCACTGCCACCCTGTCTTAGCGTAACGCGAGTCGAGGCCGACGTCGTCGCGGTAGCGACGACGGAAGCCGAGACGAGCACGTGACACCACTGCCACCCTGTATTAGCGTAACGTGAATCGAGGCCGACGTCGTCGGGGTAGCGACGATGGACGCCGAGACGAGCACGTGACACCACTGCCAACCTGTCTTAGCGTAACACGAGTCGAGTCGGACATCATCGTGGTAGCGACGACGGACGCCGAGACGAGCACGTGACAGCACTGCCAACCTGTCTTAGCGTAACGCGAGTTGAGGCGGACGTCATCGCGGTAGCGACGACGGACGCCGAGACGAGCACGTGACACCACTGCCAACCTGTCTTAGCGTAACGCGAGTCGAGGCGGACGTCGTCGCGATAGCGACGATGGAAGCCGAGACGAGCACGTGACACCACTGCCACCCTGTCTTAGCGTAACCCGAGTCGAGGCGGACGTCGTCGCGGTAGCGACGACGGACGCCGAGACGAGCACGTGACACCACTGCCACCCTGTCTTAGCGTAACGCGAGTCGAGGCGGATATCGTTGCGGTAGTGACGCCGGACGCCGAGACAAGCACGTGACACCACTGCCAACCTGTCTTAGCGTAACGCGAGTCGAGGCGGACGTCGTCACGGTAGCGACGACGGAAGCCGAGACGAGCACGTGACACCACTGCCACCCTGTCTTAGCGTAACACGAGTCGAGGCGGACGTCGTCGCGGTAGCGACGACGGACGCCGAGACGAGCACGTGACACCACTGCCAACCTGTCTTAGCGTAACGCGAGTCGAGGCGGACGTCGTCGCGGTAGCGACGACGGACGCCGAGACAAGCACGTGACACCACTGCCAACCTGTCTTAGCGTAACGCGAGTCGAGGCAGACGTCGTCGCGGTAGCGACGACGGAAGCCGAGACGAGCACGTGACACCACTTCCACCCTGTCTTAGCGTAACGTGAGTCGAGGCGGACGTCGTCGCGGTAGTGACGACGGAAGCCGAGACGAGCACGTGACACCACTGCCACCCTGTCTTAGCGTAACGCGAGTCGAGGCGGACGTCGTCGCGGTAGCGACGCCGGACGCCGAGACGAGCACGTGACACCACTGCCACCCTGTCTTAGCGTAACGCGAGTCGAGGCCGACATCATCGCGGTAGCGACAACGGACGCCGAGACAAGCACGTGACACCACTGCCACCCTGTCTTAGCGTAACGCGAGTCGAGGCGGACGTC
This sequence comes from Triticum timopheevii, assembly GCA_963921465.1. Classification (NCBI taxonomy): domain Eukaryota; kingdom Viridiplantae; phylum Streptophyta; class Magnoliopsida; order Poales; family Poaceae; genus Triticum; species Triticum timopheevii. Next base: position 310,327,274 of record OY997266.1, on the reverse strand, counting down.
GTCGGGGTAGCGAGGACGGACGCCGAGACGAGCACGTGACACCACTGCCAACCTGTCTTAGCGTAACACGAGTCGAGTCGGACATCATCGTGGTAGCGACGACGGACGCCGAGACGAGCACGTGACACCACTGCCAACCTGTCTTAGCGTAACGCGAGTCGAGGCGGACGTCGTCGCGGTAGCGACGACGGACGCCGAGACGAGCACGTGACACCACTGCCAACCTGTCTTAGCGTAACGCGAGTCGAGGCGGACGTCGTCGCGATAGCGACGACGGAAGCCGAGACGAGCACGTGACACCACTGCCACCCTGTCTTAGCGTAACGCGAGTCGAGGCGGACGTCGTCGCGGTAGCGACGACGGACGTCGAGACGAGCACGTGACACCACTGCCAACCTGTCTTAGCGTAACGCGAGTCGAGGCAGACGTCGTCGCGGTAGCGACGACGGAAGCCGAGACGAGCACGTGACACCACTTCCACCCTGTCTTAGCGTAACGTGAGTCGAGGCGGACGTCGTCGCGGTAGTGACGACGGAAGCCGAGACGAGCACGTGACACCACTGCCACCCTGTCTTAGCGTAACGCGAGTCGAGGCGGACGTCGTCGCGGTAGCGACGCTGGACGCCGAGACGAGCACATGACACCACTGCCACCCTGTCTTAGCGTAACGCGAGTCGAGGCCGACGTCGTCGCGGTAGCGACGACGGAAGCCGAGACGAGCACGTGACACCACTGCCACCCTGTATTAGCGTAACGCGAATCGAGGCCGACGTCGTCGGGGTAGCGACGATGGACGCCGAGACGAGCACGTGACACCACTGCCAACCTGTCTTAGCGTAACACGAGTCGAGTCGGACATCATCGTGGTAGCGACGACGGACGCCGAGACGAGCACGTGACAGCACTGCCAACCTGTCTTAGCGTAACGCGAGTTGAGGCGGACGTCATCGCGGTAGCGACGACGGACGCCGAGACGAGCACGTGACACCACTGCCAACCTGTCTTAGCGTAACGCGAGTCGAGGCGGACGTCGTCGCGATAGCGACGATGGAAGCCGAGACGAGCACGTGACACCACTGCCACCCTGTCTTAGCGTAACCCGAGTCGAGGCGGACGTCGTCGCGGTAGCGACGACGGACGCCGAGACGAGCACGTGACACCACTGCCACCCTGTCTTAGCGTAACGCGAGTCGAGGCGGATATCGTTGCGGTAGTGACGCCGGACGCCGTGACGAGCACGTGACACCACTGCCACCCTGTCTTAGCATAACGCGAGTCGAGGCGGACGTCGTCGCGGTAGCGACGACGGACGCCGAGACGAGCACGTGACACCACTGCCACCCTGTCTTAGCGTAGCGCGAGTCGAGGCGGACGTCGTCGCGGCAGCGACGATGGAAGCCGAGACGAGCACGTGACACCACTGCCACCCTGTCTTAGCGTAACGCGAGTCGAGGCGGACGTCATCGCGGTAGCGACGACGGAAGCCGAGACGAGCATGTGACACCACTGCCACCCTGTCTTAGCGTAGCGCGAGTCAAGACGGACGTCGTCGCGGTAGCGACAACGGACGCCGAGACAAGCACGTGACACCACTGCCAACCTGTCTTAGCGTAGCGCGAGTCGAGGCGGACGTCGTCGCGGTAGCAACGACTGACGCCGAGACGAGAACGTGACACCACTGCCACCCTGTCTTAGCGTAACGCGAGTCGAGGCGGACGTCGTCGCGGTAGCGACGACGGACGCCGAGACAAGCACGTGACACCACTGCCAACCTGTCTTAGCGTAACGCGAGTCGAGGCAGACGTCGTCGCGGTAGCGACGACGGAAGCCGAGACGAGCACGTGACACCACTTCCACCCTGTCTTAGCGTAACGGGAGTCGAGGCGGACGTCGTCGCGGTAGTGACGACGAAAGCCGAGACGAGCACGTGACACCACTGCCACCCTGTCTTAGCATAACGCGAGTCGAGGCGGACGTCGTCGCGGTAGCGACGCCGGACGCCGAGACGAGCACGTGACACCACTGCCACCCTGTCTTAGCGTAACGCGAGTCGAGGCCGACGTCGTCGCGGTAGCGACGACGGAAGCCGAGACGAGCACGTGACACCACTGCCACCCTATATTAGCGTAACGCGAGTCGAGGCCGACGTCGTCGGGGTAGCGACGATGGACGCCGAGACGAGCACGTGACACCACTGCCAACCTGTCTTAGCGTAACACGAGTCGAGTCGGACATCATCGTGGTAGCGACGACGGACGCCGAGACGAGCACGTGACAGCACTGCCAACCTGTCTTAGCGTAACGCGAGTTGAGGCGGACGTCATCGCGGTAGCGACGACGGACGCCGAGATGAGCACGTGACACCACTGCCAACCTGTCTTAGCGTAACGCGAGTCGAGGCGGACGTCGTCGCGATAGCGACGACGGAAGCCGAGACGAGCACGTGACACCACTGCCACCCTGTCTTAGCGTAAGCCGAGTCGAGGCGGACGTCGTCGCGGTAGCGACGACGGACGCCGAGACGAGCACGTGACACCACTGCCACCCTGTCTTAGCGTAACGCGAGTCGAGGCCGACGTCATCGCGGTAGCGACAACGGACGCCGAGACAAGCACGTGACACCACTGCCACCCTGTCTTAGCGTAACGCGAGTCGAGGCGGACGTCGTCGCGGTAGCGACGACGGACGCCGAGACGAGCACGTGACACCACTGCCAACCTGTCTTAGCGTAACGCGAGTCGAGGCGGACGTCGTCGCGGTAGCGACGACGGACGCCGAGACAAGCACGTGACACCACTGCCAACCTGTCTTAGCGTAACACGAGTCGAGGCAGACGTCGTCGTGGTAGCGACGACGGAAGCCGAGACGAGCACGTGACACCACTTCCACCCTGTCTTAGCGTAACGTGAGTCCAGGCGGACGTCGTCGCGGTAGTGACGACGGAAGCCGAGACGAGCACGTGACACCACTGCCACCCTGTCTTAGCGTAACGCGAGTCGAGGCGGACGTCGTCGCGGTAGCGACGCCGGACGCCGAGACGAGCACGTGACACCACTGCCACCCTGTCTTAGCGTAACGCGAGTCGAGGCCGACGTCGTCGCGGTAGCGACGACGGAAGCCGAGACGAGCACGTGACACCACTGCCACCCTGTATTAGCGTAACGCGAGTCGAGGCCGACGTCGTCGGGGTAGCGACGATGGACGCCGAGACGAGCACGTGACACCACTGCCAACCTGTCTTAGCGTAACACGAGTCGAGTCGGACATCATCGTGGTAGAGACGATGGACGCCGAGACGAGCACGTGACAGCACTGCCAACCTGTCTTAGCGTAACGCGAGTTGAGGCGGACGTCGTCGCGGTAGCGACGACGGACGCCGAGACGAGCACGTGACACCACTGCCAACCTGTCTTAGCGTAACGCGAGTCGAGGCGGACGTCATCGCGGTAGCGACGACGGAAGCCGAGACGAGCATGTGACACCACTGCCACCCTGTCTTAGCGTAGCGCGAGTCAAGACGGATGTCGTCGCGGTAGCGACAACGGACGCCGAGACAAGCACGTGACACCACTGCCAACCTGTCTTAGCGTAGCGCGAGTCGAGGCGGACGTCGTCGCGGTAGCAACGACTGACGCCGAGACGAGAACGTGACACCACTGCCACCCTGTCTTAGCGTAACGCGAGTCGAGGCGGACGTCGTCGCGGTAGCGACGACGGACGCCGAGACAAGCACGTGACACCACTGCCAACCTGTCTTAGCGTAACGCGAGTCGAGGCAGACGTCGTCGCGGTAGCGACGACGGAAGCCGAGACGAGCACGTGACACCACTTCCACCCTGTCTTAGCGTAACGTGAGTCGAGGCGGACGTCGTCGCGGTAGTGACGACGAAAGCCGAGACGAGCACGTGACACCACTACCACCCTGTCTTAGCATAACGCGAGTCGAGGCGGACGTCGTCGCGGTAGCGACGCCGGACGCCGAGACGAGCACGTGACACCACTGCCACCCTGTCTTAGCGTAACGCGAGTCGAGGCCGACGTCGTCGCGGTAGCGACGACGGAAGCCGAGACGAGCACGTGACACCACTGCCACCCTATATTAGCGTAACGCGAGTCGAGGCCGACGTCGTCGGGGTAGCGACGATGGACGCCGAGACGAGCACGTGACACCACTGCCAACCTGTCTTAGCGTAACACGAGTCGAGTCGGACATCATCGTGGTAGCGACGACGGACGCCGAGACGAGCACGTGACAGCACTGCCAACCTGTCTTAGCATAACGCGAGTTGAGGCGGACGTCGTCGCGGTAGCGACGACGGACGCCGAGACGAGCACGTGACACCACTGCCAACCTGTCTTAGCGTAACGCGAGTCGAGGCGGACGTCGTCGCGATAGCGACGACGGAAGCCGAGACGAGCACGTGACACCACTGCCACCCTGTCTTAGCGTAAGCCGAGTCGAGGCGGACGTCGTCGCGGTAGCGACGACGGACGCCGAGACGAGCACGTGACACCACTGCCACCATGTCTTAGCGTAACGCGAGTCGAGGCCGACGTCATCGCGGTAGCGACAACGGACGCCGAGACAAGCACGTGACACCACTGCCACCCTGTCTTAGCGTAACGCGAGTCGAGGCGGACGTCGTCGCGGTAGCGACGACGGACGCCGAGACGAGCACGTGACACCACTGCCAACCTGTCTTAGCGTAACGCGAGTCGAGGCGGACGTCGTCGCGGTAGCGACGACGGACGCCGAGACAAGCACGTGACACCACTGCCAACCTGTCTTAGCGTAACACGAGTCGAGGCAGACGTCGTCGCGGTAGCGACGACGGAAGCCGAGACGAGCACGTGACACCACTTCCACCCTGTCTTAGCGTAACGTGAGTCCAGGCGGACGTCGTCGCGGTAGTGACGACGGAAGCCGAGACGAGCACGTGACACCACTGCCACCCTGTCTTAGCGTAACGCGAGTCGAGGCGGACGTCGTCGCGGTAGCGACGCCGGACGCCGAGACGAGCACGTGACACCACTGCCACCCTGTCTTAGCGTAACGCGAGTCGAGGCCGACGTCGTCGCGGTAGCGACGACGGAAGCCGAGACGAGCACGTGACACCACTGCCACCCTGTATTAGCGAAACGCGAGTCGAGGCCGACGTCGTCGGGGTAGCGACGATGGACGCCGAGACGAGCACGTGACACCACTGCCAACCTGTCTTAGCGTAACACGAGTCGAGTCGGACATCATCGTGGTAGAGACGACGGACGCCGAGACGAGCACGTGACAGCACTGCCAACCTGTCTTAGGGTAACGCGAGTTGAGGCGGACGTCGTCGCGGTAGCGACGACGGACGCCGAGACGAGCACGTGACACCACTGCCAACCTGTCTTAGCGTAACGCGAGTCGAGGCGGACGTCGTCGCGATAGCGACGACGGAAGCCGAGACGAGCACGTGACACCACTGCCACCCTGTCTTAGCGTAACCCGAGTCGAGGCGGACGTCGTCGCGGTAGCGACGACGGACGCCGAGACGAGCACGTGACACCACTGCCACCCTGTCTTAGCATAACGCGAGTCGAGGCCGACGTCATCGCGGTAGCGACAACGGACGCCGAGACGAGCACGTGACACCACTGCCAACCTTTCTTAGCGTAACACGAGTCGAGTCGGACATCATCGTGGTAGCGACGACGGACGCCGAGACGAGCACGTGACACCACTGCCAACCTGTCTTAGCGTAACGCGAGTCGAGGCGGACGTCGTCGCGGTAGCGACGACGGACGCCGAGACGAGCACGTGACACCACTACCAACCTGTCTTAGCGTAACGCGAGTCGAGGCGGACGTCGTCGCGATAGCGACGACGGAAGCCGAGACGAGCACGTGTCACCACTGCCACCCTGTCTTAGCGTAACGCGAGTCGAGGCGGACGTCGTCGCGGTAGCGACGACGGATGCCAAGACGATCACGTGACACCACTGCCAACCTGTCTTAGCGTAACGCGAGTCGAGGCGGACGTCGTCGCGGTAGCGACGACGGACGCCGAGACAAGCACGTGACACCACTGCCAACCTGTCTTAGCGTAACGCGAGTCGAGGCAGACGTCGTCGCGGTAGCGACGACGGAAGCCGAGACGAGCACGTGACACCACTTCCACCCTGTCTTAGCGTAACGGGAGTCGAGGCGGACATCGTCGCGGTAGTGACGACGGAAGCCGAGACGAGCACGTGACACCACTGCCACCCTGTCTTAGCGTAACGCGAGTCGAGGCGGACGTCGTCGCGGTAGCGACGCCGGACGCCGAGACGAGCACGTGACACCACTGCCACCCTGTCTTAGCGTAACGCGAGTCGAGGCCGACGTCGTCGCGGTAGCGACGATGGAAGCCGAGACGAGCACGTGACACCACTGCCACCCTGTATTAGCGTAACGCGAGTCGAGGCCGACGTCGTCGCGGTAGCGACGACGGAAGCCGAGACGAGCACGTGACACCACTGCCACCCTGTCTTAGCGTAACGTGAGTCGAGGCAAACGTCGTCGCGGTAGCGACGACGGAAGCCGAGACGAGCACGTGACACCACTGCCACCCTGTCTTAGCATAACGCGAGTCGAGGCGGACGTCATCGCGGTAGCGACGACGGAAGCCGAGACGAGCATGTGACACCACTGCCACCCTGTCTTAACGTAGCGCGAGTCGAGGCGGACGTCGTCACGGTAGCGACAACGGACGCCGAGACAAGCACGTGACACCACTGCCACCCTGTCTTAGCGTAGCGCGAGTCAAGGCGGACGTCGTCGCGGTAGCAACGACAGACGCCGAGACGAGAACGTGACACCACTGCCACCCTGTCTTAGCGTAACGCGAGTCGAGGCGGACGTCGTCACGGTAGCGACGACGGAAGCCGAGACAAGCACGTGACAGCACTGCCACCCTGTCTTAGCGTAACGCGAGTCGAGGCGGACGTCGTCGCGGTAGCGACGACGGACGCCGAGACGAGCACGTGACACCACTACCAACCTGTCTTAGCGTAACGCGAGTCGAGGCGGACGTCGTCGCGGTAGCGACGACGGACGCCGAGACAAGCACGTGACACCACTGCCAACCTGTCTTAGCGTAACGCGAGTCGAGGCAGACGTCGTCGCGGTAGCGACGACGGACGCCGAGACGAGAACGTGACACCACTGCCAACCTGTCTTAGCGTAGCGCGAGCCGAGGCGGACGTCGTGGCGGTAGCGACGACGGACGCCGAGACGAGCACGTGACACCACTGCCACCCTGTCTTAGCGTAGCGCGAGTCGAGGCGGACGTCGTCGCGGTAGCGACGACGGACGCTGAGACGAGCACGTGACACCACTGCCACCCTGTCTTAGCGTAACACGAGTCGAGGCGGACATCGTCGCGGTAGCGACGACGGAAGCCGAGACGAGCACGTGACACCACTTCCACCCTGTCTTAGCGTAACGCGAGTCGAGGCGGACGTCGTCGCGGTTGTGACGACGGAAGCCGAGACGAGCACGTGACACCACTGCCCCCCTGTCATAGCGTAACGTGAGTCGAGGCGGACGTCGTCGCGGTAGCGACTACGGACGCCGAGACGAGCACGTGACAGCACTGCCAACCTGTCTTAGCGTAACGCGAGTTGAGGCGGACGTCGTCGCGGTAGCGACGACGGACGCCGAGACGAGCACGTGACACCACTGCCAACCTGTCTTAGCGTAACGCGAGTCGAGGCGGACGTCATCGCGGTAGCGACGACGGAAGCCGAGACGAGCATGTGACACCACTGCCACCCTGTCTTAGCGTAGCGCGAGTCAAGACGGACGTCGTCGCGGTAGCGACAACGGACGCCGAGACAAGCACGTGACACCACTGCCAACCTGTCTTAGCGTAGCGCGAGTCGAGGCGGACGTCGTCGCGGTAGCAACGACTGACGCCGAGACGAGAACGTGACACCACTACCACCCTGTCTTAGCGTAACGCGAGTCGAGGCGGACGTCGTCGCGGTAGCGACGACGGACGCCGAGACAAGCACGTGACACCACTGCCAACCTGTCTTAGCGTAACGCGAGTCGAGGCAGACGTCGTCGCGGTAGCGACGACGGAAGCCGAGACGAGCACGTGACACCACTTCCACCCTGTCTTAGCGTAACGTGAGTCGAGGCGGACGTCGTCGCGGTAGTGACGACGAAAGCCGAGACGAGCACGTGACACCACTACCACCCTGTCTTAGCATAACGCGAGTCGAGGCGGACGTCGTCGCGGTAGCGACGCCGGACGCCGAGACGAGCACGTGACACCACTGCCACCCTGTCTTAGCGTAACGCGAGTCGAGGCCGACGTCGTCGCGGTAGCGACGACGGAAGCCGAGACGAGCACGTGACACCACTGCCACCCTATATTAGCGTAACGCGAGTCGAGGCCGACGTCGTCGGGGTAGCGACGATGGACGCCGAGACGAGCACGTGACACCACTGCCAACCTGTCTTAGCGTAACACGAGTCGAGTCGGACATCATCGTGGTAGCGACGACGGACGCCGAGACGAGCACGTGACAGCACTGCCAACCTGTCTTAGCATAACGCGAGTGGAGGCGGACGTCGTCGCGGTAGCGACGACGGACGCCGAGACGAGCACGTGACACCACTGCCAACCTGTCTTAGCGTAACGCGAGTCGAGGCGGACGTCGTCGCGATAGCGACGACGGAAGCCGAGACGAGCACGTGACACCACTGCCACCCTGTCTTAGCGTAAGCCGAGTCGAGGCGGACGTCGTCGCGGTAGCGACGACGGACGCCGAGACGAGCACGTGACACCACTGCCACCATGTCTTAGCGTAACGCGAGTCGAGGCCGACGTCATCGCGGTAGCGACAACGGACGCCGAGACAAGCACGTGACACCACTGCCACCCTGTCTTAGCGTAACGCGAGTCGAGGCGGACGTCGTCGCGGTAGCGACGACGGACGCCGAGACAAGCACGTGACACCACTGCCAACCTGTCTTAGCGTAACACGAGTCGAGGCAGACGTCGTCGCGGTAGCGACGACGGAAGCCGAGACGAGCACGTGACACCACTTCCACCCTGTCTTAGCGTAACGTGAGTCCAGGCGGACGTCGTCGCGGTAGTGACGACGGAAGCCGAGACGAGCACGTGACACCACTGCCACCCTGTCTTAGCGTAACGCGAGTCGAGGCGGACGTCGTCGCGGTAGCGACGCCGGACGCCGAGACGAGCACGTGACACCACTGCCACCCTGTCTTAGCGTAACGCGAGTCGAGGCCGACGTCGTCGCGGTAGCGACGACGGAAGCCGAGACGAGCACGTGACACCACTGCCACCCTGTATTAGCGAAACGCGAGTCGAGGCCGACGTCGTCGGGGTAGCGACGATGGACGCCGAGACGAGCACGTGACACCACTGCCAACCTGTCTTAGCGTAACACGAGTCGAGTCGGACATCATCGTGGTAGAGACGACGGACGCCGAGACGAGCACGTGACAGCACTGCCAACCTGTCTTAGGGTAACGCGAGTTGAGGCGGACGTCGTCGCGGTAGCGACGACGGACGCCGAGACGAGCACGTGACACCACTGCCAACCTGTCTTAGCGTAACGCGAGTCGAGGCGGACGTCGTCGCGATAGCGACGACGGAAGCCGAGACGAGCACGTGACACCACTGCCACCCTGTCTTAGCGTAACCCGAGTCGAGGCGGACGTCGTCGCGGTAGCGACGACGGACGCCGAGACGAGCACGTGACACCACTGCCACCCTGTCTTAGCATAACGCGAGTCGAGGCCGACGTCATCGCGGTAGCGACAACGGACGCCGAGACGAGCACGTGACACCACTGCCAACCTTTCTTAGCGTAACACGAGTCGAGTCGGACATCATCGTGGTAGCGACGACGGACGCCGAGACGAGCACGTGACACCACTGCCAACCTGTCTTAGCGTAACGCGAGTCGAGGCGGACGTCGTCGCGGTAGCGACGACGGACGCCGAGACGAGCACGTGACACCACTACCAACCTGTCTTAGCGTAACGCGAGTCGAGGCGGACGTCGTCGCGATAGCGACGACGGAAGCCGAGACGAGCACGTGTCACCACTGCCACCCTGTCTTAGCGTAACGCGAGTCGAGGCGGACGTCGTCGCGGTAGCGACGACGGATGCCAAGACGATCACGTGACACCACTGCCAACCTGTCTTAGCGTAACGCGAGTCGAGGCGGACGTCGTCGCGGTAGCGACGACGGACGCCGAGACAAGCACGTGACACCACTGCCAACCTGTCTTAGCGTAACGCGAGTCGAGGCAGACGTCGTCGCGGTAGCGACGACGGAAGCCGAGACGAGCACGTGACACCACTTCCACCCTGTCTTAGCGTAACGGGAGTCGAGGCGGACATCGTCGCGGTAGTGACGACGGAAGCCGAGACGAGCACGTGACACCACTGCCACCCTGTCTTAGCGTAACGCGAGTCGAGGCGGACGTCGTCGCGGTAGCGACGCCGGACGCCGAGACGAGCACGTGACACCACTGCCACCCTGTCTTAGCGTAACGCGAGTCGAGGCCGACGTCGTCGCGGTAGCGACGATGGAAGCCGAGACGAGCACGTGACACCACTGCCACCCTGTATTAGCGTAACGCGAGTCGAGGCCGACGTCGTCGCGGTAGCGACGACGGAAGCCGAGACGAGCACGTGACACCACTGCCACCCTGTCTTAGCGTAACGTGAGTCGAGGCAAACGTCGTCGCGGTAGCGACGACGGAAGCCGAGACGAGCACGTGACACCACTGCCACCCTGTCTTAGCATAACGCGAGTCGAGGCGGACGTCATCGCGGTAGCGACGACGGAAGCCGAGACGAGCATGTGACACCACTGCCACCCTGTCTTAACGTAGCGCGAGTCGAGGCGGACGTCGTCACGGTAGCGACAACGGACGCCGAGACAAGCACGTGACACCACTGCCACCCTGTCTTAGCGTAGCGCGAGTCAAGGCGGACGTCGTCGCGGTAGCAACGACAGACGCCGAGACGAGAACGTGACACCACTGCCACCCTGTCTTAGCGTAACGCGAGTCGAGGCGGACGTCGTCACGGTAGCGACGACGGAAGCCGAGACAAGCACGTGACAGCACTGCCACCCTGTCTTAGCGTAACGCGAGTCGAGGCGGACGTCGTCGCGGTAGCGACGACGGACGCCGAGACGAGCACGTGACACCACTGCCAACCTGTCTTAGCGTAACGCGAGTCGAGGCGGACGTCGTCGCGGTAGCGACGACGGACGCCGAGACAAGCACGTGACACCACTGCCAACCTGTCTTAGCGTAACGCGAGTCGAGGCAGACGTCGTCGCGGTAGCGACGACGGACGCCGAGACGAGAACGTGACACCACTGCCAACCTGTCTTAGCGTAGCGCGAGCCGAGGCGGACGTCGTGGCGGTAGCGACGACGGACGCCGAGACGAGCACGTGACACCACTGCCACCCTGTCTTAGCGTAGCGCGAGTCGAGGCGGACGTCGTCGCGGTAGCGACGACGGACGCTGAGACGAGCACGTGACACCACTGCCACCCTGTCTTAGCGTAACACGAGTCGAGGCGGACCTCGTCGCGGTAGCGACGACGGAAGCCGAGACGAGCACGTGACACCACTTCCACCCTGTCTTAGCGTAACGCGAGTCGAGGCGGACGTCGTCGCGGTTGTGACGACGGAAGCCGAGACGAGCACGTGACACCACTGCCCCCCTGTCATAGCGTAACGTGAGTCGAGGCGGACGTCGTCGCGGTAGCGACTACGGACGCCGAGACGAGCACGTGACAGCACTGCCAACCTGTCTTAGCGTAACGCGAGTTGAGGCGGACGTCGTCGCGGTAGCGACGACGGACGCCGAGACGAGCACGTGACACCACTGCCAACCTGTCTTAGCGTAACGCGAGTCGAGGCGGACGTCATCGCGGTAGCGACGACGGAAGCCGAGACGAGCATGTGACACCACTGCCACCCTGTCTTAGCGTAGCGCGAGTCAAGACGGACGTCGTCGCGGTAGCGACAACGGACGCCGAGACAAGCACATGACACCACTGCCAACCTGTCTTAGCGTAGCGCGAGTCGAGGCGGACGTCGTCGCGGTAGCAACGACTGACGCCGAGACGAGAACGTGACACCACTACCACCCTGTCTTAGCGTAACGCGAGTCGAGGCGGACGTCGTCGCGGTAGCGACGACGGACGCCGAGACAAGCACGTGACACCACTGCCAACCTGTCTTAGCGTAACGCGAGTCGAGGCAGACGTCGTCGCGGTAGCGACGACGGAAGCCGAGACGAGCACGTGACACCACTTCCACCCTGTCTTAGCGTAACGTGAGTCGAGGCGGACGTCGTCGCGGTAGTGACGACGAAAGCCGAGACGAGCACGTGACACCACTACCACCCTGTCTTAGCATAACGCGAGTCCAGGCGGACGTCGTCGCGGTAGCGACGCCGGACGCCGAGACGAGCACGTGACACCACTGCCACCCTGTCTTAGCGTAACGCGAGTCGAGGCCGACGTCGTCGCGGTAGCGACGACGGAAGCCGAGACGAGCACGTGACACCACTGCCACCCTATATTAGCGTAACGCGAGTCGAGGCCGACGTCGTCGGGGTAGCGACGATGGACGCCGAGACGAGCACGTGACACCACTGCCAACCTGTCTTAGCGTAACACGAGTCGAGTCGGACATCATCGTGGTAGCGACGACGGACGCCGAGACGAGCACGTGACAGCACTGCCAACCTGTCTTAGCGTAACGCGAGTTGAGGCGGACGTCGTCGCGGTAGCGACGACGGACGCCGAGACGAGCACGTGACACCACTGCCAACCTGTCTTAGCGTAACGCGAGTCGAGGCGGACGTCGTCGCGATAGCGACGACGGAAGCCGAGACGAGCACGTGACACCACTGCCACCCTGTCTTAGCGTAAGCCGAGTCGAGGCCGACGTCGTCGCGGTAGCGACGACGGACGCCGAGACGAGCACGTGACACCACTGCCACCCTGTCTTAGCGTAACGCAAGTCGAGGCCGACGTCATCGCGGTAGCGACAACGGACGCCGAGACAAGCACGTGACACCACTGCCACCCTGTCTTAGCGTAACGCGAGTCGAGGCGGACGTCGTCGCGGTAGCGACGACGGACGCCGAGACGAGCACGTGACACCACTGCCAACCTGTCTTAGCGTAACGCGAGTCGAGGCGGACGTCGTCGCGGTAGCGACGACGGACGCCGAGACAAGCACGTGACACCACTGCCAACCTGTCTTAGCGTAACACGAGTCGAGGCAGACGTCGTCGCGGTAGCGACGACGGAAGCCGAGACGAGCACGTGACACCACTTCCACCCTGTCTTAGCGTAACGTGAGTCCAGGCGGACGTCGTCGCGGTAGTGACGACGGAAGCCGAGACGAGCACGTGACACCACTGCCACCCTGTCTTAGCGTAACGCGAGTCGAGGCGGACGTCGTCGCGGTAGCGACGCCGGACGCCGAGACGAGCACGTGACACCACTGCCACCCTGTCTTAGCGTAACGCGAGTCGAGGCCGACGTCGTCGCGGTAGCGACGACGGAAGCCGAGACGAGCACGTGACACCACTGCCACCCTGTATTAGCGTAACGCGAGTCGAGGCCGACGTCGTCGGGGTAGCGACGATGGACGCCGAGACGAGCACGTGACACCACTGCCAACCTGTCTTAGCGTAACACGAGTCGAGTCGGACATCATCGTGGTAGAGACGACGGACGCCGAGACGAGCACGTGACAGCACTGCCAACCTGTCTTAGCGTAACGCGAGTTGAGGCGGACGTCGTCGCGGTAGCGACGACGGACGCCGAGACGAGCACGTGACACCACTGCCAACCTGTCTTAGCGTAACGCGAGTCGAGGCGGACGTCGTCGCGATAGCGACGACGGAAGCCGAGACGAGCACGTGACACCACTGCCACCCTGTCTTAGCGTAACCCGAGTCGAGGCGGACGTCGTCGCGGTAGCGACGACGGACGCCGAGACGAGCACGTGACACCACTGCCACCCTGTCTTAGCATAACGCGAGTCGAGGCCGACGTCATCGCGGTAGCGACAACGGACGCCGAGACGAGCACGTGACACCACTGCCAACCTGTCTTAGCGTAACACGAGTCGAGTCGGACATCATCGTGGTAGCGACGACGGACGCCGAGACGAGCACGTGACACCACTGCCAACCTGTCTTAGCGTAACGCGAGTCGAGGCGGACGTCGTCGCGGTAGCGACGACGGACGCCGAGACGAGCCCGTGACACCACTGCCACCCTGTCTTAGCGTAACGCGAGTCGAGGCGGACATCGTCGCGGTAGCGACGACGGACGCCGAGACGAGCACGTGACACCACTGCCACCCTGTCTTAGCGTAACGCGAGTCGAGGCAGACGTCGTCGCGGTAGCGACGACGGACGCCGAGATGAGCACGTGACATCACTGCCTCCCTGTCTTAGCATAACGCGAGTCGAGGCGGACGTCGTCGCGGTAGCGACGACGGACGCCGAGACGAGCACGTGACACCACTGCCACCCTGTCTATCTTAGGGTAACGCGAGTCAAGGCGGACGTCGTCGCGGTAGCGGCGACGGACGCCGAGACGAGCACATGACACCACTGCCTCCCTGTCTTACCGTAACGCGAGTCGAGGCGGACGTCGTCGCGGTAGCGACTACGGACGCCGAGACGAGCACGTGACACCACTGCCACCCTGTCTTAGCGAAACGCGAGTCGAGGCGGTCGTCGTCGCGGTAGCGACGACGGACGCCGAGACGAGCCCGTGACACCACTGCCACCCTGTCTTAGCGTAACGCGAGTCGAGGCGGACGTCGTCGCGGTAGCGAGGACGGACGCCGAGACGAGCACGTGACACCACTGCCACCCTGTCTTACCGAAATGCGAGTCGAGGCGGACGTCGTTGCGGTAGCGATGACGGACGCCGAGACGAGCACGTGACACCACTGCCACCCTGTCTTAGCGTAACGCGAGTCGAGGCGGACGTCGTCGCGGTAGCGACGGCGGACGCCGAGACGAGCACGTGACACCACTGCCTCCCTGTCTTACTATAACGCGAGTCGAGGCGGACGTCATCGCGGTAGCGACGACGGACGCCGAGACGAGCACGTGACACCACTGCCACCCTGTCTATCTTAGGGTTACACGAGTCGAGGCGGACGTCGTCGCGGTAGCGATGACGGACGCCGAGACGAGCACGTGACACTACTGCCACCCTGTCTATCTTAGGGTTACGTGAGTCGAGGCGGACGTCGTCGCGGTAGCGACAACGGACACCGAGATGAGCACGTGACACCACTGCCACCCTGTCTATCTTAGGGTAACGCGAGTCGAGGCGGACGTCGTCGCGGTAGCGACGACGGACGCCGAGACGAGCCCGTGACACCACTGCCACCCTGTCTTAGCGTAACGCGAGTCGAGGCGGACGTCGTCGCGGTAGCGACGACGGACGCCGAGACGAGCACGTGACACCACTGCCACCCTGTCTTACCGAAATGCGAGTCGAGGCCGACGTCGTCGCGGTAGCGACGACGGACGCCGAGACGAGCACGTGACACCACTGCCACCCTGTCTTAGCGTAACGCTAGTCGAGGCGGACATCGTCGCGGTAGCGACAACGGACGCCGAGATGAACACGTGACACCACTGCCACCCTGTCTTAGCGTAACGCGAGTCGAGGCGGACGTCGTCGCGGTAGCGACGACGGACGCCGAGACGAGCACGTGACACCACTGCCACCCTCTCTATCTTAGGGTTACACGAGTCGAGGCCGACGTCGTCGCGGTAGCGACGACGGACGCCGAGACGAGCACGTGACACTACTGCCACCCTGTCTATCTTAGGGTTACGTGAGTCGAGGCGGACGTCGTCGCGGTAGCGACGACGGACGCCGAGACGAGCACGTGACACCACTGCCACCCTGTCTATCTTAGGGTTACGCGAGTCGAGGCGGACGTCGTCGCGGTAGCGATGACGGACGCCGAGACGAGCACGTGACACTACTGCCACCCTGTCTATCTTAGGGTTACGTGAGTCGAGGCGGACGTCGTCGCGGTAGCGACAACGGACACCGAGATGAGCACGTGACACCACTGCCACCCTGTCTATCTTAGGGTAACGCGAGTCGAGGCGGACGTCGTCGCGGTAGCGACGACGGACGCCGAGACGAGCCCGTGACACCACTGCCACCCTGTCTTAGCGTAACGCGAGTCGAGGCGGACGTCGTCGCGGTAGCGACGACGGACGCCGAGACGAGCACGTGACACCACTGCCACCCTGTCTTACCGAAATGCGAGTCGAGGCCGACGTCGTCGCGGTAGCGACGACGGACGCCGAGACGAGCACGTGACACCACTGCCACCCTGTCTTAGCGTAACGCTAGTCGAGGCGGACATCGTCGCGGTAGCGACAACGGACGCCGAGATGAGCACGTGACACCACTGCCACCCTGTCTTAGCGTAACGCGAGTCGAGGCGGACGTCGTCGCGGTAGCGACGACGGACGCCGAGACAAGCACGTGACACCACTGCCACCCTCTCTATCTTAGGGTTACGCGAGTCGAGGCCGACGTCGTCGCGGTAGCGACGACGGACGCCGAGACGAGCACGTGACACTACTGCCACCCTGTCTATCTTAGGGTTACGTGAGTCGAGGCGGACGTCGTCGCGGTAGCGACGACGGACGCCGAGACGAGCACGTGACACCACTGCCACCCTGTCTTAGCGTAACGCGAGTCGAGGCGGACATCGTCGCGGTAGCGACGACGGACGTCGAGATGAGCACGTGACACCACTGCCACCCTGTCTTAGCGTAACGCGAGTCGAGGAGGACGTCGTCGCGGTAGCGACGGCGGACGCCGAGACGAGCACGTGACACCACTGCCTCCCTGTCTTACTGTAACGCGAGTCGAGGCGGACGTCATCGCGGTAGCGACGACGGACGCCGAGACGAGCACGTGACACCACTGCCACCCTGTCTATCTTAGGGTTACGCGAGTCGAGGCGGACGTCGTCGCGGTAGCGATGACGGACGCCGAGACGAGCACGTGACACTACTGCCACCCTGTCTATCTTAGGGTTACGTGAGTCGAGGTGGACGTCGTCGCGGTAGCGACAACGGACACCGAGATGAGCACGTGACACCACTGCCAACCTGTCTATCTTAGGGTAACGCGAGTCGAGGCGGACGTCGTCGCGGTAGCGACGACGGACGCCGAGACGAGCCCGTGACACCACTGCCACCCTGTCTTAGCGTAACGCGAGTCGAGGCGGACGTCGTCGCGGTAGCGACGACGGACGCCGAGACGAGCACGTGACACCACTGCCACCCTGTCTTACCGAAATGCGAGTCGAGGCCGACGTCGTCGCGGTAGCGACGACGGACGCCGAGACGAGCACGTGACACCACTGCCACCCTGTCTTACCGAAATGCGAGTCGAGGCGGACGTCGTCGCGGTAGCGATGACGGACGCCGAGACGAGCACGTGACACCACTGCCACCCTGTCTTAGCGTAACGCGAGTCGAGGCGGACGTCGTCGCGGTAGCGACGGCGGACGCCGAGACGAGCACGTGACACCACTGCCTCCCTGTCTTACTGTAACGCGAGTCGAGGCGGACGTCATCGCGGTAGCGACGACGGACGCTGAGACGAGCACGTGACACCACTGCCACCCTGTCTATCTTAGGGTTACGTGAGTCGAGGCGGACGTCGTCGCGGTAGCGATGACGGACGCCGAGACGAGCACGTGACACTACTGCCACCCTGTCTATCTTAGGGTTACGTGAGTCGAGGCGGACGTCGTCGCGGTAGCGACAACGGACACCGAGATGAGCACGTGACACCATTGCCACCCTGTCTATCTTAGGGTAACGCGAGTCGAGGCGGACGTCGTCGCGGTAGCGACGACGGACGCCGAGACGAGCCCGTGACACCACTGCCACCCTGTCTTAGCGTAACGCGAGTCGAGGCGGACGTCGTCGCGGTAGCGACGACGGACGCCGAGACGAGCACGTGACACCACTGCCACCCTGTCTTACCGAAATGCGAGTCGAGGCCGACGTCGTCGCGGTAGCGACGACGGACGCCGAGACGAGCACGTGACACCACTGCCACCCTGTCTTAGCGTAACGCGAGTCGAGGCGGACATCGTCGCGGTAGCGACGACGGACGCCGAGATGAGCACGTGACACCACTGCCACCCTGTCTTAGCGTAACGCGAGTCGAGGCGGACGTCGTCGCGGTAGCGACGACGGACGCCGAGACGAGCACGTGACACCACTGCCACCCTCTCTATCTTAGGGTTACGCGAGTCGAGGCCGACGTCGTCGCGGTAGCGACGACGGACGCCGAGACGAGCACGTGACACTACTGCCACCCTGTCTATCTTAGGGTTACGTGAGTCGAGGCGGACGTCGTCGCGGTAGCGACGACGGACGCCGAGACGAGCACGTGACACCACTGCCACCCTGTCTTAGCGTAACGCGAGTCGAGGCGGACATCGTCGCGGTAGCGACGACGGACGTCGAGATGAGCACGTGACACCACTGCCACCCTGTCTTAGCGTAACGCGAGTCGAGGCGGACGTCGTCGCGGTAGCGACGACGGACGCCGAGACGAGCACGTGACACCACTGCCACCCTGTCTATCTTAGGGTTACGCGAGTCGAGGCGGACGTCGTCGCGGTAGCGACGACGGACGCCGAGACGAGCACGTGACACTACTGCCACCCTGTCTATCTTAGGGTTACGCGAGTCGAGGCGGACGTCATCGCGGTAGCGACGACGGACGCCGAGACGAGCACGAGACACCACTGCCACCCTGTCTATCTTAGGGTTACGCGAGTCGAGGCGGACGTCGTCGCGGTAGCGACGACGGACGCCGAGATGAGCACGTGACACCACTGCCTCCCTGTCTTAGCGTAACGCGAGTCGAGGCGGATGTCGTCGCGGTAGTGACGACGGACGCCGAGACGAGCAGGTGACACCACTGCCACCCTGTCTATCTTAGGGTAACGCGAGTCCAGGCGGACGTCGTCGCGGTAGCGACGACGGACGCCGAGACGAGCACGTGACACCACTGCCACCCTGTCTATCTTAGGGTAACGCGAGTCGAGGCGGATGTCGTCGCGGTAGCGACGACGGACGCCGAGACGAGCACATGACACCACTGCCACCCTGTCTATCTTAGGGTTACGCGAGTCGAGGCGGACGTCGTCGCGGTAGCGACGACGGACGCCGAGACGAGCACGTGACACTACTGCCACCCTGTTTATCTTAGGTTTACGCGAGTCGAGGCGGACGTCGTCACGGTAGCGACGACGGACGCCGAGACGAGCACGTGACACCACTGCCACCCTGTCTATCTTAGGGTTACGCGAGTCGAGGCGGACGTCGTCGCGGTAGCGACGACGGACGCTGAGACGAGCACGTGACACCACTGCCTCCCTGTCTTAGCGTAACGCGAGTCGAGGCGGATGTCGTCGCGGTAGTGACGACGAACGCCGAGACGAGCACGTGACACCACTGCCACCCTGTCTATCTTAGGGTAACGCGAGTCGAGGCGGACGTCGTCGCGGTAGCGACGACGGACGCCGAGACGAGCACGTGACACCACTGCCACCCTGTCTATCTTAGGGTAACGCGAGTCGAGGCGGAGGTCGTCGCGGTAGCGACGACGGACGCCGAGACAAGCACGTGACACCACTGCCACCCTGTTTATCTTACGGTAACGCGAGTCGAGGCGGACGTCGTCGCGG
Organism: Triticum timopheevii; assembly: GCA_963921465.1. Lineage (NCBI taxonomy): Eukaryota > Viridiplantae > Streptophyta > Magnoliopsida > Poales > Poaceae > Triticum > Triticum timopheevii. Next base: position 310,307,453 of record OY997266.1, on the reverse strand, counting down.
TAGCGACGACGGACGCTGAGACGAGCACGTGACACCACTGCCTCCCTGTCTTACCGTAACGCGAGTCGAGGCGGACGTCATCGAGGTAGCGACGATGGACGCCGAGATGAGCACGTGACACCACTGCCTCCCTGTCTTAGCGTAACGCGAGTCGAGGCGGATGTCGTCGCGGTAGTGACGACGGACGCCGAGATGAGCATGTGACACCACTGCCACCCTATCTATCTTAGGGTAACGCGAGTCCAGGCGGACGTCGTCGCGGTAGCGACGACGGACGCCGAGACGAGCACGTGACACCACTGCCACCCTGTCTATCTTAGGGTAACGCGAGTCGAGGCGGACGTCGTCGCGGTAGCGACGACGGACGCCGAGACGAGCACGTGACACCACTGCCACCCTGTCTATCTTAGGGTAACGCGAGTCGAGGCGGAGGTCATCGCGGTAGCGACGACGGACGCCGAGACAAGCACATGACACCACTGCCACCCTGTTTATCTTACGGTAACGCGAGTCGAGGCGGACGTCGTCGCGGTAGCGACGACGGACGCTGAGACGAGCCCGTGACACCACTGCCACCCTGTCTTAGCGTAACGCGAGTCGAGGCGGACGTCGTCGCGGTAGCGACGACGGACGCCGAGACGAGCACGTGACACCACTGCCACCCTGTCTTACCGAAATGCGAGTCGAGGCGGACGTTGTCGCTGTAGCGATGACGGACGCCGAGACGAGCACGTGACACCACTGCCACCCTGTCTTAGCGTAACGCGAGTCGAGGCGGACGTCGTCGCGGTAGCGACGGCGGACGCCGAGACGAGCACGTGACACCACTGCCTCCCTGTCTTACTATAACGCGAGTCGAGGCGGACGTCATCGCGGTAGCGACGACGGACGCCGAGACGAGCACGTGACACCACTACCACCCTGTCTATCTTAGGGTTACGCGAGTCGAGGCGGACGTCGTCGCGGTAGCGATGACGGACGCCGAGACGAGCACGTGACACTACTGCCACCCTGTCTATCTTAGGGTTACGTGAGTCGAGGCGGACGTCGTCACGGTAGCGACAACGGACACCGAGATGAGCACGTGACACCACTGCCACCCTGTCTATCTTAGGGTAACGCGAGTCGAGGCGGACGTCGTCGCGGTAGCGACGACGGACGCCGAGACGAGCCCGTGACACCACTGCCACCCTGTCTTAGCGTAACGCGAGTCGAGGCGGACGTCGTCGCGGTAGCGACGACGGACGCCGAGACGAGCACGTGACACCACTGCCACCCTGTCTTACCGAAATGCGAGTCGAGGCCGACGTCGTCGCGGTAGCGACGACGGACGCCGAGACGAGCACGTGACACCACTGCCACCCTGTCTTAGCGTAACGCTAGTCGAGGCGGACATTGTCGCGGTAGCGACAACGGACGCCGAGATGAGCACGTGACACCACTGCCACCCTGTCTTAGCGTAACGCGAGTCGAGGCGGACGTCGTCGCGGTAGCGACGACGGACGCCGAGACGAGCACGTGACACCACTGCCACCCTCTCTATCTTAGGGTTACGCGAGTCGAGGCCGACGTCGTCGCGGTAGCGACGACGGACGCCGAGACGAGCACGTGACACTACTGCCACCCTGTCTATCTTAGGGTTACGTGAGTCGAGGCGGACGTCGTCGCGGTAGCGACGACGGACGCCGAGACGAGCACGTGACACCACTGCCACCCTGTCTTAGCGTAACGCGAGTCGAGGCGGACGTCGTCGCGGTAGCGACGACGGACGCCGAGACGAGCACGTGACACCACTGCCACCCTCTCTATCTTAGGGTTACGCGAGTCGAGGCCGACGTCGTCGCGGTAGCGACGACGGACGCCGAGACGAGCACGTGACACTACTGCCACCCTGTCTATCTTAGGGTTACGTGAGTCGAGGCGGACGTCGTCGCGGTAGCGACGACGGACGCCGAGACGAGCACGTGACACCACTGCCACCCTGTCTTAGCGTAACGCGAGTCGAGGCGGACATCGTCGCGGTAGCGACGACGGACGTCGAGATGAGCACGTGACACCACTGCCACCCTGTCTTAGCGTAACGCGAGTCGAGGCGGACGTCGTCGCGGTAGCGACGACGGACGCCGAGACGAGCACGTGACACCACTGCCACCCTGTCTATCTTAGGGTTACGCGAGTCGAGGCGGACGTCGTCGCGGTAGCGACGACGGACGCCGAGACGAGCACGTGACACTACTGCCACCCTGTCTATCTTAGGGTTACGCGAGTCGAGGCGGACGTCATCGCGGTAGCGACGACGGACGCCGAGACGAGCACGAGACACCACTGCCACCCTGTCTATCTTAGGGTTACGCGAGTCGAGGCGGATGTCGTCGCGGTAGCGACGACGGACGCCGAGATGAGCACGTGACACCACTGCCTCCCTGTCTTAGCGTAACGCGAGTCGAGGCGGATGTCGTCGCGGTAGTGACGACGGACGCCGAGACGAGCATGTGACACCACTGCCACCCTGTCTATCTTAGGGTAACGCGAGTCCAGGCGGACGTCGTCGCGGTAGCGACGACGGACGCCGAGACGAGCACGTGACACCACTGCCACCCTGTCTATCTTAGGGTAACGCGAGTCGAGGCGGATGTCGTCGCGGTAGCGACGACGGACGCCGAGACGAGCACATGACACCACTGCCACCCTGTCTATCTTAGGGTTACGCGAGTCGAGGCGGACGTCGTCGCGGTAGCGACGACGGACGCCGAGACGAGCACGTGACACTACTGCCACCCTGTTTATCTTAGGTTTACGCGAGTCGAGGCGGACGTCGTCACGGTAGCGACGACGGACGCCGAGACGAGCACGTGACACCACTGCCACCCTGTCTATCTTAGGGTTACGCGAGTCGAGGCGGACGTCGTCGCGGTAGCGACGACGGACGCTGAGACGAGCACGTGACACCACTGCCTCCCTGTCTTAGCGTAACGCGAGTCGAGGCGGATGTCGTCGCGGTAGTGACGACGAACGCCGAGACGAGCACGTGACACCACTGCCACCCTGTCTATCTTAGGGTAACGCGAGTCGAGGCGGACGTCGTCGCGGTAGCGACGACGGACGCCGAGACGAGCACGTGACACCACTGCCACCCTGTCTATCTTAGGGTAACGCGAGTCGAGGCGGAGGTCGTCGCGGTAGCGACGACGGACGCCGAGACAAGCACGTGACACCACTGCCACCCTGTTTATCTTACGGTAACGCGAGTCGAGGCGGACGTCATCGCGGTAGCGACGACGGACGCTGAGACGAGCACGTGACACCACTGCCTCCCTGTCTTACCGTAACGCGAGTCGAGGCGGACGTCATCGAGGTAGCGACGATGGACGCCGAGATGAGCACGTGACACCACTGCCTCCCTGTCTTAGCGTAACGCGAGTCGAGGCGGATGTCGTCGCGGTAGTGACGACGGACGCCGAGACGAGCATGTGACACCACTGCCACCCTATCTATCTTAGGGTAACGCGAGTCCAGGCGGACGTCGTCGCGGTAGCGACGACGGACGCCGAGACGAGCACGTGACACCACTGCCACCCTGTCTATCTTAGGGTAACGCGAGTCGAGGCGGACGTCGTCGCGGTAGCGACGACGGACGCCGAGACGAGCACGTGACACCACTGCCACCCTGTCTATCTTAGGGTAACGCGAGTCGAGGCGGAGGTCATCGCGGTAGCGACGACGGACGCCGAGACAAGCACGTGACACCACTGCCACCCTGTTTATCTTAGGGTTACGTGAGTCGAGGCGGACGTCATCGCGGTAGCGACGACGGACGCTGAGACGAGCACGTGACACCACTGCCACCCTGTCTATCTTAGGGTTACGTGAGTCGAGGCGGACGTCGTCGCGGTAGCGATGACGGACGCCGAGACGAGCACGTGACACTACTGCCACCCTGTCTATCTTAGGGTTACGTGAGTCGAGGCGGACGTCGTCGCGGTAGCGACAACGGACACCGAGATGAGCACGTGACACCATTGCCACCCTGTCTATCTTAGGGTAACGCGAGTCGAGGCGGACGTCGTCGCGGTAGCGACGACGGACGCCGAGACGAGCCCGTGACACCACTGCCACCCTGTCTTAGCGTAACGCGAGTCGAGGCGGACGTCGTCGCGGTAGCGACGACGGACGCCGAGACGAGCACGTGACACCACTGCCACCCTGTCTTACCGAAATGCGAGTCGAGGCCGACGTCGTCGCGGTAGCGACGACGGACGCCGAGACGAGCACGTGACACCACTGCCACCCTGTCTTAGCGTAACGCGAGTCGAGGCGGACATCGTCGCGGTAGCGACGACGGACGCCGAGATGAGCACGTGACACCACTGCCACCCTGTCTTAGCGTAACGCGAGTCGAGGCGGACGTCGTCGCGGTAGCGACGACGGACGCCGAGACGAGCACGTGACACCACTGCCACCCTCTCTATCTTAGGGTTACGCGAGTCGAGGCCGACGTCGTCGCGGTAGCGACGACGGACGCCGAGACGAGCACGTGACACTACTGCCACCCTGTCTATCTTAGGGTTACGTGAGTCGAGGCGGACGTCGTCGCGGTAGCGACGACGGACGCCGAGACGAGCACGTGACACCACTGCCACCCTGTCTTAGCGTAACGCGAGTCGAGGCGGACATCGTCGCGGTAGCGACGACGGACGTCGAGATGAGCACGTGACACCACTGCCACCCTGTCTTAGCGTAACGCGAGTCGAGGCGGACGTCGTCGCGGTAGCGACGACGGACGCCGAGACGAGCACGTGACACCACTGCCACCCTGTCTATCTTAGGGTTACGCGAGTCGAGGCGGACGTCGTCGCGGTAGCGACGACGGACGCCGAGACGAGCACGTGACACTACTGCCACCCTGTCTATCTTAGGGTTACGCGAGTCGAGGCGGACGTCATCGCGGTAGCGACGACGGACGCCGAGACGAGCACGAGACACCACTGCCACCCTGTCTATCTTAGGGTTACGCGAGTCGAGGCGGACGTCGTCGCGGTAGCGACGACGGACGCCGAGATGAGCACGTGACACCACTGCCTCCCTGTCTTAGCGTAACGCGAGTCGAGGCGGATGTCGTCGCGGTAGTGACGACGGACGCCGAGACGAGCAGGTGACACCACTGCCACCCTGTCTATCTTAGGGTAACGCGAGTCCAGGCGGACGTCGTCGCGGTAGCGACGACGGACGCCGAGACGAGCACGTGACACCACTGCCACCCTGTCTATCTTAGGGTAACGCGAGTCGAGGCGGATGTCGTCGCGGTAGCGACGACGGACGCCGAGACGAGCACATGACACCACTGCCACCCTGTCTATCTTAGGGTTACGCGAGTCGAGGCGGACGTCGTCGCGGTAGCGACGACGGACGCCGAGACGAGCACGTGACACTACTGCCACCCTGTTTATCTTAGGTTTACGCGAGTCGAGGCGGACGTCGTCACGGTAGCGACGACGGACGCCGAGACGAGCACGTGACACCACTGCCACCCTGTCTATCTTAGGGTTACGCGAGTCGAGGCGGACGTCGTCGCGGTAGCGACGACGGACGCTGAGACGAGCACGTGACACCACTGCCTCCCTGTCTTAGCGTAACGCGAGTCGAGGCGGATGTCGTCGCGGTAGTGACGACGAACGCCGAGACGAGCACGTGACACCACTGCCACCCTGTCTATCTTAGGGTAACGCGAGTCGAGGCGGACGTCGTCGCGGTAGCGACGACGGACGCCGAGACGAGCACGTGACACCACTGCCACCCTGTCTATCTTAGGGTAACGCGAGTCGAGGCGGAGGTCGTCGCGGTAGCGACGACGGACGCCGAGACAAGCACGTGACACCACTGCCACCCTGTTTATCTTACGGTAACGCGAGTCGAGGCGGACGTCGTCGCGGTAGCGACGACGGACGCTGAGACGAGCACGTGACACCACTGCCTCCCTGTCTTACCGTAACGCGAGTCGAGGCGGACGTCATCGAGGTAGCGACGATGGACGCCGAGATGAGCACGTGACACCACTGCCTCCCTGTCTTAGCGTAACGCGAGTCGAGGCGGATGTCGTCGCGGTAGTGACGACGGACGCCGAGATGAGCATGTGACACCACTGCCACCCTATCTATCTTAGGGTAACGCGAGTCCAGGCGGACGTCGTCGCGGTAGCGACGACGGACGCCGAGACGAGCACGTGACACCACTGCCACCCTGTCTATCTTAGGGTAACGCGAGTCGAGGCGGACGTCGTCGCGGTAGCGACGACGGACGCCGAGACGAGCACGTGACACCACTGCCACCCTGTCTATCTTAGGGTAACGCGAGTCGAGGCGGAGGTCATCGCGGTAGCGACGACGGACGCCGAGACAAGCACATGACACCACTGCCACCCTGTTTATCTTACGGTAACGCGAGTCGAGGCGGACGTCGTCGCGGTAGCGACGACGGACGCTGAGACGAGCCCGTGACACCACTGCCACCCTGTCTTAGCGTAACGCGAGTCGAGGCGGACGTCGTCGCGGTAGCGACGACGGACGCCGAGACGAGCACGTGACACCACTGCCACCCTGTCTTACCGAAATGCGAGTCGAGGCGGACGTTGTCGCTGTAGCGATGACGGACGCCGAGACGAGCACGTGACACCACTGCCACCCTGTCTTAGCGTAACGCGAGTCGAGGCGGACGTCGTCGCGGTAGCGACGGCGGACGCCGAGACGAGCACGTGACACCACTGCCTCCCTGTCTTACTATAACGCGAGTCGAGGCGGACGTCATCGCGGTAGCGACGACGGACGCCGAGACGAGCACGTGACACCACTACCACCCTGTCTATCTTAGGGTTACGCGAGTCGAGGCGGACGTCGTCGCGGTAGCGATGACGGACGCCGAGACGAGCACGTGACACTACTGCCACCCTGTCTATCTTAGGGTTACGTGAGTCGAGGCGGACGTCGTCACGGTAGCGACAACGGACACCGAGATGAGCACGTGACACCACTGCCACCCTGTCTATCTTAGGGTAACGCGAGTCGAGGCGGACGTCGTCGCGGTAGCGACGACGGACGCCGAGACGAGCCCGTGACACCACTGCCACCCTGTCTTAGCGTAACGCGAGTCGAGGCGGACGTCGTCGCGGTAGCGACGACGGACGCCGAGACGAGCACGTGACACCACTGCCACCCTGTCTTACCGAAATGCGAGTCGAGGCCGACGTCGTCGCGGTAGCGACGACGGACGCCGAGACGAGCACGTGACACCACTGCCACCCTGTCTTAGCGTAACGCTAGTCGAGGCGGACATTGTCGCGGTAGCGACAACGGACGCCGAGATGAGCACGTGACACCACTGCCACCCTGTCTTAGCGTAACGCGAGTCGAGGCGGACGTCGTCGCGGTAGCGACGACGGACGCCGAGACGAGCACGTGACACCACTGCCACCCTCTCTATCTTAGGGTTACGCGAGTCGAGGCCGACGTCGTCGCGGTAGCGACGACGGACGCCGAGACGAGCACGTGACACTACTGCCACCCTGTCTATCTTAGGGTTACGTGAGTCGAGGCGGACGTCGTCGCGGTAGCGACGACGGACGCCGAGACGAGCACGTGACACCACTGCCACCCTGTCTTAGCGTAACGCGAGTCGAGGCGGACGTCGTCGCGGTAGCGACGACGGACGCCGAGACGAGCACGTGACACCACTGCCACCCTCTCTATCTTAGGGTTACGCGAGTCGAGGCCGACGTCGTCGCGGTAGCGACGACGGACGCCGAGACGAGCACGTGACACTACTGCCACCCTGTCTATCTTAGGGTTACGTGAGTCGAGGCGGACGTCGTCGCGGTAGCGACGACGGACGCCGAGACGAGCACGTGACACCACTGCCACCCTGTCTTAGCGTAACGCGAGTCGAGGCGGACATCGTCGCGGTAGCGACGACGGACGTCGAGATGAGCACGTGACACCACTGCCACCCTGTCTTAGCGTAACGCGAGTCGAGGCGGACGTCGTCGCGGTAGCGACGACGGACGCCGAGACGAGCACGTGACACCACTGCCACCCTGTCTATCTTAGGGTTACGCGAGTCGAGGCGGACGTCGTCGCGGTAGCGACGACGGACGCCGAGACGAGCACGTGACACTACTGCCACCCTGTCTATCTTAGGGTTACGCGAGTCGAGGCGGACGTCATCGCGGTAGCGACGACGGACGCCGAGACGAGCACGAGACACCACTGCCACCCTGTCTATCTTAGGGTTACGCGAGTCGAGGCGGATGTCGTCGCGGTAGCGACGACGGACGCCGAGATGAGCACGTGACACCACTGCCTCCCTGTCTTAGCGTAACGCGAGTCGAGGCGGATGTCGTCGCGGTAGTGACGACGGACGCCGAGACGAGCATGTGACACCACTGCCACCCTGTCTATCTTAGGGTAACGCGAGTCCAGGCGGACGTCGTCGCGGTAGCGACGACGGACGCCGAGACGAGCACGTGACACCACTGCCACCCTGTCTATCTTAGGGTAACGCGAGTCGAGGCGGATGTCGTCGCGGTAGCGACGACGGACGCCGAGACGAGCACATGACACCACTGCCACCCTGTCTATCTTAGGGTTACGCGAGTCGAGGCGGACGTCGTCGCGGTAGCGACGACGGACGCCGAGACGAGCACGTGACACTACTGCCACCCTGTTTATCTTAGGTTTACGCGAGTCGAGGCGGACGTCGTCACGGTAGCGACGACGGACGCCGAGACGAGCACGTGACACCACTGCCACCCTGTCTATCTTAGGGTTACGCGAGTCGAGGCGGACGTCGTCGCGGTAGCGACGACGGACGCTGAGACGAGCACGTGACACCACTGCCTCCCTGTCTTAGCGTAACGCGAGTCGAGGCGGATGTCGTCGCGGTAGTGACGACGAACGCCGAGACGAGCACGTGACACCACTGCCACCCTGTCTATCTTAGGGTAACGCGAGTCGAGGCGGACGTCGTCGCGGTAGCGACGACGGACGCCGAGACGAGCACGTGACACCACTGCCACCCTGTCTATCTTAGGGTAACGCGAGTCGAGGCGGAGGTCGTCGCGGTAGCGACGACGGACGCCGAGACAAGCACGTGACACCACTGCCACCCTGTTTATCTTACGGTAACGCGAGTCGAGGCGGACGTCATCGCGGTAGCGACGACGGACGCTGAGACGAGCACGTGACACCACTGCCTCCCTGTCTTACCGTAACGCGAGTCGAGGCGGACGTCATCGAGGTAGCGACGATGGACGCCGAGATGAGCACGTGACACCACTGCCTCCCTGTCTTAGCGTAACGCGAGTCGAGGCGGATGTCGTCGCGGTAGTGACGACGGACGCCGAGACGAGCATGTGACACCACTGCCACCCTATCTATCTTAGGGTAACGCGAGTCCAGGCGGACATCGTCGCGGTAGCGACGACGGACGCCGAGACGAGCACGTGACACCACTGCCACCCTGTCTATCTTAGGGTAACGCGAGTCGAGGCGGACGTCGTCGCGGTAGCGACGACGGACGCCGAGACGAGCACGTGACACCACTGCCACCCTGTCTATCTTAGGGTAACGCGAGTCGAGGCGGAGGTCATCGCGGTAGCGACGACGGACGCCGAGACAAGCACGTGACACCACTGCCACCCTGTTTATCTTACGGTAACGCGAGTCGAGGCGGACGTCGTCGCGGTAGCGACGACGGACGCTGAGACGAGCCCGTGACACCACTGCCACCCTGTCTTAGCGTAACGCGAGTCGAGGCGGACGTCGTCGCGGTAGCGACGACGGACGCCGAGACGAGCACGTGACACCACTGCCACCCTGTCTTACCGAAATGCGAGTCGAGGCGGACGTTGTCGCGGTAGCGATGACGGACGCCGAGACGAGCACGTGACACCACTGCCACCCTGTCTTAGCGTAACGCGAGTCGAGGCGGACGTCATCGCGGTAGCGACGGCGGACGCCGAGACGAGCACGTGACACCACTGCCTCCCTGTCTTACTATAACGCGAGTCGAGGCGGACGTCATCGCGGTAGCGACGACGGACGCCGAGACGAGCACGTGACACCACTGCCACCCTGTCTATCTTAGGGTTACGCGAGTCGAGGCGGACGTCGTCGCGGTAGCGATGACGGACGCCGAGACGAGCACGTGACACTACTGCCACCCTGTCTATCTTAGGGTTACGTGAGTCGAGGCGGACGTCGTCACGGTAGCGACAACGGACACCGAGATGAGCACGTGACACCACTGCCACCCTGTCTATCTTAGGGTAACGCGAGTCGAGGCGGACGTCGTCGCGGTAGCGACGACGGACGCCGAGACGAGCCCGTGACACCACTGCCACCCTGTCTTAGCGTAACGCGAGTCGAGGCGGACGTCGTCGCGGTAGCGACGACGGACGCCGAGACGAGCACGTGACACCACTGCCACCCTGTCTTACCGAAATGCGAGTCGAGGCCGACGTCGTCGCGGTAGCGACGACGGACGCCGAGACGAGCACGTGACACCACTGCCACCCTGTCTTAGCGTAACGCTAGTCGAGGCGGACATTGTCGCGGTAGCGACAACGGACGCCGAGATGAGCACGTGACACCACTGCCACCCTGTCTTAGCGTAACGCGAGTCGAGGCGGACGTCGTCGCGGTAGCGACGACGGACGCCGAGACGAGCACGTGACACCACTGCCACCCTCTCTATCTTAGGGTTACGCGAGTCGAGGCCGACGTCGTCGCGGTAGCGACGACGGACGCCGAGACGAGCACGTGACACTACTGCCACCCTGTCTATCTTAGGGTTACGTGAGTCGAGGCGGACGTCGTCGCGGTAGCGACGACGGACGCCGAGACGAGCACGTGACACCACTGCCACCCTGTCTTAGCGTAACGCGAGTCGAGGCGGACATCGTCGCGGTAGCGACGACGGACGTCGAGATGAGCACGTGACACCACTGCCACCCTGTCTTAGCGTAACGCGAGTCGAGGAGGACGTCGTCGCGGTAGCGACGGCGGACGCCGAGACGAGCACGTGACACCACTGCCTCCCTGTCTTACTGTAACGCGAGTCGAGGCGGACGTCATCGCGGTAGCGACGACGGACGCCGAGACGAGCACGTGACACCACTGCCACCCTGTCTATCTTAGGGTTACGCGAGTCGAGGCGGACGTCGTCGCGGTAGCGATGACGGACGCCGAGACGAGCACGTGACACTACTGCCACCCTGTCTATCTTAGGGTTACGTGAGTCGAGGCGGACGTCGTCGCGGTAGCGACAACGGACACCGAGATGAGCACGTGACACCACTGCCACCCTGTCTATCTTAGGGTAACGCGAGTCGAGGCGGACGTCGTCGCGGTAGCGACGACGGACGCCGAGACGAGCCCGTGACACCACTGCCACCCTGTCTTAGCGTAACGCGAGTCGAGGCGGACGTCGTCGCGGTAGCGACGACGGACGCCGAGACGAGCACGTGACACCACTGCCACCCTGTCTTACCGAAATGCGAGTCGAGGCCGACGTCGTCGCGGTAGCGACGACGGACGCCGAGACGAGCACGTGACACCACTGCCACCCTGTCTTACCGAAATGCGAGTCGAGGCGGACGTCGTCGCGGTAGCGATGACGGACGCCGAGACGAGCACGTGACACCACTGCCACCCTGTCTTAGCGTAACGCGAGTTGAGGCGGACGTCGTCGCGGTAGCGACGACGGACGCCGAGACGAGCACGTGACACCACTGCCTCCCTGTCTTACTGTAACGCGAGTCGAGGCGGACGTCATCACGGTAGCGACGACGGACGCCGAGACGAGCACGTGACACCACTGCCACCCTGTCTATCTTAGGGTTACATGAGTCGAGGCGGACGTCGTCGCGGTAGCGATGACGGACGCCGAGACGAGCACGTGACACTACTGCCACCCTGTCTATCTTAGGGTTACGTGAGTCGAGGCGGACATCGTCGCGGTAGCGACAACGGACACCGAGATGAGCACGTGACACCACTGCCACCCTGTCTATCTTAGGGTAACGCGAGTCGAGGCGGACGTCGTCGCGGTAGCGACGACGGACGCCGAGACGAGCCCGTGACACCACTGCCACCCTGTCTTAGCGTAACGCGAGTCGAGGCGGACGTCGTCGCGGTAGCGACGACGGACGCCGAGACGAGCACGTGACACCACTGCCACCCTGTCTTACCGAAATGCGAGTCGAGGCCGACGTCGTCGCGGTAGCGACGACGGACGCCGAGACGAGCACGTGACACCACTGCCACCCTGTCTTAGCGTAACGCGAGTCGAGGCGGACATCGTCGCGGTAGCGACGACGGACGCCGAGATGAGCACGTGACACCACTGTCACCCTGTCTTAGCGTAACGCGAGTCGAGGCGGACGTCGTCGCGGTAGCGATGACGGACGCCGAGACGAGCACGTGACACTACTGCCACCCTGTCTATCTTAGGGTTACGTGAGTCGAGGCGGACGTCGTCGCGGTAGCGACAACGGACACCGAGATGAGCACGTGACACCACTGCCACCCTGTCTATCTTAGGGTAACGCGAGTCGAGGCGGACGTCGTCGCGGTAGCGACGACGGACGCCGAGACGAGCACGTGACACCACTGCCACCCTGTCTTAGCGTAACGCGAGTCGAGGCGGACATCGTCGCGGTAGCGACGACGGACGTCGAGATGAGCACGTGACACCACTGCCACCCTGTCTTAGCGTAACGCGAGTCGAGGAGGACGTCGTCGCGGTAGCGACGGCGGACGCCGAGACGAGCACGTGACACCACTGCCTCCCTGTCTTACTGTAACGCGAGTCGAGGCGGACGTCATCGCGGTAGCGACGACGGACGCCGAGACGAGCACGTGACACCACTGCCACCCTGTCTATCTTAGGGTTACGCGAGTCGAGGCGGACGTCGTCGCGGTAGCGATGACGGACGCCGAGACGAGCACGTGACACTACTGCCACCCTGTCTATCTTAGGGTTACGTCAGTCGAGGCGGACGTCGTCGCGGTAGCGACAACGGACACCGAGATGAGCACGTGACACCACTGCCACCCTGTCTATCTTAGGGTAACGCGAGTCGAGGCGGACGTCGTCGCGGTAGCGACGACGGATGCCGAGACGAGCCCGTGACACCACTGCCACCCTGTCTTAGCGTAACGCGAGTCGAGGCGGACGTCGTCGCGGTAGCGACGACGGACGCCGAGACGAGCACGTGACACCACTGCCACCCTGTCTTACCGAAATGCGAGTCGAGGCCGACGTCGTCGCGGTAGCGACGACGGACGCCGAGACGAGCACGTGACACCACTGCCACCCTGTCTTACCGAAATGCGAGTCGAGGCGGACGTCGTCGCGGTAGCGATGACGGACGCCGAGACGAGCACGTGACACCACTGCCACCCTGTCTTAGCGTAACGCGAGTCGAGGCGGACGTCGTCGCGGTAGCGACGGCGGACGCCGAGACGAGCACGTGACACCACTGCCTCCCTGTCTTACTGTAACGCGAGTCGAGGCGGACGTCATCACGGTAGCGACGACGGACGCCGAGACGAGCACGTGACACCACTGCCACCCTGTCTATCTTAGGGTTACATGAGTCGAGGCGGACGTCGTCGCGGTAGCGATGACGGACGCCGAGACGAGCACGTGACACGACTGCCACCCTGTCTATCTTAGGGTTACGTGAGTCGAGGCGGACATCGTCGCGGTAGCGACAACGGACACCGAGATGAGCACGTGACACCACTGCCACCCTGTCTATCTTAGGGTAACGCGAGTCGAGGCGGACGTCGTCGCGGTAGCGACGACGGACGCCGAGACGAGCCCGTGACACCACTGCCACCCTGTCTTAGCGTAACGCGAGTCGAGGCGGACGTCGTCGCGGTAGCGACGACGGACGCCGAGACGAGCACGTGACACCACTGCCACCCTGTCTTACCGAAATGCGAGTCGAGGCCGACGTCGTCGCGGTAGCGACGACGGACGCCGAGACGAGCACGTGACACCACTGCCACCCTGTCTTAGCGTAACGCGAGTCGAGGCGGACATCGTCGCGGTAGCGACGACGGACGCCGAGATGAGCACGTGACACCACTGCCACCCTGTCTTAGCGTAACGCGAGTCGAGGCGGACGTCGTCGCGGTAGCGATGACGGACGCCGAGACGAGCACGTGACACTACTGCCACCCTGTCTATCTTAGGGTTACGTGAGTCGAGGCGGACGTCGTCGCGGTAGCGACAACGGACACCGAGATGAGCACGTGACACCACTGCCACCCTGTCTATCTTAGGGTAACGCGAGTCGAGGCGGACGTCGTCGCGGTAGCGACGACGGACGCCGAGACGAGCACGTGACACCACTGCCACCCTGTCTTAGCGTAACGCGAGTCGAGGCGGACATCGTCGCGGTAGCGACGACGGACGTCGAGATGAGCACGTGACACCACTGCCACCCTGTCTTAGCGTAACGCGAGTCGAGGAGGACGTCGTCGCGGTAGCGACGGCGGACGCCGAGACGAGCACGTGACACCACTGCCTCCCTGTCTTACTGTAACGCGAGTCGAGGCGGACGTCATCGCGGTAGCGACGACGGACGCCGAGACGAGCACGTGACACCACTGCCACCCTGTCTATCTTAGGGTTACGCGAGTCGAGGCGGACGTCGTCGCGGTAGCGATGACGGACGCCGAGACGAGCACGTGACACTACTGCCACCCTGTCTATCTTAGGGTTACGTCAGTCGAGGCGGACGTCGTCGCGGTAGCGACAACGGACACCGAGATGAGCACGTGACACCACTGCCACCCTGTCTATCTTAGGGTAACGCGAGTCGAGGCGGACGTCGTCGCGGTAGCGACGACGGACGCCGAGACGAGCCCGTGACACCACTGCCACCCTGTCTTAGCGTAACGCGAGTCGAGGCGGACGTCGTCGCGGTAGCGACGACGGACGCCGAGACGAGCACGTGACACCACTGCCACCCTGTCTTACCGAAATGCGAGTCGAGGCCGACGTCGTCGCGGTAGCGACGACGGACGCCGAGACGAGCACGTGACACCACTGCCACCCTGTCTTACCGAAATGCGAGTCGAGGCGGACGTCGTCGCGGTAGCGATGACGGACGCCGAGACGAGCACGTGACACCACTGCCACCCTGTCTTAGCGTAACGCGAGTCGAGGCGGACGTCGTCGCGGTAGCGACGGCGGACGCCGAGACGAGCACGTGACACCACTGCCTCCCTGTCTTACTGTAACGCGAGTCGAGGCGGACGTCATCACGGTAGCGACGACGGACGCCGAGACGAGCACGTGACACCACTGCCACCCTGTCTATCTTAGGGTTACGTGAGTCGAGGCGGACGTCGTCGCGGTAGCGATGACGGACGCCGAGACGAGCACGTGACACTACTGCCACCCTGTCTATCTTAGGGTTACGTGAGTCGAGGCGGACGTCGTCGCGGTAGCGACAACGGACACCGAGATGAGCACGTGACACCACTGCCACCCTGTCTATCTTAGGGTAACGCGAGTCGAGGCGGACGTCGTCGCGGTAGCGACGACGGACGCCGAGACGAGCCCGTGACACCACTGCCACCCTGTCTTAGCGTAACGCGAGTCGAGGCGGACGTCGTCGCGGTAGCGACGACGGACGCCGAGACGAGCACGTGACACCACTACCACCCTGTCTTACCGAAATGCGAGTCGAGGCCGACGTCGTCGCGGTAGCGACGACGGACGCCGAGACGAGCACGTGACACCACTGCCACCCTGTCTTAGCGTAACGCGAGTCGAGGCGGACATCGTCGCGGTAGCGACGACGGACGCCGAGATGAGCACGTGACACCACTGCCACCCTGTCTTAGCGTAACGCGAGTCGAGGCGGACGTCGTCGCGGTAGCGATGACGGACGCCGAGACGAGCACGTGACACTACTGCCACCCTGTCTATCTTAGGGTTACGCGAGTCGAGGCGGACGTCGTCGCGGTAGCGACGACGGACGCCGAGACGAGCACGTGACACCACTGCCACCCTGTCTTACCGAAATGCGAGTCGAGGCGGACGTCGTCGCGGTAGCGAGGACGGACGCCGAGACGAGCACGTGACACCACTGCCACCCTGTCTTAGCGTAACGCGAGTCGAGGCGGACGTCGTCGCGGTAGCGACGGCGGACGCCGACACGAGCACGTGACACCACTGCCTCCCTGTCTTACTATAACGCGAGTCGAGGCGGACGTCATCGCGGTAGCGACGACGGACGCCGAGACGAGCACGTGACACCACTGCCACCCTGTCTATCTTAGGGTTACGCGAGTCGAGGCGGACGTCGTCGCGGTAGCGATGACGGACGCCGAGACGAGCACGTGACACTACTGCCACCCTGTCTATCTTAGGGTTACGTGAGTCGAGGCGGACGTCGTCACGGTAGCGACAACGGACACCGAGATGAGCACGTGACACCACTGCCACCCTGTCTATCTTAGGGTAACGCGAGTCGAGGCGGACGTCGTCGCGGTAGCGACGACGGACGCCGAGACGAGCACGTGACACCACTGCCACCCTGTCTTACCGAAATGCGAGTCGAGGCCGACGTCGTCGCGGTAGCGACGACGGACGCCGAGACGAGCACGTGACACCACTGCCACCCTGTCTTAGCGTAACGCTAGTCGAGGCGGACATTGTCGCGGTAGCGACAACGGACGCCGAGATGAGCACGTGACACCACTGCCACCCTGTCTTAGCGTAACGCGAGTCGAGGCGGACGTCGTCGCGGTAGCGACGACGGACGCCGAGACGAGCACGTGACACCACTGCCACCCTCTCTATCTTAGGGTTACACGAGTCGAGGCCGACGTCGTCGCGGTAGCGACGACGGACGCCGAGACGAGCACGTGACACTACTGCCACCCTGTCTATCTTAGGGTTACGTGAGTCGAGGCGGACGTCGTCGCGGTAGCGACGACGGACGCCGAGACGAGCACGTGACACCACTGCCACCCTGTCTTAGCGTAACGCGAGTCGAGGCGGACATCGTCGCGGTAGCGACGACGGACGTCGAGATGAGCACGTGACACCACTGCCACCCTGTCTTAGCGTAACGCGAGTCGAGGAGGACGTCGTCGCGGTAGCGACGGCGGACGCCGAGACGAGCACGTGACACCACTGCCTCCCTGTCTTACTGTAACGCGAGTCGAGGCGGACGTCATCGCGGTAGCGACGACGGACGCCGAGACGAGCACGTGACACCACTGCCACCCTGTCTATCTTAGGGTTACGCGAGTCGAGGCGGACGTCGTCGCGGTAGCGATGACGGACGCCGAGACGAGCACGTGACACTACTGCCACCCTGTCTATCTTAGGGTTACGTGAGTCGAGGCGGACGTCGTCGCGGTAGCGACAACGGACACCGAGATGAGCACGTGACACCACTGCCACCCTGTCTATCTTAGGGTAACGCGAGTCGAGGCGGACGTCGTCGCGGTAGCGACGACGGACGCCGAGACGAGCCCGTGACACCACTGCCACCCTGTCTTAGCGTAACGCGAGTCGAGGCGGACGTCGTCGCGGTAGCGACGACGGACGCCGAGACGAGCACGTGACACCACTGCCACCCTGTCTTACCGAAATGCGAGTCGAGGCCGACGTCGTCGCGGTAGCGACGACGGACGCCGAGACGAGCACGTGACACCACTGCCACCCTGTCTTACCGAAATGCGAGTCGAGGCGGACGTCGTCGCGGTAGCGATGACGGACGCCGAGACGAGCACGTGACACCACTGCCACCCTGTCTTAGCGTAACGCGAGTCGAGGCGGACGTCGTCGCGGTAGCGACGGCGGACGCCGAGACGAGCACGTGACACCACTGCCTCCCTGTCTTACTGTAACGCGAGTCGAGGCGGACGTCATCACGGTAGCGACGACGGACGCCGAGACGAGCACGTGACACCACTGCCACCCTGTCTATCTTAGGGTTACGTGAGTCGAGGCGGACGTCGTCGCGGTAGCGATGACGGACGCCGAGACGAGCACGTGACACTACTGCCACCCTGTCTATCTTAGGGTTACGTGAGTCGAGGCGGACGTCGTCGCGGTAGCGACAACGGACACCGAGATGAGCACGTGACACCACTGCCACCCTGTCTATCTTAGGGTAACGCGAGTCGAGGCGGACGTCGTCGCGGTAGCGACGACGGACGCCGAGACGAGCCCGTGACACCACTGCCACCCTGTCTTAGCGTAACGCGAGTCGAGGCGGACATCGTCGCGGTAGCGACGACGGACGCCGAGACGAGCACGTGACACCACTGACACCCTGTCTTACCGAAATGCGAGTCGAGGCCGACGTCGTCGCGGTAGCGACGACGGACGCCGAGACGAGCACGTGACACCACTGCCACCCTGTCTTAGCGTAACGCGAGTCGAGGCGGACATCGTCGCGGTAGCGACGACGGACGCCGAGATGAGCACGTGACACCACTGCCACCCTGTCTTAGCGTAACGCGAGTCGAGGCGGACGTCGTCGCGGTAGCGATGACGGACGCCGAGACGAGCACGTGACACTACTGCCACCCTGTCTATCTTAGGGTTACGTGAGTCGAGGCGGACGTCGTTGCGGTAGCGACAACGGACACCGAGATGAGCACGTGACACCACTGCCACCCTGTCTATCTTAGGGTAACGCGAGTCGAGGCGGACGTCGTCGCGGTAGCGACGACGGACGCCGAGACGAGCCCGTGACACCACTGCCACCCTGTCTTAGCGTAACGCGAGTCGAGGCGGATGTCGTCGCGGTAGCGACGACGGACGCCGAGACGAGCACGTGACACCACTGCCACCCTGTCTTACCGAAATGCGAGTCGAGGCCGACGTCGTCGCGGTAGCGACGACGGACGCCGAGACGAGCACGTGACACCACTGCCACCCTGTCTTACCGAAATGCGAGTCGAGGCGGACGTCGTCGCGGTAGCGATGACGGACGCCGAGACGAGCACGTGACACCACTGCCACCCTGTCTTAGCATAACGCGAGTCGAGGCGGACGTCGTCGCGGTAGCGACGGCGGACGCCGAGACGAGCACGTGACACCACTGCCTCCCTGTCTTACTGTAACGCGAGTCGAGGCGGACGTCATCGCGGTAGCGACGACGGACGCCGAGACGAGCACGTGACACCACTGCCACCCTGTCTATCTTAGGGTTACGTGAGTCGAGGCGGACGTCGTCGCGGTAGCGATGACGGACGCCGAGACGAGCACGTGACACTACTGCCACCCTGTCTATCTTAGGGTTACGTGAGTCGAGGCGGACGTCGTCGCGGTAGCGACAACGGACACCGAGATGAGCACGTGACACCACTGCCACCCTGTCTATCTTAGGGTAACGCGAGTCGAGGCGAACGTCGTCGCGGTAGCGACGACGGACGCCGAGACGAGCCCGTGACACCACTGCCACCCTGTCTTAGCGTAACGCGAGTCGAGGCGGACGTCGTCGCGGTAGCGACGACGGACGCCGAGACGAGCACGTGACACCACTGCCACCCTGTCTTACCGAAATGCGAGTCGAGGCCGACGTCGTCGCGGTAGCGACGACGGACGCCGAGACGAGCACGTGACACCACTGCCACCCTGTCTTAGCGTAACGCGAGTCGAGGCGGACATCGTCGCGGTAGCGACGACGGACGCCGAGATGAGCACGTGACACCACTGCCACCCTGTCTTAGCGTAACGCGAGTCGAGGCGGACGTCGTCGCAGTAGCGATGACGGACGCCGAGACGAGTACGTGACACTACTGCCACCCTGTCTATCTTAGGGTTACGTGAGTCGAGGCGGACGTCGTCGCGGTAGCGACAACGGACACCGAGATGAGCACGTGACACCACTGCCACCCTGTCTATCTTAGGGTAACGCGAGTCGAGGCGGACGTCGTCGCGGTAGCGACGACGGACGCCGAGACGAGCCCGTGACACCACTGCCACCCTGTCTTAGCGTAACGCGAGTCGAGGCGGACGTCGTCGCGGTAGCGACGACGGACGCCGAGACGAGCACGTGACACCACTGCCACCCTGTCTTACCGAAATGCGAGTCGAGGCCGACGTCGTCGCGGTAGCGACGACGGACGCCGAGACGAGCACGTGACACCACTGCCACCCTGTCTTACCGAAATGCGAGTCGAGGCGGACGTCGTCGCGGTAGCGATGACGGACGCCGAGACGAGCACGTGACACCACTGCCACCCTGTCTTAGCGTAACGCGAGTCGAGGTGGACGTCGTCGCGGTAGCGACGGCGGACGCCGAGACGAGCACGTGACACCACTGCCTCCCTGTCTTACTGTAACGCGAGTCGAGGCGGACGTCATCGCGGTAGCGACGACGGACGCCGAGACGAGCACGTGACACCACTGCCACCCTGTCTATCTTAGGGTTACGTGAGTCGAGGCGGACGTCGTCGCGGTAGCGATGACGGACGCCGAGACGAGCACGTGACACTACTGCCACCCTGTCTATCTTAGGGTTACGTGAGTCGAGGCGGACGTCGTCGCGGTAGCGACAACGGACACCGAGATGAGCACGTGACACCACTGCCACCCTGTCTATCTTAGGGTAACGCGAGTCGAGGCGGACGTCGTCGCGGTAGCGACGACGGACGCCGAGACGAGCCCGTGACACCACTGCCACCCTGTCTTAGCGTAACGCGAGTCGAGGCGGACGTCGTCGCGGTAGCGACGACGGACGCCGAGACGAGCACGTGACACCACTGCCACCCTGTCTTACCGAAATGCGAGTCGAGGCCGACGTCGTCGCGGTAGCGACGACGGACGCCGAGACGAGCACGTGACACCACTGCCACCCTGTCTTAGCGTAACGCGAGTCGAGGCGGACATCGTCGCGGTAGCGACGACGGACGCCGAGATGAGCACGTGACACCAATGCCACCCTGTCTTAGCGTAACGCGAGTCGAGGCGGACGTCGTCGCGGTAGCGAAGACGGACGCCGAGACGAGTACGTGACACTACTGCCACCCTGTCTATCTTAGGGTTACGTGAGTCGAGGCGGACGTCGTCGCGGTAGCGACAACGGACACCGAGATAAGCACGTGACACCACTGCCACCCTGTCTATCTTAGGGTAACGCGAGTCGAGGCGGACGTCGTCGCGGTAGCGACGGCGGACGCCGAGACGAGCCCGTGACACCACTGCCACCCTGTCTTAGCGTAACGCGAGTCGAGGAGGACGTCGTCGCGGTAGCGACGGCGGACGCCGAGACGAGCACGTGACACCACTGCCTCCCTATCTTACTGTAACGCGAGTCGAGGCGGACGTCATCGCGGTAGCGACGACGGACGCCGAGACGAGCACGTGACACCACTGCCACCCTGTCTATCTTAGGGTTACGCGAGTCGAGGCGGACGTCGTCGCGGTAGCGATGACGGACGCCGAGACGAGCACGTGACACTACTGCCACCCTGTCTATCTTAGGGTTACGTGAGTCGAGGCGGACGTCGTCGCGGTAGCGACAACGGACACCGAGATAAGCACGTGACACCACTGCCACCCTGTCTATCTTAGGGTAACGCGAGTCGAGGCGGACGTCGTCGCGGTAGCGACGACGGACGCCGAGACGAGCCCGTGACACCACTGCCACCCTGTCTTAGCGTAACGCGAGTCGAGGCGGACGTCGTCGCGGTAGCGACGACGGACGCCGAGATGAGCACGTGACACCACTGCCACCCTGTCTTACCGAAATGCGAGTCGAGGCCGACGTCGTCGCGGTAGCGACGACGGACGCCGAGACGAGCACGTGACACCACTGCCACCCTGTCTTACCGAAATGCGAGTCGAGGCGGACGTCGTCGCGGTAGCGATGACGGACGCCGAGACGAGCACGTGACACCAATGCCACCCTGTCTTAGCGTAACGCGAGTCGAGGCGGACGTCGTCGCGGTAGCGACGGCGGACGCCGAGACGAGCACGTGACACCACTGCCTCCCTGTCTTACTGTAACGCGAGTCGAGGCGGACGTCATCGCGGTAGCGACGACGGACGCCGAGACGAGCACGTGACACCACTGCCACCCTGTCTATCTTAGGGTTACGTGAGTCGAGGCGGACGTCGTCGCGGTAGCGACAACGGACACCGAGATGAGCACGTGACACCACTGCCACCCTGTCTATCTTAGGGTAACGCGAGTCGAGGCGGACGTCGTCGCGGTAGCGACGACGGACGCCGAGACGAGCCCGTGACACCACTGCCACCCTGTCTTAGCGTAACGCGAGTCGAGGCGGACGTCGTCGTGGTAGCGACGACGGACGCCGAGACGAGCACGTGACACCACTGCCACCCTGTCTTACCGAAATGCGAGTCGAGGCCGACGTCGTCGCGGTAGCGACGACGGACGCCGAGACGAGCACGTGACACCACTGCCACCCTGTCTTAGCGTAACGCGAGTCGAGGCGGACATCGTCGCGGTAGCGACGACGGACGCCGAGATGAGCACGTGACACCACTGCCACCCTGTCTTAGCGTAACGCGAGTCGAGGCGGACGTCGTCGCGGTAGCGATGACGGACGCCGAGACGAGCACGTGACACTACTGCCACCCTGTCTATCTTAGGGTTACGTGAGTCGAGGCGGACGTCGTCGCGGTAGCGACAACGGACACCGAGATGAGCACGTGACACCACTGCCACCCTGTCTATCTTAGGGTAACGCGAGTCGAGGCGGACGTCGTCGCGGTAGCGACGACGGACGCCGAGACGAGCCCGTGACACCACTGCCACCCTGTCTTAGCGTAACGCGAGTCGAGGCGGACGTCGTCGCGGTAGCGACGACGGACGCCGAGACGAGCACGTGACACCACTGCCACCCTGTCTTACCGAAATGCGAGTCGAGGCCGACGTCGTCACGGTAGCGACGACGGACGCCGAGACGAGCACGTGACACCACTGCCACCCTGTCTTAGCGTAACGCTAGTCGAGGCGGACATCGTCGCGGTAGCGACAACGGACGCCGAGATGAGCACGTGACACCACTGCCACCCTGTCTTAGCGTAACGCGAGTCGAGGCGGACCTCGTCACGGTAGCGACGACGGACGCCGAGACGAGCACGTGACACCACTGCCACCCTCTCTATCTTAGGGTTACGCGAGTCGAGGCCGACGTCGTCGCGGTAGCGACGATGGACGCCGAGACGAGCACGTGACACTACTGCCACCCTGTCTATCTTAGGGTTACGTGAGTCGAGGCGGACGTCGTCGCGGTAGCGACGACGGACGCCGAGACGAGCCCGTGACACCATTGCCACCCTGTCTTAGCGTAACGCGAGTCGAGGCGGACGTCGTCGCGGTAGCGACGACGGACGCCGAGACGAGCACGTGACACCACTGCCACCCTGTCTTACCGAAATGCGAGTCGAGGCCGACGTCGTCACGGTAGCGACGACGGACGCCGAGACGAGCACGTGACACCACTGCCACCCTGTCTTAGCGTAACGCTAGTCGAGGCGGACATCGTCGCGGTAGCGACAACGGACGCCGAGATGAGCACGTGACACCACTGCCACCCTGTCTTAGCGTAACGCGAGTCGAGGAGGACGTCGTCGCGGTAGCGACGGCGGACGCCGAGACGAGCACGTGACACCACTGCCTCCCTGTCTTACTGTAACGCGAGTCGAGGCGGACGTCATCGCGGTAGCGACGACGGACGCCGAGACGAGCACGTGACACCACTGCCACCCTGTCTATCTTAGGGTTACGCGAGTCGAGGCGGACGTCGTCGCGGTAGCGATGACGGACGCCGAGACGAGCACGTGACACTACTGCCACCCTGTCTATCTTAGGGTTACGTGAGTCGAGGCGGACGTCGTCGCGGTAGCGACAACGGACACCGAGATAAGCACGTGACACCACTGCCACCCTGTCTATCTTAGGGTAACGCGAGTCGAGGCGGACGTCGTCGCGGTAGCGACGACGGACGCCGAGACGAGCCCGTGACACCACTGCCACCCTGTCTTAGCGTAACGCGAGTCGAGGCGGACGTCGTCGCGGTAGCGACGACGGACGCCGAGACGAGCACGTGACACCACTGCCACCCTGTCTTAGCGTAACGCGAGTCGAGGCGGACATCGTCGCGGTAGCGACGACGGACGCCGAGATGAGCACGTGACACCACTGCCACCCTGTCTTAGCGTAACGCGAGTCGAGGCGGACGTCGTCGCGGTAGCGATGACGGACGCCGAGACGAGCACGTGACACTACTGCCACCCTGTCTATCTTAGGGTTACGTGAGTCGAGGCGGACGTCGTCGCGGTAGCGACAACGGACACCGAGATGAGCACGTGACACCACTGCCACCCTGTCTATCTTAGGGTAACGCGAGTCGAGGCGGACGTCGTCGCGGTAGCGACGACGGACGCCGAGACGAGCCCGTGACACCACTGCCACCCTGTCTTAGCGTAACGCGAGTCGAGGCGGACGTCGTCGCGGTAGCGATGACGGACGCCGAGACGAGCACGTGACACCACTGCCACCCTGTCTTACCGAAATGCGAGTCGAGGCCGACGTCGTCACGGTAGCGACGACGGACGCCGAGACGAGCACGTGACACCACTTCCACCCTGTCTTAGCGTAACGCTAGTCGAGGCGGACATCGTCGCGGTAGCGACAACGGACGCCGAGATGAGCACGTGACACCACTGCCACCCTGTCTTAGCGTAACGCGAGTCGAGGCGGACCTCGTCACGGTAGCGACGACGGACGCCGAGACGAGCACGTGACACCACTGCCACCCTCTCTATCTTAGGGTTACGCGAGTCGAGGCCGACGTCGTCGCGGTAGCGACGACGGACGCCGAGACGAGCACGTGACACTACTGCCACCCTGTCTATCTTAGGGTTACGTGAGTCGAGGCGGACGTCGTCGCGGTAGCGACGACGGACGCCGAGACGAGCACGTGACACCACTGCCACCCTGTCTTAGCGTAACGCGAGTCGAGGCGGACATCGTCGCGGTAGCGACGACGGACGTCGAGATGAGCACGTGACACCACTGACACCCTGTCTTAGCGTAACGCGAGTCGAGGAGGACGTCGTCGCGGTAGCGACGGCGGACGCCGAGACGAGCACGTGACACCACTGCCTCCCTGTCTTACTGTAACGCGAGTCGAGGCGGACGTCATCGCGGTAGCGACGACGGACGCCGAGACGAGCACGTGACACCACTGCCACCCTGTCTATCTTAGGGTTACGCGAGTCGAGGCGGACGTCGTCGCGGTAGCGATGACGGACGCCGAGACGAGCACGTGACACTACTGCCACCCTGTCTATCTTAGGGTTACGTGAGTCGAGGCGGACGTCGTCGCGGTAGCGACAACGGACACCGAGATGAGCACGTGACACCACTGCCACCCTGTCTATCTTAGGGTAACGCGAGTCGAGGCGGACGTCGTCGCGGTAGCGACGACGGACGCCGAGACGAGCCCGTGACACCACTGCCACCCTGTCTTAGCGTAACGCGAGTCGAGGCGGACGTCGTCGCGGTAGCGACGACGGACGCCGAGACGAGCACGTGACACCACTGCCACCCTGTCTTACCGAAATGCGAGTCGAGGCCGACGTCGTCGCAGTAGCGACGACGGACGCCGAGACGAGCACGTGACACCACTGCCACCCTGTCTTACCGAAATGCGAGTCGAGGCGGACGTCGTCGCGGTAGCGATGACGGACGCCGAGACGAGCACGTGACACCACTGCCACCCTGTCTTAGCGTAACGCGAGTCGAGGCGGACGTCGTCACGGTAGCGACGGCGGACGCCGAGACGAGCACGTGACACCACTGCCTCCCTGTCTTACTATAACGCGAGTCGAGGCGGACGTCATCGCGGTAGCGACGACGGACGCCGAGACGAGCACGTGACACCACTGCCACCCTGTCTATCTTAGGGTTACGTGAGTCGAGGCGGACGTCGTCGCGGTAGCGATGACGGACGCCGAGACGAGCACGTGACACTACTGCCACCCTGTCTATCTTAGGGTTACGTGAGTCGAGGCGGACGTCGTCGCGGTAGCGACAACGGACACCGAGATGAGCACGTGACACCACTGCCACCCTGTCTATCTTAGGGTAACGCGAGTCGAGGCGGACGTCGTCGCGGTAGCGACGACGGACGCCGAGACGAGCCCGTGACACCACTGCCACCCTGTCTTAGCGTAACGCGAGTCGAGGCGGACGTCGTCGCGGTAGCGACGACGGACGCCGAGACGAGCACGTGACACCACTGCCACCCTGTCTTACCGAAATGCGAGTCGAGGCCGACGTCGTCGCGGTAGCGACGACGGACGCCGAGACGAGCACGTGACACCACTGCCACCCTGTCTTAGCGTAACGCGAGTCGAGGCGGACATCGTCGCGGTAGCGACGACGGACGCCGAGATGAGCACGTGACACCACTGCCACCCTGTCTTAGCGTAACGCGAGTCGAGGCGGACGTCGTCGCGGTAGCGATGACGGACGGCGAGACGAGTACGTGACACTACTGCCACCCTGTCTATCTTAGGGTTACGTGAGTCGAGGCGGACGTCGTCGCGGTAGCGACAACGGACACCGAGATGAGCACGTGACACCACTGCCACCCTGTCTATCTTAGGGTAACGCGAGTCGAGGCGGACGTCGTCGCGGTAGCGACGGCGGACGCCGAGACGAGCCCGTGACACCACTGCCACCCTGTCTTAGCGTAACGCGAGTCGAGGAGGACGTCGTCGCGGTAGCGACGGCGGACGCCGAGACGAGCACGTGACACCACTGCCTCCCTGTCTTACTGTAACGCGAGTCGAGGCGGACGTCATCGCGGTAGCGACGACGGACGCCGAGACGAGCACGTGACACCACTGCCACCCTGTCTATCTTAGGGTTACGCGAGTCGAGGCGGACGTCGTCGCGGTAGCGATGACGGACGCCGAGACGAGCACGTGACACTACTGCCACCCTGTCTATCTTAGGGTTACGTGAGTCGAGGCGGACGTCGTCGCGGTAGCGACAACGGACACCGAGATAAGCACGTGACACCACTGCCACCCTGTCTATCTTAGGGTAACGCGAGTCGAGGCGGACGTCGTCGCGGTAGCGACGACGGACGCCGAGACGAGCCCGTGACACCACTGCCACCCTGTCTTAGCGTAACGCGAGTCGAGGCGGACGTCGTCGTGGTAGCGACGACGGACGCCGAGACGAGCACGTGACACCACTGCCACCCTGTCTTACCGAAATGCGAGTCGAGGCCGACGTCGTCGCGGTAGCGACGACGGACGCCGAGACGAGCACGTGACACCACTGCCACCCTGTCTTACCGAAATGCGAGTCGAGGCGGACGTCGTCGCGGTAGCGATGACGGACGCCGAGACGAGCACGTGACACCACTGCCACCCTGTCTTAGCGTAACGCGAGTCGAGGCGGACGTCGTCGCGGTAGCGACGGCGGACGCCGAGACGAGCACGTGACACCACTGCCTCCCTGTCTTACTGTAACGCGAGTCGAGGCGGACGTCATCGCGGTAGCGACGACGGACGCCGAGACGAGCACGTGACACCACTGCCACCCTGTCTATCTTAGGGTTACGTGAGTCGAGGCGGACGTCGTCGCGGTAGCGATGACGGACGCCGAGACGAGCACGTGACACTACTGCCACCCTGTCTATCTTAGGGTTACGTGAGTCGAGGCGGACGTCGTCGCGGTAGCGACAACGGACACCGAGATGAGCACGTGACACCACTGCCACCCTGTCTATCTTAGGGTAACGCGAGTCGAGGCGGACGTCGTCGCGGTAGCGACGACGGACGCCGAGACGAGCCCGTGACACCACTGCCACCCTGTCTTAGCGTAACGCGAGTCGAGGCGGACGTCGTCGCGGTAGCGACGACGGACGCCGAGACGAGCACGTGACACCACTGCCACCCTGTCTTACCGAAATGCGAGTCGAGGCCGACGTCGTCGCGGTAGCAACGACGGACGCCGAGACGAGCACGTGACACCACTGCCACCCTGTCTTAGCGTAACGCGAGTCGAGGCGGACATCGTCGCGGTAGCGACGACGGACGCCGAGATGAGCACGTGACACCACTGCCACCCTGTCTTAGCGTAACGCGAGTCGAGGCGGACGTCGTCGCGGTAGCGATGACGGACGCCGAGACGAGCACGTGACACTACTGCCACCCTGTCTATCTTAGGGTTACGTGAGTCGAGGCGGACGTCGTCGCGGTAGCGACAACGGACACCGAGATGAGCACGTGACACCACTGCCACCCTGTCTATCTTAGGGTAACGCGAGTCAAGGCGGACGTCGTCGCGGTAGCGACGACGGACGCCGAGACGAGCCCGTGACACCACTGCCACCCTGTCTTAGCGTAACGCGAGTCGAGGCGGACGTCGTCGCGGTAGCGACGACGGACGCCGAGACGAGCACGTGACACCACTGCCACCCTGTCTTACCGAAATGCGAGTCGAGGCCGACGTCGTCGCGGTAGCGACGACGGACGCCGAGACGAGCACGTGACACCACTGCCACCCTGTCTTAGCGTAACGCTAGTCGAGGCGGACATCGTCGCGGTAGCGACAACGGACGCCGAGATGAGCACGTGACACCACTGCCACCCTGTCTTAGCGTAACGCGAGTCGAGGCGGACCTCGTCACGGTAGCAACGACGGACGCCGAGACGAGCACGTGACACCACTGCCACCCTCTCTATCTTAGGGTTACGCGAGTCGAGGCCGACGTCGTCGCGGTAGCGACGACGGACGCCGAGACGAGCATGTGACACTACTGCCACCCTGTCTATCTTAGGGTTACGTGAGTCGAGGCGGACGTCGTCGCGGTAGCGACGACGGACGCCGAGACGAGCACGTGACACCACTGCCACCCTGTCTTAGCGTAACGCGAGTCGAGGCGGACATCGTCGCGGTAGCGACGACGGACGTCGAGATGAGCACGTGACACCACTGCCACCCTGTCTTAGCGTAACGCGAGTCGAGGAGGACGTCGTCGCGGTAGCGACGGCGGACGCCGAGACGAGCACGTGACACCACTGCCACCCTGTCTATCTTA
Source organism: Triticum timopheevii (assembly GCA_963921465.1). Taxonomy (NCBI): domain Eukaryota; kingdom Viridiplantae; phylum Streptophyta; class Magnoliopsida; order Poales; family Poaceae; genus Triticum; species Triticum timopheevii. The sequence continues at coordinate 310,278,318 of OY997266.1, read as the reverse complement.
GGGTTACGCGAGTCGAGGCGGACGTCGTCGCGGTAGCGATGACGGACGCCGAGACGAGCACGTGACACTACTGCCACCCTGTCTATCTTAGGGTTACGTGAGTCGAGGCGGACGTCGTCGCGGTAGCGACAACGGACACCGAGATGAGCACGTGACACCACTGCCACCCTGTCTATCTTAGGGTAACGCGAGTCGAGGCGGACGTCGTCGCGGTAGCGACGACGGACGCCGAGACGAGCCCGTGACACCACTGCCACCCTGTCTTAGCGTAACGCGAGTCGAGGCGGACGTCGTCGCGGTAGCGACGACGGACGCCGAGACGAGCACGTGACACCACTGCCACCCTGTCTTACCGAAATGTGAGTCGAGGCCGACGTCGTCGCGGTAGCGACGACGGACGCCGAGACGAGCACGTGACACCACTGCCACCCTGTCTTACCGAAATGCGAGTCGAGGCGGACGTCGTCGCGGTAGCGATGACGGACGCCGAGACGAGCACGTGACACCACTGCCACCCTGTCTTAGCGTAACGCGAGTCGAGGCGGACGTCGTCACGGTAGCGACGGCGGACGCCGAGACGAGCACGTGACACCACTGCCTCCCTGTCTTACTGTAACGCGAGTCGAGGCGGACGTTATCGCGGTAGCGACGACGGACGCCGAGACGAGCACGTGACACCACTGCCACCCTGTCTATCTTAGGGTTACGTGAGTCGAGGCGGACGTCGTCGCGGTAGCGATGACGGACGCCGAGACGAGCACGTGACACTACTGCCACCCTGTCTATCTTAGGGTTACGTGAGTCGAGGCGGACGTCGTCGCGGTAGCGACAACGGACACCGAGATGAGCACGTGACACCACTGCCACCCTGTCTATCTTAGGGTAACGCGAGTCGAGGCGGACGTCGTCGCGGTAGCGACGACGGACGCCGAGACGAGCCCGTGACACCACTGCCACCCTGTCTTAGCGTAACGCGAGTCGAGGCGGACGTCGTCGCGGTAGCGACGACGGACGCCGAGACGAGCATGTGACACCACTGCCACCCTGTCTTACCGAAATGCGAGTCGAGGCCGACGTCGTCGCGGTAGCGACGACGGACGCCGAGACGAGCACGTGACACCACTGCCACCCTGTCTTAGCGTAACGCGAGTCGAGGCGGACATCGTCGCGGTAGCGACGACGGACGCCGAGATGAGCACGTGACACCACTGCCACCCTGTCTTAGCGTAACGCGAGTCGAGGCGGACGTCGTCGCGGTAGCGATGACGGACGGCGAGACGAGTACGTGACACTACTGCCACCCTGTCTATCTTAGGGTTACGTGAGTCGAGGCGGACGTCGTCGCGGTAGCGACAACGGACACCGAGATGAGCACGTGACACCACTGCCACCCTGTCTATCTTAGGGTAACGCGAGTCGAGGCGGACGTCGTCGCGGTAGCGACGGCGGACGCCGAGACGAGCCCGTGACACCACTGCCACCCTGTCTTAGCGTAACGCGAGTCGAGGAGGACGTCGTCGCGGTAGCGACGGCGGACGCCGAGACGAGCACGTGACACCACTGCCTCCCTGTCTTACTGTAACGCGAGTCGAGGCGGACGTCATCGCGGTAGCGACGACGGACGCCGAGACGAGCACGTGACACCACTGCCACCCTGTCTATCTTAGGGTTACGCGAGTCGAGGCGGACGTCGTCGCGGTAGCGATGACGGACGCCGAGACGAGCACGTGACACTACTGCCACCCTGTCTATCTTAGGGTTACGTGAGTCGAGGCGGACGTCGTCGCGGTAGCGACAACGGACACCGAGATAAGCACGTGACACCACTGCCACCCTGTCTATCTTAGGGTAACGCGAGTCGAGGCGGACGTCGTCGCGGTAGCGACGACGGACGCCGAGACGAGCCCGTGACACCACTGCCACCCTGTCTTAGCGTAACGCGAGTCGAGGCGGACGTCGTCGTGGTAGCGACGACGGACGCCGAGACGAGCACGTGACACCACTGCCACCCTGTCTTACCGAAATGCGAGTCGAGGCCGACGTCGTCGCGGTAGCGACGACGGACGCCGAGACGAGCACGTGACACCACTGCCACCCTGTCTTACCGAAATGCGAGTCGAGGCGGACGTCGTCGCGGTAGCGATGACGGACGCCGAGACGAGCACGTGACACCACTGCCACCCTGTCTTAGCGTAACGCGAGTCGAGGCGGACGTCGTCGCGGTAGCGACGGCGGACGCCGAGACGAGCACGTGACACCACTGCCTCCCTGTCTTACTGTAACGCGAGTCGAGGCGGACGTCATCGCGGTAGCGACGACGGACGCCGAGACGAGCACGTGACACCACTGCCACCCTGTCTATCTTAGGGTTACGTGAGTCGAGGCGGACGTCGTCGCGGTAGCGATGACGGACGCCGAGACGAGCACGTGACACTACTGCCACCCTGTCTATCTTAGGGTTACGTGAGTCGAGGCGGACGTCGTCGCGGTAGCGACAACGGACACCGAGATGAGCACGTGACACCACTGCCACCCTGTCTATCTTAGGGTAACGCGAGTCGAGGCGGACGTCGTCGCGGTAGCGACGACGGACGCCGAGACGAGCCCGTGACACCACTGCCACCCTGTCTTAGCGTAACGCGAGTCGAGGCGGACGTCGTCGCGGTAGCGACGACGGACGCCGAGACGAGCACGTGACACCACTGCCACCCTGTCTTACCGAAATGCGAGTCGAGGCCGACGTCGTCGCGGTAGCAACGACGGACGCCGAGACGAGCACGTGACACCACTGCCACCCTGTCTTAGCGTAACGCGAGTCGAGGCGGACATCGTCGCGGTAGCGACGACGGACGCCGAGATGAGCACGTGACACCACTGCCACCCTGTCTTAGCGTAACGCGAGTCGAGGCGGACGTCGTCGCGGTAGCGATGACGGACGCCGAGACGAGCACGTGACACTACTGCCACCCTGTCTATCTTAGGGTTACGTGAGTCGAGGCGGACGTCGTCGCGGTAGCGACAACGGACACCGAGATGAGCACGTGACACCACTGCCACCCTGTCTATCTTAGGGTAACGCGAGTCAAGGCGGACGTCGTCGCGGTAGCGACGACGGACGCCGAGACGAGCCCGTGACACCACTGCCACCCTGTCTTAGCGTAACGCGAGTCGAGGCGGACGTCGTCGCGGTAGCGACGACGGACGCCGAGACGAGCACGTGACACCACTGCCACCCTGTCTTACCGAAATGCGAGTCGAGGCCGACGTCGTCGCGGTAGCGACGACGGACGCCGAGACGAGCACGTGACACCACTGCCACCCTGTCTTAGCGTAACGCTAGTCGAGGCGGACATCGTCGCGGTAGCGACAACGGACGCCGAGATGAGCACGTGACACCACTGCCACCCTGTCTTAGCGTAACGCGAGTCGAGGCGGACCTCGTCACGGTAGCAACGACGGACGCCGAGACGAGCACGTGACACCACTGCCACCCTCTCTATCTTAGGGTTACGCGAGTCGAGGCCGACGTCGTCGCGGTAGCGACGACGGACGCCGAGACGAGCATGTGACACTACTGCCACCCTGTCTATCTTAGGGTTACGTGAGTCGAGGCGGACGTCGTCGCGGTAGCGACGACGGACGCCGAGACGAGCACGTGACACCACTGCCACCCTGTCTTAGCGTAACGCGAGTCGAGGCGGACATCGTCGCGGTAGCGACGACGGACGTCGAGATGAGCACGTGACACCACTGCCACCCTGTCTTAGCGTAACGCGAGTCGAGGAGGACGTCGTCGCGGTAGCGACGGCGGACGCCGAGACGAGCACGTGACACCACTGCCACCCTGTCTATCTTAGGGTTACGCGAGTCGAGGCGGACGTCGTCGCGGTAGCGATGACGGACGCCGAGACGAGCACGTGACACTACTGCCACCCTGTCTATCTTAGGGTTACGTGAGTCGAGGCGGACGTCGTCGCGGTAGCGACAACGGACACCGAGATGAGCACGTGACACCACTGCCACCCTGTCTATCTTAGGGTAACGCGAGTCGAGGCGGACGTCGTCGCGGTAGCGACGACGGACGCCGAGACGAGCCCGTGACACCACTGCCACCCTGTCTTAGCGTAACGCGAGTCGAGGCGGACGTCGTCGCGGTAGCGACGACGGACGCCGAGACGAGCACGTGACACCACTGCCACCCTGTCTTACCGAAATGTGAGTCGAGGCCGACGTCGTCGCGGTAGCGACGACGGACGCCGAGACGAGCACGTGACACCACTGCCACCCTGTCTTACCGAAATGCGAGTCGAGGCGGACGTCGTCGCGGTAGCGATGACGGACGCCGAGACGAGCACGTGACACCACTGCCACCCTGTCTTAGCGTAACGCGAGTCGAGGCGGACGTCGTCACGGTAGCGACGGCGGACGCCGAGACGAGCACGTGACACCACTGCCTCCCTGTCTTACTGTAACGCGAGTCGAGGCGGACGTTATCGCGGTAGCGACGACGGACGCCGAGACGAGCACGTGACACCACTGCCACCCTGTCTATCTTAGGGTTACGTGAGTCGAGGCGGACGTCGTCGCGGTAGCGATGACGGACGCCGAGACGAGCACGTGACACTACTGCCACCCTGTCTATCTTAGGGTTACGTGAGTCGAGGCGGACGTCGTCGCGGTAGCGACAACGGACACCGAGATGAGCACGTGACACCACTGCCACCCTGTCTATCTTAGGGTAACGCGAGTCGAGGCGGACGTCGTCGCGGTAGCAACGACGGACGCCGAGACGAGCCCGTGACACCACTGCCACCCTGTCTTAGCGTAACGCGAGTCGAGGCGGACGTCGTCGCGGTAGCGACGACGGACGCCGAGACGAGCATGTGACACCACTGCCACCCTGTCTTACCGAAATGCGAGTCGAGGCCGACGTCGTCGCGGTAGCGACGACGGACGCCGAGACGAGCACGTGACACCACTGCCACCCTGTCTTAGCGTAACGCGAGTCGAGGCGGACATCGTCGCGGTAGCGACGACGGACGCCGAGATGAGCACGTGACACCACTGCCACCCTGTCTTAGCGTAACGCGAGTCGAGGCGGACGTCGTCGCGGTAGCGACGACGGACGCCGAGACGAGCACGTGACACCACTGCCACCCTCTCTATCTTAGGGTTACGCGAGTCGAGGCCGACGTCGTCGCGGTAGCGACGACGGACGCCGAGACGAGCACGTGACACTACTGCCACCCTGTCTATCTTAGGGTTACGTGAGTCGAGGCGGACGTCGTCGCGGTAGCGACAACGGACACCGAGATGAGCACGTGACACCACTGCCACCCTGTCTATCTTAGGGTAACGCGAGTCGAGGCGGACGTCGTCGCGGTAGCGACGACGGACGCCGAGACGAGCCCGTGACACCACTGCCACCCTGTCTTAGCGTAACGCGAGTCGAGGCGGACGTCGTCGCGGTAGCGACGACGGACGCCGAGACGAGCACGTGACACCACTGCCACCCTGTCTTACCAAAATGCGAGTCGAGGCGGACGTCGTCGCGGTAGTGATGACGGACGCCGAGACGAGCACGTGACACCACTGCCACCCTGTCTTAGCGTAACGCGAGTCGAGGCGGACGTCGTCGCGGTAGCGACGGCGGACGCCGAGACGAGCACGTGACACCACTGCCTCCCTGTCTTACTGTAACGCGAGTCGAGGCGGACGTCATCGCGGTAGCGACGACGGACGCCGAGACGAGCACGTGACACCACTGCCACCCTGTCTATCTTAGGGTTACGTGAGTCGAGGCGGACGTCGTCGCGGTAGCGATGACGGACGCCGAGACGAGCACGTGACACTACTGCCACCCTGTCTATCTTAGGGTTACGTGAGTTGAGGCGGACGTCGTCGCGGTAGCGACAACGGACACCGAGATGAGCACGTGACACCACTGCCACCCTGTCTATCTTAGGGTAACGCGAGTCGAGGCGGACGTCGTCGCGGTAGCGACGACGGACGCCGAGACGAGCCCGTGACACCACTGCCACCCTGTCTTAGCGTAACGCGAGTCGAGGCGGACGTCGTCGCGGTAGCGACGACGGACGCCGAGACGAGCACGTGACACCACTGCCACCCTGTCTTACCGAAATGCGAGTCGAGGCCGACGTCGTCGCGGTAGCGACGACGGACGCCGAGACGAGCACGTGACACCACTGCCACCCTGTCTTAGCGTAACGCGAGTCGAGGCGGACATCGTCGCGGTAGCGACGACGGACGCCGAGATGAGCACGTGACACCACTGCCAACCTGTCTTAGCGTAACGCGAGTCGAGGCGGACGTCGTCGCGGTAGCGACGACGGACGCCGAGACGAGCACGTGACACCACTGCCACCCTCTCTATCTTAGGGTTACGCGAGTCGAGGCCGACGTCGTCGCGGTAGCGACGACGGACGCCGAGACGAGCACGTGACACTACTGCCACCCTGTCTATCTTAGGGTTACGTGAGTCGAGGCGGACGTCGTCGCGGTAGCGACGACGGACGCCGAGACGAGCACGTGACACCACTGCCACCCTGTCTTAGCGTAACGCGAGTCGAGGCGGACATCGTCGCGGTAGCGACGACGGACGCCGAGATGAGCACGTGACACCACTGCCACCCTGTCTTAGCGTAACGCGAGTCGAGGCGGACGTCGTCGCGGTAGCGACGACGGACGCCGAGATGAGCACGTGACACCACTGCCACCCTGTCTTAGCGTAACGCGAGTCGAGGCGGACGTTGTCGCGGTAGCGACGACGGACGCCGAGACGAGCACGTGACACCACTGCCACCCTCTCTATCTTAGGGTTACGCGAGTCGAGGCCGACGTCGTCGCGGTAGCGACGACGGACGCCGAGACGAGCACGTGACACTACTGCCACCCTGTCTATCTTAGGGTTACGTGAGTCGAGGCGGACGTCGTCGCGGTAGCGACGACGGACGCCGAGACGAGCACGTGACACCACTGCCACCCTGTCTTAGCGTAACGCGAGTCGAGGCGGACATCGTCGCGGTAGCAACGACGGACGTCGAGATGAGCACGTGACACCACTCCCACCCTGTCTTAGCGTAACGCGAGTCGAGGCGGACGTCGTCGCGGTAGCGACGACGGACGCCGAGACGAGCACGTGACACCACTGCCACCCTGTCTATCTTACGGTTACGCAAGTCGAGGCGGACGTCGTCGCGGTAGCGACGACGGACGCCGAGACGAGCATGTGACACTACTGCCACCCTGTCTATCTTAGGGTTACGCGAGTCGAGGCAGACGTCATCGCGGTAGCGACGACGGACGCCGAGACGAGCACGTGACACCACTACCACCCTGTCTTAGCGTAACGCGAGTCGAGGCGGACGTCGTCGCGGTAGCGACGACGGACGCCGAGACGAGCACGTGACACCACTGCCACCCTGTCTTACCGAAATGCGAGTCGAGGCCGACGTCGTCGCGGTAGCGACGACGGACGCCGAGACGAGCACGTGACACCACTGCCACCCTGTCTTAGCGTAACGCGAGTCGAGGCGGACATCGTCGCGGTAGCGACGACGGACGCCGAGATGAGCACGTGACACCACTGCCACCCTGTCTTAGCGTAACGCGAGTCGAGGCGGACGTCGTCGCGGTAGCGACGACGGACGCCGAGACGAGCACGTGACACCACTGCCACCCTCTCTATCTTAGGGTTACGCGAGTCGAGGCCGACGTCGTCGCGGTAGCGACGACGGACGCCGAGACGAGCACGTGACACTACTGTCACCCTGTCTATCTTAGGGTTACGTGAGTCGAGGCGGACGTCGTCGCGGTAGCGACGACGGACGCCGAGACGAGCACGTGACACCACTGCCACCCTGTCTTAGCGTAACGCGAGTCGAGGCGGACATCGTCGCGGTAGCGACGACGGACGCCGAGATGAGCACGTGACACCACTGCCACCCTGTCTTAGCGTAACGCGAGTCGAGGCGGACGTCGTCGCGGTAGCGACGACGGACGCCGAGATGAGCACGTGACACCACTGCCACCCTGTCTTAGCGTAACGCGAGTCGAGGCGGACGTTGTCGCGGTAGCGACGACGGACGCCGAGACGAGCACGTGACACCACTGCCACCCTCTCTATCTTAGGGTTACGCGAGTCGAGGCCGACGTCGTCGCGGTAGCGACGACGGACGCCGAGACGAGCACGTGACACTACTGCCACCCTGTCTATCTTAGGGTTACGTGAGTCGAGGCGGACGTCGTCGCGGTAGCGACGACGGACGCCGAGACGAGCACGTGACACCACTGCCACCCTGTCTTAGCGTAACGCGAGTCGAGGCAGACATCGTCGCGGTAGCAACGACGGACGTCGAGATGAGCACGTGACACCACTGCCACCCTGTCTTAGCGTAACGCGAGTCGAGGCGGACGTCGTCGCGGTAGCGACGACGGACGCCGAGACGAGCACGTGACACCACTGCCACCCTGTCTATCTTACGGTTACGCAAGTCGAGGCGGACGTCGTCGCGGTAGCGACGACGGACGCCGAGACGAGCACGTGACACTACTGCCACCCTGTCTATCTTAGGGTTACGCGAGTCGAGGCAGACGTCATCGCGGTAGCGACGACGGACGCCGAGACGAGCACGTGACACCACTACCACCCTGTCTATCTTAGGGTTACGCGAGTCGAGGCGGACGTCGTCGCGGTAGCGACGACGGACGCCGAGATGAGCACGTGACACCACTGCCTCCCTGTCTTAGCGTAACGCGAGTCGAGGCGGATGTCGTCGCGGTAGTGACGACGGACACCGAGACGAGCATGTGACGCCACTGCCACCCTGTCTATCTTAGGGTAACGCGAGTCCAGGCGGACGTCGTCGCGGTAGCGACGACGGACGCCGAGACGAGCACGTGACACCACTGCCACCCTGTCTATCTTAGGGTAACGCGAGTCGAGGCGGATGTCGTCGCGGTAGCGACGACGGACGCCGAGACGAGCACATGACACCACTGCCACCCTGTCTATCTTAGGGTTACGCGAGTCGAGGCGGACGTCGTCGCGGTAGCGACGACGGACGCCGAGACGAGCACGTGACACTACTGCCACCCTGTCTATCTTAGGTTTACGCGAGTCGAGGCGGACGTCGTCGCGGTAGCGATGACGGACGCCGAGACGAGCACGTGACACCACTGCCACCCTGTCTTAGCGTAACGCGAGTCGAGGCGGACGTCGTCGCGGTAGCGACGGCGGACGCCGAGACGAGCACGTGACACCACTGCCTCCCTGTCTTACTGTAACGCGAGTCGAGGCGGACGTCATCGCGGTAGCGACGACGGACGCCGAGACGAGCACGTGACACCACTGCCACCCTGTCTATCTTAGGGTTACGTGAGTCGAGGCGGACGTCGTCGCGGTAGCGATGACGGACGCCGAGACGAGCACGTGACACTACTGCCACCCTGTCTATCTTAGGGTTACGTGAGTCGAGGCGGACGTCGTCGCGGTAGCGACAACGGACACCGAGATGAGCACGTGACACCACTGCCACCCTGTCTATCTTAGGGTAACGCGAGTCGAGGCGGACGTCGTCGCAGTAGCGACGACGGACGCCGAGACGAGCCCGTGACACCACTGCCACCCTGTCTTAGCGTAACGCGAGTCGAGGCGGACGTCGTCGCGGTAGCGACGACGGACGCCGAGACGAGCACGTGACACCACTGCCACCCTGTCTTACCGAAATGCGAGTCGAGGCCGACGTCGTCGCGGTAGCGACGACGGACGCCGAGACGAGCACGTGACACCACTGCCACCCTATCTTAGCGTAACGCGAGTCTAGGCGGACATCGTCGCGGTAGCGACGACGGACGCCGAGATGAGCACGTGACACCACTGCCACCCTGTCTTAGCGTAACGCGAGTCGAGGCGGACGTCGTCGCGGTAGCGACGACGGACGCCGAGACGAGCACGTGACACCACTGCCACCCTCTCTATCTTAGGGTTACGCGAGTCGAGGCCGACGTCGTCGCGGTAGCGACGACGGACGCCGAGACGAGCACGTGACACTATTGCCACCCTGTCTATCTTAGGGTTACGTGAGTCGAGGCGGACGTCGTCGCGGTAGCGACGACGGACGCCGAGACGAGCACGTGACACCACTGCCACCCTGTCTTAGCGTAACGCGAGTCGAGGCGGACATCGTCGCGGTAGCGACGACGGACGTCGAGATGAGCACGTGACACCACTGCCACCCTGTCTTAGCGTAACGCGAGTCGAGGCGGACGTCGTCGCGGTAGCGACGACGGACGCCGAGACGAGCACGTGACACCACTGCCACCTGTCTATCTTAGGGTAACGCGAGTCGAGGCGGACGTCGTCGCGGTAGCGACGACGGACGCCGAGACGAGCACGTGACACTACTGCCACCCTGTCTATCTTAGGGTTACGCGAGTCGAGGCGGACGTCATCGCGGTAGCGACGACGGACGCCGAGACGAGCACGTGACACCACTGCCACCCTGTCTATCTTAGGGTTACGCGAGTCGAGGCGGACGTCGTCGCGGTAGCGACGACAGACGCCGAGATGAGCACGTGACACCACTGCCTCCCTGTCTTAGCGTAACGCGAGTCGAGGCGGATGTCGTCGCGGTAGTGACGACGGACGCCGAGACGAGCATGTGACACCACTGCCACCCTGTCTATCTTAGGGTAACGCGAGTCCAGGCGGACGTCGTCGCGGTAGCGACGACGGACGCCGAGACGAGCACGTGACACCACTGCCACCCTGTCTATCTTAGGGTAACGCAAGTCGAGGCGGATGTCGTCGCGGTAGCGACGACGGACGCCGAGACGAGCACATGACACCACTGCCACCCTGTCTATCTTAGGGTTACGCGAGTCGAGGCGGACGTCGTCGCGGTAGCGACGACGGACGCCGAGACGAGCACGTGACACTACTGCCACCCTGTCTATCTTAGGTTTACGCGAGTCGAGGCGGACGTCGTCGCGGTAGCGATGACGGACGCCGAGACGAGCACGTGACACCACTGCCACCCTGTCTATCTTAGGGTTACGCGAGTCGAGGCGGACGTCGTCGCGGTAGCGACGACGGACGCCGAGACGAGCACGTGACACCACTGCCTCCCTGTCTTACCGTAACGCGAGTCGAGGCGGACGTCGTCGCGGTAGCGACTACGGACGCCGAGACGAGCACGTGACACCACTGCCTCCCTGTCTTACTGTAACGTGAGTCGAGGCGGACGTCATCGCGGTAGCAACGACGGACGCCGAGACGAGCACGTGACACCACTGCCACCCTGTCTATCTTAGGGTTACGTGAGTCGAGGCGGACGTCGTCGCGGTAGCGATGACGGACGCCGAGACGAGCACGTGACACTACTGCCACCCTGTCTATCTTAGGGTTAGGTGAGTCGAGGCGGACGTCGTCGCAGTAGCGACAACGGACACCGAGATGAGCACGTGACACCACTGCCACCCTGTCTATCTTAGGGTAACGCGAGTCGAGGCGGACGTCGTCGCGGTAGCGACGACGGACGCCGAGACGAGCCCGTGACACCACTGCCACCCTGTCTTAGCGTAACGCGAGTCGAGGCGGACGTCGTCGCGGTAGCGACGACGGACGCCGAGACGAGCACGTGACACCACTGCCACCCTGTCTTACCGAAATGCGAGTCGAGGCCGACGTCGTCGCGGTAGCGACGACGGACGCCGAGACGAGCACGTGACACCACTGCCACCCTGTCTTAGCGTAACGCGAGTCGAGGCGGACATCGTCGCGGTAGCGACGACGGACGCCGAGATGAGCACGTGACACCACTGCCACCCTGTCTTAGCGTAACGCGAGTCGAGGCGGACGTCGTCGCGGTAGCGACGACGGACGCCGAGACGAGCACGTGACACCACTGCCACCCTCTCTATCTTAGGGTTACGCGAGTCGAGGCCGACGTCGTCGCGGTAGCGACGACGGACGCCGAGACGAGCACGTGACACTACTGCCACCCTGTCTATCTTAGGGTTACGTGAGTCGAGGCGGACGTCGTCGCGGTAGCGACGACGGACGCCGAGACGAGCACGTGACACCACTGCCACCCTGTCTTAGCGTAACGCGAGTCGAGGCAGACATCGTCGCGGTAGCAACGACGGACGTCGAGATGAGCACGTGACACCACTGCCACCCTGTCTTAGCGTAACGCGAGTCGAGGCGGACATCGTCGCGGTAGCAACGACGGACGCCGAGACGAGCATGTGACACCACTGCCACCCTGTCTATCTTAGGGTAACGCGAGTCCAGGCGGACGTCGTCGCGGTAGCGACGACGGACGCCGAGACGAGCACGTGACACCACTGCCACCCTGTCTATCTTAGGGTAACGCAAGTCGAGGCGGATGTCGTCGCGGTAGCGACGACGGACGCCGAGACGAGCACATGACACCACTGCCACCCTGTCTATCTTAGGGTTACGCGAGTCGAGGCGGACGTCGTCGCGGTAGCGACGACGGACGCCGAGACGAGCACGTGACACTACTGCCACCCTGTCTATCTTAGGTTTACGCGAGTCGAGGCGGACGTCGTCGCGGTAGTGATGACGGACGCCGAGACGAGCACGTGACACCACTGCCACCCTGTCTATCTTAGGGTTACGCGAGTCGAGGCGGACGTCGTCGCGGTAGCGACGACGGACGCCGAGACGAGCACGTGACACCACTGCCTCCCTGTCTTACCGTAACGCGAGTCGAGGCGGACGTCGTCGCGGTAGCGACTACGGACGCCGAGACGAGCACGTGACACCACTGCCACCCTGTCTTAGCGAAACGCGAGTCGAGGCGGTCGTCGTCGCGGTAGCGACGACGGACGCCGAGACGAGCCCGTGACACCACTGCCACCCTGTCTTAGCGTAACGCGAGTCGAGGCGGACGTCGTCGCGGTAGCGACGACGGACGCCGAGACGAGCACGTGACACCACTGCCACCCTGTCTTACCGAAATGCGAGTCGAGGCGGACATCGTCGCGGTAGCGATGACGGACGCCGAGACGAGCACGTGACACCACTGCCTCCCTGTCTTAGCGTAACGCGAGTCGAGGCGGACGTCGTCGCGGTAGCGACGGCGGACGCCGAGACGAGCACGTGACACCACTGCCTCCCTGTCTTACTGTAACGCAAGTCGAGGCGGACGTCATCGCGGTAGCGACGACGGACGCCGAGACGAGCACGTGACACCACTGCCACCCTGTCTATCTTAGGGTTACGCGAGTCAAGGCGGACGTCGTCGCGGTAGCGATGACGGACGCCGAGACGAGCACGTGACACTACTGCCACCCTGTCTATCTTAGGGTTACGTGAGTCGAGGCGGACGTCGTCGCGGTAGCGACAACGGACACCGAGATGAGCACGTGACACCACTGCCACCCTGTCTATCTTAGGGTAACGCGAGTCGAGGCGGACGTCGTCGCGGTAGCGACGACGGACGCTGAGACGAGCCCGTGACACCACTGCCACCCTGTCTTAGCGTAACGCGAGTCGAGGCGGACGTCGTCGCGGTAGCGACGACGGACGCCGAGACGAGCACGTGACACCACTGCCACCCTGTCTTACCGAAATGCGAGTCGAGGCCGACGTCGTCGCGGTAGCGACGACGGACGCCGAGACGAGCACGTGACACCACTGCCACCCTGTCTTAGCGTAACGCGAGTCGAGGCGGACATCGTCGCGGTAGCGACAACGGACGCCGAGATGAGCACGTGACACCACTGCCACCCTGTCTTAGCGTAACGCGAGTCGAGGCGGACGTCATCGCGGTAGCGACGACGGACGCCGAGACGAGCACGTGACACCACTGCCACCCTCTCTATATTAGGGTTACGCGAGTCGAGGCGGACGTCGTCGCGGTAGCGACGACGGACGCCGAGACGAGCACGTGACACTACTGCCACCCTGTCTATCTTAGGGTTACGTGAGTCGAGGCGGACGTCGTCGCGGTAGCGACGACGGACGCCGAGACGAGCACGTGACACCACTGCCTCCCTGTCTTAGCGCAACGCGAGTCAAGGCGGACGTCGTCACGGTAGCGACGACGGACGCCGAGACGAGCACGTGACACCACTGCCACCCTGTCTATCTTAGGGTAACACGAGTCGAGGCGAACGTCATCGCGGTAGCAACGACGGACGCTGAGACGAGCACGTGACACCACTGCCACCTGTCTATCTTAGGGTAACGCGAGTCGAGGCGGACGTCGTCGCGCTAGCGACGACGGACGCCGAGACGAGCACGTGACACTACTGCCACCCTGTCTATCTTAGGGTTACGCGAGTCGAGGCGGACGTCATCGCGGTAGCGACGACGGACGCCGAGACGAGCACGTGACACCACTGCCTCCCTGTCTTACCGTAACGCGAGTCGAGGCGGACGTCGTCGCGGTAGCGACTACGGACGCCGAGACGAGCACGTGACACCACTGCCACCCTGTCTTAGCGAAACGCGAGTCGAGGCGGTCGTCGTCGCGGTAGCGACGACGGACGCCGAGACGAGCCCGTGACACCACTGCCACCCTGTCTTAGCGTAACGCGAGTCGAGGCGGACGTCGTCGCGGTAGCGACGACGGACGCCGAGACGAGCACGTGACACCACTGCCACCCTGTCTTACCGAAATGCGAGTCGAGGCGGACATCGCCGCGGTAGCGATGACGGACGCCGAGACGAGCACGTGACACCACTGCCTCCCTGTCTTAGCGTAACGCGAGTCGAGGCGGACGTCGTCGCGGTAGCGACGGCGGACGCCGAGACGAGCACGTGACACCACTGCCTCCCTGTCTTACTGTAACGCGAGTCGAGGCGGACGTCATCGCGGTAGCGACGACGGACGCCGAGACGAGCACGTGACACCACTGCCACCCTGTCTATCTTAGGGTTACGCGAGTCAAGGCGGACGTCGTCGCGGTAGCGATGACGGACGCCGAGACGAGCACGTGACACTACTGCCACCCTGTCTATCTTAGGGTTACGTGAGTCGAGGCGGACGTCGTCGCGGTAGCGACAACGGACACCGAGATGAGCACGTGACACCACTGCCACCCTGTCTATCTTAGGGTAACGCGAGTCGAGGCGGACGTCGTCGCGGTAGCGACGACGGACGCTGAGACGAGCCCGTGACACCACTGCCACCCTGTCTTAGCGTAACGCGAGTCGAGGCGGACGTCGTCGCGGTAGCGACGACGGACGCCGAGACGAGCACGTGACACCACTGCCACCCTGTCTTACCGAAATGCGAGTCGAGGCCGACGTCGTCGCGGTAGCGACGACGGACGCCGAGACGAGCACGTGACACCACTGCCACCCTGTCTTAGCGTAACGCGAGTCGAGGCGGACATCGTCGCGGTAGCGACAACGGACGCCGAGATGAGCACGTGACACCACTGCCACCCTGTCTTAGCGTAACGCGAGTCGAGGCGGACGTCATCGCGGTAGCGACGACGGACGCCGAGACGAGCACGTGACACCACTGCCACCCTCTCTATATTAGGGTTACGCGAGTCGAGGCGGACGTCGTCGCGGTAGCGACGACGGACGCCGAGACGAGCACGTGACACTACTGCCACCCTGTCTATCTTAGGGTTACGTGAGTCGAGGCGGACGTCGTCGCGGTAGCGACGACGGACGCCGAGACGAGCACGTGACACCACTGCCTCCCTGTCTTAGCGCAACGCGAGTCAAGGCGGACGTCGTCACGGTAGCGACGACGGACGCCGAGACGAGCACGTGACACCACTGCCACCCTGTCTATCTTAGGGTAACACGAGTCGAGGCGAACGTCATCGCGGTAGCAACGACGGACGCTGAGACGAGCACGTGACACCACTGCCACCTGTCTATCTTAGGGTAACGCGAGTCGAGGCGGACGTCGTCGCGCTAGCGACGACGGACGCCGAGACGAGCACGTGACACTACTGCCACCCTGTCTATCTTAGGGTTACGCGAGTCGAGGCGGACGTCATCGCGGTAGCGACGACGGACGCCGAGACGAGCACGTGACACCACTGCCACCCTGTCTATCTTAGGGTTACGCGAGTCGAGGCGGACGTCGTCGCGGTAGCGACGACGGACGCCGAGATGAGCACGTGACACCACTGCCTCCCTGTCTTAGCGTAACGCGAGTCGAGGCTGATGTCGTCGCGGTAGTGATGACGGACGCCGAGACGAGCATGTGACACCACTGCCACCCTGTCTATCTTAGGGTAACGCGAGTCCAGGCGGACGTCGTCGCGGTAGCGACGACGGACGCCGAGACGAGCACGTGACACCACTGCCACCCTGTCTATCTTAGGGTAACGCGAGTCGAGGCGGATGTCGTCGCGGTAGCGACGACGGACGCCGAGACGAGCACATGACACCACTGCCACCCTGTCTATCTTAGGGTTACGCGAGTCGAGGCGGACGTCGTCGCGGTAGCGACGACGGACGCCGAGACGAGCACGTGACACTACTGCCACCCTGTCTATCTTAGGTTTATGCGAGTCGAGGCGGACGTCGTCGCGGTAGCGATGACGGACGCCGAGACGAGCACGTGACACCACTGCCACCCTGTCTATCTTAGGGTTACGCGAGTCGAGGCGGACGTCGTCGCGGTAGCGACGACGGACGCTGAGACTAGCACGTGACACCACTGCCTCCCTGTCTTAGCGTAACGCGAGTCGAGGCGGATGTCGTCGCGGTAGTGACGACGAACGCCGAGACGAGCACGTGACACCACTGCCACCCTGTCTATCTTAGGGTAACGCGAGTCGAGGCGGACGTCGTCGCGGTAGCGACGACGGACGCCGAGACGAGCACGTGACACCACTGCCACCCTGTCTATCTTAGGGTAACGCGAGTCGAGGCGGAGGTCGTCGCGGTAGCGACAACGGACGCCGAGACAAGCACGTGACACCACTGCCACCCTGTTTATCTTACGGTAACGCGAGTCGAGGCGGACGTCGTCGCGGTAGCGACGACGGACGCTGAGACGAGCACGTGACACCACTGCCTCCCTGTCTTACCGTAACGCGAGTCGAGGCGGACGTCATCGAGGTAGCGACGATGGACGCCGATATGAGCACGTGACACCACTGCCACCCTGTCTTAGCGTAACGCGAGTTGAGGCGGACGTCGTCGCGGTAGCGACGACGGACGCCGAGACGAGCACGTGACACCACTGCCACCCTGTCTTACCGAAATGCGAGTCGAGGCGGACATCGTCGCGGTAGCGATGACGGACGCCGAGACGAGCACGTGACACCACTGCCTCCCTGTCTTAGCGTAACGCGAGTCGAGGCGGACGTCGTCGCGGTAGCGACGGCGGACGCCGAGACGAGCACGTGACACCACTGCCTCCCTGTCTTACTGTAACGCGAGTCGAGGCGGACGTCATCGCGGTAGCGACGACGGACGCCGAGACGAGCACGTGACACCACTGCCACCCTGTCTATCTTAGGGTTACGCGAGTCAAGGCGGACGTCGTCGCGGTAGCGATGACGGACGCCGAGACGAGCACGTGACACTACTGCCACCCTGTCTATCTTAGGGTTACGTGAGTCGAGGCGGACGTCGTCGCGGTAGCGACAACGGACACCGAGATGAGCACGTGACACCACTGCCACCCTGTCTATCTTAGGGTAACGCGAGTCGAGGCGGACGTCGTCGCGGTAGCAACGACGGACGCTGAGACGAGCCCGTGACACCACTGCCACCCTGTCTTAGCGTAACGCGAGTCGAGGCGGACGTCGTCGCGGTAGCGACGACGGACGCCGAGACGAGCACGTGACACCACTGCCACCCTGTCTTACCGAAATGCGAGTCGAGGCCGACGTCGTCGCGGTAGCGACGACGGACGCCGAGACGAGCACGTGACACCACTGCCACCCTGTCTTAGCGTAACGCGAGTCGAGGCGGACATCGTCGCGGTAGCGACAACGGACGCCGAGATGAGCACGTGACACCACTGCCACCCTGTCTTAGCGTAACGCGAGTCGAGGCGGACGTCATCGCGGTAGCGACGACGGACGCCGAGACGAGCACGTGACACCACTGCCACCCTCTCTATATTAGGGTTACGCGAGTCGAGGCGGACGTCGTCGCGGTAGCGACGACGGACGCCGAGACGAGCACGTGACACTACTGCCACCCTGTCTATCTTAGGGTTACGTGAGTCGAGGCGGACGTCGTCGCGGTAGCGACGACGGACGCCGAGACGAGCACGTGACACCACTGCCTCCCTGTCTTAGCGCAACGCGAGTCAAGGCGGACGTCGTCACGGTAGCGACGACGGACGCCGAGACGAGCACGTGACACCACTGCCACCCTGTCTATCTTAGGGTAACACGAGTCGAGGCGAACGTCATCGCGGTAGCAACGACGGACGCTGAGACGAGCACGTGACACCACTGCCACCTGTCTATCTTAGGGTAACGCGAGTCGAGGCGGACGTCGTCGCGCTAGCGACGACGGACGCCGAGACGAGCACGTGACACTACTGCCACCCTGTCTATCTTAGGGTTACGCGAGTCGAGGCGGACGTCATCGCGGTAGCGACGACGGACGCCGAGACGAGCACGTGACACCACTGCCACCCTGTCTATCTTAGGGTTACGCGAGTCGAGGCGGACGTCGTCGCGGTAGCGACGACGGACGCCGAGATGAGCACGTGACACCACTGCCTCCCTGTCTTAGCGTAACGCGAGTCGAGGCTGATGTCGTCGCGGTAGTGATGACGGACGCCGAGACGAGCATGTGACACCACTGCCACCCTGTCTATCTTAGGGTAACGCGAGTCCAGGCGGACGTC
Source organism: Triticum timopheevii (assembly GCA_963921465.1). Lineage (NCBI taxonomy): Eukaryota > Viridiplantae > Streptophyta > Magnoliopsida > Poales > Poaceae > Triticum > Triticum timopheevii. Next base: position 310,259,476 of record OY997266.1, on the reverse strand, counting down.
GTCGCGGTAGCGACGACGGACGCCGAGACGAGCACGTGACACCACTGCCACCCTGTCTATCTTAGGGTAACGCGAGTCGAGGCGGATGTCGTCGCGGTAGCGACGACGGACGCCGAGACGAGCACATGACACCACTGCCACCCTGTCTATCTTAGGGTTACGCGAGTCGAGGCGGACGTCGTCGCGGTAGCGACGACGGACGCCGAGACGAGCACGTGACACTACTGCCACCCTGTCTATCTTAGGTTTATGCGAGTCGAGGCGGACGTCGTCGCGGTAGCGATGACGGACGCCGAGACGAGCACGGGACACCACTGCCACCCTGTCTATCTTAGGGTTACGCGAGTCGAGGCGGACGTCGTCGCGGTAGCGACGACGGACGCTGAGACTAGCACGTGACACCACTGCCTCCCTGTCTTAGCGTAACGCGAGTCGAGGCGGATGTCGTCGCGGTAGTGACGACGAACGCCGAGACGAGCACGTGACACCACTGCCACCCTGTCTATCTTAGGGTAACGCGAGTCGAGGCGGACGTCGTCGCGGTAGCGACGACGGACGCCGAGACGAGCACGTGACACCACTGCCACCCTGTCTATCTTAGGGTAACGCGAGTCGAGGCGGAGGTCGTCGCGGTAGCGACGACGGACGCCGAGACAAGCACGTGACACCACTGCCACCCTGTTTATCTTACGGTAACGCGAGTCGAGGCGGACGTCGTCGCGGTAGCGACGACGGACGCTGAGACGAGCACGTGACACCACTGCCTCCCTGTCTTACCGTAACGCGAGTCGAGGCGGACGTCATCGAGGTAGCGACGATGGACGCCGATATGAGCACGTGACACCACTGCCACCCTGTCTTAGCGTAACGCGAGTTGAGGCGGACGTCGTCGCGGTAGCGACGACGGACGCCGAGACGAGCACGTGACACCACTGCCACCCTGTCTTAGCATAACGCGAGTCGAGGCAGACGTCGTCGCGGTAGCGACGACGGACGCCGAGACGAGCACGTGACATCACTGCCTCCCTGTCTTAGCATAACGCGAGTCGAGGCGGACGTCGTCGCGGTAGCGACGACGGACGCCGAGACGAGCACGTGACACCACTGCCACCCTGTCTATCTTAGGGTAACGCGAGTCAAGGCGGACGTCGTCGCGGTAGCGGCGACGGACGCCGAGACGAGCACGTGACACCACTGCCTCCCTGTCTTACCGTAACGCGAGTCGAGGCGGACGTCGTCGCGGTAGCGACTACGGACGCCGAGACGAGCACGTGACACCACTGCCACCCTGTCTTAGCGAAACGCGAGTCGAGGTGGTCGTCGTCGCGGTAGCGACGACGGACGCCGAGACGAGCCCGTGACACCACTGCCACCCTGTCTTAGCGTAACGCGAGTCGAGGCGGACGTCGTCGCGGTAGCGACGACGGACGCCGAGACGAGCACGTGACACCACTGCCACCCTGTCTTACCGAAATGCGAGTCGAGGCCGACGTCGTCGCGGTAGCGACGACGGACGCCGAGACGAGCACGTGACACCACTGCCACCCTGTCTTAGCGTAACGCGAGTCGAGGCGGACATCGTCGCGGTAGCGACAACGGACGCCGAGATGAGCACGTGACACCACTGCCACCCTGTCTTAGCGTAACGCGAGTCGAGGCGGACGTCATCGCGGTAGCGACGACGGACGCCGAGACGAGCACGTGACACCACTGCCACCCTCTCTATCTTAGGGTTACGCGAGTCGAGGCGGACGTCGTCGCGGTAGCGACGACGGACGCCGAGACGAGCACGTGACACTACTGCCACCCTGTCTATCTTAGGGTTACGTGAGTTGAGGCGGACGTCGTCGCGGTAGCGACGACGGACGCCGAGACGAGCACGTGACACCACTGCCTCCCTGTCTTAGCGCAACGCGAGTCAAGGCGGACGTCGTCGCGGTAGCGACGACGGACGCCGAGACGAGCACGTGACACCACTGCCACCCTGTCTATCTTAGGGTAACACGAGTCGAGGCGAACGTCATCGCGGTAGCAACGACGGACGCTGAGACGAGCACGTGACACCACTGCCACCTGTCTATCTTAGGGTAACGCGAGTCGAGGCGGACGTCGTCGCGGTAGCGGCGACGGACGCCGAGACGAGCACGTGACACCACTGCCTCCCTGTCTTACCGTAACGCGAGTCGAGGCGGACGTCGTCGCGGTAGCGACTACGGACGCCGAGACGAGCACGTGACACCACTGCCACCCTGTCTTAGCGTAACGCGAGTCGAGGCGGACGTCGTCGCGGTAGCGACGATGGACGCCGAGACGAGCACGTGACACCACTGCCATCCTGTCTTAGCGTAACGCGAGTCGAGGCGGACGTCGTCGCGGTAGCGACGACGGACGCCGAGACGAGCACGTGATACCACTGCCACCCTGTCTATCTTAGGGTTACGCGAGTCGAGGCGGACGTCATCGCATTAGCGACGACGGACGCCGAGACGAGCACGTGACACCACTGCCACCCTGTCTATCATAGGGTAACGCGAGTCGAGGCGGACGTCGTCGCGGTAGCGACGATGGACGCCGAGACGAGCACATGACACCACTGCCACCCTGTCTATCTTAGGGTAACGCGAGTCAAGGCGGACGTCGTCGCGGTAGCGACGACGGACACCGAGACGAACACGTGACACCACTGCCGCCCTGTCTTAGTGAAATGCGAGTCAAGGCGGACGTCGTTGCAGTAGCGACGACGGACGCCGAGACGAGCCCGTGACACCACTGCCACCCTGTCTTAGCGTAACGCGAGTCGAGGCGGACGTCGTCGCGGTAGCGACGACGGACGCCGAGACGAGCACGTGACACCACTGCCACCCTGTCTATCTTAGGGTTACGCGAGTCGAGGTGGACGTCGCCGCGGTAGCGACGACGGACGCCGAGACAAGCACGTGACACCACTTCCACCCTGTCTATCTTAGGGTAACGCGAGTCGAGGTGGACGTCGTCGTGGTAGCGACGACGGACGCCGAGACGAGCCCGTGACACCACTGCCACCCTGTCTTAGCGTAACGCGAGTCGAGGCGGACGTCGTCGCGGTAGCGACGACGGACGCCGAGACGAGCACGTGACACCACTGCCACCCTGTCTTACCGAAACGCGAGTCGAGGCGGACGTCGTCGCGGTAGCGACGACGGACGCCGAGATGAGCACGTGACACCACTGCCACCCTGTCTTAGCGTAACGCGAGTCGAGGCGGACGTCGTCGCGGTAGCGACGACAGACGCCGAGACGAGCACGTGGCACCACTGCCACCCTGTCTATCTTAGGGTTACGCGAGTCGAGGCGGACGTCGTCGCGGTAGCGATGACGGACGCCGAGACGAGCACGTGACACCACTGCCTCCCTGTCTTAGCGTAACGCGAGTCGAGGCGGACGTCGTCGCGGTAGCGACGACGGACGCCGAGACGAGCACGTGACATCACTGCCTCCCTGTCTTAGCATAACGCGACTCGAGGCGGACGTCGTCGCGGTAGCGACGACGGACGCCGAGACGAGCACGTGACACTACTGCCACCCTGTCTATCTTAGGGTAACGCGAGTCGAGGCGGACGTCGTCGCGGTAGCGGCGACGGACGCCGAGACGAGCACGTGACACCACTGCCTCCCTGTCTTACCGTAACGCGAGTCGAGGCGGACGTCGTCGTGATAGCGACGACGGACACCGAGACGAGCACGTGACACCACCGCCACCCTGTCTTAGCGAAACGCGAGTCGAGGCGGTCGTCGTCGCGGTAGCGACGACGGACGCCGAGACGAGCCCGTGACACCACTGCCACCCTGTCTTAGCGTAATGCGAGTCGAGGCGGACGTCGTCGCGGTAGCGACGACGAATGCCGAGACGAGCACGTGACACCACTGCCACCCTGTCTTACCGAAATGCGAGTCGAGGCGGATGTCGTCGCGGTAGCGACGACGGACGCCGAGACGAGCACGTGACACCACTGCCACCCTGTCTTAGTGTAACGCGAGTCGAGGCGGACGTCGTCGCGGTAGCGACTACGGACGCCGAGACGAGCACGTGACACCACTGCCACCCTGTCTTAGAGAAACGCGAGTCGAGGCGGTCGTCGTCGCGGTAGCGACGACGGACGCCGAGACGAGCCCGTGACACCACTGCCACCCTGTCTTACCGAAATGCGAGTCGAGGCGGACATCGTCGCGGTAGCGATGACGGACGCCGAGACGAGCACGTGACACCACTGCCACCCTGTCTTAGCGTAACGCGAGTCGAGGCGGACGTCGTCGCGGTAGCGACGGCGGACGCCGAGACAAGCACGTGACACCACTGCCTCCCTGTCTTACTGTAACGCGAGTCGAGGCGGACGTCATCGCGGTAGCGACGACGGATGCCGAGACGAGCACGTGACACCACTGCCACCCTGTCTATCTTAGGGTTACGCGAGTCGAGGCGGACGTCGTCGCGGTAGCGATGACGGACGCCGAGACGAGCACGTGACACTACTGCCACCCTGTCTATCTTAGGGTTACGTGAGTCGAGGCGGACGTCATCGCGGTAGCGACAACGGACACCGAGATGAGCACGTGACACCACTGCCACCCTGTCTATCTTAGGGTAACGCGAGTCGAGGCGGACGTCGTCGCGGTAGCGACGACGGACGCCGAGACGAGCCCGTGACACCACTGCCACCCTGTCTTAGCGTAACGCGAGTCGAGGCGGACGTCGTCGCGGTAGCGACGACGGACGCCGAGACGAGCACGTGACACCACTGCCACCCTGTCTTACCGAAATGCGAGTCGAGGCCGACGTCGTCGCGGTAGCGACGACGGACGCCGAGACGAGCACGTGACACCACTGCCACCCTGTCTTAGCGTAATGCGAGTCGAGGCGGACATCGTCGCGGTAGCGACAACGGACGCCGAGATGAGCACGTGACACCACTGCCACCCTGTCTTAGCGTAACGCGAGTCGAGGCGGACGTCATCGCGGTAGCGACGATGGACGCCGAGACGAGCACGTGACACCACTGCCACGCTCTCTATCTTAGGGTTACGCGAGTCGAGGCGGACGTCGTCGCGGTAGCGACGACGGACGCCGAGACGAGCACGTGACACTACTGCCACCCTGTCTATCTTAGGGTTACGTGAGTCGAGGCGGACGTCGTCGCGGTAGCGACGACGGACGCCGAGACGAGCACGTGACACCACTGCCTCCCTGTCTTAGCGCAACGCGAGTCAAGGCGGACGTTGTCGCGGTAGCGACGACGGACGCCGAGACGAGCACGTGACACCACTGCCACCCTGTCTATCTTAGGGTTACGCGAGTCGAGGTGGACGTCGCCGCGGTAGCGACGACGGACGCCGAGACAAGCACGTGACACCACTTCCACCCTGTCTATCTTAGGGTAACGCGAGTCGAGGTGGACGTCGTCGTGGTAGCGACGACGGACGCCGAGACGAGCCCGTGACACCACTGCCACCCTGTCTTAGCGTAACGCGAGTCGAGGCGGACGTCGTCGCGGTAGCGATGACGGACGCCGAGACGAGCACGTGACACCACTGCCACCCTGTCTTACCGAAACGCGAGTCGAGGCGGACGTCGTCGCGGTAGCGACGACGGACGCCGAGATGAGCACGTGACACCACTGCCACCCTGTCTTAGCGTAACGCGAGTCGAGGCGGACGTCGTCGCGGTAGCGACGACAGACGCCGAGACGAGCACGTGGCACCACTGCCACCCTGTCTATCTTAGGGTTACGCGAGTCGAGGCGGACGTCGTCGCGGTAGCGATGACGGACGCCGAGACGAGCACGTGACACCATTGCCTCCCTGTCTTAGCGTAACGCGAGTCGAGGCGGACGTCGTCGCGGTAGCGACGACGGACGCCGAGACGAGCACGTGACATCACTGCCTCCCTGTCTTAGCATAACGCGACTCGAGGCGGACGTCGTCGCGGTAGCGACGACGGACGCCGAGACGAGCACGTGACACTACTGCCACCCTGTCTATCTTAGGGTAACGCGAGTCGAGGCGGACGTCGTCTCGGTAGCGGCGACGGACGCCGAGACGAGCACGTGACACCACTGCCTCCCTGTCTTACCGTAACGCGAGTCGAGGCGGACGTCGTCGTGATAGCGACGACGGACACCGAGACGAGCACGTGACACCACCGCCACCCTGTCTTAGCGAAACGCGAGTCGAGGCGGTCGTCGTCGCGGTAGCGACGACGGACGCCGAGACGAGCCCGTGACACCACTGCCACCCTGTCTTAGCGTAATGCGAGTCGAGGCGGACGTCGTCGTGGTAGCGACGACGAACGCCGAGACGAGCACGTGGCACCACTGCCACCCTGTCTTACCGAAATGCGAGTCGAGGCGGATGTCGTCGCGGTAGCGACGACGGACGCCGAGACGAGCACGTGACACCACTGCCACCCTGTCTTAGTGTAACGCGAGTCGAGGCGGACGTCGTCGCGGTAGCGACTACGGACGCCGAGACGAGCACGTGACACCACTGCCACCCTGTCTTAGAGAAACGCGAGTCGAGGCGGTCGTCGTCGCGGTAGCGACGACGGACGCCGAGACGAGCCCGTGACACCACTGCCACCCTGTCTTACCGAAATGCGAGTCGAGGCGGACATCGTCGCGGTAGCGATGACGGACGCCGAGACGAGCACGTGACACCACTGCCACCCTGTCTTAGCGTAACGCGAGTCGAGGCGGACGTCGTCGCGGTAGCGACGGCGGACGCCGAGACAAGCACGTGACACCACTGCCTCCCTGTCTTACTGTAACGCGAGTCGAGGCGGACGTCATCGCGGTAGCGACGACGGATGCCGAGACGAGCACGTGACACCACTGCCACCCTGTCTATCTTAGGGTTACGCGAGTCGAGGCGGACGTCGTCGCGGTAGCGATGACGGACGCCGAGACGAGCACGTGACACTACTGCCACCCTGTCTTAGCGTAACGCGAGTCGAGGCGGACGTCGTCGCGGTAGCGACAACGGACGCCGAGATGAGCACGTGACACCACTGCCACCCTGTCTATCTTAGGGTAACGCGAGTCGAGGCGGACGTCGTCGCGGTAGCGACGACGGACGCCGAGACGAGCCCGTGACACCACTGCCACCCTGTCTTAGCGTAACGCGAGTCGAGGCGGACGTCGTCGCGGTAGCGACGACGGACGCCGAGACGAGCACGTGACACCACTGCCACCCTGTCTTACCGAAATGCGAGTCGAGGCCGACGTCGTCGCGGTAGCGACGACGGACGCCGAGACGAGCACGTGACACCACTGCCACCCTGTCTTAGCGTAATGCGAGTCGAGGCGGACATCGTCGCGGTAGCGACAACGGACGCCGAGATGAGCACGTGACACCACTGCCACCCTGTCTTAGCGTAACGCGAGTCGAGGCGGACGTCATCGCGGTAGCGACGACGGACGCCGAGACGAGCACGTGACACCACTGCCACGCTCTCTATCTTAGGGTTACGCGAGTCGAGGCGGACGTCGTCGCGGTAGCGACGACGGACGCCGAGACGAGCACGTGACACTACTGCCACCCTGTCTATCTTAGGGTTACGTGAGTCGAGGCGGACGTCGTCGCGGTAGCGACGACGGACGCCGAGACGAGCACGTGACACCACTGCCTCCCTGTCTTAGCGCAACGCGAGTCAAGGCGGACGTTGTCGCGGTAGCGACGACGGACGCCGAGACGAGCACGTGACACCACTGCCACCCTGTCTATCTTAGGGTAACACGAGTCGAGGCGAACGTCATCGCGGTAGCAACGACGGACGCCGAGACGAGCACGTGACACCACTGCCACCCTTTCTATCTTAGGGTAACGCGAGTCGAGGCGGGCGTCGTCGCGGTAGCGATGACGGACGCCGAGACGAGCACGTGACACTACTGCCACCCTGTCTATCTTAGGGTTACGTGAGTCGAGGCGGACGTCATCGCGGTAGCGACAACGGACACCGAGATGAGCACGTGACACCACTGCCACCCTGTCTATCTTAGGGTAACGCGAGTCGAGGCGGACGTCGTCGCGGTAGCGACGACGGACGCCGAGACGAGCCCGTGACACCACTGCCACCCTGTCTTAGCGTAACGCGAGTCGAGGCGGACGTCGTCGCGGTAGCGACGACGGACGCCGAGACGAGCACGTGACACCACTGCCACCCTGTCTTACCGAAATGCGAGTCGAGGCCGACGTCGTCGCGGTAGCGATGACGGACGCCGAGACGAGCACGTGACACCACTGCCACCCTGTCTTAGCGTAACGCGAGTCGAGGCGGACGTCGTCGCGGTAGCGACGGCGGACGCCGAGACAAGCACGTGACACCACTGCCTCCCTGTCTTACTGTAACGCGAGTCGAGGCGGACGTCATCGCGGTAGCGACGACGGATGCCGAGACGAGCACGTGACACCACTGCCACCCTGTCTATCTTAGGGTTACGCGAGTCGAGGCGGACGTCGTCGCGGTAGCGATGACGGACGCCGAGACGAGCACGTGACACTACTGCCACCCTGTCTTAGCGTAACGCGAGTCGAGGCGGACGTCGTCGCGGTAGCGACAACGGACGCCGAGATGAGCACGTGACACCACTGCCACCCTGTCTATCTTAGGGTAACGCGAGTCGAGGCGGACGTCGTCGCGGTAGCGACGACGGACGCCGAGACGAGCCCGTGACACCACTGCCACCCTGTCTTAGCGTAACGCGAGTCGAGGCGGACGTCGTCGCGGTAGCGACGACGGACGCCGAGACGAGCACGTGACACCACTGCCACCCTGTCTTACCGAAATGCGAGTCGAGGCCGACGTCGTCGCGGTAGCGACGACGGACGCCGAGACGAGCACGTGACACCACTGCCACCCTGTCTTAGCGTAATGCGAGTCGAGGCGGACATCGTCGCGGTAGCGACAACGGACGCCGAGATGAGCACGTGACACCACTGCCACCCTGTCTTAGCGTAACGCGAGTCGAGGCGGACGTCATCGCGGTAGCGACGACGGACGCCGAGACGAGCACGTGACACCACTGCCACGCTCTCTATCTTAGGGTTACGCGAGTCGAGGCGGACGTCGTCGCGGTAGCGACGACGGACGCCGAGACGAGCACGTGACACTACTGCCACCCTGTCTATCTTAGGGTTACGTGAGTCGAGGCGGACGTCGTCGCGGTAGCGACGACGGACGCCGAGACGAGCACGTGACACCACTGCCTCCCTGTCTTAGCGCAACGCGAGTCAAGGCGGACGTTGTCGCGGTAGCGACGACGGACGCCGAGACGAGCACGTGACACCACTGCCACCCTGTCTATCTTAGGGTAACACGAGTCGAGGCGAACGTCATCGCGGTAGCAACGACGGACGCCGAGACGAGCACGTGACACCACTGCCACCCTTTCTATCTTAGGGTAACGCGAGTCGAGGCGGGCGTCGTCGCGGTAGCGATGACGGACGCCGAGACGAGCACGTGACACTACTGCCACCCTGTCTATCTTAGGGTTACGTGAGTCGAGGCGGACGTCATCGCGGTAGCGACAACGGACACCGAGATGAGCACGTGACACCACTGCCACCCTGTCTATCTTAGGGTAACGCGAGTCGAGGCGGACGTCGTCGCGGTAGCGACGACGGACGCCGAGACGAGCCCGTGACACCACTGCCACCCTGTCTTAGCGTAACGCGAGTCGAGGCGGACGTCGTCGCGGTAGCGACGACGGACGCCGAGACGAGCACGTGACACCACTGCCACCCTGTCTTACCGAAATGCGAGTCGAGGCCGACGTCGTCGCGGTAGCGACGACGGACGCCGAGACGAGCACGTGACACCACTGCCACCCTGTCTTAGCGTAATGCGAGTCGAGGCGGACATCGTCGCGGTAGCGACAACGGACGCCGAGATGAGCACGTGACACCACTGCCACCCTGTCTTAGCGTAACGCGAGTCGAGGCGGACGTCATCGCGGTAGCGACGACGGACGCCGAGACGAGCACGTGACACCACTGCCACGCTCTCTATCTTAGGGTTACGCGAGTCGAGGCGGACGTCGTCGCGGTAGCGACGACGGACGCCGAGACGAGCACGTGACACTACTGCCACCCTGTCTATCTTAGGGTTACGTGAGTCGAGGCGGACGTCGTCGCGGTAGCGACGACGGACGCCGAGACGAGCACGTGACACCACTGCCTCCCTGTCTTAGCGCAACTCGAGTCAAGGCGGACGTTGTCGCGGTAGCGACGACGGACGCCGAGACGAGCACGTGACACCACTGCCACCCTGTCTATCTTAGGGTAACACGAGTCGAGGCGAACGTCATCGCGGTAGCAACGACGGACGCCGAGACGAGCACGTGACACCACTGCCACCCTTTCTATCTTAGGGTAACGCGAGTCGAGGCGGACGTCGTCGCGGTAGCGGCGACGGACGCCGAGACGAGCACGTGACACCACTGCCTCCCTGTCTTACCGTAATGCGAGTCGAGGCGGACGTCGTCGCGGTAGCGACTACGGACGCCGAGACGAGCACGTGACACCACTGCCACCCTGTCTTAGCGTAACGCGAGTCGAGGCGGACGTCGTCGCGGTAGCGACGATGGACGCCGAGACGAGCACGTGACACCACTGCCATCCTGTCTTAGCGTAACGCGAGTCGAGGCGGACGTTGTCGCGGTAGCGACGACGGACGCCGAGACGAGCACGTGATACCACTGCCACCCTGTCTATCTTAGGGTTACGCGAGTCGAGGCGGACGTCATCGCATTAGCGACGACGGACGCCGAGACGAGCACGTGACACCATTGCCACCCTGTCTATCATAGGGTAACGCGAGTCGAGGCGGACGTCGTCGCGGTAGCAACGACGGACGCCGAGACGAGCACATGACACCACTGCCACCCTGTCTATCTTAGGGTAACGCGAGTCGAGGCGGACGTCGTCGCGGTAGCGGCGACGGACGCCGAGACGAGCACGTGACACCACTGCCTCCCTGTCTTACCGTAACGCGAGTCGAGGCGGACGTCGTCGCGGTAGCGACTACGGACGCCGAGACGAGCACGTGACACCACTGCCACCCTGTCTTAGCGTAACGCGAGTCGAGGCGGACGTCGTCGCGGTAGCGACGATGGACGCCGAGACGAGCACGTGACACCACTGCCATCCTGTCTTTGCGTAACGCGAGTCGAGGCGGACGTCGTCGCGGTAGCGACGACGGACGCCGAGACGAGCACGTGATACCACTGCCACCCCGTCTATCTTAGGGTTACGCGAGTCGAGGCGGACGTCATCGCATTAGCGACGACGGACGCCGAGACGAGCACGTGACACCACTGCCACCCTGTCTATCATAGGGTAACGCGAGTCGAGGCGAACGTCGTCGCGGTAGCGACGACGGACGCCGAGACGAGCACATGACACCACTGCCACCCTGTCTATCTTAGGGTAACGCGAGTCAAGGCGGACGTCGTCGCGGTAGCGACGACGGACGCCGAGACGAACACGTGACACCACTGCCACCCTGTCTTAGTGAAATGCGAGTCAAGGCGGACGTCGTTGCAGTAGCGACGACGGACGCCGAGACGAGCCCGTGACACCACTGCCACCCTGTCTTAGCGTAACGCGAGTCGAGGCGGACGTCGTCGCGGTAGCGACGACGGACGCCGAGACGAGCACGTGACACCACTGCAACCCTGTCTATCTTAGGGTTACGCGAGTCGAGGTGGACGTCGCCGCGGTAGCGACGACGGACGCCGAGACAAGCACGTGACACCACTTCCACCCTGTCTATCTTAGGGTAACGCGAGTCGAGGTGGACGTCGTCGTGGTAGCGACGACGGACGCCGAGACGAGCCCGTGACACCACTGCCACCCTGTCTTAGTGTAACGCGAGTCGAGGCGGACGTCGTCGCGGTAGCGACGACGGACGCCGAGACGAGCACGTGACACCACTGCCACCCTGTCTTACCGAAACGCGAGTCGAGGCGGACGTCGTCGCGGTAGCGACGACGGACGCCGAGATGAGCACGTGACACCACTGTCACCCTGTCTTAGCGTAACGCAAGTCGAGGCGGACGTCGTCGCGGTAGCGACGACAGACGCCGAGACGAGCACGTGGCACCACTGCCACCCTGTCTATCTTAGGGTTACGCGAGTCGAGGCGGACGTCGTCGCGGTAGCGATGACGGACGCCGAGACGAGCACGTGACACCACTGCCTCCCTGTCTTAGCGTAACGCGAGTCGAGGCGGACGTCGTCGCGGTAGCGACGACGGACGCCGAGACGAGCACGTGACATCACTGCCTCCCTGTCTTAGCATAACGCGACTCGAGGCGGACGTCGTCGCGGTAGCGACGACGGACGCCGAGACGAGCACGTGACACTACTGCCACCCTGTCTATCTTAGGGTAACGCGAGTCGAGGCGGACGTCGTCGCGGTAGCGGCGACGGACGCCGAGACGAGCACGTGACACCACTGCCTCCCTGTCTTATCGTAACGCGAGTCGAGGCGGACGTCGTCGTGATAGCGACGACGGACACCGAGACGAGCACGTGACACCACCGCCACCCTGTCTTAGCGAAACGCGAGTCGAGGCGGTCGTCGTCGCGGTAGCGACGACGGACGCCGAGACGAGCCCGTGACACCACTGCCACCCTGTCTTAGCGTAATGCGAGTCGAGGCGGACGTCGTCGCGGTAGCGACGACGAACGCCGAGACGAGCACGTGACACCACTGCCACCCTGTCTTACCGAAATGCGAGTCGAGGCGGATGTCGTCGCGGTAGCGACGACGGACGCCGAGAGGAGCACGTGACACCACTGCCACCCTGTCTTAGCGTAACGCGAGTCGAGGCGGACGTCGTCGCGGTAGCGACTACGGACGCCGAGACGAGCACGTGACACCACTGCCACCCTGTCTTAGCGAAACGCGAGTCGAGGCGGTCGTCGTCGCGGTAGCGACGACGGACGCCGAGACGAGCACGTGACACCACTGCCACCCTGTCTATCTTAGGGTTACGCGAGTCGAGGTGGACGTCGCCGCGGTAGCGACGACGGACGCCGAGACAAGCACGTGACACCACTTCCACCCTGTCTATCTTAGGGTAACGCGAGTCGAGGTGGACGTCGTCGTGGTAGCGACGACGGACGCCGAGACGAGCCCGTGACACCACTGCCACCCTGTCTTAGTGTAACGCGAGTCGAGGCGGACGTCGTCGCGGTAGCGACGACGGACGCCGAGACGAGCACGTGACACCACTGCCACCCTGTCTTACCGAAACGCGAGTCGAGGCGGACGTCGTCGCGGTAGCGACGACGGACGCCGAGATGAGCACGTGACACCACTGCCAACCTGTCTTAGCGTAACGCGAGTCGAGGCGGACGTCGTCGCGGTAGCGACGACAGACGCCGAGACGAGCACGTGGCACCACTGCCACCCTGTCTATCTTAGGGTTACGCGAGTCGAGGCGGACGTCGTCGCGGTAGCGATGACGGACGCCGAGACGAGCACGTGACACCACTGCCTCCCTGTCTTAGCGTAACGCGAGTCGAGGCGGACGTCCTCGCGGTAGCGACGACGGACGCCGAGACGAGCACGTGACATCACTGCCTCCCTGTCTTAGCATAACGCGACTCGAGGCGGACGTCGTCGCGGTAGCGACGACGGACGCCGAGACGAGCACGTGACACTACTGCCACCCTGTCTATCTTAGGGTAACGCGAGTCGAGGCGGACGTCGTCGCGGTAGCGGCGACGGACGCCGAGACGAGCACGTGACACCACTGCCTCCCTGTCTTACCGTAACGCGAGTCGAGGCGGACGTCGTCGTGATAGCGACGACGGACACCGAGACGAGCACGTGACACCACCGCCACCCTGTCTTAGCGAAACGGGAGTCGAGGCGGTCGTCGTCGCGGTAGCGACGACGGACGCCGAGACGAGCCCGTGACACCACTGCCACCCTGTCTTAGCGTAACGCAAGTCGAGGCGGACGTCGTCGCGGTAGCGACGACAGACGCCGAGACGAGCACGTGGCACCACTGCCACCCTGTCTATCTTAGGGTTACGCGAGTCGAGGCGGACGTCGTCGCGGTAGCGATGACGGACGCCGAGACGAGCACGTGACACCACTGCCTCCCTGTCTTAGCGTAACGCGAGTCGAGGCGGACGTCGTCGCGGTAGCGACGACGGACGCCGAGACGAGCACGTGACATCACTGCCTCCCTGTCTTAGCATAACGCGACTCGAGGCGGACGTCGTCGCGGTAGCGACGACGGACGCCGAGACGAGCACGTGACACTACTGCCACCCTGTCTATCTTAGGGTAACGCGAGTCGAGGCGGACGTCGTCGCGGTAGCGGCGACGGACGCCGAGACGAGCACGTGACACCACTGCCTCCCTGTCTTACCGTAACGCGAGTCGAGGCGGACGTCGTCGTGATAGCGACGACGGACACCGAGACGAGCACGTGACACCACCGCCACCCTGTCTTAGCGAAACGCGAGTCGAGGCGGTCGTCGTCGCGGTAGCGACGACGGACGCCGAGACGAGCCCGTGACACCACTGCCACCCTGTCTTAGCGTAATGCGAGTCGAGGCGGACGTCGTCGCGGTAGCGACGACGAACGCCGAGACGAGCACGTGACACCACTGCCACCCTGTCTTACCGAAATGCGAGTCGAGGCGGATGTCGTCGCGGTAGCGACGACGGACGCCGAGACGAGCACGTGACACCACTGCCACCCTGTCTTAGCGTAACGCGAGTCGAGGCGGACGTCGTCGCGGTAGCGACTACGGACGCCGAGACGAGCACGTGACACCACTGCCACCCTGTCTTAGCGAAACGCGAGTCGAGGCGGTCGTCGTCGCGGTAGCGACGACGGACGCCGAGACGAGCACGTGACACCACTGCCACCCTGTCTATCTTAGGGTTACGCGAGTCGAGGTGGACGTCGCCGCGGTAGCGACGACGGACGCCGAGACAAGCACGTGACACCACTTCCACCCTGTCTATCTTAGGGTAACGCGAGTCGAGGTGGACGTCGTCGTGGTAGCGACGACGGACGCCGAGACGAGCCCGTGACACCACTGCCACCCTGTCTTAGTGTAACGCGAGTCGAGGCGGACGTCGTCGCGGTAGCGACGACGGACGCCGAGACGAGCACGTGACACCACTGCCACCCTGTCTTACCGAAACGCGAGTCGAGGCGGACGTCGTCGCGGTAGCGACGACGGACGCCGAGATGAGCACGTGACACCACTGCCACCCTGTCTTAGCGTAACGCGAGTCGAGGCGGACATCGTCGCGGTAGCGACGACAGACGCCGAGACGAGCACGTGGCACCACTGCCACCCTGTCTATCTTAGGGTTACGCGAGTCGAGGCGGACGTCGTCGCGGTAGCGATGACGGACGCCGAGACGAGCACGTGACACCACTGCCTCCCTGTCTTAGCGTAACGCGAGTCGAGGCGGACGTCCTCGCGGTAGCGACGACGGACGCCGAGACGAGCACGTGACATCACTGCCTCCCTGTCTTAGCATAACGCGACTCGAGGCGGACGTCGTCGCGGTAGCGACGACGGACGCCGAGACGAGCACGTGACACTACTGCCACCCTGTCTATCTTAGGGTAACGCGAGTCGAGGCGGACGTCGTCGCGGTAGCGGCGACGGACGCCGAGACGAGCACGTGACACCACTGCCTCCCTGTCTTACCGTAACGCGAGTCGAGGCGGACGTCGTCGTGATAGCGACGACGGACACCGAGACGAGCACGTGACACCACCGCCACCCTGTCTTAGCGAAACGGGAGTCGAGGCGGTCGTCATCGCGGTAGCGACGACGGACGCCGAGACGAGCCCGTGACACCACTGCCACCCTGTCTTAGCGTAATGCGAGTCGAGGCGGACGTCGTCGCGGTAGCGACGACGAACGCCGAGACGAGCACGTGACACCACTGCCACCCTGTCTTACCGAAATGCGAGTCGAGGCGGATGTCGTCGCGGTAGCGACGACGGACGCCGAGACGAGCACGTGACACCACTGCCACCCTGTCTTAGCGTAACGCGAGTCGAGGCGAACGTCGTCGCGGTAGCGACTACGGACGCCGAGACGAGCACGTGACACCACTGCCACCCTGTCTTAGCGAAACGCGAGTCGAGGCGGTCGTCGTCGCGGTAGCGACGACGGACGCCGAGACGAGCCCGTGACACCACTGCCACCCTGTCTTAGCGTAACGCGAGTCGAGGCGGACGTCGTCGCGGTAGCGACGACGGACGCCGAGACGAGCACGTGACACCACTGCCACCCTGTCTTACCGAAATGCGAGTCGAGGCGGACATCGTCGCGGTAGCGATGACGGACGCCGAGACGAGCACGTGACACCACTGCCACCCTGTCTTAGCGTAACGCGAGTCGAGGCGGACGTCGTCGCGGTAGCGACGGCGGACGCCGAGACAAGCACGTGACACCACTGCCTCCCTGTCTTACTGTAACGCGAGTCGAGGCGGACGTCATCGCGGTAGCGACGACGGACGCCGAGACGACCACGTGACACCACTGCCACCCTGTCTATCTTAGGGTTACGCGAGTCGAGGCGGACGTCGTCGCGGTAGCGATGACGGACGCCGAGACGAGCACGTGACACTACTGCCACCCTGTCTATCTTAGGGTTACGTGAGTCGAGGCGGACGTCGTCGCGGTAGCGACAACGGACACCGAGATGAGCACGTGACACCACTGCCACCCTGTCTATCTTAGGGTAACGCGAGTCGAGGCGGACGTCGTCGCGGTAGCGACGACGGACGCCGAGACGAGCCCGTGACACCACTGCCACCCTGTCTTAGCGTAACGCGAGTCGAGGCGGACGTCGTCGCGGTAGCGACGACGGACGCCGAGACGAGCACGTGACACCACTGCCACCCTGTCTTACCGAAATGCGAGTCGAGGCCGACGTTGTCGCGGTAGTGACGACGGACGCCGAGACGAGCACGTGACACCACTGCCACCCTGTCTTAGCGTAACGCGAGTCGAGGCGGACATCGTCGCGGTAGCGACAACGGACGCCGAGATGAGCACGTGACACCACTGCCACCCTGTCTTAGCGTAACGCGAGTCGAGGCGGACGTCATCGCGGTAGCGACGACGGACGCCGAGACGAGCACGTGACACCACTGCCACGCTCTCTATCTTAGGGTTACGCGAGTCGAGGCGGACGTCGTCGCGGTAGCGACGACGGACGCCGAGACGAGCACGTGACACTACTGCCACCCTGTCTATCTTAGGGTTACGTGAGTCGAGGCGGACGTCGTCGCGGTAGCGACGACGGACGCCGAGACGAGCACGTGACACCACTGCCTCCCTGTCTTAGCGCAACGCGAGTCAAGGCGGACGTTGTCGCGGTAGCGACGACGGACGCCGAGACGAGCACGTGACACCACTGCCACCCTGTCTATCTTAGGGTAACACGAGTCGAGGCGAACGTCATCGCGGTAGCAACGACGGACGCCGAGACGAGCACGTGACACCACTGCCACCCTGTCTATCTTAGGGTAACGCGAGTCGAGGCGGACGTCGTCGCGGTAGCGGCGACGGACGCCGAGACGAGCACGTGACACCACTGCCTCCCTGTCTTACCGTAACGCGAGTCGAGGCGGACGTCGTCGCGGTAGCGACTACGGACGCCGAGACGAGCACGTGACACCACTGCCACCCTGTCTTAGCGTAACGCGAGTCGAGGCGGACGTCGTCGCGGTAGCGACGATGGACGCCGAGACGAGCACGTGACACCACTGCCATCCTGTCTTAGCGTAACGCGAGTCGAGGCGGACGTCGTCGCGGTAGCGACGACGGACGCCGAGACGAGCACGTGATACCACTGCCACCCTGTCTATCTTAGGGTTACGCGAGTCGAGGCGGACGTCATCGCATTAGCGACGACGGACGCCGAGACGAGCACGTGACACCATTGCCACCCTGTCTATCATAGGGTAACGCGAGTCGAGGCGGACGTCGTCGCGGTAGCAACGACGGACGCCGAGACGAGCACATGACACCACTGCCACCCTGTCTATCTTAGGGTAACGCGAGTCAAGGCGGACGTCGTCGCGGTAGCGACGACGGACGCCGAGACGAGCACGTGACACTACTGCCACCCTGTCTATCTTAGGGTAACGCGAGTCGAGGCGGACGTCGTCGCGGTAGCGGCGACGGACGCCGAGACGAGCACGTGACACCACTGCCTCCCTGTCTTACCGTAACGCGAGTCGAGGCGGACGTCGTCGTGATAGCGACGACGGACACCGAGACGAGCACGTGACACCACCGCCACCCTGTCTTAGCGAAACGCGAGTCGAGGCGGTCGTCGTCGCGGTAGCGACGACGGACGCCGAGACGAGCCCGTGACACCACTGCCACCCTGTCTTAGCGTAATGCGAGTCGAGGCGGACGTCGTCGCGGTAGCGACGACGAACGCCGAGACGAGCACGTGACACCACTGCCACCCTGTCTTACCGAAATGCGAGTCGAGGCAGATGTCGTCGCGGTAGCGACGACGGACGCCGAGACGAGCACGTGACACCACTGCCACCCTGTCTTAGCGTAACGCGAGTCGAGGCGGACGTCGTCGCGGTAGCGACTACGGACGCCGAGACGAGCACGTGACACCACTGCCACCCTGTCTTAGCGAAACGCGAGTCGAGGCGGTCGTCGTCGCGGTAGCGACGACGGACGCCGAGACGAGCCCGTGACACCACTGCCTCCCTGTCTTAGCGCAACGCGAGTCAAGGCGGACGTTGTCGCGGTAGCGACGACGGACGCCGAGACGAGCACGTGACACCACTGCCACCCTGTCTATCTTAGGGTAACACGAGTCGAGGCGAACGTCATCGCGGTAGCAACGACGGACGCCGAGACGAGCACGTGACACCACTGCCACCCTGTCTATCTTAGGGTAACGCGAGTCGAGGCGGACGTCGTCGCGGTAGCGGCGACGGACGCCGAGACGAGCACGTGACACCACTGCCTCCCTGTCTTACCGTAACGCGAGTCGAGGCGGACGTCGTCGCGGTAGCGACTACGGACGCCGAGACGAGCACGTGACACCACTGCCACCCTGTCTTAGCGTAACGCGAGTCGAGGCGGACGTCGTCGCGGTAGCGACGATGGACGCCGAGACGAGCACGTGACACCACTGCCATCCTGTCTTAGCGTAACGCGAGTCGAGGCGGACGTCGTCGCGGTAGCGACGACGGACGCCGAGACGAGCACGTGATACCACTGCCACCCTGTCTATCTTAGGGTTACGCGAGTCGAGGCGGACGTCATCGCATTAGCGACGACGGACGCCGAGACGAGCACGTGACACCACTGCCACCCTGTCTTACCGAAATGCGAGTCGAGGCGGATGTCGTCGCGGTAGCGACGACGGACGCCGAGACGAGCACGTGACACCACTGCCACCCTGTCTTAGCGTAACGCGAGTCGAGGCGAACGTCGTCGCGGTAGCGACTACGGACGCCGAGACGAGCACGTGACACCACTGCCACCCTGTCTTAGCGAAACGCGAGTCGAGGCGGTCGTCGTCGCGGTAGCGACGACGGACGCCGAGACGAGCCCGTGACACCACTGCCACCCTGTCTTAGCGTAACGCGAGTCGAGGCGGACGTCGTCGCGGTAGCGACGACGGACGCCGAGACGAGCACGTGACACCACTGCCACCCTGTCTTACCGAAATGCGAGTCGAGGCGGACATCGTCGCGGTAGCGATGACGGACGCCGAGACGAGCACGTGACACCACTGCCACCCTGTCTTAGCGTAACGCGAGTCGAGGCGGACGTCGTCGCGGTAGCGACGGCGGACGCCGAGACAAGCACGTGACACCACTGCCTCCCTGTCTTACTGTAACGCGAGTCGAGGCGGACGTCATCGCGGTAGCGACGACGGACGCCGAGACGACCACGTGACACCACTGCCACCCTGTCTATCTTAGGGTTACGCGAGTCGAGGCGGACGTCGTCGCGGTAGCGATGACGGACGCCGAGACGAGCACGTGACACTACTGCCACCCTGTCTATCTTAGGGTTACGTGAGTCGAGGCGGACGTCGTCGCGGTAGCGACAACGGACACCGAGATGAGCACGTGACACCACTGCCACCCTGTCTATCTTAGGGTAACGCGAGTCGAGGCGGACGTCGTCGCGGTAGCGACGACGGACGCCGAGACGAGCCCGTGACACCACTGCCACCCTGTCTTAGCGTAACGCGAGTCGAGGCGGACGTCGTCGCGGTAGCGACGACGGACGCCGAGACGAGCACGTGACACCACTGCCACCCTGTCTTACCGAAATGCGAGTCGAGGCCGACGTTGTCGCGGTAGTGACGACGGACGCCGAGACGAGCACGTGACACCACTGCCACCCTGTCTTAGCGTAACGCGAGTCGAGGCGGACATCGTCGCGGTAGCGACAACGGACGCCGAGATGAGCACGTGACACCACTGCCACCCTGTCTTAGCGTAACGCGAGTCGAGGCGGACGTCATCGCGGTAGCGACGACGGACGCCGAGACGAGCACGTGACACCACTGCCACGCTCTCTATCTTAGGGTTACGCGAGTCGAGGCGGACGTCGTCGCGGTAGCGACGACGGACGCCGAGACGAGCACGTGACACTACTGCCACCCTGTCTATCTTAGGGTTACGTGAGTCGAGGCGGACGTCGTCGCGGTAGCGACGACGGACGCCGAGACGAGCACGTGACACCACTGCCTCCCTGTCTTAGCGCAACGCGAGTCAAGGCGGACGTTGTCGCGGTAGCGACGACGGACGCCGAGACGAGCACGTGACACCACTGCCACCCTGTCTATCTTAGGGTAACACGAGTCGAGGCGAACGTCATCGCGGTAGCAACGACGGACGCCGAGACGAGCACGTGACACCACTGCCACCCTGTCTATCTTAGGGTAACGCGAGTCGAGGCGGACGTCGTCGCGGTAGCGGCGACGGACGCCGAGACGAGCACGTGACACCACTGCCTCCCTGTCTTACCGTAACGCGAGTCGAGGCGGACGTCGTCGCGGTAGCGACTACGGACGCCGAGACGAGCACGTGACACCACTGCCACCCTGTCTTAGCGTAACGCGAGTCGAGGCGGACGTCGTCGCGGTAGCGATGATGGACGCCGAGACGAGCACGTGACACCACTGCCATCCTGTCTTAGCGTAACGCGAGTCGAGGCGGACGTCGTCGCGGTAGCGACGACGGACGCCGAGACGAGCACGTGATACCACTGCCACCCTGTCTATCTTAGGGTTACGCGAGTCGAGGCGGACGTCATCGCATTAGCGACGACGGACGCCGAGACGAGCACGTGACACCATTGCCACCCTGTCTATCATAGGGTAACGCGAGTCGAGGCGGACGTCGTCGCGGTAGCAACGACGGACGCCGAGACGAGCACATGACACCACTGCCACCCTGTCTATCTTAGGGTAACGCGAGTCAAGGCGGACGTCGTCGCGGTAGCGACGACGGACGCCGAGACGAGCACGTGACACTACTGCCACCCTGTCTATCTTAGGGTAACGCGAGTCGAGGCGGACGTCGTCGCGGTAGCGGCGACGGACGCCGAGACGAGCACGTGACACCACTGCCTCCCTGTCTTACCGTAACGCGAGTCGAGGCGGACGTCGTCGTGATAGCGACGACGGACACCGAGACGAGCACGTGACACCACCGCCACCCTGTCTTAGCGAAACGCGAGTCGAGGCGGTCGTCGTCGCGGTAGCGACGACGGACGCCGAGACGAGCCCGTGACACCACTGCCACCCTGTCTTAGCGTAATGCGAGTCGAGGCGGACGTCGTCGCGGTAGCGACGACGAACGCCGAGACGAGCACGTGACACCACTGCCACCCTGTCTTACCGAAATGCGAGTCGAGGCAGATGTCGTCGCGGTAGCGACGACGGACGCCGAGACGAGCACGTGACACCACTGCCACCCTGTCTTAGCGTAACGCGAGTCGAGGCGGACGTCGTCGCGGTAGCGACTACGGACGCCGAGACGAGCACGTGACACCACTGCCACCCTGTCTTAGCGAAACGCGAGTCGAGGCGGTCGTCGTCGCGGTAGCGACGACGGACGCCGAGACGAGCCCGTGACACCACTGCCTCCCTGTCTTAGCGCAACGCGAGTCAAGGCGGACGTTGTCGCGGTAGCGACGACGGACGCCGAGACGAGCACGTGACACCACTGCCACCCTGTCTATCTTAGGGTAACACGAGTCGAGGCGAACGTCATCGCGGTAGCAACGACGGACGCCGAGACGAGCACGTGACACCACTGCCACCCTGTCTATCTTAGGGTAACGCGAGTCGAGGCGGACGTCGTCGCGGTAGCGGCGACGGACGCCGAGACGAGCACGTGACACCACTGCCTCCCTGTCTTACCGTAACGCGAGTCGAGGCGGACGTCGTCGCGGTAGCGACTACGGACGCCGAGACGAGCACGTGACACCACTGCCACCCTGTCTTAGCGTAACGCGAGTCGAGGCGGACGTCGTCGCGGTAGCGACGATGGACGCCGAGACGAGCACGTGACACCACTGCCATCCTGTCTTAGCGTAACGCGAGTCGAGGCGGACGTCGTCGCGGTAGCGACGACGGACGCCGAGACGAGCACGTGATACCACTGCCACCCTGTCTATCTTAGGGTTACGCGAGTCGAGGCGGACGTCATCGCATTAGCGACGACGGACGCCGAGACGAGCACGTGACACCATTGCCACCCTGTCTATCATAGGGTAACGCGAGTCGAGGCGGACGTCGTCGCGGTAGCAACGACGGACGCCGAGACGAGCACATGACACCACTGCCACCCTGTCTATCTTAGGGTAACGCGAGTCAAGGCGGACGTCGTCGCGGTAGCGACGACAGACGCCGAGACGAGCACGTGACACTACTGCCACCCTGTCTATCTTAGGGTAACGCGAGTCGAGGCGGACGTCGTCGCGGTAGCGGCGACGGACGCCGAGACGAGCACGTGACACCACTGCCTCCCTGTCTTACCGTAACGCGAGTCGAGGCGGACGTCGTCGTGATAGCGACGACGGACACCGAGACGAGCACGTGACACCACCGCCACCCTGTCTTAGCGAAACGCGAGTCGAGGCGGTCGTCGTCGCGGTAGCGACGACGGACGCCGAGACGAGCCCGTGACACCACTGCCACCCTGTCTTAGCGTAATGCGAGTCGAGGCGGACGTCGTCGCGGTAGCGACGACGAACGCCGAGACGAGCACGTGACACCACTGCCACCCTGTCTTACCGAAATGCGAGTCGAGGCAGATGTCGTCGCGGTAGCGACGACGGATGCCGAGACGAGCACGTGACACCACTGCCACCCTGTCTTAGCGTAACGCGAGTCGAGGCGGACGTCGTCGCGGTAGCGACTACGGACGCCGAGACGAGCACGTGACACCACTGCCACCCTGTCTTAGCGAAACGCGAGTCGAGGCGGTCGTCGTCGCGGTAGCGACGACGGACGCCGAGACGAGCCCGTGACACCACTGCCACCCTGTCTTAGCGTAACGCGAGTCGAGGCGGACGTCGTCGCGGTAGCGACGACGGACGCCGAGACGAGCACGTGACACTACTGCCACCCTGTCTTACCGAAATGCGAGTCGAGGCGGACATCGTCGCGGTAGCGATGACGGACGCCGAGACGAGCACGTGACACCACTGCCACCCTGTCTTAGCGTAACGCGAGTCGAGGCGGACGTCGTCGCGGTAGCGACGGCGGACGCCGAGACAAGCACGTGACACCACTGCCTCCCTGTCTTACTGTAACGCGAGTCGAGGCGGACGTCATCGCGGTAGCGACGACGGACGCCGAGACGAGCACGTGACACCACTGCCACCCTGTCTATCTTAGGGTTACGCGAGTCGAGGCGGACGTCGTCGCGGTAGCGATGACGGACGCCGAGACGAGCACGTGACACTACTGCCACCCTGTCTATCTTAGGGTTACGTGAGTCGAGGCGGACGTCGTCGCGGTAGCGACAACGGACACCGAGATGAGCACGTGACACCACTGCCACCCTGTCTATCTTAGGGTAACGCGAGTCGAGGCGGACGTCGTCGCGGTAGCGACGACGGACGCCGAGACGAGCCCGTGACACCACTGCCACCCTGTCTTAGCGTAACGCGAGTCGAGGCGGACGTCGTCGCGGTAGCGACGACGGACGCCGAGACGAGCACGTGACACCACTACCACCCTGTCTTACCGAAATGCGAGTCGAGGCCGACGTCGTCGCGGTAGCGACGACGGACGCCGAGACGAGCACGTGACACCACTGCCACCCTGTCTTAGCGTAACGCGAGTCGAGGCGGACATCGTCGCGGTAGCGACAACGGACGCCGAGATGAGCACGTGACACCACTGCCACCCTGTCTTAGCGTAACGCGAGTCGAGGCGGACGTCATCGCGGTAGCGACGACGGACGCCGAGACGAGCACGTGACACCATTGCCACGCTCTCTATCTTAGGGTTACGCGAGTCGAGGCGGACGTCGTCGCGGTAGCGACGACGGACGCTGAGACGAGCACGTGACACTACTGCCACCCTGTCTATCTTAGGGTTACGTGAGTCGAGGCGGACGTCGTCGCGGTAGCGACGACGGACGCCGAGACGAGCACGTGACACCACTGCCTCCCTGTCTTAGCGCAACGCGAGTCAAGGCGGACGTTGTCGCGGTAGCGACGACGGACGCCGAGACGAGCACGTGACACCACTGCCACCCTGTCTATCTTAGGGTAACACGAGTCGAGGCGAACGTCATCGCGGTAGCAACGACGGACGCCGAGACGAGCACGTGACACCACTGCCACCCTGTCTATCTTAGGGTAACGCGAGTCGAGGCGGACGTCGTCGCGGTAGCGGCGACGGACGCCGAGACGAGCACGTGACACCACTGCCTCCCTGTCTTACCGTAACGCGAGTCGAGGCGGACGTCGTCGCGGTAGCGACTACGGACGCCGAGACGAGCACGTGACACCACTGCCACCCTGTCTTAGCGTAACGCGAGTCGAGGCGGACGTCGTCGCGGTAGCGACGATGGACGCCGAGACGAGCACGTGACACCACTGCCATCCTGTCTTAGCGTAACGCGAGTCGAGGCGGACGTCGTCGCGGTAGCGACGACGGACGCCGAGACGAGCACGTGATACCACTGCCACCCTGTCTATCTTAGGGTTACGCGAGTCGAGGCGGACGTCATCGCATTAGCGACGACGGACGCCGAGACGAGCACGTGACACCATTGCCACCCTGTCTATCATAGGGTAACGCGAGTCGAGGCGGACGTCGTCGCGGTAGCAATGACGGACGTCGAGACGAGCACATGACACCACTGCCACCCTGTCTATCTTAGGGTAACGCGAGTCAAGGCGGACGTCGTCGCGGTAGCGACGACGGACGCCGAGACGAACACGTGACACCACTGCCACCCTGTCTTAGTGAAATGCGAGTCAAGGCCGACGTCGTTGCAGTAGCGACGACGGACGCCGAGACGAGCCCGTGACACCACTGCCACCCTGTCTTAGCGTAACGCGAGTCGAGGCGGACGTCGTCGCGGTAGCGACGACGGACGCCGAGACGAGCACGTGACACCACTGCCACCCTGTCTTACCGAAATGCGAGTCGAGGCCGACGTCGTCGCGGTAGCGACGACGGACGCCGAGACGAGCACGTGACACCACTGCCACCCTGTCTTAGCGTAACGCGAGTCGAGGCGGACATCGTCGCGGTAGCGACAACGGACGCCGAGATGAGCACGTGACACCACTGCCACCCTGTCTTAGCGTAACGCGAGTCGAGGCGGACGTCATCGCGGTAGCGACGACGGACGCCGAGACGAGCACGTGACACCACTGCCACGCTCTCTATCTTAGGGTTACGCGAGTCGAGGCGGACGTCGTCGCGGTAGCGACGACGGACGCCGAGACGAGCACGTGACACTACTGCCACCCTGTCTATCTTAGGGTTACGTGAGTCGAGGCGGACGTCGTCGCGGTAGCGACGACGGACGCCGAGACGAGCACGTGACACCACTGCCTCCCTGTCTTAGCGCAACGCGAGTCAAGGCGGACATTGTCGCGGTAGCGACGACGGACGCCGAGACGAGCACGTGACACCACTGCCACCCTGTCTATCTTAGGGTAACACGAGTCGAGGCGAACGTCATCGCGGTAGCAACGACGGACGCCGAGACGAGCACGTGACACCACTGCCACCCTGTCTATCTTAGGGTAACGCGAGTCGAGGCGGACGTCGTCGCGGTAGCGGCGACGGACGCCGAGACGAGCACGTGACACCACTGCCTCCCTGTCTTACCGTAACGCGAGTCGAGGCGGACGTCGTCGCGGTAGCGACTACGGACGCCGAGACGAGCACGTGACACCACTGCCACCCTGTCTTAGCGTAACGCGAGTCGAGGCGGACGTCGTCGCGGTAGCGACGATGGACGCCGAGACGAGCACGTGACACCACTGCCATCCTGTCTTAGCGTAACGCGAGTCGAGGCGGACGTCGTCGCGGTAAAGACGACGGACGCCGAGACGAGCACGTGATACCACTGCCACCCTGTCTATCTTAGGGTTACGCGAGTCGAGGCGGACGTCATCGCATTAGCGACGACGGACGCCGAGACGAGCACGTGACACCATTGCCACCCTGTCTATCATAGGGTAACGCGAGTCGAGGCGGACGTCGTCGCGGTAGCAACGACGGACGCCGAGACGAGCACATGACACCACTGCCACCCTGTCTATCTTAGGGTAACGCGAGTCAAGGCGGACGTCGTCGCGGTAGCGACGACGGACGCCGAGACGAACACGTGACACCACTGCCACCCTGTCTTAGTGAAATGCGAGTCAAGGCGGACGTCGTTGCAGTAGCGACGACGGACGCCGAGACGAGCCCGTGACACCACTGCCACCCTGTCTTAGCGTAACGCGAGTCAAGGCGGACGTCGTCGCGGTAGCGACGACGGATGCCGAGACGAGCACGTGACACCACTGCCACCCTGTCTATCTTAGGGTTACGCGAGTCGAGGTGGACGTCGCCGCGGTAGCGACGACGGACGCCGAGACAAGCACGTGACACCACTTCCACCCTGTCTATCTTAGGGTAACGCGAGTCGAGGCGGACGTCGTCGTGGTAGCGACGACGGACGCCGAGACGAGCCCGTGACACCACTGCCACCCTGTCTTAGCGTAACGCGAGTCGAGGCGGACGTCGTCGCGGTAGCGACGACGGACGCCGAGACGAGCACGTGACACCACTGCCACCCTGTCTTACCGAAACGCGAGTCGAGGCAGACGTCGTCGCGGTAGCGACGACGGACGCCGAGATGAGCACGTGACACCACTGCCACCCTGTCTTAGCGTAACGCGAGTCGAGGCGGACGTCGTCGCGGTAGCGACGACAGACGCCGAGACGAGCACGTGGCACCACTGCCACCCTGTCTATCTTAGGGTTACGCGAGTCGAGGCGGACGTCGTCGCGGTAGCGATGACGGACGCCGAGACGAGCACGTGACACCACTGCCTCCCTGTCTTTGCGTAACGCGAGTCGAGGCGGACGTCGTCGCGGTAGCGATGACGGACGCCGAGACGAGCACGTGACACCACTGCCTCCCTGTCTTAGCGTAACGCGAGTCGAGGCGGACGTCGTCGCGGTAGCGACGACGGACGCCGAGACGAGCACGTGACATCACTGCCTCCCAGTCTTAGCATAACGCGACTCGAGGCGGACGTCGTCGCGGTAGCGACGACGGACGCCGAGACGAGCACATGACACTACTGCCACCCTGTCTATCTTAGGGTAACGCGAGTCGAGGCGGACGTCGTCGCGGTAGCGGCGACGGACGCCGAGACGAGCACGTGACACCACTGCCTCCCTGTCTTACCGTAACGCGAGTCGAGGCGGACGTCGTCGGGATAGCGACGACGGACACCGAGACGAGCACGTGACACCACCGCCACCCTGTCTTAGCGAAACGCGAGTCGAGGCGGTCGTCGTCGCGGTAGCGACGACGGACGCCGAGACGAGCCCGTGACACCACTGCCACCCTGTCTTAGCGTAATGCGAGTCGAGGCGGACGTCGTCGCGGTAGCGACGACGAACGCCGAGACGAGCACGTGACACCACTGCCACCCTGTCTTACCGAAATGCGAGTCGAGGCGGATGTCGTCGCGGTAGCGACGACGGACGCCGAGACGAGCACGTGACACCACTGCCACCCTGTCTTAGCGTAACGCGAGTCGAGGCGGACGTCGTCGCGGTAGCGACGGCGGACGCCGAGACGAGCACGTGACACCACTGCCTCCCTGTCTTACTGTAACGCGAGTCGAGGCGGACGTCATCGCGGTAGCGATGACGGACGCCGAGACGAGCACGTGACACCACTGCCACCCTGTCTATCTTAGGGTTACGCGAGTCGAGCCGGACGTCGTCGCGGTAGCGACGACGGACACCGAGACGAGCACGTGACACTACTGCCACCCTGTCTATCTTAGGGTTACGTGAGTCGAGGCGGACGTCGTCGCGGTAGCGACAACGGACGCCGAGACGAGCACGTGACACCACTGCCACCCTGTCTATCTTAGGGTAAAGCGAGTCGAGGCGGACGTCGTCGCGGTAGCGACGACGGACGCCGAGACGAGCCCGTGACACCACTGCCACCCTGTCTTACCGAAATGCGAGTCGAGGCGGACGTCGAGACGAGCACGTGACACCACTGCCACCCTATCTTACCGAAATACGAGTCGAGGCCGACGTCGTCGCGGTAGCGACGACGGACGCCGAGACGAGCACGTGACACCACTGCCACCCTGTCTTAGCGTAACGCGAGTCGAGGCGGACGTCGTCGCGGTAGCGACGACGAACGCCGAGATGAACACGTGACACCACTGCCACCCTGTCTTAGTGAAATGCGAGTCGAGGCGGACGTCGTCGCGGTAGCGACGACGGACGCCGAGACGAGCACAAGACACCACTGCCACCCTGTCTTAGTGAAATGCGAGTCGAGGCGGACGTCGTTGCAGTAGCGACGACAGACGCTGAGACGAGCCCATGACACCACTGCCACCCTGTCTTAGCGTAACGCGAGCCGAGGCGGACGTCGTCGCGGTAGCGACGATGGACACCGAGACGAGCACGTGACACTACTGCCACCCTGTCTATCTTAGGGTTACGTGAGTCGAGGCGGACGTCGTCGCGGTATCGACAACGGACGCCGAGACGAGCACGTGACACCACTGCCACCCTGTCTATCTTAGGGTAACGCGAGTCGAGGCGGACGTCGTCGTGGTAGCGACGACGGACGCCGAGACGAGCCCGTGACATCACTGCCACCCTGTCTTACCGAAATGCGAGTCGAGGCGGACGTCGAGACGAGCACGTGACACCACTGCCTTCCTGTCTTAGCGTCACGCGAGTCGACGCGGACGTCGTTGCGGTAGCGACGACGGACGCCGAGACGAGCACGTGACACCACTGCCACCCTGTCTATCTTAGGGTAACGCGAGTCGAGGTGGACGTCGTCGCGGTAGCGACGACGGACGCCGAGACGAGCCCGTGACACCACTGCCACCCTGTCTTAGCGTAACGCGAGTCGAGGCGGACGTCGTCGCGGTAGCGACGACGAATGCCGAGACGAGCACGTGACACCACTGCCACCCTGTCTTACCGAAAGGCGAGTCGAGGCGGACGTCGTCGCGGTAGCGACGACGGACACCGAGACGAGCACCTGACACCACTACCACCCTGTCTTAGCGTAACGCGAGTCGAGGCGGACATCATCGCGGTAGCAACAACGGACGCCGAGATGAGCACGTGACACCACTGCCGCCCTGTCTTAGCGTAACGTGAGTCGAGGCGGACGTCGTCGCGGTAGCGACGACGGACGCCGAGACGAGCACGTGACACCACTGCCACCCTGTCTATCTTAGGGTTACGCGAGTCGAGGCGGACGTCGTCGCGGTAGCGACGACGGACACCGAGACGAGCACGTGACACCACTGCCACCCTGTCTATCTTAGGGTTACGCGAGTCTAGGCGGACGTCGTCGCGGTAGCGACGACGGACGCCGAGACGAGCACGTGACACAACTGTCACCCTGTCTATCTTAGGGTTACGCAAGTTGAGGCAGACATTGTCACGGTTGCGACGACGGACGCCGAGACGAGCACGTGACACCACTGCCACCCTGTCTATCTTAGGGTTACGCAAGTCGAGGCAGACATTGTCACGGTTGCGACGACGGACGCCGAGACGAGCACGTGACACCACTTCCACCCTGTCTATCTTAGGGTAACGCGAGTCGAGGCGGACGTCGTCGTGGTAGCGACGAGGGACGCCGAGACGAGCCCGTGACACCACTGCCACCCTGTCTTACCGAAACGCGAGTCGAGGCGGACGTCGTCGCGGTAGCGACGACAGACGCCGAGATGAGCACGTGACACCACTGCCACCCTGTCTTAGCGTAACGCGAGTCGAGGCGGACGTCGTCGCGGTAGCGACGACGGACACCGAGACGAGCACGTGAGACCACTGCCACCCTGTCTATCTTAGGGTTACGCGAGTCTAGGCGGACGTCGTCGCGGTAGCGACGACGGACGCCGAGACGAGCACGTGACACAACTACCACCCTGTCTATCTTAGGGTGACGTGAGTCGAGGCGGACGTTGTCGCGGTAGCGACGACGGACGCCGAGACGAGCACGTGACACCACTGCCTTCCTGTCTTAGCGTCACGTGAGTCGACGCGGACGTCGTCGCGGTAGCGACGACGGACGCCGAGACGAGCACGTGACACCACTGCCACCCTGTCTATCTTAGGGTAACGCGAGTCGAGGCGGACGTCGTCGCGGTAGCGACGACGGACGCCGAGACGAGCCCGTGACACCACTGCCACCCTGTCTTAGCGTAACGCGAATCGAGGCGGACGTCGTCGCGGTAGCGACGACGGACGCCGAGACGAGCACGTGACACCACTGCCACCCTGTCTTACCGAAAGGCGAGTCGAGGCGGACGTCGTCGCGGTAGCGACGACGGACGCCGAGACGAGCACCTGACACCACTGCCACCCTGTCTTAGCGTAACGCGAGTCGAGGCGGACATCGTCGCGGTAGCGACAACGGACGCCGAGATGAGCACGTGACACCACTGCCACCCTGTCTTAGCGTAACGCGAGTCGAGGCTGACATCGTCGCGGTAGCGACGACGGACGCCGAGACGAGCACGTGACACCACTGCCACCCTGTCTATCTTAGGTTACGCGAGTCGAGGCGGACGTCGTCGCGGTAGCGACGACGGACGCCGAGACGAGCACGTGACACCACTGCCACCCTGTCTATCTTAGGGTTACGCGAGTCGAGGCGGACGTCGTCGCGGTAGCGATGACGGACGCTGAGAGGAGCACGTGACACCACTGCCTTCCTGTCTTAGCGTAACGCGAGTCGAGGCGGATGTCGTCGCGGTAGTGACGACGGACGCCGAGACGAGCACGTGACACCACTGCCACCCTGTCTATCTTAGGGTAACGCGAGTCGAGGCGGATGTCGTCGCGGTAGCGACAACGGACGCCGAGACGAGCACATGACACCACTGCCACCCTGTCTATCTTAGGGTTACGCGAGTCGAGGCGGACGTCGTCGCGGTAGCGACGACGGACGCTGAGATGAGCACGTGACACCACTGCCTCCCTGTCTTAGCGTAACGCGAGTCGAGGCGGATGTCGTCGCGGTAGTGACGACGGACGCCGAGACGAGCACGTGACACCACTGCCACCCTGTCTATCTTAGGGTAACGCGAGTCGAGGCGGATGTCGTCGCGGTAGCGACGACGGACGCCGAGACGAGCACATGACACCACTGCCACCCTGTCTATCTTAGGGTTACGCGAGTCGAGGCGGACGTCGTCGCGGTAGCGACGACGGACGCCGAGACGAGCAGGTGACACTACTGCCATCCTGTCTATCTTAGGGTTACGCGAGTCGAGGCGGACGTCGTCGCGGTAGCGACGACGGTTGCCGAGACGAGCACGTGACACCACTGCCACCCTGTCTTAGCGTAACGCGAGTCGAGGCGGCCATCGTCGTGGTAGCGACGACGGATGCCGAGATGAGCACGTGACACCACTGCCACCCTGTCTTAGCGTAACGCGAGTCGAGGCTGACATCGTCGCGGTAGCGACGACGGACGCCGAGACGAGCACGTGACACCACTGCCACCCTGTCTATCTTAGGGTTACGCGAGTCGAGGCGGACGTCGTCGCGGTAGCGACGACGGACGCCGAGACGAGCACGTGACACTACTGCCACCCTGTCTATCTTAGGGTTACGCGAGTCGAGGCGGACGTCGTCGCGGTAGCGACGCCGGACGCCGAGACGAGCACGTGACACCACTGCCTCCCTGTCTATCCTAGGGTTACGCGAGTCGAGGCGGATGTCGTCGAGGTAGTGACGACGGACACCGAGACGAGCATGTGACACCACTGCCACCCTGTCTATCTTAGGGTAATGCGAGTCGAGGCGGATGTCGTCGTGGTAGCGACGACGGACGCCGAGACGAGCACATGACACCACTGCCACCCTGTCTATCCTAGGGTTACGCGAGTCGAGGCTGACGTCGTCGCGGTAGCGACGACGGACGCCGAGACGAGCACGTGACACCACTGCCACCCTGTCTATCTTAGGGTTACGCGAGTCGAGGCGGACGTCGTCGCGGTAGCGACGACGGACGCCGCGACGAGGACGTGACACTACTGCCACCCTGTCTATCTTAGGGTTACGCGAGTCGAGGCGGACGTCGTCGCGGTAGCGACGACGGACGCCGAGACGAGCACGTGACACCACTGCCACCCTGTCTATCTTAGGGTTACGCGAGTCGAGGCGGACGTCGTCGCGGTAGCGACGACGGACGCTGAGATGAGCACGTGACACCACTGCCTCCCTGTCTTAGCGTAACGCGAGTCGAGGCGGATGTCGTCGCGGTAGCGACGACGGACGCCGAGACGAGCATATGACACCACTGCCACCCTGTCTATCTTAGGGTTACGCGAGTCGAGGCGGACGTCGTCGCGGTAGCAACGACGGACACCGAGACGAGCACGTGACACTACTGCCATCCTGTCTATCTTAGGGTTACGCGAGTCGAGGCGGACGTCGTCGCGGTAGCGACGACGGTTGCCGAGACGAGCACGTGACACCACTGCCACCCTGTCTTAGCGTAACGCGAGTCGAGGCGGACATCGTCGCGGTAGCGACGACGGACGCCGAGATGAGCACGTGACACCACTGCCACCC
The DNA here is from genome assembly GCA_963921465.1 of Triticum timopheevii. Classification (NCBI taxonomy): domain Eukaryota; kingdom Viridiplantae; phylum Streptophyta; class Magnoliopsida; order Poales; family Poaceae; genus Triticum; species Triticum timopheevii. Next base: position 310,226,103 of record OY997266.1, on the reverse strand, counting down.
TGTCTTAGTGTAACGCGAGTCGAGGCGGACGTCGTCGCGGTAGCGACGACAGACGCCGAGACGAGCACGTGACACCACTGCCACCCTGTCTATCTTAGGGTTACGCGAGTCGAGGCTGACGTCGTCGCGGTAGAGACGACGGACGCCGAGACGAGCACGTGACACTACTGCCACCCTGTCTATCTTAGGGTTACGCGAGTCGAGGCGGACGTCGTCGCGGTAGCGACGACGGACGCCGAGACGAGCACGTGACACCACTGCCACCCTGTCTATCTTAGGGTTACGCGAGTCAAGGCGGACATCGTCGCGGTAGCGACGCCGGACGCCGAGACGAGCACGTGACACCACTGCCTCCCTGTCTTAGCGTAACGCGAGTCGAGGCGGATGTCGTCGCGGTAGTGACGACGGACACCGAGACGAGCATGTGACACCACTGCCACCCTGTCTATCTTAGGGTAACACGAGTCGAGGCGGACGTCGTCGCGGTAGCGACGACGGACGCCGAGACGAGCACGTGACACCACTGCCACCCTGTCTATCTTAGGGTAACGCGAGTCGAGGCGGATGTCGTCGCGGTAGCGACGACGGACGCCGAGACGAGCACATGACACCACTGCCACCCTGTCTATCTTAGGGTTACGCGAGTCGAGGCGGACGTCGTCGCGGTAGCGACGACGGACGCCGAGACGAGCACGTGACACGACTGCCACCCTGTCTATCTTAGGGTTACGCGAGTCGAGGCGGACGTCGTCGCGGTAGCGACGACGGTTGCCGAGACGAGCACGTGACACCACTGCCACCCTGTCTTAGCGTAACGCGAGTCGAGGCGGCCATCGTCGTGGTAGCGACGACGGACGCCGAGACGAGCACGTGACACCACTGCCACCCTGTCTATCTTAGGGTAACGCGAGTCGAGGCGGATGTCGTCGCGGTAGCGAAGACGGACGCCGAGACGAGCACATGACACCACTGCCACCCTGTCTATCTTAGGGTTACGCGAGTCGAGGCGGACGTCGTCGCGGTAGCGACGACGGACGCCGAGACGAGCACGTGACACGACTGCCACCCTGTCTATCTTAGGGTTACGCGAGTCGAGGCGGACGTCGTCGCGGTAGCGACGACGGACGCCGAGACGAGCACGTGACACCACTGCCACCCTGTCTATCTTAGGGTTACGCGAGTCGAGGCGGACGTCGTCGCGGTAGCGACGACGGACGCCGAGACGAGCACGTGACACTACTGCCTCCCTGTCTTAGCGTAACGCGAGTCGAGGCGGATGTCGTCGCGGTAGTGACGACGGACGCCGAGACGAGCACGTGACACCACTGCCACCCTGTCTATCTTAGGGTAACGCGAGTCGAGGCAGATGTCGTCGCGGTAGCGACGACGGACACCGAGACGAGCACGTGACACCACTGCCACCCTGTCTATCTTACGGTAACGCGAGTCGAGGCGGACGTCGTCGCGGTAGCGATGACGGACGCTGAGACGAGCACGTGACACCACTGCCTCCCTGTCTTACCGTAACGCGAGTCGAGGCGGACGTCATCGCGGTAGCGACGACGGACGCCGAGATGAGCACGTGACACCACTGCCACCCTGTCTATCTTAGGGTAACGCGAGTCGAGGCGGATGTCGTCGCGGTAGCGACGACGGACGCCGAGATGAGCACATGACACCACTGCCACCCTGTCTATCTTAGGGTTACGCGAGTCGAGGCGGACGTCGTCGCGGTAGCGACGACGGACGCCGAGACGAGCAGGTGACACTACTGCCATCCTGTCTATCTTAGGGTTACGCGAGTCGAGGCGGACGTCATCGCGGTAGCGACGACGGACGCCGAGACGAGCACGTGACACCACTGCCACCCTGTCTATCTTAGGGTTACGCGAGTCGAGGCGGACGTCGTCGCGGTAGCGACGACGGACGCCGAGACGAGCACGTGACACTACTGCCTCCCTGTCTTAGCGTAACGCGAGTCGAGGTGGATGTCGTCGCGGTAGTGACGACGGACGCCGAGACGAGCACGTGACACCACTGCCACCCTGTCTATCTTAGGGTAACGCGAGTCGAGGCGGACGTCGTCGCGCTAGCGACGACGGACGCCGAGACGAGCACGTGACACCACTGCCACCCTGTCTATCTTAGGGTAACGCGAGTCGAGGCGGATGTCGTCGCGGTAGCGACGACGGACACCGAGACGAGCACGTGACACCACTGCCACCCTGTCTATCTTACGGTAACGCGAGTCGAGGCGGACGTCGTCGCGGTAGCGATGACGGACGCTGAGACGAGCACGTGACACCACTGCCTCCCTGTCTTACCGTAACGCGAGTCGAGGCGGACGTCGTCGCGGTAGCGACGCCGGACGCCGAGACGAGCACGTGACACCACTGCCTCCCTGTCTATCCTAGGGTTACGCGAGTCGAGGCGGATGTCGTCGAGGTAGTGACGACGGACACCGAGACGAGCATGTGACACCACTGCCACCCTGTCTATCTTAGGGTAATGCGAGTCGAGGCGGATGTCGTCGTGGTAGCGACGACGGACGCCGAGACGAGCACATGACACCACTGCCACCCTGTCTATCCTAGGGTTACGCGAGTCGAGGCTGACGTCGTCGCGGTAGCGACGACGGACGCCGAGACGAGCACGTGACACCACTGCCTCCCTGTCTTAGCGTAACGCGAGTCGAGGCTCATGTCGTCGCGGTAGCGACGACGGACGCCGAGACGAGCACGTGACACCACTGCCACCCTGTCTATCTTAGGGTTACGCGAGTCGAGGCGGACGTCGTCGCGGTAGCGACGACGGACGCCGCGACGAGGACGTGACACTACTGCCACCCTGTCTATCTTAGGGTTACGCGAGTCGAGGCGGACGTCGTCGCGGTAGCGACGACGGACGCCGAGACGAGCACGTGACACCACTGCCACCCTGTCTATCTTAGGGTTACGCGAGTCGAGGCGGACGTCGTCGCGGTAGCGACGACGGACGCTGAGATGAGCACGTGACACCACTGCCTCCCTGTCTTAGCGTAACGCGAGTCGAGGCGGATGTCGTCGCGGTAGCGACGACGGACGCCGAGACGAGCATATGACACCACTGCCACCCTGTCTATCTTAGGGTTACGCGAGTCGAGGCGGACGTCGTCGCGGTAGCAACGACGGACACCGAGACGAGCACGTGACACTACTGCCATCCTGTCTATCTTAGGGTTACGCGAGTCGAGGCGGACGTCGTCGCGGTAGCGACGACGGTTGCCGAGACGAGCACGTGACACCACTGCCACCCTGTCTTAGCGTAACGCGAGTCGAGGCGGACATCGTCGCGGTAGCGACGACGGACGCCGAGATGAGCACGTGACACCACTGCCACCCTGTCTTAGTGTAACGCGAGTCGAGGCGGACGTCGTCGCGGTAGCGACGACAGACGCCGAGACGAGCACGTGACACCACTGCCACCCTGTCTATCTTAGGGTTACGCGAGTCGAGGCTGACGTCGTCGCGGTAGAGACGACGGACGCCGAGACGAGCACGTGACACTACTGCCACCCTGTCTATCTTAGGGTTACGCGAGTCGAGGCGGACGTCGTCGCGGTAGCGACGACGGACGCCGAGACGAGCACGTGACACCACTGCCACCCTGTCTATCTTAGGGTTACGCGAGTCAAGGCGGACATCGTCGCGGTAGCGACGCCGGACGCCGAGACGAGCACGTGACACCACTGCCTCCCTGTCTTAGCGTAACGCGAGTCGAGGCGGATGTCGTCGCGGTAGTGACGACGGACACCGAGACGAGCATGTGACACCACTGCCACCCTGTCTATCTTAGGGTAACACGAGTCGAGGCGGACGTCGTCGCGGTAGCGACGACGGACGCCGAGACGAGCACGTGACACCACTGCCACCCTGTCTATCTTAGGGTAACGCGAGTCGAGGCGGATGTCGTCGCGGTAGCGAAGACGGACGCCGAGACGAGCACATGACACCACTGCCACCCTGTCTATCTTAGGGTTACGCGAGTCGAGGCGGACGTCGTCGCGGTAGCGACGACGGACGCCGAGACGAGCACGTGACACGACTGCCACCCTGTCTATCTTAGGGTTACGCGAGTCGAGGCGGACGTCGTCGCGGTAGCGACGACGGACGCCGAGACGAGCACGTGACACCACTGCCACCCTGTCTATCTTAGGGTTACGCGAGTCGAGGCGGACGTCGTCGCGGTAGCAACGACGGACGCCGAGACGAGCACGTGACACTACTGCCTCCCTGTCTTAGCGTAACGCGAGTCGAGGCGGATGTCGTCGCGGTAGTGACGACGGACGCCGAGACGAGCACGTGACACCACTGCCACCCTGTCTATCTTAGGGTAACGCGAGTCGAGGCGGACGTCGTCGCGCTAGCGACGACGGACGCCGAGACGAGCACGTGACACCACTGCCACCCTGTCTATCTTAGGGTAACGCGAGTCGAGGCGGATGTCGTCGCGGTAGCGACGACGGACACCGAGACGAGCACGTGACACCACTGCCACCCTGTCTATCTTACGGTAACGCGAGTCGAGGCGGACGTCGTCGCGGTAGCGATGACGGACGCTGAGACGAGCACGTGACACCACTGCCTCCCTGTCTTACCGTAACGCGAGTCGAGGCGGACGTCATCGCGGTAGCGACGACGGACGCCGAGATGAGCACGTGACACCACTGCCACCCTGTCTATCTTAGGGTAACGCGAGTCGAGGCGGATGTCGTCGCGGTAGCGACGACGGACGCCGAGATGAGCACATGACACCACTGCCACCCTGTCTATCTTAGGGTTACGCGAGTCGAGGCGGACGTCGTCGCGGTAGCGACGACGGACGCCGAGACGAGCAGGTGACACTACTGCCATCCTGTCTATCTTAGGGTTACGCGAGTCGAGGCGGACGTCGTCGCGGTAGCGACGACGGTTGCCGAGACGAGCACGTGACACCACTGCCACCCTGTCTTAGCGTAACGCGAGTCGAGGCGGCCATCGTCGTGGTAGCGACGACGGACGCCGAGATGAGCACGTGACACCACTGCCACCCTGTCTTAGCGTAACGCGAGTCGAGGCTGACATCGTCGCGGTAGCGACGACGGACGCCGAGACGAGCACGTGACACCACTGCCACCCTGTCTATCTTAGGGTTACGCGAGTCGAGGCGGACGTCGTCGCGGTAGCGACGACGGACGCCGAGATGAGCACGTGACACTACTGCCACCCTGTCTATCTTAGGGTTACGCGAGTCGAGGCGGACGTCGTCGCGGTAGCGACGCCGGACGCCGAGACGAGCACGTGACACCACTGCCTCCCTGTCTTAGCGTAACGTGAGTCGAGGCGGATGTCGTCGAGGTAGTGACGACGGACACCGAGACGAGCATGTGACACCACTGCCACCCTGTCTATCTTAGGGTAATGCGAGTCGAGGCGGATGTCGTCGTGGTAGCGACGACGGACGCCGAGACGAGCACATGACACCACTGCCACCCTGTCTATCCTAGGGTTACGCGAGTCGAGGCTGACGTCGTCGCGGTAGCGACGACGGACGCCGAGACGAGCACGTGACACCACTGCCTCCCTGTCTTAGCGTAACGCGAGTCGAGGCTCACGTCGTCGCGGTAGCGACGACGGACGCCGAGACGAGCACGTGACATCACTGCCACCCTGTCTATCTTAGGGTTACGCGAGTCGAGGCGGACGTCGTCGCGGTAGCGACAACGGACGCCGAGACGAGGACGTGACACTACTGCCACCCTGTCTATCTTAGGGTTACGCGAGTCGAGGTGGACGTCGTCGCGGTAGCGACGACGGACGCCGAGACGAGCACGTGACACCACTGCCACCCTGTCTATCTTAGGGTTACGCGAGTCGAGGCGGACGTCGTCGCGGTAGCGACGATGGACGCTGAGATGAGCACGTGACACCACTGCCTCCCTGTCTTAGCGTAACGCGAGTCGAGGCGGATGTCGTCGCGGTAGCGACGACGGACGCCGAGACGAGCATATGACACCACTGCCACCCTGTCTATCTTAGGGTTACGCGAGTCGAGGCGGACGTCGTCGCGGTAGCAACGACGGACGCCGAGACGAGCACGTGACACTACTGCCATCCTGTCTATCTTAGGGTTACGCGAGTCGAGGCGGACGTCGTCGCGGTAGCGACGACGGTTGCCGAGACGAGCACGTGACACCACTGCCACCCTGTCTTAGCGTAACGCGAGTCGAGGCGGACATCGTCGCGGTAGCGACGACGGACGCCAAGATGAGCACGTGACACCACTGCCACCCTGTCTTAGCGTAACGCGAGTCGAGGCGGACGTCGTCGCGGTAGCGACGACGGACGCCGAGACGAGCACGTGACACCACTGCCACCCTGTCTATCTTAGGGTTACGCGAGTCGAGGCGGACGTCGTCGCGGTAGCGACGACGGACGCCGAGACGAGCACGTGACACTACTGCCACCCTGTCTATCTTAGGGTTACGCGAGTCGAGGCGGACGTCGTCGCGGTAGCGACGACGGACGCCGAGACGAGCACGTGACACCACTGCCACCCTGTCTATCTTAGGGTTACGCGAGTCAAGGCGGACATCGTCGCGGTAGCGACGCCGGACGCCGAGACGAGCACGTGACACCACTGCCTCCCTGTCTTAGCGTAACGCGAGTCGAGGCGGATGTCGTCGCGGTAGTGACGACGGACACCGAGACGAGCATGTGACACCACTGCCACCCTGTCTATCTTAGGGTAACGCGAGTCGAGGCGGACGTCGTCGCGGTAGCGACGACGGACGCCGAGACGAGCACGTGACACCACTGCCACCCTGTCTATCTTAGGGTAACGCGAGTCGAGGCGGATGTCGTCGCGGTAGCGACGACGGACGCCGAGACGAGCACATGACACCACTGCCACCCTGTCTATCTTAGGGTTACGCGAGTCGAGGCGGACGTCGTCGCGGTAGCGACGACGGACGCCGAGACGAGCACGTGACACGACTGCCACCCTGTCTATCTTAGGGTTACGCGAGTCGAGGCGGACGTCGTCGTGTTGCGACGACGGACGCCGAGACGAGCACGTGACACCACTGCCACCCTGTCTATCTTAGGGTTACGCGAGTCGAGGCGGACGTCGTCGCGGTAGCGACGACGGACGCCGAGACGAGCACGTGACACTACTGCCTCCCTGTCTTAGCGTAACGCGAGTCGAGGCGGATGTCGTCGCGGTAGTGACGACGGATGCCGAGACGAGCACGTGACACCACTGCCACCCTGTCTATCTTAGGGTAACGCGAGTCGAGGCCGATGTCGTCGCGGTAGCGACGACGGACACCGAGACGAGCACGTGACACCACTGCCACCCTGTCTATCTTACGGTAACGCGAGTCGAGGCGGACGTCGTCGCGGTAGCGACGACGGACGCTGAGACGAGCACGTGACACCACTGCCTCCCTGTCTTACCGTAACGTGAGTCGAGGCGGACGTCATCGCGGTAGCGACGACGGACGCCGAGATGAGCACGTGACACCACTGCCACCCTGTCTTAGCGTAACGCGAGTCGAGGCGGACGTCGTCGCGGTAGCGACGACGGACGCCGAGACGAGCACGTGACACCACTGCCACCCTGTCTTAGCGTATCGCGAGTCGAGGCAGACGTCGTCGCGGTAGCGACGACGGACGCCGAGACGAGCACGTGACATCACTGCCTCCCTGTCTTAGAATAACGCGAGTCGAGGCGGACGTCGTCGCGGTAGCGACGACGGACGCCGAGACGAGCACGTGACACCACTGCCACCCTGTCTATCTTAGGGTAACGCGAGTCGAGGCGGACGTCGTCGCAGTAGCGGCGACGGACGCCGAGATGAGCACGTGACACCACTGCCTCCCTGTCTTACCGTAACGCGAGTCGAGGCGGACGTCGTCGCGGTAGCGACGACGGACGCCGAGACGAGCACGTGACACCACTGCGACCCTGTCTTAGCGAAACGCGAGTCGAGGCGGTCGTCGTCGCGGTAGCGACGACGGACGCCGAGACGAGCCCGTGACACCACTGCCACCCTGTCTTAGCGTAACGCGAGTCAAGGCGGACGTCGTCGTGGTAGCGACGACGGACGCCGAGACGAGCACGTGACACCACTGCCACCCAGTCTTACCGAAATGCGAGTCGAGGCGGACATCGTCGCGGTAGCGATGACGGACGCCGAGACGAGCACGTGACACCACTGCCACCCTGTCTTAGCGTAACGCGAGTCGAGGCGGACGTCGTCGCGGTAGCGACGACGGACGCCGAGACGAGCACGTGACACTACTGCCATCCTGTCTATCTTAGGGTTACGCGAGTCGAGGCGGACGTCGTCGCGGTAGCGACGACGGTTGCCGAGACGAGCACGTGACACCACTGCCACCCTGTCTTAGCGTAACGCGAGTCGAGGCGGACATCGTCGCGGTAGCGACGATGGACGCCGAGATGAGCACGTGACACCACTGCCACCCTGTCTTAGCGTAACGCGAGTCGAGGCGGATGTCGTCGAGGTAGTGACGACGGACACCGAGACGAGCATGTGACACCACTGCCACCCAGTCTATCTTAGGGTAACGCGAGTCGAGGCGGACGTCGTCGCGGTAGCGACGACGGACGCCGAGACGAGCACGTGACACCACTGCCACCCTGTCTATCTTAGGGTAACGCGAGTCGAAGCGGATGTCGTCGTGGTAGCGACGACGGACGCCGAGACGAGCACATGACACCACTGCCACCCTGTCTATCCTAGGGTTACGCGAGTCGAGGCTGACGTCGTCGCGGTAGCGACGACGGACGCCGAGACGAGCACGTGACACCACTGCCTCCCTGTCTTAGCGTAACGCGAGTCGAGGCTGACGTCGTCGCGGTAGCGACGACGGACGCCGAGACGAGCACGTGACACCACTGCCACCCTGTCTATCTTAGGGTTACGCGAGTCGAGGCGGACGTCGTCGCGGTAGCGACGACGGACGCCGAGACGAGGACGTGACACTACTGCCACCCTGTCTATCTTAGGGTTACGCGAGTCGAGGCGGACGTCGTCGCGGTAGCGACGACGGACGCCGAGACCAGCACGTGACACCACTGCCACCCTGTCTATCTTAGGGTTACGCGAGTCGAGGCGGACGTCGTCGCGGTAGCGACGACGGACGCTGAGATGAGCACGTGACACCACTGCCTCCCTGTCTTAGCGTAACGCGAGTCGAGGCGGATGTCGTCGCGGTAGCGACGACGGACGCCGAGACGAGCATATGACACCACTGCCACCCTGTCTATCTTAGGGTTACGCGAGTCGAGGCGGACGTCGTTGCGGTAGCGACGACGGACGCCGAGACGAGCACGTGACACTACTGCCATCCTGTCTATCTTAGGGTTACGCGAGTTGAGGCGGACGTCGTCGCGGTAGCGACGACGGTTGCCGAGACGAGCACGTGACACCACTGCCACCCTGTCTTAGCGTAACGCGAGTCGAGGCGGACATCGTCGCGGTAGCGACGACGGACGCCGAGATGAGCACGTGACACCACTGCCACCCTGTCTTAGCGTAACGCGAGTCGAGGCGGACGTCGTCGCGGTAGCGACGACGGACGCCGAGACGAGCACGTGACACCACTGCCACCCTGTCTATCTTAGGGTTACGCGAGTCGAGGCGGACGTCGTCGCGGTAGCGACGACGGACGCCGAGACGAGCACGTGACACTACTGCCACCCTGTCTATCTTAGGATTACGCGAGTCGAGGCGGACGTCGTCGCGGTAGCGACGACGGACGCCGAGACGAGCACGTGACACCACTGCCACCCTGTCTATCTTAGGGTTACGCGAGTCAAGGCGGACATCGTCGCGGTAGCGACGCCGGACGCCGAGACGAGCACGTGACACCACTGCCTCCCTGTCTTAGCATAACGCGAGTCGAGGCGGATGTCGTCGCGGTAGTGACGACGGACACCGAGACGAGCATGTGACACCACTGCCACCCTGTCTATCTTAGGGTAACGCGAGTCGAGGCGGACGTCGTCGCGGTAGCGACGACGGACGCCGAGACGAGCACGTGACACCACTGCCACCCTGTCTATCTTAGGGTAACGCGAGTCGAGGCGGATGTCGTCGCGGTAGCGACGACGGACGCCGAGACGAGCACATGACACCACTGCCACCCTGTCTATCTTAGGGTTACGCGAGTCGAGGCGGACGTCGTCGCGGTAGCGACGACGGACGCCGAGACGAGCACGTGACACTACTGCCACCCTGTCTATCTTAGGGTTACGCGAGTCGAGGCGGACGTCGTCGCGGTAGCGACGACGGACGCCGAGACGAGCACGTGACACCACTGCCACCCTGTCTATCTTAGGGTTACGCGAGTCGAGGCGGACGTCGTCGCGGTAGCGACGACGGACGCCGAGACGAGCACGTGACACTACTGCCTCCCTGTCTTAGCGTAACGCGAGTCGAGGCGGATGTCGTCGCGGTAGTGACGACGGACGCCGAGACGAGCACGTGACACCACTGCCACCCTGTCTATCTTAGGGTAACGCGAGTCGAGGCGGACGTCGTCGCGCTAGCGACGACGGACGCCGAGACGAGCACGTGACACCACTGCCACCCTGTCTATCTTAGGGTAACGCGAGTCGAGGCGGATGTCGTCGCGGTAGCGACGACGGACACCGAGACGAGCACGTGACACCACTGCCACCCTGTCTATCTTACGGTAACGCGAGTCGAGGCGGACGTCGTCGCGGTAGCGACGACGGACGCTGAGATGAGCACGTGACACCACTGCCTCCCTGTCTTACCGTAACGCGAGTCGAGGCGGACGTCATCGCGGTAGCGACGACGGACGCCGAGATGAGCACGTGACACCACTGCCACCCTGTCTTAGCATAACGCGAGTCGAGGCGGACGTCGTCGCGGTAGCGACGACGGACGCCGAGACGAGCACGTGACACCACTGCCACCCTGTCTTAGCGTATCGCGAGTCGAGGCAGATGTCGTCGCGGTAGCGACGACGGACGCCGAGACGAGCACGTGACATCACTGCCTCCCTGTCTTAGAATAACGCGAGTCGAGGCGGACGTCGTCGCGGTAGCGACGACGGACGCCGAGACGAGCACGTGACACCACTGCCACCCTGTCTATCTTAGGGTAACGCGAGTCGAGGCGGACGTCGTCGCGGTAGCGGCGACGGACGCCGAGATGAGCACGTGACACCACTGCCTCCCTGTCTTACCGTAACGCGAGTCGAGGCGGACGTCGTCGCGGTAGCAACGACGGACGCCGAGATGAGCACGTGAAACCACTGCGACCCTGTCTTAGCGAAACGCGAGTCGAGGCGGTCGTCGTCGCGGTAGCGACGACGGACGCCGAGACGAGCCCGTGACAGCACTGCCACCCTGTCTTAGCGTAACGCGAGTCAAGGCGGACGTCGTCGTGGTAGCGACGACGGACGCCGAGACGAGCACGTGACACCACTGCCACCCTGTCTTAGCGTAACGCGAGTCGAGGCGGACGTCGTCGCGGTAGCGACGACGGACGCCGAGACGAGCACGTGACACTACTGCCATCCTGTCTATCTTAGGGTTACGCGAGTCGAGGCGGACGTCGTCGCGGTAGCGACGACGGACGCCGAGACGAGCACGTGACACTACTGCCTCCCTGTCTTAGCGTAACGCGAGTCGAGGCGGATGTCGTCGCGGTAGTGACGACGGACGCCGAGACGAGCACGTGACACCACTGCCACCCTGTCTATCTTAGGGTAACGCGAGTCGAGGCGGACGTCGTCGCGCTAGCGACGACGGACGCCGAGACGAGCACGTGACACCACTGCCACCCTGTCTATCTTAGGGTAACGCGAGTCGAGGCGGATGTCGTCGCGGTAGCGACGACCGACACCGAGACGAGCACGTGACACCACTGCCACCCTGTCTATCTTACGGTAACGCGAGTCGAGGCGGACGTCGTCGCGGTAGCGACGACGGACGCTGAGATGAGCACGTGACACCACTGCCTCCCTGTCTTACCGTAACGCGAGTCGAGGCGGACGTCATCGCGGTAGCGACGACGGACGCCGAGATGAGCACGTGACACCACTGCCACCCTGTCTTAGCGTAACGCGAGTCGAGGCGGACGTCGTCGCGGTAGCGACGACGGACGCCGAGACGAGCACGTGACACCACTGCCACCCTGTCTTAGCGTATCGCGAGTCGAGGCAGACGTCGTCGCGGTAGCGACGACGGACGCCGAGACGAGCACGTGACATCACTGCCTCCCTGTCTTAGAATAACGCGAGTCGAGGCGGACGTCGTCGCGGTAGCGACGACGGACGCCGAGACGAGCACGTGACACCACTGCCACCCTGTCTATCTTAGGGTAACGCGAGTCGAGGCAGACGTCGTCGCGGTAGCGGCGACGGACGCCGAGATGAGCACGTGACACCACTGCCTCCCTGTCTTACCGTAACGCGAGTCGAGGCGGACGTCGTCGCGGTAGCGACGACGGACGCCGAGACGAGCACGTGACACCACTGCGACCCTGTCTTAGCGAAACGCGAGTCGAGGCGGTCGTCGTCGCGGTAGCGACGACAGACGCCGAGACGAGCCCGTGACACCACTGCCACCCTGTCTTAGCGTAACGCGAGTCAAGGCGGACGTCGTCGTGGTAGCGACGACGGACGCCGAGACGAGCACGTGACACCACTGCCACCCTGTCTTACCGAAATGCGAGTCGAGGCGGACGTCGTCGCGGTAGCGATGACGGACGCCGAGACGAGCACGTGACACCACTGGCACCCTGTCTTAGCGTAACGCGAGTCGAGGCGGACGTCGTCGCGGTAGCGACGACGGACGCCGAGACGAGCACGTGACACTACTGCCATCCTGTCTATCTTAGGGTTACGCGAGTCGAGGCGGACGTCGTCGCGGTAGCGACGACGGTTGCCGAGACGAGCACGTGACACCACTGCCACCCTGTCTTAGCGTAACGCGAGTCGAGGCGGACATCGTCGCGGTAGCGACGACGGACGCCGAGATGAGCACGTGACACCACTGCCACCCTGTCTTAGCGTAACGCGAGTCGAGGCGGATGTCGTCGCGGTAGCGACGACGGACGCCGAGACGAGCACGTGACACTACTGCCATCCTGTCTATCTTAGGGTTACGCGAGTCGAGGCGGACGTCGTCGCGGTAGCGACGACGGACGCCGAGACGAGCACGTGACACTACTGCCTCCCTGTCTTAGCGTAACGCGAGTCGAGGCGGATGTCGTCGCGGTAGTGACGACGGACGCCGAGACGAGCACGTGACACCACTGCCACCCTGTCTATCTTAGGGTAACGCGAGTCGAGGCGGACGTCGTCGCGCTAGCGACGACGGACGCCGAGATGAGCACGTGACACCACTGCCACCCTGTCTATCTTAGGGTAACGCGAGTCGAGGCGGATGTCGTCGCGGTAGCGACGACGGACACCGAGACGAGCACGTGACACCACTGCCACCCTGTCTATCTTACGGTAACGCGAGTCGAGGCGGACGTCGTCGCGGTAGCGACGACGGACGCTGAGACGAGCACGTGACACCACTGCCTCCCTGTCTTACCGTAACGCGAGTCGAGGCGGACATCATCGCGGTAGCGACGACGGACTCCGAGATGAGCACGTGACACCACTGCCACCCTGTCTTAGCGTAACGCGAGTCGAGGCGGACATCGTCGCGGTAGCGACGACGGACGCCGAGACGAGCACGTGACACCACCGCCACCCTGTCTTAGCGTATCGCGAGTCGAGGCAGACGTCGTCGCGGTAGCGACGACGGACGCCGAGACGAGCACGTGACATCACTGCCTCCCTGTCTTAGAATAACGCGAGTCGAGGCGGACGTCGTCGCGGTAGCGACGACGGACGCCGAGACGAGCACGTGACACCACTGCCACCCTGTCTATCTTAGGGTAACGCGAGTCGAGGCGGACGTCGTAGCGGTAGCGGCGACGGACGCCGAGATGAGCACGTGACACCACTGCCTCCCTGTCTTACCGTAACGCGAGTCGAGGCGGACGTCGTCGCGGTAGCGACGACGGACGCCGAGACGAGCACGTGACACCACTGCGACCTTGTCTTAGCGAAACGCGAGTCGAGGCGGTCGTCGTCGCGGTAGCGACGACGGACGCCGAGACGGGCCCGTGACACCACTGCCACCCTGTCTTAGCGTAACGCGAGTCAAGGCGGACGTCGTCGTGGTAGCGACAACGGACGCCGAGACGAGCACGTGACACCACTGCCACCCTGTCTTACCGAAATGCGAGTCGAGGCGGACGTCGTCGCGGTAGCGATGACGGACGCCGAGATGAGCACGTGACACCACTGCCACCCTGTCTTAGCGTAACGCGAGTCGAGGCGGACGTCGTCGCGGTAGCGACGACGGACGCCGAGACGAGCACGTGACACTACTGCCATCCTGTCTATCTTAGGGTTACGCGAGTCGAGGCGGACGTCGTCGCGGTAGCGACGACGGTTGCCGAGACGAGCACGTGACACCACTGCCACCCTGTCTTAGCGTAACGCGAGTCGAGGCGGACATCGTCGCGGTAGCGACGACGGACGCCGAGATGAGCACGTGACACCACTGCTACCCTGTCTTAGCGTAACGCGAGTCGAGGCGGACGTCGTCGCGGTAGCGACGACGGACGCCGAGACGAGCACGTGACACCACTGCCACCCTGTCTATCTTAGGGTTACGCGAGTCGAGGCGGACGTCGTCGCGGTAGCGACGACGGACGCCGAGACGAGCACGTGACACTACTGCCACCCTGTCTATCTTAGGGTTACGCGAGTCGAGGCGGACGTCGTCGCGGTAGCGACGACGGACGCCGAGATGAGCACGTGACACCACTGCCACCCTGTCTATCTTAGGGTTACGCGAGTCAAGGCGGACATCGTCGCGGTAGCGACGCCGGACGCCGAGACGAGCACGTGACACCACTGCCTCCCTGTCTTAGCGTAACGCGAGTCGAGGCGGATGTCGTCGCGGTAGTGACGACGGACACCGAGACGAGCATGTGACACCACTGCCACCCTGTCTATCTTAGGGTAACGCGAGTCGAGGCGGACGTCGTCACGGTAGCGACGACGGACGCCGAGACGAGCACGTGACACCACTGCCACCCTGTCTATCTTAGGGTAACGCGAGTCGAGGCGGATGTCGTCGCGGTAGCGACGACGGACGCCGAGACGAGCACGTGACACTACTGCCACCCTGTCTATCTTAGGGTTACGCGAGTCGAGGCGGACGTCGTCGCGGTAGCGACGACGGACGCCGAGACGAGCACGTGACACCACTGCCACCCTGTCTATCTTAGGGTTACGCGAGTCGAGGCGGACGTCGTCGCGGTAGCGACGACGGACGCCGAGACGAGCACGTGACACTACTGCCTCCCTGTCTTAGCGTAACGCGAGTCGAGGCGGATGTCATCGCGGTAGTGACGACGGACGCCGAGACGAGCACGTGACACCACTGCCACCCTGTCTATCTTAGGGTAACGCGAGTCGAGGCGGACGTCGTCGCGCTAGCGACGACGGACGCCGAGACGAGCACGTGACACCACTGCCACCCTGTCTATCTTAGGGTAACGCGAGTCGAGGCGGATGTCGTCGCGGTAGCGACGACGGACACCGAGACGAGCACGTGACACCACTGCCACCCTGTCTATCTTACGGTAACGCGAGTCGAGGCGGACGTCGTCGCGGTAGCGACGACGGATGCTGAGACGAGCACGTGACACCACTGCCTCCCTGTCTTACCGTAACGCGAGTCGAGGCGGACGTCATCGCGGTAGCGACGACGGACGCCGAGATGAGCACGTGACACCACTGCCACCCTGTCTTAGCGTAACGCGAGTCGAGGCGGACGTCGTCGCGGTAGCGACGACGGACGCCGAGACGAGCACGTGACACCACTGCCACCCTGTCTTAGCGTATCGCGAGTCGAGGCAGACGTCGTCGCGGTAGCGACGACGGACGCCGAGACGAGCACGTGACATCACTGCCTCCCTGTCTTAGAATAACGCGAGTCGAGGCGGACGTCGTCGCGGTAGCGACGACGGACGCCGAGACGAGCACGTGACACCACTGCCACCCTGTCTATCTTAGGGTAACGCGAGTCGAGGCGGACGTCGTCACGGTAGCGGCGACGGACGCCGAGATGAGCACGTGACACCACTGCCTCCCTGTCTTACCGTAACGCGAGTCGAGGCGGACGTCGTCGCGGTAGCGACGACGGACGCCGAGACGAGCACGTGACACCACTGCGACCCTGTCTTAGCGAAACGCGAGTCGAGGCGGTCGTCGTCGCGGTAGCGACGACGGACGCCGAGACGAGCCCGTGACACCACTGCCACCCTGTCTTAGCGTAACGCGAGTCAAGGCGGACGTCGTCGTGGTAGCGACGACGGACGCCGAGACGAGCACGTGACACCACTGCCACCCTGTCTTACCGAAATGCGAGTCGAGGCGGACGTCGTCGCGGTAGCGATGACGGACGCCGAGACGAGCACGTGACACCACTGCCACCCTGTCTTAGCGTAACGCGAGTCGAGGCGGACGTCGTCGCGGTAGCGACGACGGACGCCGAGACGAGCACGTGACACTACTGCCATCCTGTCTATCTTAGGGTTACGCGAGTCGAGGCGGACGTCGTCGCGGTAGCGACGACGGACGCCGAGACGAGCACGTGACACTACTGCCTCCCTGTCTTAGCGTAACGCGAGTCGAGGCGGATGTCGTCGCGGTAGTGACGACGGACGCCGAGACGAGCACGTGACACCACTGCCACCCTGTCTATCTTAGGGTAACGCGAGTCGAGGCGGACGTCGTCGCGCTAGCGACGACGGATGCCGAGACGAGCACGTGACACCACTGCCACCCTGTCTATCTTAGGGTAACGCGAGTCGAGGCGGATGTCGTCGCGGTAGCGACGACGGACACCGAGACGAGCACGTGACACCACTGCCACCCTGTCTATCTTACGGTAACGCGAGTCGAGGCGGACGTCGTCGCGGTAGCGACGACGGACGCTGAGACGAGCACGTGACACCACTGCCTCCCTGTCTTACCGTAACGCGAGTCGAGGCGGACGTCATCGCGGTAGCGACGACGGACGCCGAGATGAGCACGTGACACCACTGCCACCCTGTCTTAGCGTAACGCGAGTCGAAGCGGACGTCGTCGCGGTAGCGACGACGGACGCCGAGACGAGCACGTGACACCACTGCCACCCTGTCTTAGCGTATCGCGAGTCGAGGCAGACGTCGTCGCGGTAGCGATGACGGACGCCGAGACGAGCACGTGACATCACTGCCTCCCTGTCTTAGAATAACGCGAGTCGAGGCGGACGTCGTCGCGGTAGCGACGACGGACGCCGAGACGAGCACGTGACACCACTGCCACTCTGTCTATCTTAGGGTAACGCGAGTCGAGGCAGACGTCGTCGCGGTAGCGGCGACGGACGCCGAGATGAGCACGTGACACCACTGCCTCCCTGTCTTACCGTAACGCGAGTCGAGGCGGACGTCGTCGCGGTAGCGACGACGGACGCCGAGACGAGCACGTGACACCACTGCGACCCTGTCTTAGCGAAACGCGAGTCGAGGCGGTCGTCGTCGCGGTAGCGACGACGGACGCCGAGACGAGCCCGTGACACCACTGCCACCCTGTCTTAGCGTAACGCGAGTCAAGGCGGACGTCGTCGTGGTAGCGACGACGGACGCCGAGACGAGCACGTGACACCACTGCCACCCTGTCTTACCGAAATGCGAGTCGAGGCGGACGTCGTCGCGGTAGCGATGACGGACGCCGAGACGAGCACGTGACACCACTGCCACCCTGTCTTAGCGTAACGCGAGTCGAGGCGGACGTCGTCGCGGTAGCGACGACGGACGCCGAGACGAGCACGTGACACTACTGCCATCCTGTCTATCTTAGGGTCACGCGAGTCGAGGCGGACGTCGTCGCGGTAGCGACGACGGTTGCCGAGACGAGCACGTGACACCACTGCCACCCTGTCTTAGCGTAACGCGAGTCGAGGCGGACATCGTCGCGGTAGCGACGACGGACGCCGAGATGAGCACGTGACACCACTGCCACCCTGTCTTAGCGTAACGCGAGTCGAGGCGGACGTCGTCGCGGTAGCGACGACGGACGCCGAGATGAGCACGTGACACTACTGCCATCCTGTCTATCTTAGGGTTACGCGAGTCGAGGCGGACGTCGTCGCGGTAGCGACGACGGACGCCGAGACGAGCACGTGACACTACTGCCTCCCTGTCTTAGCGTAACGCGAGTCGAGGCGGATGTCGTCGCGGTAGTGACGACGGACGCCGAGACGAGCACGTGACACCACTGCCACCCTGTCTATCTTAGGGTAACGCGAGTCGAGGCGGACGTCGTCGCGCTAGCGACGACGGACGCCGAGACGAGCACGTGACACTACTGCCACCCTGTCTATCTTAGGGTAACGCGAGTCGAGGCGGATGTCGTCGCGGTAGCGACGACGGACACCGAGACGAGCACGTGACACCACTGCCACCCTGTCTATCTTACGGTAACGCGAGTCGAGGCGGACCTCGTCGCGGTAGCGACGGCGGACGCTGAGACGAGCACGTGACACCACTGCCTCCCTGTCTTACCGTAACGCGAGTCGAGGCGGACGTCATCGCGGTAGCGACGACGGACGCCGAGATGAGCACGTGACACCACTGCCACCCTGTCTTAGCGTAACGCGAGTCGAGGCGGACATCGTCGCGGTAGCGACGACGGACGCCGAGACGAGCACGTGACACCACTGCCACCCTGTCTTAGCGTATCGCGAGTCGAGGCAGACGTCGTCGCGGTAGCGACGACGGACGCCGAGACGAGCACGTGACATCACTGCCTCCCTGTCTTAGAATAACGCGAGTCGAGGCGGACGTCGTCGCGGTAGCGACGACGGACGCCGAGACGAGCACGTGACACCACTGCCACCCTGTCTATCTTAGGGTAACGCGAGTCGAGGCGGACGTCGTAGCGGTAGCGGCGACGGACGCCGAGATGAGCACGTGACACCACTGCCTCCCTGTCTTACCGTAACGCGAGTCGAGGCGGACGTCGTCGCGGTAGCGACGACGGACGCCGAGACGAGCACGTGACACCACTGCGACCCTGTCTTAGCAAAACGCGAGTCGAGGCGGTCGTCGTCGCGGTAGCGACGACGGACGCCGAGACGAGCCCGTGACACCACTGCCACCCTGTCTTAGCGTAACGCGAGTCAAGGCGGACGTCGTCGTGGTAGCGACAACGGACGCCGAGACGAGCACGTGACACCACTGCCACCCTGTCTTACCGAAATGCGAGTCGAGGCGGACGTCGTCGCGGTAGCGATGACGGACGCCGAGACGAGCACGTGACACCACTGCCACCCTGTCTTAGCGTAACGCGAGTCGAGGCGGACGTCGTCGCGGTAGCGACGACGGACGCCGAGACGAGCACGTGACACTACTGCCATCCTGTCTATCTTAGGGTTACGCGAGTCGAGGCGGACGTCGTCGCGGTAGCGACGACGGTTGCCGAGACAAGCACGTGACACCACTGCCACCCTGTCTTAGCGTAACGCGAGTCGAGGCGGACATCGTCGCGGTAGCGACGACGGACGCCGAGATGAGCACGTGACACCACTGCCACCCTGTCTTAGCGTAACGCGAGTCGAGGCGGACGTCGTCGCGGTAGCGACGACGGACGCCGAGACGAGCACGTGACACCACTGCCACCCTGTCTTAGCGTATCGCGAGTCGAGGCAGACGTCGTCGCGGTAGCGACGACGGACGCCGAGACGAGCACGTGACATCACTGCCTCCCTGTCTTAGAATAACGCGAGTCGAGGCGGACGTCGTCGCGGTAGCGACGACGGACGCCGAGACGAGCACGTGACACCACTGCCACCCTGTCTATCTTAGGGTAACGCGAGTCGAGGCAGACGTCGTCGCGGTAGCGGCGACGGACGCCGAGATGAGCACGTGACACCACTGCCTCCCTGTCTTACCGTAACGCGAGTCGAGGCGGACGTCGTCGCGGTAGCGACGACGGACGCCGAGACGAGCACGTGACACCACTGCGACCCTGTCTTAGCGAAACGCGAGTCGAGGCGGTCGTCGTCGCGGTAGCGACGACGGACGCCGAGACGAGCCCGTGACACCACTGCCACCCTATCTTAGCGTAACGCGAGTCAAGGCGGACGTCGTCGTGGTAGCGACGACGGACGCCGAGACGAGCACGTGACACCACTGCCACCCTGTCTTACCGAAATGCGAGTCGAGGCGGACGTCGTCGCGGTAGCGATGACGGACGCCGAGACGAGCACGTGACACCACTGCCACCCTGTCTTAGCGTAATGCGAGTCGAGGCGGACGTCGTCGCGGTAGCGACGACGGACGCCGAGACGAGCACGTGACACTACTGCCATCCTGTCTATCTTAGGGTTACGCGAGTCGAGGCGGACGTCGTCGCGGTAGCGACGACGGTTGCCGAGACGAGCACGTGACACCACTGCCACCCTGTCTTAGCGTAACGCGAGTCGAGGCGGACATCGTCGCGGTAGCGACGACGGACGCCGAGATGAGCACGTGACACCACTGCCACCCTGTCTTAGCGTAACGCGAGTCGAGGCGGACGTCGTCGCGGTAGCGACGACGGACGCCGAGACGAGCACGTGACACTACTGCCATCCTGTCTATCTTAGGGTTACGCGAGTCGAGGCGGACGTCGTCGCGGTAGCGACGACGGACGCCGAGACGAGCACGTGACACTACTGCCTCCCTGTCTTAGCGTAACGCGAGTCGAGGCGGATGTCGTCGCGGTAGTGACGACGGACGCCGAGACGAGCACGTGACACCACTGCCACCCTGTCTATCTTAGGGTAACGCGAGTCGAGGCGGACGTCGTCGCGCTAGCGACGACGGACGCCGAGACGAGCACGTGACACCACTGCCACCCTGTCTATCTTAGGGTAACGCGAGTCGAGGCGGATGTCGTCGCGGTAGCGACGACGGACACCGAGACGAGCACGTGACACCACTGCCACCCTGTCTATCTTACGGTAACGCGAGTCGAGGCGGACGTCGTCGCGGTAGCGACGGCGGACGCTGAGACGAGCACGTGACACCACTGCCTCCCTGTCTTACCGTAACGCGAGTCGAGGCGGACGTCATCGCGGTAGCGACGACGGACGCCGAGATGAGCACGTGACACCACTGCCACCCTGTCTTAGCGTAACGCGAGTCGAGGCGGACATCGTCGCGGTAGCGACGACGGACGCCGAGACGAGCACGTGACACCACTGCGACCCTGTCTTAGCGAAACGCGAGTCGAGGCGGTCGTCGTCGCGGTAGCGACGACGGACGCCGAGACGAGCCCGTGACACCACTGCCACCCTGTCTTAGCGTAACGCGAGTCAAGGCGGACGTCGTCGTGGTAGCGACAACGGACGCCGAGACGAGCACGTGACACCACTGCCACCCTGTCTTACCGAAATGCGAGTCGAGGCGGACGTCGTCGCGGTAGCGATGACGGACGCCGAGACGAGCACGTGACACCACTGCCACCCTGTCTTAGCGTAACGCGAGTCGAGGCGGACGTCGTCGCGGTAGCGACGACGGACGCCGAGACGAGCACGTGACACTACTGCCATCCTGTCTATCTTAGGGTTACGCGAGTCGAGGCGGACGTCGTCGCGGTAGCGACGACGGTTGCCGAGACGAGCACGTGACACCACTGCCACCCTGTCTTAGCGTAACGCGAGTCGAGGCGGACATCGTCGCGGTAGCGACGACGGGCGCCGAGATGAGCACGTGACACCACTGCCACCCTGTCTTAGCGTAACGCGAGTCGAGGCGGACGTCGTCGCGGTAGCGACGACGGACGCCGAGACGAGCACGTGACACCACTGCCACCCTGTCTATCTTAGGGTTACGCGAGTCGAGGCGGACGTCGTCGCGGTAGCGACGACGGACGCCGAGACGAGCACGTGACACTACTGCCACCCTGTCTATCTTAGGGTTACGCGAGTCGAGGCGGACGTCGTCGCGGTAGCGACGACGGACGCCGAGACGAGCACGTGACACCACTGCCACCCTGTCTATCTTAGGGTTACGCGAGTCAAGGCGGACATCGTCGCGGTAGCGACGCCGGACGCCGAGACGAGCACGTGACACCACTGCCTCCCTGTCTTAGCGTAACGCGAGTCGAGGCGGATGTCGTCGCGGTAGTGACGACGGACACCGAGACGAGCATGTGACACCACTGCCACCCTGTCTATCTTAGGGTAACGCGAGTCGAGGCGGACGTCGTCACGGTAGCGACGACGGACGCCGAGACGAGCACGTGACACCACTGCCACCCTGTCTATCTTAGGGTAACGCGAGTCGAGGCGGATGTCGTCACGGTAGCGACGACGGACGCCGAGACGAGCACATGACACCACTGCCACCCTGTCTATCTTAGGGTTACGCGAGTCGAGGCGGACGTCGTCGCGGTAGCGACGACGGACGCCGAGACGAGCACGTGACACTACTGCCACCCTGTCTATCTTAGGGTTACGCGAGTCGAGGCGGACGTCGTCGCGGTAGCGACGACGGACGCCGAGACGAGCACGTGACACCACTGCCACCCTGTCTATCTTAGGGTTACGCGAGTCGAGGCGGACGTCGTCGCGGTAGCGACGACGGACGCCGAGACGAGCACGTGACACTACTGCCTCCCTGTCTTAGCGTAACGCGAGTCGAGGCGGATGTCGTCGCGGTAGTGACGACGGACGCCGAGACGAGCACGTGACACCACTGCCACCCTGTCTATCTTAGGGTAACGCGAGTCGAGGCGGACGTCGTCGCGCTACCGACGACGGACGCCGAGACGAGCACGTGACACCACTGCCACCTTGTCTATCTTAGGGTAACGCGAGTCGAGGCGGATGTCGTCGTGGTAGCGACGACGGACACCGAGACGAGCACGTGACACCACTGCCACCCTGTCTATCTTACGGTAACGCGAGTCGAGGCGGACGTCGTCGCGGTAGCGACGACGGACGCTGAGACGAGCACGTGACACCACTGCCTCCCTGTCTTACCGTAACGCGAGTCGAGGCGGACGTCATCGCGGTAGCGACGACGGACGCCGAGATGAGCACGTGACACCACTGCCACCCTGTCTTAGCGTAACGCGAGTCGAGGCGGACGTCGTCGCTGTAGCGACGACGGACGCCGAGACGAGCACGTGACACCACTGCCACCCTGTCTTAGCGTATCGCGAGTCGAGGCAGACGTCGTCGCGGTAGCGACGACGGACGCCGAGACGAGCACGTGACATCACTGCCTCCCTGTCTTAGAATAACGCGAGTCGAGGCGGACGTCGTCGCGGTAGCGACGACGGACGCCGAGACGAGCACGTGACACCACTGCCACCCTGTCTATCTTAGGGTAACGCGAGTCGAGGCGGACGTCGTCGCGGTAGCGGCGACGGACGCCGAGACGAGCACGTGACACCACTGCCTCCCTGTCTTACCGTAACGCGAGTCGAGGCGGACGTCGTCGCGGTAGCGACGACGGACGCCGAGACGAGCACGTGACACCACTGCGACCCTGTCTTAGCGAAACGCGAGTCGAGGCGGTCGTCGTCGCGGTAGCGACGACGGACGCCGAGACGAGCCCGTGACACCACTGCCACCCTGTCTTAGCGTAACGCGAGTCAAGGCGGACGTCGTCGTGGTAGCGACGACGGACGCCGAGACGAGCACGTGACACCACTGCCACCCTGTCTTACCGAAATGCGAGTCGAGGCGGACGTCGTCGCGGTAGCGATGACGGACGCCGAGACGAGCACGTGACACCACTGCCACCCTGTCTTAGCGTAACGCGAGTCGAGGCGGACGTCGTCGCGGTAGCGACGACGGACGCCGAGACGAGCACGTGACACTACTGCCATCCTGTCTATCTTAGGGTTACGCGAGTCGAGGCGGACGTCGTCCCGGTAGCGACGACGGTTGCCGAGACGAGCACGTGACACCACTGCCACCCTGTCTTAGCGTAACGCGAGTCGAGGCGGACATCGTCGCGGTAGCGACGACGGACGCCGAGATGAGCACGTGACAGCACTACCACCCTGTCTTAGCGTAACGCGAGTCGAGGCTGACATCGTCGCGGTAGCGACGACGGACGCCGAGACGAGCACGTGACACCACTGCCACCCTGTCTATCTTAGGGTTACGCGAGTCGAGGCGGACGTCGTCGCGGTAGCGACGACGGACGCCGAGATGAGCACGTGACACTACTGCCACCCTGTCTATCTTAGGGTTACGCGAGTCGAGGCGGACGTCGTCGCGGTAGCAACGCCGGACGCCGAGACGAGCACGTGACACCACTGCCTCCCTGTCTTAGCGTAACGCGAGTCGAGGCGGATGTCGTCGAGGTAGTGACGACGGACAACGAGACGAGCATGTGACACCACTACCACCCTGTCTATCTTAGGGTAACGCGAGTCGAGGCGGACGTCGTCGCGGTAGCGACGACGGACGCCGAGACGAGCACGTGACACCACTGCCACCCTGTCTATCTTAGGGTAACGCGAGTCGAGGCGGATGTCGTCGCGGTAGCGACGACGGACGCCGAGACGAGCACATGACACCACTGCCACCCTGTCTATCTTAGGGTTACGCGAGTCGAGGCTGACGTCGTCGCGGTAGCGACGACGGACGCCGAGACGAGCACGTGACACCACTGCCTCCCTGTCTTAGCGTAACGCGAGTCGAGGCTGACGTCGTCGCGGTAGCGACGACGGACGCCGAGACGAGCACGTGACACCACTGCCACCCTGTCTATCTTAGGGTTACGCGAGTCGAGGCGGACGTCGTCGCGGTAGCGACGACGGATGCCGAGACGAGGACGTGACACTACTGCCACCCTGTCTATCTTAGGGTTACGCGAGTCGAGGCGGACGTCGTCGCGGTAGCGACGACGGACGCCGAGACGAGCACGTGACACCACTGCCACCCTGTCTATCTTAGGGTTACGCGAGTCGAGGCGGACGTCGTCGCGGTAGCGACGACGGACGCTGAGATGAGCACGTGACACCACTGCCTCCCTGTCTTAGCGTAACGCGAGTCGAGGCGGATGTAGTCGCGGTAGCGACGACGGACGCCGAGACGAGCACATGACACCACTGCCACCCTGTCTATCTTAGGGTTACGCGAGTCGAGGCGGACGTCGTCGCGGTAGCGACGACGGACGCCGAGACGAGCACGTGACACTACTGCCATCCTGTCTATCTTAGGGTTACGCGAGTCGAGGCGGACGTCGTCGCGGTAGCGACGACGGTTGCCGAGACGAGCACGTGACACCACTGCCACCCTGTCTTAGCGTAACGCGAGTCGAGGCGGACATCGTCGCGGTACCGACGACGGACGCCGAGATGAGCACGTGACATCACTGCCACCCTGTCTTAGCGTAACGCGAGTCGAGGCGGACGTCGTCGCGGTAGCGACGACGGACGCCGAGACGAGCACGTGACACCACTCCCACCCTGTCTATCTTAGGGTTATGCGAGTCGAGGCGGACGTCGTCGTGGTAGCGACGACGGACGCCGAGACGAGCACGTGACACCACTGCCACCCTGTCTTACCGAAATGCGAGTCGAGGCGGACGTCGTCGCGGTAGCGATGACGGACGCCGAGACGAGCACGTGACACCACTACCACCCTGTCTTAGCGTAACGCGAGTCGAGGCGGACGTCGTCGCGGTAGCGACGACGGACGCCGAGACGAGCACGTGACACCACTGCCACCCTGTCTATCTTAGGGTAACGCAAGTCGAGGCGAATGTCGTCGCGGTAGCGACGACGGACGCCGAGACGAGCACATGACACCACTGCCACCCTATCTATCTTAGGGTTACGCGAGTCAAGGCGGACGTCGTCGCGGTAGCGACGACGGACGCCGAGACGAGCACGTGACACTACTGCCACCCTGTCTATCTTAGGGTTACGCGAGTCGAGGCGGACGTCGTCGCGGTAGCGACGACGGACGCCGAGACGAGCACGTGACACCACTGCCACCCTGTCTATCTTAGGGTTACGCGAGTCGAGGCGGACGTCGTCGCGGTAGCGACGACGGACGCCGTGACGAGCACGTGACTCTACTGCCTCCCTGTCTTAGCGTAACGCGAGTCGAGGCGGATGTCGTCGCGGTAGTGACGACGGACGTCGAGACGAGCACGTGACACCACTGCCACCCTGTCTATCTTAGGGTAACGCGAGTCGAGGCGGACGTCGTAGCGGTACGGCGACGGACGCCGAGATGAGCACGTGACACCACTACCTCCCTGTCTTACCGTAACGCGAGTCGAGGCGGACGTCGTCGCGGTAGCGACGACGGACGCCGAGACGAGCACGTGACACCACTGCCACCCTGTCTATCTTAGGGTTACGCGAGTCGAGGCGGACGTCATCGCGGTAGCGACGACGGACGCCGAGACGAGCACGTGACACTACTGCCACCCTGTCTATCTTAGGGTTACGCGAGTCGAGGCGGACGTCGTCGCGGTAGCGACGACGGACGCCGAGACGAGCACGTGACACCACTGCCACCCTGTCTATCTTAGGGTTACGCGAGTCAAGGCGGACATCGTCGCGGTAGCGACGCCGGACGCCGAGACGAGCACGTGACACCACTGCCTCCCTGTCTTAGCGTAACGCGAGTCGAGGCGGATGTCGTCGCGGTAGTGACGACGGACACCGAGACGAGCATGTGACACCACTGCCACCCTGTCTATCTTAGGGTAACGCGAGTCGAGGCGGACGTCGTCACGGTAGCGACGACGGACGCCGAGACGAGCACGTGACACCACTGCCACCCTGTCTATCTTAGGGTAACGCGAGTCGAGGCGGATGTCGTCGCGGTAGCGACGACGGACGCCGAGACGAGCACATGACACCACTGCCACCCTGTCTATCTTAGGGTTACGCGAGTCGAGGCGGACGTCGTCGCGGTAGCGACGACGGACGCCGAGACGAGCACGTGACACTACTGCCACCCTGTCTATCTTAGGGTTACGCGAGTCGAGGCGGACGTCGTCGCGGTAGCGACGACGGACGCCGAGACGAGCACGTGACACCACTGCCACCCTGTCTATCTTAGGGTTACGCGAGTCGAGGCGGACGTCGTCGCGGTAGCGACGACGGACGCCGAGACGAGCACGTGACACTACTGCCTCCCTGTCTTAGCGTAACGCGAGTCGAGGCGGATGTCGTCGCGGTAGTGACGACGGACGCCGAGACGAGCACGTGACACCACTGCCACCCTGTCTATCTTAGGGTAACGCGAGTCGAGGCGGACGTCGTCGCGCTACCGACGACGGACGCCGAGACGAGCACGTGACACCACTGCCACCTTGTCTATCTTAGGGTAACGCGAGTCGAGGCGGATGTCGTCGCGGTAGCGACGACGGACACCGAGACGAGCACGTGACACCACTGCCACCCTGTCTATCTTACGGTAACGCGAGTCGAGGCGGACGTCGTCGCGGTAGCGACGACGGACGCTGAGACGAGCACGTGACACCACTGCCTCCCTGTCTTACCGTAACGCGAGTCGAGGCGGACGTCATCGCGGTAGCGACGACGGACGCCGAGATGAGCACGTGACACCACTGCCACCCTGTCTTAGCGTAACGCGAGTCGAGGCGGACGTCGTCGCTGTAGCGACGACGGACGCCGAGACGAGCACGTGACACCACTGCCACCCTGTCTTAGCGTATCGCGAGTCGAGGCAGACGTCGTCGCGGTAGCGACGACGGACGCCGAGACGAGCACGTGACATCACTGCCTCCCTGTCTTAGAATAACGCGAGTCGAGGCGGACGTCGTCGCGGTAGCGACGACGGACGCCGAGACGAGCACGTGACACCACTGCCACCCTGTCTATCTTAGGGTAACGCGAGTCGAGGCGGACGTCGTTGCGGTAGCGGCGACGGACGCCGAGACGAGCACGTGACACCACTGCCTCCCTGTCTTACCGTAACGCGAGTCGAGGCGGACGTCGTCGCGGTAGCGACGACGGACGCCGAGACGAGCACGTGACACCACTGCGACCCTGTCTTAGCGAAACGCGAGTCGAGGCGGTCGTCGTCGCGGTAGCGACGACGGACGCCGAGACGAGCCCGTGACACCACTGCCACCCTGTCTTAGCGTAACGCGAGTCAAGGCGGACGTCGTCGTGGTAGCGACGACGGACGCCGAGACGAGCACGTGACACCACTGCCACCCTGTCTTACCGAAATGCGAGTCGAGGCGGACGTCGTCGCGGTAGCGATGACGGACGCCGAGACGAGCACGTGACACCACTGCCACCCTGTCTTAGCGTAACGCGAGTCGAGGCGGACGTCGTTGCGGTAGCGACGATGGACGCCGAGACGAGCACGTGACACTACTGCCATCCTGTCTATCTTAGGGTTACGCGAGTCGAGGCGGACGTCGTCCCGGTAGCGACGACGGTTGCCGAGACGAGCACGTGACACCACTGCCACCCTGTCTTAGCGTAACGCGAGTCGAGGCGGACATCGTCGCGGTAGCGACGACGGACGCCGAGATGAGCACGTGACAGCACTACCACCCTGTCTTAGCGTAACGCGAGTCGAGGCTGACATCGTCGCGGTAGCGACGACGGACGCCGAGACGAGCACGTGACACCACTGCCACCCTGTCTATCTTAGGGTTACGCGAGTCGAGGCGGACGTCGTCGCGGTAGCGACGACGGACGCCGAGATGAGCACGTGACACTACTGCCACCCTGTCTATCTTAGGGTTACGCGAGTCGAGGCGGACGTCGTCGCGGTAGCAACGCCGGACGCCGAGACGAGCACGTGACACCACTGCCTCCCTGTCTTAGCGTAACGCGAGTCGAGGCGGATGTCGTCGAGGTAGTGACGACGGACAACGAGACGAGCATGTGACACCACTACCACCCTGTCTATCTTAGGGTAACGCGAGTCGAGGCGGACGTCGTCGCGGTAGCGACGACGGACGCCGAGACGAGCACGTGACACCACTGCCACCCTGTCTATCTTAGGGTAACGCGAGTCGAGGCGGATGTCGTCGCGGTAGCGACGACGGACGCCGAGACGAGCACATGACACCACTGCCACCCTGTCTATCTTAGGGTTACGCGAGTCGAGGCTGACGTCGTCGCGGTAGCGACGACGGAAGCCGAGACGAGCACGTGACACCACTGCCTCCCTGTCTTAGCGTAACGCGAGTCGAGGCTGACGTCGTCGCGGTAGCGACGACGGACGCCGAGACGAGCACGTGACACCACTGCCACCCTGTCTATCTTAGGGTTACGCGAGTCGAGGCGGACGTCGTCGCGGTAGCGACGACGGATGCCGAGACGAGGACGTGACACTACTGCCACCCTGTCTATCTTAGGGTTACGCGAGTCGAGGCGGACGTCGTCGCGGTAGCGACGACGGACGCCGAGACGAGCACGTGACACCACTGCCACCCTGTCTATCTTAGGGTTACGCGAGTCGAGGCGGACGTCGTCGCGGTAGCGACGACGGACGCTGAGATGAGCACGTGACACCACTGCCTCCCTGTCTTAGCGTAACGCGAGTCGAGGCGGATGTAGTCGCGGTAGCGACGACGGACGCCGAGACGAGCACATGACACCACTGCCACCCTGTCTATCTTAGGGTTACGCGAGTCGAGGCGGACGTCGTCGCGGTAGCGACGACGGACGCCGAGACGAGCACGTGACACTACTGCCATCCTGTCTATCTTAGGGTTACGCGAGTCGAGGCGGACGTCGTCGCGGTAGCGACGACGGTTGCCGAGACGAGCACGTGACACCACTGCCACCCTGTCTTAGCGTAACGCGAGTCGAGGCGGACATCGTCGCGGTACCGACGACGGACGCCGAGATGAGCACGTGACATCACTGCCACCCTGTCTTAGCGTAACGCGAGTCGAGGCGGACGTCGTCGCGGTAGCGACGACGGACGCCGAGACGAGCACGTGACACCACTGCCACCCTGTCTATCTTAGGGTTACGCGAGTCGAGGCGGACGTCGTCGTGGTAGCGACGACGGACGCCGAGACGAGCACGTGACACCACTGCCACCCTGTCTTACCGAAATGCGAGTCGAGGCGGACGTCGTCGCGGTAGCGATGACGGACGCCGAGACGAGCACGTGACACCACTGCCACCCTGTCTTAGCGTAACGCGAGTCGAGGCGGACGTCGTCGCGGTAGCGACGACGGACGCCGAGACGAGCACGTGACACCACTGCCACCCTGTCTATCTTAGGGTAACGCAAGTCGAGGCGAATGTCGTCGCGGTAGCGACGACGGACGCCGAGACGAGCACATGACACCACTGCCACCCTATCTATCTTAGGGTTACGCGAGTCAAGGCGGACGTCGTCGCGGTAGCGACGACGGACGCCGAGACGAGCACGTGACACTACTGCCACCCTGTCTATCTTAGGGTTACGCGAGTCGAGGCGGACGTCGTCGCGGTAGCGACGACGGATGCCGAGACGAGCACGTGACACCACTGCCACCCTGTCTATCTTAGGGTTACACGAGTCGAGGCGGACGTCGTCGCGGTAGCGACGACGGACGCCGTGACGAGCACGTGACTCTACTGCCTCCCTGTCTTAGCGTAACGCGAGTCGAGGCGGATGTCGTCGCGGTAGTGACGACGGACGTCGAGACGAGCACGTGACACCACTGCCACCCTGTCTATCTTAGGGTAACGCGAGTCGAGGCGGACGTCGTAGCGGTAGCGGCGACGGACGCCGAGATGAGCACGTGACACCACTGCCTCCCTGTCTTACCGTAACGCGAGTCGAGGCGGACGTCGTCGCGGTAGCGACGACGGACGCCGAGACGAGCACGTGACACCACTGCGACCCTGTCTTAGCGAAACGCGAGTCGAGGCGGTCGTCGTCGCGGTAGCGACGACGGACGCCGAGACGAGCCCGTGACACCACTGCCACCCTGTCTTAGCGTAACGCGAGTCAAGGCGGACGTCGTCGTGGTAGCGACAACGGACGCCGAGACGAGCACGTGACACCACTGCCACCCTGTCTTACCGAAATGCGAGTCGAGGCGGACGTCGTCGCGGTAGCGATGACGGACGCCGAGACGAGCACGTGACACCACTGCCACCCTGTCTTAGCGTAACGCGAGTCGAGGCGGACGTCGTCGCGGTAGCGACGACGGACGCCGAGACGAGCACGTGACACTACTGCCATCCTGTCTATCTTAGGGTTACGCGAGTCGAGGCGGACGTCGTCGCGGTAGCGACGACGGTTGCCGAGACGAGCACGTGACACCACTGCCACCCTGTCTTAGCGTAACGCGAGTCGAGGCGGACATCGTCGCGGTAGCGACGACGGACGCCGAGATGAGCACGTGACACCACTGCCACCCTGTCTTAGCGTAACGCGAGTCGAGGCGGACGTCGTCGCGGTAGCGACGACGGACGCCGAGACGAGCACGTGACACCACTGCCACCCTGTCTATCTTAGGGTTACGCGAGTCGAGGCGGACGTCGTCGCGGTAGCGACGACGGACGCCGAGACGAGCACGTGACACTACTGCCACCCTGTCTATCTTAGGGTTACGCGAGTCGAGGCGGACGTCGTCGCGGTAGCGACGACGGATGCCGAGACGAGCACGTGACACCACTGCCACCCTGTCTATCTTAGGGTTACGCGAGTCAAGGCGGACATCGTCGCGGTAGCGACGCCGGACGCCGAGACGAGCACGTGACACCACTGCCTCCCTGTCTTAGCGTAACGCGAGTCGAGGCGGATGTCGTCGCGGTAGTGACGACGGACACCGAGACGAGCAGGTGACACCACTGCCACCCTGTCTATCTTAGGGTAACGCGAGTCGAGGCGGACGTCGTCACGGTAGCGACGACGGACGCCGAGACGAGCACGTGACACCACTGCCACCCTGTCTATCTTAGGGTAACGCGAGTCGAGGCGGATGTCGTCGCGGTAGCGACGACGGACGCCGAGACGAGCACATGACACCACTGCCACCCTGTCTATCTTATGGTTACGCGAGTCGAGGCGGACGTCGTCGCGGTAGCGACGACGGACGCCGAGACGAGCACGTGACACTACTGCCACCCTTTCTATCTTAGGGTTACGCGAGTCGAGGCGGACGTCGTCGCGGTAGCGACGAC
The DNA here is from genome assembly GCA_963921465.1 of Triticum timopheevii. Classification (NCBI taxonomy): domain Eukaryota; kingdom Viridiplantae; phylum Streptophyta; class Magnoliopsida; order Poales; family Poaceae; genus Triticum; species Triticum timopheevii. The sequence continues at coordinate 310,193,815 of OY997266.1, read as the reverse complement.
GGACACCGAGACGAGCACGTGACACCACTGCCACCCTGTCTATCTTAGGGTTACGCGAGTCGAGGCGGACGTTGTCACGGTAGCGACGACGGACGCCGAGACGAGCACGTGACACTACTGCCTCCCTGTCTTAGCGTAACGCGAGTCGAGGCGGATGTCGTCGCGGTAGTGACGACGGACGCCGAGACGAGCACGTGACACCACTGCCACCCTGTCTATCTTAGGGTAACGCGAGTCGAGGCGGACGTCGTCGCGCTAGCGACGACGGACGCCGAGACGAGCACGTGACACCACTGCCACCTTGTCTATCTTAGGGTAACGCGAGTCGAGGCGGATGTCGTCGCGGTAGCGACGACGGACACCGAGACGAGCACGTGACACCACTGCCACCCTGTCTATCTTACGGTAACGCGAGTCGAGGCGGACGTCATCGCGGTAGCGACGACGGACGCTGAGACGAGCACGTGACACCACTGCCTCCCTGTCTTACCGTAACGCGAGTCGAGGCGGACGTCATCGCGGTAGCGACGACGGACGCCGAGATGAGCACGTGACACCACTGCCACCCTGTCTTAGCGTAACGCGAGTCGAGGCGGACGTCGTCGCTGTAGCGACGACGGACGCCGAGACGAGCACGTGACACCACTGCCACCCTGTCTTAGGGTATCGCGAGTCGAGGCAGACGTCGTCGCGGTAGCGACGACGGACGCCGAGACGAGCACATGACATCACTGCCTCCCTGTCTTAGAATAACGCGAGTCGAGGCGGACGTCGTCGCGGTAGCGACGACGGACGCCGAGACGAGCACGTGACACCACTGCCACCCTGTCTATCTTAGGGTAACGCGAGTCGAGGCGGACGTCGTCGCGGTAGCGGCGACGGACGCCGAGATGAGCACGTGACACCACTGCCTCCCTGTCTTACCGTAACGCGAGTCGAGGCGGACGTCGTCGCGGTAGCGACGACGGACGCCGAGACGAGCACGTGACACCACTGCGACCCTGTCTTAGCGAAACGCGAGTCGAGGCGGTCGTCGTCGCGGTAGCGACGACGGACGCCGAGACGAGCCCGTGACACCACTGCCACCCTGTCTTAGCGTAACGCGAGTCAAGGCGGACGTCGTCGTGGTAGCGACGACGGACGCCGAGACGAGCACGTGACACCACTGCCACCCTGTCTTACCGAAATGCGAGTCGAGGCGGACGTCGTCGCGGTAGCGATGACGGACGCCAAGACGAGCACGTGACACCACTGCCACCCTGTCTTAGCGTAACGCGAGTCGAGGCGGACGTCGTCGCGGTAGCGACGACGGACGCCGAGACGAGCACGTGACACTACTGCCATCCTGTCTATCTTAGGGTTACGCGAGTCGAGGCGGACGTCGTCCCGGTAGCGACGACGGTTGCCGAGACGAGCACGTGACACCACTGCCACCCTGTCTTAGCGTAACGCGAGTCGAGGCGGACATCGTCGCGGTAGCGACGACGGACGCCGAGATGAGCACGTGACAGCACTACCACCCTGTCTTAGCGTAACGCGAGTCGAGGCTGACATCGTCGCGGTAGCGACGACGGACGCCGAGACGAGCACGTGACACCACTGCCACCCTGTCTATCTTAGGGTTACGCGAGTCGAGGCGGACGTCGTCGCGGTAGCGACGACGGACGCCGAGATGAGCACGTGACACTACTGCCACGCTGTCTATCTTAGGGTTACGCGAGTCGAGGCGGACGTCGTCGCGGTAGCAACGCCGGACGCCGAGACGAGCACGTGACACCACTGCCTCCCTGTCTTAGCGTAACGCGAGTCGAGGCGGATGTCGTCGAGGTAGTGACGACGGACACCGAGACGAGCATGTGACACCACTACCACCCTGTCTATCTTAGGGTAACGCGAGTCGAGGCGGACGTCGTCGCGGTAGCGACGACGGACGCCGAGACGAGCACGTGACACCACTGCCACCCTGTCTATCTTAGGGTAACGCGAGTCGAGGCGGATGTCGTCGCGGTAGCGACGACGGACGCCGAGACGAGCACATGACACCACTGCCACCCTGTCTATCTTAGGGTTATGCGAGTCGAGGCTGACGTCGTCGCGGTAGCGACGACGGACGCAGAGACGAGCACGTGACACCACTGCCTCCCTGTCTTAGCGTAACGCGAGTCGAGGCTGACGTCGTCGCGGTAGCGACGACGGACGCCGAGACGAGCACGTGACACCACTGCCACCCTGTCTATCTTAGGGTTACGCGAGTCGAGGCGGACGTCGTCGCGGTAGCGACGACGGATGCCGAGACGAGGACGTGACACTACTACCACCCTGTCTATCTTAGGGTTACGCGAGTCGAGGCGGACGTCGTCGCGGTAGCGACGACGGACGCCGAGACGAGCACGTGACACCACTGCCACCCTGTCTATCTTAGGGTTACGCGAGTCGAGGCGGACGTCGTCGCGGTAGCGACGACGGACGCTGAGATGAGCACGTGACACCACTGCCTCCCTGTCTTAGCGTAACGTGAGTCGAGGCGGATGTAGTCGCGGTAGCGACGACGGACGCCGAGACGAGCACATGACACCACTGCCACCCTGTCTATCTTAGGGTTACGCGAGTCGAGGCGGACGTCGTCGCGGTAGCGACGACGGACGCCGAGACGAGCACGTGACACTACTGCCATCCTGTCTATCTTAGGGTTATGCGAGTCGAGGCGGACGTCGTCGCGGTAGCGACGACGGTTGCCGAGACGAGCACGTGACACCACTGCCACCCTGTCTTAGCGTAACGCGAGTCGAGGCGGACATCGTCGCGGTACCGACGACGGACGCCGAGATGAGCACGTGACACCACTGCCACCCTGTCTTAGCGTAACGCGAGTCGAGGCGGACGTCGTCGCGGTAGCGACGACGGACGCCGAGACGAGCACGTGACACCACTGCCACCCTGTCTATCTTAGGGTTACGCGAGTCGAGGCGGACGTCGTCGTGGTAGCGACGACGGACGCCGAGACGAGCACGTGACACCACTGCCACCCTGTCTTACCGAAATGCGAGTCGAGGCGGACGTCGTCGCGGTAGCGATGACGGACGCCGAGACGAGCACGTGACACCACTGCCACCCTGTCTTAGCGTAACGCGAGTCGAGGCGGACGTCGTCGCGGTAGCGACGACGGACGCCGAGACGAGCACGTGACACCACTGCCACCCTGTCTATCTTAGGGTAACGCAAGTCGAGGCGAATGTCGTCGCGGTAGCGACGACGGACGCCGAGACGAGCACATGACACCACTGCCACCCTATCTATCTTAGGGTTACGCGAGTCAAGGCGGACGTCGTCGCGGTAGCGACGACGGACGCCGAGACGAGCACGTGACACTACTGCCACCCTGTCTATCTTAGGGTTACACGAGTCGAGGCGGACGTCGTCGCGGTAGCGACGACGGACGCCGAGACGAGCACGTGACACCACTGCCACCCTGTCTATCTTAGGGTTACGCGAGTCGAGGCGGACGTCGTCGCGGTAGCGACGACGGACGCCGTGACGAGCACGTGACTCTACTGCCTCCCTGTCTTAGCGTAACGCATGTCGAGGCGGATGTCGTCGCGGTAGTGACGACGGACGTCGAGACGAGCACGTGACACCACTGCCACCCTGTCTATCTTAGGGTAACGCGAGTCGAGGCGGACGTCGTCGCGGTAGCGACGACGGACGCCGAGACGAGCACGTGACACCACTGCCACCCTGTCTATCTTAGGGTAACGCGAGTCGAGGCGGATGTCGTCGCGGTAGCGACGACGGACACCGAGACGAGCACGTGACACCACTGCCACCCTGTCTATCTTACGGTAACGCGAGTCGAGGCAGACGTCGTCGCGGTAGCGACGACGGACGCTGAGACGAGCACGTGACACCACTGCCTCCCTGTCTTACCGTAACGCGAGTCGAGGCAGACGTCATCGCGGTAGCGACGACGGACGCCGAGATGAGCACGTGACACCACTGCCACCCTGTCTTAGCGTAACGCGAGTCGAGGCGGACGTCGTCGCGGTAGCGACGACGGACGCCGAGACGAGCACGTGACACCACTGCCACCCTGTCTTAGCGTATCGCGAGTCGAGGCAGACGTCGTCGCGGTAGCGACGACGGACGCCGAGACGAGCACGTGACATCACTACCTCCCTGTCTTAGCATAACGCGAGTCGAGGCGGACGTCGTCGCGGTAGCGACGACGGACGCCGAGACGAGCACGTGACACCACTGCCACCCTGTCTATCTTAGGGCAACGCGAGTGAGGCGGACGTCGTCGCGGTAGCGGCGACGGACGCCGAGACGAGCACGTGACACCACTGCCTCCCTGTCTTACCGTAACGCGAGTCGAGGCGGACGTCATCGCGGTAGCGACGACGGACGCCGAGACGAGCACGTGACACCACTGCGACCCTGTCTTAGCGAAATGCGAGTCGAGGCGGTCGTCGTCGCAGTAGCGACGACGGACGCCGAGACGAGCTCGTGACACCACTGCCACCCTGTCTTAGCGTAACGCAAGTCAAGGCGGACATCGTCGCGGTAGCGATGACGGACGCCGAGACGAGCACGTGACACCACTGCCACCCTGTCTTACCGAAATGCGAGTCGAGGCAGACGTCGTCGCGGTAGCGATGACGGACGCCGAGACGAGCACGTCACACCACTGCCACCCTGTCTTAGCGTAACGCGAGTCGAGGCGGACGTCGTCGCGGTAGCGACGACGGAGGCCGAGACGAGCACGTGACACCACTACCACCCTGTCTTACTGAAATGCGAGTCGAGGCCGACGTCGTCGCGGTAGCGACGACGGACGCCGAGACGAGCACGTGACACCACTGCCACCCTGTCTTAGCGTAACACGAGTCGAGGCGGACATCGTCGCTGTAGCGACAACGGACGCTGAGATGAGCACGTGACACCACTGCCACCCTGTCTTAGCGTAACGCGAGTCGAGGCGGACGTCGTCGCGGTAGCGACGACGGACGCCGAGACGAGCACGTGACACCACTGCCACCCTGTCTATCTTAGGGTTACGCGAGTCGAGGCGGACGTCGTCGCGGTAGCGACGACGGACGCCGAGACGAGCACGTGACACTACTGCCACCCTGTCTATCTTAGGGTTACGTGAGTCGAGGCGGACGTCGTCGCGGTAGCGACGACGGACGCCGAGATGAGCACGTGACACCACTGCCTCCCTGTCTTAGCGTAACGTGAGTCGAGGCAGACGTAGTCGCGGTAGCGACGACGGACGCCGAGACGAGCACGTGACACCACTGCGACCCTGTCTTAGCGAAATGCGAGTCGAGGCGGTCGTCGTCGCAGTAGCGACGACGGACGCCGAGACGAGCTCGTGACACCACTGCCACCCTGTGTTAGCGTAACGCAAGTCAAGGCGGACATCGTCGCGGTAGCGATGACGGACGCCGAGACGAGCACGTGACACCACTGCCACCCTGTCTTACCGAAATGCGAGTCGAGGCAGACGTCGTCGCGGTAGCGATGACGGACGCCGAGACGAGCACGTCACACCACTGCCACCCTGTCTTAGCGTAACGCGAGTCGAGGCGGACGTCGTCGCGGTAGCGACGACGGAGGCCGAGACGAGCACGTGACACCACTACCACCCTGTCTTACTGAAATGCGAGTCGAGGCCGACGTCGTCGCGGTAGCGACGACGGACGCCGAGACGAGCACGTGACACCACTGCCACCCTGTCTTAGCGTAACACGAGTCGAGGCGGACATCGTCGCTGTAGCGACAACGGACGCTGAGATGAGCACATGACACCACTGCCACCCTGTCTTAGCGTAACGCGAGTCGAGGCGGACGTCGTCGCGGTAGCGACGACGGACGCCGAGACGAGCACGTGACACCACTGCCACCCTGTCTATCTTAGGGTAACGCGAGTCGAGGCGGACGTCGTCGTGATAGCGACGACGGACGCCGAGACGAGCACGTGACACCACTGCCACCCTGTCTTAGCGTAACGCGAGTCGAGGCGGACGTCGTCGCGGTAGCGACGACAAACGCCGAGACGAGCACGTGACACCACTGCCACCCTGTCTTAGCGTAACGCGAGTCGAGGCGGACGTCGTCGCGGTAGCGACGACGGACGCCGAGACGAGCACGTGACACCAATGCCACCCTGTCTTAGCGTAACGCGAGTCGAGGCGGACGTCAACGCGGTAGCGACGACGGACGCCGAGACGAGCACGTGACATCACTGCCTCCCTGTCTTAGCGTAACGCGTGTCGAGGCGGACGTCGTCGCGGTAGCGACGACGGATGCCGAGACGAGCACGTGACACCATTGCCACCCTGTCTATCTTAGGGTAACGCGAGTCGAGGCGGACGTCGTCGCGGTAGCGGCGACGGACGCCGAGACGAGCACGTGTCACCACTGCCACCCTGTCTTAGCGAAACGCGAGTCGAGGCGGTCGTCGTCGCGATAGCGACGACGGACGCCGAGACGAGCCCGTGACACCACTGCCACCCTGTCTGAGTGTAACGCGAGTCGAGGCGGATGTCGTCGCGGTAGCGACGACGGACGCCGAGACGAGCACGTGACACCACTGCCACCCTGTCTTAGCGTAATGCGAGTCGAGGCGGACGTCGTCGCGGTAGCGACGACGGACGCCGAGACGAGCACGTGACACCACTGCCACCCTGTCTATCTTAGGGTTACGCGAGTCGAGGCGGACGTCGTCGCGGTAGCGACGACGGACGCCGAGACGAGCACGTGACACTACTCCCACCCTGTCTATCTTAGGGTTACGTGAGTCGAGGCGGACGTCGTCGCGGTAGCGACAACGGACGCCGAGACGAGCACGTGACACCACTGCCACCCTGTCTATCTTAGGGTAACGCGAGTCGAGGCGGACGTCATCGCGGTAGCGACGACGGACGCCGAGACGAGCCCGTGACACCACTGCCACCCTGTCTTAGCGTAACGCGAGTCGAGGTGGACGTCGTCGCGGTAGCGACGATGGACGCCGAGACGAGCACGTGACACCACTGCCACCCTGTCTTTCCGAAATGCGAGTGAAGGTCGACGTCGTCGCGGTAGCGACGACGGACGCCGAGACGAGCACGTGACACCACTGCCACCCTGTCTTAGCGTAACGTGAGTCGAGGCGGACATCGTCGCGGTGGCGACGACGGACGCCGAAATGAGCACGTGACACCACTGCCACCCTGTCTTAGCAAAACGCGAGTCGAGGCGGACGTCGTCGCGGTAGCGATGACGGACGCCGAGACGAGCACGTGACACCACTGCCACCCTGTCTATCTTAGGGTTACGCGAGTCGAGGCGGACGTCGTCGCGGTAGCGACGACGGACGCCGAGACGAGCACGTGACACCACTGCCTCCCTGTCTTAGCGTAACGCGAGTCGAGGCGGATGTCGTCGCGGTAGTGATGACGGACGCCGAGACGAGCACGTGACACCACTGCCACCCTGTCTATCTTAGAGTAACGCGAGTCGAGGCGGACATCGTCGCGGTAGCGACTACGGACGCCGAGACGAGCACGTGACACCACTGCCACCCTGTCTATCTTAGGGTAACGCGAGTCGAGGCGGATGTCGTCGCGGTAGCGACGACGGACACCGAGACGAGCACCTGACACCACTGCCACCCTGTCTATCTTACGGTAACGCGAGTCGAGGCGGACGTCGTCGCGGTAGCGACGACGGACGCTGAGACGAGCACGTGACACCAGTGCCTCCCTGTCTTACCGTAACGCGAGTCGAGGCGGACGTCGTCGCGGTAGCGACGACGGACGCCGAGACGAGAACGTGACACCACTGCGACCCTGTCTTAGCGAAACGCGAGTCGAGGCGGTCGTCGTCGCGGTAGCGACGACGGACGCCGAGACGAGCCCGTGACACCACTGCCACCCTGTCTTAGCGTAACGCGAGTCAAGGCGGACGTCGTCGTGGTAGCGACGACGGACGCCGAGACGAGCACGTGACACCACTGCCACCCTGTCTTACCGAAATGCGAGTCGAGGCGGACGTCGTCGCGGTAGCGAGGACGGACGCCGAGACGAGCACGTGACACCACTGCCACCCTGTCTTAGCGTAACGCGAGTCGAGGCGGACGTCGTCGCGGTAGCGACGACGGACGCCGAGACGAGCACGTGACACTACTGCCATCCTGTCTATCTTAGGGTTACGCGAGTCGAGGCGGACGTCGTCCCGGTAGCGACGACGGTTGCCGAGACGAGCACGTGACACCACTGCCACCCTGTCTTAGCGTAACGCGAGTCGAGGCGGACATCGTCGCGGTAGCGACGACGGACGCCGAGATGAGCACGTGACAGCACTGCCACCCTGTCTTAGCGTAACGCGAGTCGAGGCTGACATCGTCGCGGTAGCGACGACGGACGCCGAGACGAGCACGTGACACCACTGCCACCCTGTCTATCTTAGGGTTACGCGAGTCGAGGCGGACGTCGTCGCGGTAGCGACGACGGACGCCGAGACGAGCACGTGACACTACTGCCACCCTGTCTATCTTAGGGTTACGCGAGTCGAGGCGGACGTCGTCGCGGTAGCAACGCCGGACGCCGAGACGAGCACGTGACACCACTGCCTCCCTGTCTTAGCGTAACGCGAGTCGAGGCGGATGTCGTCGAGGTAGTGACGACGGACACCGAGACGAGCATGTGACACCACTGCCACCCTGTCTATCTTAGGGTAACGCGAGTCGAGGCGGACGTCGTCGCGGTAGCGACGACGGACGCCGAGACGAGCACGTGACACCACTGCCACCCTGTCTATCTTAGGGTAACGCGAGTCGAGGCGGATGTCGTCGCGGTAGCGACGACGGACGCTGAGACGAGCACATGACACCACTGCCACCCTGTCTATCTTAGGGTTACGCGAGTCGAGGCTGACGTCGTCGCGGTAGCGACGACGGACGCCGAGACGAGCACGTGACACCACTGCCTCCCTGTCTTAGCGTAACGCGAGTCGAGGCTGACGTCGACGCGGTAGCGACGACGGACGCCGAGACGAGCACGTGACACCACTGCCACCCTGTCTATCTTGGGGTTACGCGAGTCGAGGCAGACGTCGTCGCGGTAGCGACGACGGACGCCGAGACGAGCACGTGACACCACTGCCACCCTGTCTATCTTAGGGTTACGCGAGTCGAGGCGGACGTCGTCGCGGTAGCGACGACGGACGCTGAGATGAGCACGTGACACCACTGCCTCCCTGTCTTAGCGTAACGCGAGTCGAGGCGGACATCGTCGCGGTAGCGACGACGGACGCCGAGATGAGCACGTGACAGCACTGCCACCCTGTCTTAGCGTAACGCGAGTCGAGGCTGACATCGTCGCGGTAGCGACGACGGACGCCGAGACGAGCACGTGACACCACTGCCACCCTGTCTATCTTAGGGTTACGCGAGTCGAGGCGGACGTCGTCGCGGTAGTGACGACGGACGCCGAGACGAGCACGTGACACTAATGCCACCCTGTCTATCTTAGGGTTACGCGAGTCGAGGCGGACGTCGTCGCGGTAGCAACGCCGGACGCTGAGACGAGCACGTGACACCAGTGCCTCCCTGTCTTAGCGTAACGCGAGTCGAGGCGGATGTCGTCGAGGTAGTGACGACGGACACCGAGACGAGCATGTGACACCACTGCCACCCTGTCTATCTTAGGGTAACGCGAGTCGAGGCGGACGTCGTCGCGGTAGCGACGACGGACGCCGAGACGAGCACGTGACACCACTGCCACCCTGTCTATCTTAGGGTAACGCGAGTCGAGGCGGATGTCGTCGCGGTAGCGACGACGGACGCCGAGACGAGCACATGACACCACTGCCACCCTGTCTATCTTAGGGTTACGCGAGTCGAGGCTGACGTCGTCGCGGTAGCGACGACGGACGCCGAGACGAGCACGTGACACCACTGCCTCCCTGTCTTAGCGTAACGCGAGTCGAGGCTGACGTCGTCGCGGTAGCGACGACGGACGCCGAGACGAGCACGTGACACCACTGCCACCCTGTCTATCTTAGGGTTACGCGAGTCGAGGCGGACGTCGTCGCGGTAGCGACGACGGACGCCGAGACGAGGACGTGACACTACTGCCACCCTGTCTATCTTAGGGTTACGCGAGTCGAGGCGGACGTCGTCGCGGTAGCGACGACGGACGCCGAGACGAGCACGTGACACCACTGCCACCCTGTCTATCTTAGTGTTACGCGAGTCGAGGCGGACGTCGTCGCGGTAGCGACGACGGATGCTGAGATGAGCACGTGACACCACTGCCTCCCTGTCTTAGCGTAACGCGAGTCGAGGCTGACATCGTCGCGGTAGCGACGACGGACGCCGAGACGAGCACGTGACACCACTGCCACCCTGTCTATCTTAGGGTTACGCGAGTCGAGGCGGACGTCGTCGCGGTAGTGACGACGGACGCCGAGACGAGCACGTGACACTACTTCCACCCTGTCTATCTTAGGGTTACGCGAGTCGAGGCGGACGTCGTCGCGGTAGCAACGCCGGACGCCGAGACGAGCACGTGACACCAATGCCTCCCTGTCTTAGCGTAACGCGAGTCGAGGCGGATGTCGTCGAGGTAGTGACGACGGACACCGAGCCGAGCATGTGACACCACTGCCACCCTGTCTATCTTAGGGTAACGCGAGTCGAGGCGGACGTCGTCGCGGTAGCGACGACGGACGCCGAGACGAGCACGTGACACCACTGCCACCCTGTCTATCTTAGGGTAACGCGAGTCGAGGCGGATGTCGTCGCGGTAGCGACGACGGACGCCGAGACGAGCACATGACACCACTGCCACCCTGTCTATCTTAGGGTTACGCGAGTCGAGGCTGACGTCGTCGCGGTAGCGACGACGGACGCCGAGACGAGCACGTGACACCACTGCCTCCCTGTCTTAGCGTAACGCGAGTCGAGGCTGACGTCGTCGCGGTAGCAACGACGGACGCCGAGACGAGCACGTGACACCACTGCCACCCTGTCTATCTTAGGGTTACGCGAGTCGAGGCGGACGTCGTCGCGGTAGCGACGACGGACGCCGAGACGAGGACGTGACACTACTGCCACCCTGTCTATCTTAGGGTTACGCGAGTCGAGGCGGACGTCGTCGCGGTAGCGACGACGGACGCCGAGACGAGCACGTGACACCACTGCCACCCTGTCTATCTTAGGGTTACGCGAGTCGAGGCGGACGTCGTCGCGGTAGCGACGACGGATGCTGAGATGAGCACGTGACACCACTGCCTCCCTGTCTTAGCGTAACGCGAGTCGAGGCGGATGTCGTCGCGGTAGCGACGACGGACGCCGAGACAAGCACATGACACCACTGCCACCCTGTCTATCTTAGGGTTACGCGAGTCGAGGCGGACGTCGTCGTGGTAGCGACGACGGACGCCGAGACGAGCACGTGACACTACTGCCATCCTGTCTATCTTAGGGTTACGCGAGTCGAGGCGGACGTCGTCGCGGTAGCGACGACGGTTGCCGAGACGAGCACGTGACACCACTGCCACCCTGTCTTAGCGTAACGCGAGTCGAGGCGGACATCGTCGCGGTAGCGACGACGGACGCCGAGATGAGCACGTGACACCACTGCCACCCTGTCTTAGCGTAACGCGAGTCGAGGCGGACGTCGTCGCGGTAGCGACGACGGACGCCGAGACGAGCACGTGACACCACTGCCACCCTGTCTATCTTAGGGTTACGCGAGTCGAGGCGGACATCGTCGCGGTAGCGACGACGGACGCCGAGACGAGCACGTGACACTACGGCCACCCTGTCTATCTTAGGGTTACGCGAGTCGAGGCGGACGTCGTCGTGGTAGCGACGACGGACGCCGAGACGAGCACGTGACACCACTGCCACCCTGTCTTACCGAAATGCGAGTCGAGGCGGACGTCGTCGCGGTAGCGATGACGGACGCCGAGACGAGCACGTGACACCACTGCCACCCTGTCTTAGCGTAACGCGAGTCGAGGCGGACGTCGTCGCGGTAGCGACGACGGACGCCGAGACGAGCACGTGACACCACTGCCACCCTGTCTATCTTAGGGTAACGCAAGTCGAGGCGGATGTCGTCGCGGTAGCGACGACGGACGCCGAGACGAGCACATGACACCACTGCCACCCTATCTATCTTAGGGTTACGCGAGTCGAGGCGGACGTCGTCGCGGTAGCGACGACGGACGCCGAGACGAGCACGTGACACTACTGCCACCCTGTCTATCTTAGGGTTACGCGAGTCGAGGCGGACGTCGTCGCGGTAGCGACGACGGACGCCGAGACGAGCACGTGACACCACTGCCACCCTGTCTATCTTAGGGTTACGCGAGTCGAGGCGGACGTCGTCGCGGTAGCGACGACGGACGCCGTGACGAGCACGTGACTCTACTGCCTCCCTGTCTTAGCGTAACGCGAGTCGAGGCGGATGTCGTCGCGGTAGTGACGACGGACGTCGAGACGAGCATGTGACACCACTGCCACCCTGTCTATCTTAGGGTAACGCGAGTCGAGGCGGACGTCGTCGCGGTAGCGACGACGGACGCCGAGACGAGCACGTGACACCACTGCCACCCTGTCTATCTTAGGGTAACGCGAGTCGAGGCGGATGTCGTCGCGGTAGCGACGACGGACACCGAGACGAGCACGTGACACCACTGCCACCCTGTCTATCTTACGGTAACGCGAGTCGAGGCAGACGTCGTCGCGGTAGCGACGACGGACGCTGAGACGAGCACGTGACACCACTGCCTCCCTGTCTTACCGTAACGCGAGTCGAGGCGGACGTCATCGCGGTAGCGACGACGGACGCCGAGATGAGCACGTGACACCACTGCCACCCTGTCTTGGCGTAACGCGAGTCGAGGCGGACATCGTCGCGGTAGCGACGACGGACGCCGAGACGAGCACGTGACACCACTGCCACCCTGTCTTAGCGTATCGCGAGTCGAGGCAGACGTCGTCGCGGTAGCGACGACGGACGCCGAGACGAGCACGTGACATCACTGCCTCCCTGTCTTAGCATAACGCGAGTCGAGGCGGACGTCGTCGCGGTAGCGACGACGGACGCCGAGACGAGCACGTGACACCACTGCCACCCTGTCTATCTTAGGGCAACGCGAGTCGAGGCGGACGTCGTCGCGGTAGCGGCGACGGACGCCGAGACGAGCACGTGACACCACTGCCTCCCTGTCTTACCGTAACGCGAGTCGAGGCGGACGTCATCGCGGTAGCGACGACGGACGCCGAGACGAGCACGTGACACCACTGCGACCCTGTCTTAGCGAAACGCGAGTCGAGGCGGTCGTCGTCGCAGTAGCAACGACGGACGCCGAGACGAGCCCGTGACACCACTGCCACCCTGTCTTAGCGTAACGCGAGTCAAGGCGGACGTCGTCGCGGTAGCGACGACGGACGCCGAGACGAGCACATGACACCACTGCCACCCTGTCTTACCGAAATGCGAGTCGAGGCAGACGTCGTCGCGGTAGCGATGACGGACGCCGAGACGAGCACGTCACACCAATGCCACCCTGTCTATCTTAGGGTTACGCGAGTCGAGGCGGACGTCGTCGCGGTAGCGACGACGGACGCCGAGACGAGCACGTGACACTACTGCCACCCTGTCTATCTTAGGGTTACGCGAGTCGAGGCGGACGTCGTCGCGGTAGCAACGCCGGACGCCGAGACGAGCACGTGACACCACTGCCTCCCTGTCTTAGCGTAACGCGAGTCGAGGCGGATGTCGTCGAGGTAGTGACGACGGACACCGAGACGAGCATGTGACACCACTGCCACCCTGTCTATCTTAGGGTAACGCGAGTCGAGGCGGACGTCGTCGCGGTAGCGACGACGGACGCCGAGACGAGCACGTGACACCACTGCCACCCTGTCTATCTTAGGGTAACGCGAGTCGAGGCGGATGTCGTCGCGGTAGCGACGACGGACGCCGAGACGAGCACATGACACCACTGCCACCCTATCTATCTTAGGGTTACGCGAGTCGAGGCTGACGTCGTCGCGGTAGCGACGACGGACGCCGAGACGAGCACGTGACACCACTGCCTCCCTGTCTTAGCGTAACGCGAGTCGAGGCTGACGTCGTCGCGGTAGCGACGACGGACGCCGAGACGAGCACGTGACACCACTGCCACCCTGTCTATCTTAGGGTTACGCGAGTCGAGGCGGACGTCGTCGCGGTAGCGACGACGGACGCCGAGACGAGGACGTGACACTACTGCCACCCTGTCTATCTTAGGGTTACGCGAGTCGAGGCGGACGTCGTCGCGGTAGCGATGACGGACGCCGAGACGAGCACGTGACACCACTGCCACCCTGTCTATCTTAGGGTTACGTGAGTCGAGGCGGACGTCGTCGCGGTAGCGACGACGGACGCTGAGATGAGCACGTGACACCACTGCCTCCCTGTCTTAGCGTAACGCGAGTCGAGGCGGATGTCGTCGCGGTAGCGACGACGGACGCCGAGACGAGCACATGACACCACTGCCACCCTGTCTATCTTAGGGTTACGCGAGTCGAGGCGGACGTCGTCGCGGTAGCGACGACGGACGCCGAGACGAGCACGTGACACTACTGCCATCCTGTCTATCTTAGGGTTACGCGAGTCGAGGCGGACGTCGTCGCGGTAGCGACGACGGTTACCGAGACGAGCACGTGACACCACTGCCACCCTGTCTTAGCGTAACGCGAGTCGAGGCGGACATCGTCGCGGTAGCGACGACGGACGCCGAGATGAGCACGTGACACCACTGCCACCCTGTCTTAGCGTAACGCAAGTCGAGGCGGACGTCGTCGCGGTAGCGACGACGGACGCCGAGACGAGCACGTGACACCACTGCCACCCTGTCTATCTTAGGGTTACGCGAGTCGAGGCGGACATCGTCGCGGTAGCGACGACGGACGCCGAGACGAGCACGTGACACTACTGCCACCCTGTCTATCTTAGGGTTACGCGAGTCGAGGCGGACGTCGTCGTGGTAGCGACGACGGACGCCGAGACGAGCACGTGACACCACTGCCACCCTGTCTTACCGAAATGCGAGTCGAGGCGGACGTCGTCGCGGTAGCGATGACGGACGCCGAGACGAGCACGTGACACCACTGCCACCCTGTCTTAGCGTAACGCGAGTCGAGGCGGACGTCGTCGCGGTAGCGACGACGGACGCCGAGACGAGCACGTGACACCACTGCCACCCTGTCTATCTTAGGGTAACGCAAGTCGAGGCGGATGTCGTCGCAGTAGCGACGACAGACGCCGAGACGAGCACATGACACCACTGCCACCCTATCTATCTTAGGGTTACGCGAGTCGAGGCGGACGTCGTCGCGGTAGTGACGACGGACGCCGAGACGAGCACGTGACACTACTGCCACCCCGTCTATCTTAGGGTTACGCGGGTCGAGGCGGACGTCGTCGCGGTAGCGACGACGGACGCCGAGACGAGCACGTGACACCACTGCCACCCTGTCTATCTTAGGGTTACGCGAGTCGAGGCGGACGTCGTCGCGGTAGCGACGACGGACGCCGTGACGAGCACGTGACTCTACTGCCTCCCTGTCTTAGCGTAACGCGAGTCGAGGCGGATGTCGTCGCGGTAGTGACGACGGACGTCGAGACGAGCACGTGACACCACTGCCACCCTGTCTATCTTAGGGTAACGCGAGTCGAGGCGGACGTCGTCGCGGTAGCGACGACGGACGCCGAGACGAGCACGTGATACCACTGCCACCCTGTCTATCTTAGGGTAACGCGAGTCGAGGCGGATGTCGTCGCGGTAGCGACGACGGACACCGAGACGAGCACGTGACACCACTGCCACCCTGTCTATCTTACGGTAACGCGAGTCGAGGCAGACGTCGTCGCGGTAAGGACGACGGACGCTGAGACGAGCACGTGACACCACTGCCTCCCTGTCTTACCGTAACGCGAGTCGAGGCGGACGTCATCGCGGTAGCGACGACGGACGCCGAGAGGAGCACGTGACACCACTGCCACCCTGTCTTAGCGTAACGCGAGTCGAGGCGGACGTCGTCGCGGTAGCGACGACGGACGCCGAGACGAGCACGTGACACCACTGCCACCCTGTCTTAGCGTATCGCGAGTCGAGGCAGACGTTGTCGCGGTAGCGACGACGGACGCCGAGACGAGCACGTGACATCACTGCCTCCCTGTCTTAGCATAACGCGAGTCGAGGCGGACGTCGTCGCGGTAGCGACGACGGACGCCGAGACGAGCACGTGACACCACTGCCACCCTGTCTATCTTAGGGCAACGCGAGTCGAGGCGGACGTCGTCGCGGTAGCAGCGACGGACGCCGAGACGAGCACGTGACACCACTGCCTCCCTGTCTTACCGTAACGCGAGTCGAGGCGGACGTCATCGCGGTAGCGACGACGGACGCCGAGACGAGCACGTGACACCACTGCGACCCTGTCTTAGCGAAACGCGAGTCGAGGCGGTCGTCGTCGCGGTAGCGACGACGGACGCCGAGACGAGCACGTGACACCACTGCCACCCTGTCTTACCGAAATGCGAGTCGAGGCAGACGTCGTCGCGGTAGCGATGACGGACGCCGAGACGAGCACGTCACACCACTGCCACCCTGTCTTAGCGTAACGCGAGTCGAGACGGACGTCGTCGCGGTAGCGACGACGGACGCCGAGACGAGCACGTGACACCACTGCCACCCTGTCTATCTTAGGGTTACGCGAGTCGAGGCGGACGTCGTCGCGGTAGCGACGACGGACGCCGAGACGAGCACGTGACACTACTACCACCCTGTCTATCTTAGGGTTACGTGAGTCGAGGCGGACGTCGTCGCGGTAGCGACAACGGACGCCGAGACGAGCACGTGACACCACTGCCACCCTGTCTATCTTAGGGTAACGCGAGTCGAGGCGGACGTCGTCGCGGTAGCGACGACGGACGCCGAGACGAGCCCGTGACACCACTGCCACCCTGTCTTAGCGTAACGCGAGTCGAGGTGGACGTCGTCGCGGTAGCGACGATGGACGCTGAGACGATGGACGTCGTCGCGGTAGCCTCGACTCACTCTAAGCTAAGACAGGGTGGCAGTGGTGTCACGTGCTCGTCTCGGCGTCCGTCGTCGCTACCGCGATGACGTCCGCCTCGACTCGCGTTACATAACACAAGGTGGCGGTGGTGTCATGTGCTCGTCTCGGCGTCCGTCATCGCTACCGCGATGACGTCCGCCTCGACTCGCGGTACGCTAAGAAAGGGTGGCAGTGGTGTCACGAGCTCGTCTCGGCGTCTGTCGTTGCTACCGCGACAACGTCCGCCTCGACTCGCGCTATGCTAAGACAGGGTGGCAGTGGTGTCACGCTCTCGTCTCGGCGTCAGTCGTCGCTACCGCGACGACGTCCGCCTCGACTCGCTCTAAGCTAAGACAGGGTGGCAGTGGTGTCACGTGCTCGTCTCGGTGTCCGTCGCCGCTACCGCGACGACGTCCGCCTCAACTCGCGTTACGCTAAGACAGGATGGCAGTGTTGTCAGGTGTTCGTCTCGGCGTCCGTCGTTGCTACCGCAACGATGTCCGCCTCGACTCGCGTTACGCTAAGACAGGGTGGCAGTGGTGTCACGTGCTCGTCTCGGCGTCCGTCGTCGCTACCGCGACGACATCCGCGTTGACTTGCGTTACGCCAAGACAGGGTGGCTGTAGTATCACGCGCTCGTCTCGACGTCCGTCGTCGCTACCGCGACGACGTCCGCCTCGACTCGCGCTACGCTAATACAGGGTGGCAGTGGGGTCACGTGCTCGTCTCGGCGTCCATCGTCGCTACCGCGACGACGTCCGCCTCGACTCGCATTACGCTAAGACAGGGTGGCAGTGGTGTCACATGCTCGTCTCGGCGTCCATCGTGGCTACCGCGACGACGTTCGCCTCGACTCGCGTTACGCTAAGACAGGGTGGCAGTGGTGTCACGTGCTCGTCTCGGCGTCCGTCATCGCTACCGCGATGACGTCCGCCTCGACTCGCGTTACGCTAAGACAGGGTGGCAGTGGTGTCACGTGCTCGTCTCGGCGTCCGTCGTCTCTACCGTGACGATGTCCGCCTCGACTGGCGTTACGCTAAGAAAGGATGGCAGTGTTGTCACGTGCTCGTCTCGGCGTCCGTCGTCGCTACCGTGACGACGTTCGCCTCGACTCGCGTTATGCTAAGACAGGGTGGCAGTGGTGCCACGTGCTCGTCTCGGCGTCCGTCGTCTCTACCGCGACGACGTCCGCCTCGACTCGTGTTACGCTAAGACTGGGTGGCAATTCTGTCAAGTGCTCGTCTCGGCGTCCTTCGTCGCTACCGCGACGACGCCCGCCTCAACTCGAGTTACACTAAGACAGGGTGGCAGTGGTGTCACGTGCTCGTCTCGGCGCCCGTCGTCGCTACCGCGATGACGTCCGCCTTGACTCGCGTTACGCTAAGACAGGTTGGCAGTGGTGTCACGTGCTCGTTTGGGCGTCCATCGTTGCTACCGCGACTACGTCCGCCTCGACTCGCGTTACGCTAAGACAGGGTGGCAGTGGTGGCACGTGCTCGTCTCGGCGTCCGTCGTCGCTACCGCGACGACGTCCGCCTCGACTCGCGTTGCGCTAAGACAGGGTGGCAGTGGTGCCACGTGCTCGTCTCGGCGTCCGTCGTCGCCACCGCGACGACGTCCGCCTCAATTCGCGTTACGCCAAGATAGGGTGGCTGTGGTGTCACGTGCTCGTCTCGGCATCCGTCGTCGCTACCGCGACGACGTCCGCCTCGACTCGCGCTATGCTAAGACAGGGTGGCAGTGGTGTCACGTGCTCGTCTCGGCGTCCATCGTCGCTACCGCGACGACATCCGCCTCGACTCGCGCTACGCTAAGACAGGGTGGCAGTGGTGTCACGTGCTCGTCTCGGCGTCCGTCGTCGCTACCGCGACGACGTCCGCCTCGACTCATGTTACGCTAAGACAGGGTGGCAGTGGTGTCACGTGCTCGTCTCGGCGTCTGTTGTCGCTACCGCGACGACGTCCGCCTCGACTCGCGCTACGCTAAGACAGGGTGGCAGTGGTGTCACGTGCTCGTCTCGGCATCCGTCGTCGCTACCGCGTCGACGTCCGCCTCCACTCGTGTTATGCTAAGATAGGGTGGCAGTGGTGTCATGTGCTCGTCTCGGCGTCCGTCGTCGCTACCGCGACGACGTCCGCCTCGACTCGCGTTACGCTAAGACAAGATGGTAGTGGTGTCATGTGTTCGTCTCGGCGTCTGTCGTCGCTACCGTGACGACATCGTCCTCGACTCGCGTTACGCTAAGACAGGGTGGCAGTGGTGTCACGTGCTCGTCTCGGCGTCCGTCGTCGCTACCGCGACGACATCCGCCTCGACTCACGCTACGCTAAGACAGGGTGGCTGTGGTGTCACGTGCTCGTCTCGGCATCCGTCGTCGCTACCGCGACGACGTCCGCCTCGACTCGCGCTATGCTAAGACAGGGTGGCAGTGGTGTCACGTGCTCGTCTCGGCGTCCATCGTCGCTACCGCGACGACGTCCGCCTCGACTCGCGCTACGCTAAGACAGGGTGGCAGTGGTGTCACGTGCTCGTCTCGGCGTCCGTCGTCGCTACCGCGACGACGTCCGCCTCGACTCATGTTACGCTAAGACAGGGTGGCAGTGGTGTCACGTGCTCGTCTCGGCGTCTGTTGTCGCTACCGCGACGACGTCCGCCTCGACTCGCGTTACGCTAAGACAGAGTGGCAGTGGTGCCACATGCTCGTCTCGGCGTCCGTCGTCTCTACCGCGACGACGTCCGCCTCGACTCGTGTTACGCTAAGACTGGGTGGCAATTCTGTCACGTGCTCGTCTCGGCGTCCTTCGTCGCTACCGCGACGACGCCCGCCTCAACTCGAGTTACACTAAGACAGGGTGGCAGTGGTGTCACGTGCTCGTCTCGGCGCCCGTCGTCGCTACCGCGATGACGTCCGCCTTGACTCGCGTTACGCTAAGACAGGTTGGCAGTGGTGTCACGTGCTCGTTTGGGCGTCCATCGTTGCTACCGCGACTACGTCCGCCTCGACTCGCGTTACGCTAAGACAGGGTGGCAGTGGTGGCACGTGCTCGTCTCGGCGTCCGTCGTCGCTACCGCGACGACGTCCGCCTCGACTCGCGTTGCGCTAAGACAGGGTGGCAGTGGTGCCACGTGCTCGTCTCGGCGTCCGTCGTCGCTACCGCGACGACGTCCGCCTCAATTCGCGTTACGCTAAGACAGGGTGGCTGTGGTGTCACGTGCTCGTCTCGGCATCCGTCATCGCTACCGCGACGACGTCCGCCTCGACTCGCGCTATGCTAAGACAGGGTGGCAGTGGTGTCACGTGCTCGTCTCGGCGTCCATCGTCGCTACCGCGACGACGTCCGCCTCGACTCGCGCTACGCTAAGACAGGGTGGCAGTGGTGTCACGTGCTCGTCTCGGCGTCCGTCGTCGCTACCGCGACGACGTCCGCCTCGACTCATGTTACGCTAAGACAGGGTGGCAGTGGTGTCACGTGCTCGTCTCGGCGTCTGTTGTCGCTACCGCGACGACGTCCGCCTCGACTCGCGCTACGCTAAGACAGGGTGGCAGTGGTGTCACGTGCTCGTCTCGGCATCCGTCGTCGCTACCGCGTCGACGTCCGCCTCCACTCGTGTTATGCTAAGATAGGGTGGCAGTGGTGTCATGTGCTCGTCTCGGCGTCCGTCGTCGCTACCGCGACGACGTCCGCCTCGACTCGCGTTACGCTAAGACAAGATGGTAGTGGTGTCATGTGTTCGTCTCGGCGTCTATCGTCGCTACCGTGACGACATCCTCCTCGACTCGCGTTACGCTAAGACAGGGTGGCAGTGGTGTCACGTGCTCGTCTCGGCGTCCGTCGTCGCTACCGCGACGACATCCGCCTCGACTCACGCTACGCTAAGACAGGGTGGCTGTGGTGTCACGTGCTCGTCTCGGCATCCGTCGTCGCTACCGCGACGACGTCCGCCTCGACTCGCGCTATGCTAAGACAGGGTGGCAGTGGTGTCACGTGCTCGTCTCGGCGTCCATCGTCGCTACCGCGACGACGTCCGCCTCGACTCGCGCTACGCTAAGACAGGGTGGCTGCTCGTCTCGGCGTCCGTCGTCGCGGTAGCGACGACGGACGCCGAGACGAGCAGCCACCCTGTCTTAGCGTAGCGCGAGTCGAGGCGGACGTCGTCGCGGTAGCGACGATGGACGCCGAGACGAGCACGTGACACCACTGCCACCCTGTCTTAGCATAGCGCGAGTCGAGGCGGACGTCGTCGCGGTAGCGACGACGGATGCCGAGACGAGCACGTGACACCACAGCCACCCTGTCTTAGCGTAGCGTGAGTCGAGGCGGATGTCGTCGCGGTAGCGACGACGGACGCCGAGACGAGCACGTGACACCACTGCCACCCTGTCTTAGCGTAACGCGAGTCGAGGAGGATGTCGTCACGGTAGCGACGATAGACGCCGAGACGAACACATGACACCACTACCATCTTGTCTTAGCGTAACGCGAGTCGAGGCGGACGTCGTCGCGGTAGCGACGACGGACGCCGAGACGAGCACATGACACCACTGCCACCCTATCTTAGCATAACACGAGTGGAGGCGGACGTCGACGCGGTAGCGACGACGGATGCCGAGACGAGCACGTGACACCACTGCCACCCTGTCTTAGCGTAGCGCGAGTCGAGGCGGACGTCGTCGCGGTAGCGACAACAGACGCCGAGACGAGCACGTGACACCACTGCCACCCTGTCTTAGCGTAACATGAGTCGAGGCGGACGTCGTCGCGGTAGCGACGACGGACGCCGAGACGAGCACGTGACACCACTGCCACCCTGTCTTAGCGTAGCGCGAGTCGAGGCGGACGTCGTCGCGGTAGCGACGATGGACGCCGAGACGAGCACGTGACACCACTGCCACCCTGTCTTAGCATAGCGCGAGTCGAGGCGGACGTCGTCGCGGTAGCGATGACGGATGCCGAGACGAGCACGTGACACCACAGCCACCCTGTCTTAGCGTAACGCGAATTGAGGCGGACGTCGTCGCGGTAGCGACGACGGACGCCGAGACGAGCACGTGGCACCACTGCCACCCTGTCTTAGCGCAACGCGAGTCGAGGCGGACGTCGTCGCGGTAGCGACGACGGACGCCGAGACGAGCACGTGCCACCACTGCCACCCTGTCTTAGCGTAACGCGAGTCGAGGCGGACGTAGTCGCGGTAGCAACGATGGACGCCCAAACGAGCACGTGACACCACTGCCAACCTGTCTTAGCGTAACGCGAGTCAAGGCGGACGTCATCGCGGTAGCGACGACGGGCGCCGAGACGAGCACGTGACACCACTGCCACCCTGTCTTAGTGTAACTCGAGTTGAGGCGGGCGTCGTCGCGGTAGCGACGAAGGACGCCGAGACGAGCACGTGACAGAATTGCCACCCAGTCTTAGCGTAACACGAGTCGAGGCGGACGTCGTCGCGGTAGAGACGACGGACGCCGAGACGAGCATGTGGCACCACTGCCACTCTGTCTTAGCGTAACGCGAGTCGAGGCGGACGTCGTCGCGGTAGCGACAACAGACGCCGAGACGAGCACGTGACACCACTGCCACCCTGTCTTAGCGTAACATGAGTCGAGGCGGACGTCGTCGCGGTAGCGACGACGGACGCCGAGACGAGCACGTGACACCACTGCCACCCTGTCTTAGCGTAGCGCGAGTCGAGGCGGACGTCGTCGCGGTAGCGACGATGGACGCCGAGACGAGCACGTGACACCACTGCCACCCTGTCTTAGCATAGCGCGAGTCGAGGCGGACGTCGTCGCGGTAGCGACGACGGATGCCGAGACGAGCACGTGACACCACAGCCACCCTGTCTTAGCGTAGCGTGAGTCGAGGCGGATGTCGTCGCGGTAGCGACGACGGACGCCGAGACGAGCACGTGACACCACTGCCACCCTGTCTTAGCGTAACGCGAGTCGAGGACGATGTCGTCACGGTAGCGACGACAGACGCCGAGACGAACACATGACACCACTACCATCTTGTCTTAGCGTAACGCGAGTCGAGGCGGACGTCGTCGCGGTAGCGACGACGGACGCCGAGACGAGCACATGACACCACTGCCACCCTATCTTAGCATAACACGAGTGGAGGCGGACGTCGACGCGGTAGCGACGACGGATGCCGAGACGAGCACGTGACACCACTGCCACCCTGTCTTAGCGTAGCGCGAGTCGAGGCGGACGTCGTCGCGGTAGCGACAACAGACGCCGAGACGAGCACGTGACACCACTGCCACCCTGTCTTAGCGTAACATGAGTCGAGGCGGACGTCGTCGCGGTAGCGACGACGGACGCCGAGACGAGCACGTGACACCACTGCCACCCTGTCTTAGCGTAGCGCGAGTCGAGGCGGATGTCGTCGCGGTAGCGACGATGGACGCCGAGACGAGCACGTGACACCACTGCCACCCTGTCTTAGCATAGCGCGAGTCGAGGCGGACGTCGTCGCGGTAGCGACGACGGATGCCGAGACGAGCACGTGACACCACAGCCACCCTATCTTGGCGTAACGCGAATTGAGGCGGACGTCGTCGCGGTGGCGACGACGGACGCCGAGACGAGCACGTGGCACCACTGCCACCCTGTCTTAGCGCAACGCGAGTCGAGGCGGACGTCGTCGCGGTAGCGACGACGGACGCCGAGACGAGCACGTGCCACCACTGCCACCCTGTCTTAGCGTAACGCGAGTCGAGGCGGACGTAGTCGCGGTAGCAACGATGGACGCCCAAACGAGCACGTGACACCACTGCCAACCTGTCTTAGCGTAACGCGAGTCAAGGCGGACGTCATCGCGGTAGCGACGACGGGCGCCGAGACGAGCACGTGACACCACTGCCACCCTGTCTTAGTGTAACTCGAGTTGAGGCGGGCGTCGTCGCGGTAGCGACGAAGGACGCCGAGACGAGCACTTGACAGAATTGCCACCCAGTCTTAGCGTAACACGAGTCGAGGCGGACGTCGTCGCGGTAGAGACGACGGACGCCGAGACGAGCACGTGGCACCACTGCCACCCTGTCTTAGCATAACGCGAGTCGAGGCGAACGTCGTCACGGTAGCGACGACGGACGCCGAGACGAGCACGTGACAACACTGCCATCCTTTCTTAGCGTAACGCCAGTCGAGGCGGACATCGTCACGGTAGAGACGACGGACGCCGAGACGAGCACGTGACACCACTGCCACCCTGTCTTAGCGTAACGCGAGTCGAGGCGGACGTCATCGCGGTAGCGATGACGGACGCCGAGACGAGCACGTGACACCACTGCCACCCTGTCTTAGCGTAACGCGAGTCGAGGCGAACGTCGTCGCGGTAGCCACGATGGACGCCGAGACGAGCATGTGACACCACTGCCACCCTGTCTTAGCGTAATGCGAGTCGAGGCGGACGTCGTCGCGGTAGCGACGATGGACGCCGAGACGAGCACGTGACCCCACTGCCACCCTGTATTAGCGTAGCGCGAGTCGAGGCGGACGTCGTCGCGGTAGCGACGACGGACGTCGAGACGAGCGCGTGATACTACAGCCACCCTGTCTTGGCGTAACGCAAGTCAACGCGGATGTCGTCGCGGTAGCGACGACGGACGCCGAGACGAGCACGTGACACCACTGCCACCCTGTCTTAGCGTAACGCGAGTCGAGGCGGACATCGTTGCGGTAGCAACGACGGACGCCGAGACGAACACCTGACAACACTGCCATCCTGTCTTAGCGTAACGCGAGTTGAGGCGGACGTCGTCGCGGTAGCGGCGACGGACACCGAGACGAGCACGTGACACCACTGCCACCCTGTCTTAGCTTAGAGCGAGTCGAGGCGGACGTCGTCGCGGTAGCGACGACTGACGCCGAGACGAGAGCGTGACACCACTGCCACCCTGTCTTAGCATAGCGCGAGTCGAGGCGGACGTTGTCGCGGTAGCAACGACAGACGCCGAGACGAGCTCGTGACACCACTGCCACCCTTTCTTAGCGTACCGCGAGTCGAGGCGGACGTCATCGCGGTAGCGATGACGGACGCCGAGACGAGCACATGACACCACCGCCACCTTGTGTTATGTAACGCGAGTCGAGGCGGACGTCATCGCGGTAGCGACGACGGACGCCGAGACGAGCACGTGACACCACTGCCACCCTGTCTTAGCTTAGAGTGAGACTCATGTTACGCTAAGACAGGGTGGCAGTGGTGTCACGTGCTCGTCTCGGCGTCTGTTGTCGCTACCGCGACGACGTCCGCCTCGACTCGCGTTACGCTAAGACAGAGTGGCAGTGGTGTCACGTGCTCGTCTCGGCGTCCATCGTCGCTACCGCGACGACGTCCGCCTCGACTCGCGTTACGCTAAGACAGAGTGGCAGTGGTGTCACGTGCTCGTCTCGGCGTCCATCGTCGCTACCGCGACGACGTCCGCCTCGACTCGCATTACGCTAAGACAGGGTGGCAGTCGTGTCACATGCTCGTCTCGGCGTCCATCGTGGCTACCGCGACGACGTTCGCCTCGACTCGCGTTACGCTAAGATAGGGTGGCAGTGGTGTCACGTGCTCATCTCGGCGTCCGTCATCGCTACCGCGACGACGTCCGCCTCGACTCGCGTTACGCTAAGACAGGGTGGCAGTGGTGTCACGTGCTCGTCTCGGCGTCCGTCGTCTCTACCGCGACGATGTCCGCCTCGACTGGCGTTACGCTAAGAAAGGATGGCAGTGTTGTCACGTGCTCGTCTCGGCGTCCTTCGTCGCTACCGTGATGACGTTCGCCTCGACTCGCATTACGCTAAGATAGGGTGGCAGTGGTGCCACGTGCTCGTCTCGGCGTCCGTCGTCTCTACCGCGACGACGTCCGCCTCGACTCGCGTTACGCTAAGACAAGATGGTAGTGGTGTCATGTGTTCATCTCGGCGTCTGTCGTCGCTACCGTGACGACGTCCGCCTCGACTCGCGTTACGCTAAGACAGGGTGGCAGTGGTGTGACGTGCTCGTCTCGGTGTCCGTCGTCGCTACCGCGACGACGTCCGCCTCGACTCGCGTTACGCTAAGACATGGTGGCAGTGGTGTCACGTGCTCGTCTCGGCGTCCGTCGTCGCTACCGCGACGACGTCCGCCTCGACTCGCGTTATGCTAAGACAAAGTGGCAGTGGTGTCACGTGCTCGTCTCGGCGTCCGTCGTCGCTACCGCGACGACGGACGCCTCGACTCCCGCTACGCTAAGACAGGGTGGCAGTGGTGTCACGTGCTTGCCTCGGCGTCCATCGTCGCTACCGCGACGACGTCCGCCTCGACTCGCGTTACGCGAAGACAGGATGGTAGTGGTGTCATGTGTTTGTCTCGGCGTCTGTCGTCGCTACCGCGATGACGTCCGCCTCGACTTGCGTTACGCTAAGACAGGGTGGCAGTGGTGTCACGTGCTCGTCTCGGCGTCCGTCGTCGCTACCGCGACGACGTCCGCCTCGACTCGCATTACGCTAAGATAGGGTGGCAGTGGTGTCACATGCTCGTCTCGGCGTTCGTCGTCGCTACCGCGACGACGTCCGCCTCGACTCGCGTTACACTAAGATAGGGTGGCAGTGTTGTCCCGTGCTCGTCTCGGCGTTCGTCGTCGCTACCGCCACGACGTCCGCCTCGACTCGCGTTACCTTACGCTAGGACAGGGTGGCAGTGTTGTCACGTGCTCGTCTCGGCGTCCGTCGTCGCTACCGCGACGACGTCCGCCTCGACTCGCTCTAAGCTAAGACAGGGTGGCAGTGGTGTCACGTGCTCGTCTCGGCGTCCATCGTCGCTACCGCGATGACGTCCGCCTCGACTCGCGTTACGTAACACAGGGTGGCAGTGGTGTCATGTGCTCGCCTCGGCGTCCGTCGTTGCTACCGCGACGACGTCCGCCTCGACTCGCGCTATGCTAAGACAGGGTGGCAGTGGTGTCACGTGCTCGTCTCGGCGTCCGTCGTCGCTACCGCGACGACGTCCGCCTCGACTCGCGTTACGCTAAGACATGGTGGCAGTGGTGTCACGTGCTCATCTCGGCGTCCGTCGTCGCTACCGCGACGACGTCCGCCTCGACTCGCATTACGCTAAGATAGGGTGGCAGTGTTGTCCCGTGCTCGTCTCGGCGTCCGTCGTCGCTACCGCGACGATGTCCGCCTCGACTCGCGTTACGCTAAGACAGAGTGGCAGTGGTGTCACGTGCTCGTCTCGGCGTCCGTCGTCGCGGTAGCGACGACGGACGCCTCGACTCGCGCTACGCTAAGACAGGGTGGCAGTGGTGTCACGTGCTCGTCTCGGCGTCCATCGTCGCTACCGTGACGACATCCGCCTCGACTCGCATTACGCTAAGACAGGGTGGCAGTGGTGTCACATGCTCGTCTCGGCGTCCATCGTGGCTACCGCGACGACGTTCGCCTCGACTCGCGTTACGCTAAGACAGGGTGGCAGTGGTGTCACGTGCTCATCTCGGCGTCCGTCATCGCTACCGCGACGATGTCCGCCTCGACTCGCGTTACGCTAAGACAGTGTGGCAGTGGTGTCACGTGCTCGTCTCGGCGTCCGTCGTCTCTACCGCGACGATGTCCGCCTCGACTGGCGTTACGCTAAGAAAGGATGGCAGTGTTGTCACGTGCTCGTCTCGGCGTCCTTCGTCGCTACCGTGATGACGTTTGCCTCGACTCGCGTTACGCTAAGATAGGGTGGCAGTGGTGCCACGTGCTCGTCTCGGCGTCCGTCGTCTCTACCGCGACGACGTCCGCCTCGACTCGTGTTACGCTAAGACTGGGTGGCAATTCTGTCACGTGCTCGTCTCGGCGTCCTTCGTCGCTACCTCGACGACGCCCGCCTCAACTCGAGTTACACTAAGACAGGGTGGCAGTGGTGTCACGTGCTCGTCTCGGCGCCCGTCGTCGCTACCGCGATGACGTCCGCCTCGACTCGCGTTACGCTAAGACAGGTTGGCAGTGGTGTCATGTGTTCATCTCGGCGTCTGTCGTCGCTACCGTGACGACGTCCGCCTCGACTCGCGTTACGCTAAGACAGGGTGGCAGTGGTATGACGTGCTCGTCTCGGTGTCCGTCGTTGCTACCGCGACGACGTCCGCCTCGACTCGCGTTACGCTAAGACATGGTGGCAGTGGTGTCACGTGCTCGTCTCGGCGTCCGTCGTTGCTACCGCGACGACGTCCGCCTCGACTCGCATTACGCTAAGATTGGGTGGCAGTGTTGTCCCGTGCTCGTCTCGGCGTCCGTCGTCGCTACCGCGACGATGTCCGCCTCGACTCGCGTTATGCTAAGACAAAGTGGCAGTGGTGTCACGTGCTCGTCTCGGCGTACGTCGTCGCTACCGCGACGACGGACGCCTCGACTCCCGCTACGCTAAGACAGGGTGGCAGTGGTGTCACGTGCTCGCCTCGGCGTCCATCGTCGCTACCGCGACGACGTCCGCCTCGACTCGCGTTACGCGAAGACAGGATGGTAGTGGTGTCATGTGTTCGTCTCGGCGTCTGTCGTCGCTACCGCGATGACGTCCGCCTCGACTTGCGTTACGCTAAGACAGGGTGGCAGTGGTGTCACGTGCTCGTCTCGGCGTCCGTCGTCGCTACCGCGACGACGTCCGCCTCGACTCGCATTACGCTAACATAGGGTGGCAGTGGTGTCACATGCTCGTCTCGGCGTTCGTCGTCGCTACCGCGACGACGTCCGCCTCGACTCGCGTTACACTAAGATAGGGTGGCAGTGTTGTCCCGTGCTCGTCTCAGCGTTCGTCGTCGCTACCGCCACGACGTCCGCCTCGACTCGCGTTACCTTACGCTAGGACAGGGTGGCAGTGTTGTCACGTGCTCATCTCGGCGTCCGTCGTCGCTACCGCGACGACGTCCGCCTCGACTCGCTCTAAGCTAAGACAGGGTGGCAGTGGTGTCACGTGCTCGTCTCGGCGTCCATCGTCGCTACCGCGACGACGTCCGCCTCGACTCGCGTTACGTAACACAGGGTGGCAGTGGTGTCATGTGCTCGCCTCGGCGTCCGTCGTTGCTACCGTGACGACGTCCGCCTCGACTCGCGTTACGCTAAGACAGGGTGGCAGTGGTATGACGTGCTCGTCTCGGTGTCCGTTGTCGCTACCGCGACGACGTCCGCCTCGACTCGCGTTACGCTAAGACATGGTGGCAGTGGTGTCACGTGCTCGTCTCGGCGTCTGTCGTTGCTACCGCGACGACGTCCGCCTCGACTCGCATTACGCTAAGATAGGGTGGCAGTGTTGTCCCGTGCTCGTCTCGGCGTCCGTCGTCGCTACCGCGACGATGTCCGCCTCGACTCGCGTTATGCTAAGACAAAGTGGCAGTGGTGTCACGTGCTCGTCTCGGCGTCCGTCGTCGCTACCGCGACGACGGACGCCTCGACTCCCGCTACGCTAAGACAGGGTGGCAGTGGTGTCACGTGCTCGCCTCGGCGTCCATCGTCGCTACCGCGACGACGTCCGCCTCGACTCGCGTTACGCGAAGACAAGATGGTAGTGGTGTCATGTGTTCGTCTCGGCGTCTGTCGTCGCTACCGCGATGACGTCCGCCTCGACTTGCGTTACGCTAAGACAGGGTGGCAGTGGTGTCACGTGCTCGTCTCGGCGTCCGTCGTCGCTACCGCGACGACGTCCGCCTCGACTCGCATTACGCTAAGATAGGGTGGCAGTGGTGTCACATGCTCGTCTCGGCGTTCGTCGTCGCTACCGCGACGACGTCCGCCTCGACTCGCGTTACACTAAGATAGGGTGGCAGTGTTGTCCCGTGCTCGTCTCGGCGTTCGTCGTCGCTACCGCCACGACGTCCGCCTCGACTCGCGTTACCTTACGCTAGGACAGGGTGGCAGTGTTGTCACGTGCTCATCTCGGCGTCCGTCGTCGCTACCGCGACGACGTCCGCCTCGACTCGCTCTAAGCTAAGACAGGGTGGCAGTGGTGTCACGTGCTCGTCTCGGCGTCCATCGTCGCTACCGCGACGACGTCCGCCTCGACTCGCGTTACGTAACACAGGGTGGCAGTGGTGTCATGTGCTCGCCTCGGCGTCCGTCGTTGCTACCGCGACGACGTCCGCCTCGACTCGCGCTATGCTAAGACAGGGTGGCAGTGGTGTCACGTGCTCGTCTCGGCGTCCGTCGTCGCTACCGCGACGACATCCGCCTCGACTCGCGTTACGCTAAGACATGGTGGCAGTGGTGTCACGTGCTCATCTCGGCGTCCGTCGTCGCTACCGCGACGACGTCCGCCTCGACTCGCATTACGCTAAGATAGGGTGGCAGTGTTGTCCCGTGCTCGTCTCGGCGTCCGTCGTCGCTACCGCGACGATGTCCGCCTCGACTCGCGTTACGCTAAGACAGAGTGGCAGTGGTGTCACGTGCTCGTCTCGGCGTCCGTCGTCGCGGTAGCGACGACGGACGCCTCGACTCGCGCTACGCTAAGACAGGGTGGCAGTGGTGTCACGTGCTCGTCTCGGCGTCCATCGTCGCTACCGTGACGACATCCGCCTCGACTCGCATTACGCTAAGACAGGGTGGCAGTGGTGTCACATGCTCGTCTCGGCGTCCATCGTGGCTACCGCGACGACGTTCGCCTCGACTCGCGTTACGCTAAGACAGGGTGGCAGTGGTGTCACGTGCTCATCTCGGCGTCCGTCATCGCTACCGCGACGATGTCCGCCTCGACTCGCGTTACGCTAAGACAGTGTGGCAGTGGTGTCACGTGCTCGTCTCGGCGTCCGTCGTCTCTACCGCGACGATGTCCGCCTCGACTGGCGTTACGCTAAGAAAGGATGGCAGTGTTGTCACGTGCTCGTCTCGGCGTCCTTCGTCGCTACCGTGATGACGTTTGCCTCGACTCGCGTTACGCTAAGATAGGGTGGCAGTGGTGCCACGTGCTCGTCTCGGCGTCCGTCGTCTCTACCGCGACGACGTCCGCCTCGACTCGTGTTACGCTAAGACTGGGTGGCAATTCTGTCACGTGCTCGTCTCGGCGTCCTTCGTCGCTACCTCGACGACGCCCGCCTCAACTCGAGTTACACTAAGACAGGGTGGCAGTGGTGTCACGTGCTCGTCTCGGCGCCCGTCGTCGCTACCGCGATGACGTCCGCCTCGACTCGCGTTACGCTAAGACAGGTTGGCAGTGGTGTCATGTGTTCATCTCGGCGTCTGTCGTCGCTACCGTGACGACGTCCGCCTCGACTCGCGTTACGCTAAGACAGGGTGGCAGTGGTATGACGTGCTCGTCTCGGTGTCCGTCGTTGCTACCGCGACGACGTCCGCCTCGACTCGCGTTACGCTAAGACATGGTGGCAGTGGTGTCACGTGCTCGTCTCGGCGTCCGTCGTTGCTACCGCGACGACGTCCGCCTCGACTCGCATTACGCTAAGATTGGGTGGCAGTGTTGTCCCGTGCTCGTCTCGGCGTCCGTCGTCGCTACCGCGACGATGTCCGCCTCGACTCGCGTTATGCTAAGACAAAGTGGCAGTGGTGTCACGTGCTCGTCTCGGCGTACGTCGTCGCTACCGCGACGACGGACGCCTCGACTCCCGCTACGCTAAGACAGGGTGGCAGTGGTGTCACGTGCTCGCCTCGGCGTCCATCGTCGCTACCGCGACGACGTCCGCCTCGACTCGCGTTACGCGAAGACAGGATGGTAGTGGTGTCATGTGTTCGTCTCGGCGTCTGTCGTCGCTACCGCGATGACGTCCGCCTCGACTTGCGTTACGCTAAGACAGGGTGGCAGTGGTGTCACGTGCTCGTCTCGGCGTCCGTCGTCGCTACCGCGACGACGTCCGCCTCGACTCGCATTACGCTAACATAGGGTGGCAGTGGTGTCACATGCTCGTCTCGGCGTTCGTCGTCGCTACCGCGACGACGTCCGCCTCGACTCGCGTTACACTAAGATAGGGTGGCAGTGTTGTCCCGTGCTCGTCTCAGCGTTCGTCGTCGCTACCGCCACGACGTCCGCCTCGACTCGCGTTACCTTACGCTAGGACAGGGTGGCAGTGTTGTCACGTGCTCATCTCGGCGTCCGTCGTCGCTACCGCGACGACGTCCGCCTCGACTCGCTCTAAGCTAAGACAGGGTGGCAGTGGTGTCACGTGCTCGTCTCGGCGTCCATCGTCGCTACCGCGACGACGTCCGCCTCGACTCGCGTTACGTAACACAGGGTGGCAGTGGTGTCATGTGCTCGCCTCGGCGTCCGTCGTTGCTACCGTGACGACGTCCGCCTCGACTCGCGTTACGCTAAGACAGGGTGGCAGTGGTATGACGTGCTCGTCTCGGTGTCCGTTGTCGCTACCGCGACGACGTCCGCCTCGACTCGCGTTACGCTAAGACATGGTGGCAGTGGTGTCACGTGCTCGTCTCGGCGTCTGTCGTTGCTACCGCGACGACGTCCGCCTCGACTCGCATTACGCTAAGATAGGGTGGCAGTGTTGTCCCGTGCTCGTCTCGGCGTCCGTCGTCGCTACCGCGACGATGTCCGCCTCGACTCGCGTTATGCTAAGACAAAGTGGCAGTGGTGTCACGTGCTCGTCTCGGCGTCCGTCGTCGCTACCGCGACGACGGACGCCTCGACTCCCGCTACGCTAAGACAGGGTGGCAGTGGTGTCACGTGCTCGCCTCGGCGTCCATCGTCGCTACCGCGACGACGTCCGCCTCGACTCGCGTTACGCGAAGACAAGATGGTAGTGGTGTCATGTGTTCGTCTCGGCGTCTGTCGTCGCTACCGCGATGACGTCCGCCTCGACTTGCGTTACGCTAAGACAGGGTGGCAGTGGTGTCACGTGCTCGTCTCGGCGTCCGTCGTCGCTACCGCGACGACGTCCGCCTCGACTCGCATTACGCTAAGATAGGGTGGCAGTGGTGTCACATGCTCGTCTCGGCGTTCGTCGTCGCTACCGCGACGACGTCCGCCTCGACTCGCGTTACACTAAGATAGGGTGGCAGTGTTGTCCCGTGCTCGTCTCGGCGTTCGTCGTCGCTACCGCCACGACGTCCGCCTCGACTCGCGTTACCTTACGCTAGGACAGGGTGGCAGTGTTGTCACGTGCTCATCTCGGCGTCCGTCGTCGCTACCGCGACGACGTCCGCCTCGACTCGCTCTAAGCTAAGACAGGGTGGCAGTGGTGTCACGTGCTCGTCTCGGCGTCCATCGTCGCTACCGCGACGACGTCCGCCTCGACTCGCGTTACGTAACACAGGGTGGCAGTGGTGTCATGTGCTCGCCTCGGCGTCCGTCGTTGCTACCGCGACGACGTCCGCCTCGACTCGCGCTATGCTAAGACAGGGTGGCAGTGGTGTCACGTGCTCGTCTCGGCGTCCGTCGTCGCTACCGCGACGACATCCGCCTCGACTCGCGTTACGCTAAGACATGGTGGCAGTGGTGTCACGTGCTCATCTCGGCGTCCGTCGTCGCTACCGCGACGACGTCCGCCTCGACTCGCATTACGCTAAGATAGGGTGGCAGTGTTGTCCCGTGCTCGTCTCGGCGTCCGTCGTCGCTACCGCGACGATGTCCGCCTCGACTCGCGTTACGCTAAGACAGAGTGGCAGTGGTGTCACGTGCTCGTCTCGGCGTCCGTCGTCGCGGTAGCGACGACGGACGCCTCGACTCGCGCTACGCTAAGACAGGGTGGCAGTGGTGTCACGTGCTCGTCTCGGCGTCCATCGTCGCTACCGTGACGACGTCCGCCTCGACTCGCATTATGCTAAGACAGGGTGGCAGTGGTGTCACATGCTCGTCTCGGCGTCCATCGTGGCTACCGCGACGACGTTCGCCTCGACTCGCGTTACGCTAAGACAGGGTGGCAGTGGTGTCACGTGCTCATCTCGGCGTCCGTCATCGCTACCGCGACGACGTCCGCCTCGACTCGCGTTACGCTAAGACAGGGTGGCAGTGGTGTCACGTGCTCGTCTCGGCGTCCGTCGTCTCTACCGCGACGATGTCCGCCTCGACTGGCGTTACGCTAAGAAAGGATGGCATTGTTGTCACGTGCTCGTCTCGGCGTCCTTCGTCGCTACCGTGATGACGTTTGCCTCGACTCGCGTTACGCTAAGATAGGGTGGCAGTGGTGCCACGTGCTCGTCTCGGCGTCCGTCGTCTCTACCGCGACGACGTCCGCCTCGACTCGTGTTACGCTAAGACTGGGTGGCAATTCTGTCACGTGCTCGTCTCGGCGTCCTTCGTCGCTACCTCGACGACGCCCGCCTCAACTCGAGTTACACTAAGACAGGGTGGCAGTGGTGTCACGTGCTCGTCTCGGCGCCCGTCGTCGCTACCGCGATGACGTCCGCCTCGACTCGCGTTACGCTAAGACAGGTTGGCAGTGGTGTCACGTGCTCGTTTGGGCGTCCGTCGTTGCTACCGCGACTACGTCCGCCTCGACTCGCATTACGCTAAGACAGGGTGGCAGTGGTGGCACGTGCTCGTCTCGGCGTCCGTCGTTGC
Organism: Triticum timopheevii; assembly: GCA_963921465.1. NCBI lineage: Eukaryota > Viridiplantae > Streptophyta > Magnoliopsida > Poales > Poaceae > Triticum > Triticum timopheevii. The sequence continues at coordinate 310,159,240 of OY997266.1, read as the reverse complement.
TACCGCGACGACGTCCGCCTCGACTCGCGTTGCGCTAAGACAGAGTGGCAGTGGTGCCACGTGCTCGTCTCGGCGTCCGTCGTCGCTACCGCGACGACGTCCGCCTCAATTCGCGTTACGCTAAGACAGGGTGGCTGTGGTGTCACGTGCTCGTCTCGGCATCCGTCGTCGCTACCGCGACGACGTCCGCCTCGACTCGCGCTATGCTAAGACAGGGTGGCAGTGGTGTCACGTGCTCGTCTCGGCGTCCATCGTCGCTACCGCGACGACGTCCGCCTCGACTCGCGCTACGCTAAGACAGGGTGGCAGTGGTGTCACGTGCTCGTCTCGGCGTCTGTTGTCGCTACCGCGACGACGTCCGCCTCGACTCGCGCTACGCTAAGACAGGGTGGCAGTGGTGTCACGTGCTCGTCTCGGCGTCTATTGTCGCTACCGCGACGACGTCCGCCTCGAATCGCGCTACGCTAAGACAGGGTGGCAGTGGTGTCACGTGCTCGTCTCGGCATCCGTCGTCGCTACCGCGTCGACGTCCGCCTCCACTCGTGTTATGCTAAGATAGGGTGGCAGTGGTGTCATGTGCTCGTCTCGGCGTCCGTCGTCGCTACCGCGACGACGTCCGCCTCGACTCGCGTTACGCTAAGACATGGTGGCAGTGGTGTCACGTGCTCATCTCGGCGTCCGTCGTCACTACCGCGACGACGTCCGCCTCGACTCGCATTACGCTAAGATAGGGTGGCAGTGTTGTCCCGTGCTCGTCTCGGCGTCCGTCGTCGCTACCGCGACGATGTCCGCCTCGACTCGCGTTACGCTAAGACAGAGTGGCAGTGGTGTCACGTGCTCGTCTCGGCGTCCGTCGTCGCGGTAGCGACGACGGACGCCTCGACTCGCGCTACGCTAAGACAGGGTGGCAGTGGTGTCACGTGCTCGTCTCGGCGTCCATCGTCGCTACCGTGACGACGTCCGCCTCGACTCGCATTATGCTAAGACAGGGTGGCAGTGGTGTCACATGCTCGTCTCGGCGTCCATCGTGGCTACCGCGACGACGTGCGCCTCGACTCGCGTTACGCTAAGACAGGGTGGCAGTGGTGTCACGTGCTCATCTCGGCGTCCGTCATCGCTACCGCGACGACGTCCGCCTCGACTCGCGTTACGCTAAGACAGGGTGGCAGTGGTGTCACGTGCTCGTCTCGGCGTCCGTCGTCTCTACCGCGACGATGTCCGCCTCGAGTGGCGTTACGCTAAGAAAGGATGGCATTGTTGTCACGTGCTCGTCTCGGCGTCCTTCGTCGCTACCGTGATGACGTTTGCCTCGACTCGCGTTACGCTAAGATAGGGTGGCAGTGGTGCCACGTGCTCGTCTCGGCGTCCGTCGTCTCTACCGCGACGACGTCCGCCTCGACTCGTGTTACGCTAAGACTGGGTGGCAATTCTGTCACGTGCTCGTCTCGGCGTCCTTCGTCGCTACCTCGACGACGCCCGCCTCAACTCGAGTTACACTAAGACAGGGTGGCAGTGGTGTCACGTGCTCGTCTCGGCGCCCGTCGTCGCTACCGCGATGACGTCCGCCTCGACTCGCGTTACGCTAAGACAGGTTGGCAGTGGTGTCACGTGCTCGTTTGGGCGTCCGTCGTTGCTACCGCGACTACGTCCGCCTCGACTCGCATTACGCTAAGACAGGGTGGCAGTGGTGGCACGTGCTCGTCTCGGCGTCCGTCGTCGCTACCGCGACGACGTCCGCCTCGACTCGCGTTGCGCTAAGACAGAGTGGCAGTGGTGCCACGTGCTCGTCTCGGCGTCCGTCGTCGCTACCGCGACGACGTCCGCCTCAATTCGCGTTACGCTAAGACAGGGTGGCTGTGGTGTCACGTGCTCGTCTCGGCATCCGTCGTCGCTACCGCGACGACGTCCGCCTCGACTCGCGCTATGCTAAGACAGGGTGGCAGTGGTGTCACGTGCTCGTCTCGGCGTCCATCGTCGCTACCGCGACGACGTCCGCCTCGACTCGCGCTACGCTAAGACAGGGTGGCAGTGGTGTCACGTGCTCGTCTCGGCGTCTGTTGTCGCTACCGCGACGACGTCCGCCTCGACTCGCGCTACGCTAAGACAGGGTGGCAGTGGTGTCACGTGCTCGTCTCGGCGTCTGTTGTCGCTACCGCGACGACGTCCGCCTCGAATCGCGCTACGCTAAGACAGGGTGGCAGTGGTGTCACGTGCTCGTCTCGGCATCCGTCGTCGCTACCGCGTCGACGTCCGCCTCCACTCGTGTTATGCTAAGATAGGGTGGCAGTGGTGTCATGTGCTCGTCTCGGTGTCCGTCGTCGCTACCGCGACGACGTCCGCCTCGACTCGCGTTACGCTAAGACATGGTGGCAGTGGTGTCACGTGCTCATCTCGGCGTCCGTCGTCACTACCGCGACGACGTCCGCCTCGACTCGCATTACGCTAAGATAGGGTGGCAGTGTTGTCCCGTGCTCGTCTCGGCGTCCGTCGTCGCTACCGCGACGATGTCCGCCTCGACTCGCGTTACGCTAAGACAGAGTGGCAGTGGTGTCACGTGCTCGTCTCGGCGTCCGTCGTCGCGGTAGCGACGACGGACGCCTCGACTCGCGCTACGCTAAGACAGGGTGGCAGTGGTGTCACGTGCTCGTCTCGGCGTCCATCGTCGCTACCGTGACGACGTCCGCCTCGACTCGCATTATGCTAAGACAGGGTGGCAGTGGTGTCACATGCTCGTCTCGGCGTCCATCGTGGCTACCGCGACGACGTTCGCCTCGACTCGCGTTACGCTAAGACAGGGTGGCAGTGGTGTCACGTGCTCATCTCGGCGTCCGTCATCGCTACCGCGACGACGTCCGCCTCGACTCGCGTTACGCTAAGACAGGGTGGCAGTGGTGTCACGTGCTCGTCTCGGCGTCCGTCGTCTCTACCGCGACGATGTCCGCCTCGACTGGCGTTACGCTAAGAAAGGATGGCAGTGTTGTCACGTGCTCGTCTCGGCGTCCTTCGTCGCTACCGTGATGACGTTTGCCTCGACTCGCGTTACGCTAAGATAGGGTGGCAGTGGTGCCACGTGCTCGTCTCGGCGTCCGTCGTCTCTACCGCGACGACGTCCGCCTCGACTCGTGTTACGCTAAGACTGGGTGGCAATTCTGTCACGTGCTCGTCTCGGCGTCCTTCGTCGCTACCTCGACGACGCCCGCCTCAACTCGAGTTACACTAAGACAGGGTGGCAGTGGTGTCACGTGCTCGTCTCGGCGCCCGTCGTCGCTACCGCGATGACGTCCGCCTCGACTCGCGTTACGCTAAGACAGGTTGGCAGTGGTGTCACGTGCTCGTTTGGGCGTCCGTCGTTGCTACCGCGACTACGTCCGCCTCGACTCGCATTACGCTAAGACAGGGTCGCAGTGGTGGCACGTGCTCGTCTCGGCGTCCGTCGTCGCTACCGCGACGACGTCCGCCTCGACTCGCGTTGCGCTAAGACAGAGTGGCAGTGGTGCCACGTGCTCGTCTCGGCGTCCGTCGTCGCTACCGCGACGACGTCCGCCTCAATTCGCGTTACGCTAAGACAGGGTGGCTGTGGTGTCACGTGCTCGTCTCAGCATCCGTCGTTGCTACCGCGACGACGTCCGCCTCGACTCGCGCTATGCTAAGACAGGGTGGCAGTGGTGTCACGTGCTCGTCTCGGCGTCCATCGTCGCTACCGCGACGACGTCCGCCTCGACTCGCGTTACGCTAAGACATGGTGGCAGTGGTGTCACGTGCTCATCTCGGCGTCCGTCGTCACTACCGCGACGACGTCCGCCTCGACTCGCATTACGCTAAGATAGGGTGGCAGTGTTGTCCCGTGCTCGTCTCGGCGTCCGTCGTCGCTACCGCGACGATGTCCGCCTCGACTCGCGTTACGCTAAGACAGAGTGGCAGTGGTGTCACGTGCTCGTCTCGGCGTCCGTCGTCGCGGTAGCGACGACGGACGCCTCGACTCGCGCTACGCTAAGACAGGGTGGCAGTGGTGTCACGTGCTCGTCTCGGCGTCCATCGTCGCTACCGTGACGACGTCCGCCTCGACTCGCATTATGCTAAGACAGGGTGGCAGTGGTGTCACATGCTCGTCTCGGCGTCCATCGTGGCTACCGCGACGACGTTCGCCTCGACTCGCGTTACGCTAAGACAGGGTGGCAGTGGTGTCACGTGCTCATCTCGGCGTCCGTCATCGCTACCGCGACGACGTCCGCCTCGACTCGCGTTACGCTAAGACAGGGTGGCAGTGGTGTCACGTGCTCGTCTCGGCGTCCGTCGTCTCTACCGCGACGATGTCCGCCTCGACTGGCGTTACGCTAAGAAAGGATGGCAGTGTTGTCACGTGCTCGTCTCGGCGTCCTTCGTCGCTACCGTGATGACGTTTGCCTCGACTCGCGTTACGCTAAGATAGGGTGGCAGTGGTGCCACGTGCTCGTCTCGGCGTCCGTCGTCTCTACCGCGACGACGTCCGCCTCGACTCGTGTTACGCTAAGACTGGGTGGCAATTCTGTCACGTGCTCGTCTCGGCGTCCTTCGTCGCTACCTCGACGACGCCCGCCTCAACTCGAGTTACACTAAGACAGGGTGGCAGTGGTGTCACGTGCTCGTCTCGGCGCCCGTCGTCGCTACCGCGATGACGTCCGCCTCGACTCGCGTTACGCTAAGACAGGTTGGCAGTGCTGTCACGTGCTCGTTTGGGCGTCCGTCGTTGCTACCGCGACTACGTCCGCCTCGACTCGCATTACGCTAAGACAGGGTCGCAGTGGTGGCACGTGCTCGTCTCGGCGTCCGTCGTCGCTACCGCGACGACGTCCGCCTCGACTCGCGTTGCGCTAAGACAGAGTGGCAGTGGTGCCACGTGCTCGTCTCGGCGTCCGTCGTCGCTACCGCGACGACGTCCGCCTCAATTCGCGTTACGCTAAGACAGGGTGGCTGTGGTGTCACGTGCTCGTCTCAGCATCCGTCGTCGCTACCGCGACGACGTCCGCCTCGACTCGCGCTATGCTAAGACAGGGTGGCAGTGGTGTCACGTGCTCGTCTCGGCGTCCATCGTCGCTACCGCGACGACGTCCGCCTCGACTCGCGCTACGCTAAGACAGGGTGGCAGTGGTGTCACGTGCTCGTCTCGGCGTCTGTTGTCGCTACCGCGACGACGTCCGACTCGACTCGCGCTACGCTAAGACAGGGTGGCAGTGGTGTCACGTGCTCGTCTCGGCGTCTGTTGTCGCTACCGCGAAGACGTCCGCCTCGAATCGCGCTACGCTAAGACAGGGTGGCAGTGGTGTCACGTGCTCGTCTCGGCATCCGTCGTCGCTACCGCGTCGACGTCCGCCTCCACTCGTGTTATGCTAAGATAGGGTGGCAGTGGTGTCATGTGCTCGTCTCGGCGTCCGTCGTCGCTACCGCGACGACGTCCGCCTCGACTCGCGTTACGCTAAGACAAGATGGTAGGGGTGTCATGTGTTCGTCTCGGCGTCTGTCGTCGCTACCGTGACGACATCCTCCTCGACTCGCGTTACGCTAAGACAGGGTGGCAGTGGTGTCACGTGCTCGTCTCGGCGTCCGTCGTCGCTACCGCGACGACATCCGCCTCGACTCACGCTACGCTAAGATAGGGTGGCAGTGGTGTCACGTGCTCGTCTCGGCGTCCGTTGTCGCTACCACGACGACGTCCGCCTCGACTCGCGCTACACTAAGACAGGGTGGCAGTGGTGTCACGTGCTCGTCTTGGCATCCATCGTCGCTACCGCGACGACGTCCGCCTCCACTCATGTTATGCTAAGACAGGGTGGCAGTGGTGTCATGTGCTCGTCTCGGCGTCCGATGTCGCTACCGCGACGACGTCCGCCTCGACTCGCGTTACGCTAAGACAAGATGGTAGTGGTGTCATGTGTTCATCTCGGCGTCTGTCGTCTACCGTGACGACGTCCACCTCGACTCGCGTTACGCTAAGACAGGGTGGCAGTGGTGTGACGTGCTCGTCTCGGTGTCCGTCGTCGCTACCGCGACGACGTCCGCCTCGACTCGCGTTACGCTAAGACATGGTGGCAGTGGTGTCACGTGCTCATCTCGGCGTCCGTCGTCGCTACCGCGACGACGTCCGCCTCGACTCGCATTACGCTAAGATAGGGTGGCAGTGTTGTCCCGTGCTCGTCTCTGCGTCCGTCGTCGCTACCGCGACGATGTCCGCCTCGACTCGCGTTACGCTAAGACAGAGTGGCAGTGGTGTCACGTGCTCGTCTTGGCGTCCGTCGTCGCGGTAGCGACGACGGACGCCTCGACTCGCGCTACGCTAAGACAGGGTGGCAGTGGTGTCACGTGCTCGTCTCGGCGTCCATCGTCGCTACCGTGACGACGTCCGCCTCGACTCGCATTATGCTAAGACAGGGTGGCAGTGGTGTCACATGCTCGTCTCGGCGTCCATCGTGGCTACCGCGACGACGCTCGCCTCGACTCGCGTTACGCTAAGACAGGGTGGCAGTGGTGTCACGTGCTCATCTCGGCGTCCGTCATCGCTACCGCGACGACGTCCGCCTCGACTCGCGTTACGCTAAGACAGGGTGGCAGTGGTGTCACGTGCTCGTCTCGGCGTCCGTCGTCTCTACCGCGACGATGTCCGCCTCGACTGGCGTTACGCTAAGAAAGGATGGCAGTGTTGTCACGTGCTCGTCTCGGCGTCCTTCGTCGCTACCGTGATGACGTTTGCCTCGACTCGCGTTACGCTAAGATAGGGTGGCAGTGGTGCCACGTGCTCGTCTCGGCGTCCGTCGTCTCTACCGCGACGACGTCCGCCTCGACTCGTGTTACGCTAAGACTGGGTGGCAATTCTGTCACGTGCTCGTCTCGGCGTCCTTCGTCGCTACCTCGACGACGCCCGCCTCAACTCGAGTTACACTAAGACAGGGTGGCAGTGGTGTCACGTGCTCGTCTCGGCGCCCGTCGTCGCTACCGCGATGACGTCCGCCTCGACTCGCGTTACGCTAAGACAGGTTGGCAGTGGTGTCACATGCTCGTTTGGGCGTCCGTCGTTGCTACCGCGACTACGTCCGCCTCGACTCGCATTACGCTAAGACAGGGTCGCAGTGGTGGCACGTGCTCGTCTCGGCGTCCGTCGTCGCTACCGCGACGACGTCCGCCTCGACTCGCGTTGCGCTAAGACAGAGTGGCAGTGGTGCCACGTGCTCGTCTCGGCGTCCGTCGTCGCTACCGCGACGACGTCCGCCTCAATTCGCGTTACGCTAAGACAGGGTGGCTGTGGTGTCACGTGCTCGTCTCAGCATCCGTCGTCGCTACCGCGACGACGTCCGCCTCGACTCGCGCTATGCTAAGACAGGGTGGCAGTGGTGTCACGTGCTCGTCTCGGCGTCCATCGTCGCTACCGCGACGACGTCCGCCTCGACTCGCGCTACGCTAAGACAGGGTGGCAGTGGTGTCACGTGCTCGTCTCGGCGTCTGTTGTCGCTACCGCGACGACGTCCGACTCGACTCGCGCTACGCTAAGACAGGGTGGCAGTGGTGTCACGTGCTCGTCTCGGCGTCTGTTGTCGCTACCGCGAAGACGTCCGCCTCGAATCGCGCTACGCTAAGACAGGGTGGCAGTGGTGTCACGTGCTCGTCTCGGCATCCGTCGTCGCTACCGCGTCGACGTCCGCCTCCACTCGTGTTATGCTAAGATAGGGTGGCAGTGGTGTCATGTGCTCGTCTCGGCGTCCGTCGTCGCTACCGCGACGACGTCCGCCTCGACTCGCGTTACGCTAAGACAAGATGGTAGGGGTGTCATGTGTTCGTCTCGGCGTCTGTCGTCGCTACCGTGACGACATCCTCCTCGACTCGCGTTACGCTAAGACAGGGTGGCAGTGGTGTCACGTGCTCGTCTCGGCGTCCGTTGTCGCTACCGCGACGACATCCGCCTCGACTCACGCTACGCTAAGATAGGGTGGCAGTGGTGTCACGTGCTCGTCTCGGCGTCCGTTGTCGCTACCACGACGACGTCCGCCTCGACTCGCGCTACACTAAGACAGGGTGGCAGTGGTGTCACGTGCTCGTCTTGGCATCCATCGTCGCTACCGCGACGACGTCCGCCTCCACTCATGTTATGCTAAGACAGGGTGGCAGTGGTGTCATGTGCTCGTCTCGGCGTCCGATGTCGCTACCGCGACGACGTCCGCCTCGACTCGCGTTACGCTAAGACAAGATGGTAGTGGTGTCATGTGTTCATCTCGGCGTCTGTCGTCTACCGTGACGACGTCCACCTCGACTCGCGTTACGCTAAGACAGGGTGGCAGTGGTGTGACGTGCTCGTCTCGGTGTCCGTCGTCGCTACCGCGACGACGTCCGCCTCGACTCGCGTTACGCTAAGACATGGTGGCAGTGGTGTCACGTGCTCATCTCGGCGTCCGTCGTCGCTACCGCGACGACGTCCGCCTCGACTCGCATTACGCTAAGATAGGGTGGCAGTGTTGTCCCGTGCTCGTCTCTGCGTCCGTCGTCGCTACCGCGACGATGTCCGCCTCGACTCGCGTTACGCTAAGACAGAGTGGCAGTGGTGTCACGTGCTCGTCTTGGCGTCCGTCGTCGCGGTAGCGACGACGGACGCCTCGACTCGCGCTACGCTAAGACAGGGTGGCAGTGGTGTCACGTGCTCGTCTCGGCGTCCATCGTCGCTACCGCGACAACGTCCGCCTCGACTCGCATTACGCTAAGACAGGGTGGCAGTGGTGTCACATGCTCGTCTCGGCGTCCATCGTGGCTACCGCGACGACGTTCGCCTCGACTCGCGTTACGCTAAGACAGGGTGGCAGTGGTGTCACGTGCTCATCTCGGCGTCCGTCATCGCTACCGCGACGACGTCCGCCTCGACTCGCGTTACGCTAAGACAGGGTGGCAGTGGTGTCACGTGCTCGTCTCGGCGTCCGTCGTCTCTACCGCGACGATGTCCGCCTCGACTGGCGTTACGCTAAGAAAGGATGGCAGTGTTGTCACGTGCTCGTCTCGGCGTCCGTCGTCGCTACCGTGATGACGTTCGCCTCGACTCGCGTTACGCTAAGATAGGGTGGCAGTGGTACCACGTGCTCGTCTCGGCGTCCGTCGTCTCTACCGCGACGACGTCCGCCTCGACTCGTGTTACGCTAAGACTGGGTGGCAATTCTGTCACGTGCTCGTCTCGGCGTCCTTCGTCGCTACCGCGACGACGCCCGCCTCAACTCGAGTTACACTAAGACAGGGTGGCAGTGGTGTCACGTGCTCGTCTCGGCGCCCGTCGTCGCTACCGCGATGACGTGCACCTCGACTCGCGTTACGCTAAGACAGGTTGGCAGTGGTGTCACGTGCTCATTTGGGCGTCCGTCGTTGCTACCGCGACTACGTCCGCCTCGACTCGCGTTACGCTAAGACAGGGTGGCAGTGGTGGCACGTGCTCGTCTCGGCGTTTGTCGTTGCTACCGCGACGACGTCCGCCTCGACTCGCGTTGCGCTAAGACAGGGTGGCATTGGTGCCACGTGCTCGTCTCGGCGTCCGTCGTCGCTACCGCGACGACGTCCGCCTCAATTCGCGTTACGCTAAGACAGGGTGGCAGTGGTGTCACGTGCTCGTCTCGGCGTCCATCGTCGTTACCGCGACGACGTCCGCCTCGACTCGCGCTACGCTAAGACAGGGTGGCAGTGGTGTCACGTGCTCGTCTCGGCGTCCGTCGTCGCTACCGCGACGACGTCCGCCTCTACTCATGTTACGCTAAGACAGGGTGGCAGTGTTGTCATGTGCTCGTCTCGGTGTCTGTTGTCGCTACCGCAACGACGTCCGCCTCGACTCGCGCTATGCTAAGACAGGGTGGCAGTGGTGTCACGTGCTCGTCTTGGCATCCGTCGTCGCTACCGCGTCGACGTCCGCCTCCACTCGTGTTATGCTAAGATAGGGTGGCAGTGGTGTCATGTGCTCGTCTCAGCGTCCGTCGTCGCTACCGCGACGACGTCCGCCTCAACTCGCGTTACGCTAAGACAAGATGGTAGGGGTGTCATGTGTTCGTCTCGGCGTCTGTCGTCGCTACCGTGACGACATCCTCCTCGACTCGCGTTACGCTAAGACAGGGTGGCAGTGGTGTCACGTGCTCGTCTCGGCGTCCGTTGTCGCTACCGCGACGACATCCGCCTCGACTCACGCTACGCTAAGATAGGGTGGCAGTGGTGTCACGTGCTCGTCTCGGCGTCCGTTGTCGCTACCACGACGACGTCCGCCTCGACTCGCGCTACACTAAGACAGGGTGGCAGTGGTGTCACGTGCTCGTCTCGGCATCCATCGTCGCTACCGCGGCGACGTCCGCCTCCACTCATGTTATGCTAAGACAGGGTGGCAGTGGTGTCATGTGCTCGTCTCGGCGTCCGATGTCGCTACCGCGACGACGTCCGCCTTGACTCGCGTTACGCTAAGACAAGATGGTAGTGGTGTCATGTGTTCATCTCGGCGTCTGTCGTCGCTACCGTGACGACGTCCACCTCGACTCGCGTTACGCTAAGACAGGGTGGCAGTGGTGTGACGTGCTCGTCTCGGTGTCCGTCGTCGCTACCGCGACGACGTCCGCCTCGACTCGCGTTGCGCTAAGACAGGGTGGCAGTGGTGCCACGTGCTCGTCTCGGCGTCCGTCGTTGCTACCGCGACGACGTCCGCCTCAATTCGCGTTACGCTAAGACAGGGTGGCTGTGGTGTCACGTGCTCGTCTCGGCATCCGTCGTCGCTACCGCGACGACGTCCGCCTCGACTCGCGCTATGCTAAGACAGGGTGGCAGTGGTGTCACGTGCTCGTCTCGGCGTTCGTCGTCGCTACCGCCACGACGTCCGCCTCGACTCGCGTTACCTTACGCTAGGACAGGGTGGCAGTGTTGTCACGTGCTCATCTCGGCGTCCGTCGTCGCTACCGCGACGACGTCCGCCTCGACTCGCTCTAAGCTAAGACAGGGTGGCAGTGGTGTCACGTGCTCGTCTCGGCGTCCATCGTCGCTACCGCGACGACGTCCGCCTCGACTCGCGTTACGTAACACAGGGTGGCAGTGGTGTCATGTGCTCGCCTCGGCGTCCGTCGTTGCTACCGCGACGACGTCCGCCTCGACTCGCGCTATGCTAAGACAGGGTGGCAGTGGTGTCACGTGCTCGTCTCGGCGTCCGTCGTCGCTACCGCGACGACATCCGCCTCGACTCGCGTTACGCTAAGACATGGTGGCAGTGGTGTCACGTGCTCATCTCGGCGTCCGTCGTCGCTACCGCGACGATGTCCGCCTCGACTCGCATTACGCTAAGATAGGGTGGCAGTGTTGTCCCGTGCTCGTCTCGGCGTCCGTCGTCGCTACCGCGACGATGTCCGCCTCGACTCGCGTTACGCTAAGACAGAGTGGCAGTGGTGTCACGTGCTCGTCTCGGCGTCCGTCGTCGCGGTAGCGACGACGGACGCCTCGACTCGCGCTACGCTAAGACAGGGTGGCAGTGGTGTCACGTGCTCGTCTCGGCGTCCATCGTCGCTACCGTGACGACGTCCGCCTCGACTCGCATTATGCTAAGACAGGGTGGCAGTGGTGTCACATGCTCGTCTCGGCGTCCATCGTGGCTACCGCGACGACGTTCGCCTCGACTCGCGTTACGCTAAGACAGGGTGGCAGTGGTGTCACGTGCTCATCTCGGCATCCGTCATCGCTACCGCGACGACGTCCGCCTCGACTCGCGTTACGCTAAGACAGGGTGGCAGTGGTGTCACGTGCTCGTCTTGGCATCCGTCGTCGCTACCGCGTCGACGTCCGCCTCCACTCGTGTTATGCTAAGATAGGGTGGCAGTGGTGTCATGTGCTCGTCTCAGCGTCCGTCGTCGCTACCGCGACGACGTCCGCCTCGACTCGCGTTACGCTAAGACAAGATGGTAGGGGTGTCATGTGTTCGTCTCGGCGTCTGTCGTCGCTACCGTGACGACATCCTCCTCGACTCGCGTTACGCTAAGACAGGGTGGCAGTGGTGTCACGTGCTCGTCTCGGCGTCCGTTGTCGCTACCGCGACGACATCCGCCTCGACTCACGCTACGCTAAGATAGGGTGGCAGTGGTGTCACGTGCTCGTCTCGGCGTCCGTTGTCGCTACCACGACGACGTCCGCCTCGACTCGCGCTACACTAAGACAGGGTGGCAGTGGTGTCACGTGCTCGTCTCGGCATCCATCGTCGCTACCGCGGCGACGTCCGCCTCCACTCATGTTATGCTAAGACAGGGTGGCAGTGGTGTCATGTGCTCGTCTCGGCGTCCGATGTCGCTACCGCGACGACGTCCGCCTCGACTCGCGTTACGCTAAGACAAGATGGTAGTGGTGTCATGTGTTCATCTCGGCGTCTGTCGTCGCTACCGTGACGACGTCCACCTCGACTCGCGTTACGCTAAGACAGGGTGGCAGTGGTGTCATGTGCTCGCCTCGGCGTCCGTCGTTGCTACCGCGACGACGTCCGCCTCGACTCGCGCTATGCTAAGACAGGGTGGCAGTGGTGTCACGTGCTCGTCTCGGCGTCCGTCGTCGCTACCGCGACGACATCCGCCTCGACTCGCGTTACGCTAAGACATGGTGGCAGTGGTGTCACGTGCTCATCTCGGCGTCCGTCGTCGCTACCGCGACGATGTCCGCCTCGACTCACATTACGCTAAGATAGGGTGGCAGTGTTGTCCCGTGCTCGTCTCGGCGTCCGTCGTCGCTACCGCGACGATGTCCGCCTCGACTCGCGTTACGCTAAGACAGAGTGGCAGTGGTGTCACGTGCTCGTCTCGGCGTCCGTCGTCGCGGTAGCGACGACGGACGCCTCGACTCGCGCTACGCTAAGATAGGGTGGCAGTGGTGTCACGTGCTCGTCTCGGCGTCCATCGTCGCTACCGTGACGACGTCCGCCTCGACTCGCATTATGCTAAGACAGGGTGGCAGTGGTGTCACATGCTCGTCTCGGCGTCCATCGTGGCTACCGCGACGACGTTCGCCTCGACTCGCGTTACGCTAAGACAGGGTGGCAGTGGTGTCACGTGCTCATCTCGGCGTCCGTCATCGCTACCGCGACGACGTCCGCCTCGACTCGCGTTACGCTAAGACAGGGTGGCAGTGGTGTCACGTGCTCGTCTTGGCATCCGTCGTCGCTACCGCGTCGACGTCCGCCTCCACTCGTGTTATGCTAAGATAGGGTGGCAGTGGTGTCATGTGCTCGTCTCAGCGTCCGTCGTCGCTACCGCGACGACGTCCGCCTCGACTCGCGTTACGCTAAGACAAGATGGTAGGGGTGTCATGTGTTCGTCTCGGCGTCTGTCGTCGCTACCGTGACGACATCCTCCTCGACTCGCGTTACGCTAAGACAGGGTGGCAGTGGTGTCACGTGCTCGTCTCGGCGTCCGTTGTCGCTACCGCGACGACATCCGCCTCGACTCACGCTACGCTAAGATAGGGTGGCAGTGGTGTCACGTGCTCGTCTCGGCGTCCGTTGTCGCTACCACGACGACGTCCGCCTCGACTCGCGCTACACTAAGACAGGGTGGCAGTGGTGTCACGTGCTCGTCTCGGCATCCATCGTCGCTACCGCGGCGACGTCCGCCTCCACTCATGTTATGCTAAGACAGGGTGGCAGTGGTGTCATGTGCTCGTCTCGGCGTCCGATGTCGCTACCGCGACGACGTCCGCCTCGACTCGCGTTACGCTAAGACAAGATGGTAGTGGTGTCATGTGTTCATCTCGGCGTCTGTCGTCGCTACCGTGACGACGTCCACCTCGACTCGCGTTACGCTAAGACAGGGTGGCAGTGGTGTGACGTGCTCGTCTCGGTGTCCGTCGTCGCTACCGCGACGACGTCCGCCTCGACTCGCGTTGCGCTAAGACAGGGTGGCAGTGGTGCCACGTGCTCGTCTCGGCGTCCGTCGTCGCTACCGCGACGACGTCCGCCTCAATTCGCGTTACGCTAAGACAGGGTGGCTGTGGTGTCACGTGCTCGTCTCGGCATCCGTCGTCGCTACCGCGACGACGTCCGCCTCGACTCGCGCTATGCTAAGACAGGGTGGCAGTGGTGTCACGTGCTCGTCTCGGCGTTCGTCGTCGCTACCGCCACGACGTCCGCCTCGACTCGCGTTACCTTACGCTAGGACAGGGTGGCAGTGTTGTCACGTGCTCATCTCGGCGTCCGTCGTCGCTACCGCGACGACGTCCGCCTCGACTCGCTCTAAGCTAAGACAGGGTGGCAGTGGTGTCACGTGCTCGTCTCGGCGTCCATCGTCGCTACCGCGACGACGTTCGCCTCGACTCGCGTTACGCTAAGACAGGGTGGCAGTGGTGTCACGTGCTCATCTCGGCGTCCGTCATCGCTACCGCGACGACGTCCGCCTCGACTCGCGTTACGCTAAGACAGGGTGGCAGTGGTGTCACGTGCTCGTCTTGGCATCCGTCGTCGCTACCGCGTCGACGTCCGCCTCCACTCGTGTTATGCTAAGATAGGGTGGCAGTGGTGTCATGTGCTCGTCTCGGCGTCCATCGTCGCTACCGTGACGACGTCCGCCTCGACTCGCATTATGCTAAGACAGGGTGGCAGTGGTGTCACATGCTCGTCTCGGCGTCCATCGTGGCTACCGCGACGACGTTCGCCTCGACTCGCGTTACGCTAAGACAGGGTGGCAGTGGTGTCACGTGCTCATCTCGGCGTCCGTCATCGCTACCGCGACGACGTCCGCCTCGACTCGCGTTACGCTAAGACAGGGTGGCAGTGGTGTCACGTGCTCGTCTTGGCATCCGTCGTCGCTACCGCGTCGACGTCCGCCTCCACTCGTGTTATGCTAAGATAGGGTGGCAGTGGTGTCATGTGCTCGTCTCAGCGTCCGTCGTCGCTACCGCGACGACGTCCGCCTCGACTCGCGTTACGCTAAGACAAGATGGTAGGGGTGTCATGTGTTCGTCTCGGCGTCTGTCGTCGCTACCGTGACGACGGACGCCTCGACTCGCGCTACGCTAAGACAGGGTGGCAGTGGTGTCACGTGCTCGTCTCGGCGTCCATCGTCGCTACCGTGACGACGTCCGCCTCGACTCGCATTATGCTAAGACAGGGTGGCAGTGGTGTCACATGCTCGTCTCGGCGTCCATCGTGGCTACCGCGACGACGTTCGCCTCGACTCGCGTTACGCTAAGACAGGGTGGCAGTGGTGTCACGTGCTCATCTCGGCGTCCGTCATCGCTACCGCGACGACGTCCGCCTCGACTCGCGTTACGCTAAGACAGGGTGGCAGTGGTGTCACGTGCTCGTCTCGGCGTCCGTCGTCTCTACCGCGACGATGTCCGCCTCGACTGGCGTTACGCTAAGAAAGGATGGCAGTGTTGTCACGTGCTCGTCTCGGCGTCCTTCGTCGCTACCGTGATGACGTTTGCCTCGACTCGCGTTACGCTAAGATAGGGTGGCAGTGGTGCCACGTGCTCGTCTCGGCGTCCGTCGTCTCTACCGCGACGACGTCCGCCTCGACTCGTGTTACGCTAAGACTGGGTGGCAATTCTGTCACGTGCTCGTCTCGGCGTCCTTCGTCGCTACCTCGACGACGCCCGCCTCAACTCGAGTTACACTAAGACAGGGTGGCAGTGGTGTCACGTGCTCGTCTCGGCGCCCGTCGTCGCTACCGCGATGACGTCCGCCTCGACTCGCGTTACGCTAAGACAGGTTGGCAGTGGTGTCACGTGCTCGTTTGGGCGTCCGTCGTTGCTACCGCGACTACGTCCGCCTCGACTCGCATTACGCTAAGATAGGGTGGCAGTGGTGGCACGTGCTCGTCTCGGCGTCCGTCGTCGCTACCGCGACGACGTCCGCCTCGACTCGCGTTGCGCTAAGACAGAGTGGCAGTGGTGCCACGTGCTCGTCTCGGCGTCCGTCGTCGCTACCGCGACGACGTCCGCCTCAATTCGCGTTACGCTAAGACAGGGTGGCTGTGGTGTCACGTGCTCGTCTCGGCATCCGTCGTCGCTACCGCGACGACGTCCGCCTCGACTCGCGCTATGCTAAGACAGGGTGGCAGTGGTGTCATGTGCTCGCCTCGGCGTCCGTCGTTGCTACCGCGACGACGTCCGCCTCGACTCGCGCTATGCTAAGACAGGGTGGCAGTGGTGTCACGTGCTCGTCTCGGCGTCCGTCGTCGCTACCGCGACGACATCCGCCTCGACTCGCGTTACGCTAAGACATGGTGGCAGTGGTGTCACGTGCTCATCTCGGCGTCCGTCGTCGCTACCGCGACGATGTCCGCCTCGACTCGCATTACGCTAAGATAGGGTGGCAGTGTTGTCCCGTGCTCGTCTCGGCGTCCGTCGTCGCTACCGCGACGATGTCCGCCTCGACTCGCGTTACGCTAAGACAGAGTGGCAGTGGTGTCACGTGCTCGTCTCGGCGTCCGTCGTCGCGGTAGCGACGACAGACGCCTCGACTCGCGCTACGCTAAGACAGGGTGGCAGTGGTGTCACGTGCTCGTCTCGGCGTCCATCGTCGCTACCGTGACGACGTCCGCCTCGACTCGCATTATGCTAAGACAGGGTGGCAGTGGTGTCACATGCTCGTCTCGGCGTCCATCGTGGCTACCGCGACGACGTTCGCCTCGACTCGCGTTACGCTAAGACAGGGTGGCAGTGGTGTCACGTGCTCATCTCGGCGTCCGTCATCGCTACCGCGACGACGTCCGCCTCGACTCGCGTTACGCTAAGACAGGGTGGCAGTGGTGTCACGTGCTCGTCTTGGCATCCGTCGTCGCTACCGCGTCGACGTCCGCCTCCACTCGTGTTATGCTAAGATAGGGTTGCAGTGGTGTCATGTGCTCGTCTCAGCGTCCGTCGTCGCTACCGCGACGACGTCCGCCTCGACTCGCGTTACGCTAAGACAAGATGGTAGGGGTGTCATGTGTTCGTCTCGGCGTCTGTCGTCGCTACCGTGACGACATCCTCCTCGACTCGCGTTACGCTAAGACAGGGTGGCAGTGGTGTCACGTGCTCGTCTCGGCGTCCGTTGTCGCTACCGCGACGACATCCGCCTCGACTCACGCTACGCTAAGATAGGGTGGCAGTGGTGTCACGTGCTCGTCTCGGCGTCCGTTGTCGCTACCACGACGACGTCCGCCTCGACTCGCGCTACACTAAGACAGGGTGGCAGTGGTGTCACGTGCTCGTCTCGGCATCCATCGTCGCTACCGCGGCGACGTCCGCCTCCACTCATGTTATGCTAAGACAGGGTGGCAGTGGTGTCATGTGCTCGTCTCGGCGTCCGATGTCGCTACCGCGACGACGTCCGCCTCGACTCGCGTTACGCTAAGACAAGATGGTAGTGGTGTCATGTGTTCATCTCGGCGTCTGTCGTCGCTACCGTGACGACGTCCACCTCGACTCGCGTTACGCTAAGACAGGGTGGCAGTGGTGTGACGTGCTCGTCTCGGTGTCCGTCGTCGCTACCGCGACGACGTCCGCCTCGACTCGCGTTGCGCTAAGACAGGGTGGCAGTGGTGCCACGTGCTCGTCTCGGCGTCCGTCGTCGCTACCGCGACGACGTCCGCCTCAATTCGCGTTACGCTAAGACAGGGTGGCTGTGGTGTCACGTGCTCGTCTCGGCATCCGTCGTCGCTACCGCGACGACGTCCGCCTCGACTCGCGCTATGCTAAGACAGGGTGGCAGTGGTGTCATGTGCTCGTCTCGGCGTTTGTCGTCGCTACCGCCACGACGTCCGCCTCGACTCGCGTTACCTTACGCTAGGACAGGGTGGCAGTGTTGTCACGTGCTCATCTCGGCGTCCGTCGTCGCTACCGCGACGACGTCCGCCTCGACTCGCTCTAAGCTAAGACAGGGTGGCAGTGGTGTCACGTGCTCGTCTCGGCGTCCATCGTCGCTACCGCGACGACGTTCGCCTCGACTCGCGTTACGCTAAGACAGGGTGGCAGTGGTGTCACGTGCTCATCTCGGCGTCCGTCATCGCTACCGCGACGACGTCCGCCTCGACTCACGTTACGCTAAGACAGGGTGGCAGTGGTGTCACGTGCTCGTGTTGGCATCCGTCGTCGCTACCGCGTCGACGTCCGCCTCCACTCGTGTTATGCTAAGATAGGGTGGCAGTGGTGTCATGTGCTCGTCTCGGCGTCCATCGTCGCTACCGTGACGACGTCCGCCTCGACTCGCATTATGCTAAGACAGGGTGGCAGTGGTGTCACATGCTCGTCTCGGCGTCCATCGTGGCTACCGCGACGACGTTCGCCTCGACTCGCGTTACGCTAAGACAGGGTGGCAGTGGTGTCACGTGCTCATCTCGGCGTCCGTCATCGCTACCGCGACGACGTCCGCCTCGACTCGCGTTACGCTAAGACAGGGTGGCAGTGGTGTCACGTGCTCGTCTTGGCATCCGTCGTCGCTACCGCGTCGACGTCCGCCTCCACTCGTGTTATGCTAAGATAGGGTGGCAGTGGTGTCATGTGCTCGTCTCAGCGTCCGTCGTCGCTACCGCGACGACGTCCGCCTCGACTCGCGTTACGCTAAGACAAGATGGTAGGGGTGTCATGTGTTCGTCTCGGCGTCTGTCGTCGCTACCGTGACGACGGACGCCTCGACTCGCGCTACGCTAAGACAGGGTGGCAGTGGTGTCACGTGCTCGTCTCGGCGTCCATCGTCGCTACCGTGACGACGTCCGCCTCGACTCGCATTATGCTAAGACAGGGTGGCAGTGGTGTCACATGCTCGTCTCGGCGTCCATCGTGGCTACCGCGACGACGTTCGCCTCGACTCGCGTTACGCTAAGACAGGGTGGCAGTGGTGTCACGTGCTCATCTCGGCGTCCGTCATCGCTACCGCGACGACGTCCGCCTCGACTCGCGTTACGCTAAGACAGGGTGGCAGTGGTGTCACGTGCTCGTCTCGGCGTCCGTCGTCTCTACCGCGACGATGTCCGCCTCGACTGGCGTTACGCTAAGAAAGGATGGCAGTGTTGTCACGTGCTCGTCTCGGCGTCCTTCGTCGCTACCGTGATGACGTTTGCCTCGACTCGCGTTACGCTAAGATAGGGTGGCAGTGGTGCCACGTGCTCGTCTCGGCGTCCGTCGTCTCTACCGCGACGACGTCCGCCTCGACTCGTGTTACGCTAAGACTGGGTGGCAATTCTGTCACGTGCTCGTCTCGGCGTCCTTCGTCGCTACCTCGACGACGCCCGCCTCAACTCGAGTTACACTAAGACAGGGTGGCAGTGGTGTCACGTGCTCGTCTCGGCGCCCGTCGTCGCTACCGCGATGACGTCCGCCTCGACTCGCGTTACGCTAAGACAGGTTGGCAGTGGTGTCACGTGCTCGTTTGGGCGTCCGTCGTTGCTACCGCGACTACGTCCGCCTCGACTCGCATTACGCTAAGATAGGGTGGCAGTGGTGGCACGTGCTCGTCTCGGCGTCCGTCGTCGCTACCGCGACGAAGTCCGCCTCGACTCGCGTTGCGCTAAGACAGAGTGGCAGTGGTGCCACGTGCTCGTCTCGGCGTCCGTCGTCGCTACCGCGACGACGTCCGCCTCAATTCGCGTTACGCTAAGACAGGGTGGCTGTGGTGTCACGTGCTCGTCTCGGCATCCGTCGTCGCTACCGCGACGACGTCCGCCTCGACTCGCGCTATGCTAAGACAGGGTGGCAGTGGTGTCACGTGCTCGTCTCGGCGTCCATCGTCGCTACCGCGACGACGTCCGCCTCGACTCGCGCTACGCTAAGACAGGGTGGCAGTGGTGTCATGTGCTCGTCTCGGCGTCTGTTGTCGCTACCGCGACGACGTCCGCCTCGACTCGCGCTACGCTAAGACAGGGTGGCAGTGGTGTCACGTGCTCATCTCGGCGTCTGTTGTCGCTACCGC
This sequence comes from Triticum timopheevii, assembly GCA_963921465.1. Classification (NCBI taxonomy): domain Eukaryota; kingdom Viridiplantae; phylum Streptophyta; class Magnoliopsida; order Poales; family Poaceae; genus Triticum; species Triticum timopheevii. Next base: position 310,139,358 of record OY997266.1, on the reverse strand, counting down.
GACGACGTCCGCCTCGAATCGCGCTACGCTAAGACAGGGTGGCAGTGGTGTCACGTGCTCGTCTCGGCATCCGTCGTCGCTACCGCGCCGACGTCCGCCTCCACTCGTGTTATGCTAAGATAGGGTGGCAGTGGTGTCATGTGCTCGTCTCGGCGTCCGTCGTCGCTACCGCGACGACGTCCGCCTCGACTCGCGTTACGCTAAGACATGGTGGCAGTGGTGTCACGTGCTCATCTCGGCGTCCGTCGTCGCTACCGCGACGACGTCCGCCTCGACTCGCATTACGCTAAGATAGGGTGGCAGTGTTGTCCCGTGCTCGTCTCGGCGTCCGTCGTCGCTACCGCGACGATGTCCGCCTCGACTCGCGTTACGCTAAGACAGCGTGGCAGTGGTGTAACGTGCTCGTCTCGGCGTCCGCCGTCGCGGTAGCGACGACGGACGCCTCGACTCGCGCTACGCTAAGACAGGGTGGCAGTGGTGTCACGTGCTCGTCTCGGCGTGCATCGTCGCTACCGTGACGACGTCCGCCTCGACTCGCATTATGCTAAGACAGGGTGGCAGTGGTGTCACATGCTCGTCTCGGCGTCCATCGTGGCTACCGCGACGACGTTCGCCTCGACTCGCGTTACGCTAAGACAGGGTGGCAGTGGTGTCACGTGCTCATCTCGGCGTCCGTCATCGCTACCGCGACGACGTCCGCCTCGACTCGCGTTACGCTAAGACAGGGTGGCAGTGGTGTCACGTGCTCGTCTCGGCGTCCGTCGTCTCTACCGCGACGATGTCCGCCTCGACTGGCGTTACGCTAAGAAAGGATGGCAGTGTTGTCACGTGCTCGTCTCGGCGTCCTTCGTCGCTACCGTGATGACGTTTGCCTCGACTCGCGTTACGCTAAGATAGGGTGGCAGTGGTGCCACGTGCTCGTCTCGGCGTCCGTCGTCTCTACCGCGACGACGTCCGCCTCGACTCGTGTTACGCTAAGACTGGGTGGCAATTCTGTCACGTGCTCGTCTCGGCGTCCTTCGTCGCTACCTCGACGACGCCCGCCTCAACTCGAGTTACACTAAGACAGGGTGGCAGTGCTGTCACGTGCTCGTCTCGGCGCCCGTCGTCGCTACCGCGATGACGTCCGCCTCGACTCGCGTTACGCTAAGACAGGTTGGCAGTGGTGTCACGTGCTCGTTTGGGCGTCCGTCGTTGCTACCGCGACTACGTCCGCCTCGACTCGCATTACGCTAAGACAGGGTGGCAGTGGTGGCACGTGCTCGTCTCGGCGTCCGTCGTCGCTACCGCGACGACGTCCGCCTCGACTCGCGTTGCGCTAAGACAGAGTGGCAGTGGTGCCACGTGCTCGTCTCGGCGTCCGTCGTCGCTACCGCGACGACGTCCGCCTCAATTCGCGTTACGCTAAGACAGGGTGGCTGTGGTGTCACGTGCTCGTCTCGGCATCCGTCGTCGCTACCACGACGACGTCCGCCTCGACTCGCGCTATGCTAAGACAGGGTGGCAGTGGTGTCACGTGCTCGTCTCGGCGTCCATCGTCGCTACCGCGACGACGTCCGCCTCGACTCGCGGTACGCTAAGACAGGGTGGCAGTGGTGTCACGTGCTCGTCTCGGCGTCTGTTGTCGCTACCGCGACGACGTCCGCCTCGACTCGCGCTACGCTAAGACAGGGTGGCAGTGGTGTCACGTGCTCGTCTCGGCGTCTGTTGTCGCTACCGCGACGACGTCCGCCTCGAATCGCGCTACGCTAAGACAGGGTGGCAGTGGTGTCACGTGCTCGTCTCGGCATCCGTCGTCGCTACCGCGTCGACGTCCGCCTCCACTCGTGTTATGCTAAGATAGGGTGGCAGTGGTGTCATGTGCTCGTCTCGGCGTCCGTCGTCGCTACCGCGACGACGTCCGCCTCGACTCGCGTTACGCTAAGACAAGATGGTAGGGGTGTCATGTGTTCGTCTCGGCGTCTGTCGTCGCTACCGTGACGACATCCTCCTCGACTCGCGTTACGCTAAGACAGGGTGGCAGTGGTGTCACGTGCTCGTCTCGGCGTCCGTCGTCGCTACCGCGACGACATCCGCCTCGACTCACGCTACGCTAAGATAGGGTGGCAGTGGTGTCACGTGCTCGTCTCGGCGTCCGTTGTCGCTACCACGACGACGTCCGCCTCGACTCGCGCTACACTAAGACAGGGTGGCAGTGGTGTCACGTGCTCGTCTTGGCATCCATCGTCGCTACCGCGACGACGTCCGCCTCCACTCATGTTATGCTAAGACAGGGTGGCATTGGTGTCATGTGCTCGTCTCGGCGTCCGATGTCGCTACCGCGATGACGTCCGCCTCGACTCGCGTTACGCTAAGACAAGATGGTAGTGGTGTCATGTGTTCATCTCGGCGTCTGTCGTCTACCGTGACGACGTCCACCTCGACTCGCGTTACGCTAAGACAGGGTGGCAGTGGTGTGACGTGCTCGTCTCGGTGTCCGTCGTCGCTACCGCGACGACGTCCGCCTCGACTCGCGTTACGCTAAGACATGGTGGCAGTGGTGTCACGTGCTCATCTCGGCGTCCGTCGTCGCTACCGCGACGACGTCCGCCTCGACTCGCATTACGCTAAGATAGGGTGGCAGTGTTGTCCCGTGCTCGTCTCTGCGTCCGTCGTCGCTACCGCGACGATGTCCGCCTCGACTCGCGTTACGCTAAGACAGAGTGGCAGTGGTGTCACGTGCTCGTCTTGGCGTCCGTCGTCGCGGTAGCGACGACGGACGCCTCGACTCGCGCTACGCTAAGACAGGGTGGCAGTGGTGTCACGTGCTCGTCTCGGCGTCCATCGTCGCTACCGCGACGACGTCCGCCTCGACTCGCATTACGCTAAGACAGGGTGGCAGTGGTGTCACATGCTCGTCTCGGCGTCCATCGTGGCTACCGCGACGACGTTCGCCTCGACTCGCGTTACGCTAAGACAGGGTGGCAGTGGTGTCACGTGCTCATCTCGGCGTCCGTCATCGCTAATGCGACGACGTCCGCCTCGACTCGCGTTACGCTAAGACAGGGTGGCAGTGGTGTCACGTGCTCGTCTCGGTGTCCGTCGTCTCTACCGCGACGATGTCCGCCTCGACTGGTGTTACGCTAAGAAAGGATGGCAGTGTTGTCACGTGCTCGTCTCGGCGTCCGTCGTCGCTACCGTGATGACGTTCGCCTCGACTCGCGTTACGCTAAGATAGGGTGGCAGTGGTACAACGTGCTCGTCTCGGCGTCCGTCGTCTCTACCGCGACGACGTCCGCCTCGACTCGTGTTACGCTAAGACTGGGTGGCAATTCTGTCACGTGCTCGTCTCGGCGTCCTTCGTCGCTACCGCGACGACGCCCGCCTCAACTCGAGTTACACTAAGACAGGGTGGCAGTGGTGTCACGTGCTCGTCTCGGCGCCCGTCGTCGCTACCGCGATGACGTCCACCTCGACTCGCGTTACGCTAAGACAGGTTGGCAGTGGTGTCACGTGCTCATTTGGGCGTCCGTCGTTGCTACCGCGACTACGTCCGCCTCGACTCGCGTTACGCTAAGACAGGGTGGCAGTGGTGGCACGTGCTCGTCTCGGCGTCCGTCGTTGCTACCGCGACGACGTCCGCCTCGACTCGCGTTGCGCTAAGACAGGGTGGCAGTGGTGCCACGTGCTCGTCTCGGCGTCCGTCGTCGCTACCGCGACGACGTCCGCCTCAATTCGCGTTACGCTAAGACAGGGTGGCTGTGGTGTCACGTGCTCGTCTCGGCATCCATCGTCGCTACCGCGACGACGTCCGCCTCGACTCGCGCTATGCTAAGACAGGGTGGCAGTGGTGTCACGTGCTCGTCTCGGCGTCCATCGTCGCTACCGCGACGACGTCCGCCTCGACTCGCGCTACGCTAAGACAGGGTGGCAGTGGTGTCACGTGCTCGTCTCGGCGTCCGTCGTCGCTACCGCGACGACGTCCGCCTCGACTCATGTTACGCTAAGACAGGGTGGCAGTGTTGTCATGTGCTCGTCTCGGCGTCTGTTGTCGCTACCGCAACGACGTCCGCCTCGACTCGCGCTACGCTAAGACAGGGTGGCAGTGGTGTCACGTGCTCGTCTTGGCATCCGTCGTCGCTACCGCGTCGACGTCCGCCTCCACTCGTGTTATGCTAAGATAGGGTGGCAGTGGTGTCATGTGCTCGTCTCAGCGTCCGTCGTCGCTACCGCGACGACGTCCGCCTCGACTCGCGTTACGCTAAGACAAGATGGTAGGGGTGTCATGTGTTCGTCTCGGCGTCTGTCGTCGCTACCGTGACGACATCCTCCTCGACTCGCGTTACGCTAAGACAGGGTGGCAGTGGTGTCACGTGCTCGTCTCGGCGTCCGTTGTCGCTACCGCGACGACATCCGCCTCGACTCACGCTACGCTAAGATAGGGTGGCAGTGGTGTCACGTGGTCGTCTCGGCGTCCGTTGTCGCTACCACGACGACGTCCGCCTCGACTCGCGCTACACTAAGACAGGGTGGCAGTGGTGTCACGTGCTCGTCTCGGCATCCATCGTCGCTACCGCGGCGACGTCCGCCTCCACTCATGTTATGCTAAGACAGGGTGGCAGTGGTGTCATGTGCTCGTCTCGGCGTCCGTTGTCGCTACCGCGACGACATCCGCCTCGACTCACGCTACGCTAAGAAAGGATGGCAGTGTTGTCACGTGCTCGTCTCGGCGTCCGTCGTCGCTACCGTGATGACGTTCGCCTCGACTCGCGTTACGCTAAGATAGGGTGGCAGTGGTACCACGTGCTCGTCTCGGCGTCCGTCGTCTCTACCGCGACGACGTCCGCCTCGACTCGTGTTACGCTAAGACTGGGTGGCAATTCTGTCACGTGCTCGTCTCGGCGTCCTTCGTCGCTACCGCGACGACGCCCGCCTCAACTCGAGTTACACTAAGACAGGGTGGCAGTGGTGTCACGTGCTCGTCTCGGCGCCCGTCGTCGCTACCGTGATGACGTCCGCCTCGACTCGCGTTACGCTAAGACAGGTTGGCAGTGGTGTCACGTGCTCGTTTGGGCGTCCGTCGTTGCTACCGCGACTACGTCCGCCTCGACTCGCATTACGCTAAGACAGGGTGGCAGTGGTGGCACGTGCTCGTCTCGGCGTCCGTCGTCGCTACCGCGACGACGTCCGCCTCGACTCGCGTTGCGCTAAGACAGAGTGGCAGTGGTGCCACGTGCTCGTCTCGGCGTCCGTCGTTGCTACCGCGACGACGTCCGCCTCAATTCGCGTTACGCTAAGACAGGGTGGCTGTGGTGTCACGTGCTCGTCTCGGCATCCGTCGTCGCTACCGCGACGACGTCCGCCTCGACTCGCGCTATGCTAAGACAGGGTGGCAGTGGTGTCACGTGCTCGTCTCGGCGTCCATCGTCGCTACCGCGACGACGTCCGCCTCGACTCGCGCTACGCTAAGACAGGGTGGCAGTGGTGTCACGTGCTCGTCTCGGCGTCTGTTGTCGCTACCGCGATGACGTCCGCCTCGACTCGCGCTACGCTAAGACAGGGTGGCAGTGGTGTCACGTGCTCATCTCGGCGTCTGTTGTCGCTACCGCGACGACGTCCGCCTCGAATCGCGCTACGCTAAGACAGGGTGGCAGTGGTGTCACGTGCTCGTCTCGGCATCCGTCGTCGCTACCGCGTCGACGTCCGCCTCCACTCGTGTTATGCTAAGATAGGGTGGCAGTGGTGTCATGTGCTCGTCTCGGCGTCCGTCGTCGCTACCGCGACGACGTCCGCCTCGACTCGCGTTACGCTAAGACATGGTGGCAGTGGTGTCACGTGCTCATCTCGGCGTCCGTCGTCGCTACCGCGACGACGTCCGCCTCGACTCGCATTACGCTAAGATAGGGTGGCAGTGTTGTCCCGTGCTCGTCTCGGCGTCCGTCGTCGCTACCGCGACGATGTCCGCCTCGACTCGCGTTACGCTAAGACAGAGTGGCAGTGGTGTCACGTGCTCGTCTCGGCGTCCGTCGTCGCGGTAGCGACGACGGACGCCTCGACTCGCGCTACGCTAAGACAGGGTGGCAGTGGTGTCACATGCTCGTCTCGGCGTCCATCGTCGCTACCGTGACGACGTCCGCCTCGACTCGCATTATGCTAAGACAGGGTGGCAGTGGTGTCACATGCTCGTCTCGGCGTCCATCGTGGCTACCGCGACGACGTTCGCCTCGACTCGCGTTACGCTAAGACAGGGTGGCAGTGGTGTCACGTGCTCATCTCGGCGTCCGTCATCGCTACCGCGACGACGTCCGCCTCGACTCGCGTTACGCTAAGACAGGGTGGCAGTGGTGTCACGTGCTCGTCTCGGCGTCCGTCGTCTCTACCGCGACGATGTCCGCCTCGACTGGCGTTACGCTAAGAAAGGATGGCAGTGTTGTCACGTGCTCGTCTCGGCGTCCTTCGTCGCTACCGTGATGACGTTTGCCTCGACTCGCGTTACGCTAAGATAGGGTGGCAGTGGTGCCACGTACTCATCTCGGCGTCCGTCGTCTCTACCGCGACGACGTCCGCCTCGACTCGTGTTACGCTAAGACTGGGTGGCAATTCTGTCACGTGCTCGTCTCGGCGTCCTTCGTCGCTACCTCGACGACGCCCGCCTCAACTCGAGTTACACTAAGACAGGGTGGCAGTGGTGTCACGTGCTCGTCTCGGCGCCCGTCGTCGCTACCGCGATGACGTCCGCCTCGACTCGCGTTACGCTAAGACAGGTTGGCAGTGGTGTCACGTGCTCGTTTGGGCGTCCGTCGTTGCTACCGCGACTACGTCCGCCTCGACTCGCATTACGCTAAGACAGGGTGGCAGTGGTGGCACGTGCTCGTCTCGGCGTCCGTCGTCGCTACCGCGACGACGTCCGCCTCGACTCGCGTTGCGCTAAGACAGAGTGGCAGTGGTGCCACGTGCTCGTCTCGGCGTCCGTCGTCGCTACCGCGACGACGTCCGCCTCAATTCGCGTTACGCTAAGACAGGGTGGCTGTGGTGTCACGTGCTTGTCTCGGCATCCGTCGTCGCTACCGCGACGACGTCCGCCTCGACTCGCGCTATGCTAAGACAGGGTGGCAGTGGTGTCACGTGCTCGTCTCGGCGTCCATCGTCGCTACCGCGACGACGTCCGCCTCGACTCGCGCTACGCTAAGACAGGGTGGCAGTGGTGTCACGTGCTCGTCTCGGCGTCTGTTGTCGCTACCGCGACGACGTCCGCCTCGACTCGCGCTACGCTAAGACAGGGTGGCAGTGGTGTCACGTGCTCGTCTCGGCGTCTGTTGTCGCTACCGCGACGACGTCCGCCTCGAATCGCGCTACGCTAAGACAGGGTGTCAGTGGTGTCACGTGCTCGTCTCGGCATCCGTCGTCGCTACCGCGTCGACGTCCGCCTCCACTCGTGTTATGCTAAGATAGGGTGGCAGTGGTGTCATGTGCTCGTCTCGGCGTCCGTCGTCGCTACCGCGATGACGTCCGCCTCGACTCGCGTTACGCTAAGACAAGATGGTAGGGGTGTCATGTGTTCGTCTCGGCGTCTGTCGTCGCTACCGTGACGACATCCTCCTCGACTCGCGTTACGCTAAGACAGGGTGGCAGTGGTGTCACGTGCTCGTCTCGGCGTCCGTCGTCGCTACCGTGACGACATCCGCCTCGACTCACGCTACGCTAAGATAGGGTGGCAGTGGTGTCACGTGCTCGTCTCGGCGTCCGTTGTCGCTACCACGACGACGTCCGCCTCGACTCGCGCTACACTAAGACAGGGTGGCAGTGGTGTCACGTGCTCGTCTTGGCATCCATCGTCGCTACCGCGACGACGTCCGCCTCCACTCATGTTATGCTAAGACAGGGTGGCAGTGGTGTCATGTGCTCGTCTCGGCGTCCGATGTCGCTACCGCGATGACGTCCGCCTCGACTCACGTTACGCTAAGACAAGATGGTAGTGGTGTCATGTGTTCATCTCGGCGTCTGTCGTCTACCGTGACGACGTCCACCTCGACTCGCGTTACGCTAAGACAGGGTGGCAGTGGTGTGACGTGCTCGTCTCGGTGTCCGTCGTCGCTACCGCGACGACGTCCGCCTCGACTCGCGTTACGCTAAGACATGGTGGCAGTGGTGTCACGTGCTCATCTCGGCGTCCGTCGTCGCTACCGCGACGACGTCCGCCTCGACTCGCATTACGCTAAGATAGGGTGGCAGTGTTGTCCCGTGCTCGTCTCTGCGTCCGTCGTCGCTACCGCGACGATGTCCGCCTCGACTCGCGTTACGCTAAGACAGAGTGGCAGTGGTGTCACGTGCTCGTCTTGGCGTCCGTCGTCGCGGTAGCGACGACGGACGCCTCGACTCGCGCTACGCTAAGACAGGGTGGCAGTGGTGTCACGTGCTCGTCTCGGCGTCCATCGTCGCTACCGCGACGACGTCCGCCTCGACTCGCATTACGCTAAGACAGGGTGGCAGTGGTGTCACATGCTCGTCTCGGCGTCCATCGTGGCTACCGCGACGACGTTCGCCTCGACTCGCGTTACGCTAAGACAGGGTGGCAGTGGTGTCACGTGCTCATCTCGGCGTCCGTCATCGCTACCGCGACGACGTCTGCCTCGACTCGCGTTACGCTAAGACAGGGTGGCAGTGGTGTCACGTGCTCGTCTCGGCGTCCGTCGTCTCTACCGCGACGATGTCCGCCTCGACTGGCGTTACGCTAAGAAAGGATGGCAGTGTTGTCACGTGCTCGTCTCGGCGTCCGTCGTCGCTACCGTGATGACGTTCGCCTCGACTCGCGTTACGCTAAGATAGGGTGGCAGTGGTACCACGTGCTCGTCTCGGCGTCCGTCGTCTCTACCGCGACGACGTCCGCCTCGACTCGTGTTACGCTAAGACTGGGTGGCAATTCTGTCACGTGCTCGTCTCGGCGTCCTTCGTCGCTACCGCGACGACGCCCGCCTCAACTCGAGTTACACTAAGACAGGGTGGCAGTGGTGTCACGTGCTCGTCTCGGCGCCCGTCGTCGCTACCGCGATGACGTCCACCTCGACTCGCGTTACGCTAAGACAGGATGGCAGTGGTGTCACGTGCTCATTTGGGCGTCCGTCGTTGCTACCGCGACTACGTCCGCCTCGACTCGCGTTACGCTAAGACAGGGTGGCAGTGGTGGCACGTGCTCGTCTCGGCGTCTGTCGTTGCTACCGCAACGACGTCCGCCTCGACTCACGTTGCGCTAAGACAGGGTGGCAGTGGTGCCACGTGCTCGTCTCGGCGTCCGTCGTCGCTACCGCGACGACGTCCGCCTCAATTCGCGTTACGCTAAGACAGGGTGGCTGTGGTGTCACGTGCTCGTCTCGGCATCCGTCGTCGCTACCGCGACGACGTCCGCCTCGACTCGCGCTATGCTAAGACAGGGTGGCAGTGGTGTCACGTGCTCGTCTCGGCGTCCATCGTCGCTACCGCGACGACGTCCGCCTCGACTCGCGCTACGCTAAGACAGGGTGGCAGTGGTGTCACGTGCTCGTCTCGGCGTCCGTCGTCGCTACCGCGACGACGTCCGCCTCGACTCATGTTACGCTAAGACAGGGTGGCAGTGTTGTCATGTGCTCGTCTCGGCGTCTGTTGTCGCTACCGCAACGACGTCCGCCTCGACTCGCGCTACGCTAAGACAGGGTGGCAGTGGTGTCACGTGCTCGTCTTGGCATCCGTCGTCGCTACCGCGTCGACGTCCGCCTCCACTCGTGTTATGCTAAGATAGGGTGGCAGTGGTGTCATGTGCTCGTCTCAGCGTCCGTCGTCGCTACCGCGACGACGTCCGCCTCGACTCGCGTTACGCTAAGACAAGATGGTAGGGGTGTCATGTGTTCGTCTCGGCGTCTGTCGTCGCTACCGTGACGACATCCTCCTCGACTCGCGTTACGCTAAGACAGGGTGGCAGTGGTGTCACGTGCTCGTCTCGGCGTCCGTTGTCGCTACCGCGACGACATCCGCCTCGACTCACGCTACGCTAAGATAGGGTGGCAGTGGTGTCACGTGGTCGTCTCGGCGTCCGTTGTCGCTACCACGACGACGTCCGCCTCGACTCGCGCTACACTAAGACAGGGTGGCAGTGGTGTCACGTGCTCGTCTCGGCATCCATCGTCGCTACCGCGGCGACGTCCGCCTCCACTCATGTTATGCTAAGACAGGGTGGCAGTGGTGTCATGTGCTCGTCTCGGCGTCCGATGTCGCTACCGCGACGACGTCCGCCTCGACTCGCGTTACGCTAAGACAAGATGGTAGTGGTGTCATGTGTTCATCTCGGCGTCTGTCGTCGCTACCGTGACGACGTCCACCTCGACTCGCGTTACGCTAAGACAGGGTGGCAGTGGTGTGACGTGCTCGTCTCGGTGTCCGTCGTCGCTACCGCGACGACGTCCGCCTCGACTCGCGTTGCGCTAAGACAGGGTGGCAGTGGTGCCACGTGCTCGTCTCGGCGTCCGTCGTCGCTACCGCGACGACGTCCGCCTCAATTCGCGTTACGCTAAGACAGGGTGGCTGTGGTGTCACGTGCTCGTCTCGGCATCCGTCGTCGCTACCGCGACGACGTCTGCCTCGACTCGCGCTATGCTAAGACAGGGTGGCAGTGGTGTCACGTGCTCATCTCGGCGTCCATCATCGCTACCGCGACGACGTCCGCCTCGACTCGCGCTACGCTAAGACAGGGTGGCAGTGGTGTCACGTGCTCGTCTCGGCGTCCGTCGTCGCTACCGCGACGACGTCCGCCTCGACTCATGTTACGCTAAGACAGGGTGGCAGTGTTGTCACGTGCTCGTCTCGGCGTCTGTTGTCGCTACCGCGACGACGTCCGCCTCGACTCGCGCTACGCTAAGACAGGGTGGCAGTGGTGTCACGTGCTCGTCTTGGCATCTGTCGTCGCTACCGCGTCGACGTCCGCCTCCACTCGTGTTATGCTAAGATAGGGTGGCAGTGGTGTCATGTGCTCGTCTCAGCGTCCGTCGTCGCTACCGCGACGACGTCCGCCTCGACTCGCGTTACGCTAAGACAAGATGGTAGGGGTGTCATGTGTTCGTCTCGGCGTCTGTCGTCGCTACCGTGACGACATCCTCCTCGACTCGCGTTACGCTAAGACAGGGTGGCAGTGGTGTCACGTGCTCGTCTCGGCGTCCGTCGTCGCTACCGCGACGATATCCGCCTCGACTCACGCTACGCTAAGATAGGGTGGCAGTGGTGTCACGTGCTCGTCTCGGCGTCCGTTGTCGCTACCACGACGACGTCCGCCTCGACTCGCGCTACACTAAGACAGGGTGGCAGTGGTGTCACGTGCTCGTCTCGGCATCCATCGTCGCTACCGCGACGACGTCCGCCTCCACTCATGTTATGCTAAGACAGGGTGGCAGTGGTGTCATGTGCTCGTCTCGGCGTCCGATGTCGCTACCGCGACGACGTCCGCCTCGACTCGCGTTACGCTAAGACAAGATGGTAGTGGTGTCATGTGTTCATCTCGGCGTCTGTCGTCGCTACCGTGACGACGTCCACCTCGACTCGCGTTACGCTAAGACAGGGTGGCAGTGGTGTGACGTGCTCGTCTCGGTGTCCGTCGTCGCTACCGCGACGACGTCCGCCTCGACTCGCGTTACGCTAAGACATGGTGGCAGTGGTGTCACGTGCTCATCTCGGCGTCCGTCGTCGCTACCGCGACGATGTCCGCCTCGACTCGCGTTACGCTAAGACAGAGTGGCAGTGGTGTCACGTGCTCGTCTCGGCGTCCGTCGTCGCGGTAGCGACGACGGACGCCTCGACTCGTGCTACGCTAAGACAGGGTGGCAGTGGTGTCACGTGCTCGCCTCGGCGTCCATCGTCGCTACCGCGACGACGTCCGCCTCGACTCGCGTTACGCGAAGACAGGATGGTAGTGGTGTCATGTGTTCGTCTCGGCGTCTGTCGTCGCTACCGCGATGACGTCCGCCTCGACTCGCGTTACGCTAAGACAGGGTGGCAGTGGTGTCACGTGCTCGTCTCGGCGTCCGTCGTCGCTACCGCGACGACGTCCGCCTCGACTCGCATTACGCTAAGATAGGGTGGCAGCGGTGTCACATGCTCGTCTCGGCGTCTGCCTCGACTCGCGTTACGCTAAGATAGGGTGGCAGTGTTGTCCCGTGCTCGTCTCGGCGTTCGTCCTCGCTACCGCCACGACGTCCGCCTCGACTCGCGTTACCTTACGCTAGGACAGGGTGGCAGTGTTGTCACGTGCTCGTCTCGGCGTCCGTCGTCGCTACCGCGACGACGTCCGCCTCGACTCGCACTAAGCTAAGACAGGGTGGCAGTGGTGTCACGTGCTCGTCTCGGCGTCCATCCTCGCTACCGCGACGACGTCCGCCTCGACTCGCGTTACGTAACACAGGGTGGCAGTGGTGTCATGTGCTCGTCTCGGCATCCGTCGTTGCTACCGCGACGACGTCCGCCTCGACTCGCGCTATGCTAAGACAAGGTGGCAGTGGTGTCACGTGCTCATCTCGGCGTCCGTCGTCGCTACCGCGACGACGTCCGCCTCGACTCGCTCTAAGCTAAGACAGGGTGGCAGTGGTGTCACGTGCTCGTCTCGGTGTCCGTCATCGCTACCGCGACGACGTCCGCCTCGACTCGTGCTATGCTAAGACAGGGTGGCAGTGGTGTCACGTGCTCGTCTCGGCGTCCGTCGTCGCTACCGCGACGACGTCCGCCTCGACTCGCTCTAAGCTAAGACAGGGTGGCAGTGGTGTCACGTGCTCGTCTCGGCGTCCGTCGTCGCTACCGTGACGACGTCCGCCTCGACTCGCGTTACGCTAAGACAGGATGGCAGTGGTGTCAGGTGTTCGTCTCGGCGTCCGTCGTCGCTACCGCGACGACGTCCGCCTCGACTCGCGTTACGCTAAGACTGAGTGGCAGTGGTGTCACGTGCTCGTCTCGGCGTCCGTCGTCGCTACCGCGATGACGTCCGCCTTGACTCGCGTTACGCTAAGACAGGGTGGCTGTGGTGTCACGTGCTCGTCTCGATGTCCGTCGTCGCTACCGCGACGACGTCCGCCTCGACTCGGGTTACGCTAAGACAGGGTGGCAGTGGTGTCACGTGCTCGTCTTGGCGTCCGTTGTCGCTATCGCGACGACGTCCGCCTCGACTCGCGTTATGTTAAGACAGGGTGGCAGTGGTGTCACGTGCTCGTCTCGGCGTCCGTCGTCGGTACCGCGACGACGTCCGCCTCGACTCGCGTTATGCTAAGACTGGGTGGCAGTGGTGTCATGTGCTCGTCTCGGCGTCCGTTGTCGCTACCACGATGACATCCGCCTCGACTCGCATTACGCTAAGACAGGTTGGCAGTGGTGTCACGTACTCGTCTCGGTGTCCGTCGTCGCTACCGCGACGACGTCCGCCTCGACTCGCGTTACGCTAAGACAGGGTGGCAGTGGTGTCACGTGCTCGTCTCGGCGTCCGTCGTCGCTACCGCGACGATGTCCGCCTCGACTCGCGTTATGCTAAGACAGGGTGGCAGTGGTGCCACGTGCTCGTCTAGGCGTCCGTCGTCGCTATCGCGACGACATTTGCCTCGACTCGTGTTACGCTAAGACTGGGTGGCAATTGTGTCACGTGCTCGTCTTGGCGTCCTTCGTCGCTACCGCGACGACGCCCGACTCGACTCGAGTTACACTAAGACAGGGTGGCAGTGGTGTCACGTGCTCGTCTCGGCGCCCGTCGTCGCTACCGCGATGACGTCCGCCACGACTCGCGTTACGCTAAGACAGGTTGGCAGTGGTGTCACGTGCTCGTTTGGGCGTCCGTCATCGCTACCGCGACTACGTCCGCCTCGACTCGCGTTACGCTAAGACAGGGTGGCAGTGGTGTCACGTGCTCGTCTCAGCGTCCGTCGTCGCTACCGCGACGACGTCCGCCTCGACTCGCGTTGCGCTAAGACAGGGTGGCAGTGGTGCTACGTGCTCGTCTCGGCGTCCGTCGTCGCTACCGCGACGACATCCGCCTCGACTCGCGTTACGCTAAGACAGGGTGGCTGTGGTGTCACGTGCTCGTCTCGGCATCCGTCGTCGCTACCGCGATGACGTCCGCCTCGGCTCGTGTTACGCTAAGGCAGGGTGGCAGTGGTGTCACGTGCTCGTTTCGGCATCAGTCGTCGCTACCGCAATGACGCCCGCCTCGACTCGCGTTACGCTAAGACGGGGTGGCAGTGGTGTCACGTGCTCGTCTCGGCGTCCGTCGTCGCTACCGCGACGACATCCGCGTTGACTTGCGTTACGCTAAGACAGGGTGGCTGTAGTGTCACGCGCTCGTCTCGACGTTCGTCGTCGCTACCGCGACGACGTCCGCCTCGACTCGCATTACGCTAAGACAGGGTGGTAGTGGTGTCACGTGCTCGTGTCGGCGTCCGTCGTCGCTACCGCGACGACGTCCGCCTCGACTCGCGTTGCGCTAAGACAGGGTGGCAGTGGTGCCACGTGCTCGTCTCGGCGTCCGTCGTCGCTACCGCGACGACATCCGCCTCGACTCGCGTTACGCTAAGACAGGGTGGCTGTGGTGTCACGTGCTCGTCTCGGCATCCGTCGTCGCGGCCACGACGACGTCTGCCTCGGCTCGTGTTACGCTAAGGCAGGGTGGCAGTGGTGTCACGTGCTCGTTTCGGCATCAGTCGTCGCTACCGCAATGACGCCCGCCTCGACTCGCGTTACGCTAAGACGGGGTGGCAGTGGTGTCACGTGCTTGTCTCGGCGTCCGTCGTCGCTACCGCGACGACATCCGCGTTGACTTGCGTTACGCTAAGACAGGGTGGCTGTAGTGTCACGCGCTCGTCTCTACGTTCGTCGTCGCTACCGCGACGACGTCCGCCTCGACTCGCATTACGCTAAGACAGGGTGGCAGTGGTGTCACGTGCTCGTCTCGGCGTCCGTCGTCGCTACCGCGACGACGTCCGCCTCGACTCGCGTTGCGCTAAGACAGGGTGGCAGTGGTGCCACGTGCTCGTCTCGGCGTCCGTCGTCGCTACCGCGACGACGTCCGCCTCGGCTCGTGTTACGCTAAGACAGGGTGGCAGTGGTGTCACGTGCTCGTTTCGGCATTAGTCGTCGCTACCGCAACGACGTCCGCCTCGACTCGCGTTACGCTAAGACGGGGTGGCAGTGGTGTCACGTGCTCCTCTCGGCGTCCGTCGTCGCTACCGCGACGACATCCGCGTTGACTTGCGTTACGCTAAGACAGGGTGGCTGTAGTGTCACGCGCTCGTCTCGATGTCCGTCGTCGCTACCGCGACGATGTCCGCCTCGACTCGCGTTACGCTAAGACAGGGTGGCAGTGGTGTCACGTGCTCGTCTCGGCCTCCGTCGTCACTACCGCGACGACGTCCGCCTCGACTAGCGTTACGCTAAGACTGGGTGGCAGTGGTGTCACGTGCTCGTCTCGGCGTCCGTCGTCGCTACCGCGACGACGTCTGCCTTGACTCGCGTTACGATAAGACAGGGTGGCCGTGGTGTCACGTGCTCGTCTCGGCGTCCGTCGTCGCTACCGTGACGACGTCCGCCTCGACTCGCGTTACGCTAAGACAGGATGGCAGTGGTGTCAGGTGTTCGTCTCGGCGTCCGTCGTCGCTACCGCGACGACGTCTGCCTCGACTCGCGTTACGCTAAGACTGAGTGGCAGTGGTGTCACGTGCTCGTCTCGGCGTCCGTCGTCGCTACCGCGATGACGTCCACCTTGACTCGCGTTACGCTAAGACAGGGTGGCTGTGGTGTCACGTGCTCGTCTCGATGTCCGTCGTCGCTACTGCGACGACGTCCGCCTCGACTCGGGTTACGCTAAGACAGGGTGGCAGTCGTGTCACGTGCTCGTCTCGGCGTCCGTTGTCGCTATCGCGACGACGTCCGCCTCGACTCGCGTTATGTTAAGACAGGGTGGCAGTGGTGTCACGTGCTCGTCTCGGCGTCCGTCGTCGGTACCGCGACGACGTCCGCCTCGACTCGCGTTATGCTAAGACTGGGTGGCAGTGGTGTCATGTGCTCGTCTCGGCGTCCGTTGTCGCTACCGCGATGACATCCGCCTCGACTCGCATTACGCTAAGACAGGTTGGCAGTGGTGTCACGTACTCGTCTCGGTGTCCGTCGTCGCTACCGCGACGACGTCCGCCACGACTCGCGTTACGCTAAGACAGGGTGGCAGTGGTGTCACGTGCTCGTCTCGGCGTCCGTCGTCGCTACCGCGACGACGTCCGCCTCGACTCGCGTTACGCTAAGACAGGGTGGCAGTGGTGCCACGTGCTCGTCTAGGCGTCCGTCGTCGCTATCGCGACGACGTTTGCCTCGACTCGTGTTACGCTAAGACTGGGTGGCAATTGTGTCACGTGCTCGTCTCGGCGTCCTTCGTCGCTACCGCGACGACGCCCGCCTCGACTCGAGTTACACTAAGACAGGGTGGCAGTGGTGTCACGTGCTCGTCTCGGCGCCCGTCGTCGCTACCGCGATGACGTCCGCCTCGACTCGCGTTACTCTAAGACAGGTTGGCAGTGGTGTCACGTGCTCGTTTGGGCGTCCGTCATCGCTACCGCGACTACGTCCGCCTCGACTCGCGTTACGCTAAGACAGGGTGGCAGTGGTGTCACGTGCTCGTCTCGGTGTCCGTCGTCGCTACCGCGACGACGTCCGCCTCGACTCGCGTTGCGCTAAGACAGGGTGGCAGTGGTGCTACGTGCTCGTCTCGGTGTCCGTCGTCGCTACCGCGACGACATCCGCCTCGACTCGCGTTACGCTAAGACAGGGTGGCTGTGGTGTCACGTGCTCGTCTCGGCATCCGTCGTCGCTACCGCGACGACGTCCGCCTCGGCTCGTGTTACGCTAAGGCAGGGTGGCAGTGGTGTCACGTGCTCGTTTCGGCATCAGTCGTCGCTACCGCAATGACGCCCGCCTCGACTCGCGTTACGCTCAGACGGGGTGGCAGTGGTGTCACGTGCTCGTCTCGGCGTCCGTCGTCGCTACCGCGACGACATCCGCGTTGACTTGCGTTACGCTAAGACAGGGTGGCTGTAGTGTCACGCGCTCGTCTCGACGTTCGTCGTCGCTACCGCGACGACGTCCGCCTCGACTCGCATTACGCTAAGACAGGGTGGCAGTGGTGTCACGTGCTCGTCTTGGCGTCCGTCGTCGCTACCGCGACGACGTCCGTCTCGACTCGCGTTGCGCTAAGACAGGGTGGCAGTGGTGCCACGTGCTCGTCTCGGCGTCCGTCGTCGCTACCGCGATGACATCCGCCTCGACTCGCGTTACGCTAAGACAGGGTGGCTGTGGTGTCACGTGCTCGTCTCGGCATCCGTCGTCGCGGCCGCGACGACGTCCGCCTCGGCTCGTGTTACGCTAAGGCAGGGTGGCAGTGGTGTCACGTGCTCGTTTCGGCATCAGTCGTCGCTACCGCAATGACGCCCGCCTCGACTCGCGTTACGCTAAGACGGGGTGGCAGTGGTGTCACGTGCTCGTCTCGGCGTCCGTCGTCGCTACCGCGACGACATCCGCGTTGACTTGCGTTACGCTAAGACAGGGTGGCTGTAGTGTCACGCGCTCCTCTCGACGTTCGTCGTCGCTACCGCGACGACGTCCGCCTCGACTCGCATTACGCTAAGACTGGGTGGCAGTGGTGTCACGTGCTCGTCTCGGCCTCCGTCGTCGCTACCGCGACGACGTCCGCCTCGACTCGCGTTGCGCTAAGACAGGGTGGCAGTGGTGCCACGTGCTCGTCTCGGCATCCGTCGTCGCTACCGCGACGACGTCTGCCTCGGCTCGTGTTACGCTAAGACAGGGTGGCAGTGGTGTCACGTGCTCGTTTCGGCATCAGTCGTCGCTACCGCAACGACGTCCGCCTCGACTCGCGTTACGCTAAGACGGGGTGGCAGTGGTGTCACGTGCTCCTCTCGGCGTCCGTCGTCGCTACCGCGACAACATCCGCGTTGACTTGCGTTACGCTAAGACAGGGTGGCTGTAGTGTCACGCGCTCGTCTCGACGTCCGTCGTCGCTACCGCGACGATGTCCGCCTCGACTCGCGTTACGCTAAGACAGGGTGGCAGTGGTGTCACGTGCTCGTCTCGGCCTCCGTCGTCACTACCGCGACGACGTCCGCCTCGACTAGCGTTACGCTAAGACAGGGTGGCAGTGGTGTCACGTGCTCGTCTCGGCGTCCGTCGTCGCTACCGCGACGACGTCCGCCTTGACTCGCATTACGCTAAGACAGGGTGGCCGTGGTGTCACGTGCTCGTCTCGACGTCCGTCGTCGCTACCGCGACGACGTCCGCCTTGACTCGCGTTACGCTAAGACAGGGTGGCAGTGGTGTCACGTGCTCGTCTCGGCGTCCGTTGTCGCTTCCGCGACGACGTTCGCCTCGACTCGCGTTACGTTAAGACAGGGTGGCAGTGGTGTCACGTGCTCGTCTCGGCGTCCGTCGTCGGTACCGCGACGAAGTCCGCCTCGACTCGCATTATGCTAAGACTGGGTGGCAGTGGTGTCATGTGCTCGTCTCGGCATCCGTCGTTGCTACCGCGATGACATCCGCCTCGACTCGCATTACACTAAGACAGGGTGGCAGTGGTGTCACGTGCTCGTCTCGGCGTCCGTTGTCGCTACCGCGACGACGTCCGCCTCGACTCGTATTACGCTAAGACAGGGTGGCAGTGGTGTCACGTGCTCCTCTCGGCGTCCGTCGTCGCTACCGCGACGACATCCGCCTCGACTCGCGTTACGCTAAGACAGGGTGGCTGTAGTGTCACGCGCTCGTCTCGATGTCCGTCGTCGCTACCGCGACGATGTCCGCCTCGACTCGCGTTACGCTAAGACAGGGTGGCAGTGGTGTCACGTGCTCGTCTCGGCCTCCGTCGTCACTACCGCGACGACGTCCGCCTCGACTAGCGTTACGCTAAGACTGGGTGGCAGTGGTGTCACGTGCTCGTCTCGGCGTCCGGCGTCGCTACCGCGACGACGTCCGCCTTGACTCGCGTTACGATAAGACAGGGTGGCCGTGGTGTCACGTGCTCGTCTCGGCGTCCGTCGTCGCTACCGTGACGACGTCCGCCTCGACTCGCGTTACGCTAAGACAGGATGGCAGTGGTGTCAGGTGTTCGTCTCGGCGTCCGTCGTCGCTACC
Source organism: Triticum timopheevii (assembly GCA_963921465.1). Classification (NCBI taxonomy): domain Eukaryota; kingdom Viridiplantae; phylum Streptophyta; class Magnoliopsida; order Poales; family Poaceae; genus Triticum; species Triticum timopheevii. Next base: position 310,120,206 of record OY997266.1, on the reverse strand, counting down.
GCGACGACGTCTGCCTCGACTCGCGTTACGCTAAGACTGAGTGGCAGTGGTGTCACGTGCTCGTCTCGGCGTCCGTCGTCGCTACCGCGATGACGTCCGCCTTGACTCGCGTTACGCTAAGACAGGGTGGCTGTGGTGTCACGTGCTCGTCTCGATGTCCGTCGTCGCTACTGCGACGACGTCCGCCTCGACTCGGGTTACGCTAAGACAGGGTGGCAGTCGTGTCACGTGCTCGTCTCGGCGTCCGTTGTCGCTATCGCGACGACGTCCGCCTCGACTCGCGTTATGTTAAGACAGGGTGGCAGTGGTGTCACGTGCTCGTCTCGGCGTCCGTCGTCGGTACCGCGACGACGTCCGCCTCGACTCGCGTTATGCTAAGACTGGGTGGCAGTGGTGTCATGTGCTCGTCTCGGCGTCCGTTGTCGCTACCGCGATGACATCCGCCTCGACTCGCATTACGCTAAGACAGGTTGGCAGTGGTGTCACGTACTCGTCTCGGTGTCCGTCGTCGCTACCGCGACGACGTCCGCCTCGACTCGCGTTACGCTAAGACAGGGTGGCAGTGGTGTCACGTGCTCGTCTCGGCGTCCGTCGTCGCTACCGCGACGACGTCCGCCTCGACTCGCGTTACGCTAAGACAGGGTGGCAGTGGTGCCACGTGCTCGTCTAGGCGTCCGTCGTCGCTATCGCGACGACGTTTGCCTCGACTCGTGTTACGCTAAGACTGGGTGGCAATTGTGTCACGTGCTCGTCTCGGCGTCCTTCGTCGCTACCGCGACGACGCCCGCCTCGACTCGAGTTACACTAAGACAGGGTGGCAGTGGTGTCACGTGCTCGTCTCGGCGCCCGTCGTCGCTACCGCGATGACGTCCGCCTCGACTCGCGTTACTCTAAGACAGGTTGGCAGTGGTGTCACGTGCTCGTTTGGGCGTCCGTCATCGCTACCGCGACTACGTCCGCCTCGACTCGCGTTACGCTAAGACAGGGTGGCAGTGGTGTCACGTGCTCGTCTCGGTGTCCGTCGTCGCTACCGCGACGACGTCCGCCTCGACTCGCGTTGCGCTAAGACAGGGTGGCAGTGGTGCTACGTGCTCGTCTCGGTGTCCGTCGTCGCTACCGCGACGACATCCGCCTCGACTCGCGTTACGCTAAGACAGGGTGGCTGTGGTGTCATGTGCTCGTCTCGGCATCCGTCGTCGCTACCGCGACGACGTCCGCCTCGGCTCGTGTTACGCTAAGGCAGGGTGGCAGTGGTGTCACGTGCTCGTTTCGGCATCAGTCGTCGCTACCGCAATGACGCCCGCCTCGACTCGCGTTACGCTAAGACGGGGTGGCAGTGGTGTCACGTGCTCGTCTCGGCGTCCGTCGTCGCTACCGCGACGACATCCGCGTTGACTTGCGTTACGCTAAGACAGGGTGGCTGTAGTGTCACGCGCTCGTCTCGACGTTCGTCGTCGCTACCGCGACGACGTCCGCCTCGACTCGCATTACGCTAAGACAGGGTGGCAGTGGTGTCACGTGCTCGTCTCGGCGTCCGTCGTCGCTACCGCGACGACGTCCGCCTCGACTCGCGTTGCGCTAAGACAGGGTGGCAGTGGTGCCACGTGCTCGTCTCGGCGTCCGTCGTCGCTACCGCGATGACATCCGCCTCGACTCGCGTTACGCTAAGACAGGGTGGCTGTGGTGTCACGTGCTCGTCTCGGCATCCGTCGTCGCGGCCGCGACGACGTCCGCCTCGGCTCGTGTTACGCTAAGGCAGGGTGGCAGTGGTGTCACGTGCTCGTTTCGGCATCAGTCGTCGCTACCGCAATGACGCCCGCCTCGACTCGCGTTACGCTAAGACGGGGTGGCAGTGGTGTCACGTGCTCGTCTCGGCGTCCGTCGTCGCTACCGCGACGACATCCGCGTTGACTTGCGTTACGCTAAGACAGGGTGGCTGTAGTGTCACGCGCTCCTCTCGACGTTCGTCGTCGCTACCGCGACGACGTCCGCCTCGACTCGCATTACGCTAAGACTGGGTGGCAGTGGTGTCACGTGCTCGTCTCGGCGTCCGTCGTCGCTACCGCGACGACGTCCGCCTCGACTCGCGTTGCGCTAAGACAGGGTGGCAGTGGTGCCACGTGCTCGTCTCGGCGTCCGTCGTCGCTACCGCGACGACGTCCGCCTCGGCTCGTGTTACGCTAAGACAGGGTGGCAGTGGTGTCACGTGCTCGTTTCGGCATCAGTCGTCGCTACCGCAACGACGTCCGCCTCGACTCGCGTTACGCTAAGACGGGGTGGCAGTGGTGTCACGTGCTCCTCTCGGCGTCCGTCGTCGCTACCGCGACAACATCCGCGTTGACTTGCGTTACGCTAAGACAGGGTGGCTGTAGTGTCACGCGCTCGTCTCGACGTCCGTCGTCGCTACCGCGACGATGTCCGCCTCGACTCGCGTTACGCTAAGACAGGGTGGCAGTGGTGTCACGTGCTCGTCTCGGCCTCCGTCGTCACTACCGCGACGACGTCCGCCTCGACTAGCGTTACGCTAAGACAGGGTGGCAGTGGTGTCACGTGCTCGTCTCGGCGTCCGTCGTCGCTACCGCGACGACGTCCGCCTTGACTCGCATTACGCTAAGACAGGGTGGCCGTGGTGTCACGTGCTCGTCTCGACGTCCGTCGTCGCTACCGCGACGACGTCCGCCTTGACTCGCGTTACGCTAAGACAGGGTGGCAGTGGTGTCACGTGCTCGTCTCGGCGTCCGTTGTCGCTTCCGCGACGACGTTCGCCTCGACTCGCGTTACGTTAAGACAGGGTGGCAGTGGTGTCACGTGCTCGTCTCGGCGTCCGTCGTCGGTACCGCGACGATGTCCGCCTCGACTCGCATTATGCTAAGACTGGGTGGCAGTGGTGTCATGTGCTCGTCTCGGCATCCGTCGTTGCTACCGCGATGACATCCGCCTCGACTCGCATTACACTAAGACAGGGTGGCAGTGGTGTCACGTGCTCGTCTCGGCGTCCGTTGTCGCTACCGCGACGACGTCCGCCTCGACTCGTATTACGCTAAGACAGGGTGGCAGTGGTGTCACGTGCTCCTCTCGGCGTCCGTCGTCGCTACCGCGACGACATCCGGCTCGACTCACGCTACGCTAAGATAGGGTGGCAGTGGTGTCATGTGCTCGTCTCGGCGTCCGTTGTCGCTACCACGACGACGTCCGCCTCGACTCGCGCTACACTAAGACAGGGTGGCAGTGGTGTCATGTGCTCGTCTCGGCATCCATCGTCGCTACCGCGACGACGTCCGCCTCCACTCGTGTTATGCTAAGACAGGGTGGCAGTGGTGTGACGTGCTCGTCTCGGTGTCCGTCGTCGCTACCGCGACGACGTCCGCCTCGACGCTCGTTATGCTAAGACATGGTGGCAGTGGTGTCACGTGCTCGTCTCGGCGTCCGTCGTCGCTACCGCGACGACGTCCGCCTCGACTCGCATTACGCTAAGATAGGGTGGCAGTGTTGTCCCGTGCTCATCTCGGCGTCCGTCGTCGCTACCGCGACGATGTCTGCCTCGACTCGCGTTACGCTAAGACAGAGTGGCAGTGGTGTCACGTGCTCGTCTTGGCGTCCGTCGTCGCGGTAGCGACGACGGACGCCTCGACTCGCTCTACGCTAAGACAGGGTGGAGTGGCGTCACGTGCTCGCCTCGGCGTCCATCGTCGCTACCGCGACGACGTCCGCCTCGACTCGCGTTACGCGAAGACAGGATGGTAGTGGTGTCATGTGTTCGTCTCGGCGTCTGTCGTCGCTACCGCGATGACGTCCGCCTCGACTCGCGTTACGCTAAGACAGGGTGGCAGTGGTGTCACGTGCTCGTCTCGGCGTCCGTCATCGCTACCGCGACGACGTCCGCCTCGACTCGCATTACGCTAAGATAGGGTGGCAGTGGTGTCACATGCTCGTCTCGGCGTTCGTCGTCGCTACCGCGACGACGTCCGCCTCGACTCGCGTTACGCTAAGATAGGGTGGCAGTGTTGTCCCGTGCTCGTCTCGGCGTTCGTCGTCGCTACCGCCACGACGTCCGCCTCGACTCGCATTACCTTACGCTAGGACAGGGTGGCAGTGTTGTCACGTGCTCGTCTCGGCGTCCGTCGTCGCTACCGCGACGAAGTCCGCCTCGACTCGCTCTAAGCTAAGACAGGGTGGCAGTGGTGTCACGTGCTCGTCTCGGTGTCCGTCATCGCTACCGCGACGAGGTCCGCCTCGACTCGCGCTACGCTAAGACAGGGTGGCAGTGGTGCCACGTGCTCGTCTCGGCGTCCGTCGTCGCTACCGCGATGACATCCGCCTCGACTCGCGTTACGCTAAGACAGGGTGGCTGTGGTGTCACGTGCTCGTCTCGGCATCCGTCGTCGCGGCCGCGACGACGTCCGCCTCGGCTCGTGTTACGCTAAGGCAGGGTGGCAGTGGTGTCACGTGCTCGTTTCGGCATCAGTCGTCGCTACCGCAATGACGCCCGCCTCGACTCGCGTTACGCTAAGACGGGGTGGCAGTGGTGTCACGTGCTCGTCTCGGCGTCCGTCGTCGCTACCGCGACGACATCCGCGTTGACTTGCGTTACGCTAAGACAGGGTGGCTGTAGTGTCACGCGCTCCTCTCGACGTTCGTCGTCGCTACCGCGACGACGTCCGCCTCGACTCGCATTACGCTAAGACTGGGTGGCAGTGGTGTCACGTGCTCGTCTCGGCGTCCGTCGTCGCTACCGCGACGACGTCCGCCTCGACTCGCGTTGCGCTAAGACAGGGTGGCAGTGGTGCCACGTGCTCGTCTCGGCGTCCGTCGTCGCTACCGCGACGACGTCCGCCTCGGCTCGTGTTACGCTAAGACAGGGTGGCAGTGGTGTCACGTGCTCGTTTCGGCATCAGTCGTCGCTACCGCAACGACGTCCGCCTCGACTCGCGTTACGCTAAGACGGGGTGGCAGTGGTGTCACGTGCTCCTCTCGGCGTCCGTCGTCGCTACCGCGACAACATCCGCGTTGACTTGCGTTACGCTAAGACAGGGTGGCTGTAGTGTCACGCGCTCGTCTCGACGTCCGTCGTCGCTACCGCGACGATGTCCGCCTCGACTCGCGTTACGCTAAGACAGGGTGGCAGTGGTGTCACGTGCTCGTCTCGGCCTCCGTCGTCACTACCGCGACGACGTCCGCCTCGACTAGCGTTACGCTAAGACAGGGTGGCAGTGGTGTCACGTGCTCGTCTCGGCGTCCGTCGTCGCTACCGCGACGACGTCCGCCTTGACTCGCATTACGCTAAGACAGGGTGGCCGTGGTGTCACGTGCTCGTCTCGGCGTCCGTCGTCGCTACCGCAACGACGTCCGCCTCGACTCGCGTTACGCTAAGACTGAGTGGCAGTGGTGTCACGTGCTCGTCTCGGCGTCCGTCGTCGCTACCGCGACGACGTCCGCCTTGACTCGCGTTACGCTAAGACAGGGTGGCAGTGGTGTCACGTGCTCGTCTCGGCGTCCGTTGTCGCTTCCGCGACGACGTTCGCCTCGACTCGCGTTACGTTAAGACAGGGTGGCAGTGGTGTCACGTGCTCGTCTCGGCGTCCGTCGTCGGTACCGCGACGACGTCCGCCTCGACTCGCATTATGCTAAGACTGGGTGGCAGTGGTGTCATGTGCTCGTCTCGGCATCCGTCGTTGCTACCGCGATGACATCCGCCTCGACTCGCATTACACTAAGACAGGGTGGCAGTGGTGTCACGTGCTCGTCTCGGCGTCCGTTGTCGCTACCGCGACGACGTCCGCCTCGACTCGTATTACGCTAAGACAGGGTGGCAGTGGTGTCACGTGCTCCTCTCGGCGTCCGTCGTCGCTACCGCGACGACATCCGGCTCGACTCACGCTACGCTAAGATAGGGTGGCAGTGGTGTCATGTGCTCGTCTCGGCGTCCGTTGTCGCTACCACGACGACGTCCGCCTCGACTCGCGCTACACTAAGACAGGGTGGCAGTGGTGTCATGTGCTCGTCTCGGCATCCATCGTCGCTACCGCGACGACGTCCGCCTCCACTCGTGTTATGCTAAGACAGGGTGGCAGTGGTGTGACGTGCTCGTCTCGGTGTCCGTCGTCGCTACCGCGACGACGTCCGCCTCGACGCTCGTTATGCTAAGACATGGTGGCAGTGGTGTCACGTGCTCGTCTCGGCGTCCGTCGTCGCTACCGCGACGACGTCCGCCTCGACTCGCATTACGCTAAGATAGGGTGGCAGTGTTGTCCCGTGCTCATCTCGGCGTCCGTCGTCGCTACCGCGACGATGTCTGCCTCGACTCGCGTTACGCTAAGACAGGGTGGCAGTGGTGTCACGTGCTCGTCTTGGCGTCCGTCGTCGCGGTAGCGACGACGGACGCCTCGACTCGCTCTACGCTAAGACAGGGTGGAGTGGCGTCACGTGCTCGCCTCGGCGTCCATCGTCGCTACCGCGACGACGTCCGCCTCGACTCGCGTTACGCGAAGACAGGATGGTAGTGGTGTCATGTGTTCGTCTCGGCGTCTGTCGTCGCTACCGCGATGACGTCCGCCTCGACTCGCGTTACGCTAAGACAGGGTGGCAGTGGTGTCACGTGCTCGTCTCGGCGTCCGTCATCGCTACCGCGACGACGTCCGCCTCGACTCGCATTACGCTAAGATAGGGTGGCAGTGGTGTCACATGCTCGTCTCGGCGTTCGTCGTCGCTACCGCGACGACGTCCGCCTCGACTCGCGTTACGCTAAGATAGGGTGGCAGTGTTGTCCCGTGCTCGTCTCGGCGTTCGTCGTCGCTACCGCCACGACGTCCGCCTCGACTCGCATTACCTTACGCTAGGACAGGGTGGCAGTGTTGTCACGTGCTCGTCTCGGCGTCCGTCGTCGCTACCGCGACGAAGTCCGCCTCGACTCGCTCTAAGCTAAGACAGGGTGGCAGTGGTGTCACGTGCTCGTCTCGGCGTCCATCGTCGCTACCGCGACGACGTCCGCCTCGACTCGCGTTACGTAACACAGGGTGGCAGTGGTGTCATTTCTCGTCTCGGCGTCCGTCGTTGCTACCGCGACGACGTCCGCCTCGACTCGCGCTATGCTAAGACAGGGTGGCAGTGGTGTCACGTGCTCGTCTCGGCGTCCGTCGTCGCTACCGCGACGACGTCCGCCTCGACTCGCTCTAAGCTAAGACAGGGTGGCAGTGGTGTCACGTGCTCGTCTCGGCGTCCGTCATCGCTACCGCGACGACGTCCGCCACGACTCGCGCTATGCTAAGACAGGTTGGCAGTGGTGTCACGTGCTCGTCTCGGCGTCCGTCGTCGCTACCGCGACGACGTCCGCCTCGACTCGCTCTAAGCTAAGACAGGGTGGCAGTGGTGTCACGTGCTCGTCTCGGCGTCCGTTGTCGCTACCGCGACGACGTCCGCCTCGACTCGCGTTACGCTAAGACAGGATGGCAGTGGTGTCAGGTGTTCGTCTCGGCGTCCGTCGTCGCTACCGCGACGACGTCCGCCTCGACTCGCGTTACGCTAAGACTGAGTGGCAGTGGTGTCACGTGCTCGTCTCGGCGTCCGTCGTCGCTACCGCGACGACGTCCGCCTTGACTCGCATTACGCTAAGACAGGGTGGCTGTGGTGTCACGTGCTCGTCTCGACGTCCGTCGTCGCTACCGCGACGACGTCCGCCTCGACTCGGGTTACGCTAAGACAGGGTGGCAGTGGTGTCACGTGCTCGTCTCGGCGTCCGTTGTCGCTATCGCGACGATGTCCGCCTCGACTCGCGTTATGTTAAGACAGGGTGGCAGTGGTGTCACGTGCTCGTCTCGGCGTCCGTCGTCGGTACCGCGACGACGTCCGCCTCGACTCGCGTTATGCTAACACTGGGTGGCAGTGGTGTCATGTGCTCGTCTCGGCGTCCGTTGTCGCTACCGCGATGACATCCGCCTCGACTCACATTACGCTAAGACAGGTTGGCAGTGGTGTCACGTACTCGTCTCGGTGTCCGTCGTCGCTACCGCGACGACGTCCGCCTCGACTCGCGTTACGCTAAGACAGGGTGGCAGTGGTGCCACGTGCTCGTCTAGGCGTCCGTCGTCGCTACCGCGACGACGTTTGCCTCGACTCGTGTTACGCTAAGACTGGGTGGCAATTGTGTCACGTGCTCGTCTCGGCGTCCTTCGTCGCTACCGCGACGACGCCCGCCTCGACTCGAGTTACACTAAGACAGGGTGGCAGTGGTGTCACATGCTCGTCTCGGCGCCCGTCATCGCTACCGCGATGACGTCCGCCTCGACTCGCGTTACGCTATGACAGGGTGGCTGTGGTGTCACGTGCTCGTTTGGGCGTCCGTCGTCGCTACCGCGACTACGTCCGCCTCGACTCGCGTTACGCTAAGACAGGGTGGCAGTGGTGTCACGTCCTCGTCTCGGCGTCCGTCGTCGCTACCGCGACGACGTCCGCCTCGACTCGCGTTGCGCTAAGACAGGGTGGCAGTGGTGTCACGTGCTCGTCTCGGCGTCCGTCGTCGGTACCGTGACGACGTCCGCCTCGACTCGCATTATGCTAAGACTGGGTGGCAGTGGTGTCATGTGCTCGTCTCGGCATCCGTCATCGCTACCGCGATGACATCCGCCTCGACTCGCCTTACACTAAGACAGGGTGGCAGTGGTGTCACGTGCTCGTCTCGGCGTCCGTTGTCGCTACCGCGACGACGTCCGCCTCGACTCGCGTTACGCTAAGACAGGGTGGCAGTGGTGTCACGTGCTCCTCTCGGCGTCCGTCGTCGCTACCGCGACGACATCCGGCTCGACTCACACTACGCTAAGATAGGGTGGCAGTGGTGTCACGTGCTCGTCTCGGCGTCCGTTGTCGCTACCGCGACGACGTCCGCCTCGACTCGCGCTACACTAAGACAGGGTGGTAGTGGTGTCACATGCTCGTCTCGGCCTCCATCGTCGCTACCGCGACGACGTCCGCCTCCACTCGTGTTATGCTAAGACAGGGTGGCAGTGGTGTGACGTGCTCGTCTCGGTGTCCGTCGTCGCTACCGCGACGACGTCCGCCTCGACTCGCGTTATGCTAAGACATGGTGGCAGTGGTGTCACGTGCTCGTCTCGGCGTCCGTCGTCGCTACCGCGACGACGTCCGCCTCGACTCGCATTACGCTAAGATAGGGTGGCAGTGTTGTCCCGTGCTTGTCTCGGCGTCCGTCGTCGCTACCGCGACGATGTCTGCCTCGACTCGCGCTACGCTAAGACAGGGTGGCAGTGGTGTCACGTGCTCGCCTCGGCGTCCATCGTCGCTACCGCGACGACGTCCGCCTCGACTCGCGTTACGCGAAGACAGGATGGTAGTGGTGTCATGTGTTCGTCTCGGCGTCTGTCGTCGCTACCGCGATGACGTCCGCCTCGACTCGCGTTACGCTAAGACAGGGTGGCAGTGGTGTCACGTGCTCGTCTCGGCGTCCGTCGTCGCTACCGCGACGACGTCCGCCTCGACTCGCATTACGCTAAGATAGGGTGGCAGTGGTGTCACATGCTCGTCTCGGCGTTCATCGTCGCTACCGCGACGACGTCCGCCTCGACTCGCGTTACGCTAAGATAGGGTGGCAGCGTTGTCCCGTGCTCGTCTCGGCGTTCGTCGTCGCTACCGCCACGACGTCCGCCTCGACTCGCGTTACCTTACGCTAGGACAGGGTGGCAGTGTTGTCACGTGCTCGTCTCGGCGTCCGTCGTCGCTACCGCGACGACGTTTGCCTCGACTCGTGTTACGCTAAGACTGGGTGGCAATTGTGTCACGTGCTCGTCTCGGCGTCCTTCGTCGCTACCGCGACGACGCCCGCCTCGACTCGAGTTACACTAAGACAGGGTGGCAGTGGTGTCACATGCTCGTCTCGGCGCCCGTCGTCGTTACCGCGATGACGTCCGCCTCGACTCGCGTTACGCTATGACAGGGTGGCTGTGGTGTCACGTGCTCGTTTGGGCGTCCGTCGTCGCTACCGCGACTACGTCCGCCTCGACTCGCGTTACGCTAAGATAGGGTGGCAGTGGTGTCACGTCCTCGTCTCGGCGTCCGTCGTCGCTACAGCGACGACGTCCGCCTCGACTCGCGTTGCGCTAAGACAGGGTGGCAGTGGTGTCACGTGCTCGTCTCGGCGTCCGTCGTCGGTACCGTGACGACGTCCGCCTCGACTCGCATTATGCTAAGACTGGGTGGCAGTGGTGTCATGTGCTCGTCTCGGCATCCGTCGTCGCTACCGCGATGACATCCGCCTCGACTCGCCTTACACTAAGACAGGGTGGCAGTGGTGTCACGTGCTCCTCTCGGCGTCCGTTGTCGCTACCGCGACACATCCGCCTCGACTCACGCTACACTAAGATAGGGTGGCAGTGTTGTCCCGTGCTCGTCTCGGCGTTCGTCGTCGCTACCGCCACGACGTCCGCCTCGACTCGCGTCACCTTACGCTAGGACAGGGTGGCAGTGTTGTCACGTGCTCGTCTCGGCGTCCGTCGTCGCTACCGCGACGATGTTTGCCTCGACTCGTGTTACGCTAAGACTGGGTGGCAATTGTGTCACGTGCTCGTCTCGGCGTCCTTCGTCGCTACCGCGACGACGCCCGCCTCGACTCGAGTTACACTAAGACAGGGTGGCAGTGGTGTCACATGCTCGTCTCGGCGCCCGTCGTCGTTACCGCGATGACGTCCGCCTCGACTCGCGTTACGCTATGACAGGGTGGCTGTGGTGTCACGTGCTCGTTTGGGCGTCCGTCGTCGCTACCGCGACTACGTCCGCCTCGACTCGCGTTACGCTAAGACAGGGTGGCAGTGGTGTCACGTCCTCGTCTCGGCGTCCGTCGTCGCTACCGCGACGACGTCCGCCTCGACTCGCGTTGCGCTAAGACAGGGTGGCAGTGGTGTCACGTGCTCGTCTCGGCGTCCGTCGTCGGTACCGTGACGACGTCCGCCTCGACTCGCATTATGCTAAGACTGGGTGGCAGTGGTGTCATGTGCTCGTCTCGGCATCCGTCGTCGCTACCGCGATGACATCCGCCTCGACTCGCCTTACACTAAGACAGGGTGGCAGTGGTGTCACGTGCTCGTCTCGGCGTCCGTTGTCGCTACCGCGACGACGCCCGCCTCGACTCGCGTTACGCTAAGACAGGGTGGCAGTGGTGTCACGTGCTCCTCTCGGCGTCCGTCGTCGCTACCGCGACGACATCCGGCTCGACTCACGCTACGCTAAGATAGGGTGGCAGTGGTGTCACGTGCTCGTCTCGGCGTCCGTTGTCGCTACCGCGACGACGTCCGCCTCGACTCGCGCTACACTAAGACAGGGTGGTAGTGGTGTCACATGCTCGTCTCGGCCTCCATCGTCGCTACCGCGACGACGTCCGCCTCCACTCGTGTTATGCTAAGACAGGGTGGCAGTGGTGTGACGTGCTCGTCTCGGTGTCCGTCGTCGCTACCGCGACGACGTCCGCCTCGACTCGCGTTATGCTAAGACATGGTGGCAGTGGTGTCACGTGCTCGTCTCGGCGTCCGTCGTCGCTACCGCGACGACGTCCGCCTCGACTCGCATTACGCTAAGATAGGGTGGCAGTGTTGTCCCGTGCTCGTCTCGGCGTCCGTCGTCGCTACCGCGACGATGTCTGCCTCGACTCGCGTTACGCTAAGACAGAGTGGCAGTGGTGTCACGTGCTCGTCTTGGCGTCCGTCGTCGCGGTAGCGACGACGGACGCCTCGACTCGCGCTACGCTAAGACAGGGTGGCAGTGGTGTCACGTGCTCGCCTCGGCGTCCATCGTCGCTACCGCGACGACGTCCGCCTCGACTCGCGTTACGCGAAGACAGGATGGTAGTGGTGTCATGTGTTCGTCTCGGCGTCTGTCGTCGCTACCGCGATGACGTCCGCCTCGACTCGCGTTACGCTAAGACAGGGTGGCAGTGGTGTCACGTGCTCGTCTCGGCGTCCGTCGTCGCTACCGCGACGACGTCCGCCTCGACTCGCATTACGCTAAGATAGGGTGGCAGTGGTGTCACATGCTCGTCTCAGCGTTCGTCGTCGCTACCGCGACGACGTCCGCCTCGACTCGCGTTACGCTAAGATAGGGTGGCAGTGTTGTCCCGTGCTCGTTTCGGCGTTCGTCGTCGCTACCGCCACGACGTCCGCCTCGACTCGCGTTACCTTACGCTAGGACAGGGTGGCAGTGTTGTCACGTGCTCATCTCGGCGTCCGTCGTCGCTACCGCGACGACGTCCGCCTCAACTCGCTCTAAGCTAAGACAGGGTGGCAGTGGTGTCACGTGCTCGTCTCGGCGTCCATCCTCGCTACCGCGACGATGTCCGCCTCGACTCGCGTTACGTAACACAGGGTGGCAGTGGTGTCATTTCTCGTCTCGGCGTCCGTCGTTGCTACCGCGACGACGTCCGCCTCGACTCGCGCTATGCTAAGACAGGGTGGCAGTGGTGTCACGTGCTCGTCTCGGCGTCCGTCGTCGCTACCGCGACGACGTCCGCCTCGACTCGCTCTAAGCTAAGACATGGTGGCAGTGGTGTCAAGTGCTCGTCTCGGCGTCCGTCATCGCTACCGCGACGACGTCCGCCTCGACTCGCGCTATGCTAAGACAGGGTGGCAGTGGTGTCACGTGCTCGTCTCGGCGTCCGTCGTCGCTACCGCGACGACGTCCGCCTCGACTCGCTCTAAGCTAAGACAGGGTGGCAGTGGTGTCACGTGCTCGTCTCGGCGTCCGTCGTCGCTACCGCGACGACGTCCGCCTCGACTCGCGTTACGCTAAGACAGGATGGCAGTGGTGTCAGGTGTTCGTCTCGGCGTCCGTCGTCGCTACCGCAACGACGTCCGCCTCGACTCGCGTTACGCTAAGACTGAGTGGCAGTGGTGTCACGTGCTCGTCTCGGCGTCCGTCGTCGCTACCGCGACGACGTCCGCCTTGACTCGCGTTACGCTATGACAGGGTGGCTGTGGTGTCACGTGCTCGTCTCGACGTCCGTCGTCGCTACCGCGACGACGTCCGCCTCGACTCGGGTTACGCTAAGACAGGGTGGCAGTGGTGTCACGTGCTCGTCTCGGCGTCCGTTGTCGCTATCGCGACGACGTCCGCCTCGACTCGCGTTATGTTAAGACAGGGTGGCAGTGGTGTCACGTGCTCGTCTCGGCGTCCGTCGTCGGTACCGCGACGACGTCCGCCTCGACTCGCGTTATGCTAAGACTGGGTGGCAGTGGTGTCATGTGCTCGTCTCGGCGTCCGTTGTCGCTACCGCGATGACATCCGCCTCGACTCGCATTACGCTAAGACAGGTTGGCAGTGGTGTCACGTACTCGTCTCGGTGTCCGTCGTCGCTACCGCGACGACGTCCGCCTCGACTCGCGTTACGCTAAGACAGGGTGGCAGTGGTGTCACGTGCTCGTCACGGCGTCCGTCGTCGCTACCGCGACGACGTCCGCCTCGGCTCGCGTTACGCTAAGACAGGGTGGCAGTGGTGCCACGTGCTCGTCTAGGCGTCCGTCGTCGCTACCGCGACGACGTTTGCCTCGACTCGTGTTACGCTAAGACTGGGTGGCAATTGTGTCACGTGCTCGTCTCGGCGTCCTTCGTCGCTACCGCGACGACGCCCGCCTCGACTCGAGTTACACTAAGACAGGGTGGCAGTGGTGTCACGTGCTCGTCTCGGCGCCCGTCGTCGCTACCGCGATGACGTCCGCCTCGACTCGCGTTACGCTAAGACAGGTTGGCAGTGGTGTCACGTGCTCGTTTGGGCGTCCGTCGTCGCTACCGCGACTACGTCCGCATCGACTCGCGTTACGCTAAGACAGGGTGGCAGTGGTGTCACGTCCTCGTCTCGGCGTCCGTCGTCGCTACCGCGACGACGTCCGCCTCGACTCGCGTTGCGCTAAGACAGGGTGGCAGTGGTGCTACGTGCTCGTCTCGGCGTCCGTCGTCGCTACCGCGACGACATCCGCCTCGACTCGCGTTACGCTAAGACAGGGTGGCTGTGGTGTCACGTGCTCGTCTCGGCATCCGTCGTCGCTACCGCGACGACGTCCGCCTCGGCTCGTGTTACGCTAAGACAGGGTGGCAGTGGTGTCACGTGCTCGTTTCGGCATCAGTCGTCGCTACCGCAATGACGCCCGCCTTGACTCGCGTTACGCTAAGATGGGGTGGCAGTGGTGTCACGTGCTCATCTCGGCGTCCGTCGTCGCTACCGCGACGACATCCGCGTTGACTTGCGTTACGCTAAGACAGGGTGGCTGTAGTGTCACGCGCTCGTCTCGACGTTCGTCGTCGCTACCGTGACGACGTCCGCCTCGACTCGCATTACGCTAAGACAGGGTGGCAGTAGTGTCACGTGCTCGTCTCGGCGTCCGTCGTCGCTACCGCGACGACGTCCGCCTCGACTCGCATTACGCTAAGACAAGGTGGCAGTGGTGCTACGTGCTCGTCTCGGCGTCCGTCGTCGCTACCGCGACGACATCCGCCTCGATTCGCGTTACGCTAAGACAGGGTGGCTGTGGTGTCACGTGCTCGTCTCGGCATCCGTCGTCGCTACCGCGACGACGTCCGCCTCAGCTCGCGTTACGCTAAGATAGGGTGGCAGTGGTGTCACATGCTCGTCTCGGCGTTCGTCGTCGCTACCGCGACGACGTCCGCCTCGACTCGCGTTACGCTAAGATAGGGTGGCAGTGTTGTCCCGTGCTCGTTTCGGCGTTCGTCGTCGCTACCGCCACGACGTCCGCCTCGACTCGCGTTACCTTACGCTAGGACAGGGTGGCAGTGTTGTCACGTGCTCATCTCGGCGTCCGTCGTCGCTACCGCGACGACGTCCGCCTCAACTCGCTCTAAGCTAAGACAGGGTGGCAGTGGTGTCACGTGCTCGTCTCGGCGTCCATCATCGCTACCGCGACGATGTCCGCCTCGACTCGCGTTACGTAACACAGGGTGGCAGTGGTGTCATTTCTCGTCTCGGCGTCCGTCGTTGCTACCGCGACGACGTCCGCCTCGACTCGCGCTATGCTAAGACAGGGTGGCAGTGGTGTCACGTGCTCGTCTCGGCGTCCGTCGTCGCTACCGCGACGACGTCCGCCTCGACTCGCTCTAAGCTAAGACAGGGTGGCAGTGGTGTCAAGTGCTCGTCTCGGCGTCCGTCATCGGTACCGCGACGACGTCCGCCTCGACTCGCGCTATGCTAAGACAGGGTGGCAGTGGTGTCACGTGCTCGTCTCGGCGTCCGTCGTCGCTACCGCGACGACGTCCGCCTCGACTCGCTCTAAGCTAAGACAGGGTGGCAGTGGTGTCACGTGCTCGTCTCGGCGTCCGTCGTCGCTACCGCGACGACGTCCGCCTCGACTCGCGTTACGCTAAGACAGGATGGCAGTGGTGTCAGGTGTTCGTCTCGGCGTCCGTCGTCGCTACCGCAACGACGTCCGCCTCGACTCGCGTTACGCTAAGACTGAGTGGCAGTGGTGTCACGTGCTCGTCTCGGCGTCCGTCGTCGCTACCGCGACGACGTCCGCCTTGACTCGCGTTACGCTATGACAGGGTGGCTGTGGTGTCACGTGCTCGTCTCGACGTCCGTCGTCGCTACCGCGACGACGTCCGCCTCGACTCGGGTTACGCTAAGACAGGGTGGCAGTGGTGTCACGTGCTCGTCTCGGCGTCCGTTGTCGCTATCGCGACGACGTCCGCCTCGACTCGCGTTATGTTAAGACAGGGTGGCAGTGGTGTCACGTGCTCGTCTCGGCGTCCGTCGTCGGTACCGCGACGACGTCCGCCTCGACTCGCGTTATGCTAAGACTGGGTGGCAGTGGTGTCATGTGCTCGTCTCGGCGTCCGTTGTCGCTACCGCGATGACATCCGCCTCGACTCGCATTACGCTAAGACAGGTTGGCAGTGGTGTCACGTACTCGTCTCGGTGTCCGTCGTCGCTACCGCGACGACGTCCGCCTCGACTCGCGTTACGCTAAGACAGGGTGGCAGTGGTGTCACGTGCTCGTCACGGCGTCCGTCGTCGCTACCGCGACGACGTCCGCCTCGGCTCGCGTTACGCTAAGACAGGGTGGCAGTGGTGCCACGTGCTCGTCTAGGCGTCCGTCGTCGCTACCGCGACGACGTTTGCCTCGACTCGTGTTACGCTAAGACTGGGTGGCAATTGTGTCACGTGCTCGTCTCGGCGTCCTTCGTCGCTACCGCGACGACGCCCGCCTCGACTCGAGTTACACTAAGACAGGGTGGCAGTGGTGTCACGTGCTCATCTCGGCGCCCGTCGTCGCTACCGCGATGACGTCCGCCTCGACTCGCGTTACGCTAAGACAGGTTGGCAGTGGTGTCACGTGCTCGTTTGGGCGTCCGTCGTCGCTACCGCGACTACGTCCGCCTCGACTCGCGTTACGCTAAGACAGGGTGGCAGTGGTGTCACGTCCTCGTCTCGGCGTCCGTCGTCGCTACCGCGACGACGTCCGCCTCGACTCGCGTTGCGCTAAGACAGGGTGGCAGTGGTGCTACGTGCTCGTCTCGGCGTCCATCGTCGCTACCGCGACGACATCCGCCTCGACTCGCGTTACGCTAAGACAGGGTGGCTGTGGTGTCACGTGCTCGTCTCGGCATCCGTCGTCGCTACCGCGACGACGTCCGCCTCGGCTCGTGTTACGCTAAGACAGGGTGGCAGTGGTGTCACGTGCTCGTTTCGGCATCAGTCGTCGCTACCGCAATGACGCCCGCCTTGACTCGCGTTACGCTAAGACGGGGTGGCAGTGGTGTCACGTGCTCATCTCGGCGTCCGTCGTCGCTACCGCGACGACATCCGCGTTGACTTGCGTTACGCTAAGACAGGGTGGCTGTAGTGTCACGCGCTCGTCTCGACGTTCGTCGTCGCTACCGCGACGACGTCCGCCTCGACTCGCATTACGCTAAGACAGGGTGGCAGTGGTGTCACGTGCTCGTCTCGGCGTCCGTCGTCGCTACCGCGACGACGTCCGCCTCGACTCGCATTACGCTAAGACAAGGTGGCAGTGGTGCTACGTGCTCGTCTCGGCGTCCGTCGTCGCTACCGCGACGACATCCGCCTCGATTCGCGTTACGCTAAGACAGGGTGGCTGTGGTGTCACGTGCTCGTCTCGGCATCCGTCGTCGCTACCGCGACGACGTCCGCCTCGGCTCGCGTTACGCTAAGATAGGGTGGCAGTGTTGTCCCGTGCTCGTCTCGGCGTCCGTCATCGCTACCGCGACGACGTCCGCCTCGACTCGCGTTACGGTAAGACAGCGTGGCAGTGGTGTCACGTGCTCATCTCGGCGTCCGTCGTCGCTACCGCGACGGCGTCTGCCTTGACTCGCGTTACGCTAAGACAGGGTGGCAGTGGGGTCACGTGCTCGTCTCGGCGTCCATCGTTGCTACCGCGACGACGTCCGCCTCGACTCGTGTTACGCTAAGATAGGGTGGCAGTGGTGTCACGTGCTCGTCTCGGCGTCCATCGTCGCTACCGCGATGACGTTTGCCTCGACTAGCGTTACGCTAAGACAGGGTGGCAGTGGTGTCACGTGCTCGTCTCGGCGTCCGTCGTCGCTACCGCGATGACGTCCGCCTCGACTCGCGTTACGCGAAGACAGGGTGGCAGTGGTGTCACGTGCTCGTCTCGGCGTCCGTCGTCTCTACTGCAACGATGTCTGCCTCGACTCGCGTTATGCTAAGACAGGGTGGCAGTGGTGCCACGTGCTCGTCTAGGCATCCGTCGTCGCTACCGCGACGACGTCTGCCTCGACTCGTGTTACGCTAAGACTGGGTGGCAATCGTGTCACGTGCTCGTCTCGGCGTCCTTCGTCACTTCCACGACGACGCCTGCCTCGACTCGAGTTACACTAAGACAGGGTGGCAGTGGTGTCACGTGCTCGTCTCGGCGCCCGTTGTCGCTACCGCGATGACGTCCGCCTCGACTCGCGTTACGCTAAGACAGGTTGGCACTGGTGTCACGTGCTCGTTTGGGCGTCCGTCGTCGCTACCGCGACTACGTCCGCCTCGACTCGCGTTACGCTAAGACAGGGTGGCAGTGGTGTCACGTGCTCGTCTCGGCGTCCGTCGTCGCTACCGCGACGACGTCCGCCTTGACTCGCGTTGCGCTAAGACAGGGTGGCAGTGGTGCCACGTGCTCGTCTCGGCGTCCGTCGTCGCTACCGCGACGACATCCGCCTCGACTCGCGTTACGCTAAGACAGGGTGGCTGTGGTGTCACGTGCTCGTCTCGGCATCCGTCGTCGCTACCGCGACGACGTCCGCCTCGACTCGTGTTACGCTAAGACAGGGAGGCAGTGGTGTCACGTGCTCGTTTCGGCATCAGTCGTCGCTACCACGACGACGTCCGCCTCGACTCGCGTTACGCTAAGACGGGGTGGCAGTGGTGTCACGTACTCGTCTCGGCGTTCGTCGTCGCTACCGCGACGACATCCGCGTTGACTTGCATTACGCTAAGACAGGGTGGCTGTAGTGTCACGCGCTTGTCTCGACGTCCGTCGTCGCTACCGCGACGACGTCCGCCTCGACTCGCGTTACGCTATGACAGGGTGGTAGTGGTGTCACGTGCTCGTCTCGGCCTCCGTCGTCACTACCGCGACGACGTTCGCCTCGACTCGCGTTACGTAACACAGGGTGGCAGTGGTGTCATTTCTCGTCTCGGCGTCCGTCGTTGCTACCGCGACGACGTCCGCCTCGACTCGCGCTATGCTAAGACAGGGTGGCAGTGGTGTCACGTGCTCGTCTCGGCGTCCGTCGTCGCTACCGCGACGACGTCCGCCTCGACTCGCTCTAAGCTAAGACAGGGTGGCAGTGGTGTCACGTGCTCGTCTCGGCGTCCGTCATCGCTACCGCGACGACGTCCGCCTCGACTCGCGCTATGCTAAGACAGGGTGGCAGTGGTGTCACGTGCTCGTCTCGGCGTCCGTCGTCGCTACCGCGACGACGTCCGCCTCGACTCGCTCTAAGCTAAGACAGGGTGGCAGTGGTGTCACGTGCTCGTCTCGGCGTCCGTCGTCGCTACCGCGACGACGTCCGCCTCGACTCGCGTTACGCTAAGACAGGATGGCAGTGGTGTCAGGTGTTCGTCTCGGCGTCCGTCGTCGCTACCGCGACGACCTCCGCCTCGACTCGCGTTACGCTAAGACTGAGTGGCAGTGGTGTCACGTGCTCGTCTCGGCGTCCGTCGTCGCTACCGCGACGACGTCCGCCTTGACTCGCATTACGCTAAGACAGGGTGGCTGTGGTGTCATGTGCTCGTCTCGACGTCCGTCGTCGCTACCGCGACGACGTCCGCCCGACTCGGGTTACGCTAAGACAGGGTGGCAGTGGTGTCACGTGCTCGTCTCGGCGTCCGTTGTCGCCATCGCGACGACATCCGCCTCGACTCGCGTTACGCTAAGACAGGATGGCAGTGGTGTCAGGTGTTCGTCTCGGCGTCCGTCGTCGCTACCGCGACGACGTCCGCCTCGACTCGCGTTACGCTAAGACTGAGTGGCAGTGGTGTCACGTGCTCGTCTCGGCGTCCGTCGTCGCTACCGCGACGACGTCCGCCTTGACTCGCGTTACGCTAAGACAGGGTGGTTGTGGTGTCACGTGCTCGTCTCGACGTCCGTCGTCGCTACCGCGACGACGTCCGCCTCGACTCGGGTTACGCTAAGACAGGGTGGCAGTGGTGTCACGTGCTCGTCTCGGCGTCCGTTGTCGCTATCGCGACAACATCCGCCTCGACTCGCGTTATGTTAAGACAGGGTGGCAGTGGTGTCACGTGCTCGTCTCGGCGTCCGTCGTCGGTACCGCGACGACGTTCGCCTCGACTCGCGTTATGCTAAGACTGGGTGGCAGTGGTGTCATGTGCTCGTCTCGGCGTCCGTTGTCGCTACCGCGATGACATCCGCCTCGACTCGCATTACGCTAAGACAGGTTGGCAGTCGTGTCACGTACTCGTCTCGGTGTCCGTCGTCGCTACCGCAACGACGTCCGCCTCGACTCGTGTTACGCTAAGACTGGGTGGCAATTGTGTCACGTGCTCGTCTCGGCGTCCTTCGTCGCGACCGCGACGGCGCCCGCCTCGACTCGAGTTACACTAAGACAGGGTGGCAGTGGTGTCACGTGCTCGTCTCGGCGCCCGTCGTCGCTACCGCGATGACGTCCGCCTCGACTCGCGTTACGGTAAGACAGGTTGGCAGTGGTGTCACGTGCTCGTTTGGGCGTCCGTCGTCGCTACCGCGACTACGTCCGCCTCGACTCGCGTTACGCTAAGACAGGGTGGCAGTGGTGTCACGTCCTCGTCTCGGCGTCCGTCGTCGCTACCGCGACGACGTCCGCCTTGACTCGCGTTGCGCTAAGACAGGGTGGCAGTGGTGCTACGTGCTCGTCTCGGCGTCCGTCGTCGCTACCGCGACGACATCCGCCTCGACTCGCGTTACGCTAAGACAGGGTGGCTGTGGTGTCACGTGCTCGTCTCGGCATCCGTCGTCGCTACCGCGACGACGTCCGCCTCGGCTCGTGTTACGCAAAGACAGGGTGGCAGTGGTGTCACGTGCTCGTTTCGGCATCAGTCGTCGCTACCGCAATGACGCCCGCCTCGACTCGCGTTACGCTAAGACGGGGTGGCAGTGGTGTCACGTGCTCATCTCGGCGTCCGTCGTCGCTACCGCGACGACATCCGCGTTGACTTGCGTTACGCTAAGATAGGGTGGCTGTAGTGTCACCCGCTCGTCTCGACGTTCGTCGTCGCTACCGCGACGACGTCCGCCTCGACTCGCATTACGCTAAGACAGGGTGGCAGTGGTGTCACGTGCTCGTCTCGGCGTCCGTCGTCGCTACCGCGACGACGTCCGCCTCGACTCGCGTTGCGCTAAGACAGGGTGGCAGTGGTGCTACGTGCTCGTCTCGGCGTCCGTCGTCGCTACCGCGACGACATCCGCCTCGACTCGCGTTACGCTAAGACAGGGTGGCTGTGGTGTCACGTGCTCGTCTCGGCATCCGTCGTCGCTTCCGCGACGACGTCCGCCTCGGCTCGTGTTACGCTAAGGCAGGGTGGCAGTGGTGTCACGTGCTCGTTTCGGCATCAGTCGTCGCTACCGCAATGACGCCCGCCTCGACTCGCGTTACGCTAAGACGGGGTGGCAGTGGTGTCACGTGCTCGTCTCGGCGTCCGTCGTCGCTACCGCGACGACATCCGCGTTGACTTGCGTTACGCTAAGACAGGGTGGCTGTAGTGTCACGCGCTCGTCTCGACGTTCGTCGTCGCTACCGCGACGACGTCCGCCTCGACTCGCCTTATGCTAAGACAGGGTGGCAGTGGTGTCACGTGCTCGTCTCGGCGTCCGTCGTCGCTACTGCGACGATGTCCGCCTCGACTCGCGTTGCGCTAAGACAGGGTGGCAGTGGTGCCACGTGCTCGTCTCGGCGTCCGTCGTCGCTACCGCGACGACGTCCGCCTAGGCTCGTGTTACGCTAAGACAGGGTGGCAGTGGTGTCACGTGCTCGTTTCGGCATCAGTCGTCGCTACCGCGACGACGTCCGCCTTGACTCGCGATACGCTAAGACGGGGTGGCAGTGGTGTCACGTGCTCGTTTCGGCATCAGTCGTCGCTACCGCAACGACGTCCGCCTTGACTCGCGATACGCTAAGACGGGGTGGCAGTGGTGTCACATGCTCGTCTCGGCGTCCGTCGTCGCCACCGCGACGACATCCGCGTTGACTTGCGTTACGCTAAGACAGGGTGGCTGTAGTGTCACGCGCTCGTCTCGACGTCCGTCGTCGCTACCGCGACGACGTCCGCCTCGACTCGCGTTACGCTAAGACAGGGTGGCAGTGGTGTCACGTGCTCGTCTCGGCGTCCGTCGTCACTACCGCGACGACGTCCGCCTCGACTAGCATTACGCTAAGACTGGGTGGCAGTGGTGCCACGTGCTCGTCTCGGCGTCCGTCGTCGCTACCGCGACGACGTCCGCCTTGACTCGCGTTACGCTAAGACAGGGTGGCCGTGGTGTCACGTGCTCGTCTCGGCATTCGTCGTCGCTACCGCGACGACGTCCGCCTAGGCTCGTGTTACGCTAAGACAGGGTGGCAGTGGTGTCACGTGCTCGTTTCGGCATCAGTCGTCGCTACCGCAACGACGTCCGCCTCGACTCGCGATACGCTAAGACGGGGTGGCAGTGGTGTCACGTGCTCGTCTCGGCGTCCGTCGTCGCTACCGCGACGACATCCGCGTTGATTTGCGTTACGCTAAGATAGGGTGGCTGTAGTGTCACGCGCTCGTCTCGACGTCCGTCGTCGCTACCGCGACGACGTCCGCCTCGACTCGCGTTACGCTAAGACAGGGTGGCAGTGGTGTCACGTGCTCGTCTCGGCCTCCGTCGTCACTACCGCGACGACGTCCGCCTCGACTAGCGTTACGCTAAGACTGGGTGGCAGTGGTGTCACGTGCTCGTCTCGGCGTCCGTCGTCGCTACCGCGACGACGTCCGCCTTGACTCGCGTTACGCTAAGACAGGGTGGCCGTGGTGTCACGTGCTCGTCTCGACGTCCGTCGTCGCTACCGTGACGACATCCGCCTTGACTCGCGTTACGCTAAGACAGGGTGGCAGTGGTGTCACGTGCTCGTCTCAGCGTCCGTTGTCGCTTCCGCAACGATGTCCTCCTCGACTCGCGTTACGTTAAGACAGGGTGGCAGTGGTGTCACGTGCTCGTCTCGGCGTCCGTCGTCGGTACCGCGACGACGTCCGCCTCGACTCGCATTATGCTAAGACTGGGTGGCAGTGGTGTCATGTGCTCGTCTCGGCATCCGTCGTCGCTACCGCGATGACATCCGCCTCGACTCGCATTACACTAAGACAGGGTGGCAGTGGTGTCACGTGCTCGTCTCGGCGTCCGTTGTCGCTACCGCGACGACGTCCGCCTCGACTCGCGTTACGCTAAGACAGGGTGGCAGTGGTGTCACGTGCTCCTCTCGGCGTCCGTCGTCGCTACCGCGACACATCCGCCTCGACTCACGCTACGCTAAGATAGGGTGGCAGTGGTGTCAGGTGCTCGTCTCGGCGTCCGTCGTCGCTACCGCGACGACGTCCGCCTTGACTCGCGCTACACTAAGACAGGGTGGCAGTGGTGTCACGTGCTCGTCTCGGCATCCATCGTCGCTACCGCGACGACGTCCGCCTCCACTCGTGTTATGCTAAGACAGGGTGGCAGTGGTGTGACGTGCTCGTCTCGGTGTCCGTCGTCGCTACCGCGACGACGTCCGCCTCGACTCGCGTTACGCTAAGACATGGTGGCAGTGGTGTCACGTGCTCGTCTCGGCGTCCGTCGTCGCTACCGTGACGACGTCCGCCTCGACTCGCATTACGCTAAGATAGGGTGGCAGTGTTGTCCCGTGCTCGTCTCGGCGTCCGTCGTCGCTACCGCGACGATGTCTGCCTCGACTCGCGTTACGCTAAGACAGAGTGGCAGTGGTGTCACGTGCTCGTCTCGGCGTCCGTCGTCGCGGTAGCGACGACGGACGCCTCGACTCGCGCTACGCTAAGACAGGGTGGCAGTGGTGTCACGTGCTCGCCTCGGCGTCCATCGTCGCTACCGCGACGACGTCCGCCTCGACTCGCGTTACACGAAGACAGGATGGTAGTGGTGTCATGTGTTCGTCTCGGCGTCTGTCGTCGCTACCGCGATGACGTCCGCCTCGACTCGCGTTACGCTAAGACAGGGTGGCAGTGGTGTCACGTGCTCGTCTCGGCGTCCGTCGTCGCTACCGCGACGACGTCCGCCTCGACTCGCATTACGCTAAGATAGGGTGGCAGTGGTGTCACATGCTCGTCTCGGCGTTCGTCGTCGCTACCGTGACGACGTCCGCCTCGACTCGCATTACGCTAAGATAGGGTGGCAGTGGTGTCACATGCTCGTCTCGGCGTCCGTCGTCGCTACCGTGACGACGTCCGCCTCGACTCGCGTTACGCTAAGATAGGGTGGCAGTGTTGTCCCGTGCTCGTCTCGGCGTTCGTCGTCGCTACCGCCACGACGTCCGCCTCGACTCGCGTTACCTTACGCTAGGACAGGGTGGCAGTGTTGTCACGTGCTCGTCTCGGCGTCCGTCGTCGCTACCGCGACGATGTCCCCCTCGACTCGATCTAAGCTAAGACAGGGTGGCAGTGGTGTCACGTGCTCGTCTCGGCGTCCATCGTCGCTACCGCGATGACGTCCGCCTCGACTCTCGTTACGTAACACAGGGTGGCAGTGGTGTCATGTGCTCGTCTCGGCGTCCGTCGTTGCTACCGCGACGACGTCCGCCTCGACTCGCGCTATGCTAAGATAGGGTGGCAGTGGTGTCACGTGCTCGTCTCGGCGTCCGTCGTCGCTACCGCGACGACGTCCGCCTCGACTCGCTCTAAGCTAAGACAGGGTGGCAGTGGTGTCACGTGCTCGTCTCGGCGTCCGTCATCGCTACCGCGACGACGTCCGCCTCGACTCGCGCTATGCTAAGACAGGGTGGCAGTGGTGTCACGTGCTCGTCTCGGCGTCCGTCGTCGCTACCGCGACGACGTCCGCCTCGACTCGCTCTAAGCTAAGACAGGGTGGCAGTGGTGTCACGTGCTCGTCTCGGCATCCGTCGTCGCTACCGCGACGACGTCCGCCTCGACTCGCGTTACGCTAAGACAGGATGGCAGTGGTGTCAGGTGTTCGTCTCGGCGTCCGTCGTCGCTACCGCGACGACGTCCGCCTCGACTCGCGTTACGCTAAGACTGAGTGGCAGTGGTGTCACGTGCTCGTCTCGGCGTCCGTCGTCGCTACCGCGACGACGTCCGCCTTGACTCGCGTTACGCTAAGACAGGTTGGCTGTGGTGTCACGTGCTCGTCTCGACGTCCGTCGTCGCTACCGCGACGACGTCCGCCTCGACTCGGGTTACGCTAAGACAGGGTGGCAGTGGTGTCACGTGCTCGTCTCGGCGTCCGTTGTCGCTATCGCGACGACGTCCGCCTCGACTCGCGTTATGTTAAGACAGGGTGGCAGTGGTGTCACGTGCTCGTCTCGGCGTCCGTCGTCGGTACCGCGACGACGTCCGCCTCGACTCGCGTTATGCTAAGACTGGGTGGCAGTGGTGTCATGTGCTTGTCTCGGCGTCCGTTGTCGCTACCGCGATGACATCCGCCTCGACTCGCATTACGCTAAGACAGGTTGGCAGTGGTGTCACGTACTCGTCTCGGTGTCCGTCGTCGCTACCGCGACGACGTCCGCCTCGACTCGCGTTACGCTAAGACAGGGTGGCAGTGGTGCCACGTGCTCGTCTAGGCGTCCGTCGTCGCTACCGAGACGATGTTTGCCTCGACTCGTGTTACGCTAAGACTGGGTGGCAATTGTGTCACGTGGTCGTCTCGGCGTCCTTCGTCGCTACCGCGACGACGCCCGCCTCGACTCGAGTTACACTAAGACAGGATGGCAGTGGTGTCAGGTGTTCGTCTCGGCGTCCGTCGTCGCTACCGCGACGACGTCCGCCTCGACTCGCGTTACGCTAAGATAGGGTGGCAGTGGTGTCACGTGCTCATCTCGGCGTCCGTCGTCGGTACCGCGACGACGTCCGCCTCGACTCGCATTATGCTAAGACTGGGTGGCAGTGGTGTCATGTGCTCGTCTCGGCATCCGTCGTCGCTACCGCGATGACATCCGCCTCGACTCGCATTACACTAAGACAGGGTGGCAGTGGTGTCACGTGCTCGTCTCGGCGTCCGTTGTCGCTACCGCGACGACGTCCGCCTCGACTCGCGTTACGCTAAGACAGGGTGGCAGTGGTGTCACGTGCTCCTCTCGGCGTCCGTCGTCGCTACCGCGACACATCCGCCTCGACTCACGCTACACTAAGATAGGGTGGCAGTGGTGTCACGTGCTCGTCTCGGCGTCCGTTGTCGCTACCGCGACGACGTCCGCCTCGACTCGCGCTACACTAAGACAGGGTGGCAGTGGTGTCACGTGCTCGTCTCGGCATCCATCGTCGCTACTGCGACGACGTCCGCCTCCACTCGTGTTATGCTAAGACAGGGTGGCAGTGGTGTGACGTGCTCGTCTCGGTGTCCGTCGTCGCTACCGCGACGACGTCCGCCTCGACTCGCGTTATGCTAAGACATGGTGGCAGTGGTGTAACGTGCTCGTCTCGGCGTCCGTCGTCGCTACCGTGACGACGTCCGCCTCGACTCGCATTACGCTAAGATAGGGTGGCAGTGTTGTCCCGTGCTCGTCTCGGCGTCCGTCGTCGCTACCGCGACGATGTCTGCCTCGACTCGCGTTACGCTAAGACAGAGTGGCAGTGGTGTCACGTGCTCGTCTCGGCGTCCGTCGTCGCGGTAGCGACGACGGACGCCTCGACTCGCGCTACGCTAAGACAGGGTGGCAGTGGTGTCACGTGCTCGCCTCGGCGTCCATCGTCGCTACCGCGACGACGTCCGCCTCGACTCGCGTTACGCGAAGACAGGATGGTAGTGGTGTCATGTGTTCGTCTCGGCGTCTGTCGTCGCTACCGCGATGACGTCCGCCTCGACTCGCGTTACGCTAAGACAGGGTGGCAGTGGTGTCACGTGCTCGTCTCGGCGTCCGTCGTCGCTACCGCGACGACGTCCGCCTCGACTCGCATTACGCTAAGATAGGGTGGCAGTGGTGTCACATGCTCGTCTCGGCGTTCGTCGTCGCTACCGCGACGACGTCCGCCTCGACTCGCGTTACGCTAAGATAGGGTGGCAGTGTTGTCCCGTGCTCGTCTCGGCGTTCGTCGTCGCTACCGCCACGACGTCCGCCTCGACTCGCGTTACCTTACGCTAGGACAGGGTGGCAGTGTTGTCACGTGCTCGTCTCGGCGTCCGTCGTCGCTACCGCGACGACGTCCGCCTCGACTCGCTCTAAGCTAAGACAGGGTGGCAGTGGTGTCACGTGCTCGTCTCGGCGTCCATCGTCGCTACCGCGATGACGTCCGCCTCGACTCGCGTTACGTAACACAGGGTGGCAGTGGTGTCATGTGCTCGTCTCGGCGTCCGTCGTTGCTACCGCGACGATGTCCGCCTCGACTCGCGCTATGCTAAGACAGGGTGGCAGTGGTGTCACGTGCTCGTCTCGGCGTCCGTCGTCGCTACCGCGACGACGTCCGCCTCGACTCGCTCTAAGCTAAGACAGGGTGGCAGTGGTGTCACGTGCTCGTCTCGGCGTCCGTCATCGCTACCGCGACGACGTCCGCCTCGACTCGCGCTATGCTAAGACAGGGTGGCAGTGGTGTCACATGCTCGTCTCGGCGTCCGTCGTCGCTACCGCGACGACGTCCGCCTCGACTCGCTCTAAGCTAAGACAGGGTGGCAGTGGTGTCACGTGCTCGTCTCGGCATCCGTCGTCGCTACCGCGACGACGTCCGCCTCGACTCGCGTTACGCTAAGACAGGATGGCAGTGGTGTCAGGTGTTCGTCTCGGCGTCCGTCGTCGCTACCGCGACGACGTCCGCCTCGACTCGCGTTACGCTAAGACTGAGTGGCAGTGGTGTCACGTGCTCGTCTCGGCGTCCGTTGTCGCTACCGCGATGACATCCGCCTCGACTCGCATTACGCTAAGACAGGTTGGCAGTGGTGTCACGTACTCGTCTCGGTGTCCGTCGTCGCTACCGCGACGACGTCCGCCTCGACTCGCGTTACGCTAAGACAGGGTGGCAGTGGTGCCACGTGCTTGTCTAGGCGTCCGTCGTCGCTAACGCGACGACGTTTGCCTCGACTCGTGTTACGCTAAGACTGGGTGGCAATTGTGTCACGTGCTCGTCTCGGCGTCCTTCGTCGCTACCGCGACGACGCCCGCCTCGACTCGAGTTACACTAAGACAGGATGGCAGTGGGGTCAGGTGTTCGTCTCGGCGTCCATCGTCGCTACCGCGACGACGTCCGCCTCGACTCGCGTTACGCTAAGATAGGGTGGCAGTGGTGTCACGTGCTCATCTCGGCGTCCGTCGTCGGTACCGCGACGACGTCCGCCTCGACTCGCATTATGCTAAGACTGGGTGGCAGTGGTGTCATGTGCTCGTCTCGGCATCCGTCGTCGCTACCGCGATGACATCCGCCTCGACTCGCATTACACTAAGACAGGGTGGCAGTGGTGTCACGTGCTCGTCTCGGCGTCCGTTGTCGCTACCGCGACGACGTCCGCCTCGACTCGCGTTACGCTAAGACAGGGTGGCAGTGGTGTCACGTGCTCCTCTCGGCGTCCGTCGTCGCTACCGCGACACATCCGCCTCGACTCACGCTACACTAAGATAGGGTGGCAGTGGTGTCACGTGCTCGTCTCGGCGTCCGTTGTCGCTACCGCGACGACGTCCGCCTCGACTCGCGCTACACTAAGACAGGGTGGCAGTGGTGTCACGTGCTCGTCTCGGCATCCATCGTCGCTACCGCGACGACGTCCGCCTCCACTCGTGTTATGCTAAGACAGGGTGGCAGTGGTGTGACGTGCTCGTCTCGGTGTCCGTCGTCGCTACCGCGACGACGTCCGCCTCGACTCGCGTTACGCTAAGACATGGTGGCAGTGGTGTAACGTGCTCGTCTCGGCGTCCATCGTCGCTACCGTGACGACGTCCGCCTCGACTCGCATTACGCTAAGATAGGGTGGCAGTGTTGTCCCGTGCTCGTCTCGGCGTCCGTCGTCGCTACCGCGACGATGTCTGCCTCGACTCGCGTTACGCTAAGACAGAGTGGCAGTGGTGTCACGTGCTCGTCTCGGCGTCCGTCGTCGCGGTAGCGACGACGGACGCCTCGACTCGCGCTACGCTAAGACAGGGTGGCAGTGGTGTCACGTGCTCGCCTCGGCGTCCATCGTCGCTACCGCGACGACGTCCGCCTCGACTCGCGTTACGCGAAGACAGGATGGTAGTGGTGTCATGTGTTCGTCTCGGCGTCTGTCGTCGCTACCGCGATGACGTCCGCCTCGACTCGCGTTACGCTAAGACAGGGTGGCAGTGGTGTCACGTGCTCGTATCGGCGTCCGTCGTCGCTACCGCGACGACGTCCGCCTCGACTCGCATTACGCTAAGATAGGGTGGCAGTGGTGTCACATGCTCGTCTCGGCGTTCGTCGTCGCTACCGCGACGACGTCCGCCTCGACTCGCGTTACGCTAAGATAGGGTGGCAGTGTTGTCCCGTGCTCGTCTCGGCGTTCGTCGTCGCTACCGCCACGACGTCCGCCTCGACTAGCGTTACCTTACGCTAGGACAGGGTGGCAGTGTTGTCACGTGCTCGTCTCGGCGTCCGTCGTCGCTACCGCGACGACGTCCGCCTCGACTCGCTCTAAGCTAAGACAGGGTGGCAGTGGTGTCACGTGCTCGTCTCGGCGTCCATCGTCGCTACCGCGATGACGTCCGCCTCGACTCGCGTTACGTAACACAGGGTGGCAGTGGTGTCATGTGCTCGTCTCGGCGTCCGTCGTTGCTACCGCGACGATGTCCGCCTCGACTCGCGCTATGCTAAGACAGGGTGGCAGTGGTGTCACGTGCTCGTCTCGGCGTCCGTCGTCGCTACCGCGACGACGTCCGCCTCGACTCGCTCTAAGCTAAGACAGGGTGGCAGTGGTGTCACGTGCTCGTCTCGGCGTCCGTCATCGCTACCGCGACGACGTCCGCCTCGACTCGCGCTATGCTAAGACAGGGTGGCAGTGGTGTCACATGCTCGTCTCGGCGTCCGTCGTCGCTACCGCGACGACGTCCGCCTCGACTCGCTCTAAGCTAAGACAGGGTGGCAGTGGTGTCACGTGCTCGTCTCGGCATCCGTCGTCGCTACCGCAACGACGTCCGCCTCGACTCGCGTTACGCTAAGACAGGATGGCAGTGGTGTCAGGTGTTCGTCTCGGCGTCCGTCGTCGCTACCGCGACGACGTCCGCCTCGACTCGCGTTACGCTAAGACTGAGTGGCAGTGGTGTCACGTGCTCGTCTCGGCGTCCGTTGTCGCTACCGCGATGACATCCGCCTCGACTCGCATTACGCTAAGACAGGTTGGCAGTGGTGTCACGTACTCGTCTCGGTGTCCGTCGTCGCTACCGCGACGACGTCCGCCTTGACTCGCGTTACGCTAAGACAGGGTGGCAGTGGTGCCACGTGCTTGTCTAGGCGTCCGTCGTCGCTACCGCGACGACGTTTGCCTCGACTCGTGTTACGCTAAGACTGGGTGGCAATTGTGTCACGTGCTCGTCTCGGCGTCCTTCGTCGCTACCGCGACGACGCCCGCCTCGACTCGAGTTACACTAAGACAGGATGGCAGTGGGGTCAGGTGTTCGTCTCGGCGTCCGTCGTCGCTACCGCGACGACGTCCGCCTCGACTCGCGTTACGCTAAGATAGGGTGGCAGTGGTGTCACGTGCTCGTCTCGGCGTCCGTCGTCGCTACCGCGACGACGTCCGCCTTGACTCACGTTACGCTAAGACAGGGTGGCTGTGGTGTCACGTGCTCGTCTCGACGTCCGTCGTCGCTACCGCGACGACGTCCGCCTCGACTCGGGTTACGCTAAGACAGGGTGGCAGTGGTGTCACGTGCTCGTCTCGGCGTCCGTTGTCGCTATCGCGACGACGTCCGCCTCGACTCGCGTTATGTTAAGACAGGGTGGCAGTGGTGTCACGTGCTCGTCTCGGCGTCCGTCGTCGGTACCGCGACGACGTCCGCCTCGACTCGCGTTATGCTAAGACTGGGTGGCAGTGGTGTCATGTGCTCGTCTCGGCGTTCGTTGTCGCTACCGCGATGACATCCGCCTCGACTCGCATTACGCTAAGACAGGTTGGCAGTGGTGTCACGTGCTCGTCTCGGCATCCATCGTCGCTACCGCGACGACGTCCGCCTCCACTCGTGTTATGCTAAGACAGGGTGGCAGTGGTGTGACGTGCTCGTCTCGGTGTCCGTCGTCGCTACCGCGACGACGTCCGCCTCGACTCGCGTTACGCTAAGACATGGTGGCAGTGGTGTAACGTGCTCGTCTCGGCGTCCATCGTCGCTACCGTGACGACGTCCGCCTCGACTCGCATTACGCTAAGATAGGGTGGCAGTGTTGTCCCGTGCTCGTCTCGGCGTCCGTCGTCGCTACCGCGACGATGTCTGCCTCGACTCGCGTTACGCTAAGACAGAGTGGCAGTGGTGTCACGTGCTCGTCTCGGCGTCCGTCGTCGCGGTAGCGACGACGGACGCCTCGACTCGCGCTACGCTAAGACAGGGTGGCAGTGGTGTCACGTGCTCGCCTCGGCGTCCATCGTCGCTACCGCGACGACGTCCGCCTCGACTCGCGTTACGCGAAGACAGGATGGTAGTGGTGTCATGTGTTCGTCTCGGCGTCTGTCGTCGCTACCGCGATGACGTCCGCCTCGACTCGCGTTACGCTAAGACAGGGTGGCAGTGGTGTCACGTGCTCGTATCGGCGTCCGTCGTCGCTACCGCGACGACGTCCGCCTCGACTCGCGTTACGCTAAGATAGGGTGGCAGTGTTGTCCCGTGCTCGTCTCGGCGTTCGTCGTCGCTACCGCCACGACGTCCGCCTCGACTCGCGTTACCTTACGCTAGGACAGGGTGGCAGTGTTGTCACGTGCTCGTCTCGGCGTCCGTCGTCGCTACCGCGACGACGTCCGCCTCGACTCGCTCTAAGCTAAGACAGGGTGGCAGTGGTGTCACGTGCTCGTCTCGGCGTCCATCGTCGCTACCGCGATGACGTCCGCCTCGACTCGCGTTACGTAACACAGGGTGGCAGTGGTGTCATGTGCTCGTCTCGGCGTCCGTCGTTGCTACCGCGACGATGTCCGCCTCGACTCGCGCTATGCTAAGACAGGGTGGCAGTGGTGTCACGTGCTCGTCTCGGCGTCCGTCGTCGCTACCGCGACGACGTCCGCCTCGACTCGCTCTAAGCTAAGACAGGGTGGCAGTGGTGTCACGTGCTCGTCTCGGCGTCCGTCATCGCTACCGCGACGACGTCCGCCTCGACTCGCGCTATGCTAAGACAGGGTGGCAGTGGTGTCACATGCTCGTCTCGGCGTCCGTCGTCGCTACCGCGACGACGTCCGCCTCGACTCGCTCTAAGCTAAGACAGGGTGGCAGTGGTGTCACGTGCTCGTCTCGGCATCCGTCGTCGCTACCGCGACGACGTCCGCCTCGACTCGCGTTACGCTAAGACAGGATGGCAGTGGTGTCAGGTGTTCGTCTCGGCGTCCGTCGTCGCTACCGCGACGACGTCCGCCTCGACTCGCGTTACGCTAAGACTGAGTGGCAGTGGTGTTACGTGCTCGTCTCGGCGTCCGTTGTCGCTACCGCGATGACATCCGCCTCGACTCGCATTACGCTAAGACAGGTTGGCAGTGGTGTCACGTACTCGTCTCGGTGTCCGTCGTCGCTACCGCGACGACGTCCGCCTCGACTCGCGTTACGCTAAGACAGGGTGGCAGTGGTGCCACGTGCTTGTCTAGGCGTCCGTCGTCGCTACCGCGACGACGTTTGCCTCGACTCGTGTTACGCTAAGACTGGGTGGCAATTGTGTCACGTGCTCGTCTCGGCGTCCTTCGTCGCTACCGCGACGACGCCCGCCTCGACTCGAGTTACACTAAGACAGGATGGCAGTGGTGTCAGGTGTTCGTCTCGGCGTCCGTCGTCGCTACCGCGACGACGTCCGCCTCGACTCGCGTTACGCTAAGACTGAGTGGCAGTGGTGTCACGTGCTCGTCTCGGCGTCCGTCGTCGCTACCGCGACGACGTCCGCCTTGACTCACGTTACGCTAAGACAGGGTGGCTGTGGTGTCACGTGCTCGTCTCGACGTCCGTCGTCGCTACCGCGACGACGTCCGCCTCGACTCGGGTTACGCTAAGACAGGGTGGCAGTGGTGTCACGTGCTCGTCTCGGCGTCCGTTGTCGCTATCGCGACGACGTCCGCCTCGACTCGCGTTATGTTAAGACAGGGTGGCAGTGGTGTCACGTGCTCGTCTCGGCGTCCGTCGTCGGTACCGCGACGACGTCCGCCTCGACTCGCGTTATGCTAAGACTGGGTGGCAGTGGTGTCATGTGCTCGTCTCGGCGTTCGTTGTCGCTACCGCGATGACATCCGCCTCGACTCGCATTACGCTAAGACAGGTTGGCAGTGGTGTCACGTCCTCGTCTCGGTGTCCGTCGTCGCTACCGCGACGACGTCCGCCTCGACTCGCGTTACGCTAAGACAGGGTGGCAGTGGTGTCACGTGCTCGTCCCGGCGTCCGTCGTCGCTACCGCGACGACGTCCGCCTCGACTCGCGTTACGCTAAGACAGGGTGGCAGTGGTGCCACGTGCTCGTCTAGGCGTCCGTCGTCGCTACCGCGACGACGTTTGCCTCGACTCGTGTTACGCTAAGACTGGGTGGCAATTGTGTCACGTGCTCGTCTCGGCGTCCTTCGTCGCTACCGCGACGACGCCCGCCTCGACTCGAGTTACACTAAGACAGGGTGGCAGTGGTGTCACGTGCTCGTCTCGGCGCCTGTCGTCGCTACCGCGATGACGTCCGCCTCGACTCGCGTTACGCTAAGACAGGTTGGCAGTGGTGTCACGTGCTCGTTTGGGCGTCCGTCGTCGCTACCGCGACAACGTCCGCCTCGATTCGCGTTACGCTAAGACAGGGTGGCAGTGGTGTCACGTGCTCGTCTCGGCATCCGTCGTCGCTACCGCGATGACATCCGCCTCGACTCACATTACACTAAGACAGGGTGGCAGTGGTGTCACGTGCTCGTCTCGGCGTCCGTTGTCGCTACCGCGACGACGTCCGCCTCGACTCGCGTTACGCTAAGACAGGGTGGCAGTGGTGTCACGTGCTCCTCTCGGCGTCCGTCGTCGCTACCGCGACACATCCGCCTCGACTCACGCTACGCTAAGATAGGGTGGCAGTGGTGTCACGTGCTCGTCTCGGCGTCCGTTGTCGCTACCGCGACGACGTCCGCCTCGACTCGCGCTACACTAAGATAGGGTGGCAGTGGTGTCACGTGCTCGTCTCGGCATCCATCGTCGCTACCGCGACGACGTCCGCCTCCACTCGTGTTATGCTAAGACAGGGTGGCAGTGGTGTGACGTGCTCGTCTCGGTGTCCGTCGTCGCTACCGCGACGACGTCCGCCTCGACTCACGTTACGCTAAGACATGGTGGCAGTGGTGTCACGTGCTCGTCTCGGCGTCCGTCGTCGCTACCGTGACGACGTCCGCCTCGACTCGCATTACGCTAAGATAGGGTGGCAGTGTTGTCCCGTGCTCGTCTCGGCGTCCGTCGTCGCTACCGCGACGATGTCTGCCTCGACTCGCGTTACGCCAAGACAGAGTGGCAGTGGTGTGACGTGCTCGTCTCGGCGTCCGTCGTCGCGGTAGCGACGACGGACGCCTCGACTCGCGCTACGCTAAGACAGGGTGGCAGTGGTGTCACGTGCTCGCCTCGGCGTCCATCGTCGCTACCGCGACGACGTCCGCCTCGACTCGCGTTACGCGAAGACAGGATGGTAGTGGTGTCATGTGTTCGTCTCGGCGTCTGTCATCGCTACCGCGATGACGTCTGCCTCGACTCGCGTTACGCTAAGACAGGGTGGCAGTGGTGTCACGTGCTCGTCTCGGCGTCCGTCGTCGCTACCGCGACGACGTCCGCCTCGACTCGCATTACGCTAAGATAGGGTGGCAGTGGTGTCACATGCTCGTCTCGGCGTTCGTCGTCGCTACCGCGACGACGTCCGCCTCGACTCGCGTTACGCTTAGATAGGGTGGCAGTGTTGTCCCGTGCTCGTCTCGGCGTTCGTCGTCGCCGCCACGACGTCCGCCTCGACTCGCGTTACCTTACGCTAGGACAGGGTGGCAGTGTTGTCACGTGCTCGTCTCGGCGTCCGTCGTCGCTACCGCGACGACGTCCGCCTCGACTCGCTCTAAGCTAAGACAGGGTGGCAGTGGTGTCACGTGCTCGTCTCGGCGTCCATCGTCGCTACCGCGATGACGTCTGCCTCGACTCGCGTTACGTAACACAGGGTGGCAGTGGTGTCATGTGCTCGTCTCGGCGTCCGTCGTTGCTACCGCGACGACGTCCGCCTCGACTCGCGCTATGCTAAGACAGGGTGGCAGTGGTGTCACGTGCTCGTCTCGGCGTCCGTCGTCGCTACCGCGACGACGTCCGCCTCGACTCGCTCTAAGCTAAGACAGGGTGGCAGTGGTGTCACGTGCTCGTCTCGGCGTCCGTCCTCGCTACCGCGACGACGTCCGCCTCGACTCGCGCTATACTAAGACAGGGTGGCAGTGGTGTCACGTGCTCGTCTCGGCGTCCGTCGTTGCTACCGCGACGACGTCCGCCTCGACTCGCTCTAAGCTAAGACAGGGTGGCAGTGGTGTCACGTGCTCGTCTCGGCATCCGTCGTCGCTACCGCGACGACGTCCGCCTCGACTCGCGTTACGCTAAGACAGGATGGCAGTGGTGTCAGGTGTTCGTCTCGGCGTCCGTTGTCGCTACCGCGACGACGTCCGCCTCGACTCGCGTTACGCTAAGACTGAGTGGCAGTGGTGTCACGTGCTCGTCTCGGCGTCCGTCGTCGCTACCGCGACGACGTCCGCCTTGACTCGCGTTACGCTAAGACAGGGTGGCTGTGGTGTCACGTGCTCGTCTCGACGTCCGTCGTCGCTACCGCGACGACGTCCG
This sequence comes from Triticum timopheevii, assembly GCA_963921465.1. Classification (NCBI taxonomy): domain Eukaryota; kingdom Viridiplantae; phylum Streptophyta; class Magnoliopsida; order Poales; family Poaceae; genus Triticum; species Triticum timopheevii. Next base: position 310,084,558 of record OY997266.1, on the reverse strand, counting down.
CCTCGACTCGGGTTACGCTAAGACAGGGTGGCAGTGGTGTCACGTGCTCGTCTCGGCGTCCGTTGTCGCTATCGCGACGACGTCCGCCTCGACTCGCGTTATGTTAAGACAGGGTGGCAGTGGTGTCACGTGCTCGTCTCGGCGTCCATCGTCGGTACCGCGACGACGTCCGCCTCGACTCGCGTTATGCTAAGACTGGGTGGCAGTGGTGTCATGTGCTCGTCTCGGCGTCCGTCGTTGCTACCGCGACGACGTCCGCCTCGACTCGCGCTATGCTAAGACAGGGTGGCAGTGGTGTCACGTGCTCGTCTCGGCGTCCGTCGTCGCTACCGCGACGACGTCCGCCTCGACTCGCTCTAAGCTAAGACAGGGTGGCAGTGGTGTCACGTGCTCGTCTCGGCGTCCGTCCTCGCTACCGCGACGACGTCCGCCTCGACTCGCGCTATACTAAGACAGGGTGGCAGTGGTGTCACGTGCTCGTCTCGGCGTCCGTCGTTGCTACCGCGACGACGTCCGCCTCGACTCGCTCTAAGCTAAGACAGGGTGGCAGTGGTGTCACGTGCTCGTCTCGGCATCCGTCGTCGCTACCGCGACGACGTCCGCCTCGACTCGCGTTACGCTAAGACAGGATGGCAGTGGTGTCAGGTGTTCGTCTCGGCGTCCGTTGTCGCTACCGCGACGACGTCCGCCTCGACTCGCGTTACGCTAAGACTGAGTGGCAGTGGTGTCACGTGCTCGTCTCGGCGTCCGTCGTCGCTACCGCGACGACGTCCGCCTTGACTCGCGTTACGCTAAGACAGGGTGGCTGTGGTGTCACGTGCTCGTCTCGACGTCCGTCGTCGCTACCGCGACGACGTCCGCCTCGACTCGGGTTACGCTAAGACAGGGTGGCAGTGGTGTCACGTGCTCGTCTCGGCGTCCGTTGTCGCTATCGCGACGACGTCCGCCTCGACTCGCGTTATGTTAAGACAGGGTGGCAGTGGTGTCACGTGCTCGTCTCGGCGTCCATCGTCGGTACCGCGACGACGTCCGCCTCGACTCGCGTTATGCTAAGACTGGGTGGCAGTGGTGTCATGTGCTCGTCTCGGCGTCCGTTGTCGCTACCACGATGACATCCGCCTCGACTCGCATTACGCTAAGACAGGTTGGCAGTGGTGTCACGTACTCGTCTCGGTGTCCGTCGTCGCTACCGCGACGACGTCCGCCTCGACTCGCGTTACGCTAAGACAGGGTGGCAGTGGTGCCACGTGCTCCTCTAGGCGTCCGTCGTCGCTACCGCGACGACGTTTGCCTCGACTCGTGTTACGCTAAGACTGGGTGGCAATTGTGTCACGTGCTCGTCTCGGCGTCCTTCGTCGCTACCGCGACGACGCCCGCCTCGACTCGAGTTACACTAAGACAGGGTGGCAGTGGTGTCACGTGCTCGTCTCGGCGCCCGTCGTCGCTAACGCGATGACGTCCGCCTCGACTCGCGTTACGCTAAGACAGGTTGGCAGTGGTGTCACGTGCTCGTTTGGGCGTCCGTCGTCGCTACCGCGACTACGTCCGCCTCGACTCGCGTTACGCTAAGACAGGGTGGCAGTGGTGTCACGTGCTCGTCTCGGCGTCCGTCGTCGCTACCGCGACGACGTCCGCCTCGACTCGCGTTGCGCTAAGACAGGATGGCAGTGGTGCTACGTGCTCGTCTCGGCGTCCGTCGTCGCTACCGCGACGACATCCGCCTCGACTCGCGTTACGCTAAGACAGGGTGGCTGTGGTGTCACGTGCTCGTCTCGGCATCCGTCGTCGCTACCGCGATGACGTCCGCCTCGGCTCGTGTTACGCTAAGACAGGGTGGCAGTGGTGTCACGTGCTCGTTTCGGCATCAGTCGTCGCTACCGCAATGACGCCCGCCTCGACTCGCGTTACGCTAAGACGGGGTGGCAGTGGTGTCACGTGCTCATCTCGGCGTCCGTCGTCGCTACCGCGACGACATCCGCGTTGACTTGCGTTACGCTAAGACAGGGTGGCTGTAGTGTCACGCGCTCGTCTCGACGTTCGTCGTCGCTACCGCGACGACGTCCGCCTCGACTCGCATTACGCTAAGACAGGGTGGCAGTGGTGTCACGTGCTCGTCTCGGCGTCCGTCGTCGCTACCGCGATGACGTCCGCCTCGACTCGCGTTGCGCTAAGACAGGGTGGCAGTGGTGCCACGTGCTCGTCTCGGCATCCGTCGTCGCTACCGCGACGACATCCGCCTCGACTCGCGTTACGCTAAGACAGGGTGGCTGTGGTGTCACGTGCTCGTCTCGGCATCCGTCGTCGCTACCGCGACGACGTCCGCCTTAGCTCGTGTTACGCTAAGACAGGGTGGCAGTGGTGTCATGTGCTCGTTTCGGCATCAGTCGTCGCTACCGCAACGACGTCCGCCTCGACTCGCGTTATGCTAAGACTGGGTGGCAGTGGTGTCATGTGCTCGTCTCGGCGTCCGTTGTCGCTACCGCGATGACATCCGCCTCGACTCGCATTACGCTAAGACAGGTTGGCAGTGGTGTCACGTACTCGTCTCGGTGTCCGTCGTCGCTACCGCGACGACGTCCGCCTCGACTCGCGTTACGCTAAGACAGGGTGGCAGTGGTGTCACGTGCTCGTCCCGGCGTCCATCGTCGCTACCGCGACGACGTCCGCCTCGACTCGCGTTACGCTAAGACAGGGTGGCAGTGGTGCCACGTGCTCGTCTAGGCGTCCGTCGTCGCTACCGCGACGACATCCGCCTCGACTCGCCTTACGCTAAGACAGGGTGGCTGTGGTGTCACGTGCTCGTCTCGGCATCCGTCGTCGCTACCGCGACGACGTCCGCCTCGGCTCGTGTTACGCTAAGACAGGGTGGCAGTGGTGTCACGTGCTCGTTTCGGCATCAGTCGTCGCTACCGCAATGACGCCCGCCTCGACTCGCGTTACGCTAAGACGGGGTGGCAGTGGTGTCACGTGCTCATCTCGGCGTCCGTCGTCGCTACCGCGACGACATCCGCGTTGACTTGCGTTACGCTAAGACAGGGTGGCTGTAGTGTCACGCGCTCGTCTCGACGTTCGTCATCGCTACCGCGACGACGTCCGCCTCGACTCGCATTACGCTAAGACAGGGTGGCAGTGGTGTCACGTGCTTCACTCGGCGTCCGTCGTCGCTACCGCGATGACGTCCGCCTCGACTCGCGTTGCGCTAAGAAAGGGTGGCAGTGGTGCCACGTGCTCGTCTCGGCATCCGTCGTCGCTACCGCGACGACATCCGCCTCGACTCGCGTTACGCTAAGACAGGGTGGCTGTGGTGTCACGTGCTCGTCTCGGCATCCGTCGTCGCTACCGCGACGACGTCCGCCTTGGCTCGTGTTACGCTAAGACAGGGTGGCAGTGGTGTCATGTGCTCGTTTCGGCATCAGTCGTCGCTACCGCAACGACGTCCGCCTCGACTCGCGTTATGCTAAGACTGGGTGGCAGTGGTGTCATGTGCTCGTCTCGGCGTCCGTTGTCGCTACCGCGATGACATTCGCCTCGACTCGCATTACGCTAAGACAGGTTGGCAGTGGTGTCACGTACTCGTCTCGGTGTCCGTCGTCGCTACCGCGACGATGTCCGCCTCGACTCGCGTTACGCTAAGACAGGGTGGCAGTGGTGTCACGTGCTCGTCCCGGCGTCCGTCGTCGCTACCGCGACGACGTCCGCCTCGACTCGCGTTACGCTAAGACAGGGTGGCAGTGGTGCCACGTGCTCGTCTAGGCGTCCGTCGTCGCTACCGCGACGATGTTTGCCTCGACTCGTGTTATGCTAAGACTGGGTGGCAATTGTGTCACGTGCTCGTCTCGGCGTCCATCGTCGCTACCGCGACGACGCCCGCCTCGACTCGAGTTACACTAAGACAGGGTGGCAGTGGTGTCACGTGCTCGTCTCGGCGCCTGTCGTCGCTACCGCGATGACGTCCGCCTCGACTCGCGTTACGCTAAGACAGGTTGGCAGTGGTGTCACGTGCTCGTTTGGGCGTCCGTCGTCGCTACCGCGACTACGTCCGCCTCGACTCGCGTTACGCTAAGACAGGGTGGCAGTGGTGTCACGTGCTCGTCTCGGCATCCGTCGTCGCTACCGCGATGACATCCGCCTCGACTCACATTACACTAAGACAGGGTGGCAGTGGTGTCACGTGCTCGTCTCGGCGTCCGTTGTCGCTACCGCGACGACGTCCGCCTCGACTCGCGTTACGCTAAGACAGGGTGGCAGTGGTGTCACGTGCTCCTCTCGGCGTCCGTCGTCGCTACCGCGACACATCCGCCTCGACTCACGCTACGCTAAGATAGGGTGGCAGTGGTGTCACGTGCTCGTCTCGGCGTCCGTTGTCGCTACCGCGACGACGTCCGCCTCGACTCGCGCTACACTAAGATAGGGTGGCAGTGGTGTCACGTGCTCGTCTCGGCATCCATCGTCGCTACCACGACGACGTCCGCCTCCACTCGTGTTATGCTAAGACAGGGTGGCAGTGGTGTGACGTGCTCGTCTCGGTGTCCGTCGTCGCTACCGCGACGACGTCCGCCTCGACTCGCGTTACGCTAAGACATGGTGGCAGTGGTGTCACGTGCTCGTCTCGGCGTCCGTCGTCGCTACCGTGACGACGTCCGCCTCGACTCGCATTACGCTAAGATAGGGTGGCAGTGTTGTCCCGTGCTCGTCTCGGCGTCCGTCGTCGCTACCGCGACGATGTCTGCCTCGACTCGCGCTACGCTAAGACAGGGTGGCAGTGGTGTCACGTGCTCGCCTCGGCGTCCATCGTCGCTACCGCGACGACGTCCGCCTCGACTCGCGTTACGCGAAGACAGGATGGTAGTGGTGTCATGTGTTCGTCTCGGCGTCTGTCGTCGCTACCGCGATGATGTCCGCCTCGACTCGCGTTACGCTAAGACAGGGTGGCAGTGGTGTCACGTGCTCGTCTCGGCGTCCGTCGTCGCTACCGCGACGACGTCCGCCTCGACTCGCATTACGCTAAGATAGGGTGGCAGTGGTGTCACATGCTCGTCTCGGCGTTCGTCGTCGCTACCGCGACGACGTCCGCCTCGACTCGCGTTACGCTAAGATAGGGTGGCAGTGTTGTCCCGTGCTCGTCTCGGCGTTCGTCGTCGCTACCGCCACGACGTCCGCCTCGACTCGCGTTACCTTACGCTAGGACAGGGTGGCAGTGTTGTCACGTGCTCGTCTCGGCGTCCGTCGTCGCTACCGCGACGACGTCCGCCTCGACTTGCTCTAAGCTAAGACAGGGTGGCAGTGGTGTCAGGTGCTCGTCTCGGCGTCCATCGTCGCTACCGCAATGACATCTGCCTCGACTCGCGTTACGTAACACAGGGTGGCAGTGGTGTCATGTGCTCGTCTCGGCGTCCGTCGTTGCTACCGCGACGACGTCCGCCTCAACTCGCGCTATGCTAAGACAGGGTGGCAGTGGTGTCACGTGCTCGTCTCGGCGTCCGTCGTCGCTACCGCGACGACGTCCGCCTCGACTCGCTCTAAGCTAAGACAGGGTGGCAGTGGTGTCACGTGCTTGTCTCGGCGTCCGTCCTCGCTGCCGCGACGACGTCCGCCTCGACTCGCGCTATGCTAAGACAGGGTGGCAGTGGTGTCACGTGCTCGTCTCGGCGTCCGTCGTCGCTACCGCGACGACGTCCGCCTCGACTCGCTCTAAGCTAAGACAGGGTGGCAGTGGTGTCACGTGCTCGTCTCGGCATCCGTCGTCGCTACCGCGACGACGTCCGCCTCGACTTGCGTTACGCTAAGACAAGATGGCAGTGGTGTCAGGTGCTCGTCTCGGCGCCCGTCGTCGCTACCGCGATGACGTCCGCCTCGACTCGCGTTACGCTAAGACAGGTTGGCAGTGGTGTCACGTGCTCGTTACTACGTCCGCCTCGACTCGCGTTACGCTAAGACAGGGTGGCAGTGGTGTCACGTGCTCGTCTCGGCGTCCGTCGTCGCTACCACGACGACGTCCGCCTCGACTCGCGTTGCGCTAAGACAGGGTGGCAGTGGTGCTACGTGCTCATCTCGGCGTCCGTCGTCGCTACCGCGACGACATCCGCCTCGACTCGCGTTACGCTAAGACAGGGTGGCTGTGGTGTCACGTGCTCGTCTCGGCATCCGTCGTCGCTACCGCGACGACGTCCGCCTCGGCTCGTGTTACGCTAAGACAGGGTGGCAGTGGTGTCACGTGCTCGTTTCGGCATCAGTCGTCGCTACCGCAATGACGCCCGCCTCGACTCGCGTTACGCTAAGACGGGGTGGCAGTGGTGTCACGTGCTCATCTCGGCGTCCGTCGTCGCTACCGCGACGACATCCGCGTTGACTTGCGTTACGCTAAGACAGGGTGGCTGTAGTGTCACGCGCTCGTCTCGATGTTCGTCGTCGCTACCGCGACGACGTCCGCCTCGACTCGCATTACGCTAAGACAGGGTGGCAGTGGTGTCACGTGCTCGTCTCGGCGTCCGTCGTCGCTACCGCGACGACGTCTGCCTCGACTCGCGTTGCGCTAAGACAGGGTGGCAGTGGTGCCACGTGCTCGTCTCGGCGTCCGTCGTCGCTACCGCGACGACATCCGCCTCGACTCGCGTTACGCTAAGACAGGGTGGCTGTGGTGTCACGTGCTCGTCTCGGCATCCGTCGTCGCTACCGCGACGACGTCCGCCTTGGCTCGTGTTACGCTAAGACAGGGTGGCAGTGGTATCATGTGCTCGTTTCGGCATCAGTCGTCGCTACCGCAACGACGTCCGCCTCGACTCGCGTTACGCTAAGACGGGGTGGCAGTGGTGTCACGTGCTCGTCTCGGCGTCCGTCGTCGCTACCGCGACGACATCCGCGTTGACTTGCGTTACGCTAAGACAGGGTGGCTGTAGTGTCACGCGCTCGTCTCGACGTCCGTCGTCGCTACCGCGATGACGTCCGCCTCGACTCGCGTTACGCTAAGATAGGGTGGCAGTGGTGTCACGTGCTCGTCTCGGCCTCCGTCGTCACTACCGCGACGACGTCCGCCTCGACTAGCGTTACGCTAAGACTGGGTGGCAGTGGTGTCACGTGCTTGTCTCGGCGTCCGTCGTCGCTACCGCGACGACGTCCGCCTTGACTCGCATTACGCTAAGACAGGGTGGCCGTGGTGTCACGTGCTCGTCTCGACGTCCGTCGTCGCTACCGCGACGACGTCCGCCTTGACTCGCGTTACGCTAAGACAGGGTGGCAGTGGTGTCACGTGCTCGTCTCGGCGTCCGTTGTCGCTACCGCGACGACGTCCGCCTCGACTCGTGTTACGTTAAGACAGGGTGGCAGTGGTGTCACGTGCTCGTCTCGGCGTCCGTCGTCGATACCGCGACGACGTCCGCCTCGACTCGCATTATGCTTAGACTGGGTGGCAGTGGTGTCATGTGCTCGTCTCGGCATCCGTCGTCGCTACCGCGATGACATCCGCCTCGACTCGCATTACACTAAGACAGGTTGGCAGTGGTGTCACGTACTCGTCTCGGTGTCCGTCGTCGCTACCGCGACGACGTCCGCCTCGACTCGCGTTACGCTAAGACAGGGTGGCAATGGTGTCACGTGCTCGTCTCGGCGTCCGTCGTCGCTACCGCGACGACGTCCGCCTCGACTCGCGTTACGCTAAGATAGGTTGGCAGTGGTGTCACGTGCTCGTCTCGGCGTCCGTCGTCGTTACCGCGACGACGTCCGCCTCGACTCGCACTACGCTAAGACAGGGTGGCAGTGGTGTCACGTGCTCGTCTCGGTGTCCGTCATCGCTACCGCGACGAGGTCCGCCTCGACTCGCGCTACGCTAAGACAGGGTGGCAGTGGTGTCACGTGCTCGTCTCGGCGTCCGTCGTCGCTACCGCGACGACGTCCGCCTCGACTCGCGCTACGCTAAGACAGGGTGGCAGTGGTGTCACGTGCTCGTCTCGGCGTCCGTCATCGCTACTGCGACGACGTCCACCTCGACTCGCGTTACGCTAAGACATGGTGGCAGTGGTGTCACGTGCTCGTCTCGACGTCCGTCGTCGCTACCGCGACGACGTCCGCCTTGACTCGCGTTACGCTAAGATAGGGTGGCAGTGTTGTCCCGTGCTCGTCTCGGCGTCCATCATCGCTACCGCGACGACGTCCGCCTCGACTCGCGTTACGCTAAGACAGCGTGGCAGTGGTGTCACGTGCTCGTCTCGGCGTCCGTCGTCGCTACCGCGACGACGTCTGCCTTGACTCGCGTTACGCTAAGACAGGGTGGCAGTGGGGTCACGTGCTCGTCTCGGCGTCCATCGTTGCTACCGCGACGACGTCCGCCTCGACTCGTGTTACGCTAAGACAGGGTGGCAGTGGTGTCACGTGCTCGTCTCGGCGTCCATCGTCGCTACCGCGACGACGTTCGCCTCGACTCGCGTTACGCTAAGACAGGGTGGCAGTGGTGTCACGTGCTCGTCTCGGCGTCCGTCGTCGCTACCGCGATGACGTCCGCCTCGACTCGCATTACGCTAAGACAGGGTGGCAGTGGTGTCACGTGCTCGTCTCGGCGTCCGTCGTCTCTACTGCGACGATGTCTGCCTCGACTCGCGTTATGCTAAGACAGGGTGGCAGTTTTGCCACGTGCTCGTCTAGGCGTCCGTCGTCGCTACCGCGACAACGTCTGCCTCGACTCGTGTTACGCTAAGACTGGGTGGCAATCGTGTCACGTGCTCGTCTCGGCGTCCTTCGTCACTTCCACGACGACGCCCGCCTCGACTCGAGTTACACTAAGACAGGGTGGCAGTGGTGTCACGTGCTCGTCTCGGCGTCCGTTGTCGCTACCGCGACGACGTCCGCCTCGACTCGTGTTACGTTAAGACAGGGTGGCAGTGGTGTCACGTGCTCGTCTCGGCGTCCGTCGTCGATACCGCGACGACGTCCGCCTCGACTCGCATTATGCTTAGACTGGGTGGCAGTGGTGTCATGTGCTCGTCTCGGCATCCGTCGTCGCTACCGCGATGACATCCGCCTCGACTCGCATTACACTAAGACAGGTTGGCAGTGGTGTCACGTACTCGTCTCGGTGTCCGTCGTCGCTACCGCGACGACGTCCGCCTCGACTCGCGTTACGCTAAGACAGGGTGGCAATGGTGTCACGTGCTCGTCTCGGCGTCCGTCGTCGCTACCGCGACGACGTCCGCCTCGACTCGCGTTACGCTAAGATAGGTTGGCAGTGGTGTCACGTGCTCGTCTCGGCGTCCGTCGTCGTTACCGCGACGACGTCCGCCTCGACTCGCACTACGCTAAGACAGGGTGGCAGTGGTGTCACGTGCTCGTCTCGGTGTCCGTCATCGCTACCGCGACGAGGTCCGCCTCGACTCGCGCTACGCTAAGACAGGGTGGCAGTGGTGTCACGTGCTCGTCTCGGCGTCCGTCGTCGCTACCGCGACGACGTCCGCCTCGACTCGCGCTACGCTAAGACAGGGTGGCAGTGGTGTCACGTGCTCGTCTCGGCGTCCGTCATCGCTACTGCGACGACGTCCACCTCGACTCGCGTTACGCTAAGACATGGTGGCAGTGGTGTCACGTGCTCGTCTCGACGTCCGTCGTCGCTACCGCGACGACGTCCGCCTTGACTCGCGTTACGCTAAGATAGGGTGGCAGTGTTGTCCCGTGCTCGTCTCGGCGTCCATCATCGCTACCGCGACGACGTCCGCCTCGACTCGCGTTACGCTAAGACAGCGTGGCAGTGGTGTCACGTGCTCGTCTCGGCGTCCGTCGTCGCTACCGCGACGACGTCTGCCTTGACTCGCGTTACGCTAAGACAGGGTGGCAGTGGGGTCACGTGCTCGTCTCGGCGTCCATCGTTGCTACCGCGACGACGTCCGCCTCGACTCGGGTTACGCTAAGACAGGGTGGCAGTGGTGTCACGTGCTCGTCTCGGCGTCCATCGTCGCTACCGCGACGACGTTCGCCTCGACTCGCGTTACGCTAAGACAGGGTGGCAGTGGTGTCACGTGCTCGTCTCGGCGTCCGTCGTCGCTACCGCGATGACGTCCGCCTCGACTCGCATTACGCTAAGACAGGGTGGCAGTGGTGTCACGTGCTCGTCTCGGCGTCCGTCGTCTCTACTGCGACGATGTCTGCCTCGACTCGCGTTATGCTAAGACAGGGTGGCAGTTTTGCCACGTGCTCGTCTAGGCGTCCGTCGTCGCTACCGCGACAACGTCTGCCTCGACTCGTGTTACGCTAAGACTGGGTGGCAATCGTGTCACGTGCTCGTCTCGGCGTCCTTCGTCACTTCCACGACGACGCCCGCCTCGACTCGAGTTACACTAAGACAGGGTGGCAGTGGTGTCACGTGCTCGTCTCGGCGTCCGTTGTCGCTACCGCGACGACGTCCGCCTCGACTCGTGTTACGTTAAGAAAGGGTGGCAGTGGTGTCACGTGCTCGTCTCGGCGTCCGTCGTCGATACCGCGACGACGTCCGCCTCGACTCGCGTTATGCTTAGACTGGGTGGCAGTGGTGTCATGTGCTCGTCTCGGCATCCGTCGTCGCTACCGCGATGACATCCGCCTCGACTCGCATTACACTAAGACAGGTTGGCAGTGGTGTCACGTACTCGTCTCGGTGTCCGTCGTCGCTACCGCGACGACGTCCGCCTCGACTCGCGTTACGCTAAGACAGGGTGGCAATGGTGTCACGTGCTCGTCTCGGCGTCCGTCGTCGCTACCGCGACGACGTCCGCCTCGACTCGCGTTACGCTAAGATAGGTTGGCAGTGGTGTCACGTGCTCGTCTCGGCGTCCGTCGTCGTTACCGCGACGACGTCCGCCTCGACTCGCACTACTCTAAGACAGGGTGGCAGTGGTGTCACGTGCTCGTCTCGGTGTCCATCATCGCTACCGCGACGAGGTCCGCCTCGACTCGCGCTACGCTAAGACAGGGTGGCAGTGGTGTCACGTGCTCGTCTCGGCGTCCGTCGTCGCTACCGCGACGACGTCCGCCTCGACTCGCGCTACGCTAAGACAGGGTGGCAGTGGTGTCACGTGCTCGTCTCGGCGTCCGTCATCGCTACTGCGACGACGTCCACCTCGACTCGCGTTACGCTAAGACATGGTGGCAGTGGTGTCACGTGCTCGTCTCGACGTCCGTCGTCGCTACCGCGACGACGTCCGCCTTGACTCGCGTTACGCTAAGATAGGGTGGCAGTGTTGTCCCGTGCTCGTCTCGGCGTCCATCATCGCTACCGCGACGACGTCCGCTTCGACTCGCGTTACGCTAAGACAGCGTGGCAGTGGTGTCACGTGCTCGTCTCGGCGTCCGTCGTCGCTACCGCGACGACGTCTGCCTTGACTCGCGTTACGCTAAGACAGGGTGGCAGTGGGGTCACGTGCTCGTCTCGGCGTCCATCGTTGCTACCGCGACGACGTCCGCCTCGACTCGTGTTACGCTAAGACAGGGTGGCAGTGGTGTCACGTGCTCGTCTCGGCGTCCATCGTCGCTACCGCGACGACGTTCGCCTCGACTCGCGTTACGCTAAGACAGGGTGGCAGTGGTGTCACGTGCTCGTCTCGGCGTCCGTCGTCGCTACCGCGATGACGTCCGCCTCGACTCGCATTACGCTAAGACAGGGTGGCAGTGGTGTCACGTGCTCGTCTCGGCGTCCGTCGTCTCTACTGCGACGATGTCTGCCTCGACTCGCGTTATGCTAAGACAGGGTGGCAGTTTTGCCACGTGCTCGTCTAGGCGTCCGTCGTCGCTACCGCGACGACGTCTGCCTCGACTCGTGTTACGCTAAGACTGGGTGGCAATCGTGTCACGTGCTCGTCTCGGCGTCCTTCGTCACTTCCACGACGACGCCCGCCTCGACTCGAGTTACACTAAGACAGGGTGGCAGTGGTGTCACGTGCTCGTCTCGGCGCCCGTTGTCGCTACCACAATGACGTCCGCCTCGACTCGCGTTACGCTAAGACAGGTTGGCACTGGTGTCACGTGCTCGTTTGGGCGTCCGTCGTCGCTACCGCGACTACGTCCGCCTCGACTCGCGTTACGCTAAGACAGGGTGGCAGTGGTGTCATGTGCTCGTCTCGGCGTCCGTCGTCGCTACCGCGACGACGTCCGCCTTGACTCGCGTTGCGCTAAGACAGGGTGGCAGTGGTGCCACGTGCTCGTCTCGGCGTCCGTCGTCGCTACCGCGACGACATCCGCCTCGACTCGCGTTACGCTAAGACAGGGTGGCTGTGGTGTCACGTGCTCGTCTCGGCATCCGTCGTCGCTACCGCGACGACGTCCGCCTCGACTCGTGTTACGCTAAGACAGGGTGGCAGTGGTGTCACGTGCTCGTTTCGGCATCAGTCGTCGCTACCACGACGACGTCCGCCTCGACTCGCGTTACGCTAAGACGGGGTGGCAGTGGTGTCACGTACTCGTCTCGGCGTCCGTCGTCGCTACCGCGACGACGTCCACCTCGACTCGCGTTACGCTAAGACACGGTGGCTGTAGTGTCACGCGCTTGTCTCGACGTCCGTCGTCGCTACCGCGACGACGTCCGCCTCGACTCGCGTTACGCTATGACAGGGTGGTAGTGGTGTCACGTGCTCGTCTCGGCCTCCGTCGTCACTACCGCGACGACGTTCGCCTCGACTCGCATTACGCTAAGACTGGGTGGCAGTGGTGTCACGTGCTCGTCTCGGCGTCCGTCGTCGCTACCGCGACGACGTCCGCCTTGACTCGTGTTACGCTAAGACAGGGTGGCCGTGGTGTCACGTGCTCGTCTCGACGTCCGTGGTCGCTACCGCGACGACGTCCGCCTTGACTCGCGTTACGCTAAGACAGGGTGGCAGTGGTGTCACGTGCTCGTCTCGGCGTCCGTTGTCGCTACCGCGACGACGTCCGCCTCGACTCGCATTACGTTAAGACAGGGTGGCAGTGGTGTCACGTGCTCGTCTCTGCGTCCGTCGTCGGTACTGCGACGACGTCCGCCTCGACTCGCGTTATGCTAAGACTGGGTGGCAGTGGTGTCATGTGCTCGTCTCGGCGTCCGTCGTTGCTACCGCGATGACATCCGCCTCGACTCGCATTACACTAAGACAGGTTGGCAGTGGTGTCACGTACTCGTCTCGGTGTCCGTCGTCGCTACCGCAACGACGTCCGCCTCGACTCGCGTTACGCTAAGACAGGGTGGCTATGGTGTCACGTGCTCGTCTCGGCGTCCGTCGTCGCTACCGCGACGACGTCCGCCTCGACTCGCGGTACGCTAAGACAGGTTGGCAGTGGTGTCACGTGCTCGTCTCGGCGTCCGTCGTCGCTACCGCGACGACGTCCGCCTCGACTCGCGCTACGCTAAGACAGGGTGGCAGTGGTGTCACGTGCTCGTCTCAGCGTCCGTCGTCGCTACCGCGACGACATCCGCCTCGACTCGCGCTACGCTAAGACAGGGTGGCAGTGGTGTCACGTGCTCGTCTCGGCGTCCGTCATCGCTACCACGACGACGTCCGCCTCGACTCGCGTTACGCTAAGACATGGTGGCAGTGGTGTCACGTGCTCGTCTCGACGTCCGGCGTCGCTACCGCGACGACGTCCGCCTCGACTCGCGTTACGCTAAGATAGGGTGGCAGTGTTGTCCCGTGCTCGTCTCGGCGTCCGTCATCACTACCGCGACGACGTCCGCCTCGACTCGCATTACGCTAAGACAGAGTGGCAGTGGTGTCACGTGCTCGTCTCGGCATCCATCATCGCTAACGCGACGACGTCCGCCTCGACTCGCGCTACGCTAATACAGGGTGGCAGTGGGGTCACGTGCTCGTCTCGGCGTCCATCGTCGCTAATGCGACGACGTCCGCCTCGACTCGCGTTGCGCTAAGACAGGGTGGCAGTGGTGCCACGTGCTCGTCTCGGCGTCCGTCGTCGCTACCGCGACGACATCCGCCTCGACTCGCGTTACGCTAAGACAGGGTGGCTGTGGTGTCACGTGCTCATCTCGGCATCCGTCGTCGCTACCGCGACGACGTCCGCCTTGGCTCGTGTTACGCTAAGACAGGGTGGCAGTGGTGTCACGTGCTCGTTTTGGCATCAGTCGTCGCTACCGCAACGACGTCCGCCTCGACTCGCGTTACGCTAAGACGGGGTGGCAGTGGTGTCACGTGCTCGTCTCGGCGTCCGTCGTCGCTACCGCGACGACATCCGCGTTGACTTGCGTTACGCTAAGACAGGGTGGCTGTAGTGTCACGCGCTCGTCTCGACGTCCGTCGTCGCTACCGCGACGACGTCCGCCTCGACTCGCGTTACGCTAAGACAGGGTGGCAGTGGTGTCACGTGCTCGTCTCGGCCTCCGTCGTCACTACCGCGACGATGTCCGCCTCGACTAGCGTTACGCTAAGACTGGGTGGCAGTGGTGTCACGTGCTTGTCTCGGCGTCCGTCGTCGCTACCGCGACGACGTCCGCCTTGACTCGCGTTACGCTAAGACAGGGTGGCCGTGGTGTCACGTGCTCGTCTCGACGTCCGTCGTCGCTACCGCGACGACGTCCGCCTTGACTCGCGTTACGCTAAGACAGGGTGGCAGTGGTGTCACGTGCTCGTCTCGGCGTCCGTTGTCGCTACCGCGACGACGTCCGCCTCGACTCGCACTACGCTAAGACAGGGTGGCAGTGGTGTCACGTGCTCGTCTCGGTGTCCGTCATCGCTACCGCGACGAGGTCCGCCTCGACTCGCGCTACGCTAAGACAGGGTGGCAGTGGTGTCACGTGCTCGTCTCGGCGTCCGTCGTCGCTACCGCGACGACGTCCGCCTCGACTCGCGCTACGCTAAGACAGGGTGGCAGTGGTGTCACGTGCTCGTCTCAGCGTCCGTCATCGCTACCGCGACGACGTCCACCTCGACTCGCGTTACGCTAAGACATGGTGGCAGTGGTGTCACGTGCTCGTCTCGACGTCCGTCGTCGCTACCGCGACGACGTCAGCCTTGACTCGCGTTACGTTAAGATAGGGTGGCAGTGGTGTCACGTGCTCGTCTCGGCGTCCGTCGTCGCTACCGCGACGACGTCCGCCTCGACTCGCGTTACGCTAAGACAGGGTGGCAGTGGTGTCACGTGCTCGTCTCGGCGTCCGTCGTCGCTACCGCGATGACGTCCGCCTCGACTCGCGTTACGCTAAGACAGGGTGGCAGTGGTGTCACATGCTCGTCTCGGCGTCCGTCGTCTCTACTGCGACGATGTCTGCCTCGACTCGCGTTATGCTAAGACAGGGTGGCAGTGGTGCCACGTGCTCGTCTAGGCGTCCTTCGTCACTTCCACGACGACGCCCGCCTCGACTCGCGTTACGCTAAGACATGGTGGCAGTGGTGTCACGTGCTCGTCTCGACGTCCGTCGTCGCTACCGCGACGACGTCAGCCTTGACTCGCGTTACGCTAAGATAGGGTGGCAGTGTTGTCCCGTGCTCGTCTCGGCGTCCGTCATCGCTACCGCGACGACGTCCGCCTCGACTCGCGTTACGCTAAGACAGGGTGGCAGTGGTGTCACGTGCTCGTCTCGGCGTCCGTCGTCGCTACCGCGATGACGTCCGCCTCGACTCGCGTTACGCTAAGACAAGGTGGCAGTGGTGTCACGTGCTCGTCTCGGCGTCCGTCGTCTCTACTGCGACGATGTCTGCCTCGACTCGCGTTATGCTAAGACAGGGTGGCAGTGGTGCCACGTGCTCGTCTAGGCGTCCGTCGTCGCTACCGCGACAACGTTTGCCTCGACTCGTGTTACGCTAAGACTGGGTGGCAATCGTGTCACGTGCTCGTCTCGGCGTCCTTCGTCACTTCCACGACGACGCCCGCCTCGACTCGAGTTACACTAAGACAGGGTGCCAGTGGTGTCACGTGCTCGTCTCGGCGCCCGTTGTCGCTACCGCGATGACGTCCGCCTCGACTCGCGTTACGCTAAGACAGGTTGGCACTGGTGTCACGTGCTCGTTTGGGCGTCCGTCGTCGCTACCGCGACCACGTCCGCCTCGACTCGCGTTACGCTAAGACAGGGTGGCAGTGGTGTCACGTGCTCGTCTCGGCGTCCATCGTCGCTACCGCGAAGACGTCCGCCTTGACTCGCGTTGCGCTAAGACAGGGTGGCAGTGGTGCCACGTGCTCGTCTCGGCGTCCGTCGTCGCTACCGCGACGACATCCGCCTCGACTCGCGTTACGCTAAGACAGGGTGGCTGTGGTGTCACGTGCTCGTCTCGGCATCCGTCGTCGCTACCGCGACGACGTCCGCCTCGACTCGTGTTACGCTAAGACAAGGTGGCAGTGGTGTCACGTGCTCGTTTCGGCATCAGTCGTCGCTACCACGATGACGTCCGCCTCGACTCGCGTTACGCTAAGACGGGGTGGCAGTGGTGTCACGTACTCGTCTCTGCGTCCGTCGTCGCTACCGCGACGACATCCGCGTTGACTTGCGTTACGCTAAGACAGGGTGGCTGTAGTGTCACGCGCTTGTCTCGACGTCCGTCGTCGCTACTGCGACGACGTCCGCCTCGACTCGCGTTACGCTATGACAGGGTGGTAGTGGTGTCACGTGCTCGTCTCGGCCTCCGTCGTCACTACCGCGACGACGTTCGCCTCGACTCGCATTACGCTAAGACTGGGTGGCAGTGGTGTCACGTGCTCGTCTCGGCGTCCGTCGTCGCTACCGCGACGACGTCCGCCTTGACTCGCGTTACGCTAAGACAGGGTGGCCGTGGTGTCACGTGCTCGTCTCGACGTCCGTGGTCGCTACCGCGACGACGTCCGCCTTGACTCGCGTTACGCTAAGACAGGGTGGTAGTGGTGTCACGTGCTCGTCTCGGCGTCCGTTGTCGCTACCGCGACGACGTCCGCCTCGACTCGCGTTACGTTAAGACAGGGTGGCAGTGGTGTCACGTGCTCGTCTCTGCGTCCGTCGTCGGTACTGGGACGACGTCCGCCTCGACTCGCGTTATGCTAAGACTGGGTGGCAGTGGTGTCATGTGCTCGTCTCGGCGTCCGTCGTCGCTACCGCGATGACATCCGCCTTGACTCGCATTACACTAAGACAGGTTGGCAGTGGTGTCACGTACTCGTCTCGGTGTCCGTCGTCGCTACCGCAACGACGTCCGCCTCGACTCGCGTTACGCTAAGACAGGGTGGCTATGGTGTCACGTGCTCGTCTCGGCGTCCGTCGTCGCTACCGCGACGACGTCCTCCTCGACTCGCGGTATGCTAAGACAGGTTGGCAGTGGTGTCACGTGCTCGTCTCGGCGTCCGTCGTCGCTACCGCGACGACGTCCGCCTCGACTCGCGCTACGCTAAGACAGGGTGGCAGTGGTGTCACGTGCTCGTCTCAGCGTCCGTCGTCGCTACCGCGACGACATCCGCCTCGACTCGCGCTACGCTAAGACAGGGTGGCAGTGGTGTCACGTGCTCGTCTCGGCGTCCGTCATCGCTACCGCGACGACGTCCGCCTCGACTCGCGTTACGCTAAGACATGGTGGCAGTGGTGTCACGTGCTCGTCTCGACGTCCGGCGTCGCTACCGCGACGACGTCCGCCTCGACTCGCGTTACGGTAAGATAGGGTGGCAGTGTTGTCCCGTGCTCGTCTCGGCGTCCGTCATCACTACCGCGACGACGTCCGCCTCGACTCGCATTACGCTAAGACAGAGTGGCAGTGGTGTCACGTGCTCGTCTCGGCATCCATCGTCGCTAACGCGATGACGTCCGCCTCGACTCGCGCTACGCTAATACAGGGTGGCAGTGGGGTCACGTGCTTGTCTCGGTGTCCATCGTCGCTAATGCGACGACGTCCGCCTCGACTCGCGTTGCGCTAAGACAGGGTGGCAGTGGTGCCACATGCTCGTCTCGGCGTCCGTCGTCGCTACCGCGACGACCTCCGCCTCGACTCGCGTTACGCTAAGACAGGGTGGCTGTGGTGTCACGTGCTCGTCTCGGCATCCGTCGTCGCTACCGCGACGACGTCCGCCTTGGCTCGTGTTACGCTAAGACAGGGTGGCAGTGGTGTCACGTGCTCGTTTCGGCATCAGTCGTCGCTACCGCAACGACGTCCGCCTCGACTCGCGTTACGCTAAGACAGGGTGGCAGTGGTGTCACGTGCTCGTCTCGGCGTCCGTTGTCGCTACCGCGACGACGTCCGCCTCGACTCGCATTACGTTAAGACAGGGTGACAGTGGTGTCACGTGCTCGTCTCTGCGTCCGTCGTCGGTACTGCGACGACGTCCGCCTCGACTCGCGTTATGCTAAGACTGGGTGGCAGTGGTGTCATGTGCTCGTCTCGGCGTCCGTCGTTGCTACCGCGATGACATCCGCCTCGACTCGCATTACACTAAGACAGGTTGGCAGTGGTGTCACGTACTCGTCTCGGTGTCCGTCGTCGCTACCGCAACGACGTCCGCCTCGACTCGCGTTACGCTAAGACAGGGTGGCTATGGTGTCACGTGCTCGTCTCGGCGTCCGTCGTCGCTACCGCGACGACGTCCGCCTCGACTCGCGGTACGCTAAGACAGGTTGGCAGTGGTGTCACGTGCTCGTCTCGGCGTCCGTCGTCGCTACCGCGACGACGTCCGCCTCGACTCGCGCTACGCTAAGACAGGGTGGCAGTGGTGTCACGTGCTCGTCTCAGCGTCCGTCGTCGCTACCGCGACGACATCCGCCTCGACTCGCGCTACGCTAAGACAGGGTGGCAGTGGTGTCACGTGCTCGTCTCGGCGTCCGTCATCGCTACCACGACGACGTCCGCCTCGACTCGCGTTACGCTAAGACATGGTGGCAGTGGTGTCACGTGCTCGTCTCGACGTCCGGCGTCGCTACCGCGACGACGTCCGCCTCGACTCGCGTTACGCTAAGATAGGGTGGCAGTGTTGTCCCGTGCTCGTCTCGGCGTCCGTCATCACTACCGCGACGACGTCCGCCTCGACTCGCATTACGCTAAGACAGAGTGGCAGTGGTGTCACGTGCTCGTCTCGGCATCCATCATCGCTAACGCGACGACGTCCGCCTCGACTCGCGCTACGCTAATACAGGGTGGCAGTGGGGTCACGTGCTCGTCTCGGCGTCCATCGTCGCTAATGCGACGACGTCCGCCTCGACTCGCGTTGCGCTAAGACAGGGTGGCAGTGGTGCCACGTGCTCGTCTCGGCGTCCGTCGTCGCTACCGCGACGACATCCGCCTCGACTCGCGTTACGCTAAGACAGGGTGGCTGTGGTGTCACGTGCTCATCTCGGCATCCGTCGTCGCTACCGCGACGACGTCCGCCTTGGCTCGTGTTACGCTAAGACAGGGTGGCAGTGGTGTCACGTGCTCGTTTTGGCATCAGTCGTCGCTACCGCAACGACGTCCGCCTCGACTCGCGTTACGCTAAGACGGGGTGGCAGTGGTGTCACGTGCTCGTCTCGGCGTCCGTCGTCGCTACCGCGACGACATCCGCGTTGACTTGCGTTACGCTAAGACAGGGTGGCTGTAGTGTCACGCGCTCGTCTCGACGTCCGTCGTCGCTACCGCGACGACGTCCGCCTCGACTCGCGTTACGCTAAGACAGGGTGGCAGTGGTGTCACGTGCTCGTCTCGGCCTCCGTCGTCACTACCGCGACGATGTCCGCCTCGACTAGCGCTACGCTAAGACTGGGTGGCAGTGGTGTCACGTGCTTGTCTCGGCGTCCGTCGTCGCTACCGCGACGACGTCCGCCTTGACTCGCGTTACGCTAAGACAGGGTGGCCGTGGTGTCACGTGCTCGTCTCGACGTCCGTTGTCGCTACCGCGACGACGTCCGCCTTGACTCGCGTTACGCTAAGACAGGGTGGCAGTGGTGTCACGTGCTCGTCTCGGCGTCCGTTGTCGCTACCGCGACGACGTCCGCCTCGACTCGCACTACGCTAAGACAGGGTGGCAGTGGTGTCACGTGCTCGTCTCGGTGTCCGTCATCGCTACCGCGACGAGGTCCGCCTCGACTCGCGCTACGCTAAGACAGGGTGGCAGTGGTGTCACGTGCTCGTCTCGGCGTCCGTCGTCGCTACCGCGACGACGTCCGCCTCGACTCGCGCTACGCTAAGACAGGGTGGCAGTAGTGTCACGTGCTCGTCTCAGCGTCCGTCATCGCTACCGCGACGACGTCCACCTCGACTCGCGTTACGCTAAGACATGGTGGCAGTGGTGTCACGTGCTCGTCTCGACGTCCGTCGTCGCTACCGCGACGACGTCAGCCTTGACTCGCGTTACGTTAAGATAGGGTGGCAGTGGTGTCACGTGCTCGTCTCGGCGTCCGTCGTCGCTACCGCGACGACGTCCGCCTCGACTCGCGTTACGCTAAGACAGGGTGGCAGTGGTGTCACGTGCTCGTCTCGGCGTCCGTCGTCGCTACCGCGATGACGTCCGCCTCGACTCGCGTTACGCTAAGACAGGGTGGCAGTGGTGTCACATGCTCGTCTCGGCGTCCGTCGTCTCTACTGCGACGATGTCTGCCTCGACTCGCGTTATGCTAAGACAGGGTGGCAGTGGTGCCACGTGCTCGTCTAGGCGTCCTTCGTCACTTCCACGACGACGCCCGCCTCGACTCGCGTTACGCTAAGACATGGTGGCAGTGGTGTCACGTGCTCGTCTCGACGTCCGTCGTCGCTACCGCGACGACGTCAGCCTTGACTCGCGTTACGCTAAGACAGGGTGGCAGTGGTGTCACGTGCTCGTCTCGGCGTCCGTCGTCGCTACCGCGATGACGTCCGCCTCGACTCGCGTTACGCTAAGACAAGGTGGCAGTGGTGTCACGTGCTCGTCTCGGCGTCCGTCGTCTCTACTGCGACGATGTCTGCCTCGACTCGCGTTATGCTAAGACAGGGTGGCAGTGGTGCCACGTGCTCGTCTAGGCGTCCGTCGTCGCTACCGCGACAACGTCTGCCTCGACTCGTGTTACGCTAAGACTGGGTGGCAATCGTGTCACGTGCTCATCTCGGCGTCCTTCGTCACTTCCACGACGACGCCCGCCTCGACTCGAGTTACACTAAGACAGGGTGCCAGTGGTGTCACGTGCTCGTCTCGGCGCCCGTTGTCGCTACCGCGATGACGTCCGCCTCGACTCGCGTTACGCTAAGACAGGTTGGCACTGGTGTCACGTGCTCGTTTGGGCGTCCGTCGTCGCTACCGCGACTACGTCCGCCTCGACTCGCGTTACGCTAAGACAGGGTGGCAGTGGTGTCACGTGCTCGTCTCGGCGTCCATCGTCGCTACCGCGAAGACGTCCGCCTTGACTCGCGTTGCGCTAAGACAGGGTGGCAGTGGTGCCACGTGCTCGTCTCGGCGTCCGTCGTCGCTACCGCGACGACATCCGCCTCGACTCGCGTTACGCTAAGACAGGGTGGCTGTGGTGTCACGTGCTCGTCTCGGCATCCGTCGTCGCTACCGCGACGACGTCCGCCTCGACTCGTGTTACGCTAAGACAAGGTGGCAGTGGTGTCACGTGCTCGTTTCGGCATCAGTCGTCGCTACCACGATGACGTCCGCCTCGACTCGCGTTACGCTAAGACGGGGTGGCAGTGGTGTCACGTACTCGTCTCTGCGTCCGTCGTCGCTACCGCGACGACATCCGCGTTGACTTGCGTTACGCTAAGACAGGGTGGCTGTAGTGTCACGCGCTTGTCTCGACGTCCGTCGTCGCTACTGCGACGACGTCCGCCTCGACTCGCGTTACGCTATGACAGGGTGGTAGTGGTGTCACGTGCTCGTCTCGGCCTCCGTCGTCACTACCGCGACGACGTTCGCCTCGACTCGCATTACGCTAAGACTGGGTGGCAGTGGTGTCACGTGCTCGTCTCGGCGTCCGTCGTCGCTACCGCGACGACGTCCGCCTTGACTCGCGTTACGCTAAGACAGGGTGGCCGTGGTGTCACGTGCTCGTCTCGACGTCCGTGGTCGCTACCGCGACGACGTCCGCCTTGACTCGCGTTACGCTAAGACAGGGTGGTAGTGGTGTCACGTGCTCGTCTCGGCGTCCGTTGTCGCTACCGCGACGACGTCCGCCTCGACTCGCGTTACGTTAAGACAGGGTGGCAGTGGTGTCACGTGCTCGTCTCTGCGTCCGTCGTCGGTACTGGGACGACGTCCGCCTCGACTCACGTTATGCTAAGACTGGGTGGCAGTGGTGTCATGTGCTCGTCTCGGCGTCCGTCGTCGCTACCGCGATGACATCCGCCTTGACTCGCATTACACTAAGACAGGTTGGCAGTGGTGTCACGTACTCGTCTCGGTGTCCGTCGTCGCTACCGCAACGACGTCCGCCTCGACTCGCGTTACGCTAAGACAGGGTGGCTATGGTGTCACGTGCTCGTCTCGGCGTCCGTCGTCGCTACCGCGACGACGTCCGCCTCGACTCGCGGTACGCTAAGACAGGTTGGCAGTGGTGTCACGTGCTCGTCTCGGCGTCCGTCGTCGCTACTGCGACGACGTCCGCCTCGACTCGCGCTACGCTAAGACAGGGTGGCAGTGGTGTCACGTGCTCGTCTCAGCGTCCGTCGTCGCTACCGCGACGACATCCGCCTCGACTCGCGCTACGCTAAGACAGGGTGGCAGTGGTGTCACGTGCTCGTCTCGGCGTCCGTCATCGCTACCGCGACGACGTCCGCCTCGACTCGCGTTACGCTAAGACATGGTGGCAGTGGTGTCACGTGCTCGTCTCGACGTCCGGCGTCGCTACCGCGACGACGTCCGCCTCGACTCGCGTTACGGTAAGATAGGGTGGCAGTGTTGTCCCGTGCTCGTCTCGGCGTCCGTCATCACTACCGCGACGACGTCCGCCTCGACTCGCATTACGCTAAGACAGAGTGGCAGTGGTGTCACGTGCTCGTCTCGGCATCCATCGTCGCTAACGCGATGACGTCCGCCTCGACTCGCGCTACGCTAATACAGGGTGGCAGTGGGGTCACGTGCTTGTCTCGGTGTCCATCGTCGCTAATGCGACGACGTCCGCCTCGACTCGCGTTGCGCTAAGACAGGGTGGCAGTGGTGCCACATGCTCGTCTCGGCGTCCGTCGTCGCTACCGCGACGACCTCCGCCTCGACTCGCGTTACGCTAAGACAGGGTGGCTGTGGTGTCACGTGCTCGTCTCGGCATCCGTCGTCGCTACCGCGACGACGTCCGCCTTGGCTCGTGTTACGCTAAGACAGGGTGGCAGTGGTGTCACGTGCTCGTTTCGGCATCAGTCGTCGCTACCGCAACGACGTCCGCCTCGACTCGCATTACGCTAAGACGGGGTGGCAGTGGTGTCACGTGCTCGTCTCGGCGTCCGTCGTCGCTACCGCGACGACATCCGCGTTGACTTGCGTTACGCTAAGACAGGGTGGCTGTAGTGTCACGCGCTCGTCTCGACGTCCGTCGTCGCTACCGCGACGACGTCCGCCTCGACTCACGTTACGCTAAGACAGGGTGGCAGTGGTGTCACGTGCACGTCTCGGCCTCCGTCGTCACTACCGCGACGACGTCCGCCTCGACTAGCGTTACGCTAAGACTGGGTGGCAGTGGTGTCACGTTCTTGTCTCGGCGTCCGTCGTCGCTACCGCGACGACGTCCGCCTTGACTCGCGTTACGCTAAGACAGGGTGGCCGTGGTGTCACGTGCTCGTCTCGACGTCCGTCGTCGCTACCGCGACTACGTCCGCCTCGACTCGCGTTACGCTAAGACAGGGTGGCAGTGGTGTCACGTGCTCGTCTCGGCGTCCATCGTCGCTACCGCGACGACGTCCGCCTTGACTCGCGTTGCGCTAAGACAGGGTGGCAGTGGTGCCACGTGCTCGTCTCGGCGTCCGTCGTCGCTACCGCGACGACATCCGCCTCGACTGGCGTTACGCTAAGACAGGGTGGCTGTGGTGTCACGTGCTCGTCTCGGCATCCGTCGTCGCTACCGCGACGACGTCCGCCTCGACTCGTGTTACGCTAAGACAGGGTGGCAGTGGTGTCACGTGCTCGTTTCGGCATCAGTCGTCGCTACCGCGACGACGTCCGCCTCGACTCGCGTTACGCTAAGACGGGGTGGCAGTGGTGTCACGTACTCGTCTCGGCGTACGTCGTCGCTACCGCGACGACATCCGCGTTGACTTGCGTTACGCTAAGACAGGGTGGCTGTAGTGTCACGCGCTTGTCTCGACGTCCGTCGTCGCTACTGCGACGACGTCCGCCTCGACTCGCGTTACGCTATGACAGGGTGGTAGTGGTGTCACGTGCTCGTCTCGGCCTCCGTCGTCACTACCGCGACGACGTTCGCCTCGACTCGCATTACGCTAAGACTGGGTGGCAGTGGTGTCACGTGCTCGTCTCGGCGTCCGTCGTCGCTACCGCGACGACGTCCGCCTTGACTCGCGTTACGCTAAGACAGGGTGGCCGTGGTGTCACGTGCTCGTCTCGACGTCCGTGGTCGCTACCGCGACGACGTCCGCCTTGACTCGCGTTACGCTAAGACAGGGTGGCAGTGGTGTCACGTGCTCGTCTCGGCGTCCGTTGTCGCTACCGCGACGATGTCCGCCTCGACTCGTGTTACGTTAAGACAGGGTGGCAGTGGTGTCACGTGCTCGTCTCTGCGTCCGTCGTCGGTACTGGGACGACGTCCGCCTCGACTCGCGTTATGCTAAGACTGGGTGGCAGTGGTGTCATGTGCTCTTCTCGGCGTCCGTCGTCGCTACCGCGATGACATCCGCCTCGACTCGCATTACACTAAGACAGGTTGGCAGTGGTGTCACGTACTCGTCTCGGTGTCCGTCGTCGCTACCGCAACGACGTCCGCCTCGACTCGCGTTACGCTAAGACAGGGTGGCTATGGTGTCACGTGCTCGTCTCGGCGTCCGTCGTCGCTACCGCGACGATGTCCGCCTCGACTCGCGGTACGCTAAGACAGGTTGGCAGTGGTGTCACGTGCTCGTCTCGGCGTCCGTCGTCGCTACCGCGACGACGTCCGCCTCGACTCGCGCTACGCTAAGACAGGGTGGCAGTGGTGTCACGTGCTCGTCTCAGCGTCCGTCGTCGCTACCGCGACGACATCCGCCTCGACTCGCGCTACGCTAAGACAGGGTGGCAGTGGTGTCACGTGCTCGTCTCGGCGTCCGTCATCGCTACCGCGACGACGTCCGCCTCGACTCGCGTTACGCTAAGACATGGTGGCAGTGGTGTCACGTGCTCGTCTCGACGTCCGGCGTCGCTACCGCGACGACGTCCGCCTCGACTCGCGTTACGGTAAGATAGGGTGGCAGTGTTGTCCCGTGCTCGTCTCGGCGTCCGTCATCACTACCGCGACGACGTCCGCCTCGACTCGCATTACGCTAAGACAGAGTGGCAGTGGTGTCACGTGCTCGTCTCGGCATCCATCGTCGCTAACGCGACGACGTCCGCCTCGACTCGCGCTACGCTAATACAGGGTGGCAGTGGGGTCACTTGCTCGTCTCGGTGTCCATCGTCGCTAATGCGACGACGTCCGCCTCGACTCGCGTTGCGCTAAGACAGGGTAGCAGTGGTGCCACGTGCTCGTCTCGGCGTCCGTCGTCGCTACCGCGACGACATCCGCCTCGACTCGCGTTACGCTAAGACAGGGTGGCTGTGGTGTCACGTGCTCGTCTCGGCATCCGTCGTCGCTACCGCGACGACGTCCGCCTTGGCTCGTGTTACGCTAAGACAGGGTGGCAGTGGTGTCACGTGCTCGTTTCGGCATCAGTCGTCGCTACCGCAACGACGTCCGCCTCGACTCGCATTACGCTAAGACGGGGTGGCACTGGTGTCACGTGCTCGTCTCGGTGTCCGTCGTCGCTACCGCGACGACATCCGCGTTGACTTGCGTTACGCTAAGACAGGGTGGCTGTAGTGTCACGCGCTCGTCTCGACATCCGTCGTCGCTACCGCGACGACGTCCGCCTCGACTCACGTTACACTAAGACAGGGTGGCAGTGGTGTCACGTGCTCGTCTCGGCCTCCGTCGTCACTACCGCGACGACGTCCGCCTCGACTAGCGTTACGCTAAGACTGGGTGGCAGTGGTGTCACGTGCTTGTCTCGGCGTCCGTCGTCGCTAACGCGACGACGTCCGCCTTGACTCGCGTTACGCTAAGACAGGGTGGCCGTGGTGTCACGTGCTCGTCTCGACGTCCGTCGTCGCTACCGCGACTACGTCCGCCTCGACTCGTGTTACGCTAAGACAGGGTGGCAGTGGTGTCACGTGCTCGTCTCGGCGTCCATCGTCGCTACCGCGACGACGTCCGCCTTGACTCGCGTTGCGCTAAGACAGGGTGGCAGTGGTGCCACGTGCTCGTCTCGGCGTCCGTCGTCGCTACCGCGACGACATCCGCCTCGACTCGCGTTACGCTAAGACAGGGTGGCTGTGGTGTCACGTGCTCGTCTCGGCATCCGTCGTCGCTACCGCGACGACGTCCGCCTCGACTCGTGTTACGCTAAGACAGGGTGGCAGTGGTGTCACGTGCTCGTCTCGACGTCCGGCGTCGCTACCGCGACGATGTCCGCCTCGACTCGCGTTACGCTAAGATAGGGTGGCAGTGTTGTCCCGTGCTCGTCTCAGCGTCCGTCATCACTACCGCGACGACGTCCGCCTCGACTCGCATTACGCTAAGATAGAGTGGCAGTGGTGTCACGTGCTCGTCTCGGCATCCATCGTCGCTAACGCGACGACGTCTGCCTCGACTCGCGCTACGCTAATACAGGGTGGCAGTGGGGTCACGTGCTCGTCTCGGCGTCCATCGTCGCTAATGCGACGACGTCCGCCTCGACTCGCGTTGCGCTAAGACAGGGTGGCAGTGGTGCCACGTGCTCGTCTCGGCGTCCGTCGTCGCTACCGCGACGACATCCGCCTCGACTCGCGTTACGCTAAGACAGGGTGGCTGTGGTGTCACGTGCTCGTCTCGGCATCCGTCGTCGCTACCGCGACGACGTCCGCCTTGGCTCGTGTTACGCTAAGACAGGGTGGCAGTGGTGTCACGTGCTCGTTTCGGCATCTGTTGTCGCTACCGCAACGACGTCCGCCTCGACTCGCATTACGCTAAGACGGGGTGGCAGTGGTGTCACGTGCTCGTCTCGGCGTCCGTCGTCGCTACCGCGACGACATCCGCGTTGACTTGCGTTACGCTAAGACAGGGTGGCTGTAGTGTCACGCGCTCGTCTCGACGTCCGTCGTCGCTACCGCGACGACGTCCGCCTCGACTCGCGTTACGCTAAGACAGGGTGGCAGTGGTGTCACGTGCTCGTCTCGGCCTCCGTCGTCACTACCGCGACGACGTCTGCCTCGACTAGCGTTACGCTAAGACTAGGTGGCAGTGGTGTCACGTGCTTGTCTCGGCGTCCGTCGTCGCTACCGCGACGACGTCCGCCTTGACTCGCGTTACGCTAAGACAGGGTGGCCGTGGTGTCACGTGCTCGTCTCGACGTCCGTCGTCGCTACCGCGACGACGTCCGCCTTGACTCGCGTTACGCTAAGACAGGGTGGCAGTGGTGTCACGTGCTCGTCTCGGCGTCCGTTGTCGCTACCGCGACGACGTCCGCCTCGACTCGCGTTACGTTAAGACAGGGTGGCAGTGGTGTCACGTGCTCGTCTCGGCGTCCGTCGTTGGTACCGCGACGACGTCCGCCTCGAGTCGCATTATGCTTAGACTGGGTGGCAGTGGTGTCATGTGCTCGTCTCGGCATCCGTCGTCGCTACCGCGATGACATCCGCCTCGACTCGCATTACACTAAGACAGGTTGGCAGTGGTGTCACGTACTCGTCTCGGTGTCCGTCGTCGCTACCGCGACGACGTCCGCCTCGACTCGCGTTACGCTAAGACAGGGTGGCCGTGGTGTCACGTGCTCGTCTCGACGTCCGTCGTCGCTACCGCGACTACGTCCGCCTCGACTCGCGTTACGCTAAGACAGGGTGGCAGTGGTGTCACGTGCTCGTCTCGGCGTCCATCGTCGCTACCGCGACGACGTCCGCCTTGACTCGCGTTGCGCTAAGACAGGGTGGCAGTGGTGCCACGTGCTCGTCTCGGCGTCCGTCGTCGCTACCGCGACGACATCCGCCTCGACTCGTGTTACGCTAAGACAGGGTGGCAGTGGTGTCACGTGCTCGTCTCGGCATCCGTCGTCGCTACCGCGACGACGTCCGCCTCGACTCGTGTTACGCTAAGACAGGGTGGCAGTGGTGTCACGTGCTCGTTTCGGCATCAGTCGTCGCTACCATGACGACGTCCGCCTCGACTCGCGTTACGCTAAGACGGGGTGGCAGTGGTGTCACGTACTCGTCTCGGCGTCCGTCGTCGCTACCGCGACGACATCCGCGTTGACTTGCGTTACGCTAAGACAGGGTGGCTGTCGTGTCACGCGCTTGTCTCGACGTCCGTCGTCGCTACTGCGACGACGTCCGCCTCGACTCGCGTTACGCTATGACAGGGTGGTAGTGGTGTCACGTGCTCGTCTCGGCCTCCGTCGTCACTACCGCGACGACGTTCGCCTCGACTCGCATTACGCTAAGACTGGGTGGCAGTGGTGTCACGTGCTCGTCTCGGCGTCCGTCGTCGCTACCGCGACGACGTCCGCCTTGACTCGCGTTACGCTAAGACAGGGTGGCCGTGGTGTCACGTGCTCGTCTCGACGTCCGTGGTCGCTACCGCGACGACGTCCGCCTTGACTCGCGTTACGCTAAGACAGGGTGGCAGTGGTGTCATGTGCTCGTCTCGGCGTCCGTTGTCGCTACCGCGACGACGTCCGCCTCGACTCGCGTTACGTTAAGACAGGGTGGCAGTGGTGTCACGTGCTCGTCTCTGCGTCCGTCGTCGGTACTGCGACGACGTCCGCCTCGACTCGCGTTATGCTAAGACTGGGTGGCAGTGGTGTCATGTGCTCGTCTCGGCGTCCGTCGTCGCTACCGCGATGACATCCGCCTCGACTCGCATTACACTAAGACAGGTTGGCAGTGGTGTCACGTACTCGTCTCGGTGTCCGTCGTCGCTACCGCAACGACGTCCGCCTCGACTCGCATTACGCTAAGACAGGGTGGCTATGGTGTCACGTGCTCGTCTCGGCGTCCGTCGTCGCTACCGCGACGACGTCCGCCTCGACTCGCGGTACGCTAAGACAGGTTGGCAGTGGTGTCACGTGCTCGTCTCGGCGTCCGTCGTCGCTACCGCGACGACGTCCGCCTCGACTCGCGCTACGCTAAGACAGGGTGGCAGTGGTGTCACGTGCTCGTCTCAGCGTCCATCGTCGCTACCGCGACGACATCCGCCTCGACTCGCGCTACGCTAAGACAGGGTGGCAGTGGTGTCACGTGCTCGTCTCGGCGTCCGTCATCGCGGACGACGTCTGCCTCGACTCGCGTTACGCTAAGACATGGTGGCAGTGGTGTCACGTGCTCGTCTCGACGTCCGGCGTCGCTACCGCGACGACGTCCGCCTCGACTCGCGTTACGCTAAGATAGGGTGGCAGTGTTGTCCCGTGCTCGTCTCGGCGTCCGTCATCACTACCGCGACGACGTCCGCCTCGACTCGCATTACGCTAAGACAGAGTGGCAGTGGTGTCACGTGCTCGTCTCGGCATCCATCGTCGCTAACGCGGCGACGTCCGCCTCGACTCGCGCTACGCTAATACAGGGTGGCAGTGGGGTCACGTGCTCGTCTTGGCGTCCATCGTCGCTAATGCGACGACGTCCGCCTCGACTCGCGTTGCGCTAAGATAGGGTGGCAGTGGTGCCACGTGCTCGTCTCGGCGTCCGTCGTCGCTACCGCGACGACATCCGCCTCGACTCGTGTTACGCTAAGACAGGGTGGCTGTGGTGTCACGTGCTCATCTCGGCATCCGTCGTCGCTACCGCGACGACGTCCGCCTTGGCTCGTGTTACGCTAAGACAGGGTGGCAGTGGTGTCACGTGCTCGTTTCGGCATCAGTCGTCGCTACCGCAACGACGTCCGCCTCGACTCGCATTACGCTAAGACGGGGTGGCAGTGGTGTCACGTGCTCGTCTCGGCGTCCGTCGTCGCTACCGCGACGACATCCGCGTTGACTTGCGTTACGCTAAGACAGGGTGGCTGTAGTGTCACGCGCTCGTCTCGACGTCCGTCGTCGCTACCGCGACGACGTCCGCCTCGACTCGCGTTACGCTAAGACAGGGTGGCAGTGGTGTCACGTGCTCGTCTCGGCCTCCGTCGTCACTACCGCGACGACGTCCGCCTCGACTAGCGTTACGCTAAGACTAGGTGGCAGTGGTGTCACGTGCTTGTCTCGGCGTCCGTCGTCGCTACCGCGACGACGTCCGCCTTGACTCGCGTTACGCTAAGACAGGGTGGCCGTGGTGTCACGTGCTCGTCTCGACGTCCGTCGTCGCTACCGCGACGACGTCCGCCTTGACTCGCGTTACGCTAAGACAGGGTGGCAGTGGTGTCACGTGCTCGTCTCGGCGTCCGTTGTCGCTACCGCGACGACGTCCGCCTCGACTCGCGTTACGTTAAGACAGGGTGGCAGTGGTGTCACGTGCTCGTCTCGGCGTCCGTCGTTGGTACCGCGACGACGTCCGCCTCGAGTCGCATTATGCTTAGACTGGGTGGCAGTGGTGTCATGTGCTCGTCTCGGCATCCGTCGTCGCTACTGCGATGACATCCGCCTCGACTCGCATTACACTAAGACAGGTTGGCAGTGGTGTCACGTACTCGTCTCGGTGTCCGTCGTCGCTACCGCGACGACGTCCGCCTCGACTCGCGTTACGCTAAGACAGGGTGGCCGTGGTGTCACGTGCTCGTCTCGACGTCCGTCGTCGCTACCGCGACTACGTCCGCCTCGACTCGCGTTACGCTAAGACAGGGTGGCAGTGGTGTCACGTGCTCGTCTCGGCGTCCATCGTCGCTACCGCGACGACGTCCGCCTTGACTCGCGTTGCGCTAAGACAGGGTGGCAGTGGTGCCACGTGCTCGTCTCGGCGTCCGTCGTCGCTACCGCGACGACATCCGCCTCGACTCGTGTTACGCTAAGACAGGGTGGCAGTGGTGTCACGTGCTCGTCTCGGCATCCGTCGTCGCTACCGCGACGACGTCCGCCTCGACTCGTGTTACGCTAAGACAGGGTGGCAGTGGTGTCACGTGCTCGTTTCGGCATCAGTCGTCGCTACCATGACGACGTCCGCCTCGACTCGCGTTACGCTAAGACGGGGTGGCAGTGGTGTCACGTACTCGTCTCGGCGTCCGTCGTCGCTACCGCGACGACATCCGCGTTGACTTGCGTTACGCTAAGACAGGGTGGCTGCCGTGTCACGCGCTTGTCTCGACGTCCGTCGTCGCTACTGCGACGACGTCCGCCTCGACTCGCGTTACGCTATGACAGGGTGGTAGTGGTGTCACGTGCTCGTCTCGGCCTCCGTCGTCACTACCGCGACGACGTTCGCCTCGACTCGCATTACGCTAAGACTGGGTGGCAGTGGTGTCACGTGCTCGTCTCGGCGTCCGTCGTCGCTACCGCGACGACGTCCGCCTTGACTCGCGTTACGCTAAGACAGGGTGGCCGTGGTGTCACGTGCTCGTCTCGACGTCCGTGGTCGCTACCGCGACGACGTCCGCCTTGACTCGCGTTACGCTAAGACAGGGTGGCAGTGGTGTCACGTGCTCGTCTCGGCGTCCGTTGTCGCTACCGCGACGACGTCCGCCTCGACTCGCGTTACGTTAAGACAGGGTGGCAGTGGTGTCACGTGCTCGTCTCTGCGTCCGTCGTCGGTACTGCGACGACGTCCGCCTCGACTCGCGTTATGCTAAGATTGGGTGGCAGTGGTGTCATGTGCTCGTCTCGGCGTCCGTCGTCGCTACCGCGATGACATCCGCCTCGACTCGCATTACACTAAGACAGGTTGGCAGTGGTGTCACGTACTCGTCTCGGTGTCCGTCGTCGCTACCGCAACGACGTCCGCCTCGACTCGCATTACGCTAAGACAGGGTGGCTATGGTGTCACGTGCTCGTCTCGGCGTCCGTCGTCGCTACCGCGACGACGTCCGCCTCGACTCGCGGTACGCTAAGACAGGTTGGCAGTGGTGTCACGTGCTCGTCTCGGCGTCCGTCGTCGCTACCGCGACGACGTCCGCCTCGACTCGCGCTACGCTAAGACAGGGTGGCAGTGGTGTCACGTGCTCGTCTCAGCGTCCGTCGTCGCTACCGCGACGACATCCGCCTCGACTCGCGCTACGCTAAGACAGGGTGGCAGTGGTGTCACGTGCTCGTCTCGGCGTCCGTCATCGCGGACGACGTCTGCCTCGACTCGCGTTACGCTAAGACATGGTGGCAGTGGTGTCACGTGCTCGTCTCGACGTCCGGCGTCGCTACCGCGACGACGTCCGCCTCGACTCGCGTTACGCTAAGATAGGGTGGCAGTGTTGTCCCGTGCTCGTCTCGGCGTCCGTCATCACTACCGCGACGACGTCCGCCTCGACTCGCATTACGCTAAGACAGAGTGGCAGTGGTGTCACGTGCTCGTCTCGGCATCCATCGTCGCTAACGCGGCGACGTCCGCCTCGACTCGCGCTACGCTAATACAGGGTGGCAGTGGGGTCACGTGCTCGTCTCGGCGCCCATCGTCGCTAATGCGACGACGTCCGCCTCGACTCGCGTTGCGCTAAGATAGGGTGGCAGTGGTGCCACGTGCTCGTCTCGGCGTCCGTCGTCGCTACCGCGACGACATCCGCCTCGACTCGCGTTACGCTAAGACAGGGTGGCTGTGGTGTCACGTGCTCATCTCGGCATCCGTCGTCGCTACCGCGACGACGTCCGCCTTGGCTCGTGTTACGCTAAGACAGGGTGGCAGTGGTGTCACGTGCTCGTTTCGGCATCAGTCGTCGCTACCGCAACGACGTCCGCCTCGACTCGCATTACGCTAAGACAGGGTGGCAGTGGTGTCACGTGCTCGTCTCGGCGTCCGTCGTCGCTACCGCGACGACATCCGCGTTGACTTGCGTTACGCTAAGACAGGGTGGCTGTAGTGTCACGCGCTCGTCTCGACGTCCGTCGTCGCTACCGCGACGACGTCCGCCTCGACTCGCGTTACGCTAAGACAGGGTGGCAGTGGTGTCACGTGCTCGTCTCGGCCTCCGTCGTCACTACCGCGACGACGTCCGCCTCGACTAGCGTTACGCTAAGACTGGGTGGCAGTGGTGTCACGTGCTTGTCTCGGCGTCCGTCGTCGCTACCGCGACGACGTCCGCCTTGACTCGCGTTACGCTAAGACAGGGTGGCCGTGGTGTCACGTGCTCGTCTCGACGTCCGTCGTCGCTACCGCGACGACGTCCGTCTTGACTCGCGTTATGCTAAGACAGGGTGGCAGTGGTGTCACGTGCTCGTCTCGGCGTCCGTTGTCGCTACCGCGACGACGTCCGCCTCGACTCGCGTTACGTTAAGACAGGGTGGCAGTGGTGTCACGTGCTCGTCTCGGCGTCCGTCGTTGGTACCGCGACGACGTCCGCCTCGAGTCGCATTATGCTTAGACTGGGTGGCAGTGGTGTCATGTGCTCGTCTCGGCATCCGTCGTCGCTACCGCGATGACATCCGCCTCGACTCGCATTACACTAAGACAGGTTGGCAGTGGTGTCACGTACTCGTCTCGGTGTCCGTCGTCGCTACCGCGACGACGTCCGCCTCGACTCGCGTTACGCTAAGACAGGGTGGCAATGGTGTCACGTGCTCGTCTCGGCGTCCGTCGTCGCTACCGCGACGACGTCCGCCTCGACTAGCGTTACGCTAAGATAGGTTGGCAGTGGTGTCACGTGCTCGTCTCGGCGTCCGTCGTCGCTACCGCGACGACGTCCGCCTCGACTCGCACTACGCTAAGACAGGGTGGCAGTGGTGTCACGTGCTCGTCTCGGTGTCCGTCATCGCTACCGCGACGAGGTCCGCCTCGACTCGCGCTACGCTAAGACAGGGTGGCAGTGGTGTCACGTGCTCGTCTCGGCGTCCGACGTCGCTACCGCGACGACGTCCGCCTCGACTCGCGCTACGCTAAGACAGGGTGGCAGTGGTGTCACGTGCTCGTCTCGGCGTCCATCATCGCTACCGCGACGACGTCCACCTCGACTCGCGTTACGCTAAGACATGGTGGCAGTGGTGTCACGTGCTCGTCTCGACGTCCGTCGTCGCTACCGCGACGACGTCCGCCTTGACTCGCGTTACGCTAAGATAGGGTGGCAGTGTTGTCCCGTGCTCGTCTCGGCGTCCGTCATCGCTACCGCGACGACGTCCGCCTCGACTCGCGTTACGCTAAGACAGCGTGGCAGAGGTGTCACGTGCTCGTCTCGGCGTCCGTCGTCGCTACCGCGACGACGTCTGCCTTGACTCGCGTTACGCTAAGACAGGGTGGCAGTGGGGTCACGTGCTCGTCTCGGCGTCCATCGTTGCTACCGCGACGACGTCCGCCTCGACTCGTGTTATGCTAAGACAGGGTGGCAGTGGTGTCACGTGCTCGTCTCGGCGTCCATCGTCGCTACCGCGACGACGTTCGCCTCGACTCGCGTTACGCTAAGACAGGGTGGCAGTGGTGTCACGTGCTCGTCTCGGCGTCCGTCGTCGCTACCGCGATGACGTCCGCCTCGACTCGCGTTACGCTAAGACAGGGTGGCAGTGGTGTCACGTGCTCGTCTCGGCGTCCGTCGTCTCTACGGCGACGATGTCTGCCTCGACTCGCGTTATGCTAAGACAGGGTGGCAGTGGTGCCACGTGCTCGTCTAGGCGTCCGTCGTCGCTACCGCGACGACGTCCGCCTCGACTCGCGTTACGCTAAGACAGCGTGGCAGAGGTGTCACGTGCTCGTCTCGGCGTCCGTCGTCGCTACCGCGACGACGTCTGCCTTGACTCGCGTTACGCTAAGACAGGGTGGCAGTGGGGTCACGTGCTCGTCTCGGCGTCCATCGTTGCTACCGCGACGACGTCCGCCTCGACTAGCGTTACGCTAAGACTGGGTGGCAGTGGTGTCACGTGCTTGTCTCGGCGTCCGTCGTCGCTACCGCGACGACGTCCGCCTTGACTCGCGTTACGCTAAGACAGGGTGGCCGTGGTGTCACGTGCTCGTCTCGACGTCCGTCGTCGCTACCGCGACTACGTCCGCCTCGACTCGTGTTACGCTAAGACAGGGTGGCAGTGGTGTCACGTGCTCGTCTCGGCGTCCATCGTCGCTACCGCGACGACGTCCGCCTTGACTCGCATTGCGCTAAGACAGGGTGGCAGTGGTGCCACGTGCTCGTCTCGGCGTCCGTCGTCGCTACCGCGACGACATCCGCCTCGACTCGCGTTACGCTAAGACAGGGTGGCTGTGGTGTCACGTGCTCGTCTCGGCATCCGTCGTCGCTACCGCGACGACGTCCGCCTCGACTCGTGTTACGCTAAGACAGGGTGGCAGTGATGTCACGTGCTCGTCTCGACGTCCGGCGTCGCTACCGCGACGATGTCCGCCTCGACTCGCGTTACGCTAAGATAGGGTGGCAGTGTTGTCCCGTGCTCGTCTCAGCGTCCGTCATCACTACCGCGACGATGTCCGCCTCGACTCGCATTACGCTAAGATAGAGTGGCAGTGGTGTCACGTGCTCGTCTCGGCATCCATCGTCGCTAACGCGACGACGTCTGCCTCGACTCGCGCTACGCTAATACAGGGTGGCAGTGGGGTCACGTGCTCGTCTCGGCGTCCATCGTCGCTAATGCGACGACGTCCGCCTCGACTCGCGTTGCGCTAAGACAGGGTGGCAGTGGTGCCACGTGCTCGTCTCGGCGTCCGTCGTCGCTACCGCGACGACATCCGCCTCGACTCGCGTTACGCTAAGACAGGGTGGCTGTGGTGTCACGTGCTCGTCTCGGCATCCGTCGTCGCTACCGCGACGACGTCCGCCTTGGCTCGTGTTACGCTAAGACAGGGTGGCAGTGGTGTCACGTGCTCGTTTCGGCATCTGTTGTCG
Source organism: Triticum timopheevii (assembly GCA_963921465.1). Lineage (NCBI taxonomy): Eukaryota > Viridiplantae > Streptophyta > Magnoliopsida > Poales > Poaceae > Triticum > Triticum timopheevii. Next base: position 310,048,659 of record OY997266.1, on the reverse strand, counting down.
CTACCGCAACGACGTCCGCCTCGACTCGCATTACGCTAAGACGGGGTGGCAGTGGTGTCACGTGCTCGTCTCGGCGTCCGTCGGCGCTACCGCGACGACATCCGCGTTGACTTGCGTTACGCTAAGACAGGGTGGCTGTAGTGTCACGCGCTCGTCTCGACGTCCGTCGTCGCTACCGCGACGACGTCCGCCTCGACTCGCGTTACGCTAAGACAGGGTGGCAGTGGTGTCACGTGCTCGTCTCGGCCTCCGTCGTCACTACCGCGACGACGTCCGCCTCGACTAGCGCTACGCTAAGACTAGGTGGCAGTGGTGTCACGTGCTTGTCTCGGCGTCCGTCGTCGCTACCGCGACGACGTCCGCCTTGACTCGCGTTACGCTAAGACAGGGTGGCCGTGGTGTCACGTGCTCGTCTCGACGTCCGTCGTCGCTACCGCGACGACGTCCGCCTTGACTCGCGTTACGCTAAGACAGGGTGGCAGTGGTGTCACGTGCTCGTCTCGGCGTCCGTTGTCGCTACCGCGACGATGTCCGCCTCGACTCGCGTTACGTTAAGACAGGGTGGCAGTGGTGTCACGTGCTCGTCTCGGCGTCCGTCGTTGGTACCGCGACGACGTCCGCCTCGAGTCGCATTATGCTTAGACTGGGTGGCAGTGGTGTCATGTGCTCGTCTCGGCATCCGTCGTCGCTACCGCGATGACATTCGCCTCGACTCGCATTACACTAAGACAGGTTGGCAGTGGTGTCACGTACTCGTCTCGGTGTCCGTCGTCGCTACCGCGACGACGTCCGCCTCGACTCGCGTTACGCTAAGACAGGGTGGCCGTGGTGTCACGTGCTCGTCTCGACGTCCGTCGTCGCTACCGCGACTACGTCCGCCTCGACTCGCGTTACGCTAAGACAGGGTGGCAGTGGTGTCACGTGCTCGTCTCGGCGTCCATCGTCGCTACCGCGACGACGTCCGCCTTGACTCGCGTTGCGCTAAGACAGGGTGGCAGTGGTGCCACGTGCTCGTCTCGGCGTCCGTCGTCGCTACCGCGACGACATCCGCCTCGACTCGTGTTACGCTAAGACAGGGTGGCAGTGGTGTCACGTGCTCGTCTCGGCATCCGTCGTCGCTACCGCGACGACGTCCGCCTCGACTCGTGTTACGCTAAGACAGGGTGGCAGTGGTGTCACGTGCTCGTTTCGGCATCAGTCGTCGCTACCATGACGACGTCCGCCTCGACTCGCGTTATGCTAAGACGGGGTGGCAGTGGTGTCACGTACTCGTCTCGGCGTCCGTCGTCGCTACCGCGACGACATCCGCGTTGACTTGCGTTACGCTAAGACAGGGTGGCTGTCGTGTCACGCGCTTGTCTCGACGTCCGTCGTCGCTACTGCGACGACGTCCGCCTCGACTCGCGTTACGCTATGACAGGGTGGTAGTGGTGTCACGTGCTCGTCTCGGCCTCCGTCGTCACTACCGCGACGACGTTCGCCTCGACTCGCATTACGCTAAGACTGGGTGGCAGTGGTGTCACGTGCTCGTCTCGGCGTCCGTCGTCGCTACCGCGACGACGTCCGCCTTGACTCGCGTTACGCTAAGACAGGGTGGCCGTGGTGTCACGTGCTCGTCTCGACGTCCGTGGTCGCTACCGCAACGACGTCCGCCTTGACTCGCGTTACGCTAAGACAGGGTGGCAGTGGTGTCACGTGCTCGTCTCGGCGTCCGTTGTCGCTACCGCGACGACGTCCGCCTCGACTCGCGTTACGTTAAGACAGGGTGGCAGTGGTGTCACGTGCTCGTCTCTGCGTCCGTCGTCGGTACTGCGACGACGTCCGCCTCGACTCGCGTTATGCTAAGACTGGGTGGCAGTGGTGTCATGTGCTCGTCTCGGCGTCCGTCGTCGCTACCGCGATGACATCCGCCTCGACTCGCATTACACTAAGACAGGTTGGCAGTGGTGTCACGTACTCGTCTCGGTGTCCGTCGTCGCTACCGCAACGACGTCCGCCTCGACTCGCATTACGCTAAGACAGGGTGGCTATGGTGTCACGTGCTCGTCTCGGCGTCCGTCGTCGCTACCGCGACGACGTCCGCCTCGACTCGCGGTACGCTAAGACAGGTTGGCAGTGGTGTCACGTGCTCGTCTCGGCGTCCGTCGTCGCTACCGCGACGACGTCCGCCTCGACTCGCGCTACGCTAAGACAGGGTGGCAGTGGTGTCACGTGCTCGTCTCAGCGTCCGTCGTCGCTACCGCGACGACATCCGCCTCGACTCGCGCTACGCTAAGACAGGGTGGCAGTGGTGTCACGTGCTCGTCTCGGCGTCCGTCATCGCGGACGACGTCTGCCTCGACTCGCGTTACGCTAAGACATGGTGGCAGTGGTGTCACGTGCTCGTCTCGACGTCCGGCGTCGCTACCGCGACGACGTCCGCCTCGACTCGCGTTACGCTAAGATAGGGTGGCAGTGTTGTCCCGTGCTCGTCTCGGCGTCCGTCATCACTACCGCGACGACGTCCGCCTCGACTCGCATTACGCTAAGACAGAGTGGCAGTGGTGTCACGTGCTCGTCTCGGCATCCATCGTCGCTAATGCGGCGACGTCCGCCTCGACTCGCGCTACGCTAATACAGGGTGGCAGTGGGGTCACGTGCTCGTCTCGGCGTCCATCGTCGCTAATGCGACGATGTCCGCCTCGACTCGCGTTGCGCTAAGATAGGGTGGCAGTGGTGCCACGTGCTCGTCTCGGCGTCCGTCGTCGCTACCGCGACGACATCCGCCTCGACTCGCGTTACGCTAAGACAGGGTGGCTGTGGTGTCACGTGCTCATCTCGGCATCCGTCGTCGCTACCGCGACGACGTCCGCCTTGGCTCGTGTTACGCTAAGACAGGGTGGCAGTGGTGTCACGTGCTCGTTTCGGCATCAGTCGTCGCTACCGCAACGACGTCCGCCTCGACTCGCATTACGCTAAGACGGGGTGGCAGTGGTGTCACGTGCTCGTCTCGGCGTCCGTCGTCGCTACCGCGACGACATCCGCGTTGACTTGCGTTACACTAAGACAGGGTGGCTGTAGTGTCACGCGCTCGTCTCGACGTCCATCGTCGCTACCGCGACGACGTCCGCCTCGACTCGCGTTACGCTAAGACAGGGTGGCAGTGGTGTCACGTGCTCGTCTCGGCCTCCGTCGTCACTACCGCGACGACGTCCGCCTCGACTAGCGTTACGCTAAGACTGGGTGGCAGTGGTGTCACGTGCTTGTCTCGGCGTCCGTCGTCGCTACCGCGACGATGTCCGCCTTGACTCGCGTTACGCTAAGACAGGGTGGCCGTGGTGTCACGTGCTCGTCTCGACGTCCGTCGTCGCTACCGCGACGACGTCCGCCTTGACTCGCGTTATGCTAAGACAGGGTGGCAGTGGTGTCACGTGCTCGTCTCGGCGTCCGTTGTCGCTACCGCGACGACGTCCGCCTCGACTCGCGTTACGTTAAGACAGGGTGGCAGTGGTGTCACGTGCTCGTCTCGGCGTCCGTCGTTGGTACCGCGACGACGTCCGCCTCGAGTCGCATTATGCTTAGACTGGGTGGCAGTGGTGTCATGTGCTCGTCTCGGCATCCGTCGTCGCTACCGCGATGACATCCGCCTCGACTCGCATTACACTAAGACAGGTTGGCAGTGGTGTCACGTACTCGTCTCGGTGTCCGTCGTCGCTACCGCGACGACGTCCGCCTCGACTCGCGTTACGCTAAGACAGGGTGGCAATGGTGTCACGTGCTCGTCTCGGCGTCCGTCGTCGCTACCGCGACGACGTCCGCCTCGACTAGCGTTACGCTAAGATAGGTTGGCAGTGGTGTCACGTGCTCGTCTCGGCGTCCGTCGTCGCTACCGCGACGACGTCCGCCTCGACTCGCACTACGCTAAGACAGGGTGGCAGTGGTGTCACGTGCTCGTCTCGGTGTCCGTCATCGCTACCGCGACGAGGTCCGCCTCGACTCGCGCTACGCTAAGACAGGGTGGCAGTGGTGTCACGTGCTCGTCTCGGCGTCCGACGTCGCTACCGCGACGACGTCTGCCTCGACTCGCGCTACGCTAAGACAGGGTGGCAGTGGTGTCACGTGCTCGTCTCGGCGTCCATCATCGCTACCGCGACGACGTCCACCTCGACTCGCGTTACGCTAAGACATGGTGGCAGTGGTGTCACGTGCTCGTCTCGACGTCCGTCGTCGCTACCGCGACGACGTCCGCCTTGACTCGCGTTACGCTAAGATAGGGTGGCAGTGTTGTCCCGTGCTCGTCTCGGCGTCCGTCATCGCTACCGCGACGACGTCCGCCTCGACTCGCGTTACGCTAAGACAGCGTGGCAGAGGTGTCACGTGCTCGTCTCGGCGTCCGTCGTCGCTACCGCGACGACGTCTGCCTTGACTCGCGTTACGCTAAGACAGGGTGGCAGTGGGGTCACGTGCTCGTCTCGGCGTCCATCGTTGCTACCGCGACGACGTCCGCCTCGACTCGTGTTATGCTAAGACAGGGTGGCAGTGGTGTCACGTGCTCGTCTCGGCGTCCATCGTCGCTACCGCGACGACGTTCGCCTCGACTCGCGTTACGCTAAGACAGGGTGGCAGTGGTGTCACGTGCTCGTCTCGGCGTCCGTCGTCGCTACCGCGATGACGTCCGCCTCGACTCGCGTTACGCTAAGACAGGGTGGCAGTGGTGTCACGTGCTCGTCTCGGCGTCCGTCGTCTCTACGGCGACGATGTCTGCCTCGACTCGCGTTATGCTAAGACAGGGTGGCAGTGGTGCCACGTGCTCGTCTAGGCGTCCGTCGTCGCTACCGCCACGACGTCTGCCTCGACTCGTGTTACGCTAAGACTGGGTGGCAATCGTGTCACGTGCTCGTCTCGGCGTCCTTCGTCACTTCCATGACGACGCCCGCCTCGACTCGAGTTACACTAAGACAGGGTGGCAGTGGTGTCACGTGCTCGTCTCGGCGCCCGTTGTCGCTACCGCGATGACGTCCGCCTCGACTCGCGTTACGCTAAGACAGGTTGGCACTGGTGTCACGTGCTCGTTTGGGCGTCCGTCGTCGCTACCGCGACTACGTCCGCCTCGACTCGCGTTACGCTAAGACAGGGTGGCAGTGGTGTCACGTGCTCGTCTCGGCGTCCGTCGTCGCTACCGCGACGACGTCCGCCTTGACTCGCGTTGCGCTAAGACAGGGTGGCAGTGGTGCCACGTGCTCGTCTCGGCGTCCGTCGTCGCTACCGCGACGACATCCGCCTCGACTCGCGTTACGCTAAGACAGGGTGGCTGTGGTGTCACGTGCTCGTCTCGGCATCCGTCGTCGCTACCGCGACGACGTCCGCCTCGACTCGTGTTACGCTAAGACAGGGTGGCAGTGGTGTCACTTGCTCGTTTTGGCATCAGTCGTCGCTACCACGACGACGTCCGCCTCGACTCGCGTTACGCTAAGACGGGGTGGCAGTGGTGTCACGTACTCGTCTCGGCGTCCGTCGTCGCTACCGCGACGACATCCGCGTTGACTTGCGTTATGCTAAGACAGGGTGGCTGTAGTGTCACGCGCTTGTCTCGGCCTCCGTCGTCACTACCGCGACGATGTTCGCCTCGACTCGCATTACGCTAAGACTGGATGGCAGTGGTGTCACGTGCTCGTCTCGGCGTCCGTCGTCGCTACCGCGACGACGTCCGCCTTGACTCGCGTTACGCTAAGACAGGGTGGCCGTGGTGTCACGTGCTCGTCTCGACGTCCGTGGTCCCTACCGCGACGACGTCCGCCTTGACTCGCGTTACGCTAAGACAGGGTGGCTGTGGTGTCACGTGCTCATCTCGGCATCCGTCGTCGCTACCGCGACGACGTCCGCCTTGGCTCGTGTTACGCTAAGACAGGGTGGCAGTGGTGTCACGTGCTCGTTTCGGCATCAGTCGTCGCTACCGCAACGACGTCCGCCTCGACTCGCATTACGCTAAGACGGGGTGGCAGTGGTGTCACGTGCTCGTCTCGGCGTCCGTCGTCGCTACCGCGACGACATCCGCGTTGACTTGCGTTACGCTAAGACAGGGTGGCTGTAGTGTCACGCGCTCGTCTCGACGTCCATCGTCGCTACCGCGACGACGTCCGCCTCGACTCGCGTTACGCTAAGACAGGGTGGCAGTGGTGTCACGTGCTCGTCTCGGCGTCCATCGTTGGTACCGCGACGACGTCCGCCTCGAGTCGCATTATGCTTAGACTGGGTGGCAGTGGTGTCATGTGCTCGTCTCGGCATCCGTCGTCGCTACCGCGATGACATCCGCCTCGACTCGCATTACACTAAGACAGGTTGGCAGTGGTGTCACATACTCGTCTCGGTGTCCGTCGTCGCTACCGCGACGACGTCCGCCTCGACTCGCGTTACGCTAAGACAGGGTGGCAATGGTGTCACGTGCTCGTCTCGGCGTCCGTCGTCGCTACCGCGACGACGTCCGCCTCGACTAGCGTTACGCTAAGATAGGTTGGCAGTGGTGTCACGTGCTCGTCTCGGCGTCCGTCGTCGCTACCGCGACGACGTCCGCCTCGACTCGCACTACGCTAAGACAGGGTGGCAGTGGTGTCACGTGCTCGTCTCGGTGTCCGTCATCGCTACCGCGACGAGGTCCGCCTCGACTCGCGCTACGCTAAGACAGGGTGGCAGTGGTGTCACGTGCTCGTCTCGGCGTCCGACGTCGCTACCGCGACGACGTCCGCCTCGACTCGCGCTACGCTAAGACAGGGTGGCAGTGGTGTCACGTGCTCGTCTCGGCGTCCATCATCGCTACCGCGACGACGTCCACCTCGACTCGCGTTACGCTAAGACATGGTGGCAGTGGTGTCACGTGCTCGTCTAGACGTCCGTCGTCGCTACCGCGACGACGTCCGCCTTGACTCGCGTTACGCTAAGATAGGGTGGCAGTGTTGTCCCGTGCTCGTCTCGGCGTCCGTCATCGCTACCGCGACGACGTCCGCCTCGACTCGCGTTACGCTAAGACAGCGTGGCAGAGGTGTCACGTGCTCGTCTCGGCGTCCGTCGTCGCTACCGCGACGACGTCTGCCTTGACTCGCGTTACGCTAAGACAGGGTGGCAGTGGGGTCACGTGCTCGTCTCGGCGTCCATCGTTGCTACCGCGACGACGGCCGCCTCGACTCGTGTTATGCTAAGACAGGGTGGCAGTGGTGTCACGTGCTCGTCTCGGCGTCCATCGTCGCTACCGCGACGATGTTCGCCTCGACTCGCGTTACGCTAAGACAGGGTGGCAGTGGTGTCACGTGCTCGTCTCGGCGTCCGTCGTCGCTACCGCGATGACGTCCGCCTCGACTCGCGTTACGCTAAGACAGGGTGGCAGAGGTGTCACGTGCTCGTCTCGGCGTCCGTCGTCTCTACGGCGACGATGTCTGCCTCGACTCGCGTTATGCTAAGACAGGGTGGCAGTGGTGCCACGTGCTCGTCTAGGCGTCCGTCGTCGCTACCGCGACGACGTCTGCCTCGACTCGTGTTACGCTAAGACTGGGTGGCAATCGTGTCACGTGCTCGTCTCGGCGTCCTTCGTCACTTCCATGACGACGCCCGCCTCGACTCGAGTTACACTAAGACAGGGTGGCAGTGGTGTCACGTGCTCGTTTGGGCGTCCGTTGTCGCTACCGCGATGACGTCCGCCTCGACTCGCGTTACGCTAAGACAGGTTGGCACTGGTGTCACGTGCTCGTTTGGGCGTCCGTCGTCGCTACCGCGACTACGTCCGCCTCGACTCGCGTTACGCTAAGACAGGTTGGCACTGGTGTCACGTGCTCGTTTGGGCGTCCGTCGTCGCTACCGCGACTACGTCCGCCTTGACTCGCGTTGCGCTAAGACAGGGTGGCAGTGGTGCCACGTGCTCGTCTCGGCGTCCGTCGTCGCTACCGCGACTACGTCCGCCTCGACTCGCGTTACGCTAAGACAGGGTGGCAGTGGTGTCACGTGCTCGTCTCGGCGTCCGTCGTCGCTACCGCGACGACGTCCGCCTTGACTCGCGTTGCACTAAGACAGGGTGGCAGTGGTGCCACGTGCTCGTCTCGGCGTCCGTCGTCGCTACCGCGACGACATCCGCCTCGACTCGCGTTACGCTAAGACAGGGTGGCTGTGGTGTCACGTGCTCGTCTCGGCATCCGTCGTCGCTACCGCGACGACGTCCGCCTCGACTCGTGTTACGCTAAGACAGGGTGGCAGTGGTGTCACTTGCTCGTTTCGGCATCAGTCGTCGCTACCACGACGACGTCCGCCTCGACTCGCGTTACGCTAAGACGGGGTGGCAGTGGTGTCACGTACTCGTCTCGGCGTCCGTCGTCGCTACCGCGACGACATCCGCGTTGACTTGCGTTATGCTAAGACAGGGTGGCTGTAGTGTCACGCGCTTGTCTCGGCCTCCGTCGTCACTACCGCGACGATGTTCGCCTCGACTCGCATTACGCTAAGACTGGATGGCAGTGGTGTCACGTGCTCGTCTCGGCGTCCATCGTCGCTACCGCGACGACGTCCGCCTTGACTCGCGTTACGCTAAGACAGGGTGGCCGTGGTGTCACGTGCTCGTCTCGACGTCCATGGTCGCTACCGCGACGACGTCCGCCTTGACTCGCGTTACGCTAAGACAGGGTGGCTGTGGTGTCACGTGCTCATCTCGGCATCCGTCGTCGCTACCGCGACGACGTCCGCCTTGGCTCGTGTTACGCTAAGACAGGGTGGCAGTGGTGTCACGTGCTCGTTTCGGCATCAGTCGTCGCTACCGCAACGACGTCCGCCTCGACTCGCATTACGCTAAGACGGGGTGGCAGTGGTGTCACGTGCTCGTCTTGGCGTCCGTCGTCGCTACCGCGACGACATCCGCGTTGACTTGCGTTACGCTAAGACAGGGTGGCTGTAGTGTCACGCGCTCGTCTCGACGTCCATCGTCGCTACCGCGACGACGTCCGCCTCGACTCGCGTTACGCTAAGACAGGGTGGCAGTGGTGTCACGTGCTTGTCTCGGCCTCCGTCGTCACTACCGCGACGACGTCCGCCTCGACTAGCATTACGCTAAGACTGGGTGGCAGTGGTGTCACGTGCTTGTCTCGGCGTCCGTCGTCGCTACCACGACGACGTCCGCCTTGACTCGCGTTACGCTAAGACAGGGTGGCCGTGGTGTCACGTGCTCGTCTCGACGTCCGTCGTCGCTACCGCGACGACGTCCGCCTTGACTCGCGTTACGCTAAGACAGGGTGGCAGTGGTGTCACGTGCTCGTCTCGGCGTCCGTTGTCGCTACCGCGATGACGTCCGCCTCGACTCGCGTTACGTTAAGACAGGGTGGCAGTGGTGTCACGTGCTCGTCTCGGCGTCCATCGTTGGTACCGCGACGACGTCCGCCTCGAGTCGCATTATGCTTAGACTGGGTGGCAGTGGTGTCATGTGCTCGTCTCGGCATCCGTCGTCGCTACCGTGATGACATCCGCCTCGACTCGCATTACACTAAGACAGGTTGGCAGTGGTGTCACGTACTCGTCTCGGTGTCCGTCGTCGCTACCGCGACGACGTCCGCCTCGACTCGCGTTACGCTAAGACAGGGTGGCAATGGTGTCACGTGCTCGTCTCGGCGTCCGTCGTCGCTACCGCGACGACGTCCGCCTCGACTAGCGTTACGCTAAGATAGGTTGGCAGTGGTGTCACGTGCTCGTCTCGGCGTCCGTCGTCGCTACCGCGACGACGTCCGCCTCGACTCGCACTACGCTAAGACAGGGTGGCAGTGGTGTCACGTGCTCGTCTCGGTGTCCGTCATCGCTACCGCGACGAGGTCCGCCTCGACTCGCGCTATGCTAAGACAGGGTGGCAGTGGTGTCACGTGCTCATCTCGGCGTCCGACGTCGCTACCGCGACGACGTCCGCCTCGACTCGCGCTACGCTAAGACAGGGTGGCAGTGGTGTCACGTGCTCGTCTCGGCGTCCATCATCGCTACCGCGACGACGTCCACCTCGACTCGCGTTACGCTAAGACATGGTGGCAGTGGTGTCACGTGCTCGTCTCGATGTCCGTCGTCGCTACCGCGACGACGTCCGCCTTGACTCGCGTTACGCTAAGATAGGGTGGCAGTGTTGTCCCGTGCTCGTCTCGGCGTCCGTCATCGCTACCGCGACGACGTCCGCCTCGACTCGCGTTACGCTAAGACAGCGTGGCAGAGGTGTCACGTGCTCGTCTCGGCGTCCGTCGTCGCTACCGCGACGACGTCTGCCTTGACTCGCGTTACGCTAAGACAGGGTGGCAGTGGGGTCACGTGCTCGTCTCGGCGTCCATCGTTGCTACCGCGACGACGGCCGCCTCGACTCGTGTTATGCTAAGACAGGGTGGCAGTGGTGTCACGTGCTCATCTCGGCGTCCATCGTCGCTACCGCGACGATGTTCGCCTCGACTCGCGTTACGCTAAGACAGGGTGGCAGTGGTGTCACGTGCTCGTCTCGGCGTCCGTCGTCGCTACCGCGATGACGTCCGCCTCGACTCGCGTTACGCTAAGACAGGGTGGCAGTGGTGTCACGTGCTCGTCTCGGCGTCCGTCGTCTCTACGGCGACGATGTCTGCCTCGACTCGCGTTATGCTAAGACAGGGTGGCAGTGGTGCCACGTGCTCGTCTAGGCGTCCGTCGTCGCTACCGCGACGACGTCTGCCTCGACTCGTGTTACGCTAAGACTGGGTGGCAATCGTGTCACGTGCTCGTCTCGGCGTCCTTCGTCACTTCCATGACGACGCCCGCCTCGACTCGAGTTACACTAAGACAGGGTGGCAGTGGTGTCACGTGCTCGTTTGGGCGTCCGTTGTCGCTACCGCGATGACGTCCGCCTCGACTCGCGTTACGCTAAGACAGGTTGGCACTGGTGTCACGTGCTCGTTTGGGCGTCCGTCGTCGCTACCGCGACTACGTCCGCCTCGACTCGCGTTACGCTAAGACAGGTTGGCACTGGTGTCACGTGCTCGTTTGGGCGTCCGTCGTCGCTACCGCGACTACGTCCGCCTTGACTCGCGTTGCGCTAAGACAGGGTGGCAGTGGTGCCACATGCTCGTCTCGGCGTCCGTCGTCGCTACCGCGACGACGTCCGCCTTGACTCGCGTTGCGCTAAGACAGGGTGGCAGTGGTGCCACGTGCTCGTCTCGGCGTCCGTCGTCGCTACCGCGACGACATCCGCCTCGACTCGCGTTACGCTAAGACAGGGTGGCTGTGGTGTCATGTGCTCGTCTCGGCATCCGTCGTCGCTACCGCGACGACGTCCGCCTCGACTCGCGTTACGCTAAGACAGGGTGGCAGTGGTGTCACGTGCTCGTCTCGGCATCAGTCGTCGCTACCGCGACGACGTCCGCCTCGACTTGCGTTACGCTAAGACGGGGTGGCAGTGGTGTCACGTACTCGTCTTGGCGTCCGTCGTCGCTACCGCGACGACGTCCGCCTCGACTTGCGTTACGCTATGACAGGGTGGTAGTGGTGTCACGTGCTCGTCTCGGCCTCCGTCGTCGCTACCGCGACGACGTTCGCCTCGACTCGCATTACGCTAAGACTGGATGGCAGTGGTGTCACGTGCTCGTCTCGGCGTCCGTCGTCGCTACCGCGACGACGTCCGCCTTGACTCGCGTTACGCTAAGACAGGGTGGCCGTGGTGTCACGTGCTCGTCTCGACGTCCGTGGTCGCTACCGCGACGACGTCCGCCTTGACTCGCGTTACGCTAAGACAGGGTGGCAGTGGTGTCACGTGCTCGTCTCGGCGTCCGTTGTCGCTACCGCGACGACGTCCGCCTCGACTCGCGTTACGTTAAGACAGGGTGGCAGTGGTGTCACGTGCTCGTCTCTGCGTCCGTCGTCGGTACTACGATGACGTCCGCCTCGACTCGCGTTATGCTAAGACAGGGTGGCAGTGGTGTCATGTGCTCGTCTCGGCGTCCGTCGTCGCTACTACGATGACGTCCGCCTCGACTCGCGTTATGCTAAGACTGGGTGGCAGTGGTGTCATGTGCTCGTCTCGGCGTCCGTCGTCGCTACCGCGATGACATCCGCCTCGACTCGCATTACACTAAGACAGGTTGGCAGTGGTGTCACGTACTCGTCTCGGCGTCCGTCGTCGCTACCGCAACGACGTCCGCCTCGACTCGCGTTACGCTAAGACAGGGTGGCTATGGTGTCACGTGCTCGTCTCGGCGTCCGTCGTCGCTACCGCGACGACGTCCGCCTCGACTCGCGGTATGCTAAGACAGGTTGGCAGTGGTGTCACGTGCTCGTCTCGGCGTCCGTCGTCGCTACCGCGATGACGTCCGCCTCGACTCGCGCTACGCTAAGACAGGGTGGCAGTGGTGTCACGTGCTCGTCTCAGCGTCCGTCGTCGCTACCGCGACGACATCCGCCTCGACTCGCGCTACGCTAAGACAGGGTGGCAGTGGTGTCACGTGCTCATCTCGGCGTCCCTCATCGCTACCGCGACAACGTCCGCCTCGACTCGCGTTACGCTAAGACATGGTGGCAGTGGTGTCCCGTGCTCGTCTCGACGTCCGGCGTCGCTACCGCGACGACGTCCGCCTCGACTCGCGTTACGCTAAGAGAGGGTGGCAGTGTTGTCCCGTGCTCGTCCCGGCGTCCGTCATCACTACCGCGACGACGTCCGCCTCGACTCGCATTACGCTAAGACAGAGTGGCAGTGGTGTCACGTGCTCGTCTCGGCATCCATCGTCGCTAACGTGACGACGTCCGCCTCGACTCGCGCTACGCTAATACAGGGTGGCAGTGGGGTCACGTGCTCGTCTCGGCGTCCATCGTCGCTAATGCGACGACGTCCGCCTCGACTCGTGTTACGCTAAGACAGGGTGGTACTGGTGTCACGTGCTCGTCTCGGCGTCCATCGTCGTTACCGCGACGACGTTTGCCTCGACTCACGTTACGCTAAGACAGGGTGGCAGTGGTATCACGTGCTCGTCTCGGCGTCCGTCGTTGCTACCGCGACGACGTCCGCCTCAACTCGCGTTACGCTAAGACAGGGTGGCAGTGGTGTCACGTGCTCGTCTCGGCGTCCGTCGTCTCTACCGCGACGATGTCCGCCTCGACTCGCGTTACGCTAAGACAGGATGGCAGTGTTGTCACGTGCTCGTCTCGGCGTCCGTGGTCGCCACCGCGACGACGTTCACCTCGACTCGCGTTACGCTAAGACAGGGTGGCAGTGGTGCCACGTGCTCTTCTCAGCGTCCATCGTCGCTTCCGCGGCGACGTCTACCTCGACTCGTCTTATGCTAAGACTGGGTGGCAATTGTGTCTCGTGCTCGTCTCAGCGTCCTTCGTCGCTACTGCGACGACGCCCGCCTCGACTCGAGTTACACTAAGACAGGGTGGCAGTGGTGTCATGTTCTCGTCTCGGCGCCCGTCGTCGCTACCATGATGACGTCCGCCTCGACTCGGGTTACGCTAAGACAGGTTGGCAGTGGTGTCACGTGCTCGTTTGGGCGTCCGTCGTCGCTACCGCGACTACGTCCGCCTCGACTCGCGTTACGCTAAGACAGGGTGGCAGTGGTGTCACGTGCTCGTCTCGGCATCTGTCGTCGCTACCGCGACGACGTCCGCCTCGACTCGCGTTACGCTAAGACAGGGTGGTTGTGGTGTCACGTGCTCGTCTCGGCATCCGTCGTTGCTACCGCGATGACGTCCGCCTCGACTCGCGTTACGCTAAGACAGGGTGGCAGTGGTATCACGTGCTCGTCTCGGCATCAGTCATCGCTACCGCAACGACGTCCGCCTCGACTCGCGTTATGCTAAGACGGGGTGGCAGTGGTGTCACGTGCTCGTCTCGGCATCAGTCGTCGCTACCGCAACGACGTCCGCCTCGACTCGCGTTACGCTAAGACGGGGTGGCAGTGGTGTCACGTGCTCGTCTCGGCGTCCGTCGTCGCTACCGCGATGACATTCGCGTTGACTTGCGTTACGCTAAGACAGGGTGGCTGTAGTGTCACGCACTCGTCTCGATGTCCGTCGTCGCTACCGCGACGACGTCCGCCTCGACTCGCGTTACGCTAAGACAGGGTGGCAGTGGTGTCATGTCCTCGTCTCGGCGTCCGTCGTCACTACCGCGACGACGTCCGCGTCAACTCGCGTTACGCTAAGACTGGGTGGTAGTGGTGTCACGTGCTCGTCTCGGCGTCCGTCGTCGCTACCGCGACGATGTCCGCCTCGACTCGCGCTACGCTAGGACAGGGTGGCAGTGGTGTCACGTGCTCGTCTCGGCGTCCGTCATCGCTACCGCGACGACGTCCGCCTCGACTCGCGTTACGCTAAGATAGGGTGGCAGTGGTGTCACGTGCTCGTCTCGGCGTCCGTCGTCGCTACCGCGACGACGTCCGCCTCGACTCGCGTTACGCTAAGATAGGGTGGCAGTGTTGTCCCGTGCTCGTCTCAGCGTCCGTCGTCGCTACCGCGACGACGTCCGCCTCGACTCGCGTTACGCTAAGACAGGGTGGCAGTGGTGTCACGTGCTCGTCTCGGCGTCCGTCGTCGCTACCGCGACAACGTCCGCCTCGACTCGCGCTACGCTAATACAAGGTGGCAGTGGGGTCACGTGCACGTCTCGGCGTCCAGCGTCGCTACCGCGATGACGTCCGCCTATACTCGCGTTACGCTAAGACAGGGTGGCAGTGGTGTCACGTGCTCGTCTCGGCGTCCGTCATCTCTACCACGACGATGTCCGCCTCGACTCGCGTTACGCTAAGACAGGGTGGCAGTGGTGCCACGTGCTCGTCTCGGCGTCCGTCGTCGCTACCGCGACCACGTCTGCCTCGACTCGTGTTACGCTAAGACTGGGTGGCAATTGTGTCACGTGCTCGTCTCGGCGTCCTTCGTCGCTACCGCGACGACGCCCGCCTCGACTCGAGTTACGCTAAGACAGGGTGGCAGTGGTGTCACGTGCTCGTCTCGGCGCCCGTCGTCGCTACCGCGATGACGTCCGCCTCGACTCGCGTTATGCTAAGACAGGTTGGCAGTGGTGTCACGTGCTCGTTTGGACGTCCGTCGTCGCTACCGCGACGACGTCCGCCTCGACTCGCGCTATGCTAAGACAGAGTGGCAGTGGTGTCACGTGCTCGTCTCGGCGTCCGTCGTCGCTACCGCGACAACGTCCGCCTCGACTCGCGCTACGCTAATACAGGGTGGCAGTGGGGTCACCTGCTCGTCTCGGCGTCCATCGTCGCTACCGCGACGACGTCCGCCTCGACTCGCGTTACGCTAAGACAGGGTGGCAGTGGTGTCACGTGCTCGTCTAGGCGTCCGTCGTTGCTACCGCGACGACGTCCGCCTCGACTCGCGTTACGCTAAGATAGGGTGGCAGTGGTGTCACGTGCTCGTCTAGGCGTCCGTCGTCGCTACCGCGACGACGTCCGCCTCGACTCGCGTTACGCTAAGACAGGGTGGTTGTGGTGTCACGTGCTCGTCTCGGCATCCGTTGTTGCTACCGCAACGACGTCCGCCTCGACTCGTGTTACGCTAAGACAGGGTGGCAGTGGTGTCACGTGCTCGTCTCGGCATCAGTCGTCGCTACCGCAACGACGTCCGCCTCGACTCGCGTTACGCTAAGACGGGGTGGCAGTGGTGTCACGTGCTCGTCTCGGCGTCCGTCGTCGCTACCGCGACGACATCCGCGTTGACTTGCGTTACGCTAAGGCAGAGTGGCTGTATTGTCACGCGCTCGTCTCGATGTCCGTCGTCGCTACCATGACGACGTCCGCCTCGACTCG
Organism: Triticum timopheevii; assembly: GCA_963921465.1. NCBI lineage: Eukaryota > Viridiplantae > Streptophyta > Magnoliopsida > Poales > Poaceae > Triticum > Triticum timopheevii. The sequence continues at coordinate 310,032,898 of OY997266.1, read as the reverse complement.
CGTTACGCTAAGACAGGGTGGCAGTGGTGTCACGTGCTCATCTCGGCGTTCGTCGTCACTACCGCGACGACGTCCGCCTCGACTCGCGTTACGCTAAGACTGGGTGGTAGTGGTGTCACGTGCTCGTCTCGGCGTCCGTCGTCGCTACCGCGACGACGTCCGCCTTGACTCGCGTTGTGCTAAGACAGGGTGGCCGAGGTGTCACGTAGTCGTCTCGACGTCCGTCGTCGCTACCGCGACGACGTCCGCCTGGACTCGCGTTACGCTAAGACAAGGTGGCAGTGGTGTCACGTGCTCGTCTCGGCGTCCGTTGTCGCTACCGCGACGACGTCCACCTCGACTCGCGTTACGTTAAGACAGGGTGGCAGTGGTGTCACGTGCTCGTCTCGGCGTCCGTCGTCGGTACCGCGACGACGTCCGCCTCGACTCGCGTTATGCTAAGACTGGGTGGCAGTGGTGTCATGTGCTCGTCTCAGCGTCCGTCGTCGCTACCGCGATGACATCCGCCTCGACTCGCATTATGCTAAGACAGGTTGGCAGTGGTGTCACGTCCTCGTCTCGGTGTCCGTCGTCGCTACCGCGACGACGTTCACCTCGACTCGCGTTACGCTAAGACAGGGTGGCAATGGTGTCACGTGCTCGTCTCGGCGTCCATCGTCGCTACCGCGACGACGTCCGCCTCGACTCGCGTTACGCTAAGACAGGTTGGCAGTGGTGTCACGTGCTCGTCTCGGCGTCCGTCGTCGCTACCGCGACGATGTCCGCCTCGACTCGCGTTACGCTAAGACATGGTGGCAGTGGTGTCACGTGCTCGTCTCGACGTCCGTCGTCGCTACCGCGACAATGTCCGCCTCGACTCGCGTTACGCTAAGACAGAGTGGCAGTGGTGTCACGTGCTCGTCTCGGCGTCCGTCGTCGCTACCGCGACAACGTCCGCCTCGACTCGCGTTACGCTAAGACGGGGTGGCAGTGGTGTCACGTGCTCATCTCGGCGTCCGTCGTCACTACCGCGACGACTTCCGCCTCGACTCGCGTTACGCTAAGACTGGGTGGTAGTGGTGTCACGTGCTCGTCTCGGCGTCCGTCGTCGCTACCGCGACGACGTCTGCCTTGACTCGCGTTGTGCTAAGACAGGATGGCCGTGGTGTCACGTGCTCGTCTCGACGTCCGTCGTCGCTACCGCGACGACGTCCGCCTGGACTCACGTTACGCTAAGACAAGGTGGCAGTGGTGTCACGTGCTCGTCTCGGCGTCCGTTGTCGCTACCGCGACGACGTCCACCTCGACTCGCGTTACGTTAAGACAGGGTGGCAGTGGTGTCACGTGCTCGTCTCGGCGTCCGTCGTCGGTACCGCGACGACGTCCGCCTCGACTCGCGTTATGCTAAGACTGGGTGGCAGTGGTGTCATGTGCTGGTCTCAGCGTCCGTCGTCGCTACCGCGATGACATCCGCCTCGACTTGCATTACGCTAAGACATGTTGGCAGTGGTGTCACGTCCTCGTCTCGGTGTCCGTCGTCGCTACCGCGACGACGTTCGCCTCGACTCGCGTTACTCTAAGACAGGGTGGCAATGGTGTCACGTGCTCGTCTCGGCGTCCGTCGTCGCTACCGCGACGATGTCCGCCTCGACTCGCGTTACGCTAAGACATGGTGGCAGTGGTGTCACATGCTCGTCTCGGCGTCCGTCGTCGCTACCGCGACAACGTCCGCCTCAACTCGCGTTACGCTAAGACAGGGTGGCAGTGGTGTCACGTGCTCATCTCGGCGTCCGTCGTCACTACCGCGACGACGTCCGCCTCGACTCGCGTTATGCTAAGACTGGGTGGTAGTGGTGTCACGTGCTCGTCTCGGCGTCCGTCGTCGCTACCGCGACGACGTCCGCCTTGACTCGCGTTGTGCTAAGACAGGGTGGCCGTGGTGTCACGTGCTCGTCTCGACGTCCGTCGTCGCTACCGCGACGACGTCCGCCTGGACTCGCGTTACGCTAAGACAAGGTGGCAGTGGTGTCACGTGCTCGTCTCGGCGTCCGTTGTCGCTACCGCGACGACGTCCGCCTCGACTCGCGTTACGTTAAGACAGGGTGGCAGTGGTGTCACGTGCTCGTCTCGGCGTCCGTCGTCGGTACCGCGACGACGTCCGCCTCGACTCGCGTTATGCTAAGACTGGGTGGCAGTGGTGTCATGTGCTCGTCTCAGCGTCCGTCGTCACTACCGCGATGACATCCGTCTCGACTCGCATTACGCTAAGACAGGTTGTCAGTGGTGTCACGTCCTCGTCTCGGTGTCCGTCGTCGCTACCGCGACGACGTTCGCCTCGACTCGCGTTACGCTAAGACAGGGTGGCAATGGTGTCACGTGCTCGTCTCGGCGTCCATCGTCGCTACCGCGACGACGTCCGCCTCGACTCGCGTTACGCTAAGACAGGTTGGCAGTGGTGTCACGTGCTCGTCTCGGCGTCCGTCGTCGCTACCGCGACGATGTCCGCCTCGACTCGCGTTACGCTAAGACATGGTGGCAGTGGTGTCACGTGCTCGTCTCGACGTCCGTCGTCGCTACCGCGACAACGTCCGCCTCGACTCGCGTTACGCTAAGATAGGGTGGCAGTGTTGTCCCGTGCTCGTCTCGGCGTCCGTCATCGCTACCGCGACGACGTCCGCCTCGACTCGCGTTACGCTAAGACAGAGTGGCAGTGGTGTCCCGTGCTCGTCTCGGCGTCCGTCATCGCTACCGCGACGACGTCCGCCTCGACTCGTGTTACGCTAAGACTGGGTGGCAGTGGTGTCACGTGCTCGTCTCGGCATCAGTCGTCGCTACCGCAACGACGTCCGCCTCGACTCGCGTTATGCTAAGACGGGGTGGCAGTGGTGTCACGTGCTCGTCTCGGCGTCCGTCGTCGCTACCGCGACGACATCCGCGTTGACTTGCGTTACGCTAAGACAGGGTGGCTGTATTGTCACGCGCTCGTCTCGATGTCCGTCGTCGCTACCATGACGACGTCCGCCTCGACTCGCGTTACGCTAAGACAGGGTGGCAGTGGTGTCACGTGCTCATCTCGGCGTCCGTCGTCACTACCGCGACGACGTCCGCCTCGACTCGCGTTACGCTAAGACTGGGTGGTAGTGGTGTCACGTGCTCGTCTCGGCGTCCGTCGTCGCTACCGCGACGACGTCCGCCTTGACTCGCGTTGTGCTAAGACAGGGTGGCCGTGGTGTCATGTAGTCGTCTCGACGTCCGTCGTCGCTACCGCGACGACGTCCGCCTGGACTCGCGTTACGCTAAGACAAGGTGGCAGTGGTGTCACGTGCTCGTCTCGGCGTCCGTTGTCGCTACCGCGACGACGTCCACCTCGACTCGCGTTACGTTAAGACAGGGTGGCAGTGGTGTCACGTGCTCGTCTCGGCGTCCGTCGTCGGTACCGCGACGACGTCCGCCTCGACTCGCGTTATGCTAAGACTGGGTGGCAGTGGTGTCATGTGCTCGTCTCAGCGTCCGTCGTCGCTACCGCGATGACATCCGCCTCGACTCGCATTATGCTAAGACAGGTTGGCAGTGGTGTCACGTCCTCGTCTCGGTGTCCGTCATCGCTACCGCGACGACGTTCACCTCGACTCGCGTTACGCTAAGACAGGGTGGCAATGGTGTCACGTGCTCGTCTCGGCATCCATCGTCGCTACCGCGACGACGTCCGCCTCGACTCGCGTTACGCTAAGACTGGGTGGTAGTGGTGTCACGTGCTCGTCTCGGCGTCCGTCGTCGCTACCGCGACGACGTCCGCCTGGACTCGCGTTACGCTAAGACAAGGTGGCAGTGGTGTCACGTGCTCGTCTCGGCGTCCGTTGTCGCTACCGCGACGACGTCCACCTCGACTCGCGTTACGTTAAGACAGGGTGGCAGTGGTGTCACGTGCTCGTCTCGGCGTCCGTCGTCGGTACCGCGACGACGTCCGCCTCGACTCGCGTTATGCTAAGACTGGGTGGCAGTGGTGTCATGTGCTCGTCTCAGCGTCCGTCGTCGCTACCGCGATGACATCCGCCTCGACTCGCATTATGCTAAGACAGGTTGGCAGTGGTGTCACGTCCTCGTCTCGGTGTCCGTCGTCGCTACCGCGACGACGTTCACCTCGACTCGCGTTACGCTAAGACAGGGTGGCAATGGTGTCACGTGCTCGTCTCGGCGTCCATCGTCGCTACCGCGACGACGTCCGCCTCGACTCGCGTTACGCTAAGACAGGTTGGCAGTGGTGTCACGTGCTCGTCTCGGTGTCCGTCGTCGCTACCGCGACGATGTCCGCCTCGACTCGCGTTATGCTAAGACATGGTGGCAGTGGTGTCACGTGCTCGTCTCGACGTCCGTCGTCGCTACCGCGACAACGTCCGCCTCGACTCGCGTTACGCTAAGACAGAGTGGCAGTGGTGTCACGTGCTCGTCTCGGCGTCCGTCGTCGCTACCGCGACAACGTCCGCCTCGACTCGCGTTACGCTAAGACAGGGTGGCAGTGGTGTCACGTGCTCATCTCGGCGTCCGTCGTCACTACCGCGACGACGTCCGCCTCGACTCGCGTTACGCTAAGACTGGGTGGTAGTGGTGTCACGTGCTCGTCTCGGCGTCCGTCGTCGCTACCGCGACGACGTCCGCCTTGACTCGCGTTGTGCTAAGACAGGATGGCCGTGGTGTCACGTGCTCGTCTCGACGTCCGTCGTCGCTACCGCGACGACGTCCGCCTGGACTCACGTTACGCTAAGACAAGGTGGCAGTGGTGTCACGTGCTCGTCTCGGCGTCCGTTGTCGCTACCGCGACGACGTCCACCTCGACTCGCGTTACGTTAAGACAGGGTGGCAGTGGTGTCATGTGCTCGTCTCGGCGTCCGTCGTCGGTACCGCGACGACGTCCGCCTCGACTCGCGTTATGCTAAGACTGGGTGGCAGTGGTGTCATGTGCTGGTCTCAGCGTCCGTCGTCGCTACCGCGATGACATCCGCCTCGACTCGCATTACGCTAAGACAGGTTGGCAGTGGTGTCACGTCCTCGTCTCGGTGTCCGTCGTCGCTACCGCGACGACGTTCGCCTCGACTCGCGTTACTCTAAGACAGGGTGGCAATGGTGTCACGTGCTCGTCTCGGCGTCCGTCGTCGCTACCGCGACGATGTCCGCCTCGACTCGCGTTACGCTAAGACATGGTGGCAGTGGTGTCACGTGCTCGTCTCGACGTCCGTCGTCGCTACCGCGACAACGTCCGCCTCCACTCGCGTTACGCTAAGATAGGGTGGCAGTGTTGTCCCGTGCTCGTCTCGGCGTCCGTCATCGCTACCGCGACGATGTCCGCCTCGACTCGCGTTACGCTAAGACATGGTGGCAGTGGTGTCACGTGCTCGTCTCGACGTCCGTCGTCGCTACCGCGACAACGTCCGCCTCGACTCGCGTTACGCTAAGATAGGGTGGCAGTGTTGTCCCGTGCTCGTCTCGGCGTCCGTCATCACTACCACGACGACGTCCGCCTCGACTCGCGTTACGCTAAGACAGAGTGGCAGTGGTGTCACGTGCTCGTCTCGGCGTCCGTCGTCGCTACCGCGACAACGTCCGCCTCGACTCGCGTTACGCTAAGACAGGGTGGCAGTGGTGTCACGTGCTCGTCTCGGCGTCCGTCATCTCTACCACGACGATGTCCGCCTCGACTCGCGTTACGCTAAGACAGGGTGGCAGTGGTGCCACGTGCTCGTCTCGGCGTCCGTCGTCGCTACCGCGACGACGTCTGCCTCGACTCGTGTTACGCTAAGACTGGGTGGCAATTGTGTCACGTGCTCGTCTCGGCGTCCTTCGTCGCTACCGCGACGACGCCCGCCTCGACTCGAGTTACACTAAGACAGGGTGGCAGTGGTGTCACGTGCTCGTCTCGGCGCCCGTCGTCGCTACCGCGATGACGTCCGCCTCGACTCGCGTTATGCTAAGACAGGTTGGCAGTGGTGTCACGTGCTCGTTTGGGCGTCCGTCGTCGCTACCGCGACGACGTCCGCCTCGACTCGCGTTACGCTAAGACAGAGTGGCAGTGGTGTCACGTGCTCGTCTCGGCGTCCGTCGTCGCTACCGCGACAACGTCCGCCTCGACTCGCGCTACGCTAATACAGGGTTGCAGTGGGGTCACGTGCTCGTCACGGCGTCCATCGTCGCTACCGCGACGACGTCCGCCTCGACTCGCATTACGCTAAGACAGGGTGGCAGTGGTGTCACGTGCTCGTCTCGGCGTCCGTCGTCGCTACCGCGACGACGTTCGCCTCGACTCGCGTTACGCTAAGACAGGGTGGCAGCGGTGTCACGTGCTCGTCTCGGCGTCCATCGTCACTACCGCGACGACGTCCGCCTCGACTCGCGTTACGCTAAGACAGAGTGGCAGTGGTGTCACGTGCTCGTCTCGGCGTCCGTCGTCTCTACCGCGACGACGTCCGCCTCGACTCGCGTTAAGCTAAGATAGGGTGGCAGTGGTGTCACGTGCTCGTCTCGGCGTCCGTCGTCGCTACCGCGACGACGTCCGCCTCGACTCGCGTTACGCTAAGACATGGTGGTTGTGGTGTCACGTGCTCGTCTCGGCATCCGTCGTTGCTACCGTGACGACGTCCGCCTCGACTCGCGTTACGCTAAGACAGGGTGGCAGTGGTGTCACGTGCTCGTCTCGGCATCAGTCGACGCTACCGCAACGACGTCCGCCTCGACTCGCGTTACGCTAAGACGGGGTGGCAGTGGTGTCACGTGCTCGTCTCGGCGTCCGTCGTCGCTACCGCGACGACATCCGCGTTGACTTGCGTTACGCTAAGACAGGGTGGCTGTAGTGTCACGCGCTCGTCTCGATGTCCGTCGTCGCTACCGCAACGACGTCCGCCTCGACTCGCGTTACACTAAGACAGGGTGGCAGTGGTGTCACGTGCTCATCTCGGCGTCCGTCATCACTACCGCGACGACGTCCGCCTCGACTCGCGTTACGCTAAGACTGCGTGGTAGTGGTCTCATGTGCTCGTCTCGGCGTCCGTCGTCGCTACCGCGACGACGTCCGCCTTGACTCGCGTTACGCTAAGACAGGGTGGCTGTGGTGTCACGTGCTCGTCTCGACGTCCGTCGTCGCTACCGCGACGACGTCCGCCTTGACTCTCGTTACGCTAAGACAGGGTGGCAGTGGTGTCACGTGCTCGTCTCGGCGTCCGTTGTCGCTACCGCGACGACGTCCACCTCGACTCGCGTTACGTTAAGACAGGGTGGCAGTGGTGTCACGTGCTCGTCTCGGCGTCCGTCGTCGGTACCGCGACGACGTCCGCCTCGACTCGCATTATGCTAAGACTGGGTGGCAGTGGTGTCATGTGCTCGTCTTGGCGTCCGTCGTCGCTACCGCGACGACGTCCGCCTCGACTCGCGTTACGCTAAGACAGGGTGGCAGTGGTGTCACGTGCTCGTCTCGGCGTCCGTCGTCTCTACCGCGACGACGTCCGCCTCGACTCGCGTTACGGTAAGATAGGGTGGCAGTGGTGTCACGTGCTCGTCTAGGCATCCGTCGTCGCTACCGCGACGACGTCCGCCTCGACTCGCGTTACGCTAAGACAGGGTGGTTGTGGTGTCACGTGCTCGTCTCGGCATCCGTCGTTGCTACCGCGACGACGTCCGCCTCGACTCGCGTTACGCTAAGACAGGATGGCAGTGGTGTCACGTGCTCGTCTCGGCATCAGTCGTCGCTACCGCAACGACGTCCGCCTCGACTCGCGTTACGCTAAGACGGGGTGGCAGTGTTGTCACGTGCTCGTCTCGGCGTCCGTCGTCGCTACCGCGACGACATCCGCGTTGACTTGCGTTACGCTAAGACAGGGTGGCTGTAGTGTCACGCGCTCGTCTCGATGTCCGTCGTCGCTACCGCGACGACGTCCGCCTCGACTCGCGTTACGCTAAGACAGGGTGGCAGTGGTGTCACGTGCTCATCTCGGCGTCCGTCGTCACTACCGCGACGACGTCCGCCTCGACTCGCGTTACGCTAAGACTGGGTGGTAGTGGTGTCACATGCTCGTCTCGGCATCCGTCGTCGCTACCGCGACGACGTCCGCCTTGACTCGCGTTACGCTAAGACAGGGTGGCCGTGGTGTCACGTGCTCGTCTCGACGTCCGTCGTCGCTACCGCGACGACGTCCGCCTTGACTCGCCTTACGCTAAGACAGGGTGGCAGTGGTGTCACGTGCTCGTCTCGGCGTCCGTTGTCGCTACCGCGACGACGTCCACCTCCACTCGCGTTATGTTAAGACAGGGTGGCAGTGGTGTCACGTGCTCGTCTCGGCGTCCGTCGTCGGTACCGCGACGACGTCCGCCTCGACTCGCGTTACGCTAAGACATGGTGGCAGTGGTGTCACGTGCTCATCTCGACGTCCGTCGTTGCTACCGCGACGACGTCCGCCTCGACTCGCGTTACGCTAAGATAGGGTGGCAGTGTTGTCACGTCCTCGTCTTGGCGTCCGTCATCGCTACCGCGACAACGTCCGCCTCGACTCACGCTACGCTAAGACAGGGTGGCAATGGTGTCACGTGCTCGTCTCGGCGTCCATCGTCGCTACCGCGACGACGTCCGCCTCGACTCGCGTTACGCTAAGACAGGTTGGCAGTGGTGTCACGTGCTCGTCTCGGCGTCCGTCGTCGCTACCGCGACGATGTCCGCCTCGACTCGCGTTACGCTAAGACATGGTGGCAGTGGTGCCACGTGCTCGTCTCGGCGTCCGTCGTCGCTACCGCGACGACGTCTGCCTCGACTCGTGTTACGCTAAGACTGGGTGGCAATTGTGTCATGTGCTCGTCTCGGCGTCCTTCGTCGCTACCGCGACGACGCCCGCCTCGACTCGAGTTACACTAAGACAGGGTGGCAGTGGTGTCACGTGCTCGTCTCGGCGCCCGTCGTCGCTACCGCGATGACGTCCGCCTCGACTCGCGTTATGCTAAGACAGGTTGGCAGTGGTGTCACGTGCTCGTTTGGGCGTCCGTCGTCGCTACCGCGACGACGTCCGCCTCGACTCGCGTTACAGTAAGACAGAGTGGCAGTGGTGTCACGTGCTCGTCTCGGCGTCCGTCGTCGCTACCGTGAGAATGTCCGCCTCGACTCGCGCTACGCTAATACAGGGTGGCAGTGGGGTCACGTGCTCGTCTCGGCGTCCATCGTCGCTACCGCGACGATGTCCGCCTCGCCTCGCGTTACGCTAAGACAGGGTGGCAGTGGTGTCACGTGCTCGTCCCTCGGCGTCCATCGTCGCTACCGCGACGACGTTCGCCTCGACTCCTGTTACGCTAAGACAGGGTGGCAGTGGTGACACGTGCTCGTCTCGGCGTCCGTCGTCGCTACCGCGACGACGTCTGCCTCGACTCGCGTTACGCTAAGACAGGGTGGCAGTGGTGTCACGTGCTCGTCTCGGCGTCCTTCGTCGCTACCGCGACGACGTCCGCCTTGACTCGCGTTACGCTAAGACAGGGTGGCCGTGGTGTCACGTGCTCGTCTCGACGTCCGTCGTCGCTACCGCGACGACGTCCGCCGTGACTCGCGTTACGCTAAGACAGGGTGGCAGTGGTGTCACGTGCTCGTCTCGGCGTCCGTTGTCGCTACCGCGACGACGTCCACCTCGACTCACGTTACGTTAAGATAGGGTGGCAGTGGTGTCACGTGCTCGTCTCGGCGTCCGTCGTCGGTACCGCGATGATGTCCGCCTCGACTCGCGTTATGCTAAGACTGGGTGGCAGTGGTGTCATGTGCTCGTCTCGGCGTCCGTCGTCGCTACCGCGATGACATCCGCCTCGACTCGCATTACGCTAAGACAGGTTGGCAGTGGTGTCACGTCCTCGTCTCGGTGTCCGTCGTCGCTACCGCGACGACGTCCGCCTCGACTCGCGTTACGCTAAGACAGGGTGGCAATGGTGTCACGTGCTCGTCTCGGCGTCCGTCGTCGCTACCGCGACGATGTCCGCCTCGACTCGCGCTACGCTAAGACAGCGTGGCAGTGGTGTCACGTGCTCGTCCCGGCGTCCGTCGTCGCTACCGTGACGATGAAAGCCTCGACTCGCGCTACGCTAAGACAGGGTGGCAGTGGTGTCACGTGCTTGTCTCGGCGTCCGTCATCGCTACCGCGACGACGTCCGCCTCGACTCGCGTTACGCTAAGACATGGTGGCAGTGGTGTCACGTGCTCGTCTCGACGTCCGTCGTTGCTACCGCGACGACGTCCGCCTCGACTCGCGTTACGCTAAGATAGGGTGGCAGTGTTGTCCCGTGCTCGTCTTGGCGTCCGTCATCGCTACCGCGACGACGTCCGCCTCGACTCGCGTTACGCTAAGACAGAGTGGCAGTGGTGTCACGTGCTCGTCTCGGCGTCCGTCGTCGCTACCGCGACAACGTCCGCCTCGACTCGCGCTACGCTATTACAGGGTGGCAGTGGGGTCACGTGCACGTCTCGGCGTCCTTCGTCGCTACCGCGACGACGCCCGCCTCGACTCGAGTTACACTAAGACAGGGTGGCAGTGGTGTCACGTGCTCGTCTCGGCGCCCGTCATCGCTACCGCGATGACGTCCGCCTCGACTCGCGTTATGCTAAGACAGGTTGGCAGTGGTGTCACGTGCTCGTTTGGGCGTCCGTCGTCGCTACCGCGACGACGTCCGCCTCGACTCGAGTTACGGTAAGACAGAGTGGCAGTGGTGTCACGTGCTCGTCTCGGCGTCCATCGTCGCTACCGCGACAATGTCCGGCTCGACTCGCGCTACGCTAATACAGGGTGGCAGTGGGGTCACGTGCTCGTCTCGGCGTCCATCGTCGCTACCGCGACGATGTCCGCCTCGACTCGCGTTACGCTAAGACAGGGTGGCAGTGGTGTCACGTGATCGTCTCGGCGTCCATCGTCGCTACCACGACGACGTTCGCCTTGACTCGCGTTACGCTAAGACAGGGTGGCAGTGGTGTCACGTGCTCGTCTCGGCATCCGTCGTCGCTACCGCGACGACATCCGCCTCGACTCGCGTTACGCTAAGACAGGGTGGCTGTGGTGTCACGTGCTCATCTCGGCATCCGTCGTCGCTACCGCGACGACGTCCGCCTTGGCTCGTGTTACGCTAAGACAGGGTGGCAGTGGTGTCACGTGCTCGTTTCGGCATCAGTCGTCGCTACCGCAACGACGTCCGCCTCGACTCGCATTACGCTAAGACGGGGTGGCAGTGGTGTCACGTGCTCGTCTCGGCGTCCGTCGTCGCTACCGTGACGACATCCGCGTTGACTTGCGTTACGCTAAGATAGGGTGGCTGTAGTGTCACGCGCTCGTCTCGACGTCCGTCGTCGCTACCGCGACGACGTCCGCCTCGACTCGCGTTACGCTAAGACAGGGTGGCAGTGGTGTCACGTGCTCGTCTCGGCCTCCATCGTCACTACCGCGACGACGTCCGCCTCGACTAGCGTTACGCTAAGACTGGGTGGCAGTGGTGTCACGTGCTTGTCTCGGCGTCCGTCGTCGCTACCGCGACGACGTCCGCCTTGACTCGCGTTACGCTAAGACAGGGTGGCCGTGGTGTCACGTGCTCGTCTCGACGTCCGTCGTCGCTACCGCGACGACGTCCGCCTTGACTCGCGTTACGCTAAGACAGGGTGGCAGTGGTGTCACGTGCTCGTCTCGGCGTCCGTTGTCGCTACCGCGACGACGTCCGCCTCGACTCGCGTTATGTTAAGACAGGGTGGCAGTGGTGTCACGTGCTCGTCTCGGCGTCCGTCGTTGGTACCGCGACGACGTCCGCCTCGAGTCGCATTATGCTTAGACTGGGTGGCAGTGGTGTCATGTGCTCGTCTCGGCATCCGTCGTCGCTACCGCGATGACATCCGCCTCGACTCGCATTACACTAAGACAGGTTGGCAGTGGTGTCACGTACTCGTCTCGGTGTCCGTCGTCGCTACCGCGACGACGTCCGCCTCGACTCGCGTTACGCTAAGACAGGGTGGCAATGGTGTCACGTGCTCGTCTCGGCGTCCGTCGTCGCTACCGCGACGACGTCCGCCTCGACTAGCGTTACGCTAAGATAGGTTGGCAGTGGTGTCACGTGCTCGTCTCGGCGTCCGTCGTCGCTACCGCGACGACGTCCGCCTCGACTCGCACTACGCTAAGACAGGGTGGCAGTGGTGTCACGTGCTCGTCTCGGTGTCCGTCATCGCTACCGCGACGAGGTCCGCCTCGACTCGCGCTATGCTAAGACAGGGTGGCAGTGGTGTCACGTGCTCGTCTCGGCGTCCGACGTCGCTACCGCGACGACGTCCGCCTCGACTCGCGCTACGCTAAGATAGGGTGGCAGTGGTGTCACGTGCTCGTCTCGGCGTCCATCATCGCTACCGCGACGACGTCCACCTCGACTCGCGTTACGCTAAGACATGGTGGCAGTGGTGTCACGTGCTCGTCTCGACGTCCGTCGTCGCTACCGCGACGACGTCCGCCTTGACTCGCGTTACGCTAAGATAGGGTGGCAGTGTTGTCCCGTGCTCGTCTCGGCGTCCGTCATCGCTACCGCGATGACGTCCGCCTCGACTCGCGTTACGCTAAGACAGCGTGGCAGAGGTGTCACGTGCTCGTCTCGGCGTCCGTCGTCGCTACCGCGACGACGTCTGCCTTGACTCGCGTTACGCTAAGACAGGGTGGCAGTGGGGTCACGTGCTCGTCTCGGCGTCCATCGTTGCTACCGCGACGACGTCCGCCTCGACTCGTGTTATGCTAAGACAGGGTGGCAGTGGTGTCACGTGCTCGTCTCGGCGTCCATCGTCGCTACCGCGACGACGTTCGCCTCGACTCGCGTTACGCTAAGACAGGGTGGCAGTGGTGTCACGTGCTCGTCTCGGCGTCCGTCGTCGCTACCGCGATGACGTCCGCCTCGACTCGCGTTACGCTAAGACAGGGTGGCAGTGGTGTCACGTGCTCGTCTCGGCGTCCGTCGTCTCTACGGCGACGATGTCTGCCTCGACTCGCGTTATGCTAAGACAGGGTGGCAGTGGTGCCACGTGCTCGTCTAGGCGTCCGTCGTCGCAACCGCGACGACGTCTGCCTCGACTCGTGTTACGCTAAGACTGGGTGGCAATCGTGTCACGTGCTCGTCTCGGCGTCCTTCGTCACTTCCATGACGACGCCCGCCTCGACTCGAGTTACACTAAGACAGGGTGGCAGTGGTGTCACGTGCTCGTCTCGGCGCCCGTTGTCGCTACCGCGATGACGTCCGCCTCGACTCGCGTTACGCTAAGACAGGTTGGCACTGGTGTCACGTGCTCGTTTGGGCGTCCGTCGTCGCTACCGCGACTACGTCCGCCTCGACTCGCGTTACGCTAAGACAGGGTGGCAGTGGTGTCATGTGCTCGTCTCGGCGTCCGTCGTCGCTACCGCGACGACGTCCGCCTTGACTCGCGTTGCGCTAAGACAGGGTGGCAGTGGTGCCACGTGCTCGTCTCGGCGTCCGTCGTCGCTACCGCGACGACATCCGCCTCGACTCGCGTTACGCTAAGACAGGGTGGCTGTGGTGTCACGTGCTCGTCTCGGCATCCGTCGTCGCTACCGCGACGACGTCCGCCTCGACTCGTGTTACGCTAAGACAGGGTGGCAGTGGTGTCACGTGCTCGTTTCGGCATCAGTCGTCGCTACCACGACGACGTCCGCCTCGACTCGCGTTACGCTAAGACGGGGTGGCAGTGGTGTCACGTACTCGTCTCGGCGTCCGTCGTCGCTACCGCGACGACATCCGCGTTGACTTGGCTTACGCTAAGACAGGGTGGCTGTAGTGTCACGCGCTTGTCTCGACGTCCGTCGTCGCTACCGCGACGACGTCCGCCTCGACTCGCATTACGCTATGACGGGGTGGTAGTGGTGTCACGTGCTCGTCTCGGCCTCCGTCGTCACTACCGCGACGACGTTCGCCTCGACTCGCATTACGCTAAGACTGGATGGCAGTGGTGTCACGTGCTCGTCTCGGCGTCCGTTGTCGCTACCGCGACGACGTCCGCTTTGACTCGCGTTACGCTAAGACAGGGTGGCCGTGGTGTCACGTGCTCGTCTCGACGTCCGTGGTCGCTACCGCGACGACGTCCGCCTTGACTCGCGTTACGCTAAGACAGGGTGGCAGTGGTGTCACGTGCTCGTCTCGGCGTCCGTTGTCGCTACCGCGACGACGTCCGCCTCGACTCGCGTTACGTTAAGACAGGGTGGCAGTGGTGTCACGTGCTCGTCTCTGCGTCCGTCGTCGGTACTACGATGACGTCCGCCTCGACTCGCGTTATGCTAAGACTGGGTGGCAGTGGTGTCATGTGCTCGTCTCGGCGTCCGTCGTCGCTACCGCGATGACATCCGCCTCGACTCGCATTACACTAAGACAGGTTGGCAGTGGTGTCACGTACTCGTCTCGGTGTCCGTCGTCGCTACCGCAACGACGTCCGCCTCGACTCGCGTTACGCTAAGACAGGGTGGCTATGGTGTCACGTGCTCGTCTCGGCGTCCGTCGTCGCTACCGCGACGACGTCCGCCTCGACTCGCGGTATGCTAAGACAGGTTGGCAGTGGTGTCACGTGCTCGTCTCGGCGTCCGTCGTTGCTACCGCAATGACGTCCGCCTCGACTCGCGCTACGCTAAGACAGGGTGGCAGTGGTGTCACGTGCTCGTCTCAGCGTCCGTCGTCGCTACCGCGACGACATCCGCCTCGACTCGCGCTACGCTAAGACAGGGTGGCAGTGGTGTCACGTGCTCATCTCGGCGTCCGTCATCGCTACCGCGATGACGTCCGCCTCGACTCGCGTTACGCTAAGACATGGTGGCAGTGGTGTCACGTGCTCGTCTCGACGTCCGGCGTCGCTACCGCAACGAAGTCCGCCTCGACTCGCGTTACGCTAAGATAGGGTGGCAGTGTTGTCCCGTGCTCGTCCCGGCGTCCGTCATCACTACCGCGACGACGTCCGCCTCGACTCGCATTACGCTAAGACAGAGTGGCAGTGGTGTCACGTGCTCGTCTTGGCATCCATCGTCGCTAACGCGACGACGTCCGCCTCGACTCGCGCTACGCTAATACAGGGTGGCAGTGGGGTCACGTGCTCGTCTCGGCGTCCATCGTCGCTAATGCGACGACGTCCGCCTCGACTCGTGTTACGCTAAGACAGGGTGGTACTGGTGTCACGTGCTCGTCTCGGCGTCCATCGTCGTTACCGCGACGACGTTTGCCTCGACTCACGTTACGCTAAGACAGGGTGGCAGTGGTATCACGTGCTCGTCTCGGCGTCCGTCGTCGCTACCGCGACGACGTCCGCCTCGACTCGCGTTACGCTAAGACAGGGTGGCAGTGGTGTCACGTGCTCGTCTCGGCGTCCGTCGTCTCTACCGCGACGATGTCCGCCTCGACTCGCGTTACGCTAAGACAGGATGGCAGTGTTGTCACGTGCTCGTCTCGGCGTCCGTGGTCGCCACCGCGACGACGTTCACCTCGACTCACGTTACGCTAAGACAGGGTGGCAGTGGTGCCACGTGCTCTTCTCAGCGTCCATCGTCGCTACCGCGGCGACGTCTGCCTCGACTCGTCTTATGCTAAGACTGGGTGGCAATTGTGTCTCGTGCTCGTCTCAGCGTCCTTCGTCGCTACCGCGACGACGCCCGCCTCGACTCGAGTTACACTAAGACAGGGTGGCAGTGGTGTCATGTTCTCGTCTCGGCGCCTGTCGTCGCTACCATGATGACGTCCGCCTCGACTCGGGTTACGCTAAGACAGGTTGGCAGTGGTGTCACGTGCTCGTTTGGGCGTCCGTCGTCGCTACCGCGACTACGTCCGCCTCGACTCGCGTTACGCTAAGACAGGGTGGCAGTGGTGTCACGTGCTCGTCTCGGCGTCTGTCGTCGCTACCGCGACGACGTCCGCCTCGACTCGCGTTACGCTAAGACAGGGTGGTTGTGGTGTCACGTGCTCGTCTTGGCATCCGTCGGTGCTACCGCGATGACGTCCGCCTCGACTCGCGTTACGCTAAGACAGGGTGGCAGTGGTATCATGTGCTCGTCTCGGCATCAGTCGTCGCTACCGCAACGACGTCCACCTCGACTCGCGTTATGCTAAGACGGGGTGGCAGTGGTGTCACGTGCTCGTCTCGGCATCAGTCGTCGCTACCGCAACGACGTCCGCCTCGACTCGCGTTATGCTAAGACGGGGTGGCAGTGGTGTCACGTGCTCGTCTCGGCGTCCGTCGTCGCTACCGCGACGACATTCGCGTTGACTTGCGTTACGCTAAGACAGGGTGGCTGTAGTGTCACGCACTCGTCTCGATGTCCGTCGTCGCTACCGCGACGACGTCCGCCTCGACTCGCGTTACGCTAAGACAGGGTGGCAGTGGTGTCATGTGCTCGTCTCGGCGTCCGTCGTCACTACCGCGACGACGTCCGCGTCAACTCGCGTTACGCTAAGACTGGGTGGTAGTGGTGTCACGTGCTCGTCTCGGCGTCCGTCGTCGCTACCGCGACGATGTCCGCCTCGACTCGCGCTACGCTAGGACAGGGTGGCAGTGGTGTCACGTGCTCGTCTCGGCGTCCGTCATCGCTACCGCGACGACGTCCGCCTCGACTCGCGTTACGCTAAGATAGGGTGGCAGTGGTGTCACGTGCTCGTCTCGGCATCCGTCGTCGCTACCGCGACGACGTCCGCCTCGACTCGCGTTACGCTAAGATAGGGTGGCAGTGTTGTCCCGTGCTCGTCTCGGCGTCCGTCGTCGCTACCGCGACGACGTCCGCCTCGACTCGCGTTACGCTAAGACAGGGTGGCAGTGGTGTCACGTGCTCGTCTCGGCGTCCGTCGTCGCTACCGCGACAACGTCTGCCTCGACTCGCGCTACGCTAATACAAGGTGGCAGTGGGGTCACGTGCACGTCTCGGCGTCCAGCGTCGCTACCGCGACGACGTCCGCCTATACTCGCGTTACGCTAAGACAGGGTGGCAGTGGTGTCACGTGCTCATCTCGGCGTCCGTCATCTCTACCACGACGATGTCCGCCTCGACTCGCGTTACGCTAAGACAGGGTGGCAGTGGTGCCACGTGCTCGTCTCGGCGTCCGTCGTCGCTACCGCGACCACGTCTGCCTCGACTCGTGTTACGCTAAGACTGGGTGGCAATTGTGTCACGTGCTCGTCTCGGCGTCCTTCGTCGCTACCGCGACGACGCCCGCCTCGACTCGAGTTACGCTAAGACAGGGTGGCAGTGGTGTCACGTGCTCGTCTCGGCGCCCGTCGTCGCTACCGCGATGACGTCCGCCTCGACTCGCGTTATGCTAAGACAGGTTGGCAGTGGTGTCACGTGCTCGTTTGGACGTCCGTCGTCGCTACCGCGACGACATCCGCCTCGACTCGCGCTATGCTAAGACAGAGTGGCAGTGGTGTCACGTGCTCGTCTCGGCGTCCGTCGTCGCTACCGCGACAACGTCCGCCTCGACTCGCGCTACGCTAATACAGGGTGGCAGTGGGGTCACCTGCTCGTCTCGGCGTCCATCGTCGCTACCGCGACGACGTCCGCCTCGACTCGCGTTACGCTTAGACAGGGTGGCAGTGGTGTCACGTGCTCGTCTAGGCGTCCGTCGTTGCTACCGCGACGACGTCCGCCTCGACTCGCGTTACGCTAAGATAGGGTGGCAGTGGTGTGACGTGCTCGTCTAGGCGTCCGTCGTCGCTACCGCGACGACGTCCGCCTCGACTCGCGTTACGCTAAGACAGGGTGGTTGTGGTGTCACGTGCTCGTCTCGGCATCCGTTGTTGCTACCGCAACGACGTCCGCCTCGACTCGTGTTACGCTAAGACAGGGTGGCAGTGGTGTCACGTGCTCGTCTCGGCATCAGTCGTCGCTACCGCAACGACGTCCGCCTCGACTCGCGTTACGCTAAGACGGGGTGGCAGTGGTGTCACGTGCTCGTCTCGGCGTCCGTCGTCGCTACCGCGACGACATCCGCGTTGACTTGCGTTACGCTAAGACAGGGTGGCTGTATTGTCACGCGCTCGTCTCGATGTCCGTCGTCGCTACCACGACGACGTCCGCCTCGACTCGCGTTACGCTAAGACAGGGTGGCAGTGGTGTCACGTGCTCATCTCGGCGTCCGTCGTCACTACCGCGACGACGTCCGCCTCGACTCGCGTTACGCTAAGACTGGGTGGTAGTGGTGTCACGTGCTCGTCTCGGCGTCCGTCGTCGCTACCGCGACGACGTCCGCCTTGACTCGCGTTGTGCTAAGACAGGGTGGCCGTGGTGTCACGTGCTCGTCTCGACGTCCGTCGTCGCTACCGCGACGACGTCCGCCTGGACTCGCGTTACGCTAAGACAAGGTGGCAGTGGTGTCACGTGCTCGTCTCGGCGTCCGTTGTCGCTACCGCGACGACGTCCACCTCGACTCGCGTTACGTTAAGACAGGGTGGCAGTGGTGTCACGTGCTCGTCTTGGCGTCCGTCGTCGGTACCGCGACGACGTCCGCCTCGACTCGCGTTATGCTAAGACTGGGTGGCAGTGGTGTCATGTGCTCGTCTCAGCGTCCGTCGTCGCTACCGCGATGACATCCGCCTCGACTCGCATTACGCTAAGACAGGTTGGCAGTGGTGTCACGTCCTCGTCTCGGTGTCCGTCGTCGCTACCGCGACGACGTTCGCCTCGACTCGCGTTACGCTAAGACAGGGTGGCAATGGTGTCACGTGCTCGTCTCGGCGTCCATCGTCGCTACCGCGACGACGTCCGCCTCGACTCGCGTTACGCTAAGACAGGTTGGCAGTGGTGTCACGTGCTCGTCTCGGCGTCCGTCGTCGCTACCGCGACGATGTCCGCCTCGACTCGCGTTACGCTAAGACATGGTGGCAGTGGTGTCACGTGCTCGTCTCGATGTCCGTCGTCGCTACCGTGACAACGTCCGCCTCGACTCGCGTTACGCTAAGACAGAGTGGCAGTGGTGTCACCTGCTCGTCTCGGCGTCCGTCGTCGCTACCGCGACAACGTCCGCCTCGACTCGCGTTACGCTAAGACAGGGTGGCAGTGGTGTCACGTGCTCATCTCGGCGTCCGTCGTCACTACCGCGACGACGTCCGCCTCGACTCGCGTTACGCTAAGACTGGGTGGTAGTGGTGTCACGTGCTCGTCTCGGCGTCCGTCGTCGCTACCGCGACGACGTCCGCCTTGACTCGCGTTGTGCTAAGACAGGGTGGCCGTGGTGTCACGTGCTCGTCTCGACGTCCGTCGTCGCTACCGCGACGACGTCCGCCTGGACTCGCGTTACGCTAAGACAAGGTGGCAGTGGTGTCACGTGCTCGTCTCGGCATCCGTTGTTGCTACCGCGATGACGTCCACCTCGAGTCGCGTTACGTTAAGACAGGGTGGCAGTGGTGTCACGTGCTCGTCTCGGCGTCCGTCGTCGGTACCGCGACGACGTCCGCCTCGACTCGCGTTATGCTAAGACTGGGTGGCAGTGGTGTCATGTGCTCGTCTCAGTGTCCGTCGTCGCTACCGCGATGACATCCGCCTCGACTCGCATTACGCTAAGACAGGTTGGCAGTGGTGTCACGTCCTCGTCTCGGTGTCCGTCGTCGCTACCGCGACGACGTTCGCCTGGACTCGCGTTACGCTAAGACAGGGTGGCAATGGTGTCACGTGCTCGTCTCGGCGTCCATCGTCGCTACCGCGATGACGTCCGCCTCGACTCGCATTACGCTAAGGCAGGTTGGCAGTGGTGTCACGTGCTCGTCTCGGCGTCCGTCGTCGCTACCGCGACGATGTCCGCCTCGACTCGCGTTACGCTAAGACATGGTGGCAGTGGTGTCACGTGCTCGTCTCGACGTCCGTCGTCGCTACCGCGACAACGTCCGCCTCGACTCGCGTTACGCTAAGATAGGGTGGCAGTGTTGTCCCGTGCTCGTCTCGGCGTCCGTCATCGCTACCGCGACGACGTCCGCCTCGACTCGCGTTACGCTAAGACAGAGTGGCAGTGGTGTCCCGTGCTCGTCTCGGCGTCCGTCATTGCTACCGCGACGACGTCCGCCTCGACTCGTGTTACGCTAAGACTGGGTGGCAGTGGTGTCACGTGCTCGTCTCGGCATCAGTCGTCGCTACCGCAACGACGTCCGCCTCGACTCGCGTTACGCTAAGACGGGGTGGCAGTGGTGTCACGTGCTCGTCTCGGCGTCCGTCGTCGCTACCGCGACGACATCCGCGTTGACTTGCGATACGCTAAGACAGGGTGGCTGTATTGTCACGCGCTCGTCTAGATGTCCGTCGTCGCTACCATGACGACGTCCGCCTCGACTCGCGTTACGCTAAGACAGGGTGGCAGTGGTGTCACGTGCTCATCTCGGCGTCCGTCGTCACTACCGCGACGACGTCCGCCTCGACTCGCGTTACGCTAAGACTGGGTGGTAGTGGTGTCACGTGCTCGTCTCGGCGTCCGTCGTCGCTACCGCGACGACGTCCGCCTTGACTCGCGTTGTGCTAAGACAGGGTGGCCGTGGTGTCACGTAGTCGTCTCGACGTCCGTCGTCGCTACCGCGACGACGTCCGCCTGGACTCGCGTTACGCTAAGACAAGGTGGCAGTGGTGTCACGTGCTCGTCTCGGTGTCCGTTGTCGCTACCGCGACGACGTCCACCTCGACTCGCGTTACGTTAAGACAGGGTGGCAGTGGTGTCACGTGCTCGTCTCGGCGTCCGTCGTCGGTACCGCGACGACGTCCGCCTCGACTCGCGTTATGCTAAGACTGGGTGGCAGTGGTGTCATGTGCTCGTCTCAGCGTCCGTCGTCGCTACCGCGATGACATCCGCCTCGACTCGCATTATGCTAAGACAGGTTGGCAGTGGTGTCACGTCCTCGTCTCGGTGTCCGTCGTCGCTACCGCGACGACGTTCACCTCGA
The DNA here is from genome assembly GCA_963921465.1 of Triticum timopheevii. Classification (NCBI taxonomy): domain Eukaryota; kingdom Viridiplantae; phylum Streptophyta; class Magnoliopsida; order Poales; family Poaceae; genus Triticum; species Triticum timopheevii. The sequence goes on along the minus strand of OY997266.1, from coordinate 310,012,002 downwards.
CTCGCGTTACGCTAAGACAGGGTGGCAATGGTGTCACGTGCTCGTCTCGGCGTCCATCGTCGCTACCGCGACGACGTCCGCCTCGACTCGCGTTACGCTAAGACAGGTTGGCAGTGGTGTCACGTGCTCGTCTCGGCGTCCGTCGTCGCTACCGCGACGATGTCCGCCTCGACTCGCATTACGCTAAGACATGGTGGCAGTGGTGTCACGTGCTCGTCTCGACGTCCGTCGTCGCTACCGCGACAACGTCCGCCTCGACTCGCGTTACGCTAAGACAGAGTGGCAGTGGTGTCACGTGCTCGTCTCGGCGTCCGTCGTCGCTACCGCGACAACGTCCGCCTCGACTCGCGTTACGCTAAGACAGGGTGGCAGTGGTGTCACGTGCTCATCTCGGCGTCCGTCGTCACTACCGCGACGACGTCCGCCTCGACTCGCGTTACGCTAAGACTGGGTGGTAGTGGTGTCACGTGCTCGTCTCGGCGTCCGTCGTCGCTACCGCGACGACGTCCGCCTTGACTCGCGTTGTGCTAAGACAGGGTGGCCGTGGTGTCACGTGCTCGTCTCGACGTCCGTCGTCGCTACCGCGACGACGTCCGCCTGGACTCGCGTTACGCTAAGACAAGGTGGCAGTGGTGTCACGTGCTCGTCTCGGCATCCGTTGTTGCTACCGCGATGACGTCCACCTCGAGTCGCGTTACGTTAAGACAGGGTGGCAGTGGTGTCACGTGCTCGTCTCGGCGTCCGTCGTCGGTACCGCGACGACGTCCGCCTCGACTCGCGTTATGCTAAGACTGGGTGGCAGTGGTGTCATGTGCTCGTCTCAGTGTCCGTCGTCGCTACCGCGATGACATCCGCCTCGACTCGCATTACGCTAAGACAGGTTGGCAGTGGTGTCACGTCCTCGTCTCGGTGTCCGTCGTCGCTACCGCGACGACGTTCGCCTGGACTCGCGTTACGCTAAGACAGGGTGGCAATGGTGTCACGTGCTCGTCTCGGCGTCCATCGTCGCTACCGCGACGACGTCCGCCTCGACTCGCGTTACGCTAAGGCAGGTTGGCAGTGGTGTCACGTGCTCGTCTCGGCGTCCGTCGTCGCTACCGCGACGATGTCCGCCTCGACTCGCGTTACGCTAAGACATGGTGGCAGTGGTGTCACGTGCTCGTCTCGACGTCCGTCGTCGCTACCGCGACAACGTCCGCCTCGACTCGCGTTACGCTAAGATAGGGTGGCAGTGTTGTCCCGTGCTCGTCTCGGCGTCCGTCATCGCTACCGCGACGACGTCCGCCTCGACTCGCGTTACGCTAAGACAGAGTGGCAGTGGTGTCCCGTGCTCGTCTCGGCGTCCGTCATCGCTACCGCGACGACGTCCGCCTCGACTCGTGTTACGCTAAGACTGGGTGGCAGTGGTGTCACGTGCTCGTCTCGGCATCAGTCGTCGCTACCGCAACGACGTCCGCCTCGACTCGCGTTACGCTAAGACGGGGTGGCAGTGGTGTCACGTGCTCGTCTCGGCGTCCGTCGTCGCTACCGCGACGACATCCGCGTTGACTTGCGATACGCTAAGACAGGGTGGCTGTATTGTCACGCGCTCGTCTCGATGTCCGTCGTCGCTACCATGACGACGTCCGCCTCGACTCGCGTTACGCTAAGACAGGGTGGCAGTGGTGTCACGTGCTCATCTCGGCGTCCGTCGTCACTACCGCGACGACGTCCGCCTCGACTCGCGTTACGCTAAGACTGGGTGGTAGTGGTGTCACGTGCTCGTCTCGGCGTCCGTCGTCGCTACCGCGACGACGTCCGCCTTGACTCGCGTTGTGCTAAGACAGGGTGGCCGTGGTGTCACGTAGTCGTCTCGACGTCCGTCGTCGCTACCGCGACGACGTCCGCCTGGACTCGCGTTACGCTAAGACAAGGTGGCAGTGGTGTCACGTGCTCGTCTCGGCGTCCGTTGTCGCTACCGCGACGACGTCCACCTTGACTCGCGTTACGTTAAGACAGGGTGGCAGTGGTGTCACGTGCTCGTCTCGGCGTCCGTCGTCGGTACCGCGACGACGTCCGCCTCGACTCGCGTTATGCTAAGACTGGGTGGCAGTGGTGTCATGTGCTCGTCTCAGCGTCCGTCGTCGCTACCGCGATGACATCCGCCTCGACTCGCATTACGCTAAGACAGGTTGGCAGTGGTGTCACGTCCTCGTCTCGGTGTCCGTCGTCGCTACCGCGACGACGTTCGCCTCGACTCGCGTTACGCTAAGACAGGGTGGCAATGGTGTCACGTGCTCGTCTCGGCGTCCATCGTCGCTACCGCGACGACGTCCGCCTCGACTCGCGTTACGCTAAGACAGGTTGGCAGTGGTGTCACGTGCTCGTCTCGGCGTCCGTCGTCGCTACCGCGACGATGTCCGCCTCGACTCGCGTTACGCTAAGACATGGTGGCAGTGGTGTCACGTGCTCGTCTCGATGTCCGTCGTCGCTACCGTGACAACGTCCGCCTCGACTCGCGTTACGCTAAGACAGAGTGGCAGTGGTGTCACCTGCTCGTCTCGGCGTCCGTCGTCGCTACCGCGACAACGTCCGCCTCGACTCGCGTTACGCTAAGACAGGGTGGCAGTGGTGTCACGTGCTCATCTCGGCGTCCGTCGTCACTACCGCGACGACGTCCGCCTCGACTCGCGTTACGCTAAGACTGGGTGGTAGTGGTGTCACGTGCTCGTCTCGGCGTCCGTCGTCGCTACCGCGACGACGTCCGCCTTGACTCGCGTTGTGCTAAGACAGGGTGGCCGTGGTGTCACGTGCTCGTCTCGACGTCCGTCGTCGCTACCGCGACGACGTCCGCCTGGACTCGCGTTACGCTAAGACAAGGTGGCAGTGGTGTCACGTGCTCGTCTCGGCATCCGTTGTTGCTACCGCGATGACGTCCACCTCGAGTCGCGTTACGTTAAGACAGGGTGGCAGTGGTGTCACGTGCTCGTCTCGGCGTCCGTCGTCGGTACCGCGACGACGTCCGCCTCGACTCGCGTTATGCTAAGACTGGGTGGCAGTGGTGTCATGTGCTCGTCTCAGTGTCCGTCGTCGCTACCGCGATGACATCCGCCTCGACTCGCATTACGCTAAGACAGGTTGGCAGTGGTGTCACGTCCTCGTCTCGGTGTCCGTCGTCGCTACCGCGACGACGTTCGCCTGGACTCGCGTTACGCTAAGACAGGGTGGCAATGGTGTCACGTGCTCGTCTCGGCGTCCATCGTCGCTACCGCGATGACGTCCGCCTCGACTCGCATTACGCTAAGGCAGGTTGGCAGTGGTGTCACGTGCTCGTCTCGGCGTCCGTCGTCGCTACCGCGACGATGTCCGCCTCGACTCGCGTTACGCTAAGACATGGTGGCAGTGGTGTCACGTGCTCGTCTCGACGTCCGTCGTCGCTACCGCGACAACGTCCGCCTCGACTCGCGTTACGCTAAGATAGGGTGGCAGTGTTGTCCCGTGCTCGTCTCGGCGTCCGTCATCGCTACCGCGACGACGTCCGCCTCGACTCGCGTTACGCTAAGACAGAGTGGCAGTGGTGTCCCGTGCTCGTCTCGGCGTCCGTCATTGCTACCGCGACGACGTCCGCCTCGACTCGTGTTACGCTAAGACTGGGTGGCAGTGGTGTCACGTGCTCGTCTCGGCATCAGTCGTCGCTACCGCAACGACGTCCGCCTCGACTCGCGTTACGCTAAGACGGGGTGGCAGTGGTGTCACGTGCTCGTCTCGGCGTCCGTCGTCGCTACCGCGACGACATCCGCGTTGACTTGCGATACGCTAAGACAGGGTGGCTGTATTGTCACGCGCTCGTCTAGATGTCCGTCGTCGCTACCATGACGACGTCCGCCTCGACTCGCGTTACGCTAAGACAGGGTGGCAGTGGTGTCACGTGCTCATCTCGGCGTCCGTCGTCACTACCGCGACGACGTCCGCCTCGACTCGCGTTACGCTAAGACTGGGTGGTAGTGGTGTCACGTGCTCGTCTCGGCGTCCGTCGTCGCTACCGCGACGACGTCCGCCTTGACTCACGTTGTGCTAAGACAGGGTGGCCGTGGTGTCACGTAGTCGTCTCGACGTCCGTCGTCGCTACCGCGACGACGTCCGCCTGGACTCGCGTTACGCTAAGACAAGGTGGCAGTGGTGTCACGTGCTCGTCTCGGTGTCCGTTGTCGCTACCGCGACGACGTCCACCTCGACTCGCGTTACGTTAAGACAGGGTGGCAGTGGTGTCACGTGCTCGTCTCGGCGTCCGTCGTCGGTACCGCGACGACGTCCGCCTCGACTCGCGTTATGCTAAGACTGGGTGGCAGTGGTGTCATGTGCTCGTCTCAGCGTCCGTCGTCGCTACCGCGATGACATCCGCCTCGACTCGCATTATGCTAAGACAGGTTGGCAGTGGTGTCACGTCCTCGTCTCGGTGTCCGTCGTCGCTACCGCGACGACGTTCACCTCGACTCGCGTTACGCTAAGACAGGGTGGCAATGGTGTCACGTGCTCGTCTCGGCGTCCATCGTCGCTACCGCGACGACGTCCGCCTCGACTCGCGTTACGCTAAGACAGGTTGGCAGTGGTGTCACGTGCTCGTCTCGGCGTCCGTCGTCGCTACCGCGACGATGTCCGCCTCGACTCGCATTACGCTAAGACATGGTGGCAGTGGTGTCACGTGCTCGTCTCGACGTCCGTCGTCGCTACCGCGACAACGTCCGCCTCGACTCGCGTTACGCTAAGACAGAGTGGCAGTGGTGTCACGTGCTCGTCTCGGCGTCCGTCGTCGCTACCGCGACAACGTCCGCCTCGACTCGCGTTACGCTAAGACAGGGTGGCAGTGGTGTCACGTGCTCATCTCGGCGTCCGTCGTCACTACCGCGACGACGTCCGCCTCGACTCGCGTTACGCTAAGACTGGGTGGTAGTGGTGTCACGTGCTCGTCTCGGCGTCCGTCGTCGCTACCGCGACGACGTCCGCCTTGACTCGCGTTGTGCTAAGACAGGGTGGCCGTGGTGTCACGTGCTCGTCTCGACGTCCGTCGTCGCTACCGCGACGACGTCCGCCTGGACTCGCGTTACGCTAAGACAAGGTGGCAGTGGTGTCACGTGCTCGTCTCGGCATCCGTTGTTGCTACCGCGATGACGTCCACCTCGAGTCGCGTTACGTTAAGACAGGGTGGCAGTGGTGTCACGTGCTCGTCTCGGCGTCCGTCGTCGGTACCGCGACGACGTCCGCCTCGACTCGCGTTATGCTAAGACTGGGTGGCAGTGGTGTCATGTGCTCGTCTCAGTGTCCGTCGTCGCTACCGCGATGACATCCGCCTCGACTCGCATTACGCTAAGACAGGTTGGCAGTGGTGTCACGTCCTCGTCTCGGTGTCCGTCGTCGCTACCGCGACGACGTTCGCCTGGACTCGCGTTACGCTAAGACAGGGTGGCAATGGTGTCACGTGCTCGTCTCGGCGTCCATCGTCGCTACCGCGACGACGTCCGCCTCGACTCGCGTTACGCTAAGGCAGGTTGGCAGTGGTGTCACGTGCTCGTCTCGGCGTCCGTCGTCGCTACCGCGACGATGTCCGCCTCGACTCGCGTTACGCTAAGACATGGTGGCAGTGGTGTCACGTGCTCGTCTCGACGTCCGTCGTCGCTACCGCGACAACGTCCGCCTCGACTCGCGTTACGCTAAGATAGGGTGGCAGTGTTGTCCCGTGCTCGTCTCGGCGTCCGTCATCGCTACCGCGACGACGTCCGCCTCGACTCGCGTTACGCTAAGACAGAGTGGCAGTGGTGTCCCGTGCTCGTCTCGGCGTCCGTCATCGCTACCGCGACGACGTCCGCCTCGACTCGTGTTACGCTAAGACTGGGTGGCAGTGGTGTCACGTGCTCGTCTCGGCATCAGTCGTCGCTACCGCAACGACGTCCGCCTCGACTCGCGTTACGCTAAGACGGGGTGGCAGTGGTGTCACGTGCTCGTCTCGGCGTCCGTCGTCGCTACCGCGACGACATCCGCGTTGACTTGCGATACGCTAAGACAGGGTGGCTGTATTGTCACGCGCTCGTCTCGATGTCCGTCGTCGCTACCATGACGACGTCCGCCTCGACTCGCGTTACGCTAAGACAGGGTGGCAGTGGTGTCACGTGCTCATCTCGGCGTCCGTCGTCACTACCGCGACGACGTCCGCCTCGACTCGCGTTACGCTAAGACTGGGTGGTAGTGGTGTCACGTGCTCGTCTCGGCGTCCGTCGTCGCTACCGCGACGACGTCCGCCTTGACTCGCGTTGTGCTAAGACAGGGTGGCCGTGGTGTCACGTAGTCGTCTCGACGTCCGTCGTCGCTACCGCGACGACGTCCGCCTGGACTCGCGTTACGCTAAGACAAGGTGGCAGTGGTGTCACGTGCTCGTCTCGGCGTCCGTTGTCGCTACCGCGACGACGTCCACCTTGACTCGCGTTACGTTAAGACAGGGTGGCAGTGGTGTCACGTGCTCGTCTCGGCGTCCGTCGTCGGTACCGCGACGACGTCCGCCTCGACTCGCGTTATGCTAAGACTGGGTGGCAGTGGTGTCATGTGCTCGTCTCAGCGTCCGTCGTCGCTACCGCGATGACATCCGCCTCGACTCGCATTATGCTAAGACAGGTTGGCAGTGGTGTCACGTCCTCGTCTCGGTGTCCGTCGTCGCTACCGCGACGACGTTCACCTCGACTCGCGTTACGCTAAGACAGGGTGGCAATGGTGTCACGTGCTCGTCTCGGCGTCCATCGTCGCTACCGCGACGACGTCCGCCTCGACTCGCGTTACGCTAAGACAGGTTGGCAGTGGTGTCACGTGCTCGTCTCGGCGTCCGTCGTCGCTACCGCGACGATGTCCGCCTCGACTCGCGTTACGCTAAGACATGGTGGCAGTGGTGTCACGTGCTCGTCTCGACGTCCGTCGTCGCTACCGCGACAACGTCCGCCTCGACTCGCGTTACGCTAAGACAGAGTGGCAGTGGTGTCACGTGCTCGTCTCGGCGTCCGTCGTCGCTACCGCGACAACGTCCGCCTCGACTCGCGTTACGCTAAGACAGGGTGGCAGTGGTGTCACGTGCTCATCTCGGCGTCCGTCGTCACTACCGCGACGACGTCCGCCTCGACTCGCGTTACGCTAAGACTGGGTGGTAGTGGTGTCACGTGCTCGTCTCGGCGTCCGTCGTCGCTACCGCGACGACGTCCGCCTTGACTCGCGTTGTGCTAAGACAGGATGGCCGTGGTGTCACGTGCTCGTCTCGACGTCCGTCGTCGCTACCGCGACGACGTCCGCCTGGACTCACGTTACGCTAAGACAAGGTGGCAGTGGTGTCACGTGCTCGTCTCGGCGTCCGTTGTCGCTACCGCGACGACGTCCACCTCGACTCGCGTTACGTTAAGACAGGGTGGCAGTGGTGTCACGTGCTCGTCTCGGCGTCCGTCGTCGGTACCGCGACGACGTCCGCCTCGACTCGCGTTATGCTAAGACTGGGTGGCAGTGGTGTCATGTGCTGGTCTCAGCGTCCGTCGTCGCTACCGCGATGACATCCGCCTCGACTCGCATTACGCTAAGACAGGTTGGCAGTGGTGTCACGTCCTCGCCTCGGTGTCCGTCGTCGCTACCGCGACGACGTTCGCCTCGACTCGCGTTACTCTAAGACAGGGTGGCAATGGTGTCACGTGCTCGTCTCGGCGTCCGTCGTCGCTACCGCGACGATGTCCGCCTCGACTCGCGTTACGCTAAGACATGGTGGCAGTGGTGTCACGTGCTCGTCTCGACGTCCGTCGTCGCTACCGCGACAACGTCCGCCTCCACTCGCGTTACGCTAAGATAGGGTGGCAGTGTTGTCCCGTGCTCGTCTCGGCGTCCGTCATCGCTACCGCGACGATGTCCGCCTCGACTGGCGTTACGCTAAGACATGGTGGCAGTGGTGTCACGTGCTCGTCTCGACGTCCGTCGTCGCTACCGCGACAACGTCCGCCTCGACTCGCGTTACGCTAAGATAGGGTGGCAGTGTTGTCCCGTGCTCGTCTCGGCGTCCGTCATCGCTACCGCGACGACGTCTGCCTCGACTCGCGTTACGCTAAGACAGAATGGCAGTGGTGTCACGTGCTCGTCTCGGCGTCCGTCGTCGCTACCGCGACAACGTCCGCCTCGACTCGCGTTACGCTAAGACAGGGTGGCAGTGGTGTCACGTGCTCGTCTCGGCGTCCGTCATCTCTACCACGACGATGTCCGCCTCGACTCGCGTTACGCTAAGACAGGGTGGCAGTGGTGCCACGTGCTCGTCTCGGCGTCCGTCATCGCTACCGCGACGACGTCTGCCTCGACTCGTGTTACGCTAAGACTGGGTGGCAATTGTGTCACGTGCTCGTCTCGGCGTCCTTCGTCGCTACCGCGACGACGCCCGCCTCGACTCGAGTTACACTAAGACAGGGTGGCAGTGGTGTCACGTGCTCGTCTCGGCGCCCGTCGTCGCTACCGCGATGACGTCCGCCTCGACTCGCGTTATGCTAAGACAGGTGGGCAGTGGTGTCACGTGCTCGTTTGGGCGTCCGTCGTCGCTACCGCGACGACGTCCGCCTCGACTCGCGTTACGCTAAGACAGAGTGGCAATGGTGTCACGTGCTCGTCTTGGCGTCCGTCGTCGCTACCGCGACAACGTCCGCCTCGACTCGCGCTACGCTAATACAGGGTTGCAGTGGGGTCACGTGCTCGTCACGGCGTCCATCGTCGCTACCGCGACGACGTCCGCCTCGACTCGCATTACGCTAAGACAGGGTGGCAGTGGTGTCACGTGCTCGTCTCGGCGTCCGTCGTCGCTACCGCGACGACGTTCGCCTCGACTCGCGTTACGCTAAGACAGGGTGGCAGTGGTGTCACGTGCTCGTCTCGGCGTCCATCGTCGCTACCGCGACGACGTCCGCCTCGACTCGCGTTACGCTAAGACAGAGTGGCAGTGGTGTCACGTGCTCGTCTCGGCGTCCGTCGTCTCTACCGCGACGACGTCCGCCTCGACTCGCGTTACGCTAAGATAGGGTGGCAGTGGTGTCACGTGCTCGTCTCGGCGTCCGTCGTCGCTACCGCGACGACGTCCGCCTCGACTCGCGTTACGCTAAGACATGGTGGTTGTGGTGTCACGTGCTCGTCTCGGCATCCGTCGTTGCTACCGTGACGACGTCCGCCTCGACTCGCGTTACGCTAAGACAGGGTGGCAGTGGTGTCACGTGCTCGTCTCGGCATCAGTCGACGCTACCGCAACGACGTCCGCCTCGACTCGCGTTACGCTAAGACGGGGTGGCAGTGGTGTCACGTGCTCGTCTCGGCGTCCGTCGTCGCTACCGCGACGACATCCGCGTTGACTTGCGTTACGCTAAGACAGGGTGGCTGTAGTGTCACGCGCTCGTCTCGATGTCCGTCGTCGCTACCGCGACGACGTCCGCCTCGACTCGCGTTACACTAAGACAGGGTGGCAGTGGTGTCACGTGCTCATCTCGGCGTCCGTCATCACTACCGCGACGACGTCCGCCTCGACTCGCGTTACGCTAAGACTGCGTGGTAGTGGTGTCACGTGCTCGTCTCGGCGTCCGTCGTCGCTACCGCGACGACGTCCGCCTTGACTCGCGTTACGCTAAGACAGGGTGGCCGTGGTGTCACGTGCTCGTCTCGACGTCCGTCGTCGCTACCGCGACGACGTCCGCCTTGACTCTCGTTACGCTAAGACAGGGTGGCAGTGGTGTCACGTGCTCGTCTCGGCGTCCGTTGTCGCTACCGCGACGACGTCCACCTCGACTCGCGTTACGTTAAGACAGGGTGGCAGTGGTGTCACGTGCTCGTCTCGGCGTCCGTCGTCGGTACCGCGACGACGTCCGCCTCGACTCGCATTATGCTAAGACTGGGTGGCAGTGGTGTCATGTGCTCGTCTTGGCGTCCGTCGTCGCTACCGCGACGACGTCCGCCTCGACTCGCGTTACGCTAAGACAGGGTGGCAGTGGTGTCACGTGCTCGTCTCGGCGTCCGTCGTCTCTACCGCGACGACGTCCGCCTCGACTCGCGTTACAGTAAGATAGGGTGGCAGTGGTGTCACGTGCTCGTCTAGGCATCCGTCGTCGCTACCGCGACGACGTCCGCCTCGACTCGCGTTACGCTAAGACAGGGTGGTTGTGGTGTCACGTGCTCGTCTCGGCATCCGTCGTTGCTACCGCGACGACGTCCGCCTCGACTCGCGTTACGCTAAGACAGGATGGCAGTGGTGTCACGTGCTCGTCTCGGCATCAGTCGTCGCTACCGCAACGACGTCCGCCTCGACTCGCGTTACGCTAAGACGGGGTGGCAGTGTTGTCACGTGCTCGTCTCGGCGTCCGTCGTCGCTACCGCGACGACGTCCGCCTCGACTCGCGTTACGCTAAGACAGGGTGGTTGTGGTGTCACGTGCTCGTCTCGGCATCCGTCGTTGCTACCGCGACGACGTCCGCCTCGACTCGCGTTACGCTAAGACAGGTTGGCAGTGGTGTCACGTGCTCGTCTCGGCGTCCGTCGTCGCTACCGCGACGATGTCCGCCTCGACTCGCGTTACGCTAAGACATGGTGGCAGTGGTGTCACGTGCTCGTCTCGACGTCCGTCGTCGCTACCGCCACAACGTCCGCCTCGACTCGCGTTACGCTAAGACAGAGTGGCAGTGGTGTCACGTGCTCGTCTCGGCGTCCGTCGTCGCTACCGCGACAACGTCCGCCTCGACTCGCGTTACGCTAAGACAGGGTGGCAGTGGTGTCACGTGCTCATCTCGGCGTCCGTCGTCACTACCGCGACGACGTCCGCCTCGACTCGCGTTACGCTAAGACTGGGTGGTAGTGGTGTCACGTGCTCGTCTCGGCGTCCGTCGTCGCTACCGCGACGACGTCCGCCTTGACTCGCGTTGTGCTAAGACAGGATGGCCGTGGTGTCACGTGCTCGTCTCGACGTCCGTCGTCGCTACCGCGACGACGTCCGCCTGGACTCACGTTACGCTAAGACAAGGTGGCAGTGGTGTCACGTGCTCGTCTCGGCGTCCGTTGTCGCTACCGCGACGACGTCCACCTCGACTCGCGTTACGTTAAGACAGGGTGGCAGTGGTGTCACGTGCTCGTCTCGGCGTCCGTCGTCGGTACCGCGACGACGTCCGCCTCGACTCGCGTTATGCTAAGACTGGGTGGCAGTGGTGTCATGTGCTGGTCTCAGCGTCCGTCGTCGCTACCGCGATGACATCCGCCTCGACTCGCATTACGCTAAGACAGGTTGGCAGTGGTGTCACGTCCTCGCCTCGGTGTTCGTCGTCGCTACCGCGACGACGTTCGCCTCGACTCGCGTTACTCTAAGACAGGGTGGCAATGGTGTCACGTGCTCGTCTCGGCGTCCGTCGTCGCTACCGCGACGATGTCCGCCTCGACTCGCGTTACGCTAAGACATGGTGGCAGTGGTGTCACGTGCTCGTCTCGACGTCCGTCGTCGCTACCGCGACAACGTCCGCCTCCACTCGCGTTACGCTAAGATAGGGTGGCAGTGTTGTCCCGTGCTCGTCTCGGCGTCCGTCATCGCTACCGCGACGATGTCCGCCTCGACTGGCGTTACGCTAAGACATGGTGGCAGTGGTGTCACGTGCTCGTCTCGACGTCCGTCGTCGCTACCGCGACAACGTCCGCCTCGACTCGCGTTACGCTAAGATAGGGTGGCAGTGTTGTCCCGTGCTCGTCTCGGCGTCCGTCATCGCTACCGCGACGACGTCTGCCTCGACTCGCGTTACGCTAAGACAGAATGGCAGTGGTGTCACGTGCTCGTCTCGGCGTCCGTCGTCGCTACCGCGACAACGTCCGCCTCGACTCGCGTTACGCTAAGACAGGGTGGCAGTGGTGTCACGTGCTCGTCTCGGCGTCCGTCATCTCTACCACGACGATGTCCGCCTCGACTCGCGTTACGCTAAGACAGGGTGGCAGTGGTGCCACGTGCTCGTCTCGGCGTCCGTCGTCGCTACCGCGACGACGTCTGCCTCGACTCGTGTTACGCTAAGACTGGGTGGCAATTGTGTCACGTGCTCGTCTCGGCGTCCTTCGTCGCTACCGCGACGACGCCCGCCTCGACTCGAGTTACACTAAGACAGGGTGGCAGTGGTGTCACGTGCTCGTCTCGGCGCCCGTCGTCGCTACCGCGATGACGTCCGCCTCGACTCGCGTTATGCTAAGACAGGTGGGCAGTGGTGTCACGTGCTCGTTTGGGCGTCCGTCGTCGCTACCGCGACGACGTCCGCCTCGACTCGCGTTACGCTAAGACAGAGTGGCAATGGTGTCACGTGCTCGTCTTGGCGTCCGTCGTCGCTACCGCGACAACGTCCGCCTCGACTCGCGCTACGCTAATACAGGGTTGCAGTGGGGTCACGTGCTCGTCACGGCGTCCATCGTCGCTACCGCGACGACGTCCGCCTCGACTCGCATTACGCTAAGACAGGGTGGCAGTGGTGTCACGTGCTCGTCTCGGCGTCCGTCGTCGCTACCGCGACGACGTTCGCCTCGACTCGCGTTACGCTAAGACAGGGTGGCAGTGGTGTCACGTGCTCGTCTCGGCGTCCATCGTCGCTACCGCGACGACGTCCGCCTCGACTCGCGTTACGCTAAGACAGAGTGGCAGTGGTGTCACGTGCTCGTCTCGGCGTCCGTCGTCTCTACCGCGACGACGTCCGCCTCGACTCGCGTTACGCTAAGATAGGGTGGCAGTGGTGTCACGTGCTCGTCTCGGCGTCCGTCGTCGCTACCGCGACGACGTCCGCCTCGACTCGCGTTACGCTAAGACATGGTGGTTGTGGTGTCACGTGCTCGTCTCGGCATCCGTCGTTGCTACCGTGACGACGTCCGCCTCGACTCGCGTTACGCTAAGACAGGGTGGCAGTGGTGTCACGTGCTCGTCTCGGCATCAGTCGACGCTACCGCAACGACGTCCGCCTCGACTCGCGTTACGCTAAGACGGGGTGGCAGTGGTGTCACGTGCTCGTCTCGGCGTCCGTCGTCGCTACCGCGACGACATCCGCGTTGACTTGCGTTACGCTAAGACAGGGTGGCTGTAGTGTCACGCGCTCGTCTCGATGTCCGTCGTCGCTACCGCGACGACGTCCGCCTCGACTCGCGTTACACTAAGACAGGGTGGCAGTGGTGTCACGTGCTCATCTCGGCGTCCGTCATCACTACCGCGACGACGTCCGCCTCGACTCGCGTTACGCTAAGACTGCGTGGTAGTGGTGTCACGTGCTCGTCTCGGCGTCCGTCGTCGCTACCGCGACGACGTCCGCCTTGACTCGCGTTACGCTAAGACAGGGTGGCCGTGGTGTCACGTGCTCGTCTCGACGTCCGTCGTCGCTACCGCGACGACGTCCGCCTTGACTCTCGTTACGCTAAGACAGGGTGGCAGTGGTGTCACGTGCTCGTCTCGGCGTCCGTTGTCGCTACCGCGACGACGTCCACCTCGACTCGCGTTACGTTAAGACAGGGTGGCAGTGGTGTCACGTGCTCGTCTCGGCGTCCGTCGTCGGTACCGCGACGACGTCCGCCTCGACTCGCATTATGCTAAGACTGGGTGGCAGTGGTGTCATGTGCTCGTCTTGGCGTCCGTCGTCGCTACCGCGACGACGTCCGCCTCGACTCGCGTTACGCTAAGACAGGGTGGCAGTGGTGTCACGTGCTCGTCTCGGCGTCCGTCGTCTCTACCGCGACGACGTCCGCCTCGACTCGCGTTACAGTAAGATAGGGTGGCAGTGGTGTCACGTGCTCGTCTAGGCATCCGTCGTCGCTACCGCGACGACGTCCGCCTCGACTCGCGTTACGCTAAGACAGGGTGGTTGTGGTGTCACGTGCTCGTCTCGGCATCCGTCGTTGCTACCGCGACGACGTCCGCCTCGACTCGCGTTACGCTAAGACAGGATGGCAGTGGTGTCACGTGCTCGTCTCGGCATCAGTCGTCGCTACCGCAACGACGTCCGCCTCGACTCGCGTTACGCTAAGACGGGGTGGCAGTGTTGTCACGTGCTCGTCTCGGCGTCCGTCGTCGCTACCGCGACGACATCCGCGTTGACTTGCGTTACGCTAAGACAGGGTGGCTGTAGTGTCACGCGCTCGTCTCGATGTCCGTCGTCGCTACCACGACGACGTCCGCCTCGACTCGCGTTACGCTAAGACAGGGTGGCAGTGGTGTCACGTGCTCATCTCGGCGTCCGTCGTCACTACCGCGACGACGTCCGCCTCGACTCGCGTTACGCTAAGACTGGGTGGTAGTGGTGTCACATGCTCGTCTCGGCATCTGTCGTCGCTACCGCGACGACGTCCGCCTTGACTCGCGTTACGCTAAGACAGGGTGGCCGTGGTGTCACGTGCTCGTCTCGACGTCCGTCGTCGCTACCGCGACGACGTCCGCCTTGACTCGCGTTACGCTAAGACAGGGTGGCAGTGGTGTCACGTGCTCGTCTCGGCGTCCGTTGTCGCTACCGCGACGACGTCCACCTCCACTCGCGTTATGTTAAGACAGGGTGGCAGTGGTGTCACGTGCTCGTCTCGGCGTCCATCGTCGGTACCGCGACGACGTCCGCCTCGACTCGCGTTACGCTAAGACATGGTGGCAGTGGTGTCACGTGCTCATCTCGACGTCCGTCGTTGCTACCGCGACGACGTCCGCCTCGACTCGCGTTACGCTAAGATAGGGTGGCAGTGTTGTCACGTCCTCGTCTTGGCGTCCGTCATCGCTACCGCGACAACGTCCGCCTCGACTCACGCTACGCTAAGACAGGGTGGCAATGGTGTGACGTGCTCGTCTCGGCGTCCATCGTCGCTACCGCGACGACGTCCGCCTCGACTCGCGTTACGCTAAGACAGGTTGGCAGTGGTGTCACGTGCTCGTCTCGGCGTCCGTCGTCGCTACCGTGACGATGTCCGCCTCGACTCGCGTTACGCTAAGACATGGTGGCAGTGGTGCCACGTGCTCGTCTCGGCGTCCGTCGTCGCTACCACGACGACGTCTGCCTCGACTCGTGTTACGCTAAGACTGGGTGGCAATTGTGTCACGTGCTCGTCTCGGCGTCCTTCGTCGCTACCGCGACGACGCCCGCCTCGACTCGAGTTACACTAAGACAGGGTGGCAGTGGTGTCACGTGCTCGTCTCGGCGCCCGTCGTCGCTACCGCGATGACGTCCGCCTCGACTCGCGTTATGCTAAGACAGGTTGGCAGTGGTGTCACGTGCTCGTTTGGGCGTCCGTCGTCGCTACCGCGACGACGTCCGCCTCGACTCGCGTTACGGTAAGACAGAGTGGCAGTGGTGTCACGTGCTCGTCTCGGCGTCCGTCGTCGCTACCGTGACAATGTCCGCCTCGACTCGCGCTACGCTAATACAGGGTGGCAGTGGGGTCACGTGCTCGTCTCGGCGTCCATCGTCGCTACCGCGACGATGTCCGCCTCGCCTCGCGTTACGCTAAGACAGGGTGGCAGTGGTGTCACGTGCTCGTCTCGGCGTCCATCGTCGCTACCGCGACGACGTTCGCCTCGACCCGTGTTACGCTAAGACAGGGTGGCAGTGGTGACACGTGCTCGTCTCGGCGTCCGTCGTCGCTACCGCGACGACGTCTGCCTCGACTCGCGTTACGCTAAGACAGGGTGGCAGTGGTGTCACGTGCTCGTCTCGGCGTCCTTCGTCGGTACCGCGACGATGTCCGCCTCGACTCGCGTTATGCTAAGACTGGGTGGCAGTGGTGTCATGTGCTCATCTCGGCGTCCGTCGTCGCTACCGCGATGACATCCGCCTCGACTCGCATTACGCTAAGACAGGTTGGCAGTGGTGTCACGTCCTCGTCTCGGTGTCCGTCGTCGCTACCGCGACGACGTCCGCCTCGACTCGCGTTACGCTAAGACAGGGTGGCAATGGTGTCACGTGCTCGTCTCGGCGTCCGTCGTCGCTACCGCGACGATGTCCGCCTCGACTCGCGCTACGCTAAGACAGCGTGGCAGTGGTGTCACGTGCTCGTCCCGGCGTCCGTCGTCGCTACCGTGACGATGAAAGCCTCGACTCGCGCTACGCTAAGACAGGGTGGCAGTGGTGTCACGTGCTTGTCTCGGCGTCCGTCATCGCTACCGCGACGATGTCCGCCTCGACTCGCGTTACGCTAAGACATGGTGGCAGTGGTGTCACGTGCTCGTCTCGACGTCCGTCGTTGCTACCGCGACGACGTCCGCCTCGACTCGCGTTACGCTAAGATAGGGTGGCAGTGTTGTCCCGTGCTCGTCTTGGCGTCCGTCATCGCTACCGCGACGACGTCCGCCTCGACTCGCGTTACGCTAAGACAGAGTGGCAGTGGTGTCACGTGCTCGTCTCGGCGTCCGTCGTCGCTACCACGACAACGTCCGCCTCGACTCGCGCTACGCTATTACAGGGTGGCAGTGGGGTCACGTGCACGTCTCGGCGTCCAGCGTCGCTACCGCGACGACGTCCGCCTCTACTCGCGTTACGCTAAGACAGGGTGGGAGTGGTGTCACGTGCTCGTCTCGGCGTCCGTCATCTCTACCACGACGATGTCCGCCTCGACTCGCGTTACGCTAAGACAGGGTGGCAGTGGTGCCACGTGCTCGTCTCGGCGTCCGTCGTCGCTACCGCGACGACGTCTGCCTCGACTCGTGTTACGCTAAGACTGGGTGGCAATTGTGTCACGTGCTCGTCTCGGCGTCCTTCGTCGCTACCGCGACGACGCCCGCCTCGACTCGAGTTACACTAAGACAGGGTGGCAGTGGTGTCACGTGCTCGTCTCGGCGCCCGTCATCGCTACCGCGATGACGTCCGCCTCGACTCGCGTTATGCTAAGACAGGTTGGCAGTGGTGTCACGTGCTCGTTTGGGCGTCCGTCGTCGCTACCGCGACGACGTCCGCCTCGACTCGAGTTACGGTAAGACAGAGTGGCAGTGGTGTCACGTGCTCATCTCGGCGTCCGTCGTCGCTACCGCGACAATGTCCGGCTCGACTCGCGCTACGCTAATACAGGGTGGCAGTGGGGTCACGTGCTCGTCTCGGCGTCCATCGTCGCTACCGCGACGATGTCCGCCTCGACTCGCGTTACGCTAAGACAGGGTGGCAATGGTGTCACGTGATCGTCTCGGCGTCCATCGTCGCTACCACGACGACGTTCGCCTTGACTCGCGTTACGCTAAGACAGGGTGGCAGTGGTGTCACGTGCTCGTCTCGGCGTCCGTCGTCGCTACCGCGACGACGTCTGCCTCGACTCGCGTTACGCTAAGACAGGGTGGCAGTGGTGTCACGTGCTCGTCTCGGCGTCCGTTGTCTCTACCGCGACGATGTCCGCCTCGACTCGCGTTACGCTAAGACAGGATGGCAGTGTTGTCACGTGCTCATCTCGGCGTCCGTCAGGGTGGCAGTGGTGCCACGTGCTCATCTCGGCGTCCGTCGTCGCTACCGCGATGACGTCTGCCTCGACTCGTGTTATGCTAAGACAGGGTGGCAATTGTGTCACGTGCTCGTCTCGGCGTCCTTCGTCGCTACCGCGACGACGCCCGCCTCGACTCGAGTTACACTAAGACAGGGTGGCAGTGGTGTCACGTGCTCGTTTGGGCGTCCGTCGTCGCTACCGCGACTACGTCCGCCTCGACTCGCGTTACGCTAAGACAGGGTGGCAGCGGTGTCACGTGCTCGTCTCGGCGTCCGTCGTCGCTACCGCGATGACGTCCGCCTCGACTCGTGTTGCGCTAAGACAGGGTGGCAGTGGTGCCACGTGCTCGTCTCGGCGTCCGTCGTCGCTACCGCGTCGACATCCGCCTCGACTCGCGTTACACTAAGACAGGGTGGCTGTGGTATCACGTGCTCGTCTCGGCATCCGTCGTCGCTACCGCGACGACGTCCGCCTCGACTCGCGTTACGCTAAGACAGGGTGGCAGTGGTGTCACGTGCTCGTCTCGGCATCAGTCGTCGCTACCGCAATGACGTCCGCCTCGACTCGCTTTACGCTAAGACGGGGTGGTAGTGGTGTCACGTGCTCGTCTCGGCGTCCGTCGTCGCTACCGCGACGACGTCCACCTCGACTCGCGTTACGCTAAGACAGGGTGGCAATGGTGCCACGTGCTCGTCTCGGCGTCCGTCGTCGCTACCGTGACGACGTCTGCCTCGACTCGCGTTACGCTAAGATAGGGTGGCAGTGGTGTCACGTGCTCCTATCGGCGTCCGTCGTCGCTACCGCGACGATGTCCGCCTCGACTCGCGTTACGCTAAGACATGGTGGCAGTGGTGTCACGTGCTCGTCTCGACGTCCGTCGTTGCTACCGCGACGACGTCCGCCTCGACTCGCGTTACGCTAAGATAGGGTGGCAGTGTTGTCCCGTGCTCGTCTTGGCGTCCGTCATCGCTACCGCGACGACGTCCGCCTCGACTCGCGTTACGCTAAGACAGAGTGGCAGTGGTGTCACGTGCTCGTCTCGGCGTCCGTCGTCGCTACCACGACAACGTCCGCCTCGACTCGCGCTACGCTATTACAGGGTGGCAGTGGGGTCACGTGCACGTCTCGGCGTCCAGCGTCGCTACCGCGACGACGTCCGCCTCTACTCGCGTTACGCTAAGACAGGGTGGGAGTGGTGTCACGTGCTCGTCTCGGCGTCCGTCATCTCTACCACGACGATGTCCGCCTCGACTCGCGTTACGCTAAGACAGGGTGGCAGTGGTGCCACGTGCTCGTCTCGGCGTCCGTCGTCGCTACCGCGACGACGTCTGCCTCGACTCGTGTTACGCTAAGACTGGGTGGCAATTGTGTCACGTGCTCGTCTCGGCGTCCTTCGTCGCTACCGCGACGACGCCCGCCTCGACTCGAGTTACACTAAGACAGGGTGGCAGTGGTGTCACGTGCTCGTCTCGGCGCCCGTCATCGCTACCGCGATGACGTCCGCCTCGACTCGCGTTATGCTAAGACAGGTTGGCAGTGGTGTCACGTGCTCGTTTGGGCGTCCGTCGTCGCTACCGCGACGACGTCCGCCTCGACTCGAGTTACGGTAAGACAGAGTGGCAGTGGTGTCACGTGCTCATCTCGGCGTCCGTCGTCGCTACCGCGACAATGTCCGGCTCGACTCGCGCTACGCTAATACAGGGTGGCAGTGGGGTCACGTGCTCGTCTCGGCGTCCATCGTCGCTACCGCGACGATGTCCGCCTCGACTCGCGTTACGCTAAGACAGGGTGGCAATGGTGTCACGTGATCGTCTCGGCGTCCATCGTCGCTACCACGACGACGTTCGCCTTGACTCGCGTTACGCTAAGACAGGGTGGCAGTGGTGTCACGTGCTCGTCTCGGCGTCCGTCGTCGCTACCGCGACGACGTCTGCCTCGACTCGCGTTACGCTAAGACAGGGTGGCAGTGGTGTCACGTGCTCGTCTCGGCGTCCGTTGTCTCTACCGCGACGATGTCCGCCTCGACTCGCGTTACGCTAAGACAGGATGGCAGTGTTGTCACGTGCTCATCTCGGCGTCCGTCAGGGTGGCAGTGGTGCCACGTGCTCATCTCGGCGTCCGTCGTCGCTACCGCGATGACGTCTGCCTCGACTCGTGTTATGCTAAGACAGGGTGGCAATTGTGTCACGTGCTCGTCTCGGCGTCCTTCGTCGCTACCGCGACGACGCCCGCCTCGACTCGAGTTACACTAAGACAGGGTGGCAGTGGTGTCACGTGCTCGTTTGGGCGTCCGTCGTCGCTACCGCGACTACGTCCGCCTCGACTCGCGTTACGCTAAGACAGGGTGGCAGCGGTGTCACGTGCTCGTCTCGGCGTCCGTCGTCGCTACCGCGATGACGTCCGCCTCGACTCGTGTTGCGCTAAGACAGGGTGGCAGTGGTGCCACGTGCTCGTCTCGGCGTCCGTCGTCGCTACCGCGTCGACATCCGCCTCGACTCGCGTTACACTAAGACAGGGTGGCTGTGGTATCACGTGCTCGTCTCGGCATCCGTCGTCGCTACCGCGACGACGTCCGCCTCGACTCGCGTTACGCTAAGACAGGGTGGCAGTGGTGTCACGTGCTCGTCTCGGCATCAGTCGTCGCTACCGCAATGACGTCCGCCTCGACTCGCTTTACGCTAAGACGGGGTGGTAGTGGTGTCACGTGCTCGTCTCGGCGTCCGTCGTCGCTACCGCGACGACGTCCACCTCGACTCGCGTTACGCTAAGACAGGGTGGCAATGGTGCCACGTGCTCGTCTCGGCGTCCGTCGTCGCTACCGTGACGACGTCTGCCTCGACTCGCGTTACGCTAAGATAGGGTGGCAGTGGTGTCACGTGCTCCTATCGGCGTCCGTCGTCGCTACCGCGACGACGTCTGTCTTGACTCGCATTACGCTAAGACAGGGTGGCTGTGGTGTCACGTGCTCGTCTCGGCGTCCGTCGTCGCTACCGCGACGACGTCCGTGTTGACTTGCGTTACGCTAAGACAGGGTGGCTGTGGTGTCACGCGCTCATCTCGACGTCCGTCGTCGCTACCGCGACGACGTCCGCCTCGACTCGCGTTACGCTAAGACAGGTTGGCAGTGGTGTCATGTGCTCGTCTCGGCGTCCGTCGTCGCTACCGTGACGATGTCCGCCTCGACTCGCGTTACGCTAAGACATGGTGGCAGTGGTGCCACGTGCTCGTCTCGGCGTCCGTCGTCGCTACCACGACGACGTCTGCCTCGACTCGTGTTACGCTAAGACTGGGTGGCAATTGTGTCACGTGCTCGTCTCGGCGTCCTTCGTCGCTACCGCGACGACGCCCGCCTCGACTCGAGTTACACTAAGACAGGGTGGCAGTGGTGTCACGTGCTCGTCTCGGCGCCCGTCGTCGCTACCGCGATGACGTCCGCCTCGACTCGCGTTATGCTAAGACAGGTTGGCAGTGGTGTCACGTGCTCGTTTGGGCGTCCGTCGTCGCTACCGCGACGACGTCCGCCTCGACTCGCGGTACGGTAAGACAGAGTGGCAGTGGTGTCACGTGCTCGTCTCGGCGTCCGTCGTCGCTACCGTGACAATGTCCGCCTCGACTCGCGCTACGCTAATACAGGGTGGCAGTGGGGTCACGTGCTCGTCTCGGCGTCCATCGTCGCTACCGCGACGATGTCCGCCTCGCCTCGCGTTACGCTAAGACAGGGTGGCAGTGGTGTCACGTGCTCGTCTCGGCGTCCATCGTCGCTACCGCGACGACGTTCGCCTCGACCCGTGTTACGCTAAGACAGGGTGGCAGTGGTGACACGTGCTCGTCTCGGCGTCCGTCGTCGCTACCGCGACGACGTCTGCCTCGACTCGCGTTACGCTAAGACAGGGTGGCAGTGGTGTCACGTGCTCGTCTCGGCGTCCTTCGTCGGTACCGCGACGATGTCCGCCTCGACTCGCGTTATGCTAAGACTGGGTGGCAGTGGTGTCATGTGCTCATCTCGGCGTCCGTCGTCGCTACCGCGATGACATCCGCCTCGACTCGCATTACGCTAAGACAGGTTGGCAGTGGTGTCACGTCCTCGTCTCGGTGTCCGTCGTCGCTACCGCGACGACGTCCGCCTCGACTCGCGTTACGCTAAGACAGGGTGGCAATGGTGTCACGTGCTCGTCTCGGCGTCCGTCGTCGCTACCGCGACGATGTCCGCCTCGACTCGCGCTACGCTAAGACAGCGTGGCAGTGGTGTCACGTGCTCGTCCCGGCGTCCGTCGTCGCTACCGTGACGATGAAAGCCTCGACTCGCGCTACGCTAAGACAGGGTGGCAGTGGTGTCACGTGCTTGTCTCGGCGTCCGTCATCGCTACCGCGACGATGTCCGCCTCGACTCGCGTTACGCTAAGACATGGTGGCAGTGGTGTCACGTGCTCGTCTCGACGTCCGTCGTTGCTACCGCGACGACGTCCGCCTCGACTCGCGTTACGCTAAGATAGGGTGGCAGTGTTGTCCCGTGCTCGTCTTGGCGTCCGTCATCGCTACCGCGACGACGTCCGCCTCGACTCGCGTTACGCTAAGACAGAGTGGCAGTGGTGTCACGTGCTCGTCTCGGCGTCCGTCGTCGCTACCGCGACAACGTCCGCCTCGACTCGCGCTACGCTATTACAGGGTGGCAGTGGGGTCACGTGCACGTCTCGGCGTCCAGCGTCGCTACCGCGACGACGTCCGCCTCTACTCGCGTTACGCTAAGACAGGGTGGGAGTGGTGTCACGTGCTCGTCTCGGCGTCCGTCATCTCTACCACGACGATGTCCGCCTCGACTCGCGTTACGCTAAGACAGGGTGGCAGTGGTGCCACGTGCTCGTCTCGGCGTCCGTCGTCGCTACCGCGACGACGTCTGCCTCGACTCGTGTTACGCTAAGACTGGGTGGCAATTGTGTCACGTGCTCGTCTCGGCGTCCTTCGTCGCTACCGCGACGACGCCCGCCTCGACTCGAGTTACACTAAGACAGGGTGGCAGTGGTGTCACGTGCTCGTCTCGGCGCCCGTCATCGCTACCGCGATGACGTCCGCCTCGACTCGCGTTATGCTAAGACAGGTTGGCAGTGGTGTCACGTGCTCGTTTGGGCGTCCGTCGTCGCTACCGCGACGACGTCCGCCTCGACTCGAGTTACGGTAAGACAGAGTGGCAGTGGTGTCACGTGCTCGTCTCGGCGTCCGTCGTCGCTACCGCGACAATGTCCGGCTCGACTCGCGCTACGCTAATACAGGGTGGCAGTGGGGTCACGTGCTCGTCTCGGCGTCCATCGTCGCTACCGCGACGATGTCCGCCTCGACTCGCGTTACGCTAAGACAGGGTGGCAGTGGTGTCACGTGATCATCTCGGCGTCCATCGTCGCTACCACGACGACGTTCGCCTTGACTCGCGTTACGCTAAGACAGGGTGGCAGTGGTGTCACGTGCTCGTCTCGGCGTCCGTCGTCGCTACCGCGACGACGTCTGCCTCGACTCGCGTTACGCTAAGACAGGGTGGCAGTGGTGTCACGTGCTCGTCTCGGCGTCCGTTGTCTCTACCGCGACGATGTCCGCCTCGACTCGCGTTACGCTAAGACAGGATGGCAGTGTTGTCACGTGCTCATCTCGGCGTCCGTCAGGGTGGCAGTGGTGCCACGTGCTCATCTCGGCGTCCGTCGTCGCTACCGCGATGACGTCTGCCTCGACTCGTGTTATGCTAAGACAGGGTGGCAATTGTGTCACGTGCTCGTCTCGGCGTCCTTCGTCGCTACCGCGACGACGCCCGCCTCGACTCGAGTTACACTAAGACAGGGTGGCAGTGGTGTCACGTGCTCGTTTGGGCGTCCGTCGTCGCTACCGCGACTACGTCCGCCTCGACTCGCGTTACGCTAAGACAGGGTGGCAGCGGTGTCACGTGCTCGTCTCGGCGTCCGTCGTCGCTACCGCGATGACGTCCGCCTCGACTCGTGTTGCGCTAAGACAGGGTGGCAGTGGTGCCACGTGCTCGTCTCGGCGTCCGTCGTCGCTACCGCGTCGACATCCGCCTCGACTCGCGTTACACTAAGACAGGGTGGCTGTGGTATCACGTGCTCGTCTCGGCATCCGTCGTCGCTACCGCGACGACGTCCGCCTCGACTCGCGTTACGCTAAGACAGGGTGGCAGTGGTGTCACGTGCTCGTCTCGGCATCAGTCGTCGCTACCGCAATGACGTCCGCCTCGACTCGCTTTACGCTAAGACGGGGTGGTAGTCGTGTCACGTGCTCGTCTCGGCGTCCGTCGTCGCTACCGCGACGACGTCCACCTCGACTCGCGTTACGCTAAGACAGGGTGGCAATGGTGCCACGTGCTCGTCTCGGCGTCCGTCGTCGCTACCGTGACGACGTCTGCCTCGACTCGCGTTACGCTAAGATAGGGTGGCAGTGGTGTCACGTGCTCCTATCGGCGTCCGTCGTCGCTACCGCGACGACGTCTGTCTTGACTCGCATTACGCTAAGACAGGGTGGCTGTGGTGTCACGTGCTCGTCTCGGCGTCCGTCGTCGCTACCGCGACGACGTCCGTGTTGACTTGCGTTACGCTAAGACAGGGTGGCTGTGGTGTCACGCGCTCATCTCGACGTCCGTCGTCGCTACCGCGACGACGTCCGCCTCGACTCGCGTTACGCTAAGACAGGGTGGCAGTGGTGTCACGTGCTCGTCTCGGCGTCCGTCGTCGCTACCCCGACGACGTCGGCCTCGACTCGCGCTACGCTAAGACAGGGTGGCAGTGGTGTCACGTGCTCGTCTCGGCATCCGTCGTCGCTACCGCGACGACGTCCGCCTTGACTCGCGCTACGCTAAGACAGGTTGGCAGTGGTGTCACGTGCTCCTCTCGGCGTCCGTCGTCGCACGTCCGCCTCGACTCGCGTTACGCTAAGACAGGTTGGCAGTGGTGTCACGTGCTCGTCTCGGCGTCCGTCGTTGCTACCGCGACGACGTCCGCCTCGACTCGCATTACGCTAAGACAGGTTGGCAGTGGTGTCACATGCTCGTCTCGGCGTCCGTCGTCGCTACCGCGACGACGTCCGCCTCGACTCGCGTTACGCTGAGACAGGGTGGCAGTGGTGTCAGGTGCTCGTCTCGGCGTCCGTCATCGCTACCGCGATGATGTCCGCCTCGACTCGCGCTACGCTAATACAGGGTGGCAGTGGGGTCACGTGCACGTCTCGGCGTCCAGCGTCGCTACCGCGACGACGTCCGCCTCTACTCGCGTTACGCTAAGACAGGGTGGGAGTGGTGTCACGTGCTCGTCTCTGCGTCCGTCATCTCTACCACGACGATGTCCGCCTCGACTCGCGTTACGCTAAGACAGGGTGGCAGTGGTGCCACGTGCTCGTCTCGGCGTCCGTCGTCGCTACCGCGACGACGTCTGCCTCAACTCGTGTTACGCTAAGACTGGGTGGCAATTGTGTCACGTGCTCGTCTCGGCGTCCTTCGTCGCTACCGCGACGACGCCCGCCTCGACTCGAGTTACACTAAGACAGGGTGGCTGTGGTGTCACGTGCTCGTCTCGGCGCCCGTCGTCGCTACCGCGATGACGTGCGCCTCGACTCGCGTTATGCTAAGACAGGTTGGCAGTGGTGTCACGTGCTCGTTTGGGCGTCCGTCGTCGCTACCGCGACGACGTCCGCCTCGACTCGAGTTACGGTAAGACAGAGTGGCAGTGGTGTCACGTGCTCGTCTCGGCGTCCGTCGTCGCTACCGCGACAATGTCCGCCTCGACTCGCGCTACGCTAATACAGGGTGGCAGTGGGGTCACGTGCTCGTCTCGGCGTCCATCGTCGCTACCGCGACGATGTCCGCCTCGACTCGCGTTACGCTAAGACAGGGTGGCAGTGGTGTCACGTGATCGTCTCGGCGTCCATCGTCGCTACCACGACGACGTTCGCCTTGACTCGCGTTACGCTAAGACAGGGTGGCAGTGGTGTCACGTGCTCGTCTCGGCGTCCGTCGTCGCTACCGCGACGACGTCTGCCTCGACTCGCGTTACGCTAAGACAGGGTGGCAGTGGTGTCACGTGCTCGTCTCGGCGTCCGTTGTCTCTACCGCGACGATGTCCGCCTCGACTCGCGTTACGCTAAGACAGGATGGCAGTGTTGTCACGTGCTCATCTCGGCGTCCGTCAGGGTGGCAGTGGTGCCACGTGCTCGTCTCGGCGTCCGTCGTCGCTACCGCGATGACGTCTGCCTCGACTCGTGTTATGCTAAGACAGGGTGGCAATTGTGTCACGTGCTCGTCTCGGCGTCCTTCGTCGCTACCGCGACGACGCCCGCCTCGACTCGAGTTACACTAAGACAGGGTGGCAGTGGTGTCACGTGCTCGTTTGGGCGTCCGTCGTCGCTACCGCGACTACGTCCGCCTCGACTCGCGTTACGCTAAGACAGGGTGGCAGCGGTGTCACGTGCTCGTCTCGGCGTTCGTCGTCGCTACCGCGATGACGTCCGCCTCGACTCGTGTTGCGCTAAGACAGGGTGGCAGTGGTGCCACGTGCTCGTCTCGGCGTCCGTCGTCGCTACCGCGACGACATCCGCCTCGACTCGCGTTACACTAAGACAGGGTGGCTGTGGTATCACGTGCTCGTCTCGGCATCCGTCGTCGCTACCGCGACGACGTCCGCCTCGACTCACGTTACGATAAGACAGGGTGGCAGTGGTGTCACATGCTCGTCTCGGCATCAGTCGTCGCTACCGCAATGACGTCCGCCTCGACTCGCGTTACGCTAAGACGGGGTGGTAGTGGTGTCACGTGCTCGTCTCGGCGTCCATCGTCGCTACCGTGACGACGTCCACCTCGACTCGCGTTACGCTAAGACAGGGTGGCAATGGTGCCACGTGCTCGTCTCGGCGTCCGTTGTCGCTACCGTGACGACGTCTGCCTCGACTCGCGTTACGCTAAGATAGGGTGGCAGTGGTGTCACGTGCTCCTCTCGGCGTCCGTCGTCGCTACCGCGACGACGTCCGTCTTGACTCGCATTACGCTAAGACAGGGTGGCTGTGGTGTCACGTGCTCGTCTCGGCGTCCGTCGTCGCTACCGCGACGACATCCGCGTTGACTTGCGTTACGCTAAGACAGGGTGGCTGTGGTGTCACGTGCTCATCTCGACGTCCGTCGTCGCTACCGCGACGACATCCGCCTCGACTCGCGTTACGCTAAGACAGGGTGGCAGTGGTGTCACGTGCTCGTCTCGGCGTCCGTCGTCGCTACCCCAACGACGTCCGCCTCGACTCGCGCTACGCTAAGACAGGGTGGCAGTGGTGTCACGTGCTCGTCTCGGCATCCGTCGTCGCTACCGCGACGACGTCCGCCTTGACTCGCGCTACGCTAAGACAGGTTGGCAGTGGTGTCACGTGCTCCTCTCGGCGTCCGTCGTCGCACGTCCGCCTCGACTCGCGTTACGCTAAGACAGGTTGGCAGTGGTGTCACGTGCTCGTCTCGGCGTCCGTCGTTGCTACCGCGACGACGTCCGCCTCGACTCGCATTACGCTAAGACAGGTTGGCAGTGGTGTCACATGCTCGTCTCGGTGTCCGTCGTCGCTACCGCGACGACGTCCGCCTCGACTCGCGTTACGCTGAGACAGGGTGGCAGTGGTGTCAGGTGCTCGTCTCGGCGTCCGTCATCGCTACCGCGATGACATCTGCCTCGACTCGCATTATGCTAGGACAGGGTGGCAGTGGTGTCACGTGCTCGTCTCGGCGTCCGTCGTCTCTACCGCGACGATGTTCACCTCGACTCGCGTTACGCTAAGACATGATGGCAGTGTTGTCACGTGCTCGTCTCGGCGTCCGTCGTCGCTACCGCGATGACGTTTGCCTCGACTCGCGTTACGCTAAGACAGGGTGGCAGTGGTGCCACGTGCTCATCTCGGTGTCCGTCGTCGCTACCGCGACGACGTCTGCCTTGACTCGCGTTACGCTAAGACAGGGTGGCAATTGTGTCACGTGCTCGTCTCGGCGTCCTTCATCACTACCGCGACGACGCCCGCCTCGACTCGAGTTACACTAAGACAGGGTGGCAGTGGTGTCACGTGCTCGTCTCGGCGCCCGTCGTCGCTACCGCGATGACGTCCGCCTCCACTCGCGTTATGCTAAGACAGGTTGGCAGCGGTGTCACGTGCTCGTCTCGGCGTCCGTCGTCGCTACCGCGATGACGTCCGCCTCGACTCGTGTTGCGCTAAGACAGGGTGGCAGTGGTGCCACGTGCTCGTCTC
Source organism: Triticum timopheevii (assembly GCA_963921465.1). NCBI lineage: Eukaryota > Viridiplantae > Streptophyta > Magnoliopsida > Poales > Poaceae > Triticum > Triticum timopheevii. Next base: position 309,984,294 of record OY997266.1, on the reverse strand, counting down.
GGCGTCCGTCGTCGCTACCGCGACGACATCCGCCTCGACTCGCGTTACGCTAAGACGGGGTGGTAGTGGTGTCACGTGCTCGTCTCGGCGTCCGTCGTCGCTACCGTGACGACGTCCACCTCGACTCGCGTTACGCTAAGACAGGGTGGCAATGGTGCCACGTGCTCGTCTCGGCGTCCGTTGTCGCTACCGTGACGATGTCTGCCTCGACTCGCGTTACGCTAAGATAGGGTGGCAGTGGTGTCACGTGCTCCTCTCGGCGTCCGTCGTCGCTACCGCGACGACGTCCGTCTTGACTCGCATTACGCTAAGACAGGGTGGCTGTGGTGTCACGTGCTCGTCTCGGCGTCCGTCGTCGCTACCGCGACGACATCCGCGTTGACTTGCGTTACGCTAAGACAGGGTGGCTGTGGTGTCACGCGCTCATCTCGACGTCCGTCGTCGCTACCGCGACGACATCCGCCTCGACTCGCGTTACGCTAAGACAGGGTGGCAGTGGTGTCACGTGCTCGTCTCGGCGTCCGTCGTCGCTACCCCGACGACGTCCGCCTCGACTCGCGCTACGCTAAGACAGGGTGGCAGTGGTGTCACGTGCTCGTCTCGGCATCCGTCGTCGCTACCGCGACGACGTCCGCCTTGACTCGCGCTACGCTAAGACAGGTTGGCAGTGGTGTCACGTGCTCCTCTCGGCGTCCGTCGTCGCACGTCCGCCTCGACTCGCGTTACGCTAAGACAGGTTGGCAGTGGTGTCACGTGCTCGTCTCGGCGTCCGTCGTTGCTACCGCGACGACGTCCGCCTCGACTCGCATTACGCTAAGACAGGTTGGCAGTGGTGTCACATGCTCGTCTCGGCGTCCGTCGTCGCTACCGCGACGACGTCCGCCTCGACTCGCGTTACGCTGAGACAGGGTGGCAGTGGTGTCAGGTGCTCGTCTCGGCGTCCGTCATCGCTACCGCGATGACGTCTGCCTCGACTCGCATTATGCTAGGACAGGGTGGCAGTGGTGTCACGTGCTCGTCTCGGCGTCCGTCGTCTCTACCGCGACGATGTCCACCTCGACTCGCGTTACGCTAAGACAGGATGGCAGTGTTGTCACGTGCTCGTCTCGGCGTCCGTCGTCGCTACCGCGATGACGTTTGCCTCGACTCGCGTTACGCTAAGACAGGGTGGCAGTGGTGCCACGTGCTCATCTCGGTGTCCGTCGTCGCTACCGCGACGACGTCTGCCTTGACTCGCGTTACGCTAAGACAGGGTGGCAATTGTGTCACGTGCTCGTCTCGGCGTCCTTCATCACTACCGCGACGACGCCCGCCTCGACTCGAGTTACACTAAGACAGGGTGGCAGTGGTGTCACGTGCTCGTCTCGGCGCCCGTCGTCGCTACCGCGATGACGTCCGCCTCCACTCGCGTTATGCTAAGACAGGTTGGCAGTGGTGTCACGTGCTCGTTTGGGCGTCCGTCGTCGCTACCGCGACGACGTCCGCCTCGACTCGCGTTACGGTAAGACAGAGTGGCAGTGGTGTCACGTGCTCGTCTCGGCGTCCGTCGTCGCTACCGTGACAATGTCCGCCTCGACTCGCGCTACGCTAATACAGGGTGGCAGTGGGGTCACGTGCTCGTCTCGGCGTCCATCGTCGCTACCGCGACGATGTCCGCCTCGCCTCGCGTTACGCTAAGACAGGGTGGCAGTGGTGTCACGTGCTCGTCTCGGCGTCCATCGTCGCTACCGCGACGACGTTCGCCTCGACTCGCGTTACGCTAAGACAGGGTGGCAGTGGTGTCACGTGCTCGTCTCGGCGTCCGTCGTCGCTACCGCGACGACGTCTGCCTCGACTCGCGTTACGCTAAGACAGGGTGGCAGTGGTGTCACGTGCTCGTCTCGGCGTCCGTCGTCGCTACCGCGACGACGTCCGCCTTGACTCGCGTTACGCTAAGACATGGTGGCCGTGGTGTCACGTGCTCGTCTCGACGTCCGTCGTCGCTACCGGGACGACGTCCGCCGTGACTCGCGTTACGCTAAGACAGGGTGGCAGTGGTGTCACGTGCTCGTCTCGGCGTCCGTTGTCGCTACCGCGACGACGTCCACCTCGACTCGCGTTACGTTAAGATAGGGTGGCAGTGGTGTCACGTGCTCGTCTCGGCGTCCATCGTCGGTACCGCGACGACGTCCGCCTCGACTCGCGTTATGCTAAGACTGGGTGGCAGTGGTGTCATGTGCTCGTCTCGGCGTCCGTCGTCGCTACCGCGATGACATCCGCCTCGACTCGCATTACGCTAAGACAGGTTGGCAGTGGTGTCACGTCCTCGTCTCGGTGTCCGTCGTCGCTACCGCGACGACGTCCGCCTCGACTCGCGTTACGCTAAGACAGGGTGGCAATGGTGTCACGTGCTCGTCTCGGCGTTCGTCGTCGCTACCGCGACGACGTCCGCCTCGACTCACGTTATGCTAAGACAGGTTGGCAGTGGTGTCACGTGCTCGTCTCGGCATCCGTCGTCGCTACCGCGACAATGTCCGCCTCGACTCGCGCTACGCTAAGACAGGGTGGCAGTGGTGTCACGTGCTCGTCTCGGCGTCCGTCGTCGCTACCGTGACGATGTCCGCCTTGACTCGCGCTACGCTAAGACAGGGTGGCAGTGGTGTCACGTGCTTGTCTCGGCGTCCGTCATCGCTACCGCGACGACGCCCGCCTCGACTCGCGTTACGCTAAGACATGGTGGCAGTGGTGTCACGTGCTCGTCTCGACGTCCGTCGTTGCTACCGCGACGACGTCCGCCTCGACTCGCGTTACGCTAAGATAGGGTGGCAGTGTTGTCCCGTGCTCGTCTTGGCGTCCGTCATCGCTACCGCGACGACGTCCGCCTCGACTCGCGTTACGCTAAGACAGAGTGGCAGTGGTGTCACGTGCTCGTCTCGGCGTCCGTCGTCGCTACCGCGACAACGTCCGCCTCGACTCGCGCTACGCTAATACAGGGTGGCAGTGGGGTCACGTGCACGTCTCGGCGTCCAGCGTCGCTACCGCGACGACGTCCGCCTCTACTCGCGTTACGCTAAGACAGGGTGGGAGTGGCGTCACGTGCTCGTCTCGGCGTCCGTCATCTCTACCACGACGAGGTCCGCCTCGACTCGCGTTACGCTAAGACAGGGTGGCAGTGGTGCCACGTGCTCGTCTCGGCGTCCGTCGTCGCTACCGCGACGACGTCTGCCTCGAATCGTGTTACGCTAAGACTGGGTGGCAATTGTGTCACGTGCTCGTCTCGGCGTCCTTCGTCGCTACCGCGACGACGCCCGCCTCGACTCGAGTTACACTAAGACAGGGTGGCAGTGGTGTCACGTGCTCGTCTCGGCGCCCGTCGTCGCTACCGCGATGACGTCCGCCTCGACTCGCGTTATGCTAAGACAGGTTGGCAGTGGTGTCACGTGCTCGTTTGGGCGTCCGTTGTCGCTACCGCGACGACGTCCGCCTCGACTCGAGTTATGGTAAGACAGAGTGGCAGTGGTGTCATGTGCTCGTCTCGGCGTCCGTCGTCGCTACCGCGACAATGTCCGCCTCGACTCGCGCTACGCTAATACAGGGTGGCAGTGGGGTCACGTGCTCGTCTCGGCGTCCATCGTCGCTACCGCGACGATGTCCGCCTCGACTCGCGTTACGCTAAGACAGGGTGGCAGTGGTGTCACGTGATCGTCTCGGCGTCCATCGTCGCTACCACGACGACGTTCGCCTTGACTCGCGTTACGCTAAGACAGGGTGGCAGTGGTGTCACGTGCTCGTCTCGGCGTCCGTCGTCGCTACCGCGACGACGTCTGCCTCGACTCGCGTTACGCTAAGACAGGGTGGCAGTGGTGTCACGTGCTCGTCTCGGCGTCCGTTGTCTCTACCGCGACGATGTCCGCCTCGACTCGCGTTACGCTAAGACAGGATGGCAGTGTTGTCACGTGCTCATCTCGGCGTCCGTCAGGGTGGCAGTGGTGCCACGTGCTCGTCTCGGCGTCCGTCGTCGCTACCGCGATGACGTCTGCCTCGACTCGTGTTATGCTAAGACAGGGTGGCAATTGTGTCACGTGCTCGTCTCGGCGTCCTTCGTCGCTACCGCGATGACGCCCGCCTCGACTCGAGTTACACTAAGACAGGGTGGCAGTGGTGTCACATGCTCGTTTGGGCGTCCGTCGTCGCTACCGCGACTACGTCCGCCTCGACTCGCGTTACGCTAAGACAGGGTGGCAGCGGTGTCACGTGCTCGTCTCGGCGTCCGTCGTCGCTACCGCGATGACGTCCGCCTCGACTCGTGTTGCGCCAAGACAGGGTGGCAGTGGTGCCACGTGCTCGTCTCGGCGTCCGTCGTCGCTACCGCGACGACATCCGCCTCGACTCGCGTTACACTAAGACAGGGTGGCTGTGGTATCACGTGCTCATCTCGGCATCCGTCGTCGCTACCGCAACGACGTCCGCCTCGACTCGCGTTACGCTAAGACAGGGTGGCAATGGTGTCACGTGCTCGTCTCGGCATCAGCCGTCGCTACCGCAATGACGTCCGCCTCGACTCGCGTTACGCTAAGACGGGGTGGTAGTGGTATCACGTGCTCGTCTCGGCGTCCGTCGTCGCTACCGCGACGACGTCCACCTCGACTCGCGTTACGCTAAGACAGGGTGGCAATGGTGCCACGTGCTCGTCTCGGCGTCCGTCGTCGCTACCGTGACGACGTCTGCCTCGACTCGCGTTACGCTAAGATAGGGTGGCAGTGGTGTCACGTGCTCCTCTCGGCGTCCGTCGTCGCTACCGCGACGACGTCCGTCTTGACTCGCATTACGCTAAGACAGGGTGGCTGTGGTGTCACGTGCTCGTCTCGGCGTCCGTCGTCGCTACCGCGATGACATCCGCGTTGACTTGCGTTACGCTAAGACAGGGTGGCTGTGGTGTCACGCGCTCATCTCGACGTCCGTCGTCGCTACCGCGACGACGTCCGCCTCGACTCGCGTTACGCTAAGACAGGGTGGCAGTGGTGTCACGTGCTCGTCTCGGCGTCCGTCGTCGCTACCCCGACGACGTCCGCCTCGACTCGCGCTACGCTTAGACAGGGTGGCAGTGGTGTCACGTGCTCGTCTCGGCATCCGTCGTCGCTACCGCGACGACGTCCGCCTTGACTCGCGCTACGGTAAGACAGGTTGGCAGTGGTGTCACGTGCTCCTCTCGGCGTCCGTCGTCGCACGTCCGCCTCAACTAGCGTTACGCTAAGACAGGTTGGCAGTGGTGTCACGTGCTCGTATCGGCGTCCGTCGTTGCTACCACGACGACGTCCGCCTCGACTCGCATTACGCTAAGACAGGTTGGCAGTGGTGTCACATGCTCGTGTCGGCGTCCGTCGTCGCTACCGCGACCGCGACGACGTCCGCCTCGACTCGCGTTACGCTGAGACAGGGTGGCAGTGGTGTCAGGTGCTCGTCTCGGCGTCCGTCATCGCTACCGCGATGACGTCTGCCTCGACTCGCATTATGCTAGGACAGGGTGGCAGTGGTGTCACGTGCTCGTCTCGACGTCCGTCGTCTCTACCGCGACGATGTCCACCTCGACTCGCGTTACGCTAAGACAGGATGGCAGTGTTGTCACGTGCTCGTCTCGGCGTCCGTCGTCGCTACCGCGATGACGTTTGCCTCGACTCGCGTTACGCTAAGACAGGGTGGCAGTGGTGCCACGTGCTCATCTCGGTGTCCGTCGTCGCTACCGCGACGACGTCTGCCTTGACTCGCGTTACGTTAAGACAGGGTGGCAATTGTGTCACGTGTTCGTCTCGGCGTCCTTTATCACTACCGCGACGACGCCCGCCTCGACTCGAGTTACACTAAGACAGGGTGGCAGTGGTGTCACGTGCTCGTCTCGGCGCCCGTCGTCGCTACCGCGATGACGTCCGCCTCCACTCGCGTTATGCTAAGACAGGTTGGCAGTGGTGTCACGTGCTCGTTTGGGCGTCCGTCGTTGCTACCGCGACGACGTCCGCCTCGACTCGCGTTACGCTAAGACAGGGTGGCAGTGGTGTCACGTGCTCGTCTCGGCGTCCGTCGTCGCTACCGCGACGACGTCCGCCTCGACTCGCGTTACGCTAAGAGAGGGTGGCAGTGGTGCCACATGCTCGTCTCGGCGTCCGTCGTCGCTACCGCGACGACGTCCGCCTCGACTCGTCTTAGGCTAAGACGGGGTGGCAGTGGTGTCACGTGCTCGTCTCGGTGTCCGTCGTCTCTACCGCGACGACGTCCACCTCGACTCGCGTTACGCTAAGACGGGGTGGCAGTGGTGTCACGTGCTCGTCTCGACGTCCGTCGTCGCTACCGCGACGACGTCCGCCTCGACTCGCGTTACGCTAAGACAGGGTGGCAGTGGTGCCACGTGCTCGTCTTGGCGTCCGTCGTCGCTACCGCGACGACGTCCGCCTCGACTCGCGCTATGCTAAGACAGGGTGGCAGTGGTGTCACGTGCTCGTCTCGGCGTCCGTCTCGACTCGCGCTACGCTAAGACAGGGTGGCGGTGGTGTCATGTGCTGGTCTCGGCGTCCGTCCTCGCTACCGCGACGACGTCCGCCTCGACTCGCGCTACGCTAAGACAGGGTGGCAGTGGTGTCACGTGCTCGTCTCGGCGTCCGTCGTCGCTACCGCGACGACGTCCGCCTTGACTCGCGCTACGCTAAGACAGGTTGGCAGTGGTGTCATGTGCTCCTCTCGGCGTCCGTCGTCGCACGTCCGCCTCGACTCGCCTTACGCAAAGACAGGTTGGCAGTGGTGTCACGTGCTCGTCTCGGCGTCCGTCGTTGCTACCGCGACGACGTCTGCCTCGACTCGCGTTACCCTAAGACAGGTTGGCAGTGGTGTCAGATGCTTGTCTCGGCGTCCGTCGTCGCTACCGCGACGACGTCCGCCTTGACTCGCGTTACGCTAAGACAGGGTTGCAGTGGTGTCAGGTGCTCGTCTCGGCGTCCATCGTCGCTACCGCGACGACGTCCGCCTCGACTCGCATTACGCTAGGACAGGGTGGCAGTGGTGTCACGTGCTCGTCTCGGCGTCCGTCGTCTCTACCGCGACGATGTCCGCCTCGACTCGCGTTACGCTAAGATAGGATGGCAGTGTTGTCACGTTCTCGTCTCGGCGTCCGTCGTCGCTACCGCAATGACGTTTGCCTCGACTCGCGTTACGCTAAGATAGGGTGGCAGTGGTGCCACGTGCTCGTCTCGGTGTCCGTCGTCGCTACCGCGACGACGTCTGCCTCGACTCGCGTTACGCTAAGACAGGGTGGCAATTGTGTCACGTGCTCGTCTCGGCGTCCTTCGTCGCTACCGCGACGACACCCGCCTCGACTCGAGTTACACTAAGACAGGGTGGCAGTGGTGTCACGTGCTCGTCTCGGCGCCCGTCGTCGCTACCGCGATGACGTCCGCCTCGACTCGCGTTATGCTAAGACAGGTTGGCAGTGGTGTCACGTGCTCGTTTGGGCGTCCGTCGTTGCTACCGCGACGATGTCCGTCTCGACTCGCGTTACGCTAAGACAGGGTGGCAGTGGTGTGACGTGCTCGTCTCGGCGTCTGTCGTCGCTACCGCGACGACGTCCGCCTCGACTCGCGTTACGCTAAGATAGGGTGGCAGTGGTGCCACGTGCTCGTCTCGGCGTCCGTCGTCGCTACCGCGACGACGTCCGCCTCGACTCGTGTTACGCTAAGACAGGGTGGCTGTGGTGTCACGTGCTCGTCTCGGTGTCCGTCGTCGCTGCCGCGACGACGTCCGCCTCGACTCGCGTTACGCTAAGACAGGGTGGCAGTGGTGTCACGTGCTCGTCTTGGCATCCGTCCTCGCTACCGCAACGACGTCCACCTCGACTCGTGTTACGCTAAGACGGGGTGGAAGTGGTGTCACGTGCTCGTCTCGGTGTCCGTCATCTCTACCGCGACGACGTCCACCTCGACTCGCGTTACGCTAAGACAGGGTGGCAGTGGTGTCACGTGCTCGTCTCGACGTCCGTCGTCGTTACCGCGACGACGTCCGCCTCAACTCGCGTAACGCTAAGACAGGGTGGCAGTGGTGCCACGTGCTCGTCACGGCGTCCGTTGTCGCTACCGCGACGACGTCCGCCTCGACTCGCGCTATGCTAAGACAGGGTGGCAGTGGTGTCACGTGCTCGTCTCGGCGTCCATCGTCGCTACCGCGACGACGTCCGCCTCGACTCGCGCTACGCTAAGACAGGGTGGCAGTGGTGTCACGTGCTCGTCTCGGCGTCCGTCGTCGCTACCGCGACGACGTCCGCCTTGACTCGCGCTACGCTAAGACAGGATGGCAGTGGTGTCACGTGCTCCTCTCGGCGTCCGTCGTCGCACGTCCGCCTCGACTCGCGTTACGCAAAGACAGGTTGGCGGTGGTGTCACGTGCTCGTCTCGGCGTCCGTCGTTGCTACCGCGACGACGTCCGCCTCGACTCGCGTTACGCTAAGACAGGTTGGCAGTGGTGTCACATGCTCGTCTCAGCGTCCGTCGTCGCTACCGTGACGACGTCCGCCTCGAATCGCGTTACGCTAAGACAGGGTGGCAGTGGTGTCAAGTGCTCGTCTCGGCGTCCATCGTCGCTACCACGACGACGTCCGCCTCAACTCGCATTACGCTAGGACAGGGTGGCAGTGGTGTCACGTGCTCGTCTCGGCGTCCGTCGTCTCTACCGCGACGATGTCCGCCTCGACTCGCGTTACGCTAAGACAGGATGGCAGTGTTGTCACGTGCTCGTCTCGGCGTCCGTCGTCGCTACCGCGATGACGTTTGCCTCGACTCGCGTTACGCTAAGACAGGGTGGCAGTGGTGCCACGTGCTCGTCTCGGTGTCCGTCGTCGCTACCGCGACGACGTCTGCCTCGACTCGCGTTACGCTAAGACAGGGTGGCAATTGTGTCACGTGCTCATCTCGGCGTCCTTCGTCGCTACCGCGACGACGCCCGCCTCGACTCGAGTTACACTAAGACAGGGTGGCAGTGGTGTCACGTGCTCGTCTCGGCGCCCGTCGTCGCTACCGCGATGACGTCCGCCTCCACTCGCGTTATGCTATGACAGGTTGGTAGTGGTGTCACGTGCTCGTTTGGGCGTCCGTCGTTCCTACCACGACGACGTCCGCCTCGACTCGCGTTACGCTAAGACAGGGTGGCAGTGGTGTCACGTGCTCATCTCAGCGTCCGTCGTCGCTACCGCGACGACGTCCGCCTCGACTCGCGTTACGCTAAGATAGGGTGGCAGTGGTGCCACGTGCTCGTCTCGGCGTCCGTCGTCGCTACCGCGACGACGTCCGCCTCGACTCGTGTTACGCTAAGACAGGGTGGCTGTGGTGTCACGTGCTCGTCTCGGTGTCCGTCGTCGCTGCCGCGACGACGTCCGCCTCGACTCGCGTTACGCTAAGACAGGGTGGCAGTGGTGTCACGTGCTCGTCTTGGCATCCGTCCTCGCTACCGCAACGACATCCACCTCGACTCGTGTTACGCTAAGACGGGGTGGAAGTGGTGTCACGTGCTCGTCTCGGTGTCCGTCATCTCTACCGCGACGACGTCCACCTCGACTCGCGTTACGCTAAGACAGGGTGGCAGTGGTGTCACGTGCTCGTCTCGACGTCCGTCGTCGCTACCGCGACGACGTCCGCCTCAACTCGCGTAACGCTAAGACAGGGTGGCAGTGGTGCCACGTGCTCGTCTCGGCGTCCGTCGTCGCTACCGCGACGACGTCCGCCTCGACTCGCGCTATGCTAAGACAGGGTGGCAGTGGTGTCACGTGCTCGTGTCGGCGTCCATCGTCGCTACCGCGACGACGTCCGCCTCGACTCGCGCTACGCTAAGACAGGGTGGCAGTGGTGTCACGTGCTCGTCTCGGCGTCCGTCGTCGCTACCGCGACGACGTCCGCCTTGACTCGCGCTACGCTAAGACAGGATGGCAGTGGTGTCACGTGCTCCTCTCGGCGTCCGTCGTCACACGTCCGCCTCGACTCGCGTTACGCAAAGACAGGTTGGCGGTGGTGTCACGTGCTCGTCTCGGCGTCCGTCGTTGCTACCGCGACGACGTCCGCCTCGACTCGCGTTACGCTAAGACAGGTTGGCAGTGGTGTCACATGCTCGTCTCAGCGTCCGTCGTCGCTACCGTGACGACGTCCGCCTCGAATCGCGTTACGCTAAGACAGGGTGGCAGTGGTGTCAAGTGCTCGTCTCGGCGTCCATCGTCGCTACCACGACGACGTCCGCCTCGACTCGCATTACGCTAGGACAGGGTGGCAGTGGTGTCACGTGCTCGTCTCGGCGTCCGTCGTCTCTACCGCGACGATGTCCGCCTCGACTCGCGTTACGCTAAGATAGGATGGCAGTGTTGTCACGTGCTCGTCTCGGCGTCCGTCGTCGCTACCGCGATGACGTTTGCCTCGACTCGCGTTACGCTAAGACAGGGTGGCAGTGGTGCCACGTGCTCGTCTCGGTGTCCGTCGTCGCTACCGCGACGACGTCTGCCTCGACTCGCGTTACGCTAAGACAGGGTGGCAATTGTGTCACGTGCTCGTCTCGGCGTCCTTCGTCGCTACCGCGACGACGCCCGCCTCGACTCGAGTTACACTAAGACAGGGTGGCAGTGGTGTCACGTGCTCGTCTCGGCGCCCGTCGTCGCTACCGCGATGACGTCCGCCTCCACTCGCGTTATGCTAAGACAGGTTGGTAGTGGTGTCACGTGCTCGTTTGGGCGTCCGTCGTTGCTACCACGACGACGTCCGCCTCGACTCGCGTTACGCTAAGACAGGGTGGCAGTGGTGTCACGTGCTCATCTCAGCGTCCGTCGTCGCTACCGCGACGACGTCCGCCTCGACTCGCGTTACGCTAAGATAGGGTGGCAGTGGTGCCACGTGCTCGTCTCGGCGTCCGTCGTCGCTACCGCGACGACGTCCGCCTCGACTCGTGTTACGCTAAGACAGGGTGGCTGTGGTGTCACGTCCTCGTCTCGGTGTCCGTCGTCGCTACCGCGACAATGTCCGCCTCGACTTGCGTTACGCTAAGACAGGGTGGCAGTGGTGTCACGTGCTCGTCTTGGCATCCGTCCTCGCTACCGCAAGGACGTCCGCCTCGACTCGTGTTACGCTAAGACGGGGTGGCAGTGGTGTCACGTGCTCGTCTCGGTGTCCGTTGTCTCTACCGCGACGACGTCCACCTTGACTCGCGTTACGCTAAGACAGGGTGGCAGTGGTGTCACGTGCTCGTCTCGGCGCCCGTCGTCGCTACCGCGATGACGTCCGCCTCGACTCGCGTTATGCTAAGACAGGTTGGCAGTGGTGTCACGTGCTCGTTTGGGCGTCCGTCGTTGCTACCGCGACGATGTCCGCCTCGACTCGCGTTACGCTAAGACAGGGTGGCAGTGGTGTGACGTGCTCGTCTCGGCGTCCATCGTCGCTACCGCGACAACGTCCGCCTCGACTCGCGTTACGCTAAGATAGGGTGGCAGTGGTGCCACGTGCTCGTCTCGGCGTCCGTCGTCGCTACCGCGACGACGTCCGCCTCGACTCGTGTTACGCTAAGACAGGGTGGCTGTGGTGTCACGTGCTCGTCTCGGTGTCCGTCGTCGCTACCGCGACGACGTCCGCCTCGACTCGCGTTACGCTAAGACAGGGTGGCAGTGGTGTCACGTGCTCGTCTTGGCATCCGTCCTCGCTACCGCAACGACGTCCACCTCGACTCGTGTTACGCTAAGACGGGGTGGAAGTGGTGTCACGTGCTCGTCTCGGTGTCCGTCATCTCTACCGCGATGACGTCCACCTCGACTCGCGTTACGCTAAGACAGGGTGGCAGTGGTGTCACGTGCTCGTCTCGACGTCCGTCGTCGCTACCGCGACGACGTCCGCCTCAACTCGCGTTACGCTAAGACAGGGTGGCAGTGGTGCCACGTGCTCGTCTCGGCGTCCGTCATCGCTACCGCGACGACGTCCGCCTCGACTCGCGCTATGCTAAGACAGGGTGGCAGTGGTGTCACGTGCTCGTCTCGGCGTCCATCGTCGCTACCGCGACGACGTCCGCCTCGACTCGCGCTACGCTAAGACAGGGTGGCAGTGGTGTCACGTGCTCGTCTCGGCGTCCGTCGTCGCTACCGCGACGACGTCCGCCTTGACTCGCGCTATGCTAAGACAGGATGGCAGTGGTGTCACGTGCTCCTCTCGGCGTCCGTCGTCGCACGTCCGCCTCGACTCGCGTTACGCAAAGACAGGTCGGCGGTGGTGTCACGTGCTCGTCTCGGCGTCCGTCGTTGCTACCGCGACGACGTCCACCTCGACTCGCGTTACGCTAAGACAGGTTGGCAGTGGTGTCACATGCTCGTCTCAGCGTCCGTCGTCGCTACCGTGACGACGTCCGCCTCGAATCGCGTTACGCTAAGACAGGGTGGCAGTGGTGTCAAGTGCTCGTCTCGGCGTCCATCGTCGCTACCACGACGACGTCCGCCTCGACTCGCATTACGCTAGGACAGGGTGGCAGTGGTGTCACGTGCTCGTCTCGGCGTCCGTCGTCTCTACCGCGACGATGTCCGCCTCGACTCGCGTTACGCTAAGATAGGATGGCAGTGTTGTCACGTGCTCGTCTCGGCGTCCGTCGTCGCTACCGCGATGACGTTTGCCTCGACTCGCGTTACGCTAAGACAGGGTGGCGGTGGTGCCACGTGCTCGTCTCGGTGTCCGTCGTCGCTACCGCGACGACGTCTGCCTCGACTCGCGTTACGCTAAGACAGGGTGGCAATTGTGTCACGAGCTCGTCTCGGCGTCCTTCGTCGCTACCGCGACGACGCCCGCCTCGACTCGAGTTACACTAAGACAGGGTGGCAGTGGTGTCACGTGCTCGTCTCGGCGCCCGTCGTCGCTACCGCGATGACGTCCGCCTCCACTCGCGTTATGCTAAGACAGGTTGGTAGTGGTGTCACGTGCTCGTTTGGGCGTCCGTCGTTGCTACCACGACGACGTCCGCCTCGACTCGCGTTACGCTAAGACAGGGTGGCAGTGGTGTCACGTGCTCATCTCGGCGTCCGTCGTCGCTACCGCGACGACGTCCGCCTCGACTCGCGTTACGCTAAGATAGGGTGGCAGTGGTGCCACGTGCTCGTCTCGGCGTCCGTCGTCGCTACCGCGACGACGTCCGCCTCGACTCGTGTTACGCTAAGACAGGGTGGCTGTGGTGTCACGTCCTCGTCTCGGTGTCCGTCGTCGCTACCGCGACAATGTCCGCCTCGACTTGCATTACGCTAAGACAGGGTGGCAGTGGTGTCACGTGCTCGTCTTGGCATCCGTCCTCGCTACTGCAAGGACGTCCGCCTCGACTAGTGTTACGCTAAGACGGGGTGGCAGTGGTGTCACGTGCTCGTCTCGGTGTCCGTAGTCTCTACCGCAACGACGTCCACCTTGACTCGCGTTACGCTAAGACAGGGTGGCAGTGGTGTCACGTGCTCGTCTCGGCGCCCGTCGTCGCTACCGCGATGACGTCCGCCTCGACTCGCGTTATGCTAAGACAGGTTGGCAGTGGTGTCACGTGCTCGTTTGGGCGTCCGTCGTTGCTACCGCGACGATGTCCGCCTCGACTCGCGTTACGCTAAGACAGGGTGGCAGTGGTGTGACGTGCTCGTCTCGGCGTCCATCGTCGCTACCGCGACGACGTCCGCCTCGACTCGCGTTACGCTAAGATAGGGTGGCAGTGGTGCCACATGCTCGTCTCGGCGTCCGTCGTCGCTACCGCGACGACGTCCGCCTCGACTCGTGTTACGCTAAGACGGGGTGGCTGTGGTGTCACGTGCTCGTCTCGGTGTCCGTCGTCGCTACCGCGACGACGTCCGCCTCGACTCGCGTTACGCTAAGACAGGGTGGCAGTGGTGTCACGTGCTCGTCTTGGCATCCGTCCTCGCTACCGCAACGAAGTCCACCTCGACTCGTGTTACGCTAAGACGGGGTGGAAGTGGTGTCACGTGCTCGTCTCGGTGTCCGTCATCTCTACCGCGGTGACGTCCACCTCGACTCGCGTTACGCTAAGACAGGGTGGCAGTGGTGTCACGTGCTCGTCTCGACGTCCGTCGTCGCTACCGCGACGACGTCCGCCTCAACTCGCGTTACGCTAAGACAGGGTGGCAGTGGTGCCACGTGCTCGTCTCGGCGTCCGTCGTCGCTACCGCGACGACGTCCGCCTCGACTCGCGCTATGCTAAGACAGGGTGGCAGTGGTGTCACGTGCTCGTCTCGGCGTCCATCGTCGCTACCGCGACGACGTCCGCCTCGACTCGCGCTACGCTAAGACAGGGTGGCAGTGGTGTCACGTGCTCGTCTCGGCGTCCGTCGTCGCTACCGCGACGACGTCCGCCTTGACTCGCGCTATGCTAAGACAGGATGGCAGTGGTGTCACGTGCTCCTCTCGGCGTCCGTCGTCGCACGTCCGCCTCGACTCGCGTTACGCAAAGACAGGTTGGCGGTGGTGTCACGTGCTCGTCTCGGCGTCCGTCGTTGCTACCGCGACGACGTCCGCCTCGACTCGCGTTACGCTAAGACAGGTTGGCAGCGGTGTCACATGCTCGTCTCAGCGTCCGTCGTCACTACCGTGACGACGTCCGCCTTGAATCGCGTTACGCTAAGACAGGGTGGCAGTGGTGTCAAGTGCTCGTCTCGGCGTCCATCGTCGCTACCACGACGACGTCCGCCTCGACTCGCATTACGCTAGGACAGGGTGGCAGTGGTGTCACGTGCTCGTCTCGGCGTCCGTCGTCTCTACCGCGACGATGTCCGCCTCGACTCGCGTTACGCTAAGACAGGATGGCAGTGTTGTCATGTGCTCGTCTCGGCGTCCGTCGTCGCTACCGCGATGACGTTTGCCTCGACTCGCGTTACGCTAAGACAGGGTGGCAGTGGTGCCACGTGCTCGTCTCGGTGTCCGTCGTCGCTACGGCGACGACGTCTGCCTCGACTCGCGTTACGCTAAGACAGGGTGGCAATTGTGTCACGTGCTCGTCTCGGCGTCCTTCGTCGCTACCGCGACGACGCCCGCCTCGACTAGAGTTACACTAAGACAGGGTGGCAGTGGTGTCACGTGCTCGTCTCGGCGCCCGTCGTCGCTACCGCGATGACGTCCGCCTCCACTCGCGTTATGCTAAGACAGGTTGGTAGTGGTGTCACGTGCTCGTTTGGGCATCCGTCGTTGCTACCACGATGACGTCCGCCTCGACTCGCGTTACGCTAAGACAGGGTGGCAGTGGTGTCACGTGCTCATCTCGGCGTCCGTCGTCGCTACCGCGACGACGTCCGCCTCGACTCGCGTTACGCTAAGATAGGGTGGCAGTGGTGCCACGTGCTCGTCTCGGCGTCCGTCGTCGCTACCGCGACGACGTCCGCCTCGACTCGTGTTACGCTAAGACAGGGTGGCTGTGGTGTCACGTCCTCGTCTCGGTGTCCGTCGTCGCTACCGCGACAATGTCCGCCTCGACTTGAGTTACGCTAAGACAGGGTGGCAGTGGTGTCACGTGCTCGTCTTGGCATCCGTCCCCGCTACTGCAAGGACATCCGCCTCGACTCGTGTTACGCTAAGACGGGGTGGCAGTGGTGTCACGTGCTCGTCTCGGTGTCCGTTGTCTCTACCGCGACGACGTCCACCTTGACTAGCGTTGCGCTAAGACAGGGTGGCAGTGGTGTCACGTGCTCGTCTCGGCGCCCGTCCTCGCTACCGCGATGACGTCCGCCTCGACTCGCGTTATGCTAAGACAGGTTGGCAGTGGTGTCACGTGCTCGTTTGGGCGTCCGTCGTTGCTACCGCGACGATGTCCGCCTCGACTCGCGTTACGCTAAGACAGGGTGGCAGTGGTGTGACGTGCTCGTCTCGGCGTCCGTCGTCACTACCGCGACGACGTCCGCCTCGACTCGCGTTACGCTAAGATAGGGTGGCAGTGGTGCCACATGCTCGTCTCGGCGTCCGTCGTCGCTACCGCGACGACGTCCGCCTCGACTCGTGTTACGCTAAGACGGGGTGGCTGTGGTGTCACGTGCTCGTCTCGGTGTCCGTCGTTGCTACCGCGACGACGTCCGCCTCGACTCGCGTTACGCTAAGACAGGGTGGCAGTGGTGTCACGTGCTCGTCTTGGCATCCGTCCTCGCTACCGCGACGACGTCCGCCTCGACTCGTGTTACGCTAAGACGGGGTGGAAGTGGTGTCACGTGCTCGTCTCGGTGTCCGTCATCTCTACCGCGACGTCGTCCACCTCGACTCGCGTTACGCTAAGACAGGGTGGCAGTGGTGTCACGTGCTCGTCTCGACGTCCGTCGTCGCTACCGCGACGACGTCCGCCTCAACTCGCGTTACGCTAAGACAGGGTGGCAGTGGTGCCACGTGCTCGTCTCGGCGTCCGTCGTCGCTACCGCGACGACGTCCGCCTCGACTCGCGCTATGCTAAGACAGGGTGGCAGTGGTGTCACGTGCTCGTCTCGGCGTCCATCGTCGCTACCGCGACGCCGTCCGCCTCGACTCGCGCTACGCTAAGACAGGGTGGCAGTGGTGTCACGTGCTCGTCTCGGCGTCCGTCGTCGCTACCGCGACGACATCCGCCTTGACTCGCGCTATGCTAAGACAGGATGGCAGTGGTGTCACGTGCTCCTCTCGGCGTCCGTCGTCGCACGTCCGCCTCGACTCGCGTTACGCAAAGACAGGTTGGCGGTGGTGTCACGTGCTCGTCTCGGCGTCCGTCGTTGCTACCGCGACGACGTCCGC
Source organism: Triticum timopheevii (assembly GCA_963921465.1). Taxonomy (NCBI): domain Eukaryota; kingdom Viridiplantae; phylum Streptophyta; class Magnoliopsida; order Poales; family Poaceae; genus Triticum; species Triticum timopheevii. The sequence continues at coordinate 309,967,549 of OY997266.1, read as the reverse complement.
CTCGACTCGCGTTACGCTAAGACAGGTTGGCAGTGGTGTCACATGCTCATCTCAGCGTCCGTCGTCGCTACCGTGACGACGTCCGCCTCGAATCGCGTTACGCTAAGACAGGGTGGCAGTGGTGTCAAGTGCTCGTCTCGGCGTCCATCGTCGCTACCACGACGACGTCCGCCTCGACTCGCATTACGCTAGGACAGGGTGGCAGTGGTGTCACGTGCTCGTCTCGGCGTCCGTCGTCTCTACCGCGACGATGTCCGCCTCGACTCGCGTTACGCTAAGACAGGATGGCAGTGTTGTCACGTGCTCGTCTCGGCGTCCGTCGTCGCTACCGCGATGACGTTTGCCTCGACTCGCGTTACGCTAAGATAGGGTGGCAGTGGTGCCACATGCTCGTCTCGGCGTCCGTCGTCGCTACCGCGACGACGTCCGCCTCGACTCGTGTTACGCTAAGACGGGGTGGCTGTGGTGTCACGTGCTCGTCTCGGTGTCCGTCGTCGCTACCGCGACGACGTCCGCCTCGACTGGCGTTACGCTAAGACAGGGTGGCAGTGGTGTCACGTGCTCGTCTTGGCATCCGTCCTCGCTACCGCAACGAAGTCCACCTCGACTCGTGTTACGCTAAGACGGGGTGGAAGTGGTGTCACGTGCTCGTCTCGGTGTCCGTCATCTCTACCGCGATGACGTCCACCTCGACTCGCGTTACGCTAAGACAGGGTGGCAGTGGTGTCACGTGCTCGTCTCGACGTCCGTCGTCGCTACCGCGACGACGTCCGCCTCAACTCGCGTTACGCTAAGACAGGGTGGCAGTGGTGCCACGTGCTCGTCTCGGCGTCCGTCGTCGCTACCGCGACGACGTCCGCCTCGACTCGCGCTATGCTAAGACAGGGTGGCAGTGGTGTCACGTGCTCGTCTCGGCGTCCATCGTCGCTACCGCGACGACGTCCGCCTCGACTCGCGCTACGCTAAGACAGGGTGGCAGTGGTGTCACGTGCTCGTCTCGGCGTCCGTCGTCGCTACCGCGACGACGTCCGCCTTGACTCGCGCTATGCTAAGACAGGATGGCAGTGGTGTCACGTGCTCCTCTCGGCGTCCGTCGTCGCACGTCCGCCTCGACTCGCGTTACGCAAAGACAGGTTGGCGGTGGTGTCACGTGCTCGTCTCGGCGTCCGTCGTTGCTACCGCGACGACGTCCGCCTCGACTCGCGTTACGCTAAGACAGGTTGGCAGCGGTGTCACATGCTCGTCTCAGCGTCCGTCGTCACTACCGTGACGACGTCCGCCTTGAATCGCGTTACGCTAAGACAGGGTGGCAGTGGTGTCAAGTGCTCGTCTCGGCGTCCATCGTCGCTACCACGACGACGTCCGCCTCGACTCGCATTACGCTAGGACAGGGTGGCAGTGGTGTCACGTGCTCGTCTCGGCGTCCGTCGTCTCTACCGCGACGATGTCCGCCTCGACTCGCGTTACGCTAAGACAGGATGGCAGTGTTGTCATGTGCTCGTCTCGGCGTCCGTCGTCGCTACCGCGATGACGTTTGCCTCGACTCGCGTTACGCTAAGACAGGGTGGCAGTGGTGCCACGTGCTCGTCTCGGTGTCCGTCGTCGCTACGGCGACGACGTCTGCCTCGACTCGCGTTACGCTAAGACAGGGTGGCAATTGTGTCACGTGCTCGTCTCGGCGTCCTTCGTCGCTACCGCGACGACGCCCGCCTCGACTAGAGTTACACTAAGACAGGGTGGCAGTGGTGTCACGTGCTCGTCTCGGCGCCCGTCGTCGCTACCGCGATGACGTCCGCCTCCACTCGCGTTATGCTAAGACAGGTTGGTAGTGGTGTCACGTGCTCGTTTGGGCATCCGTCGTTGCTACCACGACGACGTCCGCCTCGACTCGCGTTACGCTAAGACAGGGTGGCAGTGGTGTCACGTGCTCATCTCGGCGTCCGTCGTCGCTACCGCGACGACGTCCGCCTCGACTCGCGTTACGCTAAGATAGGGTGGCAGTGGTGCCACGTGCTCGTCTCGGCGTCCGTCGTCGCTACCGCGACGACGTCCGCCTCGACTCGTGTTACGCTAAGACAGGGTGGCTGTGGTGTCACGTCCTCGTCTCGGTGTCCGTCGTCGCTACCGCGACAATGTCCGCCTCGACTTGAGTTACGCTAAGACAGGGTGGCAGTGGTGTCACGTGCTCGTCTTGGCATCCGTCCCCGCTACTGCAAGGACATCCGCCTCGACTCGTGTTACGCTAAGACGGGGTGGCAGTGGTGTCACGTGCTCGTCTCGGTGTCCGTTGTCTCTACCGCGACGACGTCCACCTTGACTAGCGTTGCGCTAAGACGGGGTGGCAGTGGTGTCACGTGCTCGTCTCGGCGCCCGTCCTCGCTACCGCGATGACGTCCGCCTCGACTCGCGTTATGCTAAGACAGGTTGGCAGTGGTGTCACGTGCTCGTTTGGGCGTCCGTCGTTGCTACCGCGACGATGTCCGCCTCGACTCGCGTTACGCTAAGACAGGGTGGCAGTGGTGTGACGTGCTCGTCTCGGCGTCCGTCGTCACTACCGCGACGACGTCCGCCTCGACTCGCGTTACGCTAAGATAGGGTGGCAGTGGTGCCACATGCTCGTCTCGGCGTCCGTCGTCGCTACCGCGACGACGTCCGCCTCGACTCGTGTTACGCTAAGACGGGGTGGCTGTGGTGTCACGTGCTCGTCTCGGTGTCCGTCGTTGCTACCGCGACGACGTCCGCCTCGACTCGCGTTACGCTAAGACAGGGTGGCAGTGGTGTCACGTGCTCGTCTTGGCATCCGTCCTCGCTACCGCGACGACGTCCGCCTCGACTCGTGTTACGCTAAGACGGGGTGGAAGTGGTGTCACGTGCTCGTCTCGGTGTCCGTCATCTCTACCGCGACGTCGTCCACCTCGACTCGCGTTACGCTAAGACAGGGTGGCAGTGGTGTCACGTGCTCGTCTCGACGTCCGTCGTCGCTACCGCGACGACGTCCGCCTCAACTCGCGTTACGCTAAGACAGGGTGGCAGTGGTGCCACGTGCTCGTCTCGGCGTCCGTCGTCGCTACCGCGACGACGTCCGCCTCGACTCGCGCTATGCTAAGACAGGGTGGCAGTGGTGTCACGTGCTCGTCTCGGCGTCCATCGTCGCTACCGCGACGCCGTCCGCCTCGACTCGCGCTACGCTAAGACAGGGTGGCAGTGGTGTCACGTGCTCGTCTCGGCGTCCGTCGTCGCTACCGCGACGACGTCCGCCTTGACTCGCGCTATGCTAAGACAGGATGGCAGTGGTGTCACGTGCTCCTCTCGGCGTCCGTCGTCGCACGTCCGCCTCGACTCGCGTTACGCAAAGACAGGTTGGCGGTGGTGTCACGTGCTCGTCTCGGCGTCCGTCGTTGCTACCGCGACGACGTCGGCCTCGACTCGCGTTACGCTAAGACAGGTTGGCAGTGGTGTCACATGCTCATCTCAGCGTCCGTCGTCGCTACCGTGACGACGTCCGCCTCGAATCGTGTTACGCTAAGACAGGGTGGCAGTGGTGTCAAGTGCTCGTCTCGGCGTCCATCGTCGCTACCACGACGACGTCCGCCTCGACTCGCATTACGCTAGGACAGGGTGGCAGTGGTGTCACGTGCTCGTCTCGGCGTCCGTCGTCTCTACCGCGACGATGTCCGCCTCGACTCGCGTTACGCTAAGACAGGATGGCAGTGTTGTCACGTGCTCGTCTCGGCGTCCGTCGTCGCTACCGCGATGACGTTTGCCTCGACTCGCGTTACGCTAAGACAGGGTGGCAGTGGTGCCACGTGCTCGTCTCGGTGTCCGTCGTCGCTACCGCGACGACGTCTGCCTCGACTCGCGTTACGCTAAGACAGGGTGGCAATTGTGTCACGTGCTCGTCTCGGTGTCCTTCGTCGCTACCGCGACGACGCACGCCTCGACTCGAGTTACACTAAGACAGGGTGGCAGTGGTGTCACGTGCTCGTCTCGGCGCCCGTCGTCGCTACCGCGATGACGTCCGCCTCCACTCGCGTTATGCTAAGACAGGTTGGTAGTGGTGTCACGTGCTCGTTTGGGCGTCCGTCGTTGCTACCACGACGACGTCCGCCTCGACTCGCGTTACGCTAAGACAGGGTGGCAGTGGTGTCACGTGCTCATCTCGGCGTCCGTCGTCGCTACCGCGACGACGTCCGCCTCGACTCGCGTTACGCTAAGATAGGGTCGCAGTGGTGCCACGTGCTCGTCTCGGCGTCCGTCGTCGCTACCGCGACGACGTCCGCCTCGACTCGTGTTACGCTAAGACAGGGTGGCTGTGGTGTCACGTCCTCGTCTCGGTGTCCGTCGTCGCTACCGCGACAATGTCCGCCTCGACTTGCGTTACGCTAAGACAGGGTGGCAGTGGTGTCACGTGCTCGTCTTGGCATCCGTCCTCGCTACCGCAAGGACGTCCGCCTCGACTCGTGTTACGCTAAGACGGGGTGGCAGTGGTGTCACGTGCTCGTTTCGGTGTCCGTTGTCTCTACCGCGACGACGTCCACCTTGACTCGCGTTACGCTAAGACAGGGTGGCAGTGGTGTCACGTGCTCGTCTCGACGTCCGTCGTCGCTACCGCGACGACGTCCGCCTCGACTCGCGTTACGCTAAGACAGGGTGGCAGTGGTGCCACGTGCTCGTCTCGGCATCCGTCGTCGCTGTACGCCTCGACTCGCGCTACGCAAAGACAGGGTGGCAGTGGTGTCACGTGCTCGTCTCGGCGTCTGTCGTTGCTACCGCGACGACGTCCGCCTCGACTCGCATTACGCTAAGACAGGTTGGCAGTGGTGTCACGTCCTCGTCTCGGTGTCCGTCGTCGCTACCGCGACAATGTCCGCCTCGACTTGAGTTACGCTAAGACAGGGTGGCAGTGGTGTCACGTGCTCGTCTTGGCATCCGTCCCCGCTACTGCAAGGACATCCGCCTCGACTCGTGTTACGCTAAGACGGGGTGGCAGTGGTGTCACGTGCTCGTCTCGGTGTCCGTTGTCTCTACCGCGACGACGTCCACCTTGACTAGCATTGCGCTAAGACAGGGTGGCAGTGGTGTCACGTGCTCGTCTCAGCGCCCGTCCTCGCTACCGCGATGACGTCCGCCTCGACTCGCGTTATGCTAAGACAGGTTGGCAGTGGTGTCACGTGCTCGTTTGGGCGTCCGTCGTTGCTACCGCGACGATGTCCGCCTCGACTCGTGTTACGCTAAGACAGGGTGGCAGTGGTGTGACGTGCTCGTCTCGGCGTCCGTCGTCACTACCGCGACGACGTCCGCCTCGACTCGCGTTACGCTAAGATAGGGTGGCAGTGGTGCCACATGCTCGTCTCGGCGTCCGTCGTCGCTACCACGACGACGTCCGCCTCGACTCGTGTTACGCTAAGACGGGGTGGCTGTGGTGTCACGTGCTCGTCTCGGTGTCCGTCGTCGCTACCGCGACGACGTCCGCCTCGACTCGCGTTACGCTAAGACAGGGTGGCAGTGGTGTCACGTGCTCGTCTTGGCATCCGTCCTCGCTACCGCGACGACGTCCGCCTCGACTCGTGTTACGCTAAGACGGGGTGGAAGTGGTGTCACGTGCTCGTCTCGGTGTCCGTCATCTCTACCGCGACGTCGTCCACCTCGACTCGCGTTACGCTAAGACAGGGTGGCAGTGGTGTCACGTGCTCGTCTCGACGTCCGTCGTCGCTACCGCGACGACGTCCGCCTCAACTCGCGTTACGCTAAGACAGGGTGGCAGTGGTGCCACGTGCTCGTCTCGGCGTCCGTCGTCGCTACCGCGACGACGTCCGCCTCGACTCGCGCTATGCTAAGACAGGGTGGCAGTGGTGTCACGTGCTCGTCTCGGCGTCCATCGTCGCTACCGCGACGCCGTCCGCCTCGACTCGCGCTACGCTAAGACAGGGTGGCAGTGGTGTCACGTGCTCGTCTCGGCGTCCGTCGTCGCTACCGCGACGACGTCCGCCTTGACTCGCGCTATGCTAAGACAGGATGGCAGTGGTGTCACGTGCTCCTCTCGGCGTCCGTCGTCGCACGTCCGCCTCGACTCGCGTTACGCAAAGACAGGTTGGCGGTGGTGTCACGTGCTCGTCTCGGCGTCCGTCGTTGCTACCGCGACGACGTCCGCCTCGACTCGCGTTACGCTAAGACAGGTTGGCAGTGGTGTCACATGCTCATCTCAGCGTCCGTCGTCGCTACCGTGACGACGTCCGCCTCGAATCGCGTTACGCTAAGACAGGGTGGCAGTGGTGTCAAGTGCTCGTCTCGGCGTCCATCGTCGCTACCACGACGACGTCCGCCTCGACTCGCATTACGCTAGGACAGGGTGGCAGTGGTGTCACGTGCTCGTCTCGGCGTCCGTCGTCTCTACCGCGACGATGTCCGCCTCGACTCGCGTTACGCTAAGACAGGATGGCAGTGTTGTCACGTGCTCGTCTCGGCGTCCGTCGTCGCTACCGCGATGACGTTTGCCTCGACTCGCGTTACGCTAAGACAGGGTGGCAGTGGTGCCACGTGCTCGTCTCGGTGTCCGTCGTCGCTACCGCGACGACGTCTGCCTCGACTCGCGTTACGCTAAGACAGGGTGGCAATTGTGTCACGTGCTCGTCTCGGTGTCCTTCGTCGCTACCGCGACGACGCACGCCTCGACTCGAGTTACACTAAGACAGGGTGGCAGTGGTGTCACGTGCTCGTCTCGGCGCCCGTCGTCGCTACCGCGATGACGTCCGCCTCCACTCGCGTTATGCTAAGACAGGTTGGTAGTGGTGTCACGTGCTCGTTTGGGCGTCCGTCGTTGCTACCACGACGACGTCCGCCTCGACTCGCGTTACGCTAAGACAGGGTGGCAGTGGTGTCACGTGCTCATCTCGGCGTCCGTCGTCGCTACCGCGACGACGTCCGCCTCGACTCGCGTTACGCTAAGATAGGGTGGCAGTGGTGCCACGTGCTCGTCTCGGCGTCCGTCGTCGCTACCGCGACGACGTCCGCCTCGACTCGTGTTACGCTAAGACAGGGTGGCTGTGGTGTCACGTCCTCGTCTCGGTGTCCGTCGTCGCTACCGCGACAATGTCCGCCTCGACTTGCGTTACGCTAAGACAGGGTGGCAGTGGTGTCACGTGCTCGTCTTGGCATCCGTCCTCGCTACCGCAAGGACGTCCGCCTCGACTCGTGTTACGCTAAGACGGGGTGGCAGTGGTGTCACGTGCTCGTTTCGGTGTCCGTTGTCTCTACCGCGACGACGTCCACCTTGACTCGCGTTACGCTAAGACAGGGTGGCAGTGGTGTCACGTGCTCGTCTCGACGTCCGTCGTCGCTACCGCGACGACGTCCGCCTCGACTCGCGTTACGCTAAGACAGGGTGGCAGTGGTGCCACGTGCTCGTCTCGGCATCCGTCGTCGCTGTACGCCTCGACTCGCGCTACGCAAAGACAGGGTGGCAGTGGTGTCACGTGCTCGTCTCGGCGTCTGTCGTTGCTACCGCGACGACGTCCGCCTCGACTCGCATTACGCTAAGACAGGTTGGCAGTGGTGTCACATGCTCGTCTCGGCGTCCGTCGTCGCTACCGCGACGACGTCCGCCTCGACTCGCGTTACGCTAGGACAGGGTGGCAGTGGTGTCAGGTGCTCGTCTCGGCGTCCATCGTCGCTACCGCGACGACGTCCGCCTCGACTCGCATTACGCTAGGACAGGGTGGCAGTGGTGTCACGTGCTCGTCTCGGCGTCCGTCGTCTCTACCGCGACGATGTCCGCCTCGACTCGCGTTACGCTAAGACAGGATGGCAGTGTTGTCATGTGCTCGTCTCGGCGTCCGTCTTCGCTACCGCAATGACGTTTGCCTCGACTCGCGTTACGCTAAGACAGGGTGGCAGTGGTGCCACGTGCTCGTCTCGGTGTCCGTCGTCGCTACCGCGACGACGTCTGCCTCGACTCGCGTTACGCCAAGACAGGGTGGCAATTGTGTCACGTGCTCGTCTCGGCGTCCTTCGTCGCTACCGCGACAACACCCACCTCGACTCGAGTTACACTAAGACAGGGTGGCAGTGGTGTCACGTGCTCGTCTCGGCGCCCGTCGTCGCTACCGCGATGACGTCCGCCTCCACTCGCGTTATGCTAAGACAGGTTGGCAGTGGTGTCACGTGCTCGTTTGTGCGTCCGTCGTTGCTACCGCGACGACGTCCGCCTCGACTCGCGTTACGCTAAGACAGGGTGGCAGTGGTGTCACGTGCTCGTCTCGGCGTCCGTCGTCGCTACCGCGACGACGTCCACCTCGACTCGCGTTACGCTAAGATAGGGTGGCAGTGGTGCCACATGCTCGTCTCGGCGTCCGTCGTCGCTACCGCGACGACGTCCGCCTCGACTCGTGTTACGCTAAGACGGGGTGGCAGTGGTGTCACGTGCTCGTCTCGGTGTCCGTCGTCTCTACCGCGACGACGTCCACCTCGACTCGCGTTACGCTAAGACGGGGTGGCAGTGGTGTCACGTGCTCGTCTCGACGTCCGTCGTCGCTACCGCGACAACGTCCGCCTCGACTCGCGTTACGCTAAGACAGGGTGGCAGTGGTGCCACGTGCTCGTCTCGGCGTCCGTCGTCGCTACCGCGACGACGTCCGCCTCGACTCGCGCTATGCTAAGACAGGGTGGCAGTGGTGTCACGTGCTCGTCTCGGCGTCCCTCGTCGCTACCGCGACGACGTCCGCCTCGACTCGCGCTACGCTAAGACAGGGTGGCGGTGGTGTCACGTGCTCGTCTCGGCATCCGTCGTCGCTACCGCGACGACGTCCGCCTTGACTCGCGCTACGCTAAGACAGGCTGGCAGTGGTGTCATGTGCTCCTCTCGGCGTCCGTCGTCGCACGTCCGCCTCGACTCGCGTTACGCAAAGACAGGTTGGCAGTGGTGTCACGTGCTCGTCTCAGCGTCCGTCGTTGCTACCGCGACGACGTCCGCCTCGACTCGCGTTACTCTAAGACAGGTTGGCAGTGGTGTCACATGCTTGTCTCGGCGTCCGTCGTCGCTACCGCGACGACGTCCGCCTCGACTCGCGTTACGCTAAGACAGGGTTGTAGTGGTGTCAGGTGCTCGTCTCGGCGTCCATCGTCGCTACCGCGACGACGTCCGCCTCGACTCGCATTACGCTAGGACAGGGTGGCAGTGGTGTCACGTGCTCGTCTCGGCGTCCGTCGTCTCTACCGCGACGATGTCCGCCTCGACTCGCGTTACGCTAAGATAGGATGGCAGTGTTGTCACGTGCTCGTCTCGGCGTCCGTCGTCGCTACCGCAATGACGTTTGCCTCGACTCGCGTTACGCTAAGACAGGGTGGCAATTGTGTCACGTGCTCGTCTCGGCGTCCTTCGTCGCTACCGCGACGACACCCGCCTCGACTCGAGTTACACTAAGACAGGGTGGCAGTGGTGTCACGTGCTCGTCTCGGCGCCCGTCGTCGCTACCGCGATGACGTCCGCCTCGACTCGCGTTATGCTAAGACAGGTTGGCAGTGGTGTCACGTGCTCGTTTGGGCGTCCATCGTTGCTACCGCGACGATGTCCGCCTCGACTCGCGTTACGCTAAGACAGGGTGGCAGTGGTGTCACGTGCTCGTCTCGGCGTCCATCGTCGCTACCGCGACGACGTCCGCCTCGACTCGCGTTACGCTAAGATAGGGTGGCAGTGGTGCCACGTGCTCGTCTCGGCGTCCGTCGTCGCTACCGCGACGACGTCCGCCTCGACTCGTGTTACGCTAAGACAGGGTGGCTGTGGTGTCACGTGCTCGTCTCGGTGTTCGTCGTCGCTACCGCGACGACGTCCGCCTCGACTCGCGTTACGCTAAGACAGGGTGGCAGTGGTGTCACGTGCTCGTCTTGGCATCTGTCCTTGCTACCGCAACGACGTCCACCTCGACTCGTGTTACGCTAAGACGGGGTGGAAGTGGTGTCACGTGCTCGTCTCGGTGTCCGTCATCTCTACCGCGACGACGTCCACCTCGACTCGCGTTACGCTAAGACAGGGTGGCAGTGGTGTCACGTGCTCGTCTCGACGTCCGTCGTCGCTACCGCGACGACGTCCGCCTCAACTCGCGTTACGCTAAGACAGGGTGGCAGTGGTGCCACGTGCTCGTCTCGGCGTCCGTCGTCGCTACCGCGACGACGTCCGCCTCGACTCGCGCTATGCTAAGACAGGGTGGCAGTGGTGTCACGTGCTCGTCTCGGCGTCCATCGTCGCTACCACGACGACGTCCGCCTCGACTCGCGCTACGCTAAGACAGGGTGGCAGTGGTGTCACGTGCTCGTCTCGGCGTCCGTCGTCGCTACCGCGACGACGTCCGCCTTGACTCGCGCTACGCCAAGACAGGATGGCAGTGGTGTCACGTGCTCCTCTCAGCGTCCGTCGTCGCACGTCCGCCTCGACTCGCGTTACGCAAAGACAGGTTGGCGGTGGTGTCACGTGCTCGTCTCGGCGTCCGTCGTTGCTACCGCGACGACGTCCGCCTCGACTCGCGTTACGCTAAGACAGGTTGGCAGTGGTGTCGCATGCTCGTCTCAGCGTCCGTCGTCGCTACCGTGACGACGTCCACCTCGAATCGCGTTACGCTAAGACAGGGTGGCAGTGGTGTCAAGTGCTCGTCTCGGCGTCCATCGTCGTTACCACGACGACGTCCGCCTCGACTCGCATTACGCTAGGACAGGGTGGCAGTGGTGTCACGTGCTCGTCTCGGCGTCCGTCGTCTCTACCGCGACGATGTCCGCCTCGACTCCCGTTACGCTAAGACAGGATGGCAGTGTTGTCACGTGCTCGTCTCGGCGTCCGTCGTCGCTACCGCGATGACGTTTGCCTCGACTCGCGTTACGCTAAGACAGGGTGGCAGTGGTGCCACGTGCTCGTCTCGGTGTCCGTCGTCGCTACCGCGACGACGTCTGCCTCGACTAGCGTTACGCTAAGACAGGGTGGCAATTGTGTCACGTGCTCGTCTCGGCGTCCTTCGTCGCTACCGCGACGACGCCCGCCTCGACTCGAGTTACACTAAGACAGGGTGGCAGTGGTGTCACGTGCTCGTCTCGGCGCCCGTCGTCGCTACCGCGATGATGTCCGCCTCCACTCGCGTTATGCTAAGACAGGTTGGTAGTGGTGTCACGTGCTCGTTTGGGCGTCCGTCGTTGCTACCACGACGACGTCCGCCTCGACTCGCGTTACGCTAAGACAGGGTGGCAGTGGTGTCACGTGCTCATCTCGGCGTCCGTCGTCGCTACCGCGACGACGTCCGCCTCGACTCGCGTTACGCTAAGATAGGGTGGCAGTGGTGCCACGTGCTCGTCTCGGCGTCCGTCGTCGCTACCGCGACGATGTCCGCCTCGACTCGTGTTACGCTAAGACAGGGTGGCTGTGGTGTCACGTGCTCGTCTCGGTGTCCGTCGTCGCTACCGCGACAATGTCCGCCTCGACTTGCGTTACGCTAAGACAGGGTGGCAGTGGTGTCACGTGCTCGTCTTGGCATCCGTCCTCGCTACCGCAAGGACGTCCGCCTCGACTCGTGTTACGCTAAGACGGGGTGGCAGTGGTGTCACGTGCTCGTCTCGGTGTCCGTTGTCTCTACCGCGACGACGTCCACCTTGACTCGCGTTACGCTAAGACAGGGTGGCAGTGGTGTCACGTGCTCGTCTCGACGTCCGTCGTCGCTACCGCGACGACGTCCGCCTCGACTCGCGTTACGCTAAGACAGGGTGGCAGTGGTGCCACGTGCTCGTCTTGGCGTCCGTCGTCGCTACCGCGACGACGTCCGCCTCGACTCGCGTTACGCTAAGACAGGGTGGCAGTGGTGCCACGTGCTCGTCTCGGCGTCCGTCGTCGCTACCGCGACGACGTCCGCCTCGACTCGCGCTACGCAAAGACAGGGTGGCAGTGGTGTCACGTGCTTGTCTCGGCGTCTGTCGTTGCTACCGCGACGACGTCCGCCTCGACTCGCGTTACGCTAAGACAGGTTGGCAGTGGTGTCACATGCTCGTCTCGGCGTCCGTCGTCGCTACCGCGACGACGTCCGCCTCGACTCGCGTTACGCTAAGACAGGGTGGCAGTGGTGTCAGGTGCTCGTCTCGGCGTCCATCGTCGCTACCGCGACGACGTCCGCCTCGACACGCATTACGCTAGGACAGGGTGGTAGTGGTGTCACGTGCTCGTCTCGGCGTCCGTCGTCTCTACCGCGACGACGTCCGCCTCGACTCGCGTTACGCTAAGACAGGGTGGCAGTGGTGCCACGTGCTCGTCTCGGGTCCGTCGTCGCTACCGCGGCGACGTCTGCCTCGACTCGCGTTACTCTAAGACAGGGTGGCAATTGTGTCACGTGCTTGTCTCGGCGTCCTTCGTCGCTACCGCGACAACACCCACCTCGACTCGAGTTACACTAAGACAGGGTGGCAGTGGTGTCACGTGCTCGTCTCGGCGCCCGTCGTCGCTACCGCGATGACGTCCGCCTCCACTCGCGTTATGCTAAGACAGGTTGGCAGTGGTGTCACGTGCTCGTTTGGGCGTCCGTCGTTGCTACCGCCACGATGTCCGCCTCGACTCGCGTTACGCTAAGACAGGGTGGCAGTGGTGTCACGTGCTCGTCTCGGCGTCCGTCGTCGCTACCGCGACGACGTCCGCCTCGACTCGCGTTACGCTAAGAGAGGGTGGCAGTGGTGCCACGTGCTCGTCTCGGCGTCCGTCGTCGCTACCGCGACGACGTCCGCCTCGACTCGTGTTACGCTAAGACAGGGTGGCTGTGGTGTCACGTGCTCGTCTCGGTGTTCGTCGTCGCTACCGCGACGACGTCCGCCTCGACTCGCGTTACGCCAAGACAGGGTGGCAGTGGTGTCACGTGCTCGTCTTGGCATCTGTCCTCGCTACCGCAACGACGTCCACCTCGACTCGTGTTACGCTAAGACGGGGTGGAAGTGGTGTCACGTGCTCGTCTCGGTGTCCGTCATCTCTACCGCGACGACGTCCACCTCGACTCGCGTTACGCTAAGACAGGGTGGCAGTGGTGTCACGTGCTCGTCTCGACGTCCGTCGTCGCTACCGCGACGACGTCCGCCTCAACTCGCGTTACGCTAAGACAGGGTGGCAGTGGTGCCACGTGCTCGTCTCGGCGTCCGTCGTCGCTACCGCGACGACGTCCGCCTCGACTCGCGCTATGCTAAGACAGGGTGGCAGTGGTGTCACGTGCTCGTCTCGGCGTCCATCGTCGCTACCACGACGACGTCCGCCTCGACTCGCGCTACGCTAAGACAGGGTGGCAGTGGTGTCACGTGCTCGTCTCGGCGTCCGTCGTCGCTACCGCGACGACGTCCGACTTGACTCGCGCTACGCCAAGACAGGATGGCAGTGGTGTCACGTGCTCCTCTCGGCGTCCGTCGTCGCACGTCCGCCTCGACTCGCGTTACGCAAAGACAGGTTGGCGGTGGTGTCACGTGCTCGTCTCGGCGTCCGTCGTTGCTACCGCGACGACGTCCGCCTCGACTCGCGTTACGCTAAGACAGGTTGGCAGTGGTGTCGCATGCTCGTCTCAGCGTCCGTCGTCGCTACCGTGACGACGTCCGCCTCGAATCGCGTTACGCTAAGACAGGGTGGCAGTGGTGTCAAGTGCTCGTCTCGGCGTCCATCGTCGTTACCACGACGACGTCCGCCTCGACTCGCATTACGCTAGGACAGGGTGGCAGTGGTGTCACGTGCTCGTCTCGGCGTCCGTCATCTCTACCGCGACGATGTCCGCCTCGACTCGCATTACGCTAAGACAGGATGGCAGTGTTGTCACGTGCTCGTCTCGGCGTCCGTCGTCGCTACCGCGATGACGTTTGCCTCGACTCGCGTTACGCTAAGACAGGGTGGCAGTGGTGCCACGTGCTCGTCTCGGTGTCCGTCGTCGCTACCGCGACGACGTCTGCCTCGACTAGCGTTACGCTAAGACAGGGTGGCAATTGTGTCACGTGCTCGTCTCGGCGTCCTTCGTCGCTACCGCGACGACGCCCGCCTCGACTCGAGTTACACTAAGACAGGGTGGCAGTGGTGTCACGTGCTCGTCTCGGCGCCCGTCGTCGCTACCGCGATGATGTCCGCCTCCACTCGCGTTATGCTAAGACAGGTTGGTAGTGGTGTCACGTGCTCGTTTGGGCGTCCGTCGTTGCTACCACGACGACGTCCGCCTCGACTCGCGTTACGCTAAGACAGGGTGGCAGTGGTGTCAAGTGCTCATCTCGGCGTCCGTCGTCGCTACCGCGACGACGTCCGCCTCGACTCGCGTTACGCTAAGATAGGGTGGCAGTGGTGCCACGTGCTCGTCTCGGCGTCCGTCGTCACTACCGCGACGACGTCCGCCTCGACTCGTGTTACGCTAAGACAGGGTGGCTGTGGTGTCACGTGCTCGTCTCGGTGTCCGTCGTCGCTACCGCGACAATGTCCGCCTCGACTTGCGTTACGCTAAGATAGGGTAGCAGTGGTGTCACGTGCTCGTCTTGGCATCCGTATTCGCTACCGCAAGGACGTCCGCCTCGACTCGTGTGACGCTAAGACGGGGTGGCAGTGGTGTCACGTGCTCGTCTCGGTGTCCGTTGTCTCTACCGCGACGACGTCCACCTTGACTCGCGTTACGCTAAGACAGGGTGGCAGTGGTGTCACGTGCTCGTCTCGACGTCCGTCGTCGCTACCGCGACGACGTCCGCCTCGACTCGCGTTACGCTAAGACAGGGTGGCAGTGGTGCCACGTGCTCGTCTCGGCGTCCGTCGTCGCTACCGCGACGACGTCCGCCTCGACTCGCGTTACGCTAAGATAGGGTGGCAGTGGTGCCACGTGCTCGTCTCGGCGTCCGTCGTCGCTACCGCGACGATGTCCGCCTCGACTCGTGTTACGCTAAGACAGGGTGGCTGTGGTGTCACGTGCTCGTCTCGGTGTCCGTCGTCGCTACCGCGACAATGTCCGCCTCGACTTGCGTTACGCTAAGACAGGGTGGCAGTGGTGTCACGTGCTCGTCTTGGCATCCGTCCTCGCTACCGCAAGGACGTCCGCCTCGACTCGTGTTACGCTAAGACGGGGTGGCAGTGGTGTCACGTGCTCGTCTCGGTGTCCGTTGTCTCTACCGCGACGACGTCCACCTTGACTCGCGTTACGCTAAGACAGGGTGGCAGTGGTGTCACGTGCTCGTCTCGACGTCCGTCGTCGCTACCGCGACGACGTCCGCCTCGACTCGCGTTACGCTAAGACAGGGTGGCAGTGGTGCCACGTGCTCGTCTTGGCGTCCGTCGTCGCTACCGCGACGACGTCCGCCTCGACTCGCGTTACGCTAAGACAGGGTGGCAGTGGTGCCACGTGCTCGTCTCGGCGTCCGTCGTCGCTACCGCGACGACGTCCGCCTCGACTCGCGCTACGCAAAGACAGGGTGGCAGTGGTGTCACGTGCTTGTCTCGGCGTCTGTCGTTGCTACCGCGACGACGTCCGCCTCGACTCGCGTTACGCTAAGACAGGTTGGCAGTGGTGTCACATGCTCGTCTCGGCGTCCGTCGTCGCTACCGCGACGACGTCCGCCTCGACTCGCGTTACGCTAAGACAGGGTGGCAGTGGTGTCAGGTGCTCGTCTCGGCGTCCATCGTCGCTACCGCGACGACGTCCGCCTCGACACGCATTACGCTAGGACAGGGTGGTAGTGGTGTCACGTGCTCGTCTCGGCGTCCGTCGTCTCTACCGCGACGACGTCCGCCTCGACTCGCGTTACGCTAAGACAGGGTGGTAGTGGTGCCACGTGCTCGTCTCGGGTCCGTCGTCGCTACCGCGGCGACGTCTGCCTCGACTCGCGTTACTCTAAGACAGGGTGGCAATTGTGTCACGTGCTTGTCTCGGCGTCCTTCGTCGCTACCGCGACAACACCCACCTCGACTCGAGTTACACTAAGACAGGGTGGCAGTGGTGTCACGTGCTCGTCTCGGCGCCCGTCGTCGCTACCGCGATGACGTCCGCCTCCACTCGCGTTATGCTAAGACAGGTTGGCAGTGGTGTCACGTGCTCGTTTGGGCGTCCGTCGTTGCTACCGCCACGATGTCCGCCTCGACTCGCGTTACGCTAAGACAGGGTGGCAGTGGTGTCACGTGCTCGTCTCGGCGTCCGTCGTCGCTACCGCGACGACGTCCGCCTCGACTCGCGTTACGCTAAGAGAGGGTGGCAGTGGTGCCACGTGCTCGTCTCGGCGTCCGTCGTCGCTACCGCGACGACGTCCGCCTCGACTCGTGTTACGCTAAGACAGGGTGGCTGTGGTGTCACGTGCTCGTCTCGGTGTTCGTCGTCGCTACCGCGACGACGTCCGCCTCGACTCGCGTTACGCCAAGACAGGGTGGCAGTGGTGTCACGTGCTCGTCTTGGCATCTGTCCTCGCTACCGCAACGACGTCCACCTCGACTCGTGTTACGCTAAGACGGGGTGGAAGTGGTGTCACGTGCTCGTCTCGGTGTCCGTCATCTCTACCGCGACGACGTCCACCTCGACTCGCGTTACGCTAAGACAGGGTGGCAGTGGTGTCACGTGCTCGTCTCGACGTCCGTCGTCGCTACCGCGACGACGTCCGCCTCAACTCGCGTTACGCTAAGACAGGGTGGCAGTGGTGCCACGTGCTCGTCTCGGCGTCCGTCGTCGCTACCGCGACGACGTCCGCCTCGACTCGCGCTATGCTAAGACAGGGTGGCAGTGGTGTCACGTGCTCGTCTCGGCGTCCATCGTCGCTACCACGACGACGTCCGCCTCGACTCGCGCTACGCTAAGACAGGGTGGCAGTGGTGTCACGTGCTCGTCTCGGCGTCCGTCGTCGCTACCGCGACGACGTCCGACTTGACTCGCGCTACGCCAAGACAGGATGGCAGTGGTGTCACGTGCTCCTCTCGGCGTCCGTCGTCGCACGTCCGCCTCGACTCGCGTTACGCAAAGACAGGTTGGCGGTGGTGTCACGTGCTCGTCTCGGCGTCCGTCGTTGCTACCGCGACGACGTCCGCCTCGACTCGCGTTACGCTAAGACAGGTTGGCAGTGGTGTCGCATGCTCGTCTCAGCGTCCGTCGTCGCTACCGTGACGACGTCCGCCTCGAATCGCGTTACGCTAAGACAGGGTGGCAGTGGTGTCAAGTGCTCGTCTCGGCGTCCATCGTCGTTACCACGACGACGTCCGCCTCGACTCGCATTACGCTAGGACAGGGTGGCAGTGGTGTCACGTGCTCGTCTCGGCGTCCGTCATCTCTACCGCGACGATGTCCGCCTCGACTCGCATTACGCTAAGACAGGATGGCAGTGTTGTCACGTGCTCGTCTCGGCGTCCGTCGTCGCTACCGCGATGACGTTTGCCTCGACTCGCGTTACGCTAAGACAGGGTGGCAGTGGTGCCACGTGCTCGTCTCGGTGTCCGTCGTCGCTACCGCGACGACGTCTGCCTCGACTAGCGTTACGCTAAGACAGGGTGGCAATTGTGTCACGTGCTCGTCTCGGCGTCCTTCGTCGCTACCGCGACGACGCCCGCCTCGACTCGAGTTACACTAAGACAGGGTGGCAGTGGTGTCACGTGCTCGTCTCGGCGCCCGTCGTCGCTACCGCGATGATGTCCGCCTCCACTCGCGTTATGCTAAGACAGGTTGGTAGTGGTGTCACGTGCTCGTTTGGGCGTCCGTCGTTGCTACCACGACGACGTCCGCCTCGACTCGCGTTACGCTAAGACAGGGTGGCAGTGGTGTCAAGTGCTCATCTCGGCGTCCGTCGTCGCTACCGCGACGACGTCCGCCTCGACTCGCGTTACGCTAAGATAGGGTGGCAGTGGTGCCACGTGCTCGTCTCGGCGTCCGTCGTCACTACCGCGACGACGTCCGCCTCGACTCGTGTTACGCTAAGACAGGGTGGCTGTGGTGTCACGTGCTCGTCTCGGTGTCCGTCGTCGCTACCGCGACAATGTCCGCCTCGACTTGCGTTACGCTAAGATAGGGTAGCAGTGGTGTCACGTGCTCGTCTTGGCATCCGTATTCGCTACCGCAAGGACGTCCGCCTCGACTCGTGTGACGCTAAGACGGGGTGGCAGTGGTGTCACGTGCTCGTCTCGGTGTCCGTTGTCTCTACCGCGACGACGTCCACCTTGACTCGCGTTACGCTAAGACAGGGTGGCAGTGGTGTCACGTGCTCGTCTCGACGTCCGTCGTCGCTACCGCGACGACGTCCGCCTCGACTCGCGTTACGCTAAGACAGGGTGGCAGTGGTGCCACGTGCTCGTCTCGGCGTCCGTCGTCGCTACCGCGACGACGTCCGCCTCGACTCGCGTTACGCTAAGACAGGGTGGCAGTGGTGCCACGTGCTCGTCTCGGCGTCCGTCGTCGCTACCGCGACGACGTCCGCCTCGACTCGCGCTACGCAAAGACAGGGTGGCAGTGGTGTCACGTGCTCGTCTCGGCGTCTGTCGTTGCTACCGCGACGACGTCCGCCTCGACTCGCGTTACGCTAAGACAGGTTGGCAGTGGTGTCACATGCTCGTCTCGGCGTCCGTCGTCGCTACCGCGACGACGTCCGCCTCGACTCGCGTTACGCTAAGACAGGGTGGCAGTGGTGTCAGGTGCTCGTCTCGGCGTCCATCGTCGCTACCGCGACGACGTCCGCCTCGACTCGCATTACGCTAGGACAGGGTGGCAGTGGTGTCACGTGCTCGTCTCGGCGTCCGTCGTCTCTACCGCGACGATGTCCGCCTCGACTCGCGTTACGCTAAGACAGGGTGGCAGTGGTGCCACGTGCTCGTCTCGGTGTCCGTCGTCGCTACCGCGACGACGTCTGCCTCGACTCGCGTTACGCTAAGACAGGGTGGCAATTGTGTCACGTGCTCGTCTCGGCGTCGTTCGTCGCTAGCGCGACAACACCCACCTCGACTCGAGTTACACTAAGACAGGGTGGCAGTGGTGTCACGTGCTCGTCTCGGCGCCCGTCGTCGCTACCGCGATGACGTCCGCCTCCACTCGCGTTATGCTAAGACAGGTTGGCAGTGGTGTCACGTGCTCGTTTGGGTGTCCGTCGTTGCTACCGCGACGACGTCCGCCTCGACTCGCGTTACGCTAAGACAGGGTGGCAGTGGTGTCACGTGCTCGTCTCGGCGTCCGTCGTCGCTACCGCGACGACGTCCGCCTCGACTCGCGTTACGCTAAGATAGGGTGGCAGTGGTGCCACATGCTCGTCTCGGCGTCCGTCGTCGCTACCGCGACGACGTCCGCCTCGACTCGTGTTACGCTAAGACGGGGTGGCAGTGGTGTCACGTGCTCGTCTCGGTGTCCGTCGTCTCTACCGCGACGACGTCCACCTCGACTCGCGTTACGCTAAGACGGGGTGGCAGTGGTGTCACGTGCTCGTCTCGGCGTCCGTCGTCGCTACCGCGACGACGTCCGCCTCGACTCGCGTTACGCTAAGACAGGGTGGCAGTGGTGCCACGTGCTCGTCTCGGCGTCCGTCGTCGCTACCGCGACGACGTCCGCCTCGACTCGCGCTATGCTAAGACAGGGTGGCAGTTGTGTCACGTGCTCGTCTCGGCGTCCCTCGTCGCTACCGCGACGACGTCCGCCTCGACTCGCGCTACGCTAAGACAGGGTGGCGGTGGTGTCACGTGCTCGTCTCGGCATCCGTCGTCGCTACCGCGACGACGTCCGCCTTGACTCGGGCTACGCTAAGACAGGCTGGCAGTGGTGTCATGTGCTCCTCTCGGCGTCCGTCGTCGCACGTCCGCCTCGACTCGCGTTACGCAAAGACAGGTTGGCAGTGGTGTCACGTGCTCGTCTCAGCGTCCATCGTTGCTACCGCGACGACGTCCGCCTCGACTCGCGTTACGCTAAGACAGGTTGGCAGTGGTGTCACATGCTTGTCTCGGCGTCCGTCGTCGCTACCGCGACGACGTCCGCCTCGACTCGCGTTACGCTAAGACAGGGTTGCAGTGGTGTCAGGTGCTCGTCTCGGCGTCCATCGTCGCTACCGCGATGACGTCCGCCTCGACTCGCATTACGCTAGGACAGGGTGGCAGTGGTGTCACGTGCTCGTCTCGGCGTCCGTCGTCTCTACCGCGACGATGTCCGCCTCGACTCGCGTTATGCTAAGATAGGATGGCAGTGTTGTCACGTGCTCGTCTCGGCGTCCGTCGTCGCTACCGCAATGACGTTTGCCTCGACTCGCGTTACGCTAAGACAGGGTGGCAATTGTGTCACGTGCTCGTCTCGGCGCCCGTCGTCGCTACCGCGATGACGTCCGCCTCGACTCGTGTTATGCTAAGACAGGGTGGCAGTGGTGTCACGTGCTCGTTTGGGCGTCCATCGTTGCTACCGCGACGATGTCCGCCTCGACTCGCGTTACGCTAAGACAGGGTGGCAGTGGTGTCACGTGCTCGTCTCGGCGTCCGTCGTCGCTACCGCGACGACGTCCGCTTCGACTCGCGTTACGCTAAGATAGGGTGGCAGTGGTGCCACGTGCTCGTCTCGGCGTCCGTCGTCGCTACCGCGACGACGTCCGCCTCGACTCGTGTTACGCTAAGACAGGGTGGCTGTGGTGTCACGTGCTCGTCTCGGTGTTCGTCGTCGCTACCGCGACGACGTCCGCCTCGACTCGCGTTACGCTAAGACAGGGTGGCAGTGGTGTCACGTGCTCGTCTTGGCATCTGTCCTCGCTACCGCAACGACGTCCACCTCGACTCGTGTTACGCTAAGACGGGGTGGAAGTGGTGTCACGTGCTCGTCTCGGTGTCCGTCATCTCTACCGCGACGACGTCCACCTCGACTCGCGTTACGCTAAGACAGGGTGGCAGTGGTGTCACGTGCTCGTCTCGACGTCCGTCGTCGCTACCGCGACGACGTCCGCCTCCACTCGCGTTACGCTAAGACAGGGTGGCAGTGGTGCCACGTGCTCGTCTCGGCGTCCGTCGTCGCTACCGCGACGACGTCCGCCTCGACTCGCGCTATGCTAAGACAGGGTGGCAGTGGTGTCACGTGCTCGTCTCGGCGTCCATCGTCGCTACCACGACGACGTCCGCCTCGACTCGCGCTACGCTAAGACAGGGTGGCAGTGGTGTCACGTGCTCGTCTCGGCGTCCGTCGTCGCTACCGCGACGACGTCCGCCTTGACTCGCGCTACGCCAAGACAGGATGGCAGTGGTGTCACGTGCTCCTCTCGGCGTCCGTCGTCGCACGTCCGCCTCGACTCGCGTTACGCAAAGACAGGTTGGCGGTCGTGTCACGTGCTCGTCTCGGCGTCCGTCGTTGCTACCGCGACGACGTCTGCCTCGACTCGCGTTACGCTAAGACAGGTTGGCAGTGGTGTCGCATGCTCGTCTCAGCGTCCGTCGTCGCTACCGTGACGACGTCCGCCTCGAATCGCGTTACGCTAAGACAGGGTGGCAGTGGTGTCAAGTGCTCGTCTCGGCGTCCATCGTCGTTACCACGACGATGTCCGCCTCGACTCGCATTACGCTAGGACAGGGTGGCAGTGGTGTCACGTGCTCGTCTCGGCGTCCGTCGTCTCTACCGCGACGATGTCTGCCTCGACTCGCGTTACGCTAAGACAGGATGGCAGTGTTGTCACGTGCTCGTCTCGGCGTCCGTCGTCGCTACCGCGATGACGTTTGCCTCGACTCGCGTTACGCTAAGACAGGGTGGCAGTGGTGCCACGTGCTCGTCTCGGTGTCCGTCGTCGCTACCGCGACGACGTCTGCCTCGACTAGCGTTACGCTAAGACAGGGTGGCAATTGTGTCACGTGCTCGTCTCGGCGTCCTTCGTCGCTACCGCGACGACGCCCGCCTCGACTCGAGTTACACTAAGACAGGGTGGCAGTGGTGTCACGTGCTCGTCTCGGCGCCCGTCGTAGCTACCGCGATGATGTCCGCCTCCACTAGCGTTATGCTAAGACAGGTTGGTAGTGGTGTCACGTGCTCGTTTGGGCGTCCGTCGTTGCTACCACGACGACGTCCGCCTCGACTCGCGTTACGCTAAGACAGGGTGGCAGTGGTGTCACGTGCTCATCTCGGCGTCCGTCGTCGCTACCGCGACGACGTCCGCCTCGACTCGCGTTACGCTAAGATAGGGTGGCAGTGGTGCCACGTGCTCGTCTCGGCGTCCGTCGTCGCTACCGCGACGACGTCCGCCTCGACTCGTGTTACGCTAAGACAGGGTGGCTGTGGTGTCACGTGCTCGTCTCGGTGTCCGTCGTCGCTACCGCGACAATGTCCGCCTCGACTTGCGTTACGCTAAGACAGGGTGGCAGTGGTGTCACGTGCTCGTCTTGGCATCCGTCCTCGCTACCGCAAGGACGTCCGCCTCGACTCGTGTTACGCTAAGACGGGGTGGCAGTGGTGTCACGTGCTCGTCTCGGTGTCCGTTGTCTCTACCGTGACGACGTCCACCTTGACTCGCGTTACGCTAAGACAGGGTGGCAGTGGTGTCACGTGCTCGTCTCGACGTCCGTCGTCGCTACCGCGACGACGTCCGCCTCGACTCGCGTTACGCTAAGACAGGGTGGCAGTGGTGCCACGTGCTCGTCTCGGCGTCCGTCGTCGCTACCGCGACGACGTCCGCCTCGACTCGCGCTACGCAAAGACAGGGTGGCAGTGGTGTCACGTGCTCGTCTCGGCGTCTGTCGTTGCTACCGCGACGACGTCCGCCTCGACTCGCGTTACGCTAAGACAGGTTGGCAGTGGTGTCACATGCTCGTCTCGGCGTCCGTCGTCGCTACCGCGACGACGTCCGCCTCGACTCGCGTTACGCTAAGACAGGGTGGCAGTGGTGTCAGGTGCTCGTCTCGGCGTCCATCGTCGCTACCGCGACGACGTCCGCCTCAACTCGCATTACGCTAGGACAGGGTGGCAGTGGTGTCACGTGCTCGTCTCGGCGTCCGTCGTCTCTACCGCGACGATGTCCGCCTCGACTCGCGTTACGCTAAGACAGGGTGGCAGTGGTGCCACGTGCTCGTCTCGGTGTCCGTCGTCGCTACCGCGACGACGTCTGCCTCGACTCGCGTTACGCTAAGACAGGGTGGCAATTGTGTCACGTGCTCGTCTCGGCGTCCTTCGTCGCTACCGCGACAACACCCACCTCGACTCGAGTTACACTAAGACAGGGTGGCAGTGGTGTCACGTGCTCGTCTCGGCGCCCGTCGTCGCTACCGCGATGACGTCCGCCTCCACTCGCGTTATGCTAAGACAGGTTGGCAGTGGTGTCACGTGCTTGTTTGGGCGTCCGTCGTTGCTACCGCGACGACGTCCGCCTCGACTCGCGTTACGCTAAGATAGGGTGGCAGTGGTGCCACATGCTCGTCTCGGCGTCCGTCGTCGCTACCGCGACGACGTCCGCCTCGACTCGTGTTACGCTAAGACGGGGTGGCAGTGGTGTCACGTGCTCGTCTCGGTGTCCGTCGTCTCTACCGCGACGACGTCCACCTCGACTCGCGTTATGCTAAGACGGGGTGGCAGTGGTGTCACGTGCTCGTCTCGACGTCCGTCATCGCTACCGCGACGACGTCCGCCTCGACTCGCGTTACGCTAAGACAGGGTGGCAGTGGTGCCACGTGCTCGTCTCGGCGTCCGTCGTCGCTACCGCGACGACGTCCGCCTCGACTCGCGCTATGCTAAGACAGGGTGGCAGTGGTGTCACGTGCTCGTCTCGGCGTCCCTCGTCGCTACCGCGACGACGTCCGCCTCGACTCGCGCTACGCTAAGACAGGGTGGCGGTGGTGTCACGTGCTCGTCTCGGCATCCGTCGTCGCTACCGCGACGACGTCCGCCTTGACTCGCGTTACGCTAAGACAGGGTGGCAGTGGTGCCACGTGCTCGTCTCGGTGTCCGTCGTCGCTACCGCGACGACGTCTGCCTCGACTCGCGTTACGCTAAGACAGGGTGGCAATTGTGTCACGTGCTCGTCTCGGCGTCCTTCGTCGCTACCGCGACAACACCCACCTCGACTCGAGTTACACTAAGACAGGGTGGCAGTGGTGTCACGTGCTCGTCTCGGCGCCCGTCGTCGCTACCGCGATGACGTCCGCCTCCACTCGCGTTATGCTAAGACAGGTTGGCAGTGGTGTCACGTGCTTGTTTGGGCGTCCGTCGTTGCTACCGCGACGACGTCCGCCTCGACTCGCGTTACGCTAAGATAGGGTGGCAGTGGTGCCACATGCTCGTCTCGGCGTCCGTCGTCGCTACCGCGACGACGTCCGCCTCGACTCGTGTTACGCTAAGACGGGGTGGCAGTGGTGTCACGTGCTCGTCTCGGTGTCCGTCGTCTCTACCGCGACGACGTCCACCTCGACTCGCGTTATGGTAAGACGGGGTGGCAGTGGTGTCACGTGCTCGTCTCGACGTCCGCCGTCGCTACCGCGACGACGTCCGCCTCGACTCGCGTTACGCTAAGACAGGGTGGCAGTGGTGCCACGTGCTCGTCTCGGCGTCCGTCGTCGCTACCGCGACGACGTCCGCCTCGACTCGCGCTATGCTAAGACAGGGTGGCAGTGGTGTCACATGCTCGTCTCGGCGTCCCTCGTCGCTACCGCGACGACGTCCGCCTCGACTCGCGCTACGCTAAGACAGGGTGGCGGTGGTGTCACGTGCTCGTCTCGGCATCCGTCGTCGCTACCGCGACGACGTCCGCCTTGACTCGCGCTACGCTAAGACAGGCTGGCAGTGGTGTCATGTGCTCCTCTCGGCGTCCGTCGTCGCACGTCCGCCTCGACTCGCGTTACGCAAAGACAGGTTGGCAGTGGTGTCACGTGCTCGTCTCAGCGTCCGTCGTTGCTACCGCGACGACGTCCGCCTCGACTCGCGTTACGCTAAGACAGGTTGGCAGTGGTGTCACATGCTTGTCTCGGCGTCCGTCGTCGCTACCGCGACGACGTCCGCCTCGACTCGCGTTATGCTAAGACAGGTTGGCAGTGGTGTCACGTGCTCGTTTGGGCGTCCGTCGTTGCTACCGCGACGACGTCCGCCTCGACTCGGGTTACGCTAAGACAGGGTGGCAGTGGTGTCACGTGCTCGTCTCGGCGTCCGTCGTCGCTACCGCGACGACGTCCGCCTCGACTCGCGCTACGCTAAGACAGGGTGGCAGTGGTGTCACGTGCTCGTCTCGGCGTCCGTCGTCGCTACCGCGACGACGTCCGCCTCGACTCGCGCTACGCTAAGACAGGATGGCAGTGGTGTCACGTGCTCGTCTCGGTGTCCGTCGTCGCTACCGCGACGACGTCTGCCTCGACTCGCGTTACGCTAAGACAGGGTGGCAATTGTGTCACGTGCTCGTCTCGGCGTCCTTCGTCGCTACCGCGACGACACCCGCCTCGACTCGAGTTACACTAAGACAGGGTGGCAGTGGTGTCACGTGCTCGTCTCGGCGCCCGTCGTCGCTACCGCGATGACGTCCGCCTCCACTCGCGTTATGCTAAGACAGGTTGGCAGTGGTGTCACGTGCTCGTTTGGGCGTCCGTCGTTGCTACCGCGACGACGTCCGCCTCGACTCGCGTTACGCTAAGACAGGGTGGCAGTGGTGTCACGTGCTCGTCTCGGCGTCCGTCGTCGCTACCGCGACGACGTCCGCCTCGACTCGCGTTACGCTAAGATAGGGTGGCAGTGGTGCCACATGCTCGTCTCGGCGTCCGTCGTCGCTACCGCGACGACGTCCGCCTCGACTCGTGTTACGCTAAGACGGGGTGGCAGTGGTGTCACGTGCTCGTCTCGGTGTCCGTCGTCTCTACCGCGACGACGTCCACCTTGACTCGCGTTATGCTAAGACGGGGTGGCAGTGGTGTCACGTGCTCGTCTCGACGTCCGTCGTCGCTACCGCAATGACGTTTGCCTCGACTCGCGTTACGCTAAGACAGGGTGGCAATTGTGTCACGTGCTCGTCTCGGCGTCCTTCGTCGCTACCGCGACGACACCCGCCTCGACTCGAGTTACACTAAGACAGGGTGGCAGTGGTGTCACGTGCTCGTCTCGGCGCCCGTCGTCGCTACCGCGATGACGTCCGCCTCGACTCGTGTTATGCTAAGACAGGTTGGCAGTGGTGTCACGTGCTCGTTTGGGCGTCCATCGTTGCTACCGCGACGATGTCCGCCTCGACTCGCGTTACGCTAAGACAGGGTGGCAGTGGTGTCACGTGCTCGTCTCGGCGTCCGTCGTCGCTACCGCGACGACGTCCGCCTCGACTCGCGTTACGCTAAGATAGGGTGGCAGTGGTGCCACGTGCTCGTCTCGGCGTCCGTCGTCGCTACCGCGACGACGTCCGCCTCGACTCGTGTTACGCTAAGACAGGGTGGCTGTGGTGTCACGTGCTCGTCTCGGTGTTCGTCGTCGCTACCGCGACGACGTCCGCCTCGACTCGCGTTACGCTAAGACAGGGTGGCAGTGGTGTCACGTGCTCGTCTTGGCATCTGTCCTCGCTACCGCAACGACGTCCACCTCGACTCGTGTTACGCTAAGACGGGGTGGAAGTGGTGTCACGTGCTCGTCTCGGTGTCCGTCATCTCTACCGCGACGACGTCCACCTCGACTCGCGTTACGCTAAGACAGGGTGGCAGTGGTGTCACGTGCTCGTCTCGACGTCCGTCGTCGCTACCGCGACGACGTCCGCCTCAACTCGCGTTACGCTAAGACAGGGTGGCAGTGGTGCCACGTGCTCGTCTCGGCGTCCGTCGTCGCTACCGCGACGACGTCCGCCTCGACTCGCGCTATGCTAAGACAGGGTGGCAGTGGTGTCACGTGCTCGTCTCGGCGTCCATCGTCGCTACCACGACGACGTCCGCCTCGACTCGCGCTACGCTAAGACAGGGTGGCAGTGGTGTCACGTGCTCGTCTCGGCGTCCGTCGTCGCTACCGCGACGACGTCCGCCTTGACTCGCGCTACGCCAAGACAGGATGGCAGTGGTGTCACGTGCTCCTCTCGGCGTCCGTCGTCGCACGTCCGCCTCGACTCACGTTACGCAAAGACAGGTTGGCGGTCGTGTCACGTGCTCGTCTCGGCGTCCGTCGTTGCTACCGCGACGACGTCTGCCTCGACTCGCGTTACGCTAAGACAGGTTGGCAGTGGTGTCGCATGCTCGTCTCAGCGTCCGTCGTCGCTACCGTGACGACGTCCGCCTCGAATCGCGTTACGCTAAGACAGGGTGGCAGTGGTGTCAAGTGCTCGTCTCGGCGTCCATCGTCGTTACCACGACGATGTCCGCCTCGACTCGCATTACGCTAGGACAGGGTGGCAGTGGTGTCAAGTGCTCGTCTCGGCGTCCGTCGTCTCTACCGCGACGATGTCTGCCTCGACTCGCGTTACGCTAAGACAGGATGGCAGTGTTGTCACGTGCTCGTCTCGGCGTCCGTCGTCGCTACCGCGATGACGTTTGCCTCGACTCGCGTTACGCTAAGACAGGGTGGCAGTGGTGCCACGTGCTCGTCTCGGTGTCCGTCGTCGCTACCGCGACGACGTCTGCCTCGACTAGCGTTACGCTAAGACAGGGTGGCAATTGTGTCACGTGCTCGTCTCGGCGTCCTTCGTCGCTACCGCGACGACGCCCGCCTCGACTCGAGTTACACTAAGACAGGGTGGCAGTGGTGTCACGTGCTCGTCTCGGCGCCCGTCGTAGCTACCGCGATGATGTCCGCCTCCACTAGCGTTATGCTAAGACAGGTTGGTTGTGGTGTCACGTGCTCGTTTGGGCGTCCGTCGTTGCTACCACGACGACGTCCGCCTCGACTCGCGTTACGCTAAGACAGGGTGGCAGTGGTGTCACGTGCTCATCTCGGCGTCCGTCGTCGCTACCGCGACGACGTCCGCCTCGACTCGCGTTACGCTAAGATAGGGTGGCAGTGGTGCCACGTGCTCGTCTCGGCGTCCGTCGTCGCTACCGCGACGACGTCCGCCTCGACTCGTGTTACGCTAAGACAGGGTGGCTGTGGTGTCACGTGCTCGTCTCGGTGTCCGTCGTCGCTACCGCGACAATGTCCGCCTCGACTTGCGTTACGCTAAGACAGGGTGGCAGTGGTGTCACGTGCTCGTCTTGGCATCCGTCCTCGCTACCGCAAGGACGTCCGCCTCGACTCGTGTTACGCTAAGACGGGGTGGCAGTGGTGTCACGTGCTCGTCTCGGTGTCCGTTGTCTCTACCGTGACGACGTCCACCTTGACTCGCGTTACGCTAAGACAGGGTGGCAGTGGTGTCACGTGCTCGTCTCGACGTCCGTCGTCGCTACCGCGACGACGTCCGCCTCGACTCGCGTTACGCTAAGACAGGGTGGCAGTGGTGCCACGTGCTCGTCTCGGCGTCCATCGTCGTTACCACGACGATGTCCGCCTCGACTCGCATTACGCTAGGACAGGGTGGCAGTGGTGTCAAGTGCTCGTCTCGGCGTCCGTCGTCTCTACCGCGACGATGTCTGCCTCGACTCGCGTTACGCTAAGACAGGATGGCAGTGTTGTCACGTGCTCGTCTCGGCGTCCGTCGTCGCTACCGCGATGACGTTTGCCTCGACTCGCGTTACGCTAAGACAGGGTGGCAGTGGTGCCACGTGCTCGTCTCGGTGTCCGTCGTCGCTACCGCGACGACGTCTGCCTCGACTAGCGTTACGCTAAGACAGGGTGGCAATTGTGTCACGTGCTCGTCTCGGCGTCCTTCGTCGCTACCGCGACGACGCCCGCCTCGACTCGAGTTACACTAAGACAGGGTGGCAGTGGTGTCACGTGCTCGTCTCGGCGCCCGTCGTAGCTACCGCGATGATGTCCGCCTCCACTAGCGTTATGCTAAGACAGGTTGGTTGTGGTGTCACGTGCTCGTTTGGGCGTCCGTCGTTGCTACCACGACGACGTCCGCCTCGACTCGCGTTACGCTAAGACAGGGTGGCAGTGGTGTCACGTGCTCATCTCGGCGTCCGTCGTCGCTACCGCGACGACGTCCGCCTCGACTCGCGTTACGCTAAGATAGGGTGGCAGTGGTGCCACGTGCTCGTCTCGGCGTCCGTCGTCGCTACCGCGACGACGTCCGCCTCGACTCGTGTTACGCTAAGACAGGGTGGCTGTGGTGTCACGTGCTCGTCTCGGTGTCCGTCGTCGCTACCGCGACAATGTCCGCCTCGACTTGCGTTACGCTAAGACAGGGTGGCAGTGGTGTCACGTGCTCGTCTTGGCATCCGTCCTCGCTACCGCAAGGACGTCCGCCTCGACTCGTGTTACGCTAAGACGGGGTGGCAGTGGTGTCACGTGCTCGTCTCGGTGTCCGTTGTCTCTACCGTGACGACGTCCACCTTGACTCGCGTTACGCTAAGACAGGGTGGCAGTGGTGTCACGTGCTCGTCTCGACGTCCGTCGTCGCTACCGCGACGACGTCCGCCTCGACTCGCGTTACGCTAAGACAGGGTGGCAGTGGTGCCACGTGCTCGTCTCGGCGTCCGTCGTCGCTACCGCGACGACGTCCGCCTCGACTCGCGCTACGCAAAGACAGGGTGGCAGTGGTGTCACGTGCTCGTCTCGGCGTCTGTCGTTGCTACCGCGACGACGTCCGCCTCGACTCGCGTTACGCTAAGACAGGTTGGCAGTGGTGTCACATGCTCGTCTCGGCGTCCGTCGTCGCTACCGCGACGACGTCCGCCTCGACTCGCGTTACGCTAAGACAGGGTGGCAGTGGTGTCAGGTGCTCGTCTCGGCGTCCATCGTCGCTACCGCGACGACGTCCGCCTCAACTCGCATTACGCTAGGACAGGGTGGCAGTGGTGTCACGTGCTCGTCTCGGCGTCCGTCGTCTCTACCGCGACGATGTCCGCCTCGACTCGCGTTACGCTAAGACAGGGTGGCAGTGGTGCCACGTGCTCGTCTCGGTGTCCGTCGTCGCTACCGCGACGACGTCTGCCTCGACTCGCGTTACGCTAAGACAGGGTGGCAATTGTGTCACGTGCTCGTCTCGGCGTCCTTCGTCGCTACCGCGACAACACCCACCTCGACTCGAGTTACACTAAGACAGGGTGGCAGTGGTGTCACGTGCTCGTCTCGGCGCCCGTCGTCGCTACCGCGATGACGTCCGCCTCCACTCGCGTTATGCTAAGACAGGTTGGCAGTGGTGTCACGTGCTTGTTTGGGCGTCCGTCGTTGCTACCGCGACGACGTCCGCCTCGACTCGCGTTACGCTAAGATAGGGTGGCAGTGGTGCCACATGCTCGTCTCGGCGTCCGTCGTCGCTACCGCGACGACGTCCGCCTCGACTCGTGTTACGCTAAGACGGGGTGGCAGTGGTGTCACGTGCTCGTCTCGGTGTCCGTCGTCTCTACCGCGACGACGTCCACCTCGACTCGCGTTATGCTAAGACGGGGTGGCAGTGGTGTCACGTGCTCGTCTCGACGTCCGTCATCGCTACCGCGACGACGTCCGCCTCGACTCGCGTTACGCTAAGACAGGGTGGCAGTGGTGCCACGTGCTCGTCTCGGCGTCCGTCGTCGCTACCGCGACGACGTCCGCCTCGACTCGCGCTATGCTAAGACAGGGTGGCAGTGGTGTCACGTGCTCGTCTCGGCGTCCCTCGTCGCTACCGCGACGACGTCCGCCTCGACTCGCGCTACGCTAAGACAGGGTGGCGGTGGTGTCACGTGCTCGTCTCGGCATCCGTCGTCGCTACCGCGACGACGTCCGCCTTGACTCGCGTTACGCTAAGACAGGGTGGCAGTGGTGCCACGTGCTCGTCTCGGTGTCCGTCGTCGCTACCGCGACGACGTCTGCCTCGACTCGCGTTACGCTAAGACAGGGTGGCAATTGTGTCACGTGCTCGTCTCGGCGTCCTTCGTCGCTACCGCGACAACACCCACCTCGACTCGAGTTACACTAAGACAGGGTGGCAGTGGTGTCACGTGCTCGTCTCGGCGCCCGTCGTCGCTACCGCGATGACGTCCGCCTCCACTCGCGTTATGCTAAGACAGGTTGGCAGTGGTGTCACGTGCTTGTTTGGGCGTCCGTCGTTGCTACCGCGACGACGTCCGCCTCGACTCACGTTACGCTAAGATAGGGTGGCAGTGGTGCCACATGCTCGTCTCGGCGTCCGTCGTCGCTACCGCGACGACGTCCGCCTCGACTCGTGTTACGCTAAGACGGGGTGGCAGTGGTGTCACGTGCTCGTCTCGGTGTCCGTCGTCTCTACCGCGACGACGTCCACCTCGACTCGCGTTATGCTAAGACGGGGTGGCAGTGGTGTCACGTGCTCGTCTCGACGTCCGTCGTCGCTACCGCGACGACGTCCGCCTCGACTCACGTTACGCTAAGACAGGGTGGCAGTGGTGCCACGTGCTCGTCTCGGCGTCCGTCGTCGCTACCGCGACGACGTCCGCCTCGACTCGCGCTATGCTAAGACAGGGTGGCAGTGGTGTCACGTGCTCGTCTCGGCGTCCCTCGTCGCTACCGCGACGACGTCCGCCTCGACTCGCGCTACGCTAAGACAGGGTGGCGGTGGTGTCACGTGCTCGTCTCGGCATCCGTCGTCGCTACCGCGACGACGTCCGCCTTGACTCGCGCTACGCTAAGACAGGCTGGCAGTGGTGTCATGTGCTCCTCTCGGCGTCCGTCGTCGCACGTCCGCCTCGACTCGCGTTACGCAAAGACAGGTTGGCAGTGGTGTCACGTGCTCGTCTCAGCGTCCGTCGTTGCTACCGCGACGACGTCCGCCTCGACTCGCGTTACGCTAAGACAGGTTGGCAGTGGTGTCACATGCTTGTCTCGGCGTCCGTCGTCGCTACCGCGACGACGTCCGCCTCGACTCGCGTTATGCTAAGACAGGTTGGCAGTGGTGTCACGTGCTCGTTTGGGCGTCCGTCGTTGCTACCGCGACGACGTCCGCCTCGACTCGGGTTATGCTAAGACAGGGTGGCAGTGGTGTCACGTGCTCGTCTCGGCGTCCGTCGTCGCTACCGCGACGACGTCCGCCTCGACTCGCGCTGCGCTAAGACAGGGTGGCAGTGGTGTCACGTGCTCGTCTCGGCGTCCGTCGTCGCTACCGCGACGACGTCCGCCTCGACTCGCGCTACGCTAAGACAGGATGGCAGTGGTGTCACGTGCTCGTCTCGGTGTCCGTCGTCGCTACCGCGACGACGTCTGCCTCGACTCGCGTTACGCTAAGACAGGGTGGCAATTGTGTCACGTGCTCGTCTCGGCGTCCTTCGTCGCTACCGCGACGACACCCGCCTCGACTCGAGTTACACTAAGACAGGGTGGCAGTGGTGTCACGTGCTCGTCTCGGCGCCCGTCGTCGCTACCGCGATGACGTCCGCCTCCACTCGCGTTATGCTAAGACAGGTTGGCAGTGGTGTCACGTGCTCGTTTGGGCGTCCGTCGTTGCTACCGCGACGACGTCCGCCTCGACTCGCGTTACGCTAAGACAGGGTGGCAGTGGTGTCACGTGCTCGTCTCGGCGTCCGTCGTCGCTACCGCGACGACGTCCGCCTCGACTCGCGCTATGCTAAGACAGGGTGGCAGTGGTGTCACGTGCTCGTCTCGGCGTCCCTCGTCGCTACCGCGACGACGTCCGCCTCGACTCGCGCTACGCTAAGACAGGGTGGCGGTGGTGTCACGTGCTCGTCTCGGCATCCGTCGTCGCTACCGCGACGACGTCCGCCTTGACTCGCGCTACGCTAAGACAGGCTGGCAGTGGTGTCATGTGCTCCTCTCGGCGTCCGTCGTCGCACGTCCGCCTCGACTCGCGTTACGCAAAGACAGGTTGGCAGTGGTGTCACGTGCTCGTCTCAGCGTCCGTCGTTGCTACCGCGACGACGTCCGCCTCGACTCGCGTTACGCTAAGACAGGTTGGCAGTGGTGTCACATGCTTGTCTCGGCGTCCGTCGTCGCTACCGCGACGACGTCCGCCTCGACTCGCGTTATGCTAAGACAGGTTGGCAGTGGTGTCACGTGCTCGTTTGGGCGTCCGTCGTTGCTACCGCGACGACGTCCGCCTCGACTCGGGTTACGCTAAGACAGGGTGGCAGTGGTGTCACGTGCTCGTCTCGGCGTCCGTCGTCGCTACCGCGACGACGTCCGCCTCGACTCGCGCTACGCTAAGACAGGGTGGCAGTGGTGTCACGTGCTCGTCTCGGCGTCCGTCGTCGCTACCGCGACGACGTCCGCCTCGACTCGCGCTACGCTAAGACAGGATGGCAGTGGTGTCACGTGCTCGTCTCGGTGTCCGTCGTCGCTACCGCGACGACGTCTGCCTCGACTCGCGTTACGCTAAGACAGGGTGGCAATTGTGTCACGTGCTCGTCTCGGCGTCCTTCGTCGCTACCGCGACGACACCCGCCTCGACTCGAGTTACACTAAGACAGGGTGGCAGTGGTGTCACGTGCTCGTCTCGGCGCCCGTCGTCGCTACCGCGATGACGTCCGCCTCCACTCGCGTTATGCTAAGACAGGTTGGCAGTGGTGTCACGTGCTCGTTTGGGCGTCCATCGTTGCTACCGCGACGATGTCCGCCTCGACTCGCGTTACGCTAAGACAGGGTGGCAGTGGTGTCACGTGCTCGTCTCGGCGTCCGTCGTCGCTACCGCGACGACGTCCGCCTCGACTCGCGTTACGCTAAGATAGGGTGGCAGTGGTGCCACGTGCTCGTCTCGGCGTCCGTCGTCGCTACCGCGACGACGTCCGCCTCGACTCGTGTTACGCTAAGACAGGGTGGCTGTGGTGTCACGTGCTCGTCTCGGTGTTCGTCGTCGCTACCGCGACGACGTCCGCCTCGACTCGCGTTACGCTAAGACAGGGTGGCAGTGGTGTCACGTGCTCGTCTTGGCATCTGTCCTCGCTACCGCAACGACGTCCACCTCGACTCGTGTTACGCTAAGACGGGGTGGAAGTGGTGTCACGTGCTCGTCTCTGTGTCCGTCATCTCTACCGCGACGACGTCCACCTCGACTCGCGTTACGCTAAGACAGGGTGGCAGTGGTGTCACGTGCTCGTCTCGACGTCCGTCGTCGCTACCGCGACGACGTCCGCCTCAACTCGCGTTACGCTAAGACAGGGTGGCAGTGGTGCCACGTGCTCGTCTCGGCGTCCGTCGTCGCTACCGCGACGACGTCCGCCTCGACTCGCGCTATGCTAAGACAGGGTGGCAGTGGTGTCACGTGCTCGTCTCGGCGTCCATCGTCGCTACCACGACGACGTCCGCCTCGACTCGCGCTACGCTAAGACAGGGTGGCAGTGGTGTCACGTGCTCCTCTCGGTGTCCGTCGTCGCTACCGCGACGACGTCCGCCTTGACTCGCGCTACGCTAAGACAGGGTGGAGTGGTGTCACGTGCTCGTTTGGGCGTCCGTCGTTGCTACCGCGACGACGTCCGCCTCGACTCGCGTTACGCTAAGACAGGGTGGCAGTGGTGTCACGTGCTCGTCTCGGCGTCCGTCGTCGCTACCGCGACGACGTCCGCCTCGACTCGCGCTACGCTAAGACAGGGTGGCAGTGGTGTCACGTGCTCGTCTCGGCGTCCGTCGTCGCTACCGCGACGACGTCCGCCTCGACTCGCGCTACGCTAAGACAGGATGGCAGTGGTGTCACGTGCTCGTCTCGGTGTCCGTCGTCGCTACCGCGACGACGTCTGCCTCGACTCGCGTTACGCTAAGACAGGGTGGCAATTGTGTCACGTGCTCGTCTCGGCGTCCTTCGTCGCTACCGCGACGACACCCGCCTCGACTCGAGTTACACTAAGACAGGGTGGCAGTGGTGTCACGTGCTCGTCTCGGCGCCCGTCGTCGCTACCGCGATGACGTCCGCCTCCACTCGCGTTATGCTAAGACAGGTTGGCAGTGGTGTCACGTGCTCGTCTCAGCGTCCGTCGTTGCTACCGCGACGACGTCCGCCTCGACTCGCGTTACGCTAAGACAGGTTGGCAGTTGTGTCACATGCTTGTCTCGGCGTCCGTCGTCGCTACCGCGACGACGTCCGCCTCGACTCGCGTTATGCTAAGACAGGTTGGCAGTGGTGTCACGTGCTCGTTTGGGCGTCCGTCGTTGCTACCGCGACGACGTCCGCCTCGACTCGCGTTACGCTAAGACAGGGTGGCAGTGGTGTCACGTGCTCGTCTCGGCGTCCGTCGTCGCTACCGCGACGACGTCCGCCTCGACTCGCGCTACGCTAAGACAGGGTGGCAGTGGTGTCACGTGCTCGTCTCGGCGTCCGTCGTCGCTACCGCGACGACGTCCGCCTCGACTCGCGCTACGCTAAGACAGGATGGCAGTGGTGTCACGTGCTCGTCTCGGTGTCCGTCGTCGCTACCGCGACGACGTCTGCCTCGACTCGCGTTACGCTAAGACAGGGTGGCAATTGTGTCACGTGCTCGTCTCGGCGTCCTTCGTCGCTACCGCGACGACACCCGCCTCGACTCGAGTTACACTAAGACAGGGTGGCAGTGGTGTCACGTGCTCGTCTCGGCGCCCGTCGTCGCTACCGCGATGACGTCCGCCTCGACTCGCGTTATGCTAAGACAGGTTGGCAGTGGTGTCACGTGCTCGTTTGGGCGTCCATCGTTGCTACCGCGACGATGTCCGCCTCGACTCGCGTTACGCTAAGACAGGGTGGCAGTGGTGTCACGTGCTCGTCTCGGCGTCCGTCGTCGCTACCGCGACGACGTCCGCCTCGACTCGCGTTACGCTAAGATAGGGTGGCAGTGGTGCCACGTGCTCGTCTCGGCGTCCGTCGTCGCTACCGCGACGACGTCCGCCTCGACTCGTGTTACGCTAAGACAGGGTGGCTGTGGTGTCACGTGCTCGTCTCGGTGTTCGTCGTCGCTACCGCGACGACGTCCGCCTCGACTCGCGTTACGCTAAGACAGGGTGGCAGTGGTGTCACGTGCTCGTCTTGGCATCTGTCCTCGCTACCGCAACGACGTCCACCTCGACTCGTGTTACGCTAAGACGGGGTGGAAGTGGTGTCACGTGCTCGTCTCTGTGTCCGTCATCTCTACCGCGACGACGTCCACCTCGACTCGCGTTACGCTAAGACAGGGTGGCAGTGGTGTCACGTGCTCGTCTCGACGTCCGTCGTCGCTACCGCGACGACGTCCGCCTCAACTCGCGTTACGCTAAGACAGGGTGGCAGTGGTGCCACGTGCTCGTCTCGGCGTCCGTCGTCGCTATCGCGACGACGTCCGCCTCGACTCGCGCTATGCTAAGACAGGGTGGCAGTGGTGTCACGTGCTCGTCTCGGCGTCCATCGTCGCTACCACGACGACGTCCGCCTCGACTCGCGCTACGCTAAGACAGGGTGGCAGTGGTGTCACGTGCTCGTCTCGGTGTCCGTCGTCGCTACCGCGACGACGTCCGCCTTGACTCGCGCTACGCTAAGACAGGGTGGAGTGGTGTCACGTGCTCGTTTGGGCGTCCGTCGTTGCTACCGCGACGACGTCCGCCTCGACTCGCGTTACGCTAAGACAGGGTGGCAGTGGTGTCACGTGCTCGTCTCGGCGTCCGTCGTCGCTACCGCGACGACGTCCGCCTCGACTCGCGCTACGCTAAGACAGGGTGGCAGTGGTGTCACGTGCTCGTCTCGGCGTCCGTCGTCGCTACCGCGACGACGTCCGCCTCGACTCGCGCTACGCTAAGACAGGATGGCAGTGGTGTCACGTGCTCGTCTCGGTGTCCGTCGTCGCTACCGCGACGATGTCTGCCTCGACTCGCGTTACGCTAAGACAGGGTGGCAATTGTGTCACGTGCTCGTCTCGGCGTCCTTCGTCGCTACCGCGACGACACCCGCCTCGACTCGAGTTACACTAAGACAGGGTGGCAGTGGTGTCACGTGCTCGTCTCGGCGCCCGTCGTCGCTACCGCGATGACGTCCGCCTCCACTCGCGTTATGCTAAGACAGGTTGGCAGTGGTGTCACGTGCTCGTTTGGGCGTCCATCGTTGCTACCGCGACGATGTCCGCCTCGACTCGCGTTACGCTAAGACAGGGTGGCAGTGGTGTCACGTGCTCGTCTCGGCGTCCGTCGTCGCTACCGCGACGACGTCCGCCTCGACTCGCGTTACGCTAAGATAGGGTGGCAGTGGTGCCACGTGCTCGTCTCGGCGTCCGTCGTCGCTACCGCGACGACGTCCGCCTCGACTCGTGTTACGCTAAGACAGGGTGGCTGTGGTGTCACGTGCTCGTCTCGGTGTTCGTCGTCGCTACCGCGACGACGTCCGCCTCGACTCGCGTTACGCTAAGACAGGGTGGCAGTGGTGTCACGTGCTCGTCTTGGCATCTGTCCTCGCTACCGCAACGACGTCCACCTCGACTCGTGTTACGCTAAGACGGGGTGGAAGTGGTGTCACGTGCTCGTCTCTGTGTCCGTCATCTCTACCGCGACGACGTCCACCTCGACTCGCGTTACGCTAAGACAGGGTGGCAGTGGTGTCACGTGCTCGTCTCGACGTCCGTCGTCGCTACCGCGACGACGTCCGCCTCAACTCGCGTTACGCTAAGACAGGGTGGCAGTGGTGCCACGTGCTCGTCTCGGCGTCCGTCGTCGCTACCGCGACGACGTCCGCCTCGACTCGCGCTATGCTAAGACAGGGTGGCAGTGGTGTCACGTGCTCGTCTCGGCGTCCATCGTCGCTACCACGACGACGTCCGCCTCGACTCGCGCTACGCTAAGACAGGGTGGCAGTGGTGTCACGTGCTCGTCTCGGTGTCCGTCGTCGCTACCGCGACGACGTCCGCCTTGACTCGCGCTACGCTAAGACAGGGTGGAGTGGTGTCACGTGCTCGTTTGGGCGTCCGTCGTTGCTACCGCGACGACGTCCGCCTCGACTCGCGTTACGCTAAGACAGGGTGGCAGTGGTGTCACGTGCTCGTCTCGGCGTCCGTCGTCGCTACCGCGACGACGTCCGCCTCGACTCGCGCTACGCTAAGACAGGGTGGCAGTGGTGTCACGTGCTCGTCTCGGCGTCCGTCGTCGCTACCGCGACGACGTCCGCCTCGACTCGCGCTACGCTAAGACAGGATGGCAGTGGTGTCACGTGCTCGTCTCGGTGTCCGTCGTCGCTACCGCGACGACGTCTGCCTCGACTCGCGTTACGCTAAGACAGGGTGGCAATTGTGTCACGTGCTCGTCTCGGCGTCCTTCGTCGCTACCGCGACGACACCCGCCTCGACTCGAGTTACACTAAGACAGGGTGGCAGTGGTGTCACGTGCTCGTCTCGGCGCCCGTCGTCGCTACCGCGATGACGTCCGCCTCCACTCGCGTTATGCTAAGACAGGTTGGCAGTGGTGTCACGTGCTCGTTTGGGCGTCCATCGTTGCTACCGCGACGATGTCCGCCTCGACTCGCGTTACGCTAAGACAGGGTGGCAGTGGTGTCACGTGCTCGTCTCGGCGTCCGTCGTCGCTACCGCGACGACGTCCGCCTCGACTCGCGTTACGCTAAGATAGGGTGGCAGTGGTGCCACGTGCTCGTCTCGGCGTCCGTCGTCGCTACCGCGACGACGTCCGCCTCGACTCGTGTTACGCTAAGACAGGGTGGCTGTGGTGTCACGTGCTCGTCTCGGTGTTCGTCGTCGCTACCGCGACGACGTCCGCCTCGACTCGCGTTACGCTAAGACAGGGTGGCAGTGGTGTCACGTGCTCGTCTTGGCATCTGTCCTCGCTACCGCAACGACGTCCACCTCGACTCGTGTTACGCTAAGACGGGGTGGAAGTGGTGTCACGTGCTCGTCTCTGTGTCCGTCATCTCTACCGCGACGACGTCCACCTCGACTCGCGTTACGCTAAGACAGGGTGGCAGTGGTGTCACGTGCTCGTCTCGACGTCCGTCGTCGCTACCGCGACGACGTCCGCCTCAACTCGCGTTACGCTAAGACAGGGTGGCAGTGGTGCCACGTGCTCGTCTCGGCGTCCGTCGTCGCTACCGCGACGACGTCCGCCTCGACTCGCGCTATGCTAAGACAGGGTGGCAGTGGTGTCACGTGCTCGTCTCGGCGTCCATCGTCGCTACCACGACGACGTCCGCCTCGACTCGCGCTACGCTAAGACAGGGTGGCAGTGGTGTCACGTGCTCGTCTCGGTGTCCGTCGTCGCTACCGCGACGACGTCCGCCTTGACTCGCGCTACTCTAAGACAGGATGGCAGTGGTGTCACGTGCTCCTCTCGGCGTCCGTCGTCGCACGTCCGCCTCGACTCGCGTTACGCAAAGACAGGTTGGCGGTGGTGTCACGTGCTCGTCTCGGCATCCGTCGTTGCTACCACGACGACGTCCGCCTCGACTCGCGTTACGCTAAGACAGGTTGGCAGTGGTGTCGCATGCTCGTCTCAGCGTCCGTCGTCGCTACCGTGACGACGTCCGCCTCGAATCACGTTACGCTAAGACAGGGTGGCAGTGGTGTCAAGTGCTCGTCTCGGCGTCCATCGTCGTTACCACGATGACGTCCGCCTCGACTCGCATTACGCTAGGACAGGGTGGCAGTGGTGTCACGTGCTCGTCTCGGCATCCGTCGTCTCTACCGCGACGATGTCCGCCTCAACTCGCGTTACGCTAAGACAGGATGGCAGTGTTGTCACGTGCTCGTCTCGGCGTCCGTCGTCGCTACCGCGATGACGTTTTCCTCGACTCGCGTTACGCTAAGACAGGGTGGCAGTGGTGCCACGTGCT
Organism: Triticum timopheevii; assembly: GCA_963921465.1. Lineage (NCBI taxonomy): Eukaryota > Viridiplantae > Streptophyta > Magnoliopsida > Poales > Poaceae > Triticum > Triticum timopheevii. The sequence goes on along the minus strand of OY997266.1, from coordinate 309,927,937 downwards.
CGTCTCGGTGTCCGTCGTCGCTACCGCGACGACGTCTGCCTCGACTCGCGTTACGCTAAGACAGGGTGGCAATTGTGTCACATGCTCGTCTCGGCGTCCTTCGTCGCTACCGCGACGACGCCCGCCTCGACTCGAGTTACACTAAGACAGGGTGGCAGTGGTGTCACGTGCTCGTCTCGGCGCCCGTCGTCGCTACCGCGATGAAGTCCGCCTCCACTCGCGTTATGCTAAGACAGGTTGGTAGTGGTGTCACGTGCTCGTTTGGGCGTCCGTCGTTGCTACCACGACGACGTCCGCCTCGACTCGCGTTACGCTAAGACAGGGTGGCAGTGGTGTCACGTGCTCATCTCGGCGTCCGTCGTCGCTACCGCGACGACGTCCGCCTCGACTCGCGTTACGCTAAGATAGGGTGGCAGTGGTGCCACGTGCTCGTCTCGGCGTCCGTCGTCGCTACCGCGACGACGTCCGCCTCGACTCGTGTTACGCTAAGACAGGGTGGCTGTGGTGTCACGTGCTCGTCTCGGTGTCCGTCGTCGCTACCGCGACAATGTCCGCCTCGAGTTGCGTTACGCTAAGACAGGGTGGCAGTGGTGTCACGTGCTCGTCTTGGCATCCGTCCTCGCTACCGCAAGGACGTCCGCCTCGACTCGTGTTACGCTAAGACGGGGTGGCAGTGGTGTCACGTGCTCGTCTCGGTGTCCGTTGTCTCTACCGCGACGACGTCCACCTTGACTCGCGTTACGCTAAGACAAGGTGGCAGTGGTGTCACGTGCTCGTCTCGACGTCCGTCGTCGCTACCGCGACGACGTCCGCCTCGACTCGCGTTATGCTAAGACAGGTTGGCAGTGGTGTCACATGCTCGTCTCGGCGTCCGTCGTCGCTACCGCAACGACGTCCGCCTCGACTCGCGTTACGTTAAGACAGGGTGGCAGTGGTGTCAGGTGCTCGTCTCGGCGTCCATCGTCGCTACCGCGACGACGTCCGCCTCGACTCGCATTACGCTAGGACAGGGTGGCAGTGGTGTCACGTGCTCGTCTCGGCGTCCGTCGTCTCTACCGCGACGATGTCCGCCTCGACTCGCGTTACGCTAAGACAGGATGGCAGTGTTGTCACGTGCTCGTCTCGGCGTCCGTCGTCGCTACCGCGATGACGTTTGCCTCGACTCGCGTTACGCTAAGACAGGGTGGCAGTGGTGCCACGTGCTCGTCTCGGTGTCCGTCGTCGCTACCGCGACGACGTCTGCCTCGACTCGCGTTACGCTAAGACAGGGTGGCAATTGTGTCACATGCTCATCTCGGCGTCCTTCGTCGCTACCGCGACGACGTCCGCCTCGACTCGCGTTACGCTAAGATAGGGTGGCAGTGGTGCCACGTGCTCGTCTCGGCGTCCGTCGTCGCTACCGCGACGACGTCCGCCTCGACTCGTGTTACGCTAAGACAGGGTGGCTGTGGTGTCACGTGCTCGTCTCGGTGTTCGTCGTCGCTACCGCGACGACGTCCGCCTCGACTCGCATTACGCTAAGACAGGGTGGCAGTGGTGTCACGTGCTCGTCTTGGCATCTGTCCTCGCTACCGCAACGACGTCCACCTCGACTCGTGTTACGCTAAGACGGGGTGGAAGTGGTGTCACGTGCTCGTCTCGGTGTCCGTCATCTCTACCGCGACGACGTCCACCTCGACTCGCGTTACGCTAAGACAGGGTGGCAGTGGTGTCACGTGCTCGTCTCGACGTCCGTCGTCGCTACCGCGACGACGTCCGCCTCAACTCGCGTTACGCTAAGACAGGGTGGCAGTGGTGCCACGTGCTCGTCTCGGCGTCCGTCGTCGCTACCGCGACGACGTCCGCCTTGACTCGCGCTACGCTAAGACAGGATGGCAGTGGTGTCACGTGCTCCTCTCGGCGTCCGTCGTCGCACGTCCGCCTCGACTCGCGTTACGCAAAGACAGGTTGGCGGTGGTGTCACGTGCTCGTCTCGGCGTCTGTCGTTGCTACCGCGACGACGTCCGCCTCGACTCGCGTTAAGCTAAGACAGGTTGGCAGTGGTGTCGCATGCTCGTCTCAGCGTCCGTCGTCGCTACCGTGACGACGTCCGCCTCGAATCGCGTTACGCTAAGACAGGGTGGCAGTGGTGTCAAGTGCTCGTCTCGGCGTCCATCGTCGTTACCACGACGACGTCCGCCTCGACTCGTATTATGCTAGGACAGGGTGGCAGTGGTGTCACGTGCTCGTCTCGGCGTCCGTCGTCTCTACCGCGACGATGTCCGCCTCGACTCGCGTTACGCTAAGACAGGATGGCAGTGTTGTCACGTGCTCGTCTCGGCGTCCGTCGTCGCTACCGCGATGACGTTTGCCTCGACTCGCGTTACGCTAAGACAGGGTGGCAGTGGTGCCACGTGCTCGTCTCGGTGTCCGTCGTCGCTACCGCGACGACGTCTGCCTCGACACGCGTTACGCTAAGACAGGGTGGCAATTGTGTCACGTGCTCGTCTCGGCGTCCTTCGTCGCTACCGCGACGACGCCCGCCTCGACTCGAGTTACACTAAGACAGGGTGGCAGTGGTGTCACGTGCTCGTCTCGGCGCCCGTCGTCGCTACCGCGATGACGTCCGCCTCCACTCGCGTTATGCTAAGACAGGTTGGTAGTGGTGTCACGTGCTCGTTTGGGCTTCCGTCGTTGCTACCACGACGACGTCCGCCTCGACTCGCGTTACGCTAAGACAGGGTGGCAGTGGTGTCACGTGCTCATCTCGGCGTCCGTCGTCGCTACCGCGACGACGTCCGCCTCGACTCGCGTTACGCTAAGATAGGGTGGCAGTGGTGCCACGTGCTCGTCTCGGCGTCCGTCGTCGCTACTGCGACGACGTCCGCCTCGACTCGTGTTACGCTAAGACAGGGTGGCTGTGGTGTCACGTGCTCGTCTCGGTGTCCGTCGTCGCTACCGCGACAATGTCCGCCTCGACTTGCGTTACGCTAAGACAGGGTGGCAGTGGTGTCACGTGCTCGTCTTGGCATCCGTCCTCGCTACCGCAAGGACGTCCGCCTCGACTCGTGTTACGCTAAGACGGGGTGGCAGTGGTGTCACGTGCTCGTCTCGGTGTCCGTTGTCTCTACCGCGACGACGTCCACCTTGACTCGCGTTACGCTATGACAGGGTGGCAGTGGTGTCACGTGCTCGTCTTGACGTCCGTCGTCGCTACCGCGACGACGTCCGCCTCGACTCGCGTTACGCTAAGACAGGGTGGCAGTGGTGCCACGTGCTCGTCTCGGCGTCCGTCGTCGCTACCGCGACGACGTCCGCCTCGACTCGCGCTACGCAAAGACAGGGTGGCAGTGGTGTCACGTGCTCGTCTCGGCGTCTGTCGTTGCTACCGCGACGACGTCCGCCTCGACTCGCGTTACGCTAAGACAGGTTGGCAGTGGTGTCACATGCTCGTCTCGGCGTCCGTCGTCGCTACCGCGACGACGTCCGCCTCGACTCGCGTTACGCTAAGACAGGGTGGCAGTGGTGTCAGGTGCTCGTCACGGCGTCCATCGTCGCTACCGCGACGACGTCCACCTCGACTCGCATTACGCTAGGACAGGGTGGAAGTGGTGTCACGTGCTCGTCTCGGCGTCCGTCGTCTCTACCACGACGATGTCCGCCTCGACTCGCGTTACGCTAAGACAGGATGGCAGTGTTGTCACGTGCTCGTCTCGGCGTCCGTCGTCGCTACCGCGATGACGTTTGCCTCGACTCGCGTTACGCTAAGACAGGGTGGCAGTGGTGCCACGTGCTCGTCTCGGGGTCCGTCGTCGCTACCGCGACGACGTCTGCCTCGACTCGCGTTACGCTAAGACAGGGTGGCAATTGTGTCACGTGCTCATCTCGGCGTCCTTCGTCGCTACCGCGACGACGTCCGCCTCGACTCGCGTTACGCTAAGAGAGGGTGGCAGTGGTGCCACGTGCTCGTCTCGGCGTCCGTCGTCGCTACCGCGACGACGTCCGCCTCGACTCGTGTTACGCTAAGACAGGGTGGCTGTGGTGTCACGTGCTCGTCTCGGTGTCCGTCGTCGCTACCGCGACGACGTCCGCCTCGACTCGCGTTACGCTAAGACAGGGTGGCAGTGGTGTCACGTGCTCGTCTTGGCTTCTGTCCTCGCTACCGCAACGACGTCCACCTCGACTCGTGTTACGCTAAGACGGGGTGGAAGTGGTGTCACGTGCTCGTCTCGGTGTCCATCATCTCTACCGCGACGACGTCCACCTCGACTCGCGTTACGCTAAGACAGGGTGGCAGTGGTGTCACGTGCTCGTCTCGGCGTCCGTCGTCGCTACCGCGATGACGTCCGCCTTGACTCGCGCTACGCTAAGACAGGATGGCAGTGGTGTCACGTGCTCCTCTCGGCGTCCGTCGTCGCACGTCCGCCTCGACTCGCGTTACGCAAAGACAGGGTGGCAGTGGTGTCACGTGCTCGTCTTGACGTCCGTCGTCGCTACCGCGACGACGTCCGCCTCGACTCGCGTTACGCTAAGACAGGGTGGCAGTGGTGCCACGTGCTCGTCTCGGCGTCCGTCGTCGCTACCGCGACGACGTCCGCCTCGACTCGCGCTACGCAAAGACAGGGTGGCAGTGGTGTCACGTGCTCGTCTCGGCGTCTGTCGTTGCTACCGCGACGACGTCCGCCTCGACTCGCGTTACGCTAAGACAGGTTGGCAGTGGTGTCACATGCTCGTCTCGGCGTCCGTCGTCGCTACCGCGACGACGTCCGCCTCGACTCGCGTTACGCTAAGACAGGGTGGCAGTGGTGTCAGGTGCTCGTCACGGCGTCCATCGTCGCTACCGCGACGACGTCCACCTCGACTCGCATTACGCTAGGACAGGGTGGAAGTGGTGTCACGTGCTCGTCTCGGCGTCCGTCGTCTCTACCACGACGATGTCCGCCTCGACTCGCGTTACGCTAAGACAGGATGGCAGTGTTGTCACGTGCTCGTCTCGGCGTCCGTCGTCGCTACCGCGATGACGTTTGCCTCGACTCGCGTTACGCTAAGACAGGGTGGCAGTGGTGCCACGTGCTCGTCTCGGGGTCCGTCGTCGCTACCGCGACGACGTCTGCCTCGACTCGCGTTACGCTAAGACAGGGTGGCAATTGTGTCACGTGCTCATCTCGGCGTCCTTCGTCGCTACCGCGACGACGTCCGCCTCGACTCGCGTTACGCTAAGAGAGGGTGGCAGTGGTGCCACGTGCTCGTCTCGGCGTCCGTCGTCGCTACCGCGACGACGTCCGCCTCGACTCGTGTTACGCTAAGACAGGGTGGCTGTGGTGTCACGTGCTCGTCTCGGTGTCCGTCGTCGCTACCGCGACGACGTCCGCCTCGACTCGCGTTACGCTAAGACAGGGTGGCAGTGGTGTCACGTGCTCGTCTTGGCTTCTGTCCTCGCTACCGCAACGACGTCCACCTCGACTCGTGTTACGCTAAGACGGGGTGGAAGTGGTGTCACGTGCTCGTCTCGGTGTCCATCATCTCTACCGCGACGACGTCCACCTCGACTCGCGTTACGCTAAGACAGGGTGGCAGTGGTGTCACGTGCTCGTCTCGACGTCCGTCGTCGCTACCGCGACGACGTCCGCCTCAACTCGCGTTGCGCTAAGACAGGGTGGCAGTGGTGCCACGTGCTCGTCTCGGCGTCCGTCGTCGCTACCGCGACGACGTCCGCCTTGACTCGCGCTATGCTAAGACAGGGTGGCAGTGGTGTCACGTGCTCGTCTCGGCGTCCGTCGTCGCTACCACGACGACGTCCGCCTCGACTCGCGCTACGCTAAGACAGGGTGGCAGTGGTGTCACGTGCTCGTCTCGGCGTCCGTCGTCGCTACCGCGATGACGTCCGCCTTGACTCGCGCTACGCTAAGACAGGATGGCAGTGGTGTCACGTGCTCCTCTCGGCGTCCGTCGTCGCACGTCCGCCTCGACTCGCGTTACGCAAAGACAGGTTGGCGGTGGTGTCACGTGCTCGTCTCGGCGTCCGTCGTTGCTACCGCGACGACGTCCGCCTCGACTCGCGTTACGCTAAGACAGGTTGGCAGTGGTGTCACATGCTCGTCTCAGCGTCCGTCGTCGCTACCGTGACGACGTCCGCCTCGAATCGCGCTACGCTAAGACAGGGTGGCAGTGGTGTCAAGTGCTCGTCTCGGCGTCCATCGTCGTTACCACGACGACGTCCGCCTCGACTCGCATTACGCTAGGACAGGGTGGCAGTGGTGTCACGTGCTCGTCTCGGCGTCCGTCGTCTCTACCGCGACGATGTCCGCCTCGACTCGCGTTACGCTAAGACAGGATGGCAGTGTTGTCACGTGCTCGTCTCGGCGTCCGTCGTCGCTACCGCGATGACGTTTGCCTCGCCTCGCGTTACACTCAGACAGGGTGGCAGTGGTGCCACGTGCTCGTCTCGGTGTCCGTCGTCGCTACCGCGACGACGTCTGCCTCGACTCGCGTTACGCTAAGACAGGGTGGCAATTGTGTCACGTGCTCGTCTCGGCGTCCTTCGTCGCTACTGCGACGACGCCCGCCTCGACTCGAGTTACACTAAGACAGGGTGGCAGTGGTGTCACGTGCTCGTCTCGGCGCCCGTCGTCGCTACCGCGATGACGTCCGCCTCCACTCGCGTTATGGTAAGACAGGTTGGTAGTGGTGTCACGTGCTCGTTTGGGCGTCCGTCGTTGCTACCACGACGACGTCCGCCTCGACTCGCGTTACGCTAAGACAGGGTGGCAGTGGTGTCACGTGCTCATCTCGGCGTCCGTCGTCGCTACCGCGACGACGTCCGCCTCGACTCGTGTTACGCTAAGATAGGGTGGCAGTGGTGCCACGTGCTCGTCTCGGCGTCCGTCGTCGCTACCGCGACGACGTCCGCCTCGACTCGTGTTACGCTAAGACAGGGTGGCTGTGGTGTCACGTGCTCGTCTCGGTGTCCGTCGTCGCTACCGCGACAATGTCCGCCTCGACTTGCGTTACGCTAAGACAGGGTGGCAGTGGTGTCACGTGCTCGTCTTGGCATTCGTCCTCGCTACCGCAAGGACGTCCGCCTCGACTCGTGTTACGCTAAGACGGGGTGGCAGTGGTGTCACGTGCTCGTCTCGGTGTCCGTTGTCTCTACCGCGATGACGTCCACCTTGACTCGCGTTACGCTAAGACAGGGTGGTAGTGGTGTCACGTGCTCGTCTCGACGTCCGTCGTCGCTACCGCGACGACGTCCGCCTCGACTCGCGTTACGCTAAGACAGGGTGGTAGTGGTGCCACGTGCTCGTCTCGGCGTCCGTCGTCGCTACCGCGACGACGTCCGCCTCGACTCGCGCTACGCAAAGACAGGGTGGCAGTGGTGTCACGTGCTCGTCTCGGTGTCTGTCATTGCTACCGCGACGACGTCCGCCTCGACTCGCGTTACGCTAAGACAGGTTGGCAGTGGTGTCACATGCTCATCTCGGCGTCCGTCGTCGCTACCGCGACGACGTCCGCCTCGACTCGCGTTACGCTAAGACAGGGTGGCAGTGGTGTCAGGTGCTCGTCTCGGCGTCCATCGTCGCTACCGCGACGACGTCCGCCTCGACTCGCATTACGATAGGACAGGGTGGCAGTGGTGTCACGTGCTCGTCTCGGCGTCCGTCGTCTCTACCGCGACGATGTCCGCCTCGACTCGCGTTATGCTACGACAGGATGGCAGTGTTGGCACGTGCTCGTCTCGGCGTCCGTCGTCGCTACCGCGATGACGTTTGCCTCGACTCGCGTTACGCTAAGATAGGGTGGCAGTGGTGCCACGTGCTCGTCTCGGTGTCCGTCGTCGCTACCGCGACGACGTCTGCCTCGACTCGCGTTACGCTAAGACAGGGTGGCAATTGTGTCACGTGCTCGTCTCGGCGTCCTTCGTCGCTACCGCGACAACGTCCGCCTCGACTCGCGTTACGCTAAGATAGGGTGGCAGTGGTGCCACGTGCTCGTCTCGGCGTCCGTCGTCGCTACCGCGACGACGTCCGCCTCGACTCGTGTTACGCTAAGACAGGGTGGCTGTGGTGTCACGTGCTCGTCTCGGTGTCCGTCGTCGCTACCGCGACGACGTCCGCCTCGACTCGCGTTATGCTAAGACAGGGTGGCAGTGGTGTCACGTGCTCGTCTTGGCATCTGTCCTCGCTACCGCAACGACGTCCACCTCGACTCGTGTTACGCTAAGACGGGGTGGAAGTGGTGTCACGTGCTCGTCTCGGTGTCCGTCATCTCTACCGCGACGACGTCCACCTCGACTCGCGTTACGCTAAGACAGGGTGGCAGTGGTGTCACGTGCTCGTCTCGACGTCCGTCGTCGCTACCGCGACGACGTCCGCCTCAACTCGCGTTACGCTAAGACAGGGTGGCAGTGGTGCCACGTGCTCGTCTCGGCGTCCGTCGTCGCTACCGCGACGACGTCCGCCTCGACTCGCGCTATGCTAAGATAGGGTGGCAGTGGTGTCACGTTCTCGTCTCGGCGTCCATCGTCGCTACCACGACGACGTCCGCCTCGACTCGCGCTACGCTAAGACAGGGTGGCAGTGGTGTCACGTGCTCGTCTCGGCGTCCGTCGTCGCTACCGCGACGACGTCCGCCTTGACTCGCGCTACGCTAAGACAGGATGGCAGTGGTGTCACGTGCTCCTCTCGGCGTCCGTCGTCGCACGTCTGCCTCGACTCGCGTTACGCAAAGACAGGTTGGCGGTGGTGTCACGTGCTCGTCTCGGCGTCCGTCGTTGCTACCGCGACGACGTCCGCCTCGACTCGCGTTACGCTAAGACAGGTTGGCAGTGGTGTCACATGCTCATCTCAGCGTCCGTCGTCGCTACCGTGACGACGTCCGCCTCGAATCGCGTTACGCTAAGACAGGGTGGCAGTGGTGTCAAGTGCTCGTCTCGGCGTCCATCGTCGTTACCACGACGACGTCCGCCTCGACTCGCATTACGCTAGGACAGGGTGGCAGTGGTGTCACGTGCTCGTCTCGGCGTCCGTCGTCTCTACCGCGATGATGTCCGCCTCGACTCGCGTTACGCTAAGACAGGATGGCAGTGTTGTCACGTGCTCGTCTCGGCGTCCGTCGTCGCTACCGCGATGACGTTTGCCTCGACTCGCGTTACGCTCAGACAGGGTGGCAGTGGTGCCACGTGCTTGTCTCGGTGTCCGTCGTCGCTACCGCGACGACGTCTGCCTCGACTCGCGTTACGCTAAGACAGGGTGGCAATTGTGTCACGTGCTCGTCTCGGCGTCCTTCGTCGCTACCGCGACGACGCCCGCCTCGACTCGAGTTACACTAAGACAGGGTGGCAGTGGTGTCACGTGCTCGTCTCGGCGCCCATCGTCGCTACCGCGATGACGTCCGCCTCCACTCGCGTTATGCTAAGACAGGTTGGTAGTGGTGTCACGTGCTCGTTTGGGCGTCCGTCGTTGCTACCACGACGACGTCCGCCTCGACTCGCGTTACGCTAAGACAGGTTGGCAGTGGTGTCACGTGCTCGTCTCGGCGTCCGTCGTCGCTACCGTGACGACGTCCGCCTCGAATCGCGTTACGCTAAGACAGGGTGGAAGTGGTGCCAAGTGCTCGTCTCGGCGTCCGTCGTCGCTACCGCGACGACGTCCGCCTCGACTCGTGTTACGCTAAGACAGGGTGGCTGTGGTGTCATGTGCTCGTCTCGGCGTCCGTCGTCGCTACCGCGACAATGTCCGCCTCGACTTGCGTTACGCTAAGACAGGGTGGCAGTGGTGTCACGTGCTCGTCTTGGCATCCGTCCTCGCTACCGCAAGGACGTCCGCCTCGACTCGTGTTACGCTAAGACGGGGTGGCAGTGGTGTCACGTGCTCGTCTCGGTGTCCGTTGTCTCTACCGCGACGACGTCCACCTTTACTCGCGTTACGCTAAGACAGGGTGGCAGTGGTGTCACGTGCTCGTCTCGACGTCCGTCGTCGCTACCGCGACGACGTCCGCCTCGACTCGCGTTACGCTAAGACAGGGTGGTAGTGGTGCCACGTGCTCGTCTCGGCGTCCGTCGTCGCTACCGCGACGACGTCCGCCTCGACTCGCGCTACGCAAAGACAGGGTGGCAGTGGTGTCACGTGCTCGTCTCGGCATCTGTCGTTGCTACCGCGACGACGTCCGCCTCGACTCGCGTTACGCTAAGACAGGTTGGCAGTGGTGTCACATGCTCGTCTCGGCGTCCATCGTCGCTACCGCGACGACGTCCGCCTTGACTCGCGTTACGCTAAGACAGGGTGGCAGTGGTGTCAGGTGCTCGTCTCGGCGTCCATCGTTGCTACCGCCACGACGTCCGCCTCGACTCGCATTACGCTAGGACAGGGTGGCAGTGGTGTCACGTGCTCGTCTCGGTGTCCGTCGTCTCTACGGCGACGATGTCCGCCTCGACTCGCGTTACGCTAAGACAGGATGGCAGTGTTGTCACGTGCTCGTCTCGGCGTCCGTCGTCGCTACCGCGATGACGTTTGCCTCGACTCGCGTTACGCTAAGACAGGGTGGCAGTGGTGCCACGTGCTCGTCTCGGTGTCCGTCGTCGCTACCGCGACGACGTCTGCCTCGACTCGCGTTACGCTAAGACAGGGTGGCAATTGTGTCACGTGCTCGTCTCGGCGTCCTTCGTCGCTACCGCGACAACACCCGCCTCGACTCGAGTTACACTAAGACAGGGTGGCAGTGGTGTCACGTGCTCATCTCGGCGCCCGTCGTCGCTACCGCGATGACGTCCGCCTCAACTGGCGTTATGCTAAGACAGGTTGGCAGTGGTGTCACGTGCTCGTTTGGGCGTCCGTCGTTGCTACCGTGACGACGTCCGCCTCGACTCGCGTTACGCTAAGACAGGGTGGCAGTGGTGTCACGTGCTCGTCTCCGCGTCCGTCGTCGCTACCGCGACGACGTCCGCCTTGACTCGCGTTACGCTAAGACAGGGTGGCAGTGGTGTCACGTGCTCGTCTCAGCGTCCGTCGTCGCTACCGCGACGACGTCCGCCTCGACTCGCGTTACGCTAAGAGACGGTGGCAGTGGTGCCACGTGCTCGTCTCGGCGTCCGTCGTCGCTACCGCGACGACGTCCGCCTCGACTCGTGTTACGCTAAGACAGGGTGGCTGTGGTGTCACGTGCTCGTCTCGGTGTCCGTCGTCGCTACCGCGATGACGTCCGCCTCGACTCGCGTTACGCTAAGACAGGCTGGCAGTGGTGTCACGTGCTCGTCTTGGCATCCGTCCTCGCTACCGCAACGAAGTCCACCCCGACTCGTGTTACGCTAAGACGGGGTGGCAGTGGTGTCACGTGCTCGTCTCGGTGTCCGTCGTCTCTACCGCGACGACGTCCACCTCGACTCGCGTTACGCTAAGACAGGGTGGCAGTGGTGTCACGTGCTCGTCTCGACGTCCGTAGTCGCTACCGCGACGACGTCCGCCTCGACTCGCGTTACGCTAAGACAGGGTGGCAGTGGTGCCACGTGCTCGTCTCGGCGTCCGTCGTCGCTACCGCGACGACGTCCACCTCAACTCGCGCTATGCTAAGACAGGGTGGCAGTGTTGTCACGTGCTCGTCTCGGCGTCCATCGTCGCTACCGCGACGACGTCCGCCTCGACTCGCGCTACGCTAAGACAGGGTGGCAGTGGTGTCACGTGCTGGTCTCGGCGTCCGTCGTCGCTACCGCGACGACGTCCGCCTCGACTCGCGCTACGCTAAGACAGGTTGGCAGTGGTGTCACGTGCTCCTCTCGGCGTCCGTCGTCGCACGTCCGCCTCGACTCGCGTTACGCAAAGACAGGTTGGCAGTGGTGTCACGTGCTCGTCTCGACATCCGTCGTCGCTACCGCGACGACGTCCGCCTCGACTCACGTTACGCTAAGACAGGGTGGCAGTGGTGCCACGTGCTCATCTCGGCGTCCGTCGTCGCTACCGCGACGACGTCTGCCTTGACTCGCTTTACGCTAAGACACGGTGGCTGTGGTGTCACGTGCTCATCTCGACGTCCATCGTCGCTACCGCGACGACGTCCGCCTCGACTCGCGTTACGCTAAGACATGGTGGCAGTGGTGTCACGTGCTCGTCTCGGCGTCCGTCGTCGCTACCGCGACGACGTCCGCCTCGACTCGCACTACGCTAAGACAGGGTGGCAGTGGTGTCACGTGCTCGTCTCGGCGTCCGTCGTCGCACGTCCGCCTCGACTTGCGTTACGCTAAGACAGGGTGGCAGTGGTGTGACGTGCTCGTCTCGGCGTCCGTCGTCGCTACCGCGACAACGTCCGCCTCGACTCGCGTTACCCTAAGATAGGGTGGCAGTGGTGCCACGTGCTCGTCTCGGCGTCCGTCGTCGCTACCGCGACGGCGTCCGCCTCGACTCGCGTTATGCTAAGACAGGGTGGCAGTGGCGTCACGTGCTCGTCTTGGCATCCGTCCTCGCTACCGCAAGGACGTCCGCCTCGACTCGTGTTACGCTAAGACGGGGTGGCAGTGGTGTCACGTGCTCGTCTCGGTGTCCGTTGTCTCTACCGCAACGACGTCCACCTTTACTCGCGTTACGCTAAGACAGGGTGGCAGTGGTGTCACGTGCTCGTCTCGACGTCCGTTGTCGCTACCGCGACGACGTCCGCCTCGACTCGCGTTACGCTAAGACAGGGTGGTAGTGGTGCCACGTGCTCGTCTCGGTGTCCGTCGTCGCTACCGCGACGACGTCCGCCTCGACTCGCGCTACGCAAAGACAGGGTGGCAGTGGTGTCACGTGCTCGTCTCGGCGTCTGTCGTTGCTACCGCGACGACGTCCGCCTCGACTCGCGTTACGCTAAGACAGGTTGGCAGTGGTGTCACATGCTCGTCTCGGCGTCCGTCGTCTCTACCGCGACGACGTCCGCCTCGACTCGCGTTACGCTAAGACAGGGTGGCAGTGTTGTCAGGTGCTCGTCTCGGCGTCCATCGTCGCTACCGCGACGACGTCCGCCTCGACTCGCATTACGCTAGGACAGGGTGGCAGTGGTGTCACGTGCTCGTCTCGGCGTCCGGCGTCTCTACCGCGACGATGTCCGCCTCGACTCGCGTTACGCTAAGACAGGATGGCAGTGTTGTCACGTGCTCGTCTCGGCATCCGTCGTCGCTACGGCGATGACGTTTGCCTCGACTCGCGTTACGCTAAGACAGGGTGGCAGTGGTGCCACGTGCTCGTCTCGGTGTCCGTCGTCGCTACCGCGACGACGTCTGCCTCGACTCGCGTTACGCTAAGACAGGGTGGCAATTGTGTCACGTGCTCGTCTCGGCGTCCTTCGTCGCTACCGCGACAACACCCGCCTCGACTCGAGTTACACTAAGACAGGGTGGCAGTGGTGTCACGTGCTCGTCTCGACGTCCTTCGTCGCTACCGCGACGACGTCCGCCTCGACTCGCGTTACGCTAAGACAGGGTGGCAGTGGTGCCACGTGCTCGTCTCGGCGTCCGTCATCGCTACCGCGACGACGTCCACCTCAACTCGCGCTATGCTAAGACAGGGTGGCAGTGTTGTCACGTGCTCGTCTCGGCGTCCATCGTCGCTACCGCGACGACGTCCGCCTCGACTCGCGCTACGCTAAGACAGGGTGGCAGTGGTGTCACGTGCTGGTCTCGGCGTCCGTCGTCGCTACCGCGACGACGTCCGCCTCGACTCGCGCTACGCTAAGACAGGTTGGCAGTGGTGTCACGTGCTCCTCTCGGCGTCCGTCGTCGCACGTCCGCCTTGACTCGCGTTACGCAAAGACAGGTTGGCAGTGGTGTCACGTGCTCGTCTCGACGTCCGTCGTCGCTACCGCGACGACGTCCGCCTCGACTCACGTTACGCTAAGACAGGGTGGCAGTGGTGCCACGTGCTCGTCTCGGCGTCCGTCGTCGCTACCGCGACGACGTCTGCCTTGACTCGCTTTACGCTAAGACACGGTGGCTGTGGTGTCACGTGCTCATCTCGACGTCCATCGTCGCTACCGCGACGACGTCCGCCTCGACTCGCGTTACGCTAAGACATGGTGGCAGTGGTGTCACGTGCTCGTCTCGGCGTCCGTCGTCGCTACCGCGACGACGTCCGCCTCGACTCGCGCTACGCTAAGACAGGGTGGCAGTGGTGTCACGTGCTCGTCTCGGCGTCCGTCGTCGCACGTCCGCCTCGACTTGCGTTACGCTAAGACAGGGTGGCAGTGGTGTGACGTGCTCGTCTCGGCGTCCGTCGTCGCTACCGCGACAACGTCCGCCTCGACTCGCGTTACCCTAAGATCGGGTGGCAGTGGTGCCACGTGCTCGTCTCGGCGTCCGTCGTCGCTACCGCGACGACGTCCGCCTCGACTCGCGTTATGCTAAGACAGGGTGGCAGTGGCGTCACGTGCTCGTCTTGGCATCCGTCCTCGCTACCGCAAGGACGTCCGCCTCGACTCGTGTTACGCTAAGACGGGGTGGCAGTGGTGTCACGTGCTCGTCTCGGTGTCCGTTGTCTCTACCGCAACGACGTCCACCTTTACTCGCGTTACGCTAAGACAGGGTGGCAGTGGTGTCACGTGCTCGTCTCGACGTCCGTTGTCGCTACCGCGACGACGTCCGCCTCGACTCGCGTTACGCTAAGACAGGGTGGTAGTGGTGCCACGTGCTCGTCTCGGTGTCCGTCGTCGCTACCGCGACGACGTCCGCCTCGACTCGCGCTACGCAAAGACAGGGTGGCAGTGGTGTCACGTGCTCGTCTCGGCGTCTGTCGTTGCTACCGCGACGACGTCCGCCTCGACTCGCGTTACGCTAAGACAGGTTGGCAGTGGTGTCACATGCTCGTCTCGGCGTCCGTCGTCTCTACCGCGACGACGTCCGCCTCGACTCGCGTTACGCTAAGACAGGGTGGCAGTGGTGTCAGGTGCTCGTCTCGGCGTCCATCGTCGCTACCGCGACGACGTCCGCCTCGACTCGCATTACGCTAGGACAGGGTGGCAGTGGTGTCACGTGCTCGTCTCGGCGTCCGTCGTCTCTACCGCGACGATGTCCGCCTCGACTCGCGTTACGCTAAGACAGGATGGCAGTGTTGTCACGTGCTCGTCTCGGCGTCCGTCGTCGCTACGGCGATGACGTTTGCCTCGACTCGCGTTACGCTAAGACAGGGTGGCAGTGGTGCCACGTGCTCGTCTCGGTGTCCGTCGTCGCTACCGCGACGACGTCTGCCTCGACTCGCGTTACGCTAAGACAGGGTGGCAATTGTGTCACGTGCTCGTCTCGGCGTCCTTCGTCGCTACCGCGACAACACCCGCCTCGACTCGAGTTACACTAAGACAGGGTGGCAGTGGTGTCACGTGCTCGTCTCGGCGCTCGTCGTCGCTACCGCGATGACGTCCGCCTCAACTGGCGTTATGCTAAGACAGGTTGGCAGTGGTGTCACGTGCTCGTTTGGGCGTCCGTCGTTGCTACCGTGACGACGTCCGCCTCGACTCGCGTTACGCTAAGACAGGGTGGCAGTGGTGTCACGTGCTCGTCTCAGCGTCCGTCGTCGCTACAGCGACGACGTCCGCCTCGACTCGCGTTACGCTAAGAGAGGGTGGCAGTGGTGCCACGTGCTCGTCTCGGCGTCCGTCGTCGCTACCGCGACGACGTCCGCCTCGACTCGTGTTACGCTAAGACTGGGTGGCTGTGGTGTCAAGTGCTCGTCTCGGTGTCCGTCGTCGCTACCGCGACGACGTCCGCCTCGACTCGCGTTACGCTAAGACAGGCTGGCAGTGGTGTCACGTGCTCGTCTTGGCATCCGTCCTCGCTACCGCAACGACGTCCACCCCGACTCGTGTTACGCTAAGACGGGGTGGCAGTGGTGTCACGTGCTCGTCTCGGTGTCCGTCGTCTCTACCGCGACGACGTCCACCTCGACTCGCGTTACGCTAAGACAGGGTGGCAGTGGTGTCATGTGCTCGTCTCGACGTCCGTCGTCGCTACCGCGACGACGTCCGCCTCGACTCGCGTTACGCTAAGACATGGTGGCAGTGGTGCCACGTGCTCGTCTCGGCGTCCGTCGTCGCTACCGCGACGACGTCCACCTCGACTCGCGCTATGCTAAGACAGGGTGGCAGTGTTGTCATGTGCTCGTCTCGGCGTCCATCGGCGCTACCGCGACGACGTCCGCCTCGACTCGCGCTACGCCAAGACAAGGTGGCAGTGGTGTCACGTGCTGGTCTCGGCGTCCGTCGTCGCTACCGCGACGACGTCCGCCTCGACTCGCGCTACGCTAAGACAGGTTGGCAGTGGTGTCACGTGCTCCTCTCGGCGTCCGTCGTCGCACGTCCGCCTCGACTCGCGATACGCAAAGATAGGTTGGCAGTGGTGTCACGTGCTCGTCTCGACGTCCGTCGTCGCTACCGCGATGACGTACGCCTCAACTCGCGTTACGCTAAGACAGGGTGGCAGTGGTGCCACGTGCTCGTCTCGGCGTCCGTCGTCGCTACCGCGACGACGTCTGCCTTGACTCGCTTTACGCTAAGACAGGGTGGCTGTGGTGTCACGTGCTCATCTCGACGTCCATCGTCGCTACCGCGACGACGTCTGCCTCGACTAGCGTTACGCTAAGACATGGTGGCAGTGGTGTCACGTGCTCGTCTCGGCGTCCGTCGTCGCTACCGCGATGACGTCCGCCTCGACTCGCGCTACGCTAAGACAGGGTGGCAGTGGTGTCACGTGCTCGTCTCGGCGTCCGTCGTCGCACGTCCGCCTCGACTTGCGTTACGCTAAGACAGGGTGGCAGTGGTGTCACGTGCTCGTTTGGGCGTCCGTCGTTGCTACCGCGACGACGTCCGCCTCGACTCGCGTTACGCTAAGACAGGGTGGCAGTGGTGTCACGTGCTCATCTCGGCGTCCGTCGTCGCTACCGCGACGACATCCGCCTCGACTCGCGTTACGCTAAGACAGGGTGGCAGTGGTGCCACGTGCTCGTCTCTGCGTCCGTCGTCGCTACCGCGACGACGTCCGCCTCGACTCATGTTACGCTAAGACAGGGCGGCTGTGGTGTCACGTGCTCGTCTCGGTGTCCGTCGTCGCTACCGCGACGACGTCCGCCTCAGCTCGCGTTACGCTAAGACAGGGTGGCAGTGGTGTCACGTGCTCGTCTCGGCGTCCGTCGTCGCACGTCCGCCTCGACTTGCGTTACGCTAAGACAGGGTGGCAGTGGTGTCAGGTGCTCGTCTCGGCATCCGTCGTCGCTACCGGGACGACGTCCACCTCGACTCGCATTACGCTAGGATAGGGTGGCAGTGGTGTCACGTGCTCGTCTCAGCGTCCGTCGTCTCTACCGCGACGATGTCCGCCTCGACACGCGTTACGCTAAGACAGGATGGCAGTGTTGTCACGTGCTCATCTCGGCGTCCGTCGTCGCTACCGCGACGACGTCTGCCTCGACTCGCGTTACGCTAAGACAGGGTGGCAATTGTGTCACGTGCAAGTCTCGGTGTCCTTCGTCGCTACCGCGACGACGCCCGCCTCGACTCGAGTTACACTAAGACAGGGTGGTAGTGGTGTCACGTGCTCGTCTTGGCGCCCGTCGTCGCTACCGCGATGACGTCCGCCTCGACTCACGTTACGCTAAGACAGGGTGGCAGTGGTGTCACGTGGTCGTCTCGGCGTCCGTCGTCGCGGCCGCGACGACGTCCGCCTCGACTCGCGTTACCCTAAGATAGGGTGGCAGTGGTGCCACGTGCTCGCCTCGGCGTCCGTCGTCGCTACCGCGACGACGTCCGCCTCGACTCGTGTTACGCTAAGACAGGGTGGCTGTGGTGTCACATGCTCGTCTCAGTGTCCGTCGTCGCTACCACGACGACGTCCGCTTCGACTCACGTTACGCTAAGACAGGGTGGCAGTGGTGTCACGTGCTCGTCTTGGCATCCGTCCTCGCTACCGCAATGACGTCCGCCTCGAATCGTGTTACGCTAAGACGGGGTGGCAGTGGTGTCACGTGCTCGTCTCGGTGTCCGTCGTCTCTACCGTGACGACGTCCACCTCGACTCGCGTTACGCTAAGACAGGTTGGCAGTGGTGTCACGTGCTCGTCTCGGCGTCCGTCGTCGCTACCGCGACGACGTCCGCCTCCACTCGCGTTACGCTAAGACAGGGTGGCAGTGGTGCCACGTGCTCGTCTCGGCGTCCGTCGTCGCTACCACGACGACGTCTGCCTTGACTCGCTTTACACTAAGACAGGGTGGCTGTGGTGTCACGTGCTCATCTCGACGTCCATCGTCGCTACCGCGACGACGTCCGACTCGACTCGCGTTATGCTAAGACAGGGTGGCAGTGGTGTCACGTGCTCGTCTCGGCGTCCGTCGTCGCTACCGCGACGACGTCCGCCTCGACTCGCGCTATGCTAAGACAGGGTGGCAGTGGTGTCACGTGCTCGTCTCGGCATCCGTCGTCGCTACCGCGACGACGTCCGCCTTGACTCACGCTACGCTAAGACAGGTTGGCAGTGGTGTCACGTGCTCCTCTCGGCGTCCGTCGTCGCACGTCCGCCTCGACTTGCGTTACGCAAAGACAGGTTGGCAGTGGTGTCACGTGCTCGTCTCGGCGTCCGTCGTTGCTACCGCGACGACGTCCGCCTCGACTCGTGTTACGCTAAGACAGGTTGGCAGTGGTGTCACATGCTCGTCTCGGCGTCCGTCGTCGCTACCGCGACGACGTCCGCCTCGACTGGCGTTACGCTAAGACAGGGTGGCAGTGGTGTCAAGTGCTCGTCTCGGCGTCCGTCGTCTCTACCGCGACGATGTCCGCCTCGACTCGCGTTACGCTAAGACAGGATGGCAGTGTTGTCACGTGCTCGTCTCGGCGTCCGTCGTCGCTACCGCGATGACGTCCGCCTCGACTCGCGTTACGCTAAGACAGGGTGGCAATTGTGTCACGTGCTCGTCTCGGCGTCCTTCGTCGCTACCGCGACGACGCCCGCCTCGACTCGAGTTACACTAAGACAGGGTGGCAGTGGTGTCACGTGCTCGTCTCGGCGCCCATCGTCGCTACCGCGATGACGTCCGCCTCGACTCGCGTTACGCTAAGACAGGTTGGCGGTGGTGTCACGTGCTTGTTTGGGCGTCCGTCGTTGCTACCGCGACGACGTCCGCCTCGACTCGCGTTACGCTAAGACAGGGTGGCAGTGGTGTCACGTGCTCATCTCGGCGTCCGTCGTCGCTACCGCGACGACATCCACCTCGACTCGCATTACGCTAGGACAGGGTGGCAGTGGTGTCACGTGCTCGTCTCGGCGTCCGTCGTCTCTACGG
The DNA here is from genome assembly GCA_963921465.1 of Triticum timopheevii. Lineage (NCBI taxonomy): Eukaryota > Viridiplantae > Streptophyta > Magnoliopsida > Poales > Poaceae > Triticum > Triticum timopheevii. The sequence continues at coordinate 309,908,681 of OY997266.1, read as the reverse complement.
CGACGATGTCCGCCTCGACTCGCGTTACGCTAAGACAGGATGGCAGTGTTGTCACGTGCTCGTCTCGGCGTCCGTCGTCGCTACCGCGATGACGTTTGCCTCGACTCGCGTTACGCTAAGACAGGGTGGCAGTGGTGCCACGTGCTCGTCTCGGTGTCCGTCGTCGCTACCGCGACGACGTCTGCCTCGACTCGCGTTACGCTAAGACAGGGTGGCAATTGTGTCACGTGCTCGTCTCGGCGTCCTTCGTCGCTACCGCGACAACACCCGCCTCAACTCGAGTTACACAAAGACAGGGTGGCAGTGGTGTCACGTGCTCGTCTCGGCGCCCGTCGTCGCTACCGCGATGACGTCCGCCTCAACTGGCGTTATGCTAAGACAGGTTGGCAGTGGTGTCACGTGCTCGTTTGGGCGTCCGTCGTTGCTACCGTGACGACGTCCGCCTCGACTCGCGTTACGCTAAGACAGGGTGGCAGTGGTGTCACGTGCTCGTCTCCGCGTCCGTCATCGCTACCGCGACGACGTCCGCCTCGACTCGCGTTACGCTAAGACAGGGTGGCAGTGGTGTCACGTGCTCGTCTCAGCGTCCGTCGTCGCTACCGCGACGACGTCCGCCTCGACTCGCGTTACGCTAAGAGAGGGTGGCAGTGGTGCCACGTGCTCGTCTCGGCGTCCGTCGTCGCTACCGCGACGACGTCCGCCTCGACTCGTGTTACGCTAAGACAGGGTGGCTGTGGTGTCACGTGCTCTTCTCGGTGTCCGTCGTCGCTACCGCGATGACGTCCGCCTCGACTCGCGTTACGCTAAGACAGGCTGGCAGTGGTGTCACGTGCTCGTCTTGGCATCCGTCCTCGCTACCGCAACGACGTCCACCCCGACTCGTGTTACGCTAAGACGGGGTGGCAGTGGTGTCACGTGCTCGTCTCGGTGTCCGTCGTCTCTACCGCGACGACGTCCACCTCGACTCGCGTTACGCTAAGACAGGGTGGCAGTGGTGTCACGTGCTCGTCTCGACGTCCGTCGTCGCTACCGCGACGACGTCCGCCTCGACTCGCGTTACGCTAAGACAGGGTGGCAGTGGTGCCACGTGCTCGTCTCGGCGTCCGTCGTCGCTACCGCGACGACGTCCACCTCGACTCGCGCTATGCTAAGACAGGGTGGCAGTGTTGTCACGTGCTCGTCTCGGCGTCCATCGTCGCTACCGCGACGACGTCCGCCTCGACTCGCGCTACGCTAAGACAGGGTGGCAGTGGTGTCACGTGCTGGTCTCGGCGTCCGTCGTCGCTACCGCGACGACGTCCGCCTCGACTCGCGCTACGCTAAGACAGGTTGGCAGTGGTGTCACGTGCTCCTCTCGGCGTCCGTCGTCGCACGTCCGCCTCGACTCGCGTTACGCAAAGACAGGTTGGCAGTGGTGTCACGTGCTCGTCTCGACGTCCGTCGTCGCTACGGCGACGACGTCCGCCTCGACTCACGTTACGCTAAGACAGGGTGGCAGTGGTGCCACGTGCTCGTCTCGGCGTCCGTCGTCGCTACCGCGACGACGTCTGCCTTGACTCGCTTTACGCTAAGACAGGGTGGCTGTGGTGTCACGTGCTCATCTCGACGTACATCGTCGCTACCGCGACGACGTCCGCCTCGACTCGCGTTACGCTAAGACAAGGTGGCAGTGGTGTCACGTGCTCGTCTCGGCGTCCGTCGTCGCTACCGCGACGACGTCCGCCTCGACTCGCGCTACGCTAAGACAGGGTGGCAGTGGTGTCACGTGCTCGTCTCGGCGTCCGTCGTCGCACGTCCGCCTCGACTTGCGTTACGCTAAGACAGGGTGGCAGTGGTGTGACGTGCTCGTCTCGGCGTCCGTCGTCGCTACCGCGACAACGTCCGCCTCGACTCGCGTTACCCTAAGATAGGGTGGCAGTGGTGCCACGTGCTCGTCTCGGCGTCCGTCGTCGCTACCGCGACGACGTCCGCCTCGACTCGCGTTATGCTAAGACAGGGTGGCAGTGGCGTCACGTGCTCGTCTTGGCATCCGTCCTCGCTACCGCAAGGACGTCCGCCTCGACTCGTGTTACGCTAAGACGGGGTGGCAGTGGTGTCACGTGCTCGTCTCGGTGTCCGTTGTCTCTACCGCAACGACGTCCGCCTCGACTCGCGTTACGCTAAGACAGGATGGCAGTGTTGTCACGTGCTCGTCTCGGCGTCCGTCATCGCTACCGCGATGACGTTTGCCTCGACTCGCGTTACGCTAAGACAGGGTGGCAGTGGTGCCACGTGCTCGTCTCGGTGTCCGTCGTAGCTACCGCGACGACGTCTGCCTCGACTCGCGTTACGCTAAGACAGGGTGGCAATTGTGTCACGTGCAAGTCTCGGTGTCCTTCGTCGCTACCGCGACGACGCCCGCCTCGACTCGAGTTACACTAAGACAGGGTGGCACTGGTGTCACGTGCTCGTCTTGGCGCCCGTCGTCGCTACCGCGATGGCGTCCGCCTCGACTCGCGTTACGCTAAGACAGGTTGGCAGTGGTGTCACGTGCTCGTTTGGGCGTCCGTCGTCACTACCGCGACGACGTCCTCCTCGACTCGCGTTACGCTAAGACAGGGTGGCAGTGGTGTCACGTGGTCGTCTCGGCGTCCGTCGTCGCTACCGCGACGACGTCCGCCTCGACTCGCGTTACCCTAAGATAGGGTGGCAGTGGTGCCACGTGCTCGTCTCGGCGTCCGTCGTCGCTACCGCGACAACGTCCGCCTCGACTCGTGTTACGCTAAGACAGGGTGGCTGTGGTGTCACATGCTCGTCTCAGTGTCCGTCGTCGCTACCGCGACGACGTCCACTTCGACTCACGTTACGCTAAGACAGGGTGGCAGTGGTGTCACGTGCTCGTCTTGGCATCCGTCCTCGCTACCGCAATGACGTCCGCCTCGAATCGTGTTACGCTAAGACGGGGTGGCAGTGGTGTCACGTGCTCGTCTCGGTGTCCGTCGTCTCTACCGTGACGACGTCCACCTCGACTCGCGTTACGCTAAGACAGGTTGGCAGTGGTGTCACGTGCTCGTCTCGGCGTCCGTCGTCGCTACCGCGATGACGTCCGCCTCTACTCGCGTTACGCTAAGACAGGGTGGCAGTGGTGCCACGTGCTCGTCTCGGCGTCCGTCGTCGCTACCGCGACGACGTCTTCCTTGACTCGCTTTACACTAAGACAGGTTGGCAGTGGTGTCACGTGCTCCTCTCGGCGTCCGTCGTCGCACGTCCGCCTCGACTTGCGTTACGCAAAGACAGGTTGGCAGTGGTGTCACGTGCTCGTCTCGGCGTCCGTCGTTGCTACCGCGACGACGTCCGCCTCGACTCGCGTTATGCTAAGACAGGTTGGCAGTGGTGTCACATGCTCGTCTCGGCGTCCGTCGTCGCTACCGCGACGACGTCCGCCTCGACTCGCGTTACGCTAAGACAGGGTGGCAGTGGTGTCAAGTGCTCGTCTCGGCGTCCGTCGTCTCTACCGCGACGATGTCCGCCTCGACTCGCGTTACGCTAAGACAGGATGGCAGTGTTGTCACGTGCTCGTCTCGGCGTCCATCGTCCCTACCGCGACGACGTTCGCCTCGACTCACATTACGCTAAGACAGGGTGGCAGTGGTGCCACGTGCTCGTCTCGGCGTCCGTCGTCGCTACTGCGACGATGTCTGCCTCGACTCGCGTTACGCTAAGACAGGGTGGCAATTGTGTCACGTGCTCGTCTCGGCGTCCTTCGTCGCTACCGCGACGATGCCCGCCTCGACTCGAGTTACACTAAGACAGGGTGGCAGTGGTGTCACGTGCTCGTCTCGGCGCCCGTCGTCGCTACCGCGATGACGTCCGCCTCAACTCGCGTTACGCTAAGACAGGTTGGCGGTGGTGTCACGTGCTCGTTTGGGCGTCCGTCGTTGCTACCGCGACGACGTCCGCCTCGACTCGCGTTACGCTAAGACAGGGTGGCAGTGGTGTCACGTGCTCATCTCGGCGTCCGTCGTCGCTACCGCGACGACATCCGCCTCGACTCGCGTTACGCTAAGACAGGGTGGCAGTGGTGCCACGTGCTCGTCTCGGCGTCCGTCGTCGCTACCGCGACGACGTCCGCCTCGACTCATGTTACGCTAAGACAGGGCGGCTGTGGTGTCACGTGCTCGTCTCGGTGTCCGTCGTCGCTACCGCGACGACGTCCGCCTCAGCTCGCGTTACGCTAAGACAGGGTGGCAGTGGTGTCACGTGCTCGTCTCGGCGTCCGTCGTCGCACGTCCGCCTCGACTTGCGTTACGCTAAGACAGGTTGGCAGTGGTGTCACGTGCTCGTCTCGGCGTCCGTCGTCGCTACCGCGACAACGTCCGCCTCGACTCGCGTTACCCTAAGATAGGGTGGCAGTGGTGCCACGTGCTCGTCTCGGCGTCCGTCGTCGCTACCGCGACGACGTCCGCCTCGACTCGCGTTATGCTAAGACAGGTTGGCAGTGGTGTCACATGCTCGTCTCGGCGTCCGTCGTCGCTACCGCGACGACGTCCGCCTCGACTCGCGTTACGCTAAGACAGGGTGGCAGTGGTGTCAGGTGCTCGTCTCGGCATCCGTCGTCGCTACCGCGACGACGTCCACCTCGACTCGCATTACGCTAGGACAGGGTGGCGGTGGTGTCACGTGCTCATCTCGGCGTCCGTCGTCTCTACCGCGACGATGTCCGCCTCGACTCGCGTTACGCTAAGACAGGATGGCAGTGTTGTCACGTGCTCGTCTCGGCGTCCGTCGTCGCTACCGCGATGACGTTTGCCTCGACTCGCGTTACTCTAAGACAGGGTGGCAGTGGTGCCACGTGCTCGTCTCGGTGTCCGTCGTCGCTACCGCGACGACGTCTGCCTCGACTCGCGTTACGCTAAGACAGGGTGGCAATTGTGTCACGTGCAAGTCTCGGTGTCCTTCGTCGCTACCGCGACGACGCCCGCCTCGACTCGAGTTACACTAAGACAGGGTGGCAGTGGTGTCACGTGCTCGTCTTGGCGCCCGTCGTCGCTACCGCGATGACGTCCGCCTCGACTCGCGTTACGCTAAGACAGGTTGGCAGTGGTGTCACGTGCTCGTTTGGGCATCCGTCGTCGCTACCGCGACGACGTCCGCCTCGACTCGCGTTACGCTAAGACAGGGTGGCAGTGGTGTCACGTGCTCGTCTCGGCGTCCGTCGTCGCTACCGCGACGACGTCCGCCTCGACTCGCGTTACGCTAAGACAGGGTGGCAGTGGTGTCAGGTGCTCGTCTCGGCATCCGTCGTCGCTACCGCGACGACGTCCACCTCGACTCGCATTACGCTAGGACAGGGTGGCGGTGGTGTCACGTGCTCGTCTCGGCGTCCGTCGTCTCTACCGCGACGATGTCCGCCTCGACTCGCGTTACGCTAAGACAGGATGGCAGTGTTGTCACGTGCTCGTCTCGGCGTCCGTCGTCGCTACCGCGATGACGTTTGCCTCGACTCGCGTTACTCTAAGACAGGGTGGCAGTGGTGCCACGTGCTCGTCTCGGTGTCCGTCGTCGCTACCGCGACGACGTCTGCCTCGACTCGCGTTACGCTAAGACAGGGTGGCAATTGTGTCACGTGCAAGTCTCGGTGTCCTTCGTCGCTACCGCGACGACGCCCGCCTCGACTCGAGTTACACAAAGACAGGGTGGCAGTGGTGTCACGTGCTCGTCTTGGCGCCCGTCGTCGCTACCGCGATGACGTCCGCCTCGACTCGCGTTACGCTAAGACAGGTTGGCAGTGGTGTCACGTGCTCGTTTGGGCATCCGTCGTCGCTACCGCGACGACGTCCGCCTCGACTCGCGTTACGCTAAGACAGGGTGGCAGTGGTGTCACGTGCTCGTCTCGGCGTCCGTCGTCGCTACCGCGACGACGTCCGCCTCGACTCGCGTTACCCTAAGATAGGGTGGCAGTGGTGCCACGTGCTCGTCTCGGCGTCCGTCGTCGCTACCGCGACGACGTCCGCCTCGACTCGTGTTACGCTAAGACAGGGTGGCTGTGGTGTCACATGCTCGTCTCAGTGTCCGTCGTCGCTACCGCGACGACGTCCGCTTCGACTCACGTTACGCTAAGACAGGGTGGCAGTGGTGTCACGTGCTCGTCTTGGCATCCGTCCTCGCTACCGCAATGACGTCCGCCTCGAATCGTGTTACGCTAAGACGGGGTGGCAGTGGTGTCACGTGCTCGTCTCGGTGTCCGTCGTCTCTACCGTGACGACGTCCACCTCGACTCGCGTTACGCTAAGACAGGTTGGCAGTGGTGTCACGTGCTCGTCTCGGCGTCCGTCGTCGCTACCGCGACGACGTCCGCCTCGACTCGCGTTATGCTAAGACAGGGTGGCAGTGGTGCCACGTGCTCGTCTCGGCGTCCGTCGTCGCTACCGCGACGACGTCTGCCTTGACTCGCTTTACACTAAGACAGGGTGGCTGTGGTGTCACGTGCTCATCTCGACGTCCATCGTCGCTACCGCGACGACGTCCGCCTCGACTCGCGTTATGCTAAGACAGGGTGGCAGTGGTGTCACGTGCTCGTCTCGGCGTCCGTCGTCGCTACCGCGACGACGTCCGCCTCGACTCGCGCTATGCTAAGACAGGGTGGCAGTGGTGTCACGTGCTCGTCTCGGCATCCGTCGTCGCTACCGCGACGACGTCCGCCTTGACTCGCGCTATGCTAAGATAGGTTGGCAGTGGTGTCACGTGCTCCTCTCGGCGTCGGTCGTCGCACGTCCGCCTCGACTTGCGTTACGCAAAGACAGGTTGGCAGTGGTGTCACGTGCTCGTCTCGGCGTCCGTCGTTGCTACCGCAATGTCGTCCGCCTCGACTCGCGTTACGCTAAGACAGGTTGGCAGTGGTGTCACATGCTCGTCTCGGCGTCCGTCGTCGCTACCGCGACGACGTCCGCCTCGACTCGCGTTACGCTAAGACAGGGTGGCAGTGGTGTCAAGTGCTCGTCTCGGCGTCCGTCGTCTCTACCGCGACGATGTCCGCCTCGACTCGCGTTACGCTAAGACAGGATGGCAGTGTTGTCACGTGCTCGTCTCGGCGTCCGTCGTCGCTACCGCGACGACGTTCGCCTCGACTCATATTACGCTAAGACAGGGTGGCAGTGGTGCCACGTGCTCGTCTCGGCGTCCGTCGTCGCTACTGCGACGATGTCTGCCTCGACTCGCGTTACGCTAAGACAGGGTGGCAATTGTGTCACGTGCTCGTCTCGGCGTCCTTCATCGCTACCGCGACGACGCCCGCCTCGACTCGAGTTACACTAAGACAGGGTGGCAGTGGTGTCACGTGCTTGTCTCGGCGCCCGTCGTCGCTACCGCGATGACGTCCGCCTCGACTCGCGTTACGCTAAGACAGGTTGGCGGTGGTGTCACGTGCTCGTTTGGGCGTCCGTCGTTGCTACCGCGACGACGTCCGCCTCGACTCGTGTTACGCTAAGACAGGGTGGCAGTGGTGTCACGTGCTCATCTCGGCGTCCGTCGTCGCTACCGCGACGACATCCGCCTCGACTCGCGTTACGCTAAGACAGGGTGGCAGTGGTGCCACGTGCTCGTCTCGGCGTCCGTCGTCGCTACCGCGACGACGTCCGCCTCGACTCATGTTACGCTAAGACAGGGCGGCTCTGGTGTCACGTGCTCGTCTCGGTGTCCGTCGTCGCTACCGCGACGACGTCCGCCTCGACTCGCGTTACGCTAAGACAGGGTGGCAGTGGTGTCACGTGCTCGTCTCGGCGTCCGTCGTCGCTACCGCGACGACGTCCGCCTCGACTCGCGTTACCCTAAGATAGGGTGGCAGTGGTGCCACGTGCTCGTCTCGGCATCCGTCGTCGCTACCGCGACGACGTCCGCCTCGACTCGTGTTACGCTAAGACAGGGTGGCTGTGGTGTCACATGCTCGTCTCAGTGTCCGTCGTCGCTACCGCGACGACGTCCGCTTCGACTCACGTTACGCTAAGACAGGGTGGCAGTGGTGTCACGTGCTCGTCTTGGCATCCGTCCTCGCTACCGCAATGACGTCCGCCTCGAATCGTGTTACGCTAAGACGGGGTGGCAGTGGTGTCACGTGCTCGTCTCGGTGTCCGTCGTCTCTACCGTGACGACGTCCACCTCGACTCGCGTTACGCTAAGACAGGTTGGCAGTGGTGTCACGTGCTCGTCTCGGCGTCCGTCGTCGCTACCGCGACGACGTCCGCCTCGACTCGCGTTACGCTAAGACAGGGTGGCAGTGGTGCCACGTGCTCGTCTCGGCGTCCGTCGTCGCTACCGCGACGACGTCTGCCTTGACTCGCTTTACACTAAGACAGGGTGGCTGTGGTGTCACGTGCTCATCTCGACGTCCATCGTCGCTACCGCGACGACGTCCGCCTCGACTCGCGTTATGCTAAGACAGGGTGGCAGTGGTGTCATGTGCTCGTCTCGGCGTCCGTCGTCGCTACCGCGACGACGTCCGCCTCGACTCGCGCTATGCTAAGACAGGGTGGCAGTGGTGTCACGTGCTCGTCTCGGCATCTGTCGTCGCTACCGCGACGACGTCCGCCTTGACTCGCGCTATGCTAAGATAGGTTGGCAGTGGTGTCACGTGCTCCTCTCGGCGTCGGTCGTCGCACGTCCGCCTCGACTTGCGTTACGCAAAGACAGGTTGGCAGTGGTGTCACGTGCTCGTCTCGGCGTCCGTCGTTGCTACCGCAATGTCGTCCGCCTCGACTCGCGTTACGCTAAGACAGGTTGGCAGTGGTGTCACATGCTCGTCTCGGCGTCCGTCGTCGCTACCGCGACGACGTCCGCCTCGACTCGCGTTACGCTAAGACAGGGTGGCAGTGGTGTCAAGTGCTCGTCTCGGCGTCCGTCGTCTCTACCGCGACGATGTCCGCCTCGACTCGCGTTACGCTAAGACAGGATGGCAGTGTTGTCACGTGCTCGTCTCGGCGTCCGTCGTCGCTACCGCGACGACGTTCGCCTCGACTCATATTACGCTAAGACAGGGTGGCAGTGGTGCCACGTGCTCGTCTCGGCGTCCGTCGTCGCTACTGCGACGATGTCTGCCTCGACTCGCGTTACGCTAAGACAGGGTGGCAATTGTGTCACGTGCTCGTCTCGGCGTCCTTCATCGCTACCGCGACGACGCCCGCCTCGACTCGAGTTACACTAAGACAGGGTGGCAGTGGTGTCACGTGCTTGTCTCGGCGCCCGTCGTCGCTACCGCGATGACGTCCGCCTCGACTCGCGTTACGCTAAGACAGGTTGGCGGTGGTGTCACGTGCTCGTTTGGGCGTCCGTCGTTGCTACCGCGACGACGTCCGCCTCGACTCGTGTTACGCTAAGACAGGGTGGCAGTGGTGTCACGTGCTCATCTCGGCGTCCGTCGTCGCTACCGCGACGACATCCGCCTCGACTCGCGTTACGCTAAGACAGGGTGGCAGTGGTGCCACGTGCTCGTCTCGGCGTCCGTCGTCGCTACCGCGACGACGTCTGCCTCGACTCATGTTACGCTAAGACAGGGCGGCTCTGGTGTCACGTGCTCGTCTCGGTGTCCGTCGTCGCTACCGCGACGACGTCCGCCTCAGCTCGCGTTACGCTAAGACAGGGTGGCAGTGGTGTCACGTGCTCGTCTCGGCGTCCGTCGTCGCACGTCCGCCTCGACTTGCGTTACGCTAAGACAGGGTGGCAGTGGTGTGACGTGCTCGTCTCGGCGTCCGTCGTCGCTACCGCGACAACGTCCGCCTCGACTCGCGTTACCCTAAGATAGGGTGGCAGTGGTGCCACGTGCTCGTCTCGGCGTCCGTCGTCGCTACCGCGACGACGTCCGCCTCGACTCGCGTTATGCAAAGACAGGTTGGCAGTGGTGTCACATGCTCGTCTCGGCGTCCGTCGTCGCTACCGCGACGACGTCCGCCTCGACTCACGATACGCTAAGACAGGGTGGCAGTGGTGTCAGGTGCTCGTCTCGGCATCCGTCGTCGCTACCGCGACGACGTCCACCTCGACTCGCATTACGCTAGGACAGGGTGGCAGTGGTGTCACGTGCTCGTCTCGGCGTCCGTCGTCTCTACCGCGACGATGTCCGCCTCGACTCGCGTTACGCTAAGACAGGATGGCAGTGTTGTCACGTGCTCGTCTCGGCGTCCGTCGTCGCTACCGCGATGACGTTTGCCTCGACTCGCGTTACGCTAAGACAGGGTGGCAGTGGTGCCACGTGCTCGTCTCGGTGTCCGTCGTCGCTACCGCGACGACATCTGCCTCGACTTGCGTTACGCTAAGACAGGGTGGCAATTGTGTCACGTGCAAGTCTCGGTGTCCTTCGTCGCTACCGCCACGATGCCCGCCTCGACTCGAGTTACACTAAGACAGGGTGGCAGTGGTGTCACGTGCTCGTCTTGGCGCCCGTCGTCGCTACCGCGATGACGTCCGCCTCGACTCGCGTTACGCTAAGACAGGTTGGCAGTGGTGTCACGTGCTCGTTTGGGCGTCCGTCGTCGCTACCGCGACGACGTCCGCCTCGACTCGCGTTACGCTAAGACAGGGTGGCAGTGGTGTCACGTGGTCGTCTCAGCGTCCGTCGTCGCTACCGCGACGACGTCCGCCTCGACTCGCGTTACCCTAAGATAGGGTGGCAGTGGTGCCACGTGCTCGTCTCGGCGTCCGTCGTCGCTACCGCGACGACGTCCACCTCGACTCGTGTTACGCTAAGACAGGGTGGCTGTGGTGTCACATGCTCGTCTCAGTGTCCGTCGTCGCTACCGCGACGACGTCCGCTTCGACTCACGTTACGCTAAGACAGGGTGGCAGTGGTGTCACGTGCTCGTCTTGGCATCCGTCCTCGCTACCGCAATGACGTCCGCCTCGAATCGTGTTACGCTAAGACGGGGTGGCAGTGGTGTCACGTGCTCGTCTCGGTGTCCGTCGTCTCTACCGTGACGACGTCCACCTCGACTCGCGTTCGCTAAGACAGGTTGGCAGTGGTGTCACGTGCTCGTCTCGGCGTCCGTCGTCGCTACCGCGACGACGTCCGCCTCGACTCGCGTTACGCTAAGACAGGGTGGCAGTGGTGCCACGTGCTCGTCTCGGCGTCCGTCGTCGCTACCGCGACGACGTCTGCCTTGACTCGCTTTACACTAAGACAGGGTGGCTGTGGTGTCACGTGCTCATCTCGACGTCCATCATCGCTACCGCGACGACGTCCGCCTCGACTTGCGTTACGCTAAGACAGGGTGGCAGTGGTGTGACGTGCTCGTCTCGGCGTCCGTCGTCGCTACCGCGACAACGTCCGCCTCGACTCGCGTTACCCTAAGATAGGGTGGCAGTGGTGCCACGTGCTCGTCTCGGCGTCCGTCGTCGCTACCGCGACGACGTCCGCCTCGACTCGCGTTATGCTAAGACAGGTTGGCAGTGGTGTCACATGCTCGTCTCGGCGTCCGTCGTCGCTACCGCGACGACGTCCGCCTCGACTCGCGATACGCTAAGACAGGGTGGCAGTGGTGTCAGGTGCTCGTCTCGGCATCCGTCGTCGCTACCGCGACGACGTCCACCTCGACTCGCATTACGCTAGGACAGGGTGGCAGTGGTGTCACGTGCTCGTCTCGGCGTCCGTCGTCTCTACCGCGACGATGTCCGCCTCGACTCGCGTTACGCTAAGACAGGATGGCAGTGTTGTCACGTGCTCGTCTCGGCGTCCGTCGTCGCTACCGCGATGACGTTTGCCTCGACTCGCGTTACGCTAAGACAGGGTGGCAGTGGTGCCACGTGCTCGTCTCGGTGTCCGTCGTCGCTACCGCGACGACATCTGCCTCGACTCGCGTTACGCTAAGACAGGGTGGCAATTGTGTCACGTGCAAGTCTCGGTGTCCTTCGTCGCTACCGCCACGACGCCCGCCTCGACTCGAGTTACACTAAGACAGGGTGGCAGTGGTGTCACGTGCTCGTCTTGGCGCCCGTCGTCGCTACCGCGATGACGTCCGCCTCGACTCGCGTTACGCTAAGACAGGTTGGCAGTGGTGTCACGTGCTCGTTTGGGCGTCCGTCGTCGCTACCGCGACGACGTCCGCCTCGACTCGCGTTACGCTAAGACAGGGTGGCAGTGGTGTCACGTGGTCGTCTCGGCGTCCGTCGTCGCTACCGCGACGACGTCCGCCTCGACTCGCGTTACCCTAAGATAGGGTGGCAGTGGTGCCACGTGCTCGTCTCGGCGTCCGTCGTCGCTACCGCGACGACGTCCACCTCGACTCGTGTTACGCTAAGACAGGGTGGCTGTGGTGTCACATGCTCGTCTCAGTGTCCGTCGTCGCTACCGCGACGACGTCCGCTTCGACTCACGTTACGCTAAGACAGGGTGGCAGTGGTGTCACGTGCTCGTCTTGGCATCCGTCCTCGCTACCGCAATGACGTCCGCCTCGAATCGTGTTACGCTAAGACGGGGTGGCAGTGGTGTCACGTGCTCGTCTCGGTGTCCGTCGTCTCTACCGTGACGACGTCCACCTCGACTCGCGTTCGCTAAGACAGGTTGGCAGTGGTGTCACGTGCTCGTCTCGGCGTCCGTCGTCGCTACCGCGACGACGTCCGCCTCGACTCGCGTTACGCTAAGACAGGGTGGCAGTGGTGCCACGTGCTTGTCTCGGCGTCCGTCGTCGCTACCGCGACGACGTCTGCCTTGACTCGCTTTACACTAAGACAGGGTGGCTGTGGTGTCACGTGCTCATCTCGACGTCCATCGTCGCTACCGCGACGACGTCCGCCTCGACTTGCGTTACGCTAAGACAGGGTGGCAGTGGTGTGACGTGCTCGTCTCGGCGTCCGTCGTCGCTACCGCGACAACGTCCGCCTCGACTCGCGTTACCCTAAGATAGGGTGGCAGTGGTGCCACGTGCTCGTCTCGGCGTCCGTCGTCGCTACCGCGACGACGTCCGCCTCGACTCGCGTTATGCTAAGACAGGTTGGCAGTGGTGTCACATGCTCGTCTCGGCGTCCGTCGTCGCTACCGCGACGACGTCCGCCTCGACTCGCGATACGCTAAGACAGGGTGGCAGTGGTGTCAGGTGCTCGTCTCGGCATCCGTCGTCGCTACCGCGACGACGTCCACCTCGACTCGCATTACGCTAGGACAGGGTGGCAGTGGTGTCACGTGCTCGTCTCGGCGTCCGTCGTCTCTACCGCGACGATGTCCGCCTCGACTCGCGTTACGCTAAGACAGGATGGCAGTGTTGTCACGTGCTCGTCTCGGCGTCCGTCGTCGCTACCGCGATGACGTTTGCCTCGACTCGCGTTACGCTAAGACAGGGTGGCAGTGGTGCCACGTGCTCGTCTCGGTGTCCGTCGTCGCTACCGCGACGACATCTGCCTCGACTCGCGTTACGCTAAGACAGGGTGGCAATTGTGTCACGTGCAAGTCTCGGTGTCCTTCGTCGCTACCGCCACGACGCCCGCCTCGACTCGAGTTACACTAAGACAGGGTGGCAGTGGTGTCACGTGCTCGTCTTGGCGCCCGTCGTCGCTACCGCGATGACGTCCGCCTCGACTCGCGTTACGCTAAGACAGGTTGGCAGTGGTGTCACGTGCTCGTTTGGGCGTCCGTCGTCGCTACCGCGACGACGTCCGCCTCGACTCGCGTTACGCTAAGACAGGGTGGCAGTGGTGTCACGTGGTCGTCTCGGCGTCCGTCGTCGCTACCGCGACGACGTCCGCCTCGACTCGCGTTACCCTAAGATAGGGTGGCAGTGGTGCCACGTGCTCGTCTCGGCGTCCGTCGTCGCTACCGCGACGACGTCCACCTCGACTCGTGTTACGCTAAGACAGGGTGGCTGTGGTGTCACATGCTCGTCTCAGTGTCCGTCGTCGCTACCGCGACGACGTCCGCTTCGACTCACGTTACGCTAAGACAGGGTGGCAGTGGTGTCACGTGCTCGTCTTGGCATCCGTCCTCGCTACCGCAATGACGTCCGCCTCGAATCGTGTTACGCTAAGACGGGGTGGCAGTGGTGTCACGTGCTCGTCTCGGTGTCCGTCGTCTCTACCATGACGACGTCCACCTCGACTCGCGTTACGCTAAGACAGGTTGGCAGTGGTTCACGTGCTCGTCTCGGCGTCCGTCGTCGCTACCGCGACGACGTCCGCCTCGACTCGCGTTACGCTAAGACAGGGTGGCAGTGGTGCCACGTGCTCGTCTCGGCGTCCGTCGTCGCTACCGCGACGACGTCTGCCTTGACTCGCTTTACACTAAGACAGGGTGGCTGTGGTGTCACGTGCTCATCTCGACGTCCATCGTCGCTACCGCGACGACGTCCGCCTCGACTTGCGTTACGCTAGGACAGGGTGGCAGTGGTGTGACGTGCTCGTCTCGGCGTCCGTCGTCGCTACCGCGACAACGTCCGCCTCGACTCGCGTTACCCTAAGATAGGGTGGCAGTGGTGCCACGTGCTCGTCTCGGCGTCCGTCGTCGCTACCGCGACGACGTCCGCCTCGACTCGCGTTATGCTAAGACAGGTTGGCAGTGGTGTCACATGCTCGTCTCGGCGTCCGTCGTCGCTACCGCGACGACGTCCGCCTCGACTCGCGATACGCTAAGACAGGGTGGCAGTGGTGTCAGGTGCTCGTCTCGGCATCCGTCGTCGCTACCGCGACGACGTCCACCTCGACTCGCATTACGCTAGGACAGGGTGGCAGTGGTGTCACGTGCTCGTCTCGGCGTCCGTCGTCTCTACCGCGACGATGTCCGCCTCGACTCGCGTTACGCTAAGACAGGATGGCAGTGTTGTCACGTGCTCGTCTCGGCATCCGTCGTCGCTACCGCGATGACGTTTGCCTCGACTCGCGTTACGCTAAGACAGGGTGGCAGTGGTGCCACGTGCTCGTCTCGGTGTCCGTCGTCGCTACCGCGACGACATCTGCCTCGACTCGCGTTACGCTAAGACAGGGTGGCAATTGTGTCACGTGCAAGTCTCGGTGTCCTTCGTCGCTACCGCCACGACGCACGCCTCGACTCGAGTTACACTAAGACAGGGTGGCAGTGGTGTCACGTGCTCGTCTTGGCGCCCGTCGTCGCTACCGCGATGACGTCCGCCTCGACTCGCGTTACGCTAAGACAGGTTGGCAGTGGTGTCACGTGCTCGTTTGGGCGTCCGTCGTCGCTACCGCGACGACGTCCGCCTCGACTCGCGTTACGCTAAGACAGGGTGGCAGTGGTGTCACGTGGTCGTCTCGGCGTCCGTCGTCGCTACCGCGACGACGTCCGCCTCGACTCGCGTTACCCTAAGATAGGGTGGCAGTGGTGCCACGTGCTCGTCTCGGCGTCCGTCGTCGCTACCGCGACGACGTCCACCTCGACTCGTGTTACGCTAAGACAGGGTGGCTGTGGTGTCACATGCTCGTCTCAGTGTCCGTCGTCGCTACCGCGACGACGTCCGCTTCGACTCACGTTACGCTAAGACAGGGTGGCAGTGGTGTCACGTGCTCGTCTTGGCATCCGTCCTCGCTACCGCAATGACGTCCGCCTCGAATCGTGTTACGCTAAGACGGGGTGGCAGTGGTGTCACGTGCTCGTCTCGGTGTCCGTCGTCTCTACCGTGACGACGTCCACCTCGACTCGCGTTACGCTAAGACAGGTTGGCAGTGGTGTCACGTGCTCGTCTCGGCGTCCGTCGTCGCTACCGCGACGACGTCCGCCTCGACTCGCGTTACGCTAAGACAGGGTGGCAGTGGTGCCACGTGCTCGTCTCGGCGTCCGTCGTCGCTACCGCGACGACGTCTGCCTTGACTCGCTTTACACTAAGACAGGGTGGCTGTGGTGTCACGTGCTCATCTCGACGTCCATCGTCGCTACCGCGACGACGTCCGCCTCGACTCGCGTTATGCTAAGACAGGGTGGCAGTGGTGTCACGTGCTCGTCTCGGCGTCCGTCGTCGCTACCGCGACGACGTCCGCCTCGACTCGCGCTATGCTAAGACAGGGTGGCAGTGGTGTCACGTGCTCGTCTCGGCATCCGTCGTCGCTACCGCGACGACGTCCGCCTTGACTCGCGCTATGCTAAGACAGGTTGGCAGTGGTGTCACGTGCTCCTCTCGGCGTCCGTCGTCGCACGTCCGCCTCGACTTGCGTTACGCAAAGACAGGGTGGCAGTGGTGTCACGTGCTCGTCTCGGCGTCCGTCGTTGCTACCGCAATGTCGTCCGCCTCGACTCGCGTTACCCTAAGATAGGGTGGCAGTGGTGCCACATGCTCGTCTCGGCGTCCGTCGTCGCTACCGCGACGACGTCCGCCTCGACTCGTGTTACGCTAAGACAGGGTGGCTGTGGTGTCACATGCTCGTCTCAGTGTCCGTCGTCGCTACCGCGACGACGTCCGCTTCGACTCACGTTACGCTAAGACAGGGTGGAAGTGGTGTCACGTGCTCGTCTTGGCATCCGTCCTCGCTACCGCAATGACGTCCGCCTCGAATCGTGTTACGCTAAGACGGGGTGGCAGTGGTGTCACGTGCTCGTCTCGGTGTCCGTCGTCTCTACCGTGACGACGTCCACCTCGACTCGCGTTACGCTAAGACAGGTTGGCAGTGGTGTCACGTGCTCGTCTCGGCGTCCGTCGTCGCTACCGCGACGACGTCCGCCTCGACTCATGTTACGCTAAGACATGGCGGCTGTGGTGTCACGTGCTCGTCTCGGTGTCCGTCGTCGCTACCGCGACGACGTCCGCCTCAGCTCGCGTTACGCTAAGACAGGGTGGCAGTGGTGTCACGTGCTCGTCTCGGCGTCCGTCGTCGCACGTCCGCCTCGACTTGCGTTACGCTAAGACAGGGTGGCAGTGGTGTCACGTGCTCGTCTCGGCGTCCGTCGTCGCTACCGCGACAACGTCCGCCTCGACTCGCGTTACCCTAAGATAGGGTGGCAGTGGTGCCACGTGCTCGTCTCGGCGTCCGTCGTCGCTACCGCGACGACGTCCGCCTCGACTCGCGTTATGCTAAGACAGGTTGGCAGTGGTGTCACATGCTCGTCTCGGCGTCCGTCGTCGCTACCGCGACGACGTCCGCCTCGACTCGCGTTACGCTAAGACAGGGTGGCAGTGGTGTCAGGTGCTCGTCTCGGCATCCGTCATCGCTACCGCGACGACGTCCACCTCGACTCGCATTACGCTAGGACAGGGTGGCAGTGGTGTCACGTGCTCGTCTCGGCGTCCGTCGTCTCTACCGCGACGATGTCCGCCTCGACTCGCGTTACGCTAAGACAGGATGGCAGTGTTGTCACGTGCTCGTCTCGGCGTCCGTCGTCGCTACCGCGATGATGTTTGCCTCGACTCGCGTTACGCTAAGACAGGGTGGCAGTGGTGCCACGTGCTCGTCTCGGTGTCCGTCGTCGCTACCGCGACGACGTCTGCCTCGACTCGCGTTACGCTAAGACAGGGTGGCAATTGTGTCACGTGCAAGTCTCGGTGTCCTTCGTCGCTACCGCGACGACGCCCGCCTCGACTCGAGTTACACTAAGACAGGGTGGCAGTGGTGTCACGTGCTCGTCTTGGCGCCCGTCGTCGCTACCGCGATGACGTCCGCCTCGACTCGCGTTACGCTAAGACAGGTTGGCAGTGGTGTCACGTGCTCGTTTGGGCATCCGTCGTCGCTACCGCGACGACGTCCGCCTCGACTCGCGTTACGCTAAGACAGGGTGGCAGTGGTGTCACGTGCTCGTCTCGGCGTCCGTCGTCGCTACCGCGACGACGTCCGCCTCAACTCGCGTTACCCTAAGATAGGGTGGCAGTGGTGCCACGTGCTCGTCTCGGCGTCCGTCGTCGCTACCGCGACGACGTCCGCCTCGACTCGTGTTACGCTAAGACAGGGTGGCTGTGGTGTCACATGCTCGTCTCAGTGTCCGTCGTCGCTACCGCGACGACATCCGCTTCGACTCACGTTACGCTAAGACAGGGTGGCAGTGGTGTCACGTGCTCGTCTTGGGATCCGTCCTCGCTACCGCAATGACGTCCGCCTCGAATCGTGTTACGCTAAGACGGGGTCGCAGTGGTGTCACGTGCTCGTCTCGGTGTCCGTCGTCTCTACCGTGACGACGTCCACCTCGACTCGCGTTACGCTAAGACAGGTTGGCAGTGGTGTCACGTGCTCGTCTCGGCGTCCATCGTCGCTACCGCGACGACGTCCGCCTCGACTCGCGTTACGCTAAGACAGGGTGGCAGTGGTGCCACGTGCTCGTCTCGGCGTCCGTTGTCGCTACCGCGACGACGTCTGCCTTGACTCGCTTTACACTAAGACAGGGTGGCTGTGGTGTCACGTGCTCATCTCGACGTCCATCGTCGCTACCGCGACGACGTCCGCCTCGACTCGCGCTATGCTAAGACAGGGTGGCAGTGGTGTCACATGCTCGTCTCGGCATCCGTCGTCGCTACCGCGACGACGTCCGCCTTGACTCGCGCTATGCTAAGACAGGTTGGCAGTGGTGTCACGTGCTCCTCTCGGCGTCCGTCGTCGCATGTCCGCCTCGACTTGCGTTACGCAAAGACAGGTTGGCAGTGGTGTCACGTGCTCGTCTCGGGGTCCGTCGTTGCTACCGCAATGTCGTCCGCCTCGACTCGCGTTACGCTAAGACAGGTTGGCAGTGGTGTCACATGCTCGTCTCGGCGTCCGTCGTCGCTACCGCGACGACGTCCGCCTCGACTCGCGTTACGCTAAGACAGGGTGGCAGTGGTGTCAAGTGCTCGTCTCGGCGTCCGTCGTCTCTACCGCGACGATGTCCGCCTCGACTCGCGTTACGCTAAGACAGGATGGCAGTGTTGTCACGTGCTCGTCTCGGCGTCCGTCGTCGCTACCGCGACGACGTTCGCCTCGACTCACATTACGCTAAGACAGGGTGGCAGTGGTGCCACGTGCTCGTCTCGGCGTCCGTCGTCGCTACTGCGACGATGTCTGCCTCGACTCGCGTTACGCTAAGACAGGGTGGCAATTGTGTCACGTGCTCGTCTCGGCGTCCTTCGTCGCTACCGCGACGACGCCCGCCTCGACTCGAGTTACACTAAGACAGGGTGGCAGTGGTGTCACGTGCTCGTCTCGGCGCCCGTCGTCGCTACCGCGATGACGTCCGCCTCGACTCGCGTTACGCTAAGACAGGTTGGCGGTGGTGTCACGTGCTCGTTTGGGCGTCCGTCGTTGCTACCGCGACGACGTCCGCCTCGACTCGTGTTACGCTAAGACAGGGTGGCAGTGGTGTCACGTGCTCATCTCGGCGTCCGTCGTCGCTACCGCGACGACATCCGCCTCGACTCGCGTTACGCTAAGACAGGGTGGCAGTGGTGCCACGTGCTCGTCTCGGCGTCCGTCGTCGCTACCGCGACGACGTCCGCCTCGACTCATGTTACGCTAAGACAGGGCGGCTGTGGTGTCACGTGCTCGTCTCGGTGTCCGTCGTCGCTACCGCGACGACGTCCGCCTCAGCTCGCGTTACGCTAAGACAGGGTGGCAGTGGTGTCACGTGCTCGTCTCGGCGTCCGTCGTCGCACGTCCGCCTCGACTTGCGTTACGCTAAGACAGGGTGGCAGTGGTGTGACGTGCTCGCCTCGGCGTCCGTCGTCGCTACCGCGACAACGTCCGCCTCGACTCGCGTTACCCTAAGATAGGGTGGCAGTGGTGCCACGTGCTCGTCTCGGCGTCCGTCGTCGCTACCGCGACGACGTCCGCCTCGACTCGCGTTATGCTAAGACAGGTTGGCAGTGGTGTCACATGCTCGTCTCGGCGTCCGTCGTCGCTACCGCGACGACGTCCGCCTCGACTCGCGATACGCTAAGACAGGGTGGCAGTGGTGTCAGGTGCTCGTCTCGGCATCCGTCGTCGCTACCGCGACGACGTCCACCTCGACTCGCATTACGCTAGGACAGGGTGGCAGTGGTGTCACGTGCTCGTCTCGGCGTCCGTCGTCTCTACCGCGACGATGTCCGCCTCGACTCGCGTTACGCTAAGACAGGATGGCAGTGTTGTCAGGTGCTCGTCTCGGCGTCCGTCGTCGCTACCGCGATGACGTTTGCCTCGACTCGCGTTACGCTAAGACAGGGTGGCAGTGGTGCCACGTGCTCGTCTCGGTGTCCGTCGTCGCTACCGCGACGACATCTGCCTCGACTCGCGTTACGCTAAGACAGGGTGGCAATTGTGTCACGTGCAAGTCTCGGTGTCCTTCGTCGCTACCGCGACGACGCCCGCCTCGACTCGAGTTACACTAAGACAGGGTGGCAGTGGTGTCACGTGCTCGTCTTGGCGCCCGTCGTCGCTACCGCGATGACGTCCGCCTCGACTCGCGTTACGCTAAGACAGGTTGGCAGTGGTGTCACGTGCTCGTTTGGGCGTCCGTCGTCGCTACCGCGACGACGTCCGCCTCGACTCGCGTTACGCTAAGACAGGGTGGCAGTGGTGTCACGTGGTCGTCTCGGCGTCCGTCGTCGCTACCGCGACGACGTCCGCCTCGACTCGCGTTACCCTAAGATAGGGTGGCAGTGGTGCCACGTGCTCGTCTCGGCGTCCGTCGTCGCTACCGCGACGACGTCCGCCTCGACTCGTGTTACGCTAAGACAGGGTGGCTGTGGTGTCACATGGTCGTCTCAGTGTCTGTCGTCGCTACCGCGATGACGTCCGCTTCGACTCACGTTACGCTAAGACAGGTTGGTAGTGGTGTCACGTGCTCGTCTCGGCGTCCGTCCTCGCTACCGCGACGACGTCCGCCTCGACTCACGTTACGCTAAGACAGGGTGGCAGTGGTGTCAAGTGCTCGTCTCGGCGTCCGTCGTCTCTACCGCGACGACGTCCGCCTCGACTCGCATTACGCTAAGACAGGGTGGCAGTGGTGTCACGTGCTCGTCTCGGCGTCCGTCGTCGCTACCGCGACGACGTTCGCCTCGACTCACATTACGCTAAGACAGGGTGGCAGTGGTGCCACGTGCTCGTCTCGGCGTCCGTCGTCGCTACCGCGACGACGTTCGCCTCGACTCACATTACGCTAAGACAGGGTGGCAGTGGTGCCACGTGCTCGTCTCGGCGTCCGTCGTCGCTACTGCGACGATGTCTGCCTCGACTCGCGTTACGCTAAGACAGGGTGGCAATTGTGTCACGTGCTCGTCTCGGCGTCCTTCGTCGCTACCGCGACGACGCCCGCCTCGACCCGAGTTACACTAAGACAGGGTGGCAGTGGTGTCACCTGCTCGTCTCGGCGCCCGTCGTCGCTACCGCGATGACGTCCGCCTCGACTCGCGTTACGCTAAGACAGGTTGGCGGTGGTGTCACGTGCTCGTTTGGGCGTCCGTCGTTGCTACCGCGACGACGTCCGCCTCGACTCGCGTTACGCTAAGACAGGGTGGCAGTGGTGTCACGTGCTCATCTCGGCGTCCGTCGTCGCTACCGCGACGACATCCGCCTCGACTTGCGCTACGCTAAGACAGGGTGGTAGTGGTGCCACGTGCTCGTCTCGGCGTCCGTCGTCGCTACCGCGACGACGTCCGCCTCGACTCATGTTACGCTAAGACAGGGCGGCTGTGGTGTCACGTGCTCGTCTCGGTGTCCGTCGTCGCTACCGCGACAACGTCCGCCTCAGCTCGCGTTACGCTAAGACAGGGTGGCCGTGGTGTCACGTGCTCGTCTCGGCGTCCGTCGTCGCACGTCCGCCTCGACTTGCGTTACGCTAAGACAGGGTGGCAGTGGTGTGACGTGCTCGTCTCGGCGTCCGTCGTCGCTACCGCGACAACGTCCGCCTCGACTCGCGTTACCCTAAGATAGGGTGGCAGTGGTGCCACGTGCTCGTCTCGGCGCCCGTCGTCGCTACCGCGACGACGTCCGCCTCGACTCGCATTATGCTAAGACAGGTTGGCAGTGGTGTCACATGCTCGTCTCGGCGTCCGTCGTCGCTACCGCGACGACGTCCGCCTCGACTCGCGATACGCTAAGACAGGGTGGCAGTGGTGTCAGGTGCTCGTCTCGGCATCCGTCGTCGCTACCGCGACGACGTCCACCTCGACTCGCATTACGCTAGGACAGGGTGGCAGTGGTGTCACGTGCTCGTCTCGGCGTCCGTCGTCTCTACCGCGACGATGTCCGCCTCGACTCGCGTTACGCTAAGACAGGATGGCAGTGTTGTCAGGTGCTCGTCTCGGCGTCCGTTGTCGCTACCGCGATGACGTTTGCCTCGACTCGCGTTACGCTAAGACAGAGTGGCAGTGGTGCCACGTGCTCGTCTCGGTGTCCGTCGTCGCTACCGCGACGACATCTGCCTCGACTCGCGTTACGCTAAGACAGGGTGGCAATTGTGTCACGTGCAAGTCTCGGTGTCCTTCGTCGCTACCGCGACGACGCCCGCCTCGACTCGAGTTACACTAAGACAGGGTGGCAGTGGTGTCACGTGCTCGTCTTGGCGCCCGTCGTCGCTACCGCGATGACGTCCGCCTCGACTCGCGTTACGCTAAGACAGGTTGGCAGTGGTGTCACGTGCTCGTCTCTGCGTCCGTCGTCGCTACCGCGACGACGTTCGCCTCGACTCGCGTTACGCTAAGACAGGGTGGCAGTGGTGCCACGTGCTCGTCTCGGCGTCCGTCGTCGCTACCGCGACGACGTCTGCCTTGACTCGCTTTACCCTAAGACAGGGTGGCTGTGGTGTCACGTGCTCATCTCGACGTCCATCATCGCTACCGCGACGACGTCCGCCTCGACTCGCGTTATGCTAAGACAGGGTGGCAGTGGTGTCACGTGCTCGTCTCGGCGTCCGTCGTCGCTACCGCGACGACGTCCGCCTCGACTCGCGCTATGCTAAGACAGGGTGGCAGTGGTGTCACGTGCTCGTCTCGGCATCCGTCGTCGCTACCGCGACGACGTCCGCCTTGACTCGCGCTACGCTAAGACAGGTTGGCAGTGGTGTCACGTGCTCCTCTCGGCGTCCGTCGTCGCACGTCCGCCTCGACTTGCGTTACGCAAAGACAGGTTGGCAGTGGTGTCACGTGCTCGTCTCGGCGTCCGTCGTTGCTACCGCGACGACGTCTGCCTCGACTCGCATTACGCTAAGACAGGTTGGCAGTGGTGTCACATGCTCGTCTCGGCGTCCGTCGTCGCTACCGCGACGACGTCCGCCTCGACTCACGTTACGCTAAGACAGGGTGGCAGTGGTGTCAAGTGCTCGTCTCGGCGTCCGTCGTCTCTACCGCGACGACGTCCGCCTCGACTCGCATTACGCTAAGACAGGGTGGCAGTGGTGTCACGTGCTCGTCTCGGCGTCCGTCGTCGCTACCGCGACGACGTTCGCCTCGACTCACATTACGCTAAGACAGGGTGGCAGTGGTGCCACGTGCTCGTCTCGGCGTCCGTCGTCGCTACCGCGACGACGTTCGCCTCGACTCACATTACGCTAAGACAGGGTGGCAGTGGTGCCACGTGCTCGTCTCGGCGTCCGTCGTCGCTACTGCGACGATGTCTGCCTCGACTCGCGTTACGCTAAGACAGGGTGGCAATTGTGTCACGTGCTCGTCTCGGCGTCCTTCGTCGCTACCGCGACGACGCCCGCCTCGACCCGAGTTACACTAAGACAGGGTGGCAGTGGTGTCACCTGCTCGTCTCGGCGCCCGTCGTCGCTACCGCGATGACGTCCGCCTCGACTCGCGTTACGCTAAGACAGGTTGGCGGTGGTGTCACGTGCTCGTTTGGGCGTCCGTCGTTGCTACCGCGACGACGTCCGCCTCGACTCGCGTTACGCTAAGACAGGGTGGCAGTGGTGTCACGTGCTCATCTCGGCGTCCGTCGTCGCTACCGCGACGACATCCGCCTCGACTTGCGCTACGCTAAGACAGGGTGGCAGTGGTGCCACGTGCTCGTCTCGGCGTCCGTCGTCGCTAGCGCGACGACGTCCGCCTCGACTCATGTTACGCTAAGACAGGGCGGCTGTGGTGTCACGTGCTCGTCTCGGTGTCCGTCGTCGCTACCGCGACAACGTCCGCCTCAGCTCGCGTTACGCTAAGACAGGGTGGCCGTGGTGTCACGTGCTCGTCTCGGCGTCCGTCGTCGCACGTCCGCCTCGACTTGTGTTACGCTAAGACAGGGTGGCAGTGGTGTGACGTGCTCGTCTCGGCGTCCGTCGTCGCTACCGCGACAACGTCCGCCTCGACTCGCGTTACCCTAAGATAGGGTGGCAGTGGTGCCACGTGCTCGTCTCGGCGTCCGTCGTCGCTACCGCGACGACGTCCGCCTCGACTCGCGTTATGCTAAGACAGGTTGGCAGTGGTGTCACATGCTCGTCTCGGCGTCCGTCGTCGCTACCGCGACGACGTCCGCCTCGACTCGCGATATGCTAAGACAGGGTGGCAGTGGTGTCAGGTGCTCGTCTCGGCATCCGTCGTCGCTACCGCGACGACGTCCACCTCGACTCGCATTACGCTAGGACAGGGTGGCAGTGGTGTCACGTGCTCGTCTCGGCGTCCGTCGTCTCTACCGCGACGATGTCCGCCTCGACTCGCGTTACGCTAAGACAGGATGGCAGTGTTGTCAGGTGCTCGTCTCGGCGTCCGTCGTCGCTACCGCGATGACGTTTGCCTCGACTCGCGTTACGCTAAGACAGAGTGGCAGTGGTGCCACGTGCTCGTCTCGGTGTCCGTCGTCGCTACCGCGACGACATCTGCCTCGACTCGCGTTACGCTAAGACAGGGTGGCAATTGTGTCACGTGCAAGTCTCGGTGTCCTTCGTCGCTACCGCGACGACGCCCGCCTCGACTCGAGTTACACTAAGACAGGGTGGCAGTGGTGTCACGTGCTCGTCTTGGCGCCCGTCGTCGCTACCGCGATGACGTCCGCCTCGACTCGCGTTACGCTAAGACAGGTTGGCAGTGGTGTCACGTGCTCGTTTGGGCGTCCGTCGTCGCTACCGCGACGACGTCCGCCTAGACTCGCGTTACGCTAAGACAGGGTGGCAGTGGTGTCACGTGGTCGTCTCGGCGTCCGTCGTCGCTACCGCGACGACGTCCGCCTCGACTCGCGTTACCCTAAGATAGGGTGGCAGTGGTGCCACGTGCTCGTCTCGGTGTCTGTCGTCGCTACCGCGACGACGTCCGCCTCGACTCGTGTTACGCTAAGACAGGGTGGCTGTGGTGTCACATGCTCGTCTCAGTGTCCGTCGTCGCTACCGCGACGACGTCCGCTTCGACTCACGTTACGCTAAGACAGGGTGGCAGTGGTGTCACGTGCTCGTCTTGGCATCCGTCCTCGCTACCGCAATGACGTCCGCCTCGAATCGTGTTACGCTAAGACGGGGTGGCAGTGGTGTCACGTGCTCGTCTCGGTGTCCGTCGTCTCTACCGTGACGACGTCCACCTCGACTCGCGTTACGCTAAGACAGGTTGGCAGTGGTGTCACGTGCTCGTCTCGGCGTCCGTCGTCGCTACCGCGACGACGTCCGCCTCGACTCGCGTTACGCTAAGACAGGGTGGCAGTGGTGCCACGTGCTCGTCTCGGCGTCCGTCGTCGCTACCGCGACGACGTCTGCCTTGACTCGCTTTACACTAAGACAGGGTGGCTGTGGTGTCACGTGCTCATCTCGACGTCCATCATCGCTACCGCGACGACGTCCGCCTCGACTCGCGTTATGCTAAGACAGGGTGGCAGTGGTGTCACGTGCTCGTCTCGGCGTCCGTCGTCGCTACCGCGACGACGTCCGCCTCGACTCGCGCTATGCTAAGACAGGGTGGCAGTGGTGTCACGTGCTCGTCTCGGCATCCGTCGTCGCTACCGCGACGACGTCCGCCTTGACTCGCGCTACGCTAAGACAGGTTGGCAGTGGTGTCACGTGCTCCTCTCGGCGTCCGTCGTCGCACGTACGCCTCGACTTGCGTTACGCAAAGACAGGTTGGCAGTGGTGTCACGTGCTCGTCTCGGCGTCCGTCGTTGCTACCGCGACGACGTCTGCCTCGACTCGCATTACGCTAAGACAGGTTGGCAGTGGTGTCACATGCTCGTCTCGGCGTCCGTCGTCGCTACCGCGACGACGTCCGCCTCGACTCACGTTACGCTAAGACAGGGTGGCAGTGGTGTCAAGTGCTCGTCTCGGCGTCCGTCGTCTCTACCGCGACGACGTCCGCCTCGACTCGCATTACGCTAAGACAGGGTGGCAGTGGTGTCACGTGCTCGTCTCGGCGTCCGTCGTCGCTACCGCGACGACGTTCGCCTCGACTCACATTACGCTAAGACAGGGTGGCAGTGGTACCACGTGCTCGTCTCGGCGTCCGTCGTCGCTACCGCGACGACGTTCGCCTCGACTCACATTACGCTAAGACAGGGTGGCAGTGGTGCCACGTGCTCGTCTCGGCGTCCGTCGTCGCTACTGCGACGATGTCTGCCTCGACTCGCGTTACGCTAAGACAGGGTGGCAATTGTGTCACGTGCTCGTCTCGGCGTCCTTCGTCGCTACCGCGACGACGCCCGCCTCGACCCGAGTTACACTAAGACAGGGTGGCAGTGGTGTCACCTGCTCGTCTCGGCGCCCGTCGTCGCTACCGCGATGACGTCCGCCTCGACTCGCGTTACGCTAAGACAGGTTTGCGGTGGTGTCACGTGCTCGTTTGGGCGTCCGTCGTTGCTACCGCGACGACGTCCGCCTCGACTCGCGTTACGCTAAGACAGGGTGGCAGTGGTGTCACGTGCTCATCTCGGCGTCCGTCGTCGCTACCGCGACGACATCCGCCTCGACTTGCGCTACGCTAAGACAGGGTGGCAGTGGTGCCACGTGCTCGTCTCGGCGTCCGTCGTCGCTACCGCGACGACGTCCGCCTCGACTCATGTTACGCTAAGACAGGGCGGCTGTGGTGTCACGTGCTCGTCTCGGTGTCCGTCGTCGCTACCGCGACGACGTCCGCCTCAGCTCGCGTTACGCTAAGACAGGGTGGCCGTGGTGTGACGTGCTCGTCTCGGCGTCCGTCGTCGCACGTCCGCCTCGACTTGCGTTACGCTAAGACAGGGTGGCAGTGGTGTCACGTGCTCGTCTCGGCGTCCGTCGTCGCTACCGCGACAACGTCCGCCTCGACTCGCGTTACCCTAAGATAGGGTGGCAGTGGTGCCACGTGCTCGTCTTCGCATCCGTCGTCGCTACCGCGACGACGTCCGCCTCGACTCGCGTTATACTAAGACAGGTTGGCAGTGGTGTCACATGCTCGTCTCGGCGTCCGTCGTCGCACGTCCGCCTCGACTCGCGTTACGCTAAGACAGGGTGGCAGTGGTGTCACGTGCTCGTCTCGGCATCCGTCGTCGCACGTCCGCCTCGACTCGCGTTACGCTAAGACAGGGTGGCAGTGGTGTCAGGTGCTCGTCTCGGCATCCGTCGTCGCTACCGCGACGACGTCCACCTCGACTCGCATTACGCTAGGACAGGGTGGCAGTGGTGTCACGTGCTCGTCTCGGCGTCCGTCGTCTCTACCGCGACGATGTCCGCCTCGACTCGCGTTACGCTAAGACAGGATGGCAGTGTTGTCACGTGCTCGTCTCGGCGTCCGTCGTCGCTACCGCGATGACGTCTGCCTCGACTCGCGTTACGCTAAGACAGGGTGGCAATTGTGTCACGTGCAAGTCTCGGTGTCCTTCGTCGCTACCGCGACGACGCCCGCCTCGACTCGAGTTACACTAAGAGAGGGTGGCAGTGGTGTGACGTGCTCGTCTTGGCGCCCGTCGTCGCTACCGCGATGACGTCCACCTCGACTCGCGTTACGCTAAGACAGGTTGGCAGTGGTGTCACGTGCTCGTTTGGGCGTCCGTCGTCGCTACCGCGACGACGTCCGCCTCGACTCGCGTTACGCTAAGACAGGGTGGCAGTGGTGTCACGTGCTCGTCTCGGCGTCCGTCATCGCTACCGCGACGACGTCCGCCTCGACTCGCGTTACCCTAAGATAGGGTGGCAGTGGTGCCACGTGCTCGTCTCGGCGTCCGTCGTCGCTACCGCGACGACGTCCGCCTCGACTCGTGTTACGCTAAGACAGGGTGGCTGTGGTGTCACATGCTCGTCTCAGTGTCTGTCGTCGCTACCGCGACAACGTCCGCTTCGACTCACGTTACGCTAAGACAGGGTGGCAGTGGTGTCACGTGCTCGTCTTGGCATCCGTCCTCGCTACCGCAATGACGTCCGCCTCGAATCGTGTTACGCTAATACGGGGTGGCAGTGGTGTCACGTGCTCGTCTCGGTGTCCGTCGTCTCTACCGGGACGACGTCCACGTCGACTCGCGTTACGCTAAGACAGGTTGGCAGTGGTGTCACGTGCTCGTCTCGGCGTCCGTCGTCGCTACCGCGACGACGTCCGCCTCGACTCGCGTTACGCTAAGACAGGGTGGCAGTGGTGCCACGTGCTCGTCTCGGCGTCCGTCGCCGCTACCGCGACGACGTCTGCCTTGACTCGCTTTACACTAAGACAGGGTGGCTGTGGTGTCACGTGCTCATCTCGACGTCCATTGTCGCTACCGCGACGACGTCCGCCTCGACTCGCGTTATGCTAAGACAGGGTGGCAGTGGTCTCACGTGCTCGTCTCGGCGTCCGTCGTCGCTACCGCGACGACGTCCGCCTCGACTCGTGCTATGCTAAGACAGGGTGGCAGTGGTGTCACGTGCTCGTCTCGGCATCCGTCGTCACTACCGCGACGACGTCCGCCTTGACTCGCGCTACGCTAAGACAGATTGGCAGTGGTGTCACGTGCTCCTCTCGGCGTCCGTCGTCGCACGTCCGCCTCGACTTGCGTTACGCATAGACAGGTTGGCAGTGGTGTCACGTGCTCGTCTCGGCGTCCGTCGTTGCTACCGCGACGACGTCCGCCTCGACTCGCGTTACGCTAAGACAGGTTGGCAGTGGTGTCACATGCTCGTCTCGGCGTCCGTCGTCGCTACCGCGACGACGTTCGCCTCGACTCGCGTTACGCTAAGACAGGGTGGCAGTGGTGTCAAGTGCTCGTCTCGGCGTCCGTCGTCGCTACCGCGATGACGTCCGCCTCGACTCGCATTACGCTAAGACAGGGTGGCAGTGGTGTCACGTGCTCGTCTCGGCGTCCGTCGTCTCTACCGCGACGATGTCCGCCTCGACTCGCGTTACGCTAAGACAGGATGGCAGTGTTGTCACGTGCTCGTCTCGGCGTCCGTCGTCGCTACCGCGACGATGTTCGCCTCGACTCACATTACGCTAAGACAGGGTGGCAGTGGTGCCACGTGCTCGTCTCGGCGTCCGTCGTCGCTACCACGACGACATCCGCCTCGACTCGCGCTACGCTAAGACAGGGTGGCAGTGGTGTCACGTGCTCGTCTCGGCGTCCGTCGTCGCTACCGCGACGACGCCCACCTCGACTCGAGTTACACTAAGACAGGGTGGCAGTGGTGTCACGTGCTCGTCTCGGCACCCGTCGTCGCTACCGCGATGACGTCCGCCTCGACTCGCGTTACGGTAAGACAGGTTGGCGGTGGTGTCACGTGCTCGTTTGGGCGTCCGTCGTTGCTACCGCGACGACGTCTGACTCGACTCGCGTTACGCTAAGATAGGGTGGCAGTGGTGTCACGTGCTCATCTCGGCGTCCGTCGTCGCTACCGCGACGACGTCCGCCTCGACTCGCGTTACGCTAAGAGAGGGTGGCAGTGGTGCCACGTGCTCGTCTCGGCGTCCGTCGTCGCTACCGCGACGACGTCCGCCTCGACTCATGTTACGCTAAGACAGGGCGGCTGTGGTGTCACGTGCTCGTCTCGGTGTCCGTCGTCGCTACCGCGACGACGTCTGCCTCAGCTCGCGTTACGCTAAGACAGGGTGGCAGTGGTGTCACGTGCTCGTCTCGGCATCCGTCATCGCTACCGCAACGACGTCCGCCTCGACTCGCGTTACGCTAAGATGGGGTGGCAGTGGTGTCACGTGCTCGTCTCGGTGTCCATCGTCGCTACCGCGACGACGTCCACCTCGACTCGCGTTATGCTAAGACAGGGTGGCAGTGGTGTCACGTGCTCGTCTTGGCATCCGTCCTCGCTACCGCAATGACATCCGCCTCGAATCGTGTTACGCTAAGACGGGGTGGCAGTGGTGTCACGTGCTCGTCTCGGTGTCCGTCGTCTCTACCGCGACGACGTCCACCTCGACTCGCGTTACGCTAAGACAGGTTGGCAGTGGTGTCACGTGCTCATCTCGGCGTCCGTCGTCGCTGCCGCGATGACGTCCGCCTCGACTCGCGTTACGCTAAGACAGGGTGGCAGTGGTGCCACGTGCTCGTCTCGGCGTCCGTCGTTGCTACCGCGACGACGTCTGCCTTGACACGCTTTACGCTAAGACAGGGTGGCTATGGTGTCACGTGCTCATCTCAACGTCCATCGTCGCTACCGCGACGACGTCCGCCTCGACTCGCGTTATGCTAAGACAGGGTGGCAGTGGTGTCACGTGCTCGTCTCGGCGTCCGTCGTCGCTACCGCGACGACGTCCACCTCGACTCGCGCAATGCTAAGACAGGGTGGCAGTGGTGTCACGTGCTCGTCTCGGCATCCGTCGTCGCTACCGCGACGACGTCCGCCTTGACTCGCGCTATGCTAAGACAGGTTGGCAGTGGTGTCACGTGCTCCTCTCGGCGTCCGTCGTCGCACGTCCGCCTCGACTTGCGTTACGCATAGACAGGTTGGCAGTGGTGTCACGTGCTCGTCTCGGCGTCCGTCGTTGCTACCGCGACGACGTCCGCCTCGACTCGCGTTACGCTAAGACAGGTTGGCAGTGGTGTCACATGCTCGTCTCGGCGTCCGTCGTCGCTACCGCGACGACGTCCGCCTCGACTCGCGTTACGCTAAGACAGGGTGGCAGTGGTGTCAAGTGCTCGTCTCGGCGTCCGTCGTCGCTACCGCGACGACGTCCGCCTCGACTCGCATTACGCTAAGACAGGGTGGCAGTGGTGTCACGTGCTCGTCTCGGCGTCCGTCGTCTCTACCGCGACGATGTCCGCCTCGACTCGCGTTACGCTAAGACAGGATGGCAGTGTTGTCACGTGCTCGTCTCGGCGTCCGTCGTCGCTACCGCGACGACGTTCGCCTCGACTCACATTACGCTAAGACAGGGTGGCAGTGGTGCCACGTGCTCGTCTCGGCGTCCGTCGTCGCTACTGCGACGATGTCTGCCTCGACTCGCGTTACGCTAAGACAGGTTGGCAATTGTGTCACGTGCTCGTCTCGGCGTCCTTCGTCGCTACCGCGACGACGCCCACCTCGACTCGAGTTACACTAAGACAGGGTGGCAGTGGTGTCACGTGCTCGTCTCGGCGCCCGTCGTCGCTACTGCGATGACGTCCGCCTCGACTCGCGTTACGCTAAGACAGGTTGGCGGCGGTGTCACGTGCTCGTTTGGGCGTCCGGCGTTGCTACCGCGACGACGTCCGCCTCGACTCGCGTTACGCTAAGATAGGGTGGCAGTGGTGTCACGTGCTCATCTCGGCGTCCGTCGTCGCTACCGCGACGACGTCCGCCTCGACTCGCGTTACGCTAAGACAGGGTGGCAGTGGTGCCACGTGCTCGTCTCGGCGTCCGTCGTCGCTACCGCGACGACGTCCGCCTCGACTCATGTTACGCTAAGACAGGGCGGCTGTGGTGTCACGTGCTCGTCTCGGTGTCCGTCGTCGCTACCGCGACGACGTCCGCCTCAGCTCGCGTTACGCTAAGACAGGGTGGCAGTGGTGTCACGTGCTCGTCTCGGCATCCGTCATCGCTACCGCAACGACGTCCGCCTCGACTCGCGTTACGCTAAGATGGGGTGGCAGTGGTGTCACGTGCTCGTCTCGGTGTCCATCGTCGCTACCGCGACGACGTCCACCTCAACTCGCGTTACGCTAAGACAGGGTGGCAGTGGTGTCACGTGCTCGTCTCGGCGTCCGTCGTCGCTACCGCGACGACGTCCGCCTCGACTCGCGTTACGCTAAGACAGGGTGGCAGTGGTGTCACGTGCTCGTCTTGGCATCCGTCCTCGCTACCGCAATGACATCCGCCTCGAATCGTGTTACGCTAAGACGGGGTGGCAGTGGTGTCACGTGCTCGTCTCGGTGTCCGTCGTCTCTACCGCGACGACGTCCACCTCGACTCGCGTTACGCTAAGACAGGTTGGCAGTGGTGTCACGTGCTCGTCTCGGCGTCCGTCGTCGCTACCGCGACGACGTCCGCCTCGACTCGCGTTACGCTAAGACAGGGTGGCAGTGGTGCCACGTGCTCGTCTCGGCGTCCGTCGTCGCTACCGCGACGACGTCTGCCTTGACGCGTTTTACGCTAAGACAGGGTGGCTATGGTGTCACGTGCTCATCTCGACGTCCATCGTCGCTACCGCGACGACGTCCGCCTCGACTCGCGTTATGCTAAGACAGGGTGGCAGTGGTGTCACGTGCTCGTCTCGGCGTCCGTCGTCGCTACCGCGACGACGTCCACCTCGACTCGCGCTATGCTAAGACAGGGTGGCAGTGGTGTCACGTGCTCGTCTCGGCGTCCGTCGTCGCTACCGCGACGACGTCCGCCTTCACTCGCGCTATGCTAAGACAGGTTGGCAGTGGTGTCACGTGCTCCTCTCGGCGTCCGTCATCGCACGTCCGCCTCGACTTGCATTACGCAAAGACAGGTTGGCAGTGGTGTCACGTGCTCCTCTCGGCGTCCGTCGTCGCTACCGCGACGACGTCCGCCTCGACTCGCGTTACGCTAAGACAGGGTGGCAGTGGCGTCAAGTGCTCGTCTCGGCGTCCGTCGTCGCTACCACGACGACGTCCGCCTCGACTCGCATTACGCTAAGACAAGGTGGCAGTGGTGTCACGTGCTCGTCTCGGCGTCCGTCGTCTCTACCGCGACGATGTCCACCTCGACTCGCGTTACGCTAAGACAGGATGGCAGTGTTGTCACATGCTCGTCTCGGCGTCCGTCGTCGCTACCGCGACGACGTTCGCCTCGACTCACATTACGCTAAGACAGGGTGGCAGTGGTGCCACGTGCTCGTCTCGGCGTTCTTCGTCGCTACCGTGACGACGCCCGCCTCGACTCGAGTTACACTAAGACCGGGTGGCAGTGGTGTCACGTGCTCGTCTCGGCGCCCGTCGTCGCTACCGCGATGACGTCCGCCTCGACTCGCGTTACGCTAAGACAGGTTGGCGGTGGTGTCACGTGCTCGTTTGGGCGTCCGTCGTTACTACCGCGACGACGTCCGCCTCGACTCGCGTTACGCTAAGACAGGGTGGCAGTGGTGTCACGTGCTCATCTCGGCGTCCGTCGTCGCTACCGCGACGACGTCCGCCTCGACCCGCGTTACGCTAAGACAGGGTGGCAGTGGTGCCACGTGCTCGTCTCGGCGTCCGTCGTCGCTACCGCGACGACGTCCGCCTCGACTCATGTTACGCTAAGACAGGGCGGCTGTGGTGTCACGTGCTCGTCCCGGTGTCCGTCGTCGCTACCGCGACGACGTCCGCCTCGACTCGCGTTACGCTAAGACAGGGTGGCAGTGGTGTCACGTGCTCGTGTCGGCATCCGTCATCGCTACCGCAACGACGTCCGCCTCGACTCGCGTTACGCTAAGACGGGGTGGCAGTGGTGTCATGTGCTCGTCTCGGTGTCCGTCGTCGCTACCGCGACGACGTCCACCTCGACTCGCGTTACGCTAAGACAGGGTGGCAGTGGTGTCACGTGCTCGTCTCGGTGTCGGTCGTCGCTACCGCGACGACGTCCGCCTCGACTCGCGTTACGCTAAGACAGGGTGGCAGTGGTGTCACGTGCTCATCTCGGCATCCGTCGTCGCTACCGCGACGACGTCCGCCTCGACTCGCGTTACGCTAAGACAGGGTGGCAGTGGTGCCACGTGCTCGTCTCGGCGTCCGTCGTCGCTACCGCGACGACGTCCGCCTCGACTCATGTTACGCTAAGACAGGGCGGCTGTGGTGTCACGTGCTCGTCTTGGTGTCCGTCGTCGCTACCGCGACGACGTCCGCCTCAGCTCGCGTTACGCTAAGACAGGGTGGCAGTGGTGTCACGTGCTCGTCTCGGCATCCGTCATCGCTACCGCAACGACGTCCGCCTCGACTCGCGTTACGCTAAGATGGGGTGGCAGTGGTGTCACGTGCTCGTCTCGGTGTCCGTCGTCGCTACCGCGACGACGTCCACCTCGACTCGCGTTACGCTAAGACAGGGTGGCAGTGGTGTCACGTGGTCGTCTCGGCGTCCGTCGTCGCTACCGCGACGATGTCCGCCTCGACTCGCGTTACGCTAAGACAGGGTGGCAGTGGTGTCACGTGCTCGTCTTGGCATCCGTCCTCGCTACCGCAATGACGTCCGCCTCGAATCGTGTTACGCTAAGACGGGGTGGCAGTGGTGTCACGTGCTCGTCTCGGTGTCCGTCGTCTCTACCGCGACGACGTCCGCCTCGACTCGCGTTACGCTAAGACAGGTTGGCAGTGGTGTCACGTGCTCGTCTCGGCGTCCGTCGTCGCTACCGCGACGACGTCCGCCTCGACTCGCATTACGCTAAGACAAGGTGGCAGTGGTGTCACGTGCTCGTCTCGGCGTCCGTCGTCTCTACCGCGACGATGTCCACCTCGACTCGCGTTACGCTAAGACAGGATGGCAGTGTTGTCACGTGCTCGTCTCGGCGTCCGTCGTCGCTACCACGAGGACGTTCGCCTCGACTCACATTACGCTAAGACAGGGTGGCAGTGGTGCCACGTGCTCGTCTCGGCGTCCGTCGTCGCTACTTCGATGACGTCTGCCTCGACTCGCGTTACGCTAAGACAGGGTGGCAATTGTGTCACGTGCTCATCTCGGCGTCCTTCGTCGCTACCGTGACGACGCCCACCTCGACTCGAGTTACACTAAGAGAGGGTGGCAGTGGTGTCACGTGCTCGTCTCGGCGCCCGTCGTCGCTACCGCGATGACGTCCGCCTCGACTCGCGTTACGCTAAGACAGGTTGGCGGTGGTGTCACGTGCTCGTTTGGGCGTTCGTCGTTGCTACCGCGACGACGTCCGCCTCGACTCGCGTTACGCTAAGACAGGGTGGCAGTGGTGTCACGTGCTCATCTCGGCGTCCGTCGTCGCTACCGCGACGACGTCCGCCTCGACCCGCGTTACGCTAAGACAGGGTGGCAGTCGTGCCACGTGCTCGTCTCGGCGTCCGTCGTTGCTACCGCGACGACGTCCGCCTCGACTCATGTTACGCTAAGACAGGGCGGCTGTGGTGTCACGTGCTCGTCCCGGTGTCCGTCGTCGCTACCGCGACGACGTCCGCCTCGACTCGCGTTACGCTAAGACAGGGTGGCAGTGGTGTCACGTGCTCGTCTCGGCATCCGTCATCGCTACCGCAACGACGTCCGCCTCGACTCGCGTTACGCTAAGACGGGGTGGCAGTGGTGTCACGTGCTCCTCTCGGCGTCCGTCATCGCACGTCCGCCTCGACTTGCATTACGCAAAGACAGGTTGGCAGTGGTGTCACGTGCTCCTCTCGGCGTCCGTCGTCGCTACCGCGACGACGTCCGCCTCGACTCGCGTTACGCTAAGACAGGGTGGCAGTGGCGTCAAGTGCTCGTCTCGGCGTCCGTCGTCGCTACCACGACGACGTCCGCCTCGACTCGCATTACGCTAAGACAAGGTGGCAGTGGTGTCACGTGCTCGTCTCGGCGTCCGTCGTCTCTACCGCGACGATGTCCACCTCGACTCGCGTTACGCTAAGACAGGATGGCAGTGTTGTCACATGCTCGTCTCGGCGTCCGTCGTCGCTACCGCGACGACGTTCGCCTCGACTCACATTACGCTAAGACAGGGTGGCAGTGGTGCCACGTGCTCGTCTCGGCGTTCTTCGTCGCTACCGTGACGACGCCCGCCTCGACTCGAGTTACACTAAGACCGGGTGGCAGTGGTGTCACGTGCTCGTCTCGGCGCCCGTCGTCGCTACCGCGATGACGTCCGCCTCGACTCGCGTTACGCTAAGACAGGTTGGCGGTGGTGTCACGTGCTCGTTTGGGCGTCCGTCGTTACTACCGCGACGACGTCCGCCTCGACTCGCGTTACGCTAAGACAGGGTGGCAGTGGTGTCACGTGCTCATCTCGGCGTCCGTCGTCGCTACCGCGACGACGTCCGCCTCGACCCGCGTTACGCTAAGACAGGGTGGCAGTGGTGCCACGTGCTCGTCTCGGCGTCCGTCGTCGCTACCGCGACGACGTCCGCCTCGACTCATGTTACGCTAAGACAGGGCGGCTGTGGTGTCACGTGCTCGTCCCGGTGTCCGTCGTCGCTACCGCGACGACGTCCGCCTCGACTCGCGTTACGCTAAGACAGGGTGGCAGTGGTGTCACGTGCTCGTCTCGGCATCCGTCATCGCTACCGCAACGACGTCCGCCTCGACTCGCGTTACGCTAAGACGGGGTGGCAGTGGTGTCATGTGCTCGTCTCGGTGTCCGTCGTCGCTACCGCGACGACGTCCACCTCGACTCGCGTTACGCTAAGACAGGGTGGCAGTGGTGTCACGTGCTCGTCTCGGTGTCGGTCGTCGCTACCGCGACGACGTCCGCCTCGACTCGCGTTACGCTAAGACAGGGTGGCAGTGGTGTCACGTGCTCATCTCGGCATCCGTCGTCGCTACCGCGACGACGTCCGCCTCGACTCGCGTTACGCTAAGACAGGGTGGCGGTGGTGCCACGTGCTCGTCTCGGCGTCCGTCGTCGCTACCGCGACGACGTCCGCCTCGACTCATGTTACGCTAAGACAGGGCGGCTGTGGTGTCACGTGCTCGTCTTGGTGTCCGTCGTCGCTACCGCGACGACGTCCGCCTCAGCTCGCGTTACGCTAAGACAGGGTGGCAGTGGTGTCACGTGCTCGTCTCGGCATCCGTCATCGCTACCGCAACGACGTCCGCCTCGACTCGCGTTACGCTAAGATGGGGTGGCAGTGGTGTCACGTGCTCGTCTCGGTGTCCGTCGTCGCTACCGCGACGACGTCCACCTCGACTCGCGTTACGCTAAGACAGGGTGGCAGTGGTGTCACGTGCTCGTCTCGGCGTCCGTCGTCGCTACCGCGACGACGTCCGCCTCGACTCGCGTTACGCTAAGACAGGGTGGCAGTGGTGTCACGTGCTCGTCTTGGCATCCGTCCTCGCTACCGCAATGACGTCCGCCTCGAATCGTGTTACGCTAAGACGGGGTGGCAGTGGTGTCACGTGCTCGTCTCGGTGTCCGTCGTCTCTACCGCGACGACGTCCGCCTCGACTCGCGTTACGCTAAGACAGGTTGGCAGTGGTGTCACGTGCTCGTCTCGGCGTCCGTCGTCGCTACCGCGACGACGTCCGCCTCGACTCGCATTACGCTAAGACAAGGTGGCAGTGGTGTCACGTGCTCGTCTCGGCGTCCGTCGTCTCTACCGCGACGATGTCCACCTCGACTCGCGTTACGCTAAGACAGGATGGCAGTGTTGTCACGTGCTCGTCTCGGCGTCCGTCGTCGCTACCACGAGGACGTTCGCCTCGACTCACATTACGCTAAGACAGGGTGGCAGTGGTGCCACGTGCTCGTCTCGGCGTCCGTCGTCGCTACTGCGATGACGTCTGCCTCGACTCGCGTTACGCTAAGACAGGGTGGCAATTGTGTCACGTGCTCATCTCGGCGTCCTTCGTCGCTACCGTGACGACGCCCACCTCGACTCGAGTTACACTAAGACAGGGTGGCAGTGGTGTCACGTGCTCGTCTCGGCGCCCGTCGTCGCTACCGCGATGACGTCCGCCTCGACTCGCGTTACGCTAAGACAGGTTGGCGGTGGTGTCACGTGCTCGTTTGGGCGTTCGTCGTTGCTACCGCGACGACGTCCGCCTCGACTCGCGTTACGCTAAGACAGGGTGGCAGTGGTGTCACGTGCTCATCTCGGCGTCCGTCGTCGCTACCGCGACGACGTCCGCCTCGACCCGCGTTACGCTAAGACAGGGTGGCAGTCGTGCCACGTGCTCGTCTCGGCGTCCGTCGTTGCTACCGCGACGACGTCCGCCTCGACTCATGTTACGCTAAGACAGGGCGGCTGTGGTGTCACGTGCTCGTCCCGGTGTCCGTCGTCGCTACCGCGACGACGTCCGCCTCGACTCGCGTTATGCTAAGACAGGGTGGCAGTGGTGTCACGTGCTCGTCTCGGCATCCGTCATCGCTACCGCAACGACGTCCGCCTCGACTCGCGTTACGCTAAGACGGGGTGGCAGTGGTGTCACGTGCTCGTCTCGGTGTCCGTCGTCGCTACCGCGACGACGTCCACCTCGACTCGCGTTACGCTGAGACAGGGTGGCAGTGGTGTCACGTGCTCGTCTCGGCGTCGGTCGTCGCTACCGCGACGACGTCCGCCTCGACTCGCGTTACGCTAAGACAGGGTGGCAGTGGTGTCACGTGCTCATCTCGGCATCCGTCGTCGCTACCGCGACGACGTCCGCCTCGACTCGCGTTACGCTAAGACAGGGTGGCAGTGGTGCCACGTGCTCGTCTCGGCGTCCGTCATCGCTACCGCGACGACGTCTGCCTTGACGCGTTTTACGCTAAGACAGGGTGGCTATGGTGTCACGTGCTCATCTCGACGTCCATCGTCGCTACCGCGACGACGTCCGCCTCGACTCGCGTTATGCTAAGACAGGGTGGCAGTGGTGTCACGTGCTCGTCTCGGCGTCCGTCGTCGCTACCGCGACGACGTCCACCTCGACTCGCGCTATGCTAAGACAGGGTGGCTGCGGTGTCACGTGCTCGTCTCGGCGTCCGTCGTCGCTACCGCGACGACGTCCGCCTTCACTCGCGCTATGCTAAGACAGGTTGGCAGTGGTGTCACGTGCTCCTCTCGGCGTCCGTCATCGCACGTCCGCCTCGACTTGCATTACGCAAAGACAGGTTGGCAGTGGTGTCACGTGCTCCTCTCGGCGTCCGTCGTCGCTACCGCGACGACGTCCGCCTCGACTCGCATTACGCTAAGACAGGGTGGCAGTGGCGTCAAGTGCTCGTCTCGGCGTCCGTCGTCGCTACCACGACGACGTCCGCCTCGACTCGCATTACGCTAAGACAAGGTGGCAGTGGTGTCACGTGCTCGTCTCGGCGTCCGTCGTCTCTACCGCGACGATGTCCACCTCGACTCGCGTTACGCTAAGACA
This sequence comes from Triticum timopheevii, assembly GCA_963921465.1. NCBI lineage: Eukaryota > Viridiplantae > Streptophyta > Magnoliopsida > Poales > Poaceae > Triticum > Triticum timopheevii. The sequence continues at coordinate 309,869,575 of OY997266.1, read as the reverse complement.
GGATGGCAGTGTTGTCAGATGCTCGTCTCGGCGTCCGTCGTCGCTACCGCGACGACGTTCGCCTCGACTCACATTACGCTAAGACAGGGTGGCAGTGGTGCCACGTGCTCGTCTCGGCGTTCTTCGTCGCTACCGTGACGACGCCCGCCTCGACTCGAGTTACACTAAGACCGGGTGGCAGTGGTGTCACGTGCTCGTCTCGGCGCCCGTCGTCGCTACCGCGATGATGTCCGCCTCGACTCGCGTTACGCTAAGACAGGTTGGCGGTGGTGTCACGTGCTCGTTTGGGCGTCCGTCGTTACTACCGCGACGACGTCCGCCTCGACTCGCGTTACGCTAAGACAGGGTGGCAGTGGTGTCACGTGCTCATCTCGGCGTCCGTCGTCGCTACCGCGACGACGTCCGCCTCGACCCGCGTTACGCTAAGACAGGGTGGCAGTGGTGCCACGTGCTCGTCTCGGCGTCCGTCGTCGCTACCGCGACGACGTCCGCCTCGACTCATGTTACGCTAAGACAGGGCGGCTGTGGTGTCACGTGCTCGTCCCGGTGTCCGTCGTCGCTACCGCGACGACGTCCGCCTCGACTCGCGTTACGCTAAGACAGGGTGGCAGTGGTGTCACGTGCTCGTCTCGGCATCCGTCATCGCTACCGCAACGACGTCCGCCTCGACTCGCGTTACGCTAAGACGGGGTGGCAGTGGTGTCATGTGCTCGTCTCGGTGTCCGTCGTCGCTACCGCGACGATGTCCACCTCGACTCGCGTTACGCTAAGACAGGGTGGCAGTGGTGTCACGTGCTCGTCTCGGTGTCGGTCGTCGCTACCGCGACGACGTCCGCCTCGACTCGCGTTACGCTAAGATAGGGTGGCAGTGGTGTCACGTGCTCATCTCGGCATCCGTCGTCGCTACCGCGACGACGTCCGCCTCGACTCGCGTTACGCTAAGACAGGGTGGCAGTGGTGCCACGTGCTCGTCTCGGCGTCCGTCGTCGCTACCGCGACGACGTCCGCCTCGACTCATGTTACGCTAAGACAGGGCGGCTGTGGTGTCACGTGCTCGTCTTGGTGTCCGTCGTCGCTACCGCGACGACGTCCGCCTCAGCTCGCGTTACGCTAAGACAGGGTGGCAGTGGTGTCACGTGCTCGTCTCGGCATCCGTCATCGCTACCGCAACGACGTCCGCCTCGACTCGCGTTACGCTAAGATGGGGTGGCAGTGGTGTCACGTGCTCGTCTCGGTGTCCGTCGTCGCTACCGCGACGACGTCCACCTCGACTCGCGTTACGCTAAGACAGGGTGGCAGTGGTGTCACGTGCTCGTCTCGGCGTCCGTCGTCGCTACCGCGACGACGTCCGCCTCGACTCGCGTTACGCTAAGACAGGGTGGCAGTGGTGTCACGTGCTCGTCTTGGCATCCGTCCTCGCTACCGCAATGACGTCCGCCTCGAATCGTGTTACGCTAAGACGGGGTGGCAGTGGTGTCACGTGCTCGTCTCGGTGTCCGTCGTCTCTACCGCGACGACGTCCGCCTCGACTCGCGTTACGCTAAGACAGGTTGGCAGTGGTGTCACGTGCTCGTCTCGGCGTCCGTCGTCGCTACCGCGACGACGTCCGCCTCGACTCGCATTACGCTAAGACAAGGTGGCAGTGGTGTCACGTGCTCGTCTCGGCGTCCGTCGTCTCTACCGCGACGATGTCCACCTCGACTCGCGTTACGCTAAGACAGGATGGCAGTGTTGTCACGTGCTCGTCTCGGCGTCCGTCGTCGCTACCACGAGGACGTTCGCCTCGACTCACATTACGCTAAGACAGGGTGGCAGTGGTGCCACGTGCTCGTCTCGGCGTCCGTCGTCGCTACTGCGATGACGTCTGCCTCGACTCGCGTTACGCTAAGACAGGGTGGCAATTGTGTCACGTGCTCATCTCGGCGTCCTTCGTCGCTACCGTGACGACGCCCACCTCGACTCGAGTTACACTAAGACAGGGTGGCAGTGGTGTCACGTGCTCGTCTCGGCGCCCGTCGTCGCTACCGCGATGACGTCCGCCTCGACTCGCGTTACGCTAAGACAGGTTGGCGGTGGTGTCACGTGCTCGTTTGGGCGTTCGTCGTTGCTACCGCGACGACGTCCGCCTCGACTCGCGTTACGCTAAGACAGGGTGGCAGTGGTGTCACGTGCTCATCTCGGCGTCCGTCGTCGCTACCGCGACGACGTCCGCCTCGACCCGCGTTACGCTAAGACAGGGTGGCAGTCGTGCCACGTGCTCGTCTCGGCGCCCGTCGTTGCTACCGCGACGACGTCCGCCTCGACTCATGTTACGCTAAGACAGGGCGGCTGTGGTGTCACGTGCTCGTCCCGGTGTCCGTCGTCGCTACCGCGACGACGTCCGCCTCGACTCGCGTTACGCTAAGACAGGGTGGCAGTGGTGTCACGTGCTCGTCTCGGCATCCGTCATCGCTACCACAACGACGTCCGCCTCGACTCGCGTTACGCTAAGACGGGGTGGCAGTGGTGTCACGTGCTCGTCTCGGTGTCCGTCGTCGCTACCGCGACGACGTCCTCCTCGACTCGCGTTACGCTGAGACAGGGTGGCAGTGGTGTCACGTGCTCGTCTCGGCGTCGGTCGTCGCTACCGCGACGACGTCCGCCTCGACTCGCGTTACGCTAAGACAGGGTGGCAGTGGTGTCACGTGCTCATCTCGGCATCCGTCGTCGCTACCGCGACGACGTCCGCCTCGACTCGCGTTACGCTAAGACAGGGTGGCAGTGGTGCCACGTGCTCGTCTCGGCGTCCGTCGTCGCTACCACGACGACGTCCGCCTCGACTCATGTTACGTTAAGACAGGGCGGCTGTGGTGTCACGTGCTCGTCTCGGTGTCCGTCGTCGCTACCGCGACGACGTCCGCCTCAGCTCGCGTTACGCTAAGACAGGGTGGCAGTGGTGTCACGTGCTCGTCTCGGCATCCGTCATCGCTACCGCAATGACGTCCGCCTCGACTCGCGTTACGCTAAGACGTCGTCGCTACCGCGACGACGTCCACCTCGACTCGCGTTACGCTAAGACAGGGTGGCAGTGGTGTCACGTGCTCGTCTCGGCGTCGGTCGTCGCTACCGCGACGACGTCCGCCTCGACTCGCGTTACGCTAAGACAGGGTGGCAGTGGTGTCACGTGCTCATCTCGGCATCCGTCGTCGCGGCCTCGACTCGCGTTACGCTAAGACAGGGTGGCAGTGGTGCCACGTGCTCGTCTCGGCGTCCGTCGTCGCTACCGCGACGACGTCCGCCTCGACTCATGTTACGCTAAGACAAGGCAGCTGTGGTGTCACGTGCTCGTCTTGGTGTCCGTCGTCGCTACCGCGACGACGTCCGCCTCAGCTCGCGTTACGCTAAGACAGGGTGGCAGTGGTGTCACGTGCTCGTCTCGGCATCCGTCATCGCTACCGCAACGACGTCCGCCTCGACTCGCGTTACGCTAAGATGGGGTGGCAGTGGTGTCAAGTGCTCGTCTCGGTGTCCGTCGTCGCTACCGCGACGACGTCCACCTCGACTCGCGTTACGCTAAGACATGGTGGCAGTGGTGTCACGTGCTCGTCTCGGCGTCCGTCGTCGCTACCGCGACGACGTCCGCCTCGACTCGCGTTACGCTAAGACAGGGTGGCAGTGGTGTCACGTGCTCGTCTTGGCATCCGTCCTCGCTACCGCAATGAAGTCCGCCTCGAATCGTGTTACGCTAAGACGGGGTGGCAGTGGTGTCACGTGCTCGTCTCGGTGTCCGTCGTCTCTACCGCGACGACGTCCGCCTCGACTCGCGTTACGCTAAGACAGGTTGGCAGTGGTGTCACGTGCTCGTCTCGGCGTCCGTCGTCGCCACCGCGACGACGTCCGCCTCGACTCGCATTACGCTAAGACAAGGTGGCAGTGGTGTCACGTGCTCGTCTCGGCGTCCGTCGTCTCTACCGCGACGATGTCCACCTCGACTCGCGTTACGCTAAGACAGGATGGCAGTGTTGTCACGTGCTCGTCTCGGCGTCCGTCGTCGCTACCACGAGGACGTTCGCCTCGACTCACATTACGCTAAGACAGGGTGGCAGTGGTGCCACGTGCTCGTCTCGGCGTCCGTCGTCGCTACTGCGATGACGTCTGCCTCGACTCGCGTTACGCTAAGACAGGGTGGCAATTGTGTCACGTGCTCATCTCGGCGTCCTTCGTCGCTACCGTGACGACGCCCACCTCGACTCGAGTTACACTAAGACAGGGTGGCAGTGGTGTCACGTGCTCGTCTCGGCGCCCGTCGTCGCTACCGCGATGACGTCCGCCTCGACTCGCGTTACGCTAAGACAGGTTGGCGGTGGTGTCACGTGCTCGTTTGGGCGTTCGTCGTTGCTACCGCGACGACGTCCGCCTCGACTCGCGTTACGCTAAGACAGGGTGGCAGTGGTGTCACGTGCTCATCTCGGCGTCCGTCGTCGCTACCGCGACGACGTCCGCCTCGACCCGCGTTACGCTAAGACAGGGTGGCAGTCGTGCCACGTGCTCGTCTCGGCGTCCGTCGTTGCTACCGCGACGACGTCCGCCTCGACTCATGTTACGCTAAGACAGGGCGGCTGTGGTGTCACGTGCTCGTCCCGGTGTCCGTCGTCGCTACCGCGACGACGTCCGCCTCGACTCGCATTACGCTAAGACAGGGTGGCAGTGGTGTCACGTGCTCGTCTCGGCATCCGTCATCGCTACCGCAACGACGTCCGCCTCGACTCGCGTTACGCTAAGACGGGGTGGCAGTGGTGTCACGTGCTCGTCTCGGTGTCCGTCGTCGCTACCGCGACGACGTCCACCTCGACTCGCGTTACGCTGAGACAGGGTGGCAGTGGTGTCACGTGCTCGTCTCGGCGTCGGTCGTCGCTACCGCGACGACGTCCGCCTCGACTCGCGTTACGCTAAGACAGGGTGGCAGTGGTGTCACGTGCTCATCTCGGCATCCGTCGTCGCTACCGCGACGACGTCCGCCTCGACTCGCGTTACGCTAAGACAGGGTGGCAGTGGTGCCACGTGCTCGTCTCGGCGTCCGTCGTCGCTACCACGACGACGTCCGCCTCGACTCATGTTACGTTAAGACAGGGCGGCTGTGGTGTCACGTGCTCGTCTCGGTGTCCGTCGTCGCTACCGCGACGACGTCCGCCTCAGCTCGCGTTACGCTAAGACAGGGTGGCAGTGGTGTCACGTGCTCGTCTCGGCATCCGTCATCGCTACCGCAATGACGTCCGCCTCGACTCGCGTTACGCTAAGACGTCGTCGCTACCGCGACGACGTCCACCTCGACTCGCGTTACGCTAAGACAGGGTGGCAGTGGTGTCACGTGCTCGTCTCGGCGTCGGTCGTCGCTACCGCGACGACGTCCGCCTCGACTCGCGTTACGCTAAGACAGGGTGGCAGTGGTGTCACGTGCTCATCTCGGCATCCGTCGTCGCGGCCTCGACTCGCGTTACGCTAAGACAGGGTGGCAGTGGTGCCACGTGCTCGTCTCGGCGTCCGTCGTCGCTACCGCGACGACGTCCGCCTCGACTCATGTTACGCTAAGACAAGGCAGCTGTGGTGTCACGTGCTCGTCTTGGTGTCCGTCGTCGCTACCGCGACGACGTCCGCCTCAGCTCGCGTTACGCTAAGACAGGGTGGCAGTGGTGTCACGTGCTCGTCTCGGCATCCGTCATCGCTACCGCAACGACGTCCGCCTCGACTCGCGTTACGCTAAGATGGGGTGGCAGTGGTGTCAAGTGCTCGTCTCGGTGTCCGTCGTCGCTACCGCGACGACGTCCACCTCGACTCGCGTTACGCTAAGACATGGTGGCAGTGGTGTCACGTGCTCGTCTCGGCGTCCGTCGTCGCTACCGCGACGACGTCCGCCTCGACTCGCGTTACGCTGAGACAGGGTGGCAGTGGTGTCACGTGCTCGTCTTGGCATCCGTCCTCGCTACCGCAATGAAGTCCGCCTCGAATCGTGTTACGCTAAGACGGGGTGGCAGTGGTGTCACGTGCTCGTCTCGGTGTCCGTCATCTCTACCGCGACGACGTCCGCCTCGACTCGCGTTACGCTAAGACAGGTTGGCAGTGGTGTCACGTGCTCGTCTCGGCGTCCGTCGTCGCTACCGCGACGACGTCCGCCTCGACTCGCATTACGCTAAGACAAGGTGGCAGTGGTGTCACGTGCTCGTCTCGGCGTCCGTCGTCTCTACCGCGACGATGTCCACCTCGACTCGCGTTACGCTAAGACAGGATGGCAGTGTTGTCACGTGCTCGTCTCGGCGTCCGTCGTCGCTACCACGAGGACGTTCGCCTCGACTCACATTACGCTAAGACAGGGTGGCAGTGGTGCCACGTGCTCGTCTCGGCGTCCGTCGTCGCTACTGCGATGACGTCTGCCTCGACTCGCGTTACGCTAAGACAGGGTGGCAATTGTGTCACGTGCTCATCTCGGCGTCCTTCGTCGCTACCGTGACGACGCCCACCTCGACTCGAGTTACACTAAGACAGGGTGGCAGTGGTGTCACGTGCTCGTCTCGGCGCCCGTCGTCGCTACCGCGATGACGTCCGCCTCGACTCGCGTTACGCTAAGACAGGTTGGCGGTGGTGTCACGTGCTCGTTTGGGCGTTCGTCGTTGCTACCGCGACGACGTCCGCCTCGACTCGCGTTACGCTAAGACAGGGTGGCAGTGGTGTCACGTGCTCATCTCGGCGTCCGTCGTCGCTACCGCGACGACGTCCGCCTCGACCCGCGTTACGCTAAGACAGGGTGGCAGTCGTGCCACGTGCTCGTCTCGGCGTCCGTCGTTGCTACCGCGACGACGTCCGCCTCGACTCATGTTACGCTAAGACAGGGCGGCTGTGGTGTCACGTGCTCGTCCCGGTGTCCGTCGTCGCTACCGCGACGACGTCCGCCTCGACTCGCGTTACGCTAAGACAGGGTGGCAGTGGTGTCACGTGCTCGTCTCGGCATCCGTCATCGCTACCGCAACGACGTCCGCCTCGACTCGCGTTACGCTAAGACGGGGTGGCAGTGGTGTCACGTGCTCGTCTCGGTGTCCGTCGTCGCTACCGCGACGACGTCCACCTCGACTCGCGTTACGCTGAGACAGGGTGGCAGTGGTGTCACGTGCTCGTCTCGGCGTCGGTCGTCGCTACCGCGACGACGTCCGCCTCGACTCGCGTTACGCTAAGACAGGGTGGCAGTGGTGTCACGTGCTCATCTCGGCATCCGTCGTCGCTACCGCGACGACGTCCGCCTCGACTCGCGTTACGCTAAGACAGGGTGGCAGTGGTGCCACGTGCTCGTCTCGGCGTCCGTCGTCGCTACCACGACGACGTCCGCCTCGACTCATGTTACGTTAAGACAGGGCGGCTGTGGTGTCACGTGCTCGTCTCGGTGTCCGTCGTCGCTACCGCGACGACGTCCGCCTCAGCTCGCGTTACGCTAAGACAGGGTGGCAGTGGTGTCACGTGCTCATCTCGGCATCCGTCATCGCTACCGCAATGACGTCCGCCTCGACTCGCGTTACGCTAAGACGTCATCGCTACCGCGACGACGTCCACCTCGACTCGCGTTACGCTGAGACAGGGTGGCAGTGGTGTCACGTGCTCGTCTCGGCGTCGGTCGTCGCTACCGCGACGACGTCCGCCTCGACTCGCGTTACGCTAAGACAGGGTGGCAGTGGTGTCACGTGCTCATCTCGGCATCCGTCGTCGCTACCGCGACGACGTCCGCCTCGACTCGCGTTACGCTAAGACAGGGTGGCAGTGGTGCCACGTGCTCGTCTCGGCGTCCGTCGTCGCTACCACGACGACGTCCGCCTCGACTCATGTTACGTTAAGACAGGGCGGCTGTGGTGTCACGTGCTCGTCTCGGTGTCCGTCGTCGCTACTGCGACGACGTCCGCCTCAGCTCGCGTTACGCTAAGACAGGGTGGCAGTGGTGTCACGTGCTCATCTCGGCATCCGTCATCGCTACCGCAATGACGTCCGCCTCGACTCGCGTTACGCTAAGACGTCGTCGCTACCGCGACGACGTCCACCTCGACTCGCGTTACGCTAAGACAGGGTGGCAGTGGTGTCACGTGCTCGTCTCGGCGTCGGTCGTCGCTACCGCGACGACGTCCGCCTCGACTCGCGTTACGCTAAGACAGGGTGGCAGTGGTGTCACGTGCTCATCTCGGCATCCGTCGTCGCGGCCTCGACTCGCGTTACGCTAAGACAGGGTGGCAGTGGTGCCACGTGCTCGTCTCGGCGTCCGTCGTCGCTACCGCGACGACGTCCGCCTCGACTCATGTTACGCTAAGACAAGGCAGCTGTGGTGTCACGTGCTCGTCTTGGTGTCCGTCGTCGCTACCGCGACGACGTCCGCCTCAGCTCGCGTTACGCTAAGACAGGGTGGCAGTGGTGTCACGTGCTCGTCTCGGCATCCGTCATCGCTACCGCAACGACGTCCGCCTCGACTCGCGTTACGCTAAGATGGGGTGGCAGTGGTGTCAAGTGCTCGTCTCGGTGTCCGTCGTCGCTACCGCGACGACGTCCACCTCGACTCGCGTTACGCTAAGACATGGTGGCAGTGGTGTCACGTGCTCGTCTCGGCGTCCGTCGTCGCTACCGCGACGACGTCCGCCTCGACTCGCGTTACGCTAAGACAGGGTGGCAGTGGTGTCACGTGCTCGTCTTGGCATCCGTCCTCGCTACCGCAATGAAGTCCGCCTCGAATCGTGTTACGCTAAGACGGGGTGGCAGTGGTGTCACGTGCTCGTCTCGGTGTCCGTCGTCTCTACCGCGACGACGTCCGCCTCGACTCGCGTTACGCTAAGACAGGTTGGCAGTGGTGTCACGTGCTCGTCTCGGCGTCCGTCGTCGCTACCGCGACGACGTCCGCCTCGACTCGCATTACGCTAAGACAAGGTGGCAGTGGTGTCACGTGCTCGTCTCGGCGTCCGTCGTCTCTACCGCGACGATGTCCACCTCGACTCGCGTTACGCTAAGACAGGATGGCAGTGTTGTCACGTGCTCGTCTCGGCGTCCGTCGTCGCTACCGCGAGGACGTTCGCCTCGACTCACATTACGCTAAGACAGGGTGGCAGTGGTGCCACGTGCTCGTCTCGGCGTCCGTCGTCGCTACTGCGATGACGTCTGCCTCGACTCGCGTTACGCTAAGACAGGGTGGCAATTGTGTCACGTGCTCATCTCGGCGTCCTTCGTCGCTACCGTGACGACGCCCGCCTCGACTCGAGTTACACTAAGACAGGGTGGCAGTGGTGTCACGTGCTCGTCTCGGCGCCCGTCGTCGCTACCGCGATGACGTCCGCCTCGACTCGCGTTACGCTAAGACAGGTTGGCGGTGGTGTCACGTGCTCGTTTGGGCGTTCGTCGTTGCTACCGCGACGACGTCCGCCTCGACTCGCGTTACGCTAAGACAGGGTGGCAGTGGTGTCACGTGCTCATCTCGGCGTCCGTCGTCGCTACCGCGACGACGTCCGCCTCGACCCGCGTTACGCTGAGACAGGGTGGCAGTCGTGCCACGTGCTCGTCTCGGCGTCCGTCGTTGCTACCGCGACGACGTCCGCCTCGACTCATGTTACGCTAAGACAGGGCGGCTGTGGTGTCACGTGCTCGTCCCGGTGTCCGTCGTCGCTACCGCGACGACGTCCGCCTCGACTCGCGTTACGCTAAGACAGGGTGGCAGTGGTGTCACGTGCTCGTCTCGGCATCCGTCATCGCTACCCCAACGACGTCCGCCTCGACTCGCGTTACGCTAAGACGGGGTGGCAGTGGTGTCACGTGCTCGTCTCGGTGTCCGTCGTCGCTACCGCGACGACGTCCACCTCGACTCGCGTTACGCTGAGACAGGGTGGCAGTGGTGTCACGTGCTCGTCTCGGCATCGGTCGTCGCTACCGCGACGACGTCCGCCTCGACTCGCGTTACGCTAAGACATGGTGGCAGTGGTGTCACGTGCTCATCTCGGCATCCGTCGTCGCTACCGCGACGACGTCCGCCTCGACTCGCGTTACGCTAAGACAGGGTGGCAGTGGTGCCACGTGCTCGTCTCGGCGTCCGTCGTCGCTACCACGACGACGTCCGCCTCGACTCATGTTACGCTAAGACAGGGCGGCTGTGGTGTCACGTGCTCGTCTCGGTGTCCGTCGTCGCTACCGCGACGACGTCTGCCTCAGCTCGCGTTACGCTAAGACAGGGTGGCAGTGGTGTCACGTCCTCGTCTCGGCATCCGTCATCGCTACCGCAATGACGTCCGCCTTGACTCGCGTTACGCTAAGACGTCGTCGCTACCGCGACGACGTCCACCTCGACTCGCGTTACGCTAAGACAGGGTGGCAGTGGTGTCACGTGCTCGTCTCGGCGTCGGTCGTCGCTACCGCGACGACGTCCTCCTCGACTCGCGTTACGCTAAGACAGGGTGGCAGTGGTGTCACATGCTCATCTCGGCATCCGTCGTCGCGGCCTCGACTCCCGTTACGCTAAGACAGGGTGGCAGTGGTGCCACGTGCTCGTCTCGGCGTCCGTCGTCGCTACCGCGACGACGTCCGCCTCGACTCATGTTACGCTAAGACAGGGCGGCTGTGGTGTCACGTGCTCGTCTTAGTGTCCGTCGTCGCTACCGCGACGACGTCCGCCTCAGCTCGCGTTACGCTAAGACAGGGTGGCAGTGGTGTCACGTGCTCGTCTCGGCATCCGTCATCGCTACCGCAACGACGTCCGCCTCGACTCGCGTTACGCTAAGATGGGGTGGCAGTGGTGTCACGTGCTCGTCTCGGTGTCCGTCGTCGCTACCGCGACGACGTCCACCTCGACTCGCGTTACGCTAAGACAGGGTGGCAGTGGTGTCACGTGCTCGTCTCGGCGTCCGTCGTCGCTACCGCGACGACGTCCGCCTCGACTCGCGTTACGCTAAGACAGGGTGGCAGTGGTGTCACGTGCTCGTCTTGGCATCCGTCCTCGCTACCGCAATGACGTCCGCCTCGAATCGTGTTACGCTAAGACGGGGTGGCAGTGGTGTCACGTGCTCGTCTCGATGTCCGTCGTCTCTACCGCGACGACGTCCGCCTCGACTCGCGTTACGCTAAGACAGGTTGGCAGTGGTGTCACGTGCTCGTCTCGGCGTCCGTCGTCGCTACCGCGACGACGTCCGCCTCGACTCGCATTACGCTAAGACAAGGTGGCAGTGGTGTCACGTGCTCGTCTCGGCGTCCGTCGTCTCTACCGCGACGATGTCCACCTCGACTCGCGTTACGCTAAGACAGGATGGCAGTGTTGTCACGTGCTCGTCTCGGCGTCCGTCGTCGCTACCGCGACGACGTTCGCCTCGACTCACATTACGCTAAGACAGGGTGGCAGTGGTGCCACGTGCTCGTCTCGGCGTCCGTCGTCGCTACTGCGATGACGTCTGCCTCGACTCGCGTTACGCTAAGACAGGGTGGCAATTGTGTCACGTGCTCATCTCGGCGTCCTTCGTCGCTACCGTGACGACGCCCGCCTCGACTCGAGTTACACTAAGACAGGGTGGCAGTGGTGTCACGTGCTCGTCTCGGCGCCCGTCGTCGCTACCGCGATGACGTCCGACTCGACTCGCGTTACGCTAAGACAGGTTGGCGGTGTTGTCACGTGCTCGTTTGGGCGTTCGTCGTTGCTACCGCGACGACGTCCGCCTCGACTCGCGTTACGCTAAGACAGGGTGGCAGTGGTGTCACGTGCTCATCTCGGCGTCCGTCGTCGCTACCGCGACGACGTCCGCCTCGACCCGCGTTACGCTAAGACAGGGTGGCAGTCGTGCCACGTGCTCGTCTCGGCGTCCGTCGTCGCTACCGCGACGACGTCCGCCTCGACTCATGTTACGCTAAGATAGGGCGGCTGTGGTGTCACGTGCTCGTCCCGGTGTCCGTCGTCGCTACCGCGACGACGTCCGCCTCGACTCGCGTTACGCTAAGACAGGGTGGCAGTGGTGTCACGTGCTCGTCTCGGCATCCGTCATCGCTACCGCAACGACGTCCGCCTCGACTCGCGTTATGCTAAGACGGGGTGGCAGTGGTGTCACGTGCTCGTCTCGGTGTCCGTCGTCGCTACCGCGACGACATCCACCTCGACTCGTGTTACGCTAAGACAGGGTGGCAGTGGTGTCACGTGCTCCTCTCGGCGTCGGTCGTCGCTACCGCGACGACGTCTGCCTCGACTCGCGTTACGCTAAGACAGGGTGGCAGTGGTGTCACGTGCTCATCTCGGCATCCGTCGTCGCTACCGCGACGACGTCCGCCTCGACTCGCGTTACGCTAAGACAGGGTGGCAATGGTGCCACGTGCTCGTCTCGGCGTCCGTCGTCGCTACCACGACGACGTCCGCCTCGACTCATGTTACGCTAAGACAGGGCGGCTGTGGTGTCACGTGCTCGTCTCGGTGTCCGTCGTCGCTACCGCGACGACGTCCGCCTCAGCTCGCGTTACGCTAAGACAGGGTGGCAGTGGTGTCACGTGCTCGTCTCGGCATCCGTCATCGCTACCGCAATGACGTCCGCCTCGACTCGCGTTACGCTAAGATGGGGTGGCAGTGGTGTCACGTGCTCGTCTCGGTGTCCGTCGTCGCTACCGCGACGACGTCCACCTCGACTCGCGTTACGCTAAGACAGGGTGGCAGTGGTGTCACGTGCTCGTCTCGGCGTCCGTCGTCGCTACCGCGACGACGTCCGCCTCGACTCGCGTTACGCTAAGACAGGGTGGCAGTGGTGTCACGTGCTCGTCTTGGCATCCGTCCTCGCTACCGCAATAACGTCCGCCTCGAATCGTGTTACGCTAAGACGGGGTGGCAGTGGTGTCACGTGCTCGTCTCGGTGTCCGTCGTCTCTACCGCGACGACGTCCGCCTCGACTCGCGTTACGCTAAGACAGGTTGGCAGTGGTGTCACGTGCTCGTCTCGGCGTCTGTCGTCGCTACCGCGACGACGTCCGCCTCGACTCGCATTACGCTAAGACAAGGTGGCAGTGGTGTCACGTGCTCGTCTCGGCGTCCGTCGTCTCTACCGCGACGATGTCCACCTCGACTCGCGTTACGCTAAGACAGGATGGCAGTGTTGTCACGTGCTCGTCTCGGCGTCCGTCGTCGCTACCGCGACGACGTTCGCCTCGACTCACATTACGCTAAGACAGGGTGGCAGTGGTGCCACGTGCTCGTCTCGGCGTCCGTCGTCGCTACTGCGATGACGTCTGCCTCGACTCGCGTTACGCTAAGACAGGGTGGCAATTGTGTCACGTGCTCGTCTCGGCGTCCTTCGTCGCTACCGTGACGACGCCCGCCTCGACTCGAGTTACACTAAGACAGGGTGGCAGTGGTGTCACGTGCTCGTCTCGGCGCCCGTCGTCGCTACCGCGATGACGTCCGCCTCGACTCGCGTTACGCTAAGACAGGTTGGCGGTGGTGTCACGTGCTCGTTTGGGCGTTCGTCGTTGCTACCGCGACGACGTCCGCCTCGACTCGCGTTACGCTAAGACAGGGTGGCAGTGGTGTCACGTGCTCATCTCGGCGTCCGTCGTCGCTACCGCGACGACGTCCGCCTCGACCCGCGTTACGCTAAGACAGGGTGGCAGTCGTGCCACGTGCTCGTCTCGGCGTCCGTCGTTGCTACCGCGACGACGTCCGCCTCGACTCATGTTACGCTAAGACAGGGCGGCTGTGGTGTCACGTGCTCGTCCCGGTGTCCGTCGTCGCTACCGCGACGACGTCCGCCTCGACTCGCGTTACGCTAAGACAGGGTGGCAGTGGTGTCACGTGCTCGTCTCGGCATCCGTCATCGCTACCGCAACGACGTCCGCCTCGACTCGCGTTACGCTAAGACGGGGTGGCAGTGGTGTCACGTGCTCGTCTCGGTGTCCGTCGTCGCTACCGCGACGACGTCCACCTCGACTCGCGTTACGCTGAGACAGGGTGGCAGTGGTGTCACGTGCTCGTCTCGGCGTCGGTCGTCGCTACCGCGACGACGTCCGCCTCGACTCGCGTTACGCTAAGACATGGTGGCAGTGGTGTCACGTGCTCATCTCGGCATCCGTCGTCGCTACCGCGACGACGTCCGCCTCGACTCGCGTTACGCTAAGACAGGGTGGCAGTGGTGCCACGTGCTCGTCTCGGCGTCCGTCGTCGCTACCACGACGACGTCCGCCTCGACTCATGTTACGCTAAGACAGGGCGGCTGTGGTGTCACGTGCTCGTCTCGGTGTCCGTCGTCGCTACCGCGACGACGTCCGCCTCAGCTCGCGTTACGCTAAGACAGGGTGGCAGTGGTGTCACGTCCTCGTCTCGGCATCCGTCATCGCTACCGCAATGACGTCCGCCTCGACTCGCGTTACGCTAAGACGTCGTCGCTACCGCGACGACGTCCACCTCGACTCGCGTTACGCTAAGACAGGGTGGCAGTGGTGTCACGTGCTCGTCTCGGCGTCGGTCGTCGCTACCGCGACGACGTCCTCCTCGACTCGCGTTACGCTAAGACAGGGTGGCAGTGGTGTCACATGCTCATCTCGGCATCCGTCGTCGCGGCCTCGACTCGCGTTACGCTAAGACAGGGTGGCAGTGGTGCCACGTGCTCGTCTCGGCGTCCGTCGTCGCTACCGCGACGACGTCCGCCTCGACTCATGTTACGCTAAGACAGGGCGGCTGTGGTGTCACGTGCTCGTCTTAGTGTCCGTCGTCGCTACCGCGACGACGTCCGCCTCAGCTCGCGTTACGCTAAGACAGGGTGGCAGTGGTGTCACGTGCTCGTCTCGGCATCCGTCATCGCTACCGCAACGACGTCCGCCTCGACTCGCGTTACGCTAAGATGGGGTGGCAGTGGTGTCACGTGCTCGTCTCGGTGTCCGTCGTCGCTACCGCGACGACGTCCACCTCGACTCGCGTTACGCTAAGACAGGGTGGCAGTGGTGTCACGTGCTCGTCTCGGCGTCCGTCGTCGCTACCGCGACGACGTCCGCCTCGACTCGCGTTACGCTAAGACAGGGTGGCAGTGGTGTCACGTGCTCGTCTTGGCATCCGTCCTCGCTACCGCAATGACGTCCGCCTCGAATCGTGTTACGCTAACACGGGGTGGCAGTGGTGTCACGTGCTCGTCTCGATGTCCGTCGTCTCTACCGCGACGACGTCCGCCTCGACTCGCGTTACGCTAAGACAGGTTGGCAGTGGTGTCACGTGCTCGTCTCGGCGTCCGTCGTCGCTACCGCGACGACGTCCGCCTCGACTCGCATTACGCTAAGACAAGGTGGCAGTGGTGTCACGTGCTCGTCTCGGCGTCCGTCGTCTCTACCGCGACGATGTCCACCTCGACTCGCGTTACGCTAAGACAGGATGGCAGTGTTGTCACGTGCTCGTCTCGGCGTCCGTCGTCGCTACCGCGACGACGTTCGCCTCGACTCACATTACGCTAAGACAGGGTGGCAGTGGTGCCACGTGCTCGTCTCGGCGTCCGTCGTCGCTACTGCGATGACGTCTGCCTCGACTCGCGTTACGCTAAGACAGGGTGGCAATTGTGTCACGTGCTCATCTCGGCGTCCTTCGTCGCTACCGTGACGACGCCCGCCTCGACTCGAGTTACACTAAGACAGGGTGGCAGTGGTGTCACGTGCTCGTCTCGGCGCCCGTCGTCGCTACCGCGATGACGTCCGACTCGACTCGCGTTACGCTAAGACAGGTTGGCGGTGGTGTCACGTGCTCGTTTGGGCGTTCGTCGTTGCTACCGCGACGACGTCCGCCTCGACTCATGTTACGCTAAGATAGGGCGGCTGTGGTGTCACGTGCTCGTCCCGGTGTCCGTCGTCGCTACCGCGACGACGTCCGCCTCGACTCGCGTTACGCTAAGACAGGGTGGCAGTGGTGTCACGTGCTCGTCTCGGCATCCGTCATCGCTACCGCAACGACGTCCGCCTCGACTCGCGTTATGCTAAGACGGGGTGGCAGTGGTGTCACGTGCTCGTCTCGGTGTCCGTCGTCGCTACCGCGACGACGTCCACCTCGACTCGTGTTACGCTAAGACAGGGTGGCAGTGGTGTCACGTGCTCCTCTCGGCGTCGGTCGTCGCTACCGCGACGACGTCTGCCTCGACTCGCGTTACGCTAAGACAGGGTGGCAGTGGTGTCACGTGCTCATCTCGGCATCCGTCGTCGCTACCGCGACGACGTCCGCCTTGACTCGCGTTACGCTAAGACAGGGTGGCAATGGTGCCACGTGCTCGTCTCGGCGTCCGTCGTCGCTACCACGACGACGTCCGCCTCGACTCATGTTACGCTAAGACAGGGCGGCTGTGGTGTCACGTGCTCGTCTCGGTGTCCGTCGTCGCTACCGCGACGACGTCCGCCTCAGCTCGCGTTACGCTAAGACAGGGTGGCAGTGGTGTCACGTGCTCGTCTCGGCATCCGTCATCGCTACCGCAATGACGTCCGCCTCGACTCGCGTTACGCTAAGATGGGGTGGCAGTGGTGTCACGTGCTCGTCTCGGTGTCCGTCGTCGCTACCGCGACGACGTCCACCTCGACTCGCGTTACGCTAAGACAGGGTGGCAGTGGTGTCACGTGCTCGTCTCGGCGTCCGTCGTCGCTACCGCGACGACGTCCGCCTCGACTCGCGTTACGCTAAGACAGGGTGGCAGTGGTGTCACGTGCTCGTCTTGGCATCCGTCCTCGCTACCGCAATAACGTCCGCCTCGAATCGTGTTACGCTAAGACGGGGTGGCAGTGGTGTCACGTGCTCGTCTCGGTGTCCGTCGTCTCTACCGCGACGACGTCCGCCTCGACTCGCGTTACGCTAAGACAGGTTGGCAGTGGTGTCACGTGCTCGTCTCGGCGTCTGTCGTCGCTACCGCGACGACGTCCGCCTCGACTCGCATTACGCTAAGACAAGGTGGCAGTGGTGTCACGTGCTCGTCTCGGCGTCCGTCGTCTCTACCGCGACGATGTCCACCTCGACTCGCGTTACGCTAAGACAGGATGGCAGTGTTGTCACGTGCTCGTCTCGGCGTCCGTCGTCGCTACCGCGACGACGTTCGCCTCGACTCACATTACGCTAAGACAGGGTGGCAGTGGTGCCACGTGCTCGTCTCGGCGTCCGTCGTCGCTACTGCGATGACGTCTGCCTCGACTCGCGTTACGCTAAGACAGGGTGGCAATTGTGTCACGTGCTCGTCTCGGCGTCCTTCGTCGCTACCGTGACGACGCCCGCCTCGACTCGAGTTACACTAAGACAGGGTGGCAGTGGTGTCACGTGCTCGTCTCGGCGCCCGTCGTCGCTACCGCGATGACGTCCGCCTCGACTCGCGTTATGCTAAGACAGGTTGGCGGTGGTGTCACGTGCTCGTTTGGGCGTCCGTCATTGCTACCGCGACGACGTCCGCCTCGACTCGCGTTACGCTAAGACAGGGTGGCAGTGGTGTCACGTGCTCATCTCGGCGTCCGTCGTCGCTACCGCAACGACGTCCGCCTCGACCCGCGTTACGCTAAGACAGGGTGGCAGTCGTGCCACGTGCTCGTCTCGGCGTCCGTCTTCGCTACCGCGACGACGTCCGCCTCGACTCATGTTACGCTAAGACAGGGCGGCTGTGGTGTCACGTGCTCGTCCCGGTGTCCGTCGTCGCTACCGCGACGACGTCCGCCTCGACTCGCGTTACGCTAAGACAGGGTGGCAGTGGTGTCACATGCTCGTCTCGGTGTCTGTCGTCTCTACCGCGATGACGTCCGCCTCGACTCGCGTTATGCTAAGACAGGTTGGCAGTGGTGTCACGTGCGCGTCTCGGCGTCCGTTGTTGCTACCGCGACGACGTCCGCCTCGACTCGCGTTATGCTAAGACAGGGTGGCAGTGGTGCCACGTGCTCGTCTCGGCGTCCGTCGTCGCTACCGCGACGACGTCTGCCTTGACTCGCTTTACGCTAAGACAGGGTGGCTGTGGTGTCACGTGCTCATCTCGACGTCCATCGTCGCTACCGCGACGACGTCCGCCTCGACTCGCGTTATGCTAAGACAGGGTGGCAGTGGTGTCACGTGCTCGTCTCGGCGTCCGTCGTCGCGGTACGCCTCGACTCGCGCTATGCTAAGACAGGGTGGCAGTGGTGTCACGTGCTCGTCTCGGCGTCCATCGTCGCTACTGCGATGACGTCCGCCTTGACTCGCGCTACGCTAAGACAGGTTGGCAGTGGTGTCACGTGCTCCTCTCGGCGTCCGTCGTCGCACGTCCGCCTCGACTTGCGTTACGCAAAGACAGGTTGGCAGTGGTGTCACGTGCTCGTCTCGGCGTCCGTCGTTGCTACCGCGACGATGTCCGCCTCGACTCGCGTTACGCTAAGACAGGTTGGCAGTGGTGTCACATGCTCGTCTCGGCGTCCGTCGTCGCTACCGCGACGACGTCCGCCTCGACTCGCGTTACGCTAAGACAGGGTGGCAGTGGTGTCAAGTGCTCGTCTCGGCGTCCGTCGTCGCTACCGCGACGACGTCCGCCTCGACTCGCATTACACTAAGACATGGTGGCAGTGGTGTCACGTGCTCGTCTCGTCGTCCGTCGTCTCTACCGCGACGATGTCCGCCTCGACTCGCGTTACGCTAAGACAGATGGCAGTGTTGTCACGTGCTCGTCTCGGCGTCCGTCGTCGCTACTGCGACGACGTCTGCCTCGACTCGCGCTACGCTAAGACAGGGTGGCAATTGTGTCACGTGCTCGTCTCGGCGTCCTTCGTCGCTACCGCGACGATGCCCGCCTCGACTCGAGTTACACTAAGACAGGGTGGCAGTGGTGTCACGTGCTCGTCTCGGCGCCCGTCGTCGCTACCGCGATGACGTCCGCCTCGACTCGCGTTACGCTATGACAGGTTGGCGGTGGTGTCACGTGCTCGTTTGGGCATCCGTCGTTGCTACCGCGATGACGTCCGCCTCGACTCGCGTTACGCTAAGACAGGGTGGCAGTGGTGTCACGTGCTCATCTCGGCGTCCGTCGTCGCTACCGCGACGACGTCTACCTCGACTCGCGTTACGCTAAGACAGGGTGGCAGTGGTGCCACGTGCTCGTCTCGGCGTCCGTCGTCACTACCGCGACGACGTCCGCCTCGACTCATGTTACGCTAAGACAGCGCGGCTGTGGTGTCACGTGCTCGTCTTGGTGTCCGTCGTCGCTACCGCGACGACGTCCGCCTCGACTCGCGTTACGCTAAGACAGGGTGGCAGTGGTGTCACGTGCTCGTCTCGGCATCCGTCATCGCTACCGCAACGACGTCCGCCTCGACTCGCGTTACGCTAAGACGGGGTGGCAGTGGTGTCACGTGCTCGTCTCGGTGTCCGTCGTCGCTACCGCGACGATGTCCACCTCGACTCGCGTTACAATAAGACAGGGTGGCAGTGGTGTCAAGTGCTCGTCTCGGCGTCCGTCGTCGCTACCGCGACGACGTCCGCCTCGACTCGCATTACGCTAAGGCAGGGTGGCAGTGGTGCCACGTACTCGTCTCGGTGTACGTCGTCGCTACCGCGACGACGTCTTCCTTGACTCGTGTTACGCTAAGACAGGGTGGCTGTGGTGTCATGTGCTCATCTCGATGTCCATCGTCGCTACCGCGACGACGTCCGCCTCGACTCGCGTTACGCTAAGACAGGGTGACAGTGGTGTCACGTGCTCGTCTCGGCGTCCGTCGTTGCTACCGCGACGACGTCCGCCTCGACTCGCGCTACGCTAAGACAGGGTGGCAGTGGTGTCACGTGCTCGTCTCGGCATCCATCGTCGCTACCGCGACGAAGTCCTCCTCGACTCGCGCTACGCTAAGACAGTGTGGCAGTGGTGTCACGTGCTCGTCTCGGCGTCCGTCGCCGCTACCGCGACGACGTCCGCCTCGACTCGCGCTACGCTAAGACAGGGTGGCAGTGGTGTCACGTGCTCGTCTCGGCGTCCGTCGTCGCTACCGCGACGACGTCCGCCTTGACTCGCGCTACGCTAAGACAGGTTGGTAGTGGCTTCACGTGCTCCTCTCGGCGTCCGTCGTCGCACGTCCGCCTTGACTCGCGTTACGCTAAGACAGGTTGGCAGTGGTGTCATGTGCTCGTCTCGGCGTCCATCGTTGCTACCGCGACGACGTCCGCCTCGACTCGCGTTACGGTACGACAGGTTGGCAGTGGTGTCACATGCTCGTCTCGGCGTCCGTCGTCGCTACCGCGATGACGTCCGCCTCGACTCGCATTACGCTAAGACAGGGTGGCAGTGGTGTCACGTGCTCGTCTCGGCATCCGTCGTCGCTACCGCGACGACGTCCGCCTCGACTCCCGTTACGCTAAGATAGAGTGGCAGTGGTGTCACGTGCTCGTCTTGGCATCCGTCCTCGCTACCGCGACGACGTCCGCCTCGACTCCCGTTACGCTAAGACAGAGTGGCAGTGGTGTCACGTGCTCGTCTTGGCATCCGTCCTCGCTACCGCAACGACGTCCGCCTCGACTCGTGTTACGCTAAGACGGGGTGGTAGTGGTGTCACGTGCTCGTCTCGGTGTCTGTCGTCTCTACCGCGACGACGTCCACCTCGACTCGCGTTACGCTAAGACAGGGTGGCAGTGGTGTCACGTGCTCGTCTCGGCGTCCGTCGTCGCTACCGCGACGACGTCCGCCTCGACTCGCGTTACGCTAAGACAGGGTGGCAGTGGTGCCACGCGCTCGTCTCGGCTTCCGACGTCGCTACCGCGATGACGTCTGCCTTGACTCGCTTTACGCTAAGACAGGGTGGCTGTGGTGTCACGTGCTCATCTCGACGTCCATCGTCGCTACCGCGACGACGTCCGCCTCGACTAGCGTTACGCTAAGACAGGGTGGCAGTGGTGTCACGTGCTCGTCTCGGCGTCCGTCGTCGCTACCGCGACGACGTCCGCCTCGACTCGCGCTACGCTAAGACAGGGTGGCAGTGGTGTCACATGCTCCTCTCGGCGTCCGTCGTCGCACGTCCGCCTCGACTCGCGTTACGCAAAGACAGGTTGGCAGTGGTGTCACATGCTCGTCTCGGCGTCCGTCGTTGCTACCGCGACGACGTCCGCCTCGACTCGCGTTACGCTAAGACAGGTTGGCAGTGGTGTCACATGCTCGTCTCGGCGTCCGACGTCGCTACCGCGACGACGTCCACCTCGACTCGCGTTATGCTAAGACAGGGTGGCAGTGGTGTCAGGTGCTCGTCTCGGCGTCCGTCGTTGCTACCGCGACGACGTCCGCCTCGACTCGCATTACGCTAAGACAGGGTGGCAGTGGTGTCACGTGCTCGTCTCGGCGTCCGTCGTCTCTACCGCGACGAAGTCCGCCTCGACTCGCGTTACGCTAAGACAGGTTGGCAGTGTTGTCACGTGCTCGTCTCGGCGTCCGTCGTCGCTACCGCGACGACGTCCGTCTCGACTCGCGTTACGCTAAGACAGGGTGGCAGTGGTGTCAAGTGCTCGTCTCGGCGTCCGTCGTCGCTACCGCGACGACGTCCGCCTCGACTCGCATTACACTAAGACATGGTGGCAGTGGTGTCACGTGCTCGTCTCGTCGTCCGTCGTCTCTACCGCGACGATGTCCGCCTCGACTCGCGTTACGCTAAGACAGATGGCAGTGTTGTCACGTGCTCGTCTCGGCGTCCGTCGTCGCTACTGCGACGACGTCTGCCTCGACTCGCGCTACGCTAAGACAGGGTGGCAATTGTGTCACGTGCTCGTCTCGGCGTCCTTCGTCGCTACCGCGACGACGCCCGCCTCGACTCGAGTTACACTAAGACAGGGTGGCAGTTGTGTCACGTGCTCGTCTCGGCGCCCGTCGTCGCTACCGCGATGACGTCCGCCTCGACTCGCGTTACGCTAACACAGGTTGGCGGTGGTGTCACGTGCTCGTTTGGGCATCCGTCGTTGCTACCGCGACGACGTCCGCCTCGACTCGCGTTACGCTAAGACAGGGTGGCAGTGGTGTCACGTGCTCATCTCGGCGTCCGTCGTCGCTACCGCGACGACGTCCGCCTCGACCCGCGTTACGCTAAGACAGGGCGGCTGTGGTGTCACGTGCTCGTCTTGGTGTCCGTCGTCGCTACCGCGACGACGTCCGCCTCAGCTCGCGTTACGCTAAGACAGGGTGGCAGTGGTGTCACGTGCTCGTCTCGACATCCGTCATCGCTACCGCAACGACGTCCGCCTCGACTCGCGTTACGCTAAGATGGGGTGGCAGTGGTGTCACGTGCTCGTCTCGGTGTCCGTCGTCGCTACCGCGACGACGTCCACCTCGACTCGCGTTACGCTAAGACAGGGTGGCAGTGGTGTCACGTGCTCGTCTCGGCGTCCGTCGTCGCTACCGCGACGACGTCCGCCTCGACTTGCGTTACGCTAAGACAGGGTGGTAGTGGTGTCACGTGCTCGTCTTGGCATCCGTCCTCGCTACCGCAATGACGTCCGCCTCGAATCGTGTTACGCTAAGACGGGGTGGCAGTGGTGTCACGTGCTCGTCTCGGTGTCCGTCGTCTCTACCGCGACGACGTCCGCCTCGACTCGCGTTACGCTAAGACAGGTTGGCAGTGGTGTCACGTGCTCGTCTCGGCGTCCGTCGTCGCTACCGCGACGACGTCCGCCTCGACTCGCATTACGCTAAGACAAGGTGGCAGTGGTGTCACGTGCTCGTCTCGGCGTCCGTCGTCTCTACCGCGACGATGTCCACCTCGACTCGCGTTACGCTAAGACAGGATGGCAGTGTTGTCACGTGCTCGTCTCGGCGTCCGTCGTCGCTACCGCGACGACGTTCGCCTCGACTCACATTACGCTAAGACAGGGTGGCAGTGGTGCCACGTGCTCGTCTCGGCGTCCGTCGTCGCTACTGCGATGACGTCTGCCTCGACTCGCGTTACGCTAAGACAGGGTGGCAATTGTGTCACGTGCTCATCTCGGCGTCCTTCGTCGCTACCGTGACGACGCCCGCCTCGACTCGAGTTACACTAAGACGGGGTGGCAGTGGTGTCACGTGCTCGTCTCGGTGTCCGTCGTCGCTACCGCGACGACGTCCACCTCAACTCGCGTTACGCTGAGACAGGGTGGCAGTGGTGTCACGTGCTCGTCTCGGCGTCGGTCGTCGCTACCGCGACGACGTCCGCCTCGACTCGCGTTACGCTAAGACAGGGTGGCAGTGGTGTCATGTGCTCATCTCGGCATCCGTCGTCGCTACCGCGACGACGTCCGCCTCGACTCGCGTTACGCTAAGACAGGGTGGCAGTGGTGCCACGTGCTCGTCTCGGCGTCCGTCGTCGCTACCACGACGACGTCCGCCTCGACTCATGTTACGTTAAGACAGGGCGGCTGTGGTGTCACGTGCTCGTCTCGGTGTCCGTCGTCGCTACCGCGACGACGTCCGCCTCAGCTCGCGTTACGCTAAGACAGGGTGGCAGTGGTGTCACGTGCTCGTCTCGGCATCCGTCATCGCTACCGCAATGACGTCCGCCTCGACTCGTGTTACGCTAAGACGTCGTCGCTACCGCGACGACGTCCACCTCGACTCGCGTTACGCTAAGACAGGGTGGCAGTGGTGTCACGTGCTCATCTCGGCGTCGGTCGTCGCTACCGCGACGACGTCCGCCTCGACTCGCGTTACGCTAAGACAGGGTGGCAGTGGTGTCACGTGCTCATCTCGGCATCCGTCGTCGCGGCCTCGACTCGCGTTACGCTAAGACATGGTGGCAGTGGTGCCACGTGCTCGTCTCGGCGTCCGTCGTCGCTACCGCGACGACGTCCGCCTCGACTCATGTTACGCTAAGACAGGGCGGCTGTGGTGTCACGTGCTCGTCTTGGTGTCCGTCGTCGCTACCGCGACGACGTCCGCCTCAGCTCGCGTTACGCTAAGACAGGGTGGCAGTGGTGTCACGTGCTCGTCTCGGCATCCGTCATCGCTACCGCAACGACGTCCGCCTCGACTCGCGTTACGCTAAGATGGGGTGGCAGTGGTGTCAAGTGCTCGTCTCGGTGTCCGTCGTCGCTACCGTGACGACGTCCACCTCGACTCGCGTTACGCTAAGACATGGTGGCAGTGGTGTCACGTGCTCGTCTCGGCGTCCGTCGTCGCTACCGCGACGACGTCCGCCTCGACTCGCGTTACGCTAAGACAGGGTGGCAGTGGTGTCACGTGCTCGTCTTGGCATCCGTCCTCGCTACCGCAATGACGTCCGCCTCAAATCGTGTTACGCTAAGACGGGGTGGCAGTGGTGTCACGTGCTCGTCTCGGTGTCCGTCGTCTCTACCGCGACGACGTCCGCCTCGACTCGCGTTACGCTAAGACAGGTTGGCAGTGGTGTCACGTGCTCGTCTCGGCGTCCGTCGTCGCTACCGCGACGACGTCCGCCTCGACTCGCATTACGCTAAGACAAGGTGGCAGTGGTGTCACGTGCTCGTCTCGGCGTCCGTCGTCTCTACCGCGACGATGTCCACCTCGACTCGCGTTACGCTAAGACAGGATGGCAGTGTTGTCACGTGCTCGTCTCGGCGTCCGTCGTCGCTACCGCGAGGACGTTCGCCTCGACTCACATTACGCTAAGACAGGGTGGCAGTGGTGCCACGTGCTCGTCTCGGCGTCCGTCGTCGCTACCGCGACGACGTCCGCCTCGACTCGCATTACACTAAGACATGGTGGCAGTGGTGTCACGTGCTCGTCTCGTCGTCCGTCGTCTCTACCGCGACGATGTCCGCCTCGACTCGCGTTACGCTAAGACAGATGGCAGTGTTGTCACGTGCTCGTCTCGGCGTCCGTCGTCGCTACTGCGACGACGTCTGCCTCGACTCGCGCTACGCTAAGACAGGGTGGCAATTGTGTCACGTGCTCGTCTCGGCGTCCTTCGTCGCTACCGCGACGATGCCCGCCTCGACTCGAGTTACACTAAGACAGGGTGGCAGTGGTGTCACGTGCTCGTCTCGGCGCCCGTCGTCGCTACCGCGATGACGTCCGCCTCGACTCGCGTTACGCTATGACAGGTTGGCGGTGGTGTCACGTGCTCGTTTGGGCATCCGTCGTTGCTACCGCGATGACGTCCGCCTCGACTCGCGTTACGCTAAGACAGGGTGGCAGTGGTGTCACGTGCTCATCTCGGCGTCCGTCGTCGCTACCGCGACGACGTCTGCCTCGACTCGCGTTACGCTAAGACAGGGTGGCAGTGGTGCCACGTGCTCGTCTCGGCGTCCGTCGTCACTACCGCGACGACGTCCGCCTCGACTCATGTTACGCTAAGACAGGGCGGCTGTGGTGTCACGTGCTCGTCTTGGTGTCCGTCGTCGCTACCGCGACGACGTCCGCCTCGACTCGCGTTACGCTAAGACAGGGTGGCAGTGGTGTCACGTGCTCGTCTCGGCATCCGTCATCGCTACCGCAACGACGTCCGCCTCGACTCGCGTTACGCTAAGACGGGGTGGCAGTGGTGTCACGTGCTCGTCTCGGTGTCCGTCGTCGCTACCGCGACGATGTCCACCTCGACTCGCGTTACAATAAGACAGGGTGGCAGTGGTGTCAAGTGCTCGTCTCGGCGTCCGTCGTCGCTACCGCGACGACGTCCGCCTCGACTCGCATTACGCTAAGGCAGGGTGGCAGTGGTGCCACGTACTCGTCTCGGTGTACGTCGTCGCTACCGCGACGACGTCTTCCTTGACTCGTGTTACGCTAAGACAGGGTGGCTGTGGTGTCATGTGCTCATCTCGATGTCCATCGTCGCTACCGCGATGACGTCCGCCTCGACTCGCGTTACGCTAAGACAGGGTGACAGTGGTGTCACGTGCTCGTCTCGGCGTCCGTCGTTGCTACCGCGACGACGTCCGCCTCGACTCGCGCTACGCTAAGACAGGGTGGCAGTGGTGTCACGTGCTCGTCTCGGCATCCATCGTCGCTACCGCGACGACGTCCGCCTCGACTCGCGCTACGCTAAGACAGTGTGGCAGTGGTGTCACGTGCTCGTCTCGGCGTCCGTCGCCGCTACCGCGACGACGTCCGCCTCGACTCGCGCTACGCTAAGACAGGGTGGCAGTGGTGTCACGTGCTCGTCTCGGCGTCCGTCGTCGCTACCGCGACGACGTCCGCCTTGACTCGCGCTACGCTAAGACAGGTTGGTAGTGGCTTCACGTGCTCCTCTCGGCGTCCGTCGTCGCACGTCCGCCTTGACTCGCGTTACGCTAAGACAGGTTGGCAGTGGTGTCATGTGCTCGTCTCGGCGTCCATCGTTGCTACCGCGACGACGTCCGCCTCGACTCGCGTTACGGTACGACAGGTTGGCAGTGGTGTCACATGCTCGTCTCGGCGTCCGTCGTCGCTACCGCGATGACGTCCGCCTCGACTCGCATTACGCTAAGACAGGGTGGCAGTGGTGTCACGTGCTCGTCTCGGCATCCGTCGTCGCTACCGCGACGACGTCCGCCTCGACTCCCATTACGCTAAGATAGAGTGGCAGTGGTGTCACGTGCTCGTCTTGGCATCCGTCCTCGCTACCGCGACGACGTCCGCCTCGACTCCCGTTACGCTAAGACAGAGTGGCAGTGGTGTCACGTGCTCGTCTTGGCATCCGTCCTCGCTACCGCAACGACGTCCGCCTCGACTCGTGTTACGCTAAGACGGGGTGGTAGTGGTGTCACGTGCTCGTCTCGGTGTCTGTCGTCTCTACCGCGACGACGTCCACCTCGACTCGCGTTACGCAAAGACAGGGTGGCAGTGGTGTCACGTGCTCGTCTCGGCGTCCGACGTCGCTACCGCGATGACGTCTGCCTTGACTCGCTTTACGCTAAGACAGGGTGGCTGTGGTGTCACGTGCTCATCTCGACGTCCATCGTCGCTACCGCGACGACGTCCGCCTCGACTAGCGTTACGCTAAGACAGGGTGGCAGTGGTGTCACGTGCTCGTCTCGGCGTCCGTCGTCGCTACCGCGACGACGTCCGCCTCGACTCGCGCTACGCTAAGACAGGGTGGCAGTGGTGTCACATGCTCCTCTCGGCGTCCGTCGTCGCACGTCCGCCTCGACTCGCGTTACGCAAAGACAGGTTGGCAGTGGTGTCACATGCTCGTCTCGGCGTCCGTCGTTGCTACCGCGACGACGTCCGCCTCGACTCGCGTTACGCTAAGACAGGTTGGCAGTGGTGTCACATGCTCGTCTCGGCGTCCGACGTCGCTACCGCGACGACGTCCACCTCGACTCGCGTTATGCTAAGACAGGGTGGCAGTGGTGTCAGGTGCTCGTCTCGGCGTCCGTCGTTGCTACCGCGACGACGTCCGCCTCGACTCGCATTACGCTAAGACAGGGTGGCAGTGGTGTCACGTGCTCGTCTCGGCGTCCGTCGTCTCTACCGCGACGAAGTCCGCCTCGACTCGCGTTACGCTAAGACAGGTTGGCAGTGTTGTCACGTGCTCGTCTCGGCGTCCGTCGTCGCTACCGCGACGACGTCCGTCTCGACTCGCGTTACGCTAAGACAGGGTGGCAGTGGTGTCAAGTGCTCGTCTCGGCGTCCGTCGTCGCTACCGCGACGACGTCCGCCTCGACTCGCATTACACTAAGACATGGTGGCAGTGGTGTCACGTGCTCGTCTCGTCGTCCGTCGTCTCTACCGCGACGATGTCCGCCTCGACTCGCGTTACGCTAAGACAGATGGCAGTGTTGTCACGTGCTCGTCTCGGCGTCCGTCGTCGCTACTGCGACGACGTCTGCCTCGACTCGCGCTACGCTAAGACAGGGTGGCAATTGTGTCACGTGCTCGTCTCGGCGTCCTTCGTCGCTACCGCGACGACGCCCGCCTCGACTCGAGTTACACTAAGACAGGGTGGCAGTTGTGTCACGTGCTCGTCTCGGCGCCCGTCGTCGCTACCGCGATGACGTCCGCCTCGACTCGCGTTACGCTAACACAGGTTGGCGGTGGTGTCACGTGCTCGTTTGGGCATCCGTCGTTGCTACCGCGACGACGTCCGCCTCGACTCGCGTTACGCTAAGACAGGGTGGCAGTGGTGTCACGTGCTCATCTCGGCGTCCGTCGTCGCTACCGCGACGACGTCCGCCTCGACCCGCGTTACGCTAAGACAGGGCGGCTGTGGTGTCACGTGCTCGTCTTGGTGTCCGTCGTCGCTACCGCGACGACGTCCGCCTCAGCTCGCGTTACGCTAAGACAGGGTGGCAGTGGTGTCACGTGCTCGTCTCGACATCCGTCATCGCTACCGCAACGACGTCCGCCTCGACTCGCGTTACGCTAAGATGGGGTGGCAGTGGTGTCACGTGCTCGTCTCGGTGTCCGTCGTCGCTACCGCGACGACGTCCACCTCGACTCGCGTTACGCTAAGACAAGGTGGCAGTGGTGTCACGTGCTCGTCTCGGCGTCCGTCGTCTCTACCGCGACGATGTCCACCTCGACTCGCGTTACGCTAAGACAGGATGGCAGTGTTGTCACGTGCTCGTCTCGGCGTCCGTCGTCGCTACCGCGAGGACGTTCGCCTCGACTCACATTACGCTAAGACAGGGTGGCAGTGGTGCCACGTGCTCGTCTCAGCGTCCGTCGTCGCTACTGCGATGACGTCTGCCTCGACTCGCGTTACGCTAAGACAGGGTGGCAATTGTGTCACGTGCTCATCTCGGCGTCCTTCGTCGCTACCGTGACGACGCCCGCCTCGACTCGAGTTACACTAAGACAGGGTGGCAGTGGTGTCACGTGCTCGTCTCGGCGCCCGTCGTCGCTACCGCGATGACGTCCGCCTCGACTCGCGTTACGCTAAGACAGGTTGGCGGTGGTGTCACGTGCTCGTTTGGGCGTTCGTCGTTGCTACCGCGACGACGTCCGCCTCGACTCGCGTTACGCTAAGACAGGGTGGCAGTGGTGTCACGTGCTCATCTCGGCGTCCGTCGTCGCTACCGCGACGACGTCCGCCTCGACCCGCGTTACGCTAAGACAGGGTGGCAGTCGTGCCACGTGCTCGTCTCGGCGTCCGTCGTTGCTACCGCGACGACGTCCGCCTCGACTCATGTTACGCTAAGACAGGGCGGCTGTGGTGTCACGTGCTCGTCCCGGTGTCCGTCGTCGCTACCGCGACGACGTCCGCCTCGACTCGCGTTACGCTAAGACAGGGTGGCAGTGGTGTCACGTGCTCGTCTCGGCATCCGTCATCGCTACCGCAACGACGTCCGCCTCGACTCGCGTTACGCTAAGACGGGGTGGCAGTGGTGTCACGTGCTCGTCTCGGTCTCCGTCGTCGCTACCGCGACGACGTCCACCTCGACTCGCGTTACGCTGAGACAGGGTGGCAGTGGTGTCACGTGCTCGTCTCGGCGTCGGTCGTCGCTACCGCGACGACGTCCGCCTCGACTCGCGTTACGCTAAGACAGGGTGGCAGTGGTGTCACGTGCTCATCTCGGCATCCGTCGTCGCTACCGCGACGACGTCCGCCTCGACTCGCGTTACGCTAAGACAGGGTGGCAGTGGTGCCACGTGCTCGTCTCGGCGTCCGTCGTCGCTACCACGACGACGTCCGCCTCGACTCATGTTACGCTAAGACAGGGCGGCTGTGGTGTCACGTGCTCGTCTCGGTGTCCGTCGTCGCTACCGCGACGACGTCCGCCTCAGCTCGCGTTACGCTAAGACAGGGTGGCAGTGGTGTCACGTGCTCGTCTCGGCATCCGTCATCGCTACCGCAATGACGTCCGCCTCGACTCGCGTTACGCTAAGACGTCGTCGCTACCGCGACGACGTCCACCTCGACTCGCGTTACGCTAAGACAGGGTGGCAGTGGTGTCACGTGCTCGTCTCGGCGTCGGTCGTCGCTTCCGCGACGACGTCCTCCTCGACTCGCGTTACGCTAAGACAGGGTGGCAGTGGTGTCACGTGCTCATCTCGGCATCCGTCGTCGCGGCCTCGACTCGCGTTACGCTAAGACAGGGTGGCAGTGGTGCCACGTGCTCGTCTCGGCGTCCGTCGTCGCTACCGCGACGACGTCCGCCTCGACTCATGTTACGCTAAGACAGGGCGGCTATGGTGTCACGTGCTCGTCTTGGTGTCCGTCGTCGCTACCGCGACGACGTCCGCCTCAGCTCGCGTTACGCTAAGACAGGGTGGCAGTGGTGTCACGTGCTCGTCTCGGCATCCGTCATCGCTACCGCAACGACGTCCGCCTCGACTCGCGTTACGCTAAGATGGGGTGGCAGTGGTGTCACGTGCTCGTCTCGGTGTCCGTCGTCGCTACCGCGACGACGTCCACCTCGACTCGCGTTACGCTAAGACAGGGTGGCAGTGGTGTCACGTGCTCGTCTTGGCGTCCGTCGTCGCTACCGCGACGACGTCCGCCTCGACTCGCGTTACGCTAAGACAGGGTGGCAGTGGTGTCACGTGCTCGTCTTGGCATCCGTCCTCGCTACCGCAATGACGTCCGCCTCGAATCGTGTTACGCTAAGACGGGGTGGCAGTGGTGTCACGTGCTCGTCTCGGTGTCCGTCGTCTCTACCGCGACGACGTCCGCCTCGACTCGCGTTACGCTAAGACAGGTTGGCAGTGGTGTCACGTGCTCGTCTCGGCGTCCGTCGTCGCTACCGCGACGACGTCCGCCTCGACTCGCATTACGCTAAGACAAGGTGGCAGTGGTGTCACGTGCTCGTCTCGGCGTCCGTCGTCTCTACCGCGACGATGTCCACCTCGACTCGCGTTACGCTAAGACAGGATGGCAGTGTTGTCACGTGCTCGTCTCGGCGTCCGTCGTCGCTACCGCGACGACGTTCGCCTCGACTCACATTACGCTAAGACAGGGTGGCAGTGGTGCCACGTGCTCGTCTCGGCGTCCGTCGTCGCTACTGCGATGACGTCTGCCTCGACTCGCGTTACGCTAAGACAGGGTGGCAATTGTGTCACGTGCTCATCTCGGCGTCCTTCGTCGCTACCGTGACGACGCCCGCCTCGACTCGAGTTACACTAAGACAGGGTGGCAGTGGTGTCACGTGCTCGTCTCGGCGCCCGTCGTCGCTACCGCGATGACGTCCGACTCGACTCGCGTTACGCTAAGACAGGTTGGCGGTGGTGTCACGTGCTCGTTTGGGCGTTCGTCGTGGCTACCGCGACGACGTCCGCCTCGACTCGCGTTACGCTAAGACAGGGTGGCAGTGGTGTCACGTGCTCATCTCGGCGTCCGTCGTCGCTACCGCGACGACGTCCGCCTCGACCCGCGTTACGCTAAGACAGGGTGGCAGTCGTGCCACGTGCTCGTCTCGGCGTCCGTCGTCGCTACCGCGACGACGTCCGCCTCGACTCATGTTACGCTAAGACGGGGTGGCAGTGGTGTCACGTGCTCGTCTCGGCGTCGGTCGTCGCTACCGCGACGACGTCCTCCTCGACTCGCGTTACGCTAAGACAGGGTGGCGGTGGTGTCACGTGCTCATCTCGGCATCGGTCGTCGCGGCCTCGACTCGCGTTACGCTAAGACAGGGTGGCAGTGGTGCCACGTGCTCGTCTCGGCGTCCGTCGTCGCTACCGCGACGACGTCCGCCTCGACTCATGTTACGCTAAGACAGGGCGGCTGTGGTGTCACGTGCTCGTCTTGGTGTCCGTCGTCGCTACCGCGACGACGTCCGCCTCAGCTCGCGTTACGCTAAGACAGGGTGGCAGTGGTGTCACGTGCTCGTCTCGGCATCCGTCATCGCTACCGCAACGACGTCCGCCTCGACTCGCGTTACGCTAAGATGGGGTGGCAGTGGTGTCACGTGCTCGTCTCGGTGTCCGTCGTCGCTACCGCGACGACGTCCACCTCGACTCGCGTTACGCTAAGACAGGGTGGCAGTGGTGTCACGTGCTCGTCTCGGCGTCCGTCGTCGCTACCGCGACGACGTCCGCCTCGACTCGCGTTACGCTAAGACAGGGTGGCAGTGGTGTCACGTGCTCGTCTTGGCATCCGTCCTCGCTACCGCAATGACGTCCGCCTCGAATCGTGTTACGCTAAGACGGGGTGGCAGTGGTGTCACGTGCTCGTCTCGGTGTCCGTCGTCTCTACCGCGACGACGTCCGCCTCGACTCGCGTTACGCTAAGACAGGTTGGCAGTGGTGTCACGTGCTCGTCTCGGCGTCTGTCGTCGCTA
The DNA here is from genome assembly GCA_963921465.1 of Triticum timopheevii. NCBI lineage: Eukaryota > Viridiplantae > Streptophyta > Magnoliopsida > Poales > Poaceae > Triticum > Triticum timopheevii. The sequence continues at coordinate 309,837,502 of OY997266.1, read as the reverse complement.
CCGCGACGACGTCCGCCTCGACTCGCATTACGCTAAGACAAGGTGGCAGTGGTGTCACGTGCTCGTCTCGGCGTCCGTCGTCTCTACCGCGACGATGTCCACCTCGACTCGCGTTACGCTAAGACAAGATGGCAGTGTTGTCACGTGCTCGTCTCGGCGTCCGTCGTCGCTACCGCGACGACGTTCGCCTCGACTCACATTACGCTAAGACAGGGTGGCAGTGGTGCCACGTGCTCGTCTCGGCGTCCGTCGTCGCTACTGCGATGACGTCTGCCTCGACTCGCGTTACGCTAAGACAGGGTGGCAATTGTGTCACGTGCTCGTCTCGGCGTCCTTCGTCGCTACCGTGACGACGCCCGCCTCGACTCGAGTTACACTAAGACAGGGTGGCAGTGGTGTCACGTGCTCGTCTCGGCGCCCGTCGTCGCTACCGCGATGACGTCCGCCTCGACTCGCGTTATGCTAAGACAGGTTGGCGGTGGTGTCACGTGCTCGTTTGGGCGTCCGTCATTGCTACCGCGACGACGTCCGCCTCGACTCGCGTTACGCTAAGACAGGGTGGCAGTGGTGTCACGTGCTCATCTCGGCGTCCGTCGTCGCTACCGCAACAACGTCCGCCTCGACCCGCGTTACGCTAAGACAGGGTGGCAGTCGTGCCACGTGCTCGTCTCGGCGTCCGTCTTCGCTACCGCGACGACGTCCGCCTCGACTCATGTTACGCTAAGACAGGGCGGCTGTGGTGTCACGTGCTCGTCCCGGTGTCCGTCGTCGCTACCGCGACGACGTCCGCCTCGACTCGCGTTACGCTAAGACAGGTTGGCAGTGGTGTCACGTGCTCGTCTCGGCGTCCGTCGTCGCTACCGCGACGACGTCCGCCTCGACTCGCATTACGCTAAGACAAGGTGGCAGTGGTGTCACGTGCTCGTCTCGGCGTCCGTCGTCTCTACCGCGACGATGTCCACCTCGACTCGCGTTACGCTAAGACAGGATGGCAGTGTTGTCACGTGCTCGTCTCGGCGTCCGTCGTCGCTACCGCGAGGACGTTCGCCTCGACTCACATTACGCTAAGACAGGGTGGCAGTGGTGCCACGTGCTCGTCTCGGCGTCCGTCGTCGCTACTGCGATGACGTCTGCCTCGACTCGCGTTACGCTAAGACAGGGTGGCAATTGTGTCACGTGCTCATCTCGGCGTCCTTCGTCGCTACCGTGACGACGCCCGCCTCGACTCGAGTTACACTAAGACAGGGTGGCAGTGGTGTCACGTGCTCGTCTCGCCGCCCGTCGTCGCTACCGCGATGACGTCCGCCTCGACTCGCGTTACGCTAAGACAGGTTGGCGGTGGTGTCACGTGCTCGTTTGGGCGTTCGTCGTTGCTACCGCGACGACGTCCGCCTTGACTCGCGTTACGCTAAGACAGGGTGGCAGTGGTGTCACGTGCTCATCTCGGCGTCCGTCGTCGCTACCGCGACGACGTCCGCCTCGACCCGCGTTACGCTAAGACAGGGTGGCAGTCGTGCCACGTGCTCGTCTCGGCGTCCGTCGTTGCTACCGCGACGACGTCCGCCTCGACTCATGTTACGCTAAGACAGGGCGGCTGTGGTGTCACGTGCTCGTCCCGGTGTCCGTCGTCGCTACCGCGACGACGTCCGCCTCGACTCGCGTTACGCTAAGACAGGGTGGCAGTGGTGTCACGTGCTCGTCTCGGCATCCGTCATCGCTACCGCAACGACGTCCGCCTCGACTCGCGTTACGCTAAGACGGGGTGGCAGTGGTGTCACGTGCTCGTCTCGGTGTCCGTCGTCGCTACCGCGACGACGTCCACCTCGACTCGCGTTACGCTGAGACAGGGTGGCAGTGGTGTCACGTGCTCGTCTCGGCGTCGGTCGTCGCTACCGCGACGACGTCCGCCTCGACTCGCGTTACGCTAAGACAGGGTGGCAGTGGTGTCACGTGCTCATCTCGGCATCCGTCGTCGCTACCGCGACGACGTCCGCCTCGACTCGCGTTACGCTAAGACAGGGTGGCAGTGGTGCCACGTGCTCGTCTCGGCGTCCGTCGTCGCTACCACGACGACGTCCGCCTCGACTCATGTTACGCTAAGACAGGGCGGCTGTGGTGTCACGTGCTCGTCTCGGTGTCCGTCGTCGCTACCGCGACGACGTCCGCCTCAGCTCGCGTTACGCTAAGACAGGGTGGCAGTGGTGTCACGTGCTCGTCTCGGCATCCGTCATCGCTACCGCAATGACGTCCGCCTCGACTCGCGTTACGCTAAGACGTCGTCGCTACCGCGACGACGTCCACCTCGACTCGCGTTACGCTAAGACAGGGTGGCAGTGGTGTCACGTGCTCGTCTCGGCGTCGGTCGTCGCTACCGCGACGACGTCCTCCTCGACTCGCGTTACGCTAAGACAGGGTGGCGGTGGTGTCACGTGCTCATCTCGGCATCGGTCGTCGCGGCCTCGACTCGCGTTACGCTAAGACAGGGTGGCAGTGGTGCCACGTGCTCGTCTCGGCGTCCGTCGTCGCTACCGCGACGACGTCCGCCTCGACTCATGTTACGCTAAGACAGGGCGGCTGTGGTGTCACGTGCTCGTCTTGGTGTCCGTCGTCGCTACCGCGACGACGTCCGCCTCAGCTCGCGTTACGCTAAGACAGGGTGGCAGTGGTGTCACGTGCTCGTCTCGGCATCCGTCATCGCTACCGCAACGACGTCCGCCTCGACTCGCGTTACGCTAAGATGGGGTGGCAGTGGTGTCACGTGCTCGTCTCGGTGTCCGTCGTCGCTACCGCGACGACGTCCACCTCGACTCGCGTTACGCTAAGACAGGGTGGCAGTGGTGTCACGTGCTCGTCTCGGCGTCCGTCGTCGCTACCGCGACGACGTCCGCCTCGACTCGCGTTACGCTAAGACAGGGTGGCAGTGGTGTCACGTGCTCGTCTTGGCATCCGTCCTCGCTACCGCAATGACGTCCGCCTCGAATCGTGTTACGCTAAGACGGGGTGGCAGTGGTGTCACGTGCTCGTCTCGGTGTCCGTCGTCTCTACCGCGACGACGTCCGCCTCGACTCGCGTTACGCTAAGACAGGTTGGCAGTGGTGTCACGTGCTCGTCTCGGCGTCCGTCGTCGCTACCGCGACGACGTCCGCCTCGACTCGCATTATGCTAAGACAAGGTGGCAGTGGTGTCACGTGCTCGTCTCGGCGTCCGTCGTCTCTACCGCGACGATGTCCACCTCGACTCGCGTTACGCTAAGACAGGATGGCAGTGTTGTCACGTGCTCGTCTCGGCGTCCGTCGTCGCTACCGCGACGACGTTCGCCTCGACTCACATTACGCTAAGACAGGGTGGCAGTGGTGCCACGTGCTCGTCTCGGCGTCCGTCGTCGCTACTGCGATGACGTCTGCCTCGACTCGCATTACGCTAAGACAGGGTGGCAATTGTGTCACGTGCTCATCTCGGCGTCGTTCGTCGCTACCGTGACGACGCCCGCCTCGACTCGAGTTACACTAAGACAGGGTGGCAGTGGTGTCACGTGCTCGTCTCGGCGCCCGTCGTCGCTACCGCGATGACGTCCGACTCGACTCGCGTTACGCTAAGACAGGTTGGCGGTGGTGTCACGTGCTCGTTTGGGCGTTCGTCGTTGCTACCGCGACGACGTCCGCCTCGACTCGCGTTACGCTAAGACAGGGTGGCAGTGGTGTCACGTGCTCATCTCGGCGTCCGTCGTCGCTACCGCGACGACGTCCGCCTCGACCCGGGTTACGCTAAGACAGGGTGGCAGTCGTGCCACGTGCTCGTCTCGGCGTCCGTCGTCGCTACCGCGACGACGTCCGCCTCGACTCATGTTACGCTAAGATAGGGCGGCTGTGGTGTCACGTGCTCGTCCCGGTGTCCGTCGTCGCTACCGCGACGACGTCCGCCTCGACTCGCGTTACGCTAAGACAGGGTGGCAGTGGTGTCACGTGCTCGTCTCGGCATCCGTCATCGCTACCGCAACGACGTCCGCCTCGACTCGCGTTATGCTAAGACGGGGTGGCAGTGGTGTCACGTGCTCGTCTCGGTGTCCGTCGTCGCTACCGCGACGACGTCCACCTCGACTCGCGTTACGCTAAGACAGGGTGGCAGTGGTGTCACGTGCTCGTCTCGGCATCCGTCATCGCTACCGCAATGACGTCCGCCTCGACTCGCGTTACGCTAAGATGGGGTGGCAGTGGTGTCACGTGCTCGTCTCGGTGTCCGTCGTCGCTACCGCGACGACGTCCACCTCGACTCGCGTTACGCTAAGACAGGGTGGCAGTGGTGTCACGTGCTCGTCTCGGCGTCCGTCGTCGCTACCGCGACGACGTCCGCCTCGACTCGCGTTACGCTAAGACAGGGTGGCAGTGGTGTCACGTGCTCGTCTTGGCATCCGTCCTCGCTACCGCAATGACGTCCGCCTCGAATCGTGTTACGCTAAGACGGGGTGGCAGTGGTGTCACGTGCTCGTCTCGGTGTCCGTCGTCTCTACCGCGACGACGTCCGCCTCGACTCGCGTTACGCTAAGACAGGTTGGCAGTGGTGTCACGTGCTCGTCTCGGCGTCTGTCGTCGCTACCGCGACGACGTCCGCCTCGACTCGCATTACGCTAAGACAAGGTGGCAGTGGTGTCACGTGCTCGTCTCGGCGTCCGTCGTCTCTACCGCGACGATGTCCACCTCGACTCGCGTTACGCTAAGACAGGATGGCAGTGTTGTCACGTGCTCGTCTCGGCGTCCGTCGTCGCTACCGCGACGACGTTCGCCTCAACTCACATTACGCTAAGACAGGGTGGCAGTGGTGCCACGTGCTCGTCTCGGCGTCTGTCGTCGCTACTGCGATGACGTCTGCCTCGACTCGCGTTACGCTAAGACAGGGTGGCAATTGTGTCACGTGCTCGTCTCGGCGTCCTTCGTCGCTACCGTGACGACGCCCGCCTCGACTCGAGTTACACTAAGACAGGGTGGCAGTGGTGTCACGTGCTCGTCTCGGCGCCCGTCGTCGCTACCGCGATGACGTCCGCCTTGACTCGCGTTATGCTAAGACAGGTTGGCGGTGGTGTCACGTGCTCGTTTGGGCGTCCGTCATTGCTACCGCGACGACGTCCGCCTCGACTCGCGTTACGCTAAGACAGGGTGGCAGTGGTGTCACGTGCTCATCTCGGCGTCCGTCGTCGCTACCGCAACGACGTCCGCCTCGACCCGCGTTACGCTAAGACAGGGTGGCAGTCGTGCCACGTGCTCGTCTCGGCGTCCGTCTTCGCTACCGCGACGACGTCCGCCTCGACTCATGTTACGCTAAGACAGGGCGGCTGTGGTGTCACGTGCTCGTCCCGGTGTCCGTCGTCGCTACCGCGACGACGTCCGCCTCGACTCGCGTTACGCTAAGACAGGGTGGCAGTGGTGTCACGTGCTCGTCTCGGTGTCTGTCGTCTCTACCGCGATGACGTCCGCCTCGACTCGCGTTATGCTAAGACAGGTTGGCAGTGGTGTCACGTGCGCGTCTCGGCGTCCGTCGTTGCTACCGCGACGACGTCCGCCTCGACTCGCGTTATGCTAAGACAGGGTGGCAGTGGTGCCACGTGCTCGTCTCGGCGTCCGTCGTCGCTACCGCGACGACGTCTGCCTTGACTCGCTTTACGCTAAGACAGGGTGGCTGTGGTGTCACGTGCTCATCTCGACGTCCATCGTCGCTACCGCGACGACGTCCGCCTCGACTCGCGTTATGCTAAGACAGGGTGGCAGTGGTGTCACGTGCTCGTCTCGGCGTCCGTCGTCGCGGTACGCCTCGACTCGCGCTATGCTAAGACAGGGTGGCAGTGGTGTCACGTGCTCGTCTCGGCGTCCATCGTCGCTACTGCGACGACGTCCGCCTTGACTCGCGCTACGCTAAGACAGGTTGGCAGTGGTGTCACGTGCTCCTCTCGGCGTCCGTCGTCGCACGTCCGCCTCGACTTGCGTTACGCAAAGACAGGTTGGCAGTGGTGTCACGTGCTCGTCTCGGCGTCCGTCGTTGCTACCGCGACGACGTCCGCCTCGACTCGCGTTACAATAAGACAGGTTGGCAGTGGTGTCACATGCTCGTCTCGGCGTCCGTCGTCGCTACCGCGACGACGTCCGCCTCGACTCGCGTTACGCTAAGACAGGGTGGCAGTGGTGTCAAGTGCTCGTCTCGGCATCCGTCGTCGCTACCGCGACGACGTCCGCCTCGACTCGCATTACACTAAGACATGGTGGCAGTGGTGTCACGTGCTCGTCTCGTCGTCCGTCGTCTCTACCGCGACGATGTCCGCCTCGACTCGCGTTACGCTAAGACAGATGGCAGTGTTGTCACGTGCTCGTCTCGGCGTCCGTCGTCGCTACTGCGACGACGTCTGCCTCGACTCGCGCTACGCTAAGACAGGGTGGCAATTGTGTCACGTGCTCGTCTCGGCGTCCTTCGTCGCAACCGCGACGATGCCCGCCTCGACTCGAGTTACACTAAGACAGGGTGGCAGTGGTGTCACGTGCTCGTCTCGGCGCCCGTCGTCGCTACCGCGATGACGTCCGCCTCGACTCGCGTTACGCTATGACAGGTTGGCGGTGGTGTCACGTGCTCGTTTGGGCATCCGTCGTTGCTACCGCGATGACGTCCGCCTCGACTCGCGTTACGCTAAGACAGGGTGGCAGTGGTGTCACGTGCTCATCTCGGCGTCCGTCGTCGCTACCGCGACGACGTCTGCCTCGACTCGCGTTACGCTAAGACAGGGTGGCAGTGGTGCCACGTGCTCGTCTCGGCGTCCGTCGTCACTACCGCGACGACGTCCGCCTCGACTCATGTTACGCTAAGACAGGGCGGCTGTGGTGTCACGTGCTCGTCTTGGTGTCCGTCGTCGCTACCGCGACGACGTCCGCCTCGACTCGCGTTACGCTAAGACAGGGTGGCAGTGGTGTCACGTGCTCGTCTCGGCATCCGTCATCGCTACCGCAACGACGTCCGCCTCGACTCGCGTTACGCTAAGACGGGGTGGCAGTGGTGTCACGTGCTCGTCTCGGTGTCCGTCGTCGCTACCGCGACGATGTCCACCTCGACTCGCGTTACAATAAGACAGGGTGGCAGTGGTGTCAAGTGCTCGTCTCGGCGTCCGTCGTCGCTACCGCGACGACGTCCGCCTCGACTCGCATTACGCTAAGGCAGGGTGGCAGTGGTGCCACGTACTCGTCTCGGTGTACGTCGTCGCTACCGCGACGACGTCTTCCTTGACTCGTGTTACGCTAAGACAGGGTGGCTGTGGTGTCACGTGCTCATCTCGATGTCCATCGTCGCTACCGCGACGACGTCCGCCTCGACTCGCGTTACGCTAAGACAGGGTGACAGTGGTGTCACGTGCTCGTCTCGGCGTCCGTCGTTGCTACCGCGACGACGTCCGCCTCGACTCGTGCTACGCTAAGACAGGGTGGCAGTGGTGTCACGTGCTCGTCTCGGCATCCATCGTCGCTACCGCGACGACGTCCGCCTCGACTCGCGCTACGCTAAGACAGTGTGGCAGTGGTGTCACGTGCTCGTCTCGGCGTCCGTCGCCGCTACCGCGACGACGTCCGCCTCGACTCGCGCTACGCTAAGACAGGGTGGCAGTGGTGTCACGTGCTCGTCTCGGCGTCCGTCGTCGCTACCGCGACGACGTCCGCCTTGACTCGCGCTACGCTAAGACAGGTTGGCAGTGGCTTCACGTGCTCCTCTCGGCGTCCGTCGTCGCACGTCCGCCTTGACTCGCGTTACGCTAAGACAGGTTGGCAGTGGTGTCATGTGCTCGTCTCGGCGTCCATCGTTGCTACCGCGACGACGTCCGCCTCGACTCGCGTTACGGTACGACAGGTTGGCAGTGGTGTCACATGCTCGTCTCGGCGTCCGTCGTCGCTACCGCGATGACGTCCGCCTCGACTCGCATTACGCTAAGACAGGGTGGCAGTGGTGTCACGTGCTCGTCTCGGCATCCGTCGTCGCTACCGCGACGACGTCCGCCTCGACTCCCGTTACGCTAAGATAGAGTGGCAGTGGTGTCACGTGCTCGTCTTGGCATCCGTCCTCGCTACCGCGACGACGTCCGCCTCGACTCCCGTTACGCTAAGACAGAGTGGCAGTGGTGTCACGTGCTCGTCCTGGCATCCGTCCTCGCTACCGCAACGACGTCCGCCTCGACTCGTGTTACGCTAAGACGGGGTGGTAGTGGTGTCACGTGCTCGTCTCGGTGTCTGTCGTCTCTACCGCGACGACGTCCACCTCGACTCGCGTTACGCTAAGACAGGGTGGCAGTGGTGTCACGTGCTCGTCTCGGCGTCCGTCGTCGCTACAGCGACGACGTCCGCCTCGACTCGCGTTACGCTAAGACAGGGTGGCAGTGGTGCCACGCGCTCGTCTCGGCGTCCGACGTCGCTACCGCGTCGACGTCTGCCTTGACTCGCTTTACGCTAAGACAGGGTGGCTGTGGTGTCACGTGCTCATCTCGACGTCCATCGTCGCTACCGCGACGACGTCCGCCTCGACTAGCGTTACGCTAAGACAGGGTGGCAGTGGTGTCACGTGCTCGTCTCGGCGTCCGTCGTCGCTACCGCGACGACGTCCGCCTCGACTCGCGCTACGCTAAGACAGGGTGGCAGTGGTGTCACATGCTCCTCTCGGCGTCCGTCGTCGCACGTCCGCCTCGACTCGCGTTACGCAAAGATAGGTTGGCAGTGGTGTCACATGCTCGTCTCGGCGTCCGTCGTTGCTACCGCGACGACGTCCGCCTCGACTCGCGTTACGCTAAGACAGGTTGGCAGTGGTGTCACATGCTCGTCTCGGCGTCCAACGTCGCTACCGCGACGACGTCCACCTCGACTCGCGTTATGCTAAGACAGGGTGGCAGTGGTGTCAGGTGCTCGTCTCGGCGTCCGTCGTTGCTACCGCGACGACGTCCGCCTCGACTCGCATTACGCTAAGACAGGGTGGCAGTGGTGTCACGTGCTCGTCTCGGCGTCCGTCGTCTCTACCGCGACGAAGTCCGCCTCGACTCGCGTTACGCTAAGATAGGTTGGCAGTGTTGTCACGTGCTCGTCTCGGCGTCCGTCGTCGCTACCGCGACGACGTCCGTCTCGACTCGCGTTACGCTAAGACAGGGTGGCAGTGGTGTCAAGTGCTCGTCTCGGCGTCCGTCGTCGCTACCGCGACGACGTCCGCCTCGACTCGCATTACACTAAGACATGGTGGCAGTGGTGTCACGTGCTCGTCTCGTCGTCCGTCGTCTCTACCGCGACGATGTCCGCCTCGACTCGCGTTACGCTAAGACAGATGGCAGTGTTGTCACGTGCTCGTCTCGGCGTCCGTCGTCGCTACTGCGACGACGTCTGCCTCGACTCGCGCTACGCTAAGACAGGGTGGCAATTGTGTCACGTGCTCGTCTCGGCGTCCTTCGTCGCTACCGCGACGACGCCCGCCTCGACTCGAGTTACACTAAGACAGGGTGGCAGTGGTGTCACGTGCTCGTCTCGGCGCCCGTCGTCGCTACCGCGATGACGTCCGCCTCGACTCGCGTTACGCTAACACAGGTTGGCGGTGGTGTCACGTGCTCGTTTGGGCATCCGTCGTTGCTACCGCGACGACGTCCGCCTCGACTCGCGTTACGCTAAGACAGGGTGGCAGTGGTGTCACGTGCTCATCTCGGCGTCCGTCGTCGCTACCGCGACGACGTCCGCCTCGACTCGCGTTACGCTAAGACAGGGCGGCTGTGGTGTCACGTGCTCGTCTTGGTGTCCGTCGTCGCTACCGCGACGACGTCCGCCTCAGCTCGCGTTACGCTAAGACAGGGTGGCAGTGGTGTCACGTGCTCGTCTCGGCATCCGTCATCGCTACCGCAACGACGTCCGCCTCGACTCGCGTTACGCTAAGATGGGGTGGCAGTGGTGTCACGTGCTCGTCTCGGTGTCCGTCGTCGCTACCGCGACGACGTCCACCTCGACTCGCGTTACGCTAAGACAGGGTGGCAGTGGTGTCACGTGCTCGTCTCGGCGTCCGTCGTCGCTACCGCGACGACGTCCGCCTCGACTCGCGTTACGCTAAGACATGGTGGCAGTGGTGTCACGTGCTCGTCTTGGCATCCGTCCTCGCTACCGCAATGACGTCCGCCTCGAATCGTGTTACGCTAAGACGGGGTGGCAGTGGTGTCACGTGCTCGTCTCGGTGTCCGTCGTCTCTACCGCGACGACGTCCGCCTCGACTCGCGTTACGCTAAGACAGGTTGGCAGTGGTGTCACGTGCTCGTCTCGGCGTCCGTCGTCGCTACCGCGACGACGTCCGCCTCGACTCGCATTACGCTAAGACAAGGTGGCAGTGGTGTCACGTGCTCGTCTCGGCGTCCGTCGTCTCTACCGCGACGATGTCCACCTCGACTCGCATTACGCTAAGACAGGATGGCAGTGTTGTCACGTGCTCGTCTCGGCGTCCGTCGTCGCTACCGCGACGACGTTCGCCTCGACTCACATTACGCTAAGACAGGGTGGCAGTGGTGCCACGTGCTCGTCTCGGCGTCCGTCGTCGCTACTGCGATGACGTCTGCCTCGACTCGCGTTACGCTAAGACAGGGTGGCAATTGTGTCACGTGCTCATCTCGGCGTCCTTCGTCGCTACCGTGACGACGCCCGCCTCGACTCGAGTTACACTAAGACAGGGTGGCAGTGGTGTCACGTGCTCGTGTCGGCGCCCGTCGTCGCTACCGCGATGACGTCCGACTCGACTCGCGTTACGCTAAGACAGGTTGGCGGTGGTGTCACGTGCTCGTTTGGGCGTTCGTCGTTGCTACCGCGACGACGTCCGCCTCGACTCGCGTTACGCTAAGACAGGGTGGCAGTGGTGTCACGTGCTCATCTCGGCGTCCGTCGTCGCTACCGCGACGATGTCCGCCTCGACCCGCGTTACGCTAAGACAGGGTGGCAGTCGTGCCACGTGCTCGTCTCGGCGTCCGTCGTCGCTACCGCGACGACGTCCGCCTCGACTCATGTTACGCTAAGATAGGGCGGCTGTGGTGTCACGTGCTCGTCCCGGTGTCCGTCGTCGCTACCGCGACGACGTCCGCCTCGACTCGCGTTACGCTAAGACAGGGTGGCAGTGGTGTCACGTGCTCGTCTCGGCATCCGTCATCGCTACCGCAACGACGTCCGCCTCGACTCGCGTTATGCTAAGACGGGGTGGCAGTGGTGTCACGTGCTCGTCTCGGTGTCCGTCGTCGCTACCGCGACGACGTCCACCTCGACTCGCGTTACGCTAAGACAGGGTGGCAGTGGTGTCACGTGCTCCTCTCGGCGTCGGTCGTCGCTACCGCGACGACGTCCGCCTCGACTCGCGTTACGCTAAGACAGGGTGGCAGTGGTGTCACGTGCTCATCTCGGCATCCGTCGTCGCTACCGCGACGACGTCCGCCTCGACTCGCGTTGCGCTAAGACAGGGTGGCAGTGGTGCCACGTGCTCGTCTCGGCGTCCGTCGTCGCTACCACGACAACGTCCGCCTCGACTCATGTTACGCTAAGACAGGGCGGCTGTGGTGTCACGTGCTCGTCTCAGTGTCCGTCGTCGCTACTGCGACGACGTCTGCCTCAGCTCGCGTTACGCTAAGACAGGGTGGCAGTGGTGTCACGTGCTCGTCTCGGCATCCGTCATCGCTACCGCAATGACGTCCGCCTCGACTCGCGTTACGCTAAGATGGGGTGGCAGTGGTGTCACGTGCTCGTCTCGGTGTCTGTCGTCGCTACCGCGACGACGTCCACCTCGACTCGCGTTACGCTAAGACAGGGTGGCAGTGGTGTCACGTGCTCGTCTCGGCGTCCGTCGTCGCTACCGCGACGACGTCCGCCTCGACTCGCGTTACGCTAAGACAGGGTGGCAGTGGTGTCACGTGCTCGTCTTGGCATCCGTCCTCGCTACCGCAATGACGTCCGCCTCGAATCGTGTTACGCTAAGACGGGGTGGCAGTGGTGTCACGTGCTCGTCTCGGTGTCCGTCGTCTCTACCGCGACGACGTCCGCCTCGACTCGCGTTACGCTAAGACAGGTTGGCAGTGGTGTCACGTGCTCGTCTCGGCGTCCGTCGTCGCTACCGCGACGACGTCCGCCTCGACTCGCATTACGCTAAGACAAGGTGGCAGTGGTGTCACGTGCTCGTCTCGGCGTCCGTCGTCTCTACCGCGACGATGTCCACCTCGACTCGCGTTACGCTAAGACAGGACGGCAGTGTTGTCACGTGCCCGTCTCGGCGTCCGTCGTCGCTACCGCGATGACGTTCGCCTCGACTCACATTACGCTAAGACAGGGTGGCAGTGGTGCCACGTGCTCGTCTCGGCGTCCGTCGTCGCTACTGCGATGACGTCTGCCTCGACTCGCGTTACGCGAAGACAGGGTGGCAATTGTGTCACGTGCTCGTCTCGGCGTCCTTCGTCGCTACCGTGACGACGCCCGCCTCGACTCGAGTTACACTAAGACAGGGTGGCAGTGGTGTCACGTGCTCGTCTCGGCGCCCGTCGTCGCTACCGCGATGACGTCCGCCTCGACTCGCGTTATGCTAAGACAGGTTGGCGGTGGTGTCACGTGCTCGTTTGGGCGTCCGTCATTGCTACCGCGACGACGTCCGCCTCGACTCGCGTTACGCTAAGACAGGGTGGCAGTGGTGTCACGTGCTCATCTCGGCGTCCGTCGTCGCTACCGCAACGACGTCCGCCTCGACCCGCGTTACGCTAAGACAGGGTGGCAGTCGTGCCACGTGCTCGTCTCGGCGTCCGTCTTCGCTACCGCGACGACGTCCGCCTCGACTCATGTTACGCTAAGACAGGGCGGCTGTGGTGTCACGTGCTCGTCCCGGTGTCCGTCGTCGCTACCGCGACGACGTCCGCCTCGACTCGCGTTACGCTAAGACAGGGTGGCAGTGGTGTCACGTGCTCGTCTCGGTGTCTGTCGTCTCTACCGCGACGACGTCCACCTCGACTCGCGTTACGCTAAGACAGGTTGGCAGTGGTGTCACGTGCTCGTCTCGGCGTCCGTCGTTGCTACCGCGACGACGTCCGCCTCGACTCGCGTTATGCTAAGACAGGGTGGCAGTGGTGCCACGTGCTCGTCTCGGCGTCCGTCGTCGCTACCGCGACGACGTCTGCCTTGACTCGCTTTACGCTAAGACAGGGTGGCTGTGGTGTCACGTGCTCATCTCGACGTCCATCGTCGCTACCGCGACGACGTCCGCCTCGACTCGCGTTATGCTAAGACAGGGTGGCAGTGGTGTCACGTGCTCGTCTCGGCGTCCGTCGTCGCGGTACGCCTCGACTCGCGCTATGCTAAGACAGGGTGGCAGTGGTGTCACGTGCTCGTCTCGGCGTCCATCATCGCTACTGCGACGACGTCCGCCTTGACTCGCGCTACGCTAAGACAGGTTGGCAGTGGTGTCACGTGCTCCTCTCGGCGTCCGTCGTCGCACGTCCGCCTCGACTTGCGTTATGCAAAGACAGATTGGCAGTGGTGTCACGTGCTCGTCTCGGCGTCCGTCGTTGCTACCGCGACGACGTCCGCCTCGACTCGCGTTACGCTAAGACAGGTTGGCAGTGGTGTCACATGCTCGTCTCGGCGTCCGTCGTCGCTACCGCGACGACGTCCGCCTCGACTCGCGTTACGCTAAGACAGGGTGGCAGTGGTGTCAAGTGCTCGTCTCGGCGTCCGTCGTCGCTACCGCGACGACGTCCGCCTCGACTCGCATTACACTAAGACATGGTGGCAGTGGTGTCACGTGCTCGTCTCGTCGTCCGTCGTCTCTACCGCGACGATGTCCGCCTCGACTCGCGTTACGCTAAGACAGATGGCAGTGTTGTCACGTGCTCGTCTCGGCGTCCGTCGTCGCTACTGCGACGACGTCTGCCTCGACTCGCGCTACGCTAAGACAGGGTGGCAATTGTGTCACGTGCTCGTCTCGGCGTCCTTCGTCGCTACCGCGACGATGCCCGCCTCGACTCGAGTTACACTAAGACAGGGTGGCAGTGGTGTCACGTGCTCGTCTCGGCGCCCGTCGTCGCTACCGCGATGACGTCCGCCTCGACTCGCGTTACGCTAAGACAGGTTGGCGGTGGTGTCACGTGCTCGTTTGGGCATCCGTCGTTGCTACCGCGATGACGTCCGCCTCGACTCGCGTTACGCTAAGAGAGGGTGGCAGTGGTGTCACGTGCTCATCTCGGCGTCCGTCGTCGCTACCGCGACGACGTCTACCTCGACTCGCGTTACGCTAAGACAGGGTGGCAGTGGTGCCACGTGCTCGTCTCGGCATCCGTCGTCACTACCGCGACGACGTCCGCCTCGACTCATGTTACGCTAAGACAGGGCGGCTGTGGTGTCACGTGCTCGTCTTGGTGTCCGTCGTCGCTACCGCGACGACGTCCGCCTCGACTCGCGTTACGCTAAGACGGGGTGGCAGTGGTGTCACGTGCTCGTCTCGGTGTCCGTCGTCGCTACCGCGACGATGTCCACCTCGACTCGCGTGACAATAAGACAGGGTGGCAGTGGTGTCAAGTGCTCGTCTCGGCGTCCGTCGTCGCTACCGCGACGACGTCCGCCTGGACTCGCATTACGCTAAGGCAGGGGGGCAGTGGTGCCACGTACTCGTCTCGGTGTACGTCGTCGCTACCGCGACGACGTCTTCCTTGACTCGTGTTACGCTAAGACAGGGTGGCTGTGGTGTCACGTGCTCATCTCGACGTCCATCGTCGCTACCGCGACGACGTCCGCCTCGACTCGCGTTACGCTAAGACAGGGTGGCAGTGGTGTCACGTGCTCGTCTCGGCGTCCGTCGTTGCTACCGCGACGACGTCCGCCTCGACTCGCGCTACGCTAAGACAGGGTGGCAGTGGTGTCACGTGCTCGTCTCGGCATCCATCGTCGCTACCGCGACGACGTCCGCCTCGACTCGCGCTACGCTAAGACAGTGTGGCAGTGGTGTCACGTGCTCGTCTCGGCGTCCGTCGCCGCTACCGCGACGACGTCCGCCTCGACTCGCGCTACGCTAAGATAGGGTGGCAGTGGTGTCACGTGCTCGTCTCGGCGTCCGTCGTCGCTACCGCGACGACGTCCGCCTTGACTCGCGCTACGCTAAGACAGGTTGGCAGTGGCTTCACGTGCTCCTCTCGGCGTCCGTCGTCGCACGTCCGCCTTGACTCGCGTTACGCTAAGACAGGTTGGCAGTGGTGTCATGTGCTCGTCTCGGCGTCCATCGTTGCTACCGCGACGACGTCCGCCTCGACTCGCGTTACGGTACGACAGGTTGGCAGTGGTGTCACATGCTCGTCTCGGCGTCCGTCGTCGCTACCGCGATGACGTCCGCCTCGACTCGCATTACGCTAAGACAGGGTGGCAGTGGTGTCACGTGCTCGTCTCGGCATCCGTCGTCGCTACCGCGACGACGTCCGCCTCGACTCCCGTTACGCTAAGACAGAGTGGCAGTGGTGTCACGTGCTCGTCTTGGCATCCGTCCTCGCTACCGCGACGACGTCCGCCTCGACTCCCGTTACGCTAAGACAGAGTGGCAGTGGTGTCACGTGCTCGTCTTGGCATCCGTCCTCGCTACCGCAACGACGTCCGCCTCGACTCGTGTTACGCTAAGACGGGGTGGTAGTGGTGTCACGTGCTCGTCTCGGTGTCTGTCGTCTCTACCGCGACGACGTCCACCTCGACTCGCGTTACGCTAAGACAGGGTGGCAGTGGTGTCACGTGCTCGTCTCGGCGTCCGTCGTCGCTACCGCGACGACGTCCGCCTCGACTCGTGTTACGCTAAGACAGGGTGGCAGTGGTGCCACGCGCTCGTCTCAGCGTCCGACGTCGCTACCGCGACGACGTCTGCCTTGACTCGCTTTACGCTAAGACAGGGTGGCTGTGGTGTCACGTGCTCATCTCGACGTCCATCGTCGCTACCGCGACGACGTCCGCCTCGACTAGCGTTACGCTAAGACAGGGTGGCAGTGGTGTCACGTGCTCGTCTCGGCGTCCGTCGTCGCTACCGCGACGACGTCCGCCTCGACTCGCGCTACGCTAAGACAGGGTGGCAGTGGTGTCACATGCTCCTCTCGGCGTCCGTCGTCGCACGTCCGCCTCGACTCGCGTTACGCAAAGACAGGTTGGCAGTGGTGTCACATGCTCGTCTCGGCGTCCGTCGTTGCTACCGCGACGACGTCCGCCTCGACTCGCGTTACGCTAAGACAGGTTAGCAGTGGTGTCACATGCTCGTCTCGGCGTCCGACGTCGCTACCGCGACGACGTCCACCTCGACTCGCGTTATGCTAAGACAGGGTGGCAGTGGTGTCAGGTGCTCGTCTCGGCGTCCGTCGTTGCTACCGCGACGACGTCCGCCTCGACTCGCATTACGCTAAGACAGGGTGGCAGTGGTGTCACGTGCTCGTCTCGGCGTCCGTCGTCTCTACCGCGACGAAGTCCGCCTCGACTCGCGTTACGCTAAGACAGGTTGGCAGTGTTGTCACGTGCTCGTCTCGGCGTCCGTCGTCGCTACCGCGACGACGTCCGTCTCGACTCGCGTTACGCTAAGACAGGGTGGCAGTGGTGTCAAGTGCTCGTCTCGGCGTCCGTCGTCGCTACCGCGACGACGTCCGCCTCGACTCGCATTACACTAAGACATGGTGGCAGTGGTGTCACGTGCTCGTCTCGTCGTCCGTCGTCTCTACCGCGACGATGTCCGCCTCGACTCGCGTTACGCTAAGACAGATGGCAGTGTTGTCACGTGCTCGTCTCGGCGTCCGTCGTCGCTACTGCGACGACGTCTGCCTCGACTCGCGCTACGCTAAGACAGGGTGGCAATTGTGTCACGTGCTCGTCTCGGCGTCCTTCGTCGCTACCGCGACGACGCCCGCCTCGACTCGAGTTACACTAAGACAGGGTGGCAGTGGTGTCACGTGCTCGTCTCGGCGCCCGTCGTCGCTACCGCGATGACGTCCGCCTCGACTCGCGTTACGCTAACACAGGTTGGCGGTGGTGTCACGTGCTCGTTTGGGCATCCGTCGTTGCTACCGCGACGACGTCCGCCTCGACTCGCGTTACGCTAAGACAGGGTGGCAGTGGTGTCACGTGCTCATCTTGGCGTCCGTCGTCGCTACCGCGACGACGTCCGCCTCGACTCGCGTTACGCTAAGACAGGGTGGCAGTGGTGCCACGTGCTCGTCTCGGCATCCGTCGTCACTACCGCGACGACGTCCGCCTCGACTCATGTTACGCTAAGACAGGGCGGCTGTGGTGTCACGTGCTCGTCTCGGTGTCCGTCGTCGCTACCGCGACGACGTCCGCCTCGACTCGCGTTACGCTAAGACAGGGTGGCAGTGGTGTCACGTGCTCGTCTCGGCATCCGTCATCGCTACCGCAACGACGTCCGCCTCGACTCGCGTTACGCTAAGACGGGGTGGCAGTGGTGTCACGTGCTCGTCTCGGTGTCCGTCGTCGCTACCGCGACGATGTCCACCTCGACTCGCATTACAATAAGACAGGGTGGCAGTGGTGTCACGTGCTCGTCTCGGCGTCCGTCGTCGCTACCGCGACGACGTCCGCCTCGACTCGCATTACGCTAAGGCAGGGTGGCAGTGGTGCCACGTACTCGTCTCGGTGTCCGTCGTCGCTACCGCGACGACGTCTTCCTTGACTCGTGTTATGCTAAGACAGGGTGGCTGTGGTGTCACGTGCTCATCTCGACGTCCATCGTCGCTACCGCGACGACGTCCGCCTCGACTCGCGTTACGCTAAGACAGGGTGGCAGTGGTGTCACGTGCTCGTCTCGGCGTCCGTCGTTGCTACCGCGACGACGTCCGCCTCGACTCGCGCTACGCTAAGACAGGGTGGCAGTGGTGTCACGTGCTCGTCTCGGCATCCATCGTCGCTACCGCGACGACGTCCGCCTCGACTCGCGCTACGCTAAGACAGTGTGGCAGTGGTGTCACGTGCTCGTCTCGGCGTCCGTCGCCGCTACCGCGACGACGTCCGCCTCGACTCGCGCTACGCTAAGACAGGGTGGCAGTGGTGTCACGTGCTCGTCTCGGCGTCCGTCGTCGCTACCGCGACGACGTCCGCCTTGACTCGCGCTACGCTAAGACAGGTTGGCAGTGGCTTCACGTGCTCCTCTCGGCGTCCGTCGTCGCACGTCCGCCTTGACTCGCGTTACGCTAAGACAGGTTGGCAGTGGTGTCACGTGCTCGTCTCGGCGTCCATCGTTGCTACCGCGACGACGTCCGCCTCGACTCGCGTTACGGTACGACAGGTTGGCAGTGGTGTCACATGCTCGTCTCGGCGTCCGTCGTCGCTACCGCGATGACGTCCGCCTCGACTCGCATTACGCTAAGACAGGGTGGCAGTGGTGTCACGTGCTCGTCTCGGCATCCGTCGTCGCTACCGCGACGACGTCCGCCTCGACTCCCGTTACGCTAAGACAGAGTGGCAGTGGTGTCACGTGCTCGTCTTAGCATCCGTCCTCGCTACCGCGACGACGTCCGCCTCGACTCCCGTTACGCTAAGAAAGAGTGGCAGTGGTGTCACGTGCTCGTCTTGGCATCCGTCCTCGCTACCGCAACGACGTCCGCCTCGACTCGTGTTACGCTAAGACGGGGTGGTAGTGGTCTCACGTGCTCGTCTCGGTGTCTGTCGTCTCTACCGCGACGACGTCCGCCTCGACTCGCGTTACGCTAAGACAGGGTGGCAGTGGTGTCACGTGCTCGTCTCGGCGTCCGTCGTCGCTACCGCGACGACGTCCGCCTCGACTCGCGTTACGCTAAGACAGGGTGGCAGTGGTGCCACGCGCTCGTCTCGGCGTCCGACGTCGCTACCGCGACGACGTCTGCCTTGACTCGCTTTACGCTAAGACAGGGTGGCTGTGGTGTCACGTGCTCATCTCGACGTCCATCGTCGCTACCGCGACGACGTCCGCCTCGACTAGCATTACGCTAAGACAGGGTGGCAGTGGTGTCACGTGCTCGTCTCGGCGTCCGTCGTCGCTACCGCGACGACGTCCGCCTTGACTCGCGCTACGCTAAGACAGGGTGGCAGTGGTGTCACATGCTCCTCTCGGCGTCCGTCGTCGCACGTCCGCCTCGACTCGCGTTACGCAAAGACAGGTTGGCAGTGGTGTCACATGCTCGTCTCGGCGTCCGTCGTTGCTACCGCGACGACGTCCGCCTCGACTCGCGTTACGCTAAGACAGGTTGGCAGTGGTGTCACATGCTCGTCTCGGCGTCCGACGTCGCTACCGCGACGACGTCCACCTCGACTCGCGTTACGCTAAGACAGGGTGGCAATGGTGTCAGGTGCTCGTCTCGGCGTCCGTCGTTGCTACTGCGACGACGTCCGCCTCGACTCGCATTACGCTAAGACAGGGTGGCAGTGGTGTCACGTGCTCGTCTCGGCGTCCGTCGTCTCTACCGCGACGAAGTCCGCCTCGACTCGCGTTACGCTAAGACAGGTTGGCAGTGTTGTCACGTGCTCGTCTCGGCGTCCGTCGTTGCTACCGCGACGACGTCCGCCTCGACTCGCGTTACGCTAAGACAGGGTGGCAGTGGTGTCACGTGCTCGTCTCGGCGTCCGTCGTTGCTACCGCGACGACGTCCGCCTCGACTCGCGCTACGCTAAGACAGGGTGGCAGTGGTGTCACGTGCTCGGCTCGGCACCCATCGTCGCTACCGCGACGACGTCCGCCTCGACTCGCGCTACGCTAAGACAGTGTGGCAGTGGTGTCACGTGCTCGTCTCGGCGTCCGTCGCCGCTACCGCGACGACGTCCGCCTCGACTCGCGCTACGCTAAGACAGGGTGGCAGTGGTGTCACGTGCTCGTCTCGGCGTCCGACGTCGCTACCGCGACGACGTCCGCCTCGACTCGCGCTACGCTAAGACAGGTTGGCAGTGGCTTCACGTGCTCCTCTCGGCGTCCGTCGTCGCACGTCCGCCTTGACTCGCGTTACGCTAAGACAGGTTGGCAGTGGTGTCACGTGCTCGTCTCGGCGTCCATCGTTGCTACCGCGACGACGTCCGCCTCGACTCGCGTTACGGTAAGACAGGTTGGCAGTGGTGTCACATGCTCGTCTCGGCGTCCGTCGTCGCTACCGCGATGACGTCCGCCTCGACTCGCATTACGCTAAGACAGGGTGGCAGTGGTGTCACGTGCTCGTCTCGGCGTCCGTCGTCGCTACCGCGACGACGTCCGCCTCGACTCCCGTTACGCTATGACAGAGTGGCAGTGGTGTCACGTGCTCGTCTTGGCATCCGTCCTCGCTACCGCGACGACGTCCGCCTCGACTCCCGTTACGCTAAGACATAGTGGCAGTGGTGTCACGTGCTCGTCTTGGCATCCGTCCTCGCTACCGCAACGACGTCCGCCTCGACCCGTGTTACGCTAAGACGGGGTGGTAGTGGTGTCACGTGCTCGTCTCGGTGTCTGTCGTCTCTACCGCGACGACGTCCACCTCGACTCGCATTACGCTAAGACAGGGTGGCAGTGGTGTCACGTGCTCGTCTCGGCGTCCGTCGTCGCTACCGCGACGACGTCCGCCTCGACTCGCGTTACGCTAAGACAGGGTGGCAGTGGTGCCACGCGCTCGTCTCGGCGTCCGACGTCGCTACCGCGACGACGTCTGCCTTGACTCGCTTTACGCTAAGACAGGGTGGCTGTGGTGTCACGTGCTCATCTCGACGTCCATCGTCGCTACCGCGACGACGTCCGCCTCGACTAGCGTTACGCTAAGACAGGGTGGCAGTTGTGTCACGTGCTCGTCTCGGCGTCCGTCGTCGCTACCGCGACGACGTCCGCCTCGACTCGCGCTACGCTAAGAAAGGGTGGCAGTGGTTTCACATGCTCCTCTCGGCGTCCGTCGTCGCACGTCCGCCTCGACTCGCGTTACGCAAAGACAGGTTGGCAGTGGTGTCGCATGCTCGTCTCAGCGTCCGTCGTTGCTACCGCGATGACGTCCGCCTCGACTCGCGTTACGCTAAGACAGGTTGGCAGTGGTGTCACATGCTCGTCTCGGCGTCCGACGTCGCTACCGCGACGACGTCCACCTCGACTCGCGTTACGCTAAGACAGGGTGGCAGTGGTGTCAGGTGCTCGTCTCGGCGTCCGTCGTTGCTACCGCGACGACGTCCGCCTCGACTCGCATTACGCTAAGACAGGGTGGCAGTGGTGTCACGTGCTCGTCTCGGCGTCCGTCGTCTCTACCGCGACGAAGTCCGCCTCGAGTCGCGTTACGCTAAGACAGGTTGGCAGTGTTGTCACGTGCTCGTCTCGGCGTCCGTCGTCACTACCGCGACGACGTTCGCCTCGACTCGCGTTACGCTAAGACAGGGTGGCAGTGGTGCCACGTGCTCGTCTCGGCGTCCGTCGTCGCTACGGCGACGACGTCTGCCTCGACTCACGTTACGCTAAGACATGGTGGCAATTGTGTCACGTGCTCGTCTCGGCGTCCTTCGCCGCTACCGCGACGACGCCCGCCTCGACTTGAGTTACACTAAGACAGGGTGGCAGTGGTGTCACGTGCTCGTCTCGGCGCCCGTCGTCGCTACCGCGATGACGTCCGCCTCGACTCGCGTTACGCTAATACAGGTTGGCGGTGTTGTCAAGTGCTCGTCTCGGCGTCCGTCGTTGCTACCGCGACGACGTCCGCCTCGACTCGCGCTATGCTAAGACAGGGTGGCAGTGGTGTCACGTGCTCGTCTCGGCGTCCGTCGTCGCTACCGCGACGACGTCCGCCTTGACTCGCGCTACGCTAACACAGGTTGGCAGTGGTGTCACGTGCTCCTCTCGGCGTCCGTCATCGCACGTCCGCCTCGACTCGCGTTACGCTAAGACAGGTTGGCAGTGGTGTCACATGCTCGTCTCGGCATCCGTCATTGCTACCGCGACGACGTCCGCCTCGACTCGCGTTCTGCTAAGACAGGTTGGCAGTGGTGTCACATGCTCATCTCGGCGTCCGTCGTCGCTACCGCGACGACGTCCGCCTCGACTCGCGTTACGCTAAGACAGGGTGGCAGTGGTGTCAGGTGCTCATCTCGGTGTCTGTCGTCGCTACCGCGACGACGTCCGCCTCGACTCGCGTTCTGCTAAGACAGGTTGGCAGTGGTGTCACGTGCTCATCTCGACGTCCATCGTCGCTACCGCGACGACGTCCGCCTCGACTAGCGTTACGCTAAGACAGGGTGGCAGTTGTGTCACGTGCTCGTCTCGGCGTCCGTCGTCGCTACCGCGACGACGTCCGCCTCGACTCGCGCTACGCTAAGAAAGGGTGGCAGTGGTTTCACATGCTCCTCTCGGCGTCCGTCGTCGCACGTCCGCCTCGACTCGCGTTACGCAAAGACAGGTTGGCAGTGGTGTCACATGCTCGTCTCAGCGTCCGTCGTTGCTACCGCGATGACGTCCGCCTCGACTCGCGTTACGCTAAGACAGGTTGGCAGTGGTGTCACATGCTCGTCTCGGCGTCCGACGTCGCTACCGCGACGACGTCCACCTCGACTCGCGTTACGCTAAGACAGGGTGGCAATGGTGTCAGGTGCTCGTCTCGGCGTCCGTCGTTGCTACCGCGACGACGTCCGCCTCGACTCGCATTACGCTAAGACAGGGTGGCAGTGGTGTCACGTGCTCGTCTCGGCGTCCGTCGTCGCTACCGCGACGACGTTCGCCTCGACTCGCAATACGCTAAGACAGGGTGGCAGTGGTGTCACGTGCTCATCTCGGCATCTGTCATCGCTACCGCAATGACGTCTGCCTCGAATCGCGTTACGCTAAGACGGGGTGGCAGTGGTGTCACGTGCTCGTCTCGGTGTCCGTCGTCGCTACCGCGACGACGTCCACCTCGACTCGCGTTACGCTAAGACCGGGTGGCAGTGGTGTCACGTGCTCGTCTCGGCGTCCGTCGTCGCTACCGCGACGACGTCCGCCTCGACTCGCGTTACGCTAAGACAGGTTGGCAGTGGTGTCACGTGCTCG
Source organism: Triticum timopheevii (assembly GCA_963921465.1). Classification (NCBI taxonomy): domain Eukaryota; kingdom Viridiplantae; phylum Streptophyta; class Magnoliopsida; order Poales; family Poaceae; genus Triticum; species Triticum timopheevii. The sequence goes on along the minus strand of OY997266.1, from coordinate 309,814,501 downwards.
TCTCGGCATCCGTCATTGCTACCGCGACGACGTCCGCCTCGACTCGCGTTCTGCTAAGACAGGTTGGCAGTGGTGTCACATGCTCATCTCGGCGTCCGTCGTCGCTACCGCGACGACGTCCGCCTCGACTCGCGTTACGCTAAGACAGGGTGGCAGTGGTGTCAGGTGCTCATCTCGGTGTCTGTCGTCGCTACCGCGACGACGTCCGCCTCGACTCGCATTACACTAAGACAGGGTGGCAGTGGTGTCACGTGCTCGTCTCGGCATCCGTCATCGCTACCGCAATGACGTCTGCCTCGAATCGCGTTACGCTAAGACGGGGTGGCAGTGGTGTCACGTGCTCGTCTCGGTGTCCGTCGTCGCTACCGCGACGACGTCCACCTCGACTCGCGTTACGCTAAGACCGGGTGGCAGTGGTGTCACGTGCTCGTCTCGGCATCCGTCATTGCTACCGCGACGACGTTCGCCTCGACTCGCAATACGCTAAGACAGGGTGGCAGTGGTGTCACGTGCTCGTCTCGGCATCCGTCATCGCTACCGCAATGACGTCTGCCTCGAATCGCGTTACGCTAAGACAGGGTGGCAGTGGTGTCACGTGCTCGTCTCGGTGTCCGTCGTCGCTACCGCGACGACGTCCACCTCGACTCGCGTTACGCTAAGACCGGGTGGCAGTGGTGTCACGTGCTCGTCTCGGCGTCCGTCGTCGCTACCGCGACGACGTCCGCCTCGACACGCGTTACGCTAAGACAGGGTGGCAGTGGTGCCACGTGCTCGTCTCGGTGTCCGTCGTCGCTACCGCGACGACGTCTGCCTTGACTCGCGTTACACTAAGACAGGGTGGCTGTGGTGTCACGTGCTCATCTCAACGTCCATCGTCGCTACCGCGACGACGTCCGCCTCGACTCGCGTTACGCTAAGCCAGGGTGGCAGTGGTGTCACGTGCTCGTCTCGGCGTCCGTCGTCGCTACCGCGATGACGTCCGCCTCGACTCGCGTTATGCTAAGACAGATTGGCAGTGGTGTCACGTGCTCGTCTCGGCGTCCGTCGTTGCTACCGCGACGACGTCCGCCTCGACTCGCGCTATGCTAAGACAGGGTGGCAGTGGTGTCACGTGCTCGTCTCGGCGTCCTTCGTGGCTACCGCGACGACGTCCGCCTCGACTCGCGCTACGCTAAGACAGGGTGGCAGTGGTGTCACGTGCTCGTCTCGGCGTCCGTCGTCGCTACCGCGACGACGTCCGCCTCGACTCGCGCTACGCTAAGACAGGGTGGCAGTGGTGTCACGTGCTCGTCTCGGCGTCCGTCGTCGCTACCGCGACGACGTCTGCCTTGACTCGCGCTACGCTAAGACAGGTTGGCAGTGGCGTCACGTGCTCCTCTCGGTGTTACGTGTCATCTCCGCGTCCGTCGTTGCTACCGCGACGACGTCCGCCTCGACTCGCGTTACGCTAAGACAGGTTGGCAGTGGTGTCACGTGCTCGTCTCGGCATCCGTCATTGCTACCGCGACGACGTCCGCCTCGACTCGCGTTCTGCTAAGACAGGTTGGCAGTGGTGTCACATGCTCATCTCGGCGTCCGTCGTCGCTACCGCGACGACGTCCGCCTCGACTCGCGTTACGCTAAGACAGGGTGGCAGTGGTGTCAGGTGCTCATCTCGGTGTCTGTCGTCGCTACCGCGACGACGTCCGCCTCGACTCGCATTACACTAAGACAGGGTGGCAGTAGTGTCACGTGCTCGTCTCGGCGTCCGTCGTCGCTACCGCGACGACGTTCGCCTCGACTCGCAATACGCTAAGACAGGGTGGCAGTGGTGTCACGTGCTCGTCTCGGCATCCGTCATCGCTACCGCAATGACGTCTGCCTCGAATCGCGTTACGCTAAGACGGGGTGGCAGTGGTGTCACGTGCTCGTCTCGGTGTCCGTCGTCGCTACCGCGACGACGTCCACCTTGACTCGCGTTACGCTAAGACCGGGTGGCAGTGGTGTCACGTGCTCGTCTCGGCGTCCGTCGTCGCTACCGCGACGAGGTCCGCCTCGACACGCGTTACGCTAAGACAGGGTGGCAGTGGTGCCACGTGCTCGTCTCGGCGTCCGTCATCGCTACCGCGACGACGTCCGCCTTGACTCGCGTGACGCTAAGACAGGGTGGCAGTGGTGTCACGTGCTCGTCTCGGCGTCCGTCGTCTCTACCGCGACGATGTCCGCCTCGACTCGCATTACGCTAAGACAGGGTGGCAGTGTTGTCACGTGCTCGTCTCGGCGTCCGTTGTCGCTACCGCGATGACGCCCGCCTCGACTCGAGTTACACTAAGACAGGGTGGCAGTGGTGTCACGTGCTCGTCTCGGCGCCCGTCGTCGCTACCGCGATGACGTCCGCCTCGACTCGCGTTACGCTAATACAGGTTGGCGGTGTTGTCAAGTGCTCGTCTCGGCGTCCGTCGTTGCTACCGCGACGACGTCCGCCTCGACTCGCGCTATGCTAAGACAGGGTGGCAGTGGTGTCACGTGCTCGTCTCGGCGTCCGTCGTCGCTACCGCGACGACGTCCGCCTTGACTCGCGCTACGCTAACACAGGTTGGCAGTGGTGTCACGTGCTCCTCTCGGCGTCCGTCATCGCACGTCCGCCTCGACTCGCGTTACGCTAAGACAGGTTGGCAGTGGTGTCACGTGCTCGTCTCGGCATCCGTCATTGCTACCGCGACGACGTCCGCCTCGACTCGCATTCTGCTAAGACAGGTTGGCAGTGGTGTCACATGCTCATCTCGGCGTCCGTCGTCGCTACCGCGACGACGTCCGCCTCGACTCGCGTTACGCTAAGACAGGGTGGCAGTGGTGTCAGGTGCTCATCTCGGTGTCTGTCGTCGCTACCGCGACGACGTCCGCCTCGACTCGCATTACACTAAGACAGGGTGGCAGTGGTGTCACGTGCTCGTCTCGGCGTCCGTCGTCGCTACCGCGACGACGTTCGCCTCGACTCGCAATACGCTAAGACAGGGTGGCAGTGGTGTCACGTGCTCATCTCGGCATCCGTCATCGCTACCGCAATGACGTCTGCCTCGAATCGCGTTACGCTAAGACGGGGTGGCAGTGGTGTCACGTGCTCGTCTCGGTGTCCGTCGTCGCTACCGCGACGACGTCCACCTCGACTCGCGTTACGCTAAGACCGGGTGGCAGTGGTGTCACGTGCTCGTCTCGGCGTCCGTCGTCGCTACCGCGACGACGTCCGCCTCGACTCGCGTTACGCTAAGACAGGTTTGCAGTGGTGTCACGTGCTCGTCTCGGCATCCGTCATTGCTACCGCGACGACGTCCGCCTCGACTCGCGTTCTGCTAAGACAGGTTGGCAGTGGTGTCACATGCTCATCTCGGCGTCCGTCGTCGCTACCGCGACGACGTCCGCCTCGACTCGCGTTACGCTAAGACAGGGTGGCAGTGGTGTCAGGTGCTCATCTCGGTGTCTGTCGTCGCTACCGCGACGACGTCCGCCTCGACTCGCATTACACTAAGACAGGGTGGCAGTGGTGTCACGTGCTCGTCTCGGCATCCGTCATCGCTACCGCAATGACGTCTGCCTCGAATCACGTTACGCTAAGACGGGGTGGCAGTGGTGTCACGTGCTCGTCTCGGTGTCCGTCGTCGCTACCGCGACGACGTCCACCTCGACTCGCGTTACGCTAAGACCGGGTGGCAGTGGTGTCACGTGCTCGTCTCGGCATCCGTCATTGCTACCGCGACGACGTTCGCCTCGACTCGCAATACGCTAAGACAGGGTGGCAGTGGTGTCACGTGCTCGTCTCGGCATCCGTCATCGCTACCGCAATGACGTCTGCCTCGAATCGCGTTACGCTAAGACAGGGTGGCAGTGGTGTCACGTGCTCGTCTCGGTGTCCGTCGTCGCTACCGCGACGACGTCCACCTCGACTCGCGTTACGCTAAGACCGGGTGGCAGTGGTGTCACGTGCTCATCTCGGCGTCCGTCGTCGCTACCGCGACGACGTCCGCCTCGACACGCGTTACGCTAAGACAGGGTGGCAGTGGTGCCACGTGCTCGTCTCGGTGTCCGTCGTCGCTACCGCGACGACGTCTGCCTTGACTCGCGTTACGCTAAGACAGGGTGGCTGTGGTGTCACGTGCTCATCTCAACGTCCATCGTCGCTACCGCGACGACGTCCGCCTCGACTCGCGTTACGCTAAGCCAGGGTGGCAGTGGTGTCACGTGCTCGTCTCGGCGTCCGTCGTCGCTACCGCGATGACGTCCGCCTCGACTCGCGTTATGCTAAGACAGATTGGCAGTGGTGTCACGTGCTCGTCTCGGCGTCCGTCGTTGCTACCGCGACGACGTCCGCCTCGACTCGCGCTACGCTAAGACAGGGTGGCAGTGGTGTCACGTGCTCGTCTCGGCGTCCTTCGTGGCTACCGCGACGACGTCCGCCTCGACTCGCGCTACGCTAAGACAGGGTGGCAGTGGTGTCACGTGCTCGTCTCGGCGTCCGTCGTCGCTACCGCGACGACGTCCGCCTCGACTCGCGCTACGCTAAGACAGGGTGGCAGTGGTGTCACGTGCTCGTCTCGGCGTCCGTCGTCGCTACCGCGACGACGTCTGCCTTGACTCGCGCTACGCTAAGACAGGTTGGCAGTGGCGTCACGTGCTCCTCTCGGTGTTACGTGCTCATCTCCGCGTCCGTCGTTGCTACCGCGACGACGTCCGCCTCGACTCGCGTTACGCTAAGACAGGTTGGCAGTGGTGTCACGTGCTCGTCTCGGCATCCGTCATTGCTACCGCGACGACGTCCGCCTCGACTCGCGTTCTGCTAAGACAGGTTGGCAGTGGTGTCACATGCTCATCTCGGCGTCCGTCGTCGCTACCGCGACGACGTCCGCCTCAACTCGCGTTACGCTAAGACAGGGTGGCAGTGGTGTCAGGTGCTCATCTCGGTGTCTGTCGTCGCTACCGCGACGACGTCCGCCTCGACTCGCATTACACTAAGACAGGGTGGCAGTAGTGTCACGTGCTCGTCTCGGCGTCCGTCGTCGCTACCGCGACGACGTTCGCCTCGACTCGCAATACGCTAAGACAGGGTGGCAGTGGTGTCACGTGCTCGTCTCGGCATCCGTCATCGCTACCGCAATGACGTCTGCCTCGAATCGCGTTACGCTAAGACGGGGTGGCAGTGGTGTCACGTGCTCGTCTCGGTGTCCGTCGTCGCTACCGCGACGACGTCCACCTCGACTCGCGTTACGCTAAGACCGGGTGGCAGTGGTGTCACGTGCTCGTCTCGGCGTCCGTCGTCGCTACCGCGACGAGGTCCGGCTCGACACGCGTTACGCTAAGACAGGGTGGCAGTGGTGCCACGTGCTCGTCTCGGTGTCCGTCATCGCTACCGCGACGACGTTCGCCTCGACTCGCAATACGCTAAGACAGGGTGGCAGTGGTGTCACGTGCTCGTCTCGGCGTCCGTCATCGCTACCGCGACGACGTCCGCCTTGACTCGCGTGACGCTAAGACAGGGTGGCAGTGGTGTCACGTGCTCGTCTCGGCGTCCGTCGTCTCTACCGCGACGATGTCCGCCTCGACTCGCATTACGCTAAGACAGGGTGGCAGTGTTGTCACGTGCTCGTCTCGGCGTCCGTTGTCGCTACCGCGATGACGTTCGCCTCGACTCGCGTTACGCTAAGACAGGGTGGCAGTGGTGCCACGTGCTCGTCTCGGCGTCCGTCGTCACTGTAGCGACGACGTCCGCCTCGACTCGCGTTATGCTAAGACAGGGTGGCAATTGTGTCACATGCTCGTCTCGGCGTTCGTCGTCGCTACCGCGATGACGCCCGCCTCGACTCGAGTTACACTAAGACAGGGTGGCAGTGGTGTCACGTGCTCGTCTCGGCGCCCGTCGTCGCTACCGCGACGACGTCTGCCTCGACTCGCGTTACGCTAAGACAGGGTGGCAGTGGTGTCACGTGCTCGTCTCGGCGTCCGTCGTCGCTACCGCAACGATGTCCGCCTCGACTCGCTCTAATCTAAGACAGGGTGGCAGTGGTGTCACGTGCTCGTCTCGGCATCCGTCGTCGCTACCGCGATGAAGTCCGCCTCGACTCGCGCTACGCTAAGACAAGGTGGCAGTGGTGTCACGTGCTCGTCTCGGTGTCCGTCGTCGCTACCGTGAGGACGTCCGCCTCGACTCGCGTTACGCTAAGACAGGGTGGCAGTGGTGTCACGTGCTCGTCTCAGTGTCCGTCGTCGCTACCATGACGATGTCCGCCTCGACTCGCGCTACGCTAAGACAGGGTGGCAGTGGTGTCACGTGCTTCTCTCGGCGTCCGTCGTCGCTACCGCAAAGACGTCCGCCTCGACTTGCACTATGCTAAGACAGGTTGGAAGTGGTGTCACGTGCTCGTCTCAGCGTCCGTCGTCGCTAGCGCGACGACGTCCGCCTCGACTCGCGTTACGCTAAGACAGGTTGGCAGTGGTGTCACGTGCTCGTCTCGGCATCCGTCGTCGCTACCGCGACGACGTCCGCCTCGACTCGCGTTATGCTAAGAAAGGGTGGCAGTGGTGTCACGTGCTCGTCTCGGCGTCCGTCGTCGCTACCGCGACGACGTTCACCCCGACTCGCGTTACGCTAAGACAGTGTGGCAGTGGTGTCACGTGCTCGTCTCGGCGTCCGTCGTCGCTACAGCGATGACGTCCGCCTCGACTCGTGCTACGCTAAGACAGGGTGGCAGTGGTGTCACGTGCTCGTCTTGGCGTCCGTCGTCGCTACCGCGACGACGTCCGCCTCGACTCGCGCTACGCTAAGACAGGGTGGCAGTGGTGTCACGTGCTCGTCTCGATGTCCGTCGTCGCTACCGCGACGACGTCCGCCTCGACTCGCGTTACGCTAAGACAGGTTGGCAGTGGTGTCACATGCTCGTCTCGGCGTCCGTAGTCGCTACCGCGACGACGTCCGCCTCGACTCGCGTTACGCTAAGATAGGTTGGCAGTGGTGTCACGTGCTCGTCTGGGCGTCCGTCGTCGCTACCGCGACGACGTCCGCCTCAACTCGCCTTACGCTAAGATAGGTTGGCAGTGGTGTCACGTGCTCGTCTCGGTGTCCGTAGTCGCTACCGCGACGATGTCCGCCTCGACTCGCGTTACGCTAAGATAGGTTGGCAGTGGTGTCACGTGCTCGTCTGGGTGTCCGTCGTTGGTACCGCGACGACGTCCGCCTCGACTCGTATTACGCTAAGAAAGGGTGGAAGTGGTGTCACGTGCTCGTCTTGGTGTCCGTCGTCGCTACCGTGACGATGTCCGCCTCGACTCGCGCTACGCTAAGACAGGGTGGCAGTGGTGTCACGTGCTCGTCTTGGCGTCCGTCGTCGCTACCGCGATGACGTCCGCCTCGACTCGCGCTACGCTAAGACAGGGTTGTAGTGGTGTCACGTGCTCGTCTCGGCGTCCGTCGTCGCTACCGCGACGACGTCCGCCTCGACTCGCGTTACGCTAAGACAGGGTGGCAGTGGTGTCACGTGCTCGTCTCGGCGTCCGTCGTCGCTACCGCAACGACGTCCGCCTCGACTCGCTCTAATCTAAGACAGGGTGGCAGTGGTGTCACGTGCTTGTCTCGGCATCCGTCGTCGCTACCGCAAAGACGTCCGCCTCGACTTGCACTACGCGAAGACAGGTTGGCAGTGGTGTCACATGCTCGTCTCGGCGTCCGTCGCCACTACCGCGACGACGTCCGCCTCGACTCGCGTTACGCTAAGACAGGTTGGCAGTGGTGTCACGTGCTCGTCTCGGCCTCCGTCGTCGCTACCGCGACGACGTCCGCCTCGACTCGCGTTACGCTAAGAAAGGGTGGCAGTGGTGTCACGCGCTCGTCTCGGCGTCCGTCGTCGCTACCGCGACGACGTTCCCCTCGACTCGCGCTACGGTAAGACAGGGTGGCAGTGGTGTCACGTGCTCGTCCCGGCGTCCGTCGTCGCTACTGCGATGACGTCCGCCTCGACTCGCGTTACGTAACACAGGGTGGCAGTGGTGTGACGTGCTCGTCTCGGCGTCCGTCGTCGCTACCGCGACGATGTCCGCCTCGACTCGCGTTACGCTAAGAAAGGGTGGCAGTGGTGTCACGTGCTCGTCTCGGCGTCCGTCGTCGCTACCGCAACGACATCCGCCTCGACTCGCTCTAATCTAAGACAGGGTGGCAGTGGTGTCACGTGCTCGTCTTGGCGTCCGTCGTCGCTACCGCAACGATGTACGCCTCGACTCGCGCTACGCTAAGACAGGGTGGCAGTGGTGTCACGTACTCGTCTCGGTGTCCGTCGTCGCTACCGTGACGATGTCCGCCTCGACTCGCGCTACGCTAAGACAGGGCGGCAGTGGTGTCACGTGCTCGTCTCGGCGTCCGTCGTCGCTACCGCAACGATGTCCGCCTCGACTCGCTCTAATCTAAGACAGGGTGGCAGTGGTGTCACGTGCTCGTCTCGGCATCCGTCGTCGCTACCGCGATGAAGTCCGCCTCGACTCGCGCTACGCTAAGACAAGGTGGCAGTGGTGTCACGTGCTCGTCTCGGTGTCCGTCGTCGCTACCGTGAGGACGTCCGCCTCGACTCGCGTTACGCTAAGACAGGGTGGCAGTGGTGTCATGTGCTCGTCTCAGTGTCCGTCGTCGCTACCATGACGATGTCCGCCTCGACTCGCGCTACGCTAAGACAAGGTGGCAGTGGTGTCACGTGCTTGTCTCGGCGTCCGTCGTCGCTACCGCAAAGACGTCCTCCTCGACTTGCACTATGCTAAGACAGGTTGGAAGTGGTGTCACGTGCTCGTCTCGGCGTCCGGCGTCGCTAGCGCGACGACGTCCGCCTCGACTCGCGTTACGCTAAGACAGGTTGGCAGTGGTGTCACGTGCTCGTCTCGGCATCCGTCGTCGCTACCGCGACGACGTCCGCCTCGACTCGCGTTATGCTAAGAAAGGGTGGAAGTGGTGTCACGTGCTCGTCTTGGTGTCCGTCGTCGCTACCGTGACGATGTCCGCCTCGACTAGCGCTACGCTAAGACAGGGTGGCAGTGGTGTCACGTGCTCGTCTTGGCGTCCGTCGTCGCTACCGCGATGACGTCCGCCTCGACTCGCGCTACGCTAAGACAGGGTTGTAGTGGTGTCACGTGCTCGTCTCGGCGTCCGTCGTCGCTACCGCGACGACGTCCGCCTCGACTCGCGTTACGCTAAGACAGGGTGGCAGTGGTGTCACGTGCTCGTCTCGGCGTCCATTGTCGCTACCGCAACGACGTCCGCCTCGACTCGCTCTAATCTAAGACAGGGTGGCAGTGGTGTCACGTGCTTGTCTCGGCGTCCGTCGTCGCTACCGCAAAGACGTCCGCCTCGACTTGCACTACGCGAAGACAGGTTGGCAGTGGTGTCACGTGCTCGTCTCGGCGTCCGTCGTCACTACCGCGACGACGTCCGCCTCGACTCGCGTTACGCTAAGACAGGTTGGCAGTGGTGTCACGTGCTCGTCTCGGCCTCCGTCGTCGCTACCGCGACGATGTCCGCCTCGACTCGCGTTACGCTAAGAAAGGGTGGCAGTGGTGTCACGCGCTCGTCTCGGCGTCCGTCGTCGCTACCGCGACGACGTTCCCCTCGACTCGCGCTACGGTAAGACAGGGTGGCAGTGGTGCCACGTGCTCGTCTCGGCGTCCGTCGTCACTACCGCGATGACGTCCGCCTCGACTCGCGTTACGTAACACAGGGTGGCAGTGGTGTCACGTGCTCGTCCCGGCGTCCGTCGTCGCTACTGCGATGACGTCCGCCTCGACTCGCGTTACGTAACACAGGGTGGCAGTGGTGTGACGTGCTCGTCTCGGCGTCCGTCGTCGCTACCGCGAGGACGTCCGCCTCGACTCGCGTTACGCTAAGAAAGGGTGGCAGTGGTGTCACGTGCTCGTCTCGGCGTCCGTCGTCGCTACCGCAACGACGTCCGCCTCGACTCGCTCTAATCTAAGACAGGGTGGCAGTGGTGTCACGTGCTCGTCTTGGCGTCCGTCGTCGCTACCGCAACGATGTACGCCTCGACTCGCGCTACGCTAAGACAGGGTGGCAGTGGTGTCACGTGCTCGTCTCGGTGTCCGTCGTTGCTACCGTGAGGACGTCCGCCTCGACTCGCATTACGCTATGACAGGGTGGCAGTGGTGTCACGTGCTCGTCTCGGTGTCCGTCGTCGCTACCGTGACGATGTCCGCCTCGACTCGCGCTAGGCTAAGACAGGGTGGCAGTGGTGTCACGTGCTCGTCTCGGTGTCCGTCGTCGCTACCGTGAGGACGTCCGCCTCGACTCGCGTTACGCTAAGACAGGGTGGCAGTGGTGTCACGTACTCGTCTCGGTGTCCGTCGTCGCTACCGTGACGATGTCCGCCTCGACTCGCGCTATGCTAAGACAGGGCGGCAGTGGTGTCACGTGCTCGTCTCGGCGTCCGTCGTCGCTACTGCGATGATGTCTGCCTCGACTCGCGCTACGCTAAGACAGGGTGGCAGTGGTGTCACGTGCTTGTCTCGGCGTCCGACGTCGCTACCGCAAAGACGTCCGCCTCGACTTGCACTACGCTAAGACAGGTTGGCAGTGGTGTCACGTGCTCGTCTCGGCATCCGTCATCGCTACCGCGACGACGTCCGCCTCGACTCGCGTTACGCTAAGACAGGTTGGCAGTGGTGTCACGTGCTCATCTCGGCATCCGTCGTCGCTACCGCGACGACGTCCGCCTCGACTCGCGTTACGCTAAGAAAGGGTGGCAGTGGTGTCACGTGCTCGTCTCGGCGTCCGTCATCGCTACCGCGACGACGTTCACCTCGACTCGCGCTACGCTAAGACAGGGTGGCAGTGGTGTCACGTGCTCACGTGCTCGTCTCGGCGTCCGTCGTCGCTACCGCGACGACGTCCGCCTCAACTCGCGCTATGCTAAGACAGGATGGCAGTGGTGTCACGTTCTCGTCTCGGTGTCCGTCGTCGCTACCGCGACGACGTCTGCCTCGACTCGCGTTACGCTAAGACAGGGTGGCAGTGGTGTCACGTGCTCGTCTCGGCGTCCGTCGTCGCTACCGCAACGATGTCCGCCTCGACTCGCTCTAATCTAAGACAGGGTGGCAGTGGTGTCACGTGCTCGTCTCGGCATCCGTCGTCGCTACCGCGATGAAGTCCGCCTCGACTCGCGCTACGCTAAGACAAGGTGGCAGTGGTGTCACGTGCTCGTCTCGGTGTCCGTCGTCGCTACCGTGAGGACGTCCGCCTCGACTCGCGTTACGCTAAGACAGGGTGGCAGTGGTGTCACGTGCTCGTCTCCGTGTCCGTCGTCGCTACCATGACGATGTCCGCCTCGACTCGCGCTACGCTAAGACAGGGTGGCAGTGGTGTCACGTGCTTGTCTCGGCGTCCGTCGTCGCTACCGCAAAGACGTCCGCCTCGACTTGCACTATGCTAAGACAGGTTGGAAGTGGTGTCACGTGCTCGTCTCGGCGTCCGTCCTCGCTAGCGCGACGACGTCCGCCTCGACTCGCGTTACGCTAAGACAGGTTGGCAGTGGTGTCACGTGCTCGTCTCGGCATCCGTCGTCGCTACCGCGACGACGTCCGCCTCGACTCGCGTTATGCTAAGAAAGGGTGGCAGTGGTGTCACGTGCTCGTCTCGGCGTCCGTCGTCGCTACCGCGACGACGTTCACCCCGACTCGCGCTACGCTAAGACAGGGTGGCAGTGGTGTCACGTGCTTGTCTCGGCGTCCGTCGTCGCTACCGCGACGATGTCCGCCTAGACTCGCGCTACGCTAAGACAGGGTGGCAGTGGTGTTACGTGCTCGTCTCGGTGTCCGTCGTCGCTACCGCGACGACGTCCACCTCGACTCGCGTTACACTAAGACAGGGTGGCAGTGGTGTCACGTGCTCGTCTCGGCGTCCGTCGTCGCTACCGCAACGACGTCCGCCTCGACTCGTTCTAATCTAAGACAGGGTGGCAGTGGTGTCACGTGCTCGTCTCAGCGTCCGTCGTCGCTACCGCGAAGACGTCCGCCTCGACTCGCGCTACGCTAAGACAGGGTGGCAGTGGTGTCATGTGCTCGTCTCGGCGTCGGTAGTCGCTACCGCGACAACGTCCGCCTCGACTCGCGTTACGCTAAGACAGGTTGGCAGTGGTGTCACGTGCTCGTCTGGGCATCCGTCGTCACTACCGCGACGACGTCCGCCTCGACTCGCATTACGCTAAGACAGGGTGGCAGTGGTGTCACGTGCTCGTCTCGGCGTCCGTCATCGCTACCGCGACGACGTTCACCTCGACTCGCGCTACGCTAAGACAGGTTGGCAGTGGTGTCACGTGCTCGTCTCGGCGTCCGTCGTCGCTACCGCGACGACGTCCGCCTCGACTCGCGCTACGCTAAGACAGGATGGCAGTGGTGTCACGTGCTCGTCTCGGGGTCCGTCGTCGCTACCGCGACGACGTCTGCCTCGACTCGCGTTACGCTAAGACAGGGTGGCAGTGGTGTCACGTGCTCGTCTCGGCGTCCGTCGTCGCTACCGCAACGATGTCCGCCTCGACTCGCTCTAATCTAAGACAGGGTGGCAGTGGTGTCACGTGCTCGTCTCGGCATCCGTCGCCGCTACCGCGATGAAGTCCGCCTCGACTCGCGCTACGCTAAGACAAGGTGGCAGTGGTGTCACGTGCTCGTCTCGGTGTCCGTCGTCGCTACCGTGAGGACGTCCACCTCGACTCGCGTTACGCTAAGACAGGGTGGCAGTGGTGTCACGTGCTCGTCTCAGTGTCCGTCGTCGCTACCATGACGATGTCCGCCTCGACTCGCGCTACGCTAAGACAGGGTGGCAGTGGTGTCACGTGCTTGTCTCGGCGTCCGTCGTCGCTACCGCAAAGACGTCCGCCTCGACTTGCACTATGCTAAGACAGGTTGGAAGTGGTGTCACGTGCTCGTCTCGGCGTCCGTCGTCGCTAGCGCGACGACGTCCGCCTCGACTCGCGTTACGCTAAGACAGGTTGGCAGTGGTGTCACGTGCTCGTCTCGGCATCCGTCGTCGCTACCGCGACGACGTCCGCCTCGACTCGCGTTATGCTAAGAAAGGGTGGAAGTGGTGTCACGTGCTCGTCTTGGTGTCCGTCATCGCTACCGTGACGATGTCCGCCTCGACTCGCGCTACGCTAAGACAGGGTGGCAGTGGTGTCACGTGCTCGTCTTGGCGTCCGTCGTCGCTACCGCGATGACGTCCGCCTCGACTCGCGCTATGCTAAGACAGGGTTGTAGTGGTGTCACGTGCTCGTCTCGGCGTCCGTCGTCGCTACCGCGACGACGTCCGCCTCGACTCGCGTTACGCTAAGACAGGGTGGCAGTGGTGTCACGTGCTCGTCTCGGCGTCCGTCGTTGCTACCGCAACGACGTCCGCCTCGACTCGCTCTAATCTAAGACAGGGTGGCAGTGGTGTCACGTGCTTGTCTCGGCGTCCGTCGTCGCTACCGCAAAGACGTCCGCCTCGACTTGCACTACGCGAAGACAGGTTGGCAGTGGTGTCACGTGCTCGTCTCGGCGTCCGTCGTCACTACCGCGACGACGTCCGCCTCGACTCGCGTTACGCTAAGACAGGTTGGCAGTGGTGTCACGTGCTCGTCTCGGCCTCCGTCGTCGCTACCGCGACGACGTCCGCCTCGACTCACGTTACGCTAAGAAAGGGTGGCAGTGGTGTCACGCGCTCGTCTCGGCGTCCGTCGTCGCTACCGCGACGACGTTCCCCTCGACTCGCGCTACGGTAAGACAGGGTGGCAGTGGTGCCACGTGCTCGTCTCGGCGTCCGTCGTCACTACCGCGATGACGTCCGCCTCGACTCGCGCTACGCTAAGACAGGGTGGCAGTGGTGTCACGTGCTCGTCCCGGCGTCCGTCGTCGCTACTGCGATGACGTCCGCCTCGACTCGCGTTACGTAACACAGGGTGGCAGTGGTGTGACGTGCTCGTCTCGGCGTCCGTCGTCGCTACCGCGACGACGTCCGCCTCGACTGGCGTTACGCTAAGAAAGGGTGGCAGTGGTGTCACGTGCTCGTCTCGGCGTCCGTCGTCGCTACCGCGACGATGTCCGCCTTGACTCGCGCTACGCTAAGACAGGGTGGCAGTGGTGTCACGTGCTCGTCTTGGCGTCCGTCGTTGCTACCGCAACGACGTACGCCTCAACTCGCTCTAAGCTAAGACAGGGTGGCAGTGGTGTCACGTGCTCGTCTCGGCGTCCGTCGTTGCTACCACGACGATGTCCGCCTCGACTCGCGCTACGCTAAGACAGGGTGGCAGTGGTGTCACGTGCTCGTCTCGGTGTCCGTCGTCGCTACCGTGAGGACGTCCGCCTCGCCTCGCGTTACGCTAAGACAGGGTGGCAATGGTGTCACGTGCTCGTCTCGGTGTCCGTCGTCGCTACCGTGACGATGTCCGCCTCGACTCGCGCTACGCTAAGACAGGGTGGCAGTGGTGTCACGTGCTCGTCTTGGCTTCCGTCGTCGCTACCGCGATGACGTCCGCCTCGACTTGCACTACGCTAAGACAGGTTGGCAGTGGTGTCACGTGCTCGTCTCGGCGTCCGTCGTCGCTACCGCGAAGACGTCCGCCTCGACTCGTCTTACCCTAAGACAGGGTTGTAGTGGTGTCACGTGCTCGTCTCGGCGTCCGTCGTCGCTACCGCGACGACGTCCGCCTCGACTCGCGTTACGCTAAGACAGGGTGGCAGTGGTGTCACGTGCTCGTCTCGGCGTCCGTCGTCGCTACCGCAACGACGTCCGCCTCGACTCGCTCTAATCTAAGACAGGGTGGCAGTGGTGTCACGTGCTCGTCTCGGCGTCCGTCGTCGCTACTGCAATGAAGTCCGCGTCGACTCGCGCTACGCTAAGACAAGGTGGCAGTGGTGTCACGTGCTCGTCTCGGCGTCCATCGTCGCTACCGCGATGATGTCTGCCTCGACTCGCGTTACGCTATGACAGGATGGCAGTGGTGTCACGTGCTCGTCTCGGCGTCCGTCGTCGCTACCGCGAAGACGTCCGCCTCGACTCGCGCTACGCTAAGACAGGTTGGCAGTGGTGTCACGTGCTCATCTCGGCGTCCGTAGTCGCTACCGCGATGACGTCCGCCTCAACTCGTGTTATGCTAAGACAGGTTGGCAGTGGTGTCACGTGCTCGTCTCGGCGTCCGTCGTCGCTACCGTGAAGACGTCCGCCTCGACTCGCGCTACGCTAAGACAGGTTGGCAGTGGTGTCACGTGCTCGTCTCGGTGTCCGTAGTCGCTACCGCGACGACGTCCGCCTCGACTCGCGTTACGCTAAGATAGGTTGGCAGTGGTGTCACGTGCTCATCTTGGTGTCCGTCGTCGCTACCGTGACGATGTCCGCCTCGACTAGCGCTACGCTAAGACAGGGTGGCAGTGGTGTCACGTGCTCGTCTCGGCGTCCGTCGTCGCTACCGCGATGACGTCCGCCTCGACTCGCGCTACGCTAAGACAGGGTGGCAGTGGTGTCACGTGCTTGTCTCGGCGTCCGTCGTCGCTACCGCAAAGACGTCCGCCTCGACTTGCACTACGCTAAGACAGGTTGGCAGTGGTGTCACGTGCTCGTCTCGGCGTCCGTCGTCACTACCGCGACGACGTCCGCCTCGACATGCGTTACGCTAAGACAGGGTGGCAGTGGTGTCACATGCTCGTCTCGGCCTCCGTCGTCGCTACCGCGACGACGTCCGCCTCGACTCGCGTTACGCTAAGAAAGGGTGGCAGTGGTGTCACGCGCTCGTCTCGGCGTCCGTCGTCGCTACCGCGACAACGTTCACCTCGACTCGCGCTACGCTAAGACAGGATGGCAGTGGAGTCACGTGCTCGTCTCGGTGTCCGTCGTCGCTACCGCGACGACGTCTGCCTCGACTCGCGTTACGCTAAGACAGGGTGGCAGTGGTGTCACGTGCTCGTCTCGGCGTCCGTCGTCGCTACCGCAACGATGTCCGCCTCGACTCGCTCTAATCTAAGACAGGGTGGCAGTGGTGTCACGTGCTCGTCTCGGCATCCGTCGTCGCTACCGCGATGAAGTCCGCCTCGACTCGCGCTACGCTAAGACAAGGTGGCAGTGGTGTCACGTGCTCGTCTCGGTGTCCGTCGTCGCTACCGTGAGGACGTCCGCCTCGACTCGCGTTACGCTAAGACAGGGTGGCAGTGGTGTCACGTGCTCGTCTCGGTGTCCGTCGTCGCTACCGTGACGATGTCCGCCTCGACTCGCGCTACGCTAAGACAGGGTGGCAGTGGTGTCACGTGCTTGTCTCGGCGTCCGTCGTCGCTACCGCAAAGACGTCCGCCTCGACTTGCACTATGCTAAGACAGGTTGGAAGTGGTGTCACGTGCTCGTCTCGGCGTCCGTCGTCGCTAGCGCGACGACGTCCGCCTCGACTCGCGTTACGCTAAGACAGGTTGGCAGTGGTGTCACGTGCTCGTCTCGGCATCCGTCGTCGCTACCGCGACGACGTCCGCCTCGACTCGCGTTATGCTAAGAAAGGGTGGCAGTGGTGTCACGTGCTCGTCTCGGCGTCCGTCGTCGCTACCGCGACGACGTTCACCCCGACTCGCGCTACGCTAAGACAGGGTGGCAGTGGTGTCACGTGCTTGTCTCGGCGTCCGTCGTCGCTACCGCGACGATGTCCGCCTAGACTCGCGCTACGCTAAGACAGGGTGGCAGTGGTGTTACGTGCTCGTCTCGGTGTCCGTCGTCGCTACCGCGACGACGTCCACCTCGACTCGCGTTACACTAAGACAGGGTGGCAGTGGTGTCACGTGCTCGTCTCGGCGTCCGTCGTCGCTACCGCAACGACGTCCGCCTCGACTCGCTCTAATCTAAGACAGGGTGGCAGTGGTGTCACGTGCTCGTCTCAGCGTCCGTCGTCGCTACCGCGAAGACGTCTGCCTCGACTCGCGCTACGCTAAGACAGGGTGGCAGTGGTGTCATGTGCTCGTCTCGGCGTCGGTAGTCGCTACCGCGACAACGTCCGCCTCGACTCGCGTTACGCTAAGACAGGTTGGCAGTGGTGTCACGTGCTCGTCTGGGCATCCGTCGTCACTACCGCGACGACGTCCGCCTCGACTCGCATTACGCTAAGACAGGGTGGCAGTGGTGTCACGTGCTCGTCTCGGCATCCGTCATCGCTACCGCGACGACGTTCACCTCGACTCGCGCTACGCTAAGACAGGGTGGCAGTGGTGTCACGTGCTCGTCTCGGCGTCCGTCGTCGCTACCGCGACGACGTCCGCCTCGAATCGCGCTACGCTAAGACAGGATGGCAGTGGTGTCACGTGCTCGTCTCGGTGTCCGTCGTCGCTACCGCGACGACGTCTGCCTCGACTCGCGTTACGCTAAGACAGGGTGGCAGTGGTGTCACGTGCTCGTCTCGGCGTCCGTCGTCGCTACCGCAACGATGTCCGCCTCGACTCGCTCTAATCTAAGACAGGGTGGCAGTGGTGTCACGTGCTCGTCTCGGCATCCGTCGTCGCTACCGCGATGAAGTCCGCCTCGACTCGCGCTACGCTAAGACAAGGTGGCAGTGGTGTCACGTGCTCGTCTCGGTGTCCGTCGTCGCTACCGTGAGGACGTCCGCCTCGACTCGCGTTACGCTAAGACAGGGTGGCAGTGGTGTCACGTGCTCGTCTCAGTGTCCGTCGTCGCTACCATGACGATGTCCGCCTCGACTCGCGCTACGCTAAGACAGGGTGGCAGTGGTGTCACGTGCTTGTCTCGGCGTCCGTCGTCGCCACCGCAAAGACGTCCGCCTCGACTTGCACTATGCTAAGACAGGTTGGAAGTGGTGTCACTTGCTCGTCTCGGCGTCCGTCGTCGCTAGCGCGATGAAGTCCGCCTCGACTCGCGTTACGCTAAGACAGGTTGGCAGTGGTGTCACGTGCTCGTCTCGGCATCCGTCGTCGCTACCGCGACGACGTCCGCCTCGACTCACGTTATGCTAAGAAAGGGTGGCAGTGGTGTCACGTGCTTGTCTCGGCGTCCGTCGTCGCTACCGCGACGATGTCCGCCTAGACTCGCGCTACGCTAAGACAGGGTGGAAGTGGTGTTACGTGCTCGTCTCGGTGTCCGTCGTCGCTACCGCGACGATGTCCGCCTAGACTCGCGCTACGCTAAGACAAGGTGGCAGTGGTGTCACGTGCTCGTCTCGGCGTCCATCGTCGCTACCGCGATGATGTCTGCCTCGACCCGCGTTACGCTATGACAGGATGGCAGTGGTGTCACGTGCTCGTCTCGGCGTCCATCGTCGCTACCGCGAAGACGTCCGCCTCGACTCGCGCTACGCTAAGACAGGTTGGCAAAGGTGTCACGTGCTCATCTCGGGGTCCGTAGTCGCTACCGCGATGACGTCCGCCTCAACTCGTGTTATGCTAAGACAGGTTGGCAGTGGTGTCACGTGCTCGTCTCGGCGTCCGTCGTCGCTACCGCGAAGACGTCCGCCTCGACTCGCGGTACGCTAAGACAGGTTGGCAGTGGTGTCACGTGCTCGTCTCGGTGTCCGTAGTCGCTACCGCGACGACGTCCGCCTCGACTCGCGTTACGCTAAGATAGGTTGGCAGTGGTGTCACGTGCTCGTCTTGGTGTCCGTCGTCGCTACCGTGACGATGTCCGCCTCGACTCGCGCTACGCTAAGACAGGGTGGCAGTGGTGTCACGTGCTCGTCTCGGCGTCCGTCGTCGCTACCGCGATGACGTCCGCCTCGACTCGCGCTACGCTAAGACAGGGTGGCAGTGGTGTCACGTGCATGTCTCAGCGTCCGTCGTCGCTACCGCAAAGACGTCCGCCTCGACTTGCATTACGCTAAGACAGGTTGGCAGTGGTGTCACGTGCTCGTCTTGGCGTCCGTCGTCACTACCGCGACGACGTCCGCCTCGACTCGCGTTATGCTAAGACAGGGTGGCAGTGGTGTCACGTGCTCGTCTCGGCCTCCGTCATCGCTACCGCGACGACGTCCGCCTCGACTCGCGTTACGCTAAGAAAGGGTGGTAGTGGTGTCACGCGCTCGTCTCGGCGTCCGTCGTCGCTACCGCGACGACGTTCACCTCGACTCGCGCTACGCTAAGACAGGGTGGCAGTGGTGCCACGTGCTCGTCTCGGTGTCCGTCGTCGCTACCGCGACGACGTCCGCCTCGACTCGCGCTACGCCAAGACAGGGTGGCAGTGGTGTCACGTGTTCGTCTCGGTGTCTGTCGTCGCTGCCGCGACGACGTCCGCCTGGACTCGCGTTACGCTAAGACAAGGTGGCGGTGGTGTCACGTGCTCGTCTCTGCGTCTGTCGTCGCTACCGCAACGACGTCCGCCTCGACTCGCATTACGCTAAGAAAGGGTGGCAGTGGTGTCACGTGCTCGTCTCGGCGTCCGTCGTCGCTTCCGCGACGATGTCCGCCTTGACTCGCGCTACGCTAAGACAGGGTGGCAGTGGTGTCACGTGCTCGTCTTGGCATCCGTCGTTGCTACCGCAACGACGTACGCCTCGACTCGCTCTAAGCTAAGACAGGGTGGCAGTGGTGTCACGTGCTCGTCTCGGCGTCCGTCGTTGCTACCACGACGATGTCCGCCTCGACTCGCGCTACGCTAAGACAGGGTGGTAGTGGTGTCACGTGCTCGTCTCGGTGTCCGTCGTCGCTACCGTGAGGACGTCCGCCTCGCCTCGCGTTACGCTAAGACAGGGTGGCAATGGTGTCACGTGCTCGTCTCGGTGTCCGTCGTCGCTACCGTGACGATGTCCGCCTCGACTCGCGCTACGCTAAGACAGGGTGGCAGTGGTGTCACGTGCTCGTCTCGGTGTCTGTCGTCGCTACCGCGACGACGTCCGCCTTGACTCGCGTTACGCTAAGACAGGGTGGCAGTGGTGTCACGTGCTCGTCTCGGCGTCCGTCGTCGCTACCGCAACGACGTCCGCCTCGACTCGCTCTAATCTAAGACAGGGTGGCAGTTGTGTCACGTGCTCGTCTCGGCGTCCGTCGTCGCTACCGCGACGAAGTCCGCCTCGACTTGCGCTACGCTAAGACAAGGTGGCAGTGGTGTCACGTGCTCGTCTCGGCGTCCATCGTCGCTACCGCTATGATGTCTGCCTCGACTCGCGTTACGCTATGACAGGATGGCAGTGGTGTCACGTGCTCGTCTCGGCGTCTGTCGTCGCTACCGCGAAGACGTCCGCCTCGACTCGCGCTACGCTAAGACAGGTTGGCAGTGGTGTCACGTGCTCATCTCGGCGTCCGTAGTCGCTACCGCGATGACGTCCGCCTCAACTTGTGTTATGCTAAGACAGGTTGGCAGTGGTGTCACGTGCTCGTCTCGGCGTCCGTCGTCGCTACCGCGAAGACGTCCGCCTCGACTCGTCTTACCCTAAGACAGGTTGGCAGTGGTGTCACGTGCTCGTCTCGGTGTCCGTAGTCGCTACCGCGACGACGTCCGCCTCGACTCGCGTTACGCTAAGATAGGTTGGCAGTGGTGTCACGTGCTCGTCTTGGTGTCCGTCGTCGCTACCGTGACGATGTCCGCCTCGACTCGCGCTACGCTAAGACAGGGTGGCAGTGGTGTCACGTGCTCGTCTCGGCGTCCGTCGTTGCTACCGCGATGACGTCCGCCTCGACTCGCGCTACGCTAAGACAGGGTGGCAGTGGTGTCACGTGCTTGTCTCGGCGTCCGTCGTCGCTACCGCAAAGACGTCCGCCTCGACTTTCATTACGCTAAGACAGGTTGGCAGTGGTGTCACGTGCTCGTCTCGGCGTCCGTCGTCGCTACCGCGACGATGTCCGCCTTGACTCGCGCTACGCTAAGACAGGGTGGCAGTGGTGTCACGTGCTCGTCTTGGCGTCCGTCGTTGCTACCGCAACGACGTACGCCTCAACTCGCTCTAAGCTAAGACAGGGTGGCAGTGGTGTCACGTGCTCGTCTCGGCGTCCGTCGTTGCTACCACGACGATGTCCGCCTCGACTCGCGCTACGCTAAGACAGGGTGGCAGTGGTGTCACGTGCTCGTCTCGGTGTCCGTCGTCGCTACCGTGAGGACGTCCGCCTCGCCTCGCGTTACGCTAAGACAGGGTGGCAATGGTGTCACGTGCTCGTCTCGGTGTCCGTCGTCGCTACCGTGACGATGTCCGCCTCGACTCGCGCTACGCTAAGACAAGGTGGCAGTGGTGTCACGTGCTCGTCTTGGCTTCCGTCGTCGCTACCGCGATGACGTCCGCCTCGACTCGCGCTACGCTAAGACAGGGTGGCAGTGGTGTCACGTGCTTGTCTCGGCGTCCGTCGTCGCTACCGCAAAGACGTCCGCCTCGACTTGCACTACGCTAAGACAGGTTGGCAGTGGTGTCACGTGCTCGTCTCGGCGTCCGTCGTCGCTACCGCGAAGACGTCCGCCTCGACTCGTCTTACCCTAAGACAGGGTTGTAGTGGTGTCACGTGCTCGTCTCGGCGTCCGTCGTCGCTACCGCGACGACGTCCGCCTCGACTCGCGTTACGCTAAGACAGGGTGGCAGTGGTGTCAGGTGCTCGTCTCGGCGTCCGTCGTCGCTACCGCAACGACGTCCGCCTCGACTCGCTCTAATCTAAGACATGGTGGCAGCGGTGTCACGTGCTCGTCTCGGCGTCCGTCGTCGCTACTGCAATGAAGTCCGCGTCGACTCGCGCTACGCTAAGACAAGGTGGCAGTGGTGTCACGTGCTCGTCTCGGCGTCCATCGTCGCTACCGCGATGATGTCTGCCTCGACTCGCGTTACGCTATGACAGGATGGCAGTGGTGTCACGTGCTCGTCTCGGCGTCCGTCGTCGCTACCGCGACGACGTCCGCCTCGACTCGCGTTACGCTAAGACAGGTTGGCAGTGGTATCACGTGCTCGTCTCGGTGTCCGTAGTCGCTACCGCGACGACGTCCGCCTCGACTCGCGTTACGCTAAGATAGGTTGGCAGTGGTGTCACGTGCTCGTCTTGGTGTCCGTCGTCGCTACCGTGACGATGTCCGCCTCGACTCGCGCTACGCTAAGACAGGGTGGCAGTGGTGTCACGTGCTTGTCTCAGCGTCCGTCGTCGCTACCGCAAAGACGTCCGCGTCGACTTGCATTACGCTAAGACAGGTTGGCAGTGGTGTCACGTGCTCGTCTTGGCGTCCGTCGTCACTACCGCGACGATGTCCGCCTCGACTCGCGTTATGCTAAGACAGGGTGGCAGTGGTGTCACGTGCTCGTCTCGGCCTCCGTCGTCGCTACCGCGACGACGTCCGCCTCGACTCGCGTTACGCTAAGAAAGGGTGGTAGTGGTGTCACGCGCTCGTCTCGGCGTCCGTCGTCGCTACCGCGACGACGTTCACCTCGACTCGCGCTACGCTAAGACAGGGTGGCAGTGGTGCCACGTGCTCGTCTCGGCGTCCGTCGTCGCTACCGCGACGACGTCCGCCTCGACTCGCGCTACGCTAAGACAGGGTGGCAGTGGTGTCACGTGTTCGTCTCGGTGTCTGTCGTCGCTGCCGCGACGACGTCCGCCTGGACTCGCGTTACGCTAAGACAAGGTGGCGGTGGTGTCACGTGCTCGTCTCTGCGTCTGTCGTCGCTACCGCAACGACGTCCGCCTCGACTCGCGTTACGCTAAGAAAGGGTGGCAGTGGTGTCACGTGCTCGTCTCGGCGTCCGTCGTCGCTACCGCGACGATGTCCGCCTTGACTCGCGCTACGCTAAGACAGGGTGGCAGTGGTGTCACGTGCTCGTCTTGGCGTCCGTCGTTGCTACCGCAACGACGTACGCCTCGACTCGCTCTAAGCTAAGACAGGGTGGCAGTGGTGTCACGTGCTCGTCTCGGCGTCCGTCGTTGCTACCACGACGATGTCCGCCTCGACTCGCGCTACGCTAAGACAGGGTGGTAGTGGTGTCACGTGCTCGTCTCGGTGTCCGTCGTCGCTACCGTGAGGACGTCCGCCTCGCCTCGCGTTACGCTAAGACAGGGTGGCAATGGTGTCACGTGCTCGTCTCGGTGTCCGTCGTCGCTACCGTGACGATGTCCGCCTCGACTCGCGCTACGCTAAGACAGGGTGGCAGTGGTGTCACGTGCTCGTCTCGGTGTCTGTCGTCGCTACCGCGACGACGTCCGCCTTGACTCGCGTTACGCTAAGACAGGGTGGCAGTGGTGTCACGTGCTCATCTCGGCGTCCGTCGTCGCTACCGCAACGACGTCCGCCTCGACTCGCTCTAATCTAAGACAGGGTGGCAGTTGTGTCACGTGCTCGTCTCGGCGTCCGTCGTCGCTACCGCGACGAAGTCCGCCTCGACTTGCGCTACGCTAAGACAACGTGGCAGTGGTGTCACGTGCTCGTCTCGGCGTCCATCGTCGCTACCGCTATGATGTCTGCCTCGACTCGCGTTACGCTATGACAGGATGGCAGTGGTGTCACGTGCTCGTCTCGGTGTCTGTCGTCGCTACCGCGACGACGTCCGCCTTGACTCGCGTTACGCTAAGACAGGGTGGCAGTGGTGTCACGTGCTCGTCTCGGCGTCCGTCATCGCTACCGCAACGACGTCCGCCTCGACTCGCTCTAATCTAAGACAGGGTGGCAGTTGTGTCACGTGCTCGTCTCGGCGTCCGTCGTCGCTACCGCGACGAAGTCCGCCTCGACTTGCGCTACGCTAAGACAACGTGGCAGTGGTGTCACGTGCTCGTCTCGGCGTCCATCGTCGCTACCGCTATGATGTCTGCCTCGACTCGCGTTACGCTATGACAGGATGGCAGTGGTGTCACGTGCTCGTCTCGGCGTCTGTCGTCGCTACCGCGAAGACGTCCGCCTCGACTCGCGCTACGCTAAGACAGGTTGGCAGTGGTGTCACGTGCTCATCTCGGCGTCCGTAGTCGCTACCGCGATGACGTCCGCCTCAACTTGTGTTATGCTAAGACAGGTTGGCAGTGGTGTCACGTGCTCGTCTCGGCGTCCGTCGTCGCTACCGCGAAGACGTCCGCCTCGACTCGCGCTACGCTAAGACAGGTTGGCAGTGGTGTCACGTGCTCGTCTCGGTGTCCGTAGTCGCTACCGCGACGACGTCCGCCTCGACTCGCGTTACGCTAAGATAGGTTGGCAGTGGTGTCACGTGCTCGTCTTGGTGTCCGTCGTCGCTACCGTGACGATGTCCGCCTCGACTCGCGCTACGCTAAGACAGGGTGGCAGTGGTGTCACGTGCTCGTCTCGGCGTCCGTCGTTGCTACCGCGATGACGTCCGCCTCGACTCGCGCTACGCTAAGACAGGGTGGCAGTGGTGTCACGTGCTTGTCTCGGCGTCCGTCGTCGCTACCGCAAAGACGTCCGCCTCGACTTGCATTACGCTAAGACAGGTTGGCAGTGGTGTCACGTGCTCGTCTCGGCGTCCGTCGTCGCTACCGCGACGATGTCCGCCTTGACTCGCGCTACGCTAAGACAGGGCGGCAGTGGTGTCACGTGCTCATCTTGGCGTCCGTCGTTGCTACCGCGATGACGTCCGCCTCGACTCGCGCTACGCTAAGACAGGGTGGCAGTGGTGTCACGTGCTCGTCTCGGCGTCCGTCGTTGCTACCACGACGATGTCCGCCTCGACTCGCGCTACGCTAAGACAGGGTGGCAGTGGTGTCACGTGCTCGTCTCGGTGTCCGTCGTCGCTACCGTGAGGACGTCCGCCTCGCCTCGCGTTACGCTAAGACAGGGTGGCAATGGTGTCACGTGCTCGTCTCGGTGTCCGTCGTCGCTACCGTGACGATGTCCGCCTCGACTCGCGCTACGCTAAGACAGGGTGGCAGTGGTGTCACGTGCTCGTCTTGGCTTCCGTCGTCGCTACCGCGATGACGTCCGCCTCGACTCGCGCTACGCTAAGACAGGGTGGCAGTGGTGTCACGTGCTTGTCTCGGCGTCCGTCGTCGCTACCGCAAAGACGTCCGCCTCGACTTGCACTACGCTAAGACAGGTTGGCAGTGGTGTCACGTGCTCGTCTCGGCGTCCGTCGTCGCTACCGCGAAGACGTACGCCTCGACTCGTCTTACCCTAAGACAGGGTTGTAGTGGTGTCACGTGCTCGTCTCGGCGTCCGTCGTCGCTACCGCGACGACGTCCGCCTCGACTCGCGTTACGCTAAGACAGGGTGGCAGTGGTGTCAGGTGCTCGTCTCGGCGTCCGTCGTCGCTACCACAACGACGTCCGCCTCGACTCGCTCTAATCTAAGACAGGGTGGCAGCGGTGTCACGTGCTCGTCTCGGCGTCCGTCATCGCTACTGCAATGAAGTCCGCGTCGACTCGCGCTACGCTAAGACAAGGTGGCAGTGGTGTCACGTGCTCGTCTCGGCGTCCATCGTCGCTACCGCGATGATGTCTGCCTCGACTCGCGTTACGCTATGACAGGATGGCAGTGGTGTCACGTGCTCGTCTCGGCGTCCGTCGTCGCTACCGCGAAGACGTCCGCCTCGACTCGCGCTACGCTAAGACAGGTTGGCAGTGGTGTCACGTGCTCATCTCGGCGTCCGTAGTCGCTACCGCGATGACGTCCGCCTCAACTCGTGTTATGCCAAGACAGGTTGGCAGTGGTGTCACGTGCTCGTCTCGGCGTCCGTCGTCGCTACCGTGAAGACGTCCACCTCGACTCGCGCTACGCTAAGACAGGTTGGCAGTGGTGTCACGTGCTCGTCTCGGTGTCCGTAGTCGCTACCGCGACGACGTCCGCCTCGACTCGCGTTACGCTAAGATAGGTTGGCAGTGGTGTCACGTGCTCGTCTTGGTGTCCGTCGTCGCTACCGTGACGATGTCCGCCTCGACTCGCGCTACGCTAAGACAGGGTGGCAGTGGTGTCACGTGCTCGTCTCGGCGTCCGTCGTCGCTACCGCGATGACGTCCGCCTCGACTCGCGCTACGCTAAGACAGGGTGGCAGTGGTGTCACGTGCTTGTCTCGGCGTCCGTCGTCGCTACCGCAAAGACGTCCGCCTCGACTTGCACTACGCTAAGACAGGTTGGCAGTGGTGTCACGTGCTCGTCTCGGCGTCCGTCGTCACTACCGCGACGACGTCCGCCTCGACATGCGTTACGCTAAGACAGGGTGGCAGTGGTGTCACATGCTCGTCTCGGCCTCCGTCGTCGCTACCGCGACGACGTCCGCCTCGACTCGCGTTACGCTAAGAAACGGTGGCAGTGGTGTCACGCGCTCGTCTCGGCGTCCGTCGTCGCTACCGCGACGACGTTCACCTCGACTCGCGCTACGCTAAGACAGGATGGCAGTGGTGTCACGTGCTCGTCTCGGTGTCCGTCGTCGCTACCGCGACGACGTCTGCCTCGACTCGCGTTACGCTAAGACAGGGTGGCAGTGGTGTCACGTGCTCGTCTCGGCGTCCGTCGTCGCTACCGCAACGATGTCCGCCTCGACTCGCTCTAATCTAAGACAGGGTGGCAGTGGTGTCACGTGCTCGTCTCGGCATCCGTCGTCGCTACCGCGATGAAGTCCGCCTCGACTCGCGCTACGCTAAGACAAGGTGGCAGTGGTGTCACGTGCTCGTCTCGGTGTCCGTCGTCGCTACCGTGAGGACGTCCGCCTCGACTCGCGTTACGCTAAGACAGGGTGGCAGTGGTGTCACGTGCTCGTCTCGGTGTCCGTCGTCGCTACCGTGACGATGTCCGCCTCGACTCGCGCTACGCTAAGACAGGGTGGCAGTGGTGTCACGTGCTTGTCTCGGCGTCCGTCGTCGCTACCGCAAAGACGTCCGCCTCGACTTGCACTATGCTAAGACAGGTTGGAAGTGGTGTCACGTGCTCGTCTCGGCGTCCGTCGTCGCTAGCGCGACGACGTCCGCCTCGACTCGCGTTACGCTAAGACAGGTTGGCAGTGGTGTCACGTGCTCGTCTCGGCATCCGTCGTCGCTACCGCGACGACGTCCGCCTCGACTCGCGTTATGCTAAGAAAGGGTGGCAGTGGTGTCACGTGCTTGTCTCGGCGTCCGTCGTCGCTACCGCGACGATGTCCGCCTAGACTCGCGCTACGCTAAGACAGGGTGGCAGTGGTGTTACGTGCTCGTCTCGGTGTCCGTCGTCGCTACCGCGACGACGTCCACCTCGACTCGCGTTACACTATGACAGGGTGGCAGTGGTGTCACGTGCTCGTCTCGGCGTCCGTCGTCGCTACCGCAACGACGTCCGCCTCGACTCGCTCTAATCTAAGACAGGGTGGCAGTGGTGTCACGTGCTCGTCTCAGCGTCCGTCGTCGCTACCGCGAAGACGTCTGCCTCGACACGCGCTACGCTAAGACAGGGTGGCAGTGGTGTCATGTGCTCGTCTCGGCGTCGGTAGTCGCTACCGCGACAACGTCCGCCTCGACTCGCGTTACGCTAAGACAGGTTGGCAGTGGTGTCACGTGCTCGTCTGGGCATCCGTCGTCACTACCGCGACGACGTCCGCCTCGACTCGCATTACGCTAAGACAGGGTGGCAGTGGTGTCACGTGCTCGTCTCGGCATCCGTCATCGCTACCGCGACGACGTTCACCTCGACTCGCGCTACGCTAAGACAGGGTGGCAGTGGTGTCACGTGCTCGTCTCGGCATCCGTCGTCGCTACCGCGACGACGTCCGCCTCGACTCGCGCTACGCTAAGACAGGATGGCAGTGGTGTCACGTGCTCGTCTCGGTGTCCGTCGTCGCTACCGCGACGACGTCTGCCTCGACTCGCGTTACGCTAAGACAGGGTGGCAGTGGTGTCACGTGCTCGTCTCGGCGTCCGTCGTCGCTACCGCAACGATGTCCGCCTCGACTCGCTCTAATCTAAGACAGGGTGGCAGTGGTGTCACGTGCTCGTCTCGGCATCCGTCGTCGCTACCGCGATGAAGTCCGCCTCGACTCGCGCTACGCTAAGACAAGGTGGCAGTGGTGTCACGTGCTCGTCTCGGTGTCCGTCGTCGCTACCATGAGGACGTCCGCCTCGACTCGCGTTACGCTAAGACAGGGTGGCAGTGGTGTCACGTGCTCGTCTCAGTGTCCGTCGTCGCTACCATGATGATGTCCGCCTCGACTCGCGCTACGCTAAGACAGGGTGGCAGTGGTGTCACGTGCTTGTCTCGGCGTCCGTCGTCGCCACCGCAAAGACGTCCGCCTCGACTTGCACTATGCTAAGACAGGTTGGAAGTGGTGTCACTTGCTCGTCTCGGCGTCCGTCGTCGCTAGCGCGACGACGTCCGCCTCGACTCGCGTTACGCTAAGACAGGTTGGCAGTGGTGTCACGTGCTCGTCTCGGCATCCGTCGTCGCTACCGCGACGACGTCCGCCTCGACTCGCGTTATGCTAAGAAAGGGTGGCAGTGGTGTCACGTGCTTGTCTCGGCGTCCGTCGTCGCTACCGCGACGAAGTCCGCCTAGACTCGCGCTACGCTAAGATAGGGTGGCAGTGGTGTTACGTGCTCGTCTCGGTGTCCGTCGTCGCTACCGCGACGACGTCCACCTCGACTCGCGTTACACTAATACTGGGTGGCAGTGGTGTCACGTGCTCGTCTCGGCGTCCGTCGTCGCTACCGCAACGACGTCCGCCTCGACTCGCTCTAATCTAAGACAGGGTGGCAGTGGTGTCACGTGCTCGTCTCAGCGTCCGTCGTCGCTACCGCGAAGACGTCCGCCTCGACTCGCGCTACGCTAAGACAGGGTGGCAGTGGTGTCATGTGCTCGTCTCGGCGTCGGTAGTCGCTACCGCGACAACGTCCGCCTCGACTCGCGTTACGCTAAGACAGGTTGGCAGTGGTGTCACGTGCTCGTCTGGGCATCCGTCGTCACTACCGCGACGACGTCCGCCTCGACTCGCATTACGCTAAGACAGGGTGGCAGTGGTGTCACGTGCTTGTCTCGGTGTCCGTCGTCGCTACCGCGACGACGTCCGCCTCGACTCGCGTTATGCTAAGACAGGGTGGCAGTGGTGTCACGTGCTCGTCTCAGCGTCCGTCGTCGCTACAGCGACGACGTCCGCCTGGACTCACGTTACGCTAAGACAGGGTGGCAGTGGTGTCACGTGCTCGTCTCTGCGTCCGTCGTCGCTACCGCGACGACGTCCGCCTCGACTCGCATTACGCTAAGAAAGGGTGGCAGTGGTGTCACGTGCTCGTCTCGGCATCCGTCGTCGCTACCGCGACGACGTCCGCCTCGACTCGCGTTATGCTAAGAAAGGGTGGCAGTGGTGTCACGTGCTTGTCTCGGCGTCCGTCGTCGCTACCGCGACGATGTCCGCCTAGACTCGCGCTACGCTAAGACAGGGTGGCAGTGGTGTTACGTGCTCGTCTCGGTGTCCGTCGTCGCTACCGCGACGACGTCCACCTCGACTCGCGTTACACTATGACAGGGTGGCAGTGGTGTCACGTGCTCGTCTCGGCGTCCGTCGTCGCTACCGCAACGACGTCCGCCTCGACTCGCTCTAATCTAAGACAGGGTGGCAGTGGTGTCACGTGCTCGTCTCAGCGTCCGTCGTCGCTACCGCGAAGACGTCTGCCTCGACACGCGCTACGCTAAGACAGGGTGGCAGTGGTGTCATGTGCTCGTCTCGGCGTCGGTAGTCGCTACCGCGACAACGTCCGCCTCGACTCGCGTTACGCTAAGACAGGTTGGCAGTGGTGTCACGTGCTCGTCTGGGCATCCGTCGTCACTACCGCGACGACGTCCGCCTCGACTCGCATTACGCTAAGACAGGGTGGCAGTGGTGTCACGTGCTCGTCTCGGCATCCGTCATCGCTACCGCGACGACGTTCACCTCGACTCGCGCTACGCTAAGACAGGGTGGCAGTGGTGTCACGTGCTCGTCTCGGCGTCCGTCGTCGCTACCGCGACGACGTCCGCCTCGACTCGCGCTACGCTAAGACAGGATGGCAGTGGTGTCACGTGCTCGTCTCGGTGTCCGTCGTCGCTACCGCGACGACGTCTGCCTCGACTCGCGTTACGCTAAGACAGGGTGGCAGTGGTGTCACGTGCTCGTCTCGGCGTCCGTCGTCGCTACCGCAACGATGTCCGCCTCGACTCGCTCTAATCTAAGACAGGGTGGCAGTGGTGTCACGTGCTCGTCTCGGCATCCGTCGTCGCTACCGCGATGAAGTCCGCCTCGACTCGCGCTACGCTAAGACAAGGTGGCAGTGGTGTCACGTGCTCGTCTCGGTGTCCGTCGTCGCTACCATGAGGACGTCCGCCTCGACTCGCGTTACGCTAAGACAGGGTGGCAGTGGTGTCACGTGCTCGTCTCAGTGTCCGTCGTCGCTACCATGATGATGTCCGCCTCGACTCGCGCTACGCTAAGACAGGGTGGCAGTGGTGTCACGTGCTTGTCTCGGCGTCCGTCGTCGCCACCGCAAAGACGTCCGCCTCGACTTGCACTATGCTAAGACAGGTTGGAAGTGGTGTCACTTGCTCGTCTCGGCGTCCGTCGTCGCTAGCGCGACGACGTCCGCCTCGACTCGCGTTACGCTAAGACAGGTTGGCAGTGGTGTCACGTGCTCGTCTCGGCATCCGTCGTCGCTACCGCGACGACGTCCGCCTCGACTCGCGTTATGCTAAGAAAGGGTGGCAGTGGTGTCACGTGCTTGTCTCGGCGTCCGTCGTCGCTACCGCGACGATGTCCGCCTAGACTCGCGCTACGCTAAGACAGGGTGGCAGTGGTGTTACGTGCTCGTCTCGGTGTCCGTCGTCGCTACCGCGACGACGTCCACCTCGACTCGCGTTACACTAATACTGGGTGGCAGTGGTGTCACGTGCTCGTCTCGGCGTCCGTCGTCGCTACCGCAACGACGTCCGCCTCGACTCGCTCTAATCTAAGACAGGGTGGCAGTGGTGTCACGTGCTCGTCTCAGCGTCCGTCGTCGCTACCGCGAAGACGTCCGCCTCAACTCGCGCTACGCTAAGACAGGGTGGCAGTGGTGTCATGTGCTCGTCTCGGCGTCGGTAGTCGCTACCGCGACAACGTCCGCCTCGACTCGCGTTACGCTAAGACAGGTTGGCAGTGGTGTCACGTGCTCGTCTGGGCATCCGTCGTCACTACCGCGACGACGTCCGCCTCGACTCGCATTACGCTAAGACAGGGTGGCAGTGGTGTCACGTGCTTGTCTCGGTGTCCGTCGTCGCTACCGCGACGACGTCCGCCTCGACTCGCGTTATGCTAAGACAGGGTGGCAGTGGTGTCACGTGCTCGTCTCAGCGTCCGTCGTCGCTACAGCGACGACGTCCGCCTGGACTCACGTTACGCTAAGACAGGGTGGCAGTGGTGTCACGTGCTCGTCTCTGCGTCCGTCGTCGCTACCGCGACGACGTCCGCCTCGACTCGCATTACGCTAAGAAAGGGTGGCAGTGGTGTCACGTGCTCGTCTCGGCGTCCGTCGTCGCTACCGCGACGATGTCCGCCTTGACTCGCACTACGCTAAGACAGGGTGGTAGTGGTGTCACGTGCTCGTCTTGGCGTCCGTCGTCGCTACCGCAACGACGTACGCCTCGACTTGCTCTAAGCTAAGACAGGGTGGTAGTGGTGTCACATGCTCGTCTCGGCGTCCGGTGTTGCTACCACGACGATGTCCGCACGACTCGCGCTATGCTAAGACAGGGTGGCAGTGGTGTCACGTGCTCGTCTCGGTGTCCGTCGTCACTACCGTGAGGACGTCCGCCTTGACTCGCGTTACGCTAAGACAGGGTGGCAGTGGTGTCACGTGCTCGTCTCGGTGTCCGTCGTCGCTACCGTGATGATGTCCGCCTCGACTCGCGCTACGCTAAGACAGGGTGGCAGTGGTGTCACGTGCTCGTCTCGGCGTCCGTCGTCGCTACCGCGATGACGTCCGCCTCGACTCGCGCTACGCTAAGACAGGGTGGCAGTGGTGTCACGTGCTTGTCTCGGCGTCCGTCGTCGCTACCGCAAAGACGTCCGCCTCGACTTGCCCTACGCTAAGACAGGGTGGCAGTGGTGTCACGTGCTCGTCTCGGCGTCCGTCGTCGCTACCGCGATGACGTCCGCCTCGACTCGCGCTACGCTAAGACAGGGTGGCAGTGGTGTCACGTGCTCGTCTCGGTGTCTGTCGTCGCTACCGCGACGACGTCCGCCTCGACTCGCGTTACGCTAAGACAGGGTGGCAGTGGTGTCACGTGCTCGTCTCGGCGTCCGTCGTCGCTACCGCAACGACGTCCGCCTTGACTCGCTCTAATCTAAGACAGGGTGGCATTGGTGTCACGTGCTCGTCTCGGCGTCCGTCGTCGCTACCGCGACGAAGTCCGCCTCGACTCGCGCTACGCTAAGACAAGGTGGCAGTGGTGTCACGTGCTCGTCTCGGCGTCCATCGTCGCTACCGCGATGATGTCTGCCTCGACTCGCGTTACGCTATGACAGGATGGCAGTGGTGTCACGTGCTCGTCTCGGCGTCCGTCGTCGCTACTGCGAAGACGTCCGCCTCGACTCGCGCTACGCTAAGACAGGTTGGCAGTGGTGTCACGTGCTCATCTCGGCGTCCGTAGTCGCTACCGCGATGACGTCCGCCTCAACTCGTGTTATGCTAAGACAGGTTGGCAGTGGTGTCACGTGCTCGTCTCGGCGTCCGTCGTCGCTACCGCGAAGACGTCCGCCTCGACTCGCGGTACGCTAAGACAGGTTGGCAGTGGTGTCACGTGCTCGTCTCGGTGTCCGTAGTCGCTACCGCGACGACGTCCGCCTCGACTCGCGTTACGCTAAGATAGGTTGGCAGTGGTGTCACGTGCTCGTCTTGGTGTCCGTCGTCGCTACCGTGACGATGTCCGCCTCGACTCGCGCTACGCTAAGATAGGGTGGCAGTGGTGTCACGTGCTCGTCTCGGTGTCCGTCGTCGCTACCGCGATGACGTCCGCCTCGACTCGCGCTACGCTAAGACAGGGTGGCAGTGGTGTCACGTGCTCGTCTCGGCGTCCGTCGTTGCTACCGCGATGACGTCCGCCTCGACTCGCGCTACGCTAAGACAGGGTGGCAGTGGTGTCACGTGCTTGTCTCGACGTCCGTCGTCGCTACCGCAAAGACGTCCGCCTCGACTTGCATTACGCTAAGACAGGTTGGCAGTGGTGTCACGTGCTCGTCTCGGCGTCCGTCGTCGCTACCGCGACGATGTCCGCCTTGACTCGCGCTACGCTAAGACAGGGTGGCAGTGGTGTCACGTGCTCATCTTGGCGTCCGTCGTTGCTACCGCAACGACGTACGCCTCAACTCGCTCTAAGCTAAGACAGGGTGGCAGTGGTGTCACGTGCTCGTCTCGGCGTCCGTCGTTGCTACCACGACGATGTCCGCCTCGACTCGCGCTACGCTAAGACAGGGTGGCAGTGGTGTCACGTGCTCGTCTCGGTGTCCGTCGTCGCTACCGTGAGGACGTCCGCCTCGCCTCGCGTTACGCTAAGACAGGGTGGCAATGGTGTCACGTGCTCGTCTCGGTGTCCGTCGTCGCTACCGTGACGATATCCGCCTCGACTCGTGCTACGCTAAGACAGGGTGGCAGTGGTGTCACGTGCTCGTCTTGGCTTCCGTCGTCGCTACCGCGATGACGTCCGCCTCGACTCGCGCTACGCTAAGACAGGGTGGCAGTGGTGTCACGTGCTTGTCTTGGCGTCCGTCGTCGCTACCGCAAAGACGTCCGCCTCGACTTGCACTACGCTAAGACAGGTTGGCAGTGGTGTCACGTGCTCGTCTCGGCGTCCGTCGTCGCTACCGCGAAGACGTACGCCTCGACTCGTCTTACCCTAAGACAGGGTTGTAGTGGTGTCACGTGCTCGTCTCGGCGTCCGTCGTCGCTACCGCGACGACGTCCGCCTCGACTCGCGTTACGCTAAGACAGGGTGGCAGTGGTGTCAGGTGCTCGTCTCGGCGTCCGTCGTCGCTACCGCAACGACGTCCGCCTCGACTCGCTCTAATCTAAGACAGGGTGGCAGCGGTGTCACGTGCTCGTCTCGGCGTCCGTCGTCGCTACTGCAATGAAGTCCGCGTCGACTCGCGCTACGCTAAGACAAGGTGGCAGTGGTGTCACGTGCTCGTCTCGGCGTCCATCGTCGCTACCGCGATGATGTCTGCCTCGACTCGCGTTACGCTATGACAGGATGGCAGTGGTGTCACGTGCTCGTCTCGGCGTCCGTCGTCGCTACCGCGAAGACGTCCGCCTCGACTCGCGCTACGCTAAGACAGGTTGGCAGTGGTGTCACGTGCTCATCTCGGCGTCCGTAGTCGCTACCGCGATGACGTCCGCCTCAACTCGTGTTATGCTAAGACAGGTTGGCAGTGGTGTCACGTGCTCGTCTCGGCGTTCGTCGTCGCTACCGTGAAGACGTCCACCTCGACTCGCGCTACGCTAAGACAGGTTGGCAGTGGTGTCACGTGCTCGTCTCGGTGTCCGTAGTCGCTACCGCGACGACGTCCGCCTCGACTCGCGTTACGCTAAGATAGGTTGGCAGTGGTGTCACGTGCTCGTCTTGGTGTCCGTCGTCGCTACCGTGACGATGTCCGCCTCGACTCGCGCTACGCTAAGACAGGGTGGCAGTGGTGTCACGTGCTCGTCTCGGCGTCCGTCGTCGCTACCGCGATGACGTCCGCCTCGACTCGCGCTACGCTAAGACAGGGTGGCAGTGGTGTCACGTGCTTGTCTCGGCGTCCGTCGTCGCTACCGCAAAGACGTCCGCCTCGACTTGCACTACGCTAAGACAGGTTGGCAGTGGTGTCACGTGCTCGTCTCGGCGTCCGTCGTCACTACCGCGACGATGTCCGCCTCGACATGCGTTACGCTAAGACAGGGTGGCAGTGGTGTCACATGCTCGTCTCGGCCTCCGTCGTCGCTACCGCGACGACGTCCGCCTCGACTCGCGTTACGCTAAGAAAGGGTGGCAGTGGTGTCACGCGCTCGTCTCGGTGTCCGTCGTCGCTACCGCGACGACGTTCACCTCGACTCGCGCTACGCTAAGACAGGATGGCAGTGGTGTCACGTGCTCGTCTCGGTGTCCGTCGTCGCTACCGCGACGACGTCTGCCTCGACTCGCGTTACGCTAAGACAGGGTGGCAGTGGTGTCACGTGCTCGTCTCGGCGTCCGTCGTCGCTACCGCAACGATGTCCGCCTCGACTCGCTCTAATCTAAGACAGGGTGGCAGTGGTGTCACGTGCTCGTCTCGGCATCCATCGTCGCTACCGCGATGAAGTCCGCCTCGACTCGCGCTACGCTAAGACAAGGTGGCAGTGGTGTCACGTGCTCGTCTCGGTGTCCGTCGTCGCTACCGTGAGGACGTCCGCCTCGACTCGCGTTACGCTAAGACAGGGTGGCAGTGGTGTCACGTGCTCGTCTCGGTGTCCGTCGTCGCTACCGTGAGGACGTCCGCCTCGACTCGCGTTACGCTAAGACAGGGTGGCAGTGGTGTCACGTGCTCGTCTCGGCGTCCGTCGTCGCTACCGCAAAGACGTCCGCCTCGACTTGCCCTACGCTAAGACAGGGTGGCAGTGGTGTCACGTGCTCGTCTCGGCGTCCGTCGTCGCTACCGCGATGACGTCCGCCTCGACTCGCGCTACGCTAAGACAGGGTGGCAGTGGTGTCACGTGCTCGTCTCGGTGTCTGTCGTCGCTACCGCGACGACGTCCGCCTCGACTCGCGTTACGCTAAGACAGGGTGGCAGTGGTGTCACGTGCTCGTCTCGGCGTCCGTCGTCGCTACCGCAACGACGTCCGCCTTGACTCGCTCTAATCTAAGACAGGGTGGCATTGGTGTCACGTGCTCGTCTCGGCGTCCGTCGTCGCTACCGCGACGAAGTCCGCCTCGACTCGCGCTACGCTAAGACAAGGTGGCAGTGGTGTCACGTGCTCGTCTCGGCGTCCATCGTCGCTACCGCGATGATGTCTGCCTCGACTCGCGTTACGCTATGACAGGATGGCAGTGGTGTCACGTGCTCGTCTCGGCGTCCGTCGTCGCTACTGCGAAGACGTCCGCCTCGACTCACGCTACGCTAAGACAGGTTGGCAGTGGTGTCACGTGCTCATCTCGGCGTCCGTAGTCGCTACCGCGATGACGTCCGCCTCAACTCGTGTTATGCTAAGACAGGTTGGCAGTGGTGTCACGTGCTCGTCTCGGCGTCCGTCGTCGCTACCGCGAAGACGTCCGCCTCGACTCGCGGTACGCTAAGACAGGTTGGCAGTGGTGTCACGTGCTCGTCTCGGTGTCCGTAGTCGCTACCGCGACGACGTCCGCCTCGACTCGCGTTACGCTAAGATAGGTTGGCAGTGGTGTCACGTGCTCGTCTTGGTGTCCGTCGTCGCTACCGTGACGATGTCCGCCTCGACTCGCGCTACGCTAAGATAGGGTGGCAGTGGTGTCACGTGCTCGTCTCGGTGTCCGTCGTCGCTACCGCGATGACGTCCGCCTCGACTCGCGCTACGCTAAGACAGGGTGGCAGTGGTGTCACGTGCTCGTCTCGGCGTCCGTCGTTGCTACCGCGATGACGTCCGCCTCGACTCGCGCTACGCTAAGACAGGGTGGCAGTGGTGTCACGTGCTTGTCTCGGCGTCCGTCGTCGCTACCGCAAAGACGTCCGCCTCGACTTGCATTACGCTAAGACAGGTTGGCAGTGGTGTCACGTGCTCGTCTCGGCGTCCGTCGTCGCTACCGCGACGATGTCCGCCTTGACTCGCGCTACGCTAAGACAGGGTGGCAGTGGTGTCACGTGCTCATCTTGGCGTCCGTCGTTGCTACCGCAACGACGTACGCCTCAACTCGCTCTAAGCTAAGACAGGGTGGCAGTGGTGTCACGTGCTCGTCTCGGCGTCCGTCGTTGCTACCACGACGATGTCCGCCTCGACTCGCGCTACGCTAAGACAGGGTGGCAGTGGTGTCACGTGCTCGTCTCGGTGTCCGTCGTCGCTACCGTGAGGACGTCCGCCTCGCCTCGCGTTACACTAAGACAGGGTGGCAATGGTGTCACGTGCTCGTCTCGGTGTCCGTCGTCGCTACCGTGACGATATCCGCCTCGACTCGTGCTACGCTAAGACAGGGTGGCAGTGGTGTCACGTGCTCGTCTTGGCTTCCGTCGTCGCTACCGCGATGACGTCCGCCTCGACTCGCGCTACGCTAAGACAGGGTGGCAGTGGTGTCACGTGCTTGTCTCGGCGTCCGTCGTCGCTACCGCAAAGACGTCCGCCTCGACTTGCACTACGCTAAGACAGGTTGGCAGTGGTGTCACGTGCTCGTCTCGGCGTCCGTCGTCGCTACCGCGAAGACGTACGCCTCGACTCGTCTTACCCTAAGACAGGGTTGTAGTGGTGTCACGTGCTCGTCTCGGCGTCCGTCGTCGCTACCGCGACGACGTCCGCCTCGACTCGCGTTACGCTAAGACAGGGTGGCAGTGGTGTCAGGTGCTCGTCTCGGCGTCCGTCGTCGCTACCGCAACGACGTCCGCCTCGACTCGCTCTAATCTAAGACAGGGTGGCAGCGGTGTCACGTGCTCGTCTCGGCGTCCGTCGTCGCTACTGCAATGAAGTCCGCGTCGACTCGCGCTACGCTAAGACAAGGTGGCAGTGGTGTCACGTGCTCGTCTCGGCGTCCATCGTCGCTACCGCGATGATGTCTGCCTCGACTCGCGTTACGCTATGACAGGATGGCAGTGGTGTCACGTGCTCGTCTCGGCGTCCGTCGTCGCTACCGCGAAGACGTCCGCCTCGACTCGCGCTACGCTAAGACAGGTTGGCAGTGGTGTCACGTGCTCATCTCGGCGTCCGTAGTCGCTACCGCGATGACGTCCGCCTCAACTCGTGTTATGCTAAGACAGGTTGGCAGTGGTGTCACGTGCTCGTCTCGGCGTCCGTCGTCGCTACCGTGAAGACGTCCACCTCGACTCGCGCTACGCTAAGACAGGTTGGCAGTGGTGTCACGTGCTCGTCTCGGTGTCCGTAGTCGCTACCGCGACGACGTCCGCCTCGACTCGCGTTACGCTAAGATAGGTTGGCAGTGGTGTCACGTGCTCGTCTTGGTGTCCGTCGTCGCTACCGTGACGATGTCCGCCTCGACTCGCGCTACGCTAAGACAGGGTGGCAGTGGTGTCACGTGCTCGTCTCGGCGTCCGTCGTCGCTACCGCGATGACGTCCGCCTCGACTCGCGCTACGCTAAGACAGGGTGGCAGTGGTGTCACGTGCTTGTCTCGGCGTCCGTCGTCGCTACCGCAAAGACGTCCGCCTCGACTTGCACTACGCTAAGACAGGTTGGCAGTGGTGTCACGTGCTCGTCTCGGCGTCCGTCGTCACTACCGCGACGATGTCCGCCTCGACATGCGTTATGCTAAGACAGGGTGGCAGTGGTGTCACATGCTCGTCTCGGCCTCCGTCGTCGCTACCGCGACGACGTCCGCCTCGACTCGCGTTACGCTAAGAAAGGGTGGCAGTGGTGTCACGCGCTCGTCTCGGTGTCCGTCGTCGCTACCGCGACGACGTTCACCTCGACTCGCGCTACGCTAAGACAGGATGGCAGTGGTGTCACGTGCTCGTCTCGGTGTCCGTCGTCGCTACCGCGACGACGTCTGCCTCGACTCGCGTTACGCTAAGACAGGGTGGCAGTGGTGTCACGTGCTCGTCTCGGCGTCCGTCGTCGCTACCGCAACGATGTCCGCCTCGACTCGCTCTAATCTAAGACAGGGTGGCAGTGGTGTCACGTGCTCGTCTCGGCATCCATCGTCGCTACCGCGATGAAGTCCGCCTCGACTCGCGCTACGCTAAGACAAGGTGGCAGTGGTGTCACGTGCTCGTCTCGGTGTCCGTCGTCGCTACCGTGAGGACGTCCGCCTCGACTCGCGTTACGCTAAGACAGGGTGGCAGTGGTGTCACGTGCTCGTCTCGGTGTCCGTCGTCGCTACCGTGACGATGTCCGCCTCGACTCGCGCTACGCTAAGACAGGGTGGCAGTGGTGTCACGTGCTTGTCTCGGCGTCCGTCGTCGCTACCGCAAAGACGTCCGCCTCGACTTGCACTATGCTAAGACAGGTTGGAAGTGGTGTCACGTGCTCGTCTCGGCGTCCGTCGTCGATAGCGCGACGACGTCCGCCTCGACTCGCGTTACGCTAAGACAGGTTGGCAGTGGTGTCACGTGCTCGTCTCGGCATCCGTCGTCGCTACCGCGACGACGTCCGCCTCGACTCGCGTTATGCTAAGAAAGGGTGGCAGTGGTGTCACGTGCTCGTCTCGGCGTCCGTCGTCGCTACCGCGACGACGTTCACCCCGACTCGCGCTACGCTAAGACAGGGTGGCAGTGGTGTCACGTGCTTGTCTCGGCGTCCGTCGTCGCTACCGCAACGACGTCCGCCTCGACTCGCTCTAATCTAAGACAGGGTGGCAGCGGTGTCACGTGCTCGTCTCGGCGTCCGTCGTCGCTACTGCAATGAAGTCCGCGTCGACTCGCGCTACGCTAAGACAAGGTGGCAGTGGTGTCACGTGCTCGTCTCGGCGTCCATCGTCGCTACCGCGATGATGTCTGCCTCGACTCGCGTTACGCTATGACAGGATGGCAGTGGTGTCACGTGCTCGTCTCGGCGTCCGTCGTCGCTACCGCGAAGACGTCCGCCTCGACTCGCGCTACGCTAAGACAGGTTGGCAGTGGTGTCACGTGCTCATCTCGGCGTCCGTAGTCGCTACCGCGATGACGTCCGCCTCAACTCGTGTTATGCTAAGACAGGTTGGCAGTGGTGTCACGTGCTCGTCTCGGCGTCCGTCGTCGCTACCGTGAAGACGTCCACCTCGACTCGCGCTACGCTAAGACAGGTTGGCAGTGGTGTCACGTGCTCGTCTCGGTGTCCGTAGTCGCTACCGCGACGACGTCCGCCTCGACTCGCGTTACGCTAAGATAGGTTGGCAGTGGTGTCACGTGCTCGTCTTGGTGTCCGTCGTCGCTACCGTGACGATGTCCGCCTCGACTCGCGCTACGCTAAGACAGGGTGGCAGTGGTGTCACGTGCTCGTCTCGGCGTCCGTCGTCGCTACCGCGATGACGTCCGCCTCGACTCGCGCTACGCTAAGACAGGGTGGCAGTGGTGTCACGTGCTTGTCTCGGCGTCCGTCGTCGCTACCGCAAAGACGTCCGCCTCGACTTGCACTACGCTAAGACAGGTTGGCAGTGGTGTCACGTGCTCGTCTCGGCGTCCGTCGTCACTACCGCGACGACGTCCGCCTCGACATGCTTTACGCTAAGACAGGGTGGCAGTGGTGTCACATGCTCGTCTCGGCCTCCGTCGTCGCTACCGCGACGACGTCCGCCTCGACTCGCGTTACGCTAAGAAAGGGTGGCAGTGGTGTCACGCGCTCGTCTCGGCGTCCGTCGTCGCTACCGCGACGACGTTCACCTCGACTCGCGCTACGCTAAGACAGGATGGCAGTGGTGTCACGTGCTCGTCTCGGTGTCCGTCGTCGCTACCGCGACGACGTCTGCCTCGACTCGCGTTACGCTAAGACAGGGTGGCAGTGGTGTCACGTGCTCGTCTCGGCGTCCGTCGTCGCTACCGCAACGATGTCCGCCTCGACTCGCTCTAATCTAAGACAGGGTGGCAGTGGTGTCACGTGCTCGTCTCGGCATCCGTCGTCGCTACCGCGATGAAGTCCGCCTCGACTCGCGCTACGCTAAGACAAGGTGGCAGTGGTGTCACGTGCTCGTCTCGGTGTCCGTCGTCGCTACCGTGAGGACGTCCGCCTCGACTCGCGTTACGCTAAGACAGGGTGGCAGTGGTGTCACGTGCTCGTCTCGGTGTCCGTCGTCGCTACCGTGACGATGTCCGCCTCGACTCGCGCTACGCTAAGACAGGGTGGCAGTGGTGTCACGTGCTTGTCTCGGCGTCCGTCGTCGCTACCGCAAAGACGTCCGCCTCGACTTGCACTATGCTAAGACAGGTTGGAAGTGGTGTCACGTGCTCGTCTCGGTGTCCGTCGTCGATAGCGCGACGACGTCCGCCTCGACTCGCGTTACGCTAAGACAGGTTGGCAGTGGTGTCACGTGCTCGTCTCGGCATCCGTCGTCGCTACCGCGACGACGTCCGCCTCGACTCGCGTTATGCTAAGAAAGGGTGGCAGTGGTGTCACGTGCTCGTCTCGGCGTCCGTCGTCGCTACCGCGACGACGTTCACCCCGACTCGCGCTACGCTAAGACAGGGTGGCAGTGGTGTCACGTGCTTGTCTCGGCGTCCGTCGTCGCTACCGCGACGATGTCCGCCTAGACTCGCGCTACGCTAAGACAGGGTGGCAGTGGTGTTACGTGCTCGTCTCGGTGTCCGTCGTCGCTACCGCGACGACGTCCACCTCGACTCGCGTTACACTAAGACAGGGTGGCAGTGGTGTCACGTGCTCGTCTCGGCGTCCTTCGTCGCTACCGCCACGACGTCCGCCTCGACTCGCTCTAATCTAAGACAGGGTGGCAGTGGTGTCACGTGCTCGTCTCAGCGTCCGTCGTCGCTACCGCGAAGACGTCTGCCTCGACTCGCGCTACGCTAAGACAGGGTGGCAGTGGTGTCATGTGCTCGTCTCGGCGTCGGTAGTCGCTACCGCGACAACGTCCGCCTCGACTCACGTTACGCTAAGACAGGTTGGCAGTGGTGTCACGTGCTCGTCTGGGCATCCGTCGTCACTACCGCGACGACGTCCGCCTCGACTCGCATTACGCTAAGACAGGGTGCCAGTGGTGTCACGTGCTCGTCTCGGCATCCGTCATCGCTACCGCGACGATGTTCACCTCGACTCGCGCTACGCTAAGACAGGGTGGCAGTGGTGTCACGTGCTCGTCTCGGCGTCCGTCGTCGCTACCGCGACGACGTCCGCCTCAACTCGCGCTACGCTAAGACAGGATGGCAGTGGTGTCACGTGCTCGTCTCGGTGTCCGTCGTCGCTACCGCGACGACGTCTGCCTCGACTCGCGTTACGCTAAGACAGGGTGGCAGTGGTGTCACGTGCTCGTCTCGGCGTCCGTCGTCGCTACCGCAACGATGTCCGCCTCGACTCGCTCTAATCTAAGACAGGGTGGCAGTGGTGTCACGTGCTCGTCTCGGCATCCGTCGTCGCTACCGCGATGAAGTCCGCCTCGACTCGCGCTACGCTAAGACAAGGTGGCAGTGGTGTCACGTGCTCGTCTCGGTGTCCGTCGTCGCTACCGTGAGGACGTCCGCCTCGACTCGCGTTACGCTAAGACAGGGTGGCAGTGGTGTCACGTGCTCGTCTCAGTGTCCGTCGTCGCTACCATGACGATGTCCGCCTCGACTCGCGCTACGCTAAGACAGGGTGGCAGTGGTGTCACGTGCTTGTCTCGGCGTCCGTCGTCGCCACCGCAAAGACGTCCGCCTCGACTTGCACTATGCTAAGACAGGTTGGAAGTGGTGTCACTTGCTCGTCTCGGCGTCCGTCGTCACTAGCGCGACGACGTCCGCCTCGACTCGCGTTACGCTAAGACAGGTTGGCAGTGGTGTCACGTGCTCGTCTCGGCATCCGTCGTCGCTACCGCGACGACGTCCGCCTCGACTCGCGTTATGCTAAGAAAGGGTGGCAGTGGTGTCACGTGCTTGTCTCGGCGTCCGTCCTCGCTACCGCGACGATGTCCGCCTAGACTCGCGCTACGCTAAGACAGGGTGGCAGTGGTGTTACGTGCTCGTCTCGGTGTCCGTCGTCGCTACCGCGACGACGTCCACCTCGACTCGCGTTACACTAATACTGGGTGGCAGTGGTGTCACGTGCTCGTCTCGGCGTCCGTCGTCGCTACCGCAACGACGTCCGCCTCGACTCGCTCTAATCTAAGACAGGGTGGCAGTGGTGTCACGTGCTCGTCTCAGCGTCCGTCGTCGCTACCGCGAAGACGTCCGCCTCGACTCGCGCTACGCTAAGACAGGGTGGCAGTGGTGTCATGTGCTCGTCTCGGCGTCGGTAGTCGCTACCGCGACAACGTCCGCCTCGACTCGCGTTACGCTAAGACAGGTTGGCAGTGGTGTCACGTGCTCGTCTGGGCATCCGTCGTCACTACCGCGACGACGTCCGCCTCGACTCGCATTACGCTAAGACAGGGTGGCAGTGGTGTCACGTGCTTGTCTCGGTGTCCGTCGTCGCTACCGCGATGACGTCCGCCTCGACTCGCGTTATGCTAAGACAGGGTGGCAGTGGTGTCACGTGCTCGTCTCAGCGTCCGTCGTCGCTACAGCGACGACGTCCGCCTGGACTCACGTTACGCTAAGACAGGGTGGCAGTGGTGTCACGTGCTCGTCTCTGCGTCCGTCGTCGCTACCGCGACGACGTCCGCCTCGACTCGCATTACGCTAAGAAAGGGTGGCAGTGGTGTCACGTGCTCGTCTCGGCGTCCGTCGTCGCTACCGCGACGACGTCCGCCTTGACTCGCACTACGCTAAGACAGGGTGGTAGTGGTGTCACGTGCTCGTCTTGGCGTCCGTCGTCGCTACCGCAACGACGTACGCCTCGACTTGCTCTAAGCTAAGACAGGGTGGTAGTGGTGTCACATGCTCGTCTCGGCGTCCGGTGTTGCTACCACGACGATGTCCGCACGACTCGCGCTATGCTAAGACAGGGTGGCAGTGGTGTCACGTGCTCGTCTCGGTGTCCGTCGTCACTACCGTGAGGACGTCCGCCTTGACTCGCGTTACGCTAAGACAGGGTGGCAGTGGTGTCACGTGCTCGTCTCGGTGTCCGTCGTCGCTACCGTGATGATGTCCGCCTCGACTCGCGCTACGCTAAGACAGGGTGGCAGTGGTGTCACGTGCTCGTCTCGGCGTCCGTCGTCGCTACCGCGATGACGTCCGCCTCGACTCGCGCTACGCTAAGACAGGGTGGCAGTGGTGTCACGTGCTTGTCTCGGCGTCCGTCGTCGCT
The DNA here is from genome assembly GCA_963921465.1 of Triticum timopheevii. Taxonomy (NCBI): domain Eukaryota; kingdom Viridiplantae; phylum Streptophyta; class Magnoliopsida; order Poales; family Poaceae; genus Triticum; species Triticum timopheevii. The sequence continues at coordinate 309,770,678 of OY997266.1, read as the reverse complement.
ACCGCAAAGACGTCCGCCTCGACTTGCACTACGCTAAGACAGGGTGGCAGTGGTGTCACGTGCTCGTCTCGGCGTCCGTCGTCGCTACCGCGATGACGTCCGCCTCGACTCGCGCTACGCTAAGACAGGGTGGCAGTGGTGTCACGTGCTCGTCTCGGCGTCCGTCGTCGCTACCGCAACGACGTCCGCCTCGACTCGCTCTAATCTAAGACAGGGTGGCATTGGTGTCACGTGCTCGTCTCGGCGTCCGTCGTCGCTACCGCGACGAAGTCCGCCTCGACTCGCGCTACGCTAAGACAAGGTGGCAGTGGTGTCACGTGCTCGTCTCGGCGTCCATCGTCGCTACCGCGATGATGTCTGCCTCGACTCGCGTTACGCTATGACAGGATGGCAGTGGTGTCACGTGCTCGTCTCGGCGTCCGTCGTCGCTACTGCGAAGACGTCCGCCTCGACTCGCGCTACGCTAAGACAGGTTGGCAGTGGTGTCACGTGCTCATCTCGGCGTCCGTAGTCGCTACCGCGATGACGTCCGCCTCAACTCGTGTTATGCTAAGACAGGTTGGCAGTGGTGTCACGTGCTCGTCTCGGCGTCCGTCGTCGCTACCGCGAAGACGTCCGCCTCGACTCGCGGTACGCTAAGACAGGTTGGCAGTGGTGTCACGTGCTCGTCTCGGTGTCCGTAGTCGCTACCGCGACGACGTCCGCCTCGACTCGCGTTACGCTAAGATAGGTTGGCAGTGGTGTCACGTGCTCGTCTTGGTGTCCGTCGTCGCTACCGTGACGATGTCCGCCTCGACTCGCGCTACGCTAAGACAGGGTGGCAGTGGTGTCACGTGCTCGTCTCGGTGTCCATCGTCGCTACCGCGATGACGTCCGCCTCGACTCGCGCTACGCTAAGACAGGGTGGCAGTGGTGTCACGTGCTTGTCTCGGCGTCCGTCGTCGCTACCGCAAAGACGTCCGCCTCGACTTGCATTACGCTAAGACAGGTTGGCAGTGGTGTCACGTGCTCGTCTCGGCGTCCGTCGTCACTACCGCGACGACGTCCGCCTCGACTCGCGTTATGCTAAGACAGGGTGGCAGTGGTGTCACGTGCTCGTCTTGGCCTCCGTCGTCGCTACCGCGACGACGTCCGCCTCGACTCGCGTTACGCTAAGAAAGGGTGGCAGTGGTGTCACGCGCTCGTCTCGGCGTCCGTCGTCGCTACCGCGACGACGTTCACCTCGACTCGCGCTACGCTAAGACAGGGTGGCACTGGTGCCACGTGCTCGTCTCGGCGTCCGTCGTCGCTACCGCGACGACGTCCGCCTCGACTCGCGCTACGCTAAGACAGGGTGGCAGTGGTGTCACGTGTTCGTCTCGGTGTCTGTCGTCGCTGCCGCGACGACGTCCGCCTGGACTCGCGTTACGCTAAGACAAGGTGGCGGTGGTGTCACGTGCTCGTCTCTGCGTCCGTCGTCGCTACCGCAACGACGTCCGCCTCAACTCGCGTTACGCTAAGAAAGGGTGGCAGTGGTGTCACGTGCTCGTCTCGGCGTCCGTCGTCGCTACCGCGACGATGTCCGCCTTGACTCGCGCTACGCTAAGACAGGGTGGCAGTGGTGTCACGTGCTCGTCTTGGCGTCCGTCGTTGCTACCGCAACGATGTACGCCTCGACTCGCTCTAAGCTAAGACAGGGTGGCAGTGGTGTCACGTGCTCGACTCGGCGTCCGTCGTTGCTACCACGACGATGTCCGCCTCGACTCGCGCTACGCTAAGACAGGTTGGTAGTGGTGTCACGTGCTCGTCTCGGTGTCCGTCGTCGCTACCGTGAAGACGTCCGCCTCGCCTCGCATTACGCTAAGACAGGGTGGCAATGGTGTCACGTGCTCGTCTCGGTGTCCGTCGTCGCTACCGTGACGATGTCCGCCTCGACTCGCGCTACGCTAAGACAGGGTGGCAGTGGTGTCACGTGCTCGTCTCGGTGTCTGTCGTCGCTACCGCGACGACGTCCGCCTCGACTCGCGTTACGCTAAGACAGGGTGGCAGTGGTGTCACGTGCTCGTCTCGGCGTCCGTCGTCGCTACCGCAACGACGTCCGCCTCGACTCGCTCTAATCTAAGACAGGGTGGCAGTTGTGTCACGTGCTCGTCTCGGCGTCCGTCGTCGCTACCGCGACGAAGTCCGCCTCGACTCGCGCTACGCTAAGACAAGGTGGCAGTGGTGTCACGTGCTCGTCTCGGCGTCCATCGTCGCTACCGCGATGATGTCTGCCTCGACTCGCGTTACGCTATGACAGGATGGCAGTGGTGTCACGTGCTCGTCTCGGCGTCCGTCGTCGCTACCGCGAAGACGTCCGCCTCGACTCGCGCTACGCTAAGACAGGTTGGCAGTGGTGTCACGTGCTCATCTCGGCGTCCGTAGTCGCTACCGCGATGACGTCCGCCTCGACTCGCGCTACGCTAAGATAGGTTGGCAGTGGTGTCACGTGCTCGTCTCAGTGTCCGTAGTCGCTACCGCGATGACGTCCGCCTCGACTCGCGTTACGCTAAGATAGGTTGGCAGTGGTGTCACGTGCTCGTCTTGGTGTCCGTCGTCGCTGCCGTGACGATGTCCGCCTCGACTCGCGCTACGCTAAGACAGGGTGGCAGTGGTGTCACGTGCTCGTCTCGGCGTCCGTCGTCGCTACCGCGATGACGTCCGCCTCGACTCGCGCTACGCTAAGACAGGGTGGCAGTGGTGTCACGTGCTTGTCTCGGCGTCCGTCGTCGCTACCGCAAAGACGTCCGCCTCGACTTGCATTACGCTAAGACAGTTTGGCAGTGGTGTCACGTGCTCGTCTCGGCGTCCGTCGTCACTACCGCGACGACGTCCGCCTCGACTCGCGTTATGCTAAGACAGGGTGGCAGTGGTGTCACGTGCTCGTCTCGGCCTCCGTCGTCGCTACCGCGACGACGTCCGCCTCGACTCGCGTTACGCTAAGAAAGGGTGGCAGTGGTGTCACGCGCTCGTCTCGGCGTCCGTCGTCGCTACCGCGACGACGTTCACCTCGACTCGCGCTACGCTAAGACAGGGTGGCAGTGGTGCCACGTGCTCGTCTCGGCGTCCGTCGTCGCTACCGCGACGACGTCCGCCTCGACTCGCGCTACGCTAAGACAGGGTGGCAGTGGCGTCACGTGTTCGTCTCGGTGTCTGTCGTCGCTGCCGTGACGACGTCCGCCTGGACTCGCGTTACGCTAAGACAAGGTGGCGGTGGTGTCACGTGCTCGTCTCTGCGTCCGTCGTCGCTACCGCAACGACGTCCGCCTCGACTCGCGTTACGCTAAGAAAGGGTGGCAGTGGTGTCACGTGCTCGTCTCGGCGTCCGTCGTCGCTACCGCGACGATGTCCGCCTTGACTCGCGCTACGCTAAGACAGGGTGGCAGTGGTGTCACGTGCTCGTCTTGGCGTCCGTCGTTGCTACCGCAACGACGTACGCCTCGACTCGCTCTAAGCTAAGACAGGGTGGCAGTGGTGTCACGTGCTCGTCTCGGCGTCCGTCGTTGCTACCACGGCGATGTCCGCCTCGACTCGCGCTACGCTAAGACAGGGTGGCAGTGGTGTCACGTGCTCGTCTCGGTGTCCGTCGTCGCTACCGTGAGGACGTCCGCCTCGCCTCGCGTTACGCTAAGACAGGGTGGCAATGGTGTCACGTGCTCGTCTCGGTGTCCGTCGTCGCTACCGTGACGATGTCCGCCTCGACTCGCGCTACGCTAAGACAGGGTGGCAGTGGTGTCACGTGCTCGTCTTGGCTTCCGTCGTCGCTACCGCGATGACGTCTGCCTCGACTCGCGCTACGCTAAGACAGGGTGGCAGTGGTGTCACGTGCTTGTCTCGGCGTCCGTCGTCGCTACCGCAAAGACGTCCGCCTCGACTTGCACTACGCTAAGACAGGTTGGCAGTGGTGTCACGTGCTCGTCTCGGCGTCCGTCGTCGCTACCGCGAAGACGTCCGCCTCGACTCGTCTTACCCTAAGACAGGGTTGTAGTGGTGTCACGTGCTCGTCTCGGCGTCCGTCGTTGCTACCGCGACGATGTCCGCCTCGACTCGCGTTACGCTAAGACAGGGTGGCAGTGGTGTCACGTGCTCGTCTCGGCGTCCGTCGTCGCTACCGCAACGACGTCCGCCTCGACTCGCTCTAATCTAAGACAAGGTGGCAGTGGTGTCACGTGCTCGTCTCGGCGTCCGTCGTCGCTACTGCAACGAAGTCCGCGTCGACTCGCGCTACGCTAAGACAAGGTGGCAGTGGTGTCACGTGCTCGTCTCGGCGTCCATCGTCGCTACCGCGATGATGTCTGCCTCGACTCGCGTTACGCTATGACAGGATGGCAGTGATGTCACGTGCTCGTCTCGGCGTCCGTCGTCGCTACCGCGAAGACGTCCGCCTCGACTCGCGCTACGCTAAGACAGGTTGGCAGTGGTGTCACGTGCTCATCTCGGCGTCCGTAGTCGCTACCGCGATGACGTCCGCCTCAACTCGTGTTATGCTAAGACAGGTTGGCAGTGGTGTCACGTGCTCGTCTCGGCGTCCGTCGTCGCTACCGTGAAGACGTCCGCCTCGACTCGCGCTACGGTAAGACAGGTTGGCAGTGGTGTCACGTGCTCGTCTCGGTGTCCGTAGTCGCTACCGCGACGACGTCCGCCTCGACTCGCGTTACGCTAAGATAGGTTGGCAGTGGTGTCACGTGCTCGTCTTGGTGTCCGTCGTCGCTACCGTGACGATGTCCGCCTCGACTCGCGCTACGCTAAGACAGGGTGGCAGTGGTGTCACGTGCTTGTCTCGGCGTCCGTCGTTGCTACCGCAAAGACGTCCGCCTCGACTTGCACTACGCTAAGACAGGTTGGCAGTGGTGTCACGTGCTCGTCTCGGCGTCCGTCGTCACTACCGCGACGACGTCCGCCTCGACATGCGTTACGCTAAGACAGGGTGGCAGTGGTGTCACGTGCTCGTCTCGGCCTCCGTCGTCGCTACCGCGACGACGTCCGCCTCGACTCGCGTTACGCTAAGAAAGGGTGGCAGTGGTGTCACGCGCTCGTCTCGGCGTCAGTCGTCGCTACCGCGACGACGTTCACCTCGACTCGCGCTACGCTAAGACAGGGTGGCAGTGGTGCCACGTGCTCGTCTCGGCGTCCGTCGTCGCTACCGCGACGACGTCCGCCTCGACTCGCGCTACGCTAAGACAAGGTGGCAGTGGTGTCACGTGCTCGTCTCGGCGTCCATCATCGCTACCGCGATGATGTCTGCCTCGACTCGCGTTACGCTATGACAAGATGGCAGTGGTGTCACGTGCTCGTCTCGGCGTCCGTCGTCGCTACCGCGAAGACGTCCGCCTCGACTCGCGCTACGCTAAGACAGGTTGGCAGTGGTGTCACGTGCTCATCTCGGCGTCCGTAGTCGCTACCGCGATGACGTCCGCCTCGACTCGCGCTACGCTAAGAAAGGTTGGCAGTGGTGTCACGTGCTCGTCTCAGTGTCTGTAGTCGCTACCGCGACGACGTCCGCCTCGACTCGCGTTACGCTAAGATAGGTTGGCAGTGGTGTCACGTGCTCGTCTTGGTGTCCGTCGTCGCTGCCGTGACGATGTCCGCCTCGACTCGCGCTACGCTAAGACAGGGTGGCAGTGGTGTCACGTGCTCGTCTCGGCGTCCGTCGTCGCTACCGCGATGACGTCCGCCTCGACTCGCGCTACGCTAAGACAGGGTGGCAGTGGTGTCACGTGCTTGTCTCGGCGTCCGTCGTCGCTACCGCAAAGACGTCCGCCTCGACTTGCATTACGCTAAGACAGTTTGGCAGTGGTGTCACGTGCTCGTCTCGGCGTCCGTCGTCACTACCGCGACGACGTCCGCCTCGACTCGCGTTATGCTAAGACAGGGTGGCAGTGGTGTCACGTGCTCGTCTCGGCCTCCGTCGTCGCTACCGCGACGACGTCCGCCTCGACTCGCGTTACGCTAAGAAAGGGTGGCAGTGGTGTCACGCGCTCGTCTCGGCGTCCGTCGTCGCTACCGCGACGACGTTCACCTCGACTCGCGCTACGCTAAGACAGGGTGGCAGTGGTGCCACGTGCTCGTCTCGGCGTCCGTCGTCGCTACCGCGACGACGTCCGCCTCGACTCGCGCTACGCTAAGACAGGGTGGCAGTGGCGTCACGTGTTCGTCTCGGTGTCTGTCGTCGCTGCCGTGACGACGTCCGCCTGGACTCGCGTTACGCTAAGACAAGGTGGCGGTGGTGTCACGTGCTCGTCTCTGCGTCCGTCGTCGCTACCGCAACGACGTCCGCCTCGACTCGCGTTACGCTAAGAAAGGGTGGCAGTGGTGTCACGTGCTCGTCTCGGCGTCCGTCGTCGCTACCGCGACGATGTCCGCCTTGACTCGCGCTACGCTAAGACAGGGTGGCAGTGGTGTCACGTGCTCGTCTTGGCGTCCGTCGTTGCTACCGCAACGACGTACGCCTCGACTCGCTCTAAGGTAAGACAGGGTGGCAGTGGTGTCACGTGCTCGTCTCGGCGTCCGTCGTTGCTACCACGGCGATGTCCGCCTCGACTCGCGCTACGCTAAGACAGGGTGGCAGTGGTGTCACGTGCTCGTCTCGGTGTCCGTCGTCGCTACCGTGAGGACGTCCGCCTCGCCTCGCGTTACGCTAAGACAGGGTGGCAATGGTGTCATGTGCTCGTCTCGGTGTCCGTCGTCGCTACCGTGACGATGTCCGCCTCGACTCGCGCTACGCTAAGACAGGGTGGCAGTGGTGTCACGTGCTCGTCTTGGCTTCCGTCGTCGCTACCGCGATGACGTCTGCCTCGACTCGCGCTACGCTAAGACAGGGTGGCAGTGGTGTCACGTGCTTGTCTCGGCGTCCGTCGTCGCTACCGCAAAGACGTCCGCCTCGACTTGCACTACGCTAAGACAGGTTGGCAGTGGTGTCACGTGCTCGTCTCGGCGTCCGTCGTCGCTACCGCGAAGACGTCCGCCTCGACTCGTCTTACCCTAAGACAGGGTTGTAGTGGTGTCACGTGCTCGTCTCGGCGTCCGTCGTCGCTACCGCGACGACGTCCGCCTCGACTCGCGTTACGCTAAGACAGGGTGGCAGTGGTGTCACGTGCTCGTCTCGGCGTCCGTCGTCGCTACCGCAACGACGTCCGCCTCGACTCGCTCTAATCTAAGACAAGGTGGCAGTGGTGTCACGTGCTCGTCTCGGCGTCCGTCGTCGCTACTGCAACGAAGTCCGCGTCGACTCGCGCTACGCTAAGACAAGGTGGCAGTGGTGTCACGTGCTCGTCTCGGCGTCCATCGTCGCTACCGCGATGATGTCTGCCTCGACTCGCGTTACGCTATGACAGGATGGCAGTGATGTCACGTGCTCGTCTCGGCGTCCGTCGTCGCTACCGCGAAGACGTCCGCCTCGACTCGCGCTACGCTAAGACAGGTTGGCAGTGGTGTCACGTGCTCATCTCGGCGTCCGTAGTCGCTACCGCGATGACGTCCGCCTCAACTCGTGTTATGCTAAGACAGGTTGGCAGTGGTGTCACGTGCTCGTCTCGGCGTCCGTCGTCGCTACCGTGAAGACGTCCGCCTCGACTCGCGCTACGGTAAGACAGGTTGGCAGTGGTGTCACGTGCTCGTCTCGGTGTCCGTAGTCGCTACCGCGACGACGTCCGCCTCGACTCGCGTTACGCTAAGATAGGTTGGCAGTGGTGTCACGTGCTCGTCTTGGTGTCCGTCGTCGCTACCGTGACGATGTCCGCCTCGACTCGCGCTACGCTAAGACAGGGTGGCAGTGGTGTCACGTGCTTGTCTCGGCGTCCGTCGTTGCTACCGCAAAGACGTCCGCCTCGACTTGCACTACGCTAAGACAGGTTGGCAGTGGTGTCACGTGCTCGTCTCGGCGTCCGTCGTCACTACCGCGACGACGTCCGCCTCGACATGCGTTACGCTAAGACAGGGTGGCAGTGGTGTCACGTGCTCGTCTCGGCCTCCGTCGTCGCTACCGCGACGACGTCCGCCTCGACTCGCGTTACGCTAAGAAAGGGTGGCAGTGGTGTCACGCGCTCGTCTCGGCGTCAGTCGTCGCTACCGCGACGACGTTCACCTCGACTCGCGCTACGCTAAGACAGGGTGGCAGTGGTGCCACGTGCTCGTCTCGGCGTCCGTCGTCGCTACCGCGACGACGTCCGCCTCGACTCGCGCTACGCTAAGACAGGGTGGCAGTGGTGTCACGTGCTCATCTCGGTGTCCGTCGTCGCTGCCGCGACGACGTCCGCCTGGACTCGCGTTACGCTAAGACAAGGTGGCTGTGGTGTCACGTGCTCGTCTCTGCGTCCGTCGTCGCTACCGCAACGACGTCCGCCTCGACTCGCGTTACGCTAAGAAAGGGTGGTAGTGGTGTCACGTGCTCGTCTCGGCGTCCGTCGTCGCTACCGCGACGATGTCCGCCTTGACTCGCGCTATGCTAAGACAGGGTGGCAGTGGTGTCACATGCTCGTCTTGGCGTCCGTCGTTGCTACCGCAATGATGTACGCCTCGACTCGCTCTAAGCTAAGACAGGGTGGCAGTGGTGTCACGTGCTCGTCTCGGCGTCCGTCGTTGCTACCACGACGATGTCCGCCTCGACTCGCGCTACGCTAAGAAGGGTGGTAGTGGTGTCACGTGCTCGTCTCGGTGTTCGTCGTCGCTACCGTGAGGACGTCCGCCTCGACTCGCGTTACGCTAAGACAGGGTGGCAATGGTGTCACGTGCTCGTCTCGGTGTCCGTCGTCGCTACCGTGACGATGTCCGCCTCGACTCGCGCTACGCTAAGACAGGGTGGCAGTGGTGTCACGTGCTCGTCTTGGCGTCCGTCGTCGCTACCGCGATGACGTCCGCCTCGACTCGCGCTACGCTAAGACAGGGTGGCAGTGGTGTCACGTGCTTGTCTCGGTGTCCGTTGTCGCTACCGCAAAGACGTCCGCCTCGACTTGCACTACGCTAAGACATGTTGGCAGTGGTGTCACGTGCTCGTCTCGGCGTCCGTCATCGCTACCGCGAAGACGTCCGCCTCGACTCGTCTTACCCTAAGACAGGGTTGTAGTGGTGTCACGTGCTTGTCTCGGCGTCCGTCGTCGCTACCGCGACGACGTCCGCCTCGACTCGCGTTACGCTAAGACAGGGTGGCAGTGGTGTCACGTGCTCGTCTCGGCGTCCGTCGTCGCTACCGCGACGACGTCCGCCTCGACTCGCATTACGCTAAGACAGGGTGGCAGTGGTGTCACGTGCTCATCTCGGCGTCCGTCGTCTCTACCGCGACGATGTCCGCCTCGACTCGCTTTACGCTAAGACAGGATGGCGGTGTTGTCACGTGCTCGTCTCGACGTCGGCCTTGACTCGCGTTACGGTAAGACAGGGTGGCAGTGGTGTCACGTGCTCGTCTCAGCGTCCGTTGTCGCTACCGCGACGACGTCCGCCTGGACTCGCGTTATGCTAAGACTGGGTGGCAGTGGTGTCACGTGCTCATCTCGGCGTTCGTCATCGCTACCGCGACGATGTCCGCCTCGATTCGCGTTACGCTAAGACAGGTTGGCAGTGGTGTCACGTGCTCGTCTCGGCGTCCATCGTCGCTACGGCGATGACGTCCGCCTCGACTCGCGTTATGCTAAGACAAGGTGGCAGTGGTGTCACGTGCTCGTCTCGGTGTCCGTCGTTGCTACCGCGACGATGTCCGCCGCGACTTGCGTTACGCTAAGACAGGTTGGCACTGGTGTCACGTGCTCGTCTCGGCGTCAGTCGTCGCTACCGCGACGACGTTCACCTCGACTCGCGCTACGCTAAGACAGGGTGGCAGTGGTGCCACGTGCTCGTCTCGGCGTCCGTCGTCGCTACCGCGACGACGTCCGCCTCGACTCGCGCTACGCTAAGACAGGGTGGCAGTGGTGTCACGTGCTCGTCTCGGTGTCCGTCGTCGCTGCCGCGACGACGTCCGCCTGGACTCGCGTTACGCTAAGACAAGGTGGCTGTGGTGTCACGTGCTCGTCTCTGCGTCCGTCGTCGCTACCGCAACGACGTCCGCCTCGACTCGCGTTACGCTAAGAAAGGGTGGTAGTGGTGTCACGTGCTCGTCTCGGTGTCCGTCGTTGCTACCGCGACGATGTCCGCCGCGACTTGCGTTACGCTAAGACAGGTTGGCACTGGTGTCACGTGCTCGTCTCGGCGTCCGTCGTCGCTACCGAGACGACGTCCGCCTCGACTCGCGTTACGCTAAGACAGTGTGGCAGTGGTGTCACGTGCTCGTCTCGGCGTCCGTCGTCGCTACCGCGATGACGTCCGCCTCGACTCGTGCTACGCTAAGACAGGGTGGCAGTGGTGTCACGTGCTCGTCTTGGCGTCCGTCGTCGCTACCGCGACGACGTCCGCCTCGACTCGCGCTACGCTAAGACAGGGTGGCAGTGGTGTCACGTGCTCGTCTCGATGTCCATCGTCGCTACCGCGACGACGTCCGCCTCGACTCGCGTTACGCTAAGACAAGTTGGCAGTGGTGTCACGTGCTCGTCTCGGCGTCCGTAGTCGCTACCGCGACGACGTCCGCCTCGACTCGCGTTACGCTAAGATAGGTTGGCACTGGTGTCACGTGCTCGTCTCGGCGTCCGTCGTCGCTACCGCGACGACGTCCGCCTCGACTCGCGGTACGCTAAGACAGGTTGGCAGTGGTGTCACGTGCTCGTCTCGGCGTCCGTCGTCGCTACCGCGATGACGTCCGCCTCGACTCGTGCTACGCTAAGACAGGGTGGCAGTGGTGTCACGTGCTCGTCTTGGCGTCCGTCGTCGCTACCGCGATGACGTCCGCCTCGACTCGCGCTACGCTAAGACAGGGTGGCAGTGGTGTCACGTGCTCGTATCGGTGTCCGTCGTCGCTGCCGCGACGACGTTCGCCTGGACTCGCGTTACGCTAAGACAGGGTGGCAGTGGTGTCACGTGCTCGTCTCTGCGTCCGTCGTCGCTACCGCAACGACGTCCGCCTTGACTCGCGTTACGCTAAGAAAGGGTGGCAGTGGTGTCACGTGCTCGTCTCGGCGTCCGTCGTCGCTACCGCGACGATGTCCGCCTTGACTCGCGCTACGCTAAGACAGGGTGGCAGTGGTGTCACGTGCTCGTCTTGGCGTCCGTCGTTGCTACCGCAACGACGTACGCCTCGACTCGCTCTAAGCTAAGACAGGGTGGCAGTGGTGTCACGTGCTCGTCTCGGCGTCCGTCGTTGCTACCACGACGATGTCCGCCTCGACTCGCGCTACGCTAAGAAAGGGTGGTAGTGGTGTCACGTGCTCGTCTCGGTGTCCGTCCTCGCTACCGTGAGGACGTCCGCCTCGACTCGCGTTACGCTCAGACAGGGTGGCAATGGTGTCACGTGCTCGTCTCGGTGTCCGTCGTCGCTACCGTGACGATGTCCGCCTCGACTCGCGCTACGCTAAGACAGGGCGGCAGTGGTGTCACGTGCTCGTCTTGGCGTCCGTCGTCGCTACCGCGATGACGTCCGCCTCGACTCGCGCTACGCTAAGACAGGGTGGCAGTGGTGTGACGTGCTTGTCTCGGCGTCCGTCGTCGCTACCGCAAAGACGTCCGCCTCGACTTGCACTACGCTAAGACAGGTTGGCAGTGGTGTCACGTGCTCGTCTCAGCGCCCGTCGTCGCTACCGCGAAGACGTCCGCCTCGACTCGTCTTACCCTAAGACAGGGTTGTAGTGGTGTCACGTACTCGTCTCGGCGTCCGTCGTCGCTACCGCGACGACGTCCGCCTCGACTCGCGTTACGCTAAGACTGGGTGGCAGTGGTGTCACGTGCTCGTCTCGGCGTCCGTCGTCGCTACCGCGACGACGTCCGCCTCGACTCGTATTACGCTAAGACAGGGTGGCAGTGGTGTCACGTGCTCGTCTCGGCGTCCGTCGTCTCTACCGCGACGATGTCCGCCTCGACTCGCTTTACGCTAAGACAGGATGGCGGTGTTGTCATGTGCTCGTCTCGACGTCCGCCTTGACTCGCGTTACGGTAAGACAAGGTGGCAGTGGTGTCACGTGCTCGTCTCAGCGTCCGTCGTCGCTACCGCGACGACGTCCGCCTCGATTCGCGTTATGCTAAGACAGGTTGGCAGTGGTGTCACGTGCTCGTCTCGGCGTCCATCGTTGCTACGGCGACGACGTCCGCCTCGACTCGCGTTATGCTAAGACAAGGTGGCAGTGGTGTCACGTGCTCGTCTCGGCGTCCGTCGTTGCTACCGCGACGATGTCCGCCGCGACTCGCGTTACGCTAAGACAGGTTGGCACTGGTGTCACGTGCTCGTCTCGGCGTCCGTCGTCGCTACCGAGACGACGTCCGCCTCGACTCGCGTTACGCTAAGACAGTGTGGCAGTGGTGTCACGTGCTCGTCTCGGCGTCCGTCGTCGCTACCGCGATGACGTCCGCCTCGACTCGTGCTACGCTAAGACAGGGTGGCAGTGGTGTCACGTGCTCATCTTGGCGTCCGTCGTCGCTACCGCGACGACGTCCGCCTCGACTCGCGCTACGCTAAGACAGGGTGGCAGTGGTGTCACGTGCTCGTCTCGATGTCCGTCGTCGCTACCGCGATGACGTCCGCCTCGACTCGCGTTACGCTAAGACAGGTTGGCAGTGGTGTCAGGTGTGCTCGTCTCGGCGTCCGTCGTTGCTACCGCGACGACGTCCGCCTCGACTCGCGTTACGCTAAGACAGGATGGTAGTGGTGTCATGTGATCGTCTTGGCGTCTGTCATCGCTACCGCGACAACGTCCGCCTCGACTCGCGTTACACTAAGACAGGGTGGCAGTGGAGTCACGTGCTCATCTCGGCGTCCTTCGTCGCTACCGCGACGACGTCCACCTCGACTCGCGTTATGCTAAGATAGGGTGGCAGTGGTGTCACATGCTCGTCTCGGCGTCCGTCGTCGCTACCGCGACGATGTCTGCCTCGACTCGCATTACGCTAAGATAGGGTGGCATAGTTGTCCCGTGCTTGTCTCGGCGTCCGTCGTCGCTACCGCGACGATGTCCGCCTCAACTCGCGTTACGCTAAGACAGAGTGGCTGTGGTGTCACGTGCTCGTCTTGGCGTCCGTCGTCGCTACCGCGATGACGTCCGCCTCGACTCGCGCTATGCTAAGACAGGGTGGCAGTGGTGTCACGTGCTCGTCTCGGTGTCCGTCGTCGCTGCCGCGACGACGTTCGCCTGGACTCGCGTTACGCTAAGACAAGGTGGCAGTGGTGTCACGTGCTCGTCTCTGCGTCCGTCGTCGCTACCGCAACGACGTCCGCCTTGACTCGCGTTACGCTAAGAAAGGGTGGCAGTGGTGTCACGTGCTCGTCTCGGCGTCCGTCGTCGCTACCGCGACGATGTCCGCCTTGACTCGCGCTACGCTAAGACAGGGTGGCAGTGGTGTCACGTGCTCGTCTTGGCGTCCGTCGTTGCTACCGCAACGACGTACGCCTCGACTCGCTCTAAGCTAAGACAGGGTGGCAGTGGTGTCACGTGCTCGTCTCGGCGTCCGTCGTTGCTACCACGACGATGTCCGCCTCGACTCGCGCTACGCTAAGACAGGGTGGTAGTGGTGTCACGTGCTCGTCTCGGTGTCCGTCCTCGCTACCGTGAGGACGTCCGCCTCGACTCGCGTTACGCTCAGACAGGGTGGCAATGGTGTCACGTGCTCGTCTCGGTGTCCGTCGTCGCTACCGTGACGATGTCCGCCTCGACTCGCGCTACGCTAAGACAGGGCGGCAGTGGTGTCACGTGCTCGTCTTGGCGTCCGTCGTCGCTACCGCGATGACGTCCGCCTCGACTCGCGCTACGCTAAGACAGGGTGGCAGTGGTGTCACGTGCTTGTCTCGGCGTCCGTCGTCGCTACCGCAAAGACGTCCGCCTCGACTTGCACTACGCTAAGACAGGTTGGCAGTGGTGTCACGTGCTCGTCTCGGCGTCCGTCGTCGCTACCGCGAAGACGTCCGCCTCGACTCGTCTTACCCGAAGACAGGGTTGTAGTGGTGTCACGTACTCATCTCGGCGTCCGTCGTCGCTACCGCGACGACGTAAGCCTCGACTCGCGTTACGCTAAGACTGGGTGGCAGTGGTGTCAAGTGCTCGTCTCGGCGTCCGTCGTCGCTACCGCGACGACGTCCGCCTCGACTCGTATTACGCTAAGACAGGGTGGCAGTGGTCTCACGTCCTCGTCTCGGCGTCCGTCGTCTCTACCGTGACGATGTCCGCCTCGACTCGCTTTACGCTAAGACAGGATGGCGGTGTTGTCATGTGCTCGTCTCGACGTCCGCCTTGACTCGCGTTACGGTAAGACAGGGTGGCAGTGGTGTCACGTGCTCGTCTCAGCGTCCGTCGTCGCTACCGCGACGACGTGCGCCTCGATTCGCGTTATGCTAAGACAGGTTGGCAGTGGTATCACGTGCTCGTCTCGGCGTCCATCGTCGCTACGGCGACGACGTCCGCCTCGACTCGCGTTATGCTAAGACAAGGTGGCAGTGGTGTCACGTGCTCGTCTCGGCGTCCGTCGTTGCTACCGCGACGATGTCCGCCGCGACTCGCGTTACGCTAAGACAGGTTGGCACTGGTGTCACGTGCTCGTCTCGGCGTCCGTCGTCGCTACCGAGACGACGTCCGCCTCGACTCGCGTTACGCTAAGACAGTGTGGCAGTGGTGTCACGTGCTCGTCTCGACGTCCGTCGTCGCTACCGCGATGACGTCCGCCTCGACTCGTGCTACGCTAAGACAGGGTGGCAGTGGTGTCACGTGCTCGTCTTGGCGTCCGTCATCGCTACCGCGACGACGTCCGCCTCGACTCGCGCTACGCTAAGACAGGGTGGCAGTGGTGTCACGTGCTCGTCTCGATGTCCGTCGTCGCTACCGCGATGACGTCCACCTCGACTCGCGTTACGCTAAGACAGGTTGGCAGTGGTGTCACGTGCTCGTCTCGGCGTCCGTCGTTGCTACCGCGACGACGTCCGCCTCGACTCGCGTTACGCTAAGACAGGATGGTAGTGGTGTCATGTGTTCGTCTTGGCGTCTGTCATCGCTACCGCGACGACGTCCGCCTCGACTCGCGTTACGCTAAGACAGGGTGGCAGTGGTGTCACGTGCTCATCTCGGCGTCCTTTGTCGCTACCGCGACGACATCCACCTCGACTCGCGTTATGCTAAGACAGGGTGGCAGTGGTGTCACATGCTCGTCTCGGCGTCCGTCGTCGCTACCGCGACGACGTCTGCCTCGACTCGCATTACGCTAAGATAGGGTGGCATAGTTGTCCCGTGCTTGTCTCGGCGTCCGTCGTCGCTACCGCGACGATGTCCGCCTCAACTCGCGTTACGCTAAGACAGAGTGGCTGTGGTGTCACGTGCTCGTCTCGGCGTCCGTCGTTGCTACCGCGACGAGGTCCGCCTCGACTCGCGCTATGCTAAGACAGGGTGGCAGTGGTGTCACCTGCTTGTCTCGGCGTCCGTCGTCGCTACCACGACGACGTCCGCCTTGACTCGCGCTTCGCTAAGACAGGGTGGCAGTGGTGTCACGTGCTCGTCTCGATGTCCGTCGTCGGTACCGCGATGACGTCCGCCTCGACTCGCGTTACGCTAAGACAGGTTGGCAGTGGTGTCACGTGCTCGTCTCGGTGTCCGTCGTCGCTACCGCGACGACGTCCGCCTCGACTCGCGTTACGCTAAGACAGGGTGGCAGTGGTGTCACGTGCTCGTCTCGGCGTCCGTCGTCGCTACCGCGAAGACGTCCGCCTCGACTCGTCTTACGCTAAGACAGGGTTGTAGTGGTGTCACGTGCTCGTCTCGGCGTCCGTCGTCGCTACCGCGACGACGTCCGCCTCGACGCGCGTTACGCTAAGATAGGGTGGCAGTGGTGTCACGTGCTCGTCTCAGCGTCCGTCGTCGCTACCGCGACGACGTCCGCCTCGACTCACATTACGCTAAGACAGGGTGGGAGTGGTGTCACGTGCTCGTCTCGGCGTCCGTCATCTCTACCGTGATGATGTCCGCCTCGACTCGCTTTACGCTAAGACAGGATGGCGGTGTTGTCACGTGCTCGTCTCGACGTCCGCCTTGACTCGCGTTACGGTAAGACAGGGTGGCAGTGGTGTCACGTGCTCGTCTCAGCGTCCGTCGTCGCTACCGCGACGATGTCCGCCTCGACTCGCGTTATGCTAAGACTGGGTGGCAGTGGTGTCACGTGCTCGTCTCGGCGTTCGTCATCGCTACCGCGACGACGTCCGCCTCGATTCGCGTTACGCTAAGACAAGTTGGCAGTGGTGTCACGTGCTCGTCTCGGCGTCCATCGTCGCTACAGCGACGACGTCCGCCTCGACTCGCTTATGCTAAGACAAGGTGGCAGTGGTGTCACGTGCTCGTCTCGGCGTCCGTCGTTGCTACCGAGACGACGTCCGCCTCGACTCGCGTTACGCTAAGACAGTGTGGCAGTGCTGTCACGTGCTCGTCTCGGCGTCCGTCGTCGCTACCGCGACGACGTCCGCCTCGACTCGCGCTACGCTAAGACAGGGTGGCAGTGGTGTCACGTGCTCGTCTTGGTGTCCGTCGTCGCTACCGCGATGACGTCCGCCTCGACTTGCGCTACGCTAAGAGAGGGTGGCAGTGGTGTCACGTGCTCGTCTCGATGTCCGTCGTCGCTACCGCGACGACGTCCGCCTCAACTCGCCTTACGCTAAGACAGGTTGGCAGTGGTGTCACATGCTCGTCTCGGCGTCCGTCGTTGCTACCGCGACGACGTCCGCCTCGACTCGCGTTACGCTAAGACAGGATGGTAGTGGTGTCATGTGTTCGTCTCGGCGTCTGTCGTCGCTACCGCGACGATGTCAGCCTCGACTCGCGTTACGCTAAGACAGGGTGGCAGTGGTGTCACGTGCTCATCTCGGCGTCCTTCGTCGCTACCGCGACGACGTCCACCTCGACTCGCGTTATGCTAAGACAGGGTGGCAGTGGTGTCACATGCTTGTCTCGGCGTCCGTCGTCGCTACCGCGACGACGTCCGCCTCGACTCGCGTTACGCTAAGATAGGGTGGCATTGTTGTCCCGTGCTTGTCTCGGCGTCCGTCGTTGCTACCGCGACGAGGTCCGCCTCGACTGGCGCTACGCTAAGACAGAGTGGCAGTGGTGTCACGTGCTCGTCTCGGCGTCCGTCGTTGCTACCGCGACGAGGTCCGCCTCGACTCACGCTACGCTAAGACAGGGTGGCAGTGGTGTCACGTTCTTGTCTCGGCGTCCGTCGTCGCTACCGCGACGACGTCCGCATTGACTCGCGCTACGCTAAGACAGGGTGGCAGTGGTGTCACGTGCTCGTCTCGGCGTCCGTCGTGGCTACCGCGACGACGTCCGCCTCGACTCGCGTTACGCTAAGATAGGTTGGCAGTGGTGTCACGTGCTCGTCTCGGCATCCGTTGTTGCTACCGCGACGACGTCCGCCTCGACTCGCGTTACGCTAAGACAGGTTGGCAGTGGTGTCATGTGCTCGTCTCGGCGTCTGTCGTCGCTACCGCGACGACGTCCGCCTCAACTCGCGTTACGCTAAGACAGGTTGGCAGTGGTGTCACGTGCTCGTCTTGGCGTCCATCGTTGCTACCGCGACGACGTCCGCCTCGACTCGCGTTACGCTAAGAGAGGGTGGCAGTGGTGTCACGTGCTCGTCTCGGCGTCCGTCGTCGCTACCGCGAAGACGTCCGCCTCGACTCGCGTTACGCTAAGACAGGGTGGCAGTGGTGTCACGTGCTCATCTCGGCGTCCTTCGTCGCTACCGCGACGACGTCCACCTCGACTCGCGTTATGCTAAGACAGGGTGGCAGTGGTGTCACATACTCGTCTCGGCGTCCGTCGTCGCTACCGCGACGACGTCTGCCTCGACTCGCGTTACGCTAAGATAGGGTGGCATTGTTGTCCCGTGCTTGTCTCGGCGTCGGTCGTCGCTACCGCGACGACGTCCGCCTCGACTCGCGTTATGCTAAGACAGAGTGGCAGTGGTGTCACGTGCTCGTCTCGGCGTCTGTCGTTGCTACCGTGACGAGGTCCGCCTCGACTCGCGCTATGCTAAGACTGGGTGGCAGTGGCAGTGGTGTCAGGGTGGCGGTGTTGTCACGTGCTCGTCTCGACGTCCGCCTTGACTCGTGTTACGGTAAGACAGGGTGGTAGTGGTGTCACGTGCTCGTCTCAGTGTCCGTCGTCGCTACTGCGACGATGTCCGCCTTGACTCGCGTTATGCTAAGACTGGGTGGCAATGGTGTCACGTGCTCGTCTCGGCGTCCGTCGTCGCTACCGCGACGACGTCTGCCTCGATTCGTGTTACGCTAAGACAGGTTGGTAGTGGTGTCACGTGCTCGTCTCGGCGTCCGTCGTCACTACGGCGACAACGTCCGCCCCGACTCGCGTTACGCAAAGACAGGGTGGCAGTGGTGTCACGTGCTCGTCTCGGCGTCCATCGTCGCTACGGCGACGACGTCCGCCTCGACTCGCGTTATGCTAAGACAAGGTGGCAGTGGTGTCACATGCTTGTCTCGGCGTCCGTCGTCGCTACCGCGACGACGTCCGCCGTGACTCGCATTACGCAAAGACAGGTTGGCACTGGTGTCACGTGCTCGTCTCGGCGTCCGTCGTCGCTACCGAGACGACGTCCGCCTCGACTCGCGTTACGCTAAGACAGTGTGGCAGTGGTGTCACGTGCTCGTCTCGGCGTCCGTCGTCGCTACCGCGATGACGTCCGCCTCGACTCGCGCTACGCTAAGACAGGGTGGCAGTGGTGTCACGTGCTCGTCTTCGCGTCCGTCGTCGCTACCGCAAAGACGTCCGCCTTGACTCGCGCTACACTAAGACAGGTTGGCAGTGGTGTCACGTGCTCGTCTCGGCGTCCGTCGTTGCTACCACGACGACTTCCGCCTCGACTCGCGTTACGCTATGACAGGTTTGCAGTGGTGTCTCGTGCTCGGCTCGGCGTCCGTCGTCGCTACGGCGACGACGTCTGCCTCGACTCGCGTTACGCTAACACAGGGTGGTAGTGGTGTCACGTGCTCGTCTCGGTGTCCGTCGTTGCTACCGTGACGACGTCCGCCTCGACTCATGTTACGCTAAGACAGGGTGGCAGTGGTGTCACGTGCTCGTCTCGGCGTCCGTCGTCGCTACCGCGACGTCGTCCGCCTCGACTCGCGTTACGCTAAGATAGGGTGGCAGTGGTGTCACGTGCTCGTCTCGGCGTCCATCGTCGCTACCGCGACGTCGTCCGCCTCGACTCGCGTTATGCTAAGACAGGGTGGCAGTGGTGTCACGTGCTCGTCTCGGCGTCCGTCGTCGCTACCATGACGACGTCCGCCTCGACTCATGTTACGCTAAGACAGGGTAGCAGTGGTGTCACGTGCTCGTCTCGGCGTCCGTCGTCGCTACCGCGACGTCGTCCGCCTCGACTCGCGTTATGCTAAGACAGGGTGGCAGTGGTGTCACGTGCTCGTCTCGGCGTCCATCGTCGCTACCGAGACGACGTCCGCCTCGACTCGCGTTACGCTAAGACAGTGTGGCAGTGGTGTCACGTGCTCGTCTCGGCATCCATCGTCGCTACCGCGATGACGTCCGCCTCGACTCGCGCTACGCTAAGACAGGGTGGCAGTGGTGTCACGTGCTCGTCTTGGCGTCCGTCGTCGCTACCGCGACGACGTCCGCCTCGACTCGCGCTACGCTAAGACAGGGTGGCAGTGGTGTCACGTGCTCGTCTCGATGTCCGTCGTCACTACCGCGACAATGTCCGCCTCGACTCGCGTTACGCTAAGACAGGTTGGCAGTGGTGTCACGTGCTCGTCTCGGCGTCCGTCGTTCCTACCGCGACGATGTCCGCCTCGACTCGCGTTACGATAAGCCAGGATGGTAGTGGTGTCATGTGTTCGTCTCGGCGTCTGTCGTCGCTACCGCGACGACGTCCGCCTCGACTCGCGTTACGCTAAGACAGGGTGGCAGTGGTGTCACGTGCTCATCTCGGCGTCCTTCGTCGCTACCACGACGACGTCCCCCTCGACTCGCGTTATGCTAAGACAGGGTGGCAGTGGTGTCACATGCTCGTCTCGGCGTCCGTCGTCGCTACCGCGACGACGTCTGCCTCGACTCGCGTTACGCTAAGATAGGGTGGCATTGTTGTCCCGTGCTTGTCTCGGCGTCCGTCGTCGCTACCGCGACGACGTCCGCCTTGACTCGCATTGCGCTAAGAAAGGGTGGCAGTGGTGACACGTGCTCGTCTCGGCGTCCGTCGTCGCTACCGCGACGACGTCCGCCTCGACTCGCGCTACGCTAAGACAGGGTGGCAGTGGTGTCACGTGCTCGTCTCGGCGTCCGTCGTCGCTACCGAGACGACGTCCGCCTCGACTCGCGTTACGCTAAGACAGTGTGGCAGTGGTGTCACGTGCTCGTCTCGGCGTCCATCGTCGCTACCGCGATGACGTCCGCCTCGACTCGCGCTACGCTAAGACAGGGTGGCAGTGGTGTCACGTGCTCGTCTTGGCGTCCGTCGTCGCTACCGCGACAACGTCCGCCTCGACTCGCGCTACTCTAAGACAGGGTGGCAGTGGTGTCACGTGCTCGTCTCGATGTCCGTCGTCGCTACCGCGACGATGTCCGCCTCGACTCGCGTTACGCTAAGACAGGTTGGCAGTGGTGTCACGTGCTCGTCTCGGCGTCCGTCGTTGCTACCGCGACGACGTCCGCCTCGACTCGCGTTACGCTAAGACAGGATGGTAGTGGTGTCATGTGTTCGTCTCGGCGTCTGTCGTCGCTACCGCGACGATGTCCGCCTCGTCTCGCGTTACGCTAAGACAGGGTGGCAGTGGTGTCACGTGCTCGTCTCGGCGTCCTTCGTCGCTACCGCGACGACGTCCACCTCGACTCGTGTTATGCTAAGACAGGGTGGCAGTGGTGTCACATGCTCGTCTCGGTGTCCGTCGTTGCTACCGCGACGACGTCTGCCTCGACTCGCGTTACGCTAAGATAGGGTGGCATTGTTGTCCCGTGCTTGTCTCGGCGTCCGTCGTCGCTACCACGACGACGTCCGCCTCGACTCGCGTTACGCTAAGACAGAGTGCCAGTGGTGTCACGTGCTCGTCTCGGCGTCCGTCGTTGCTACCGCGACGAGGTCCGCCTCGACTCGCGCTACGCTAAGACAGGGTGGCAGTGGTGTCACGTGCTTGTCTCGGCGTCCGTCGTCGCTACCGCGACGACGTCCGCCTCGACTCGCGCTACGCTAAGACAGGGTGGCAGTGGTCTCACGTGCTCGTCTCGATGTCCGTCATGGCTACCGCGACGACGTCCGCCTCGACTTGCGTTACGCTAAGACAGGTTGGCAGTGGTGTCACGTGCTCGTCTCGGCGTCCGTCGTTGCAACCGCGACGACGTCCGCCTCGACTCGCGTTACGCTAAGACATGATGGTAGTGGTGTCATGTGTTCGTCTCGGCGTCTGTCGTCGCTACCGCCACGACGTCCGCCTCGACTCGCGTTACGCTAAGACAGGGTGGCAGTGGTGTCACGTGCTCATCTCGGCGTCTGTCGTCGCTACCGCGAAGACGTCCGCCTCGACTCGTCTTACGCTAAGACAGGGTTGTAGTGGTGTCACGTGCTCGTCTCGGCGTCCGTCGTCGCTACCGCGACAACGTCCGCCTCGACTTGCGCTACGCTAAGACAGGGTGGCAGTGGTGTCACGTGCTTGTCTCGGCGTCCGTCGTCGCTACCGCGACGACGTCCGCCTCGACTCGCGCTACGCAAAGACAGGGTGGCAGTGGTGTCACGTGCTCGTCTCGGCGTCCGTCGTCGCTACCACGACGACGTCCGCCTCGACTCGCGCTACGCTAAGACAGGGTGGCAGTGGTGTCACGTGCTCGTCTCGGCGTCCGTCGTCGCTACCGCGACGACGTCCGCCTTGACTCCCGCTACGCTAAGACAGGTTGGTAGTGGTGTCACGTGCTCCTCTCGGCGTCCGTGGTTGCTACCGCGTCCGCCTCAACTCGTGTTACGCTAAGACAGGTTGGCAGTGGTGTCACGTGCTCGTCTCGGCGTCCGTCGTTGCTACCGTGACAACGTCCGCCTCGACTCGTGTTATGCTAAGTCAGGTTGGCAGTGGTGTCACGTGCTCGTCTCGGTGTCCGTCGTCGCTACCGCGACGACGTCCGCCTCGACTCGCGCTACGCTAAGATAGGGTGGCACTGGTGTCACGTGCTCGTCTCGATGTCCGTTGTCGCTACCGCGACTACGTCCGCCTCGACTCGCGTTACGCTAAGACAGGTTGGCAGTGGTGTCACGTGCTTGTCTCGGCGTCCGTCGTTGCTACCGCGACGAC
Organism: Triticum timopheevii; assembly: GCA_963921465.1. Taxonomy (NCBI): domain Eukaryota; kingdom Viridiplantae; phylum Streptophyta; class Magnoliopsida; order Poales; family Poaceae; genus Triticum; species Triticum timopheevii. Next base: position 309,748,324 of record OY997266.1, on the reverse strand, counting down.
GTCCGCCTCGACTCGCGTTATGCTAAGACAGGATGGTAGTGGTGTCATGTGTTCGTCTCGGCATCTGTCGTCGCTACCGTGACGACGTCCGCCTCGACTCGCGTTACGCTAAGGCAGGGTGGCAGTGGTGTCACGTGCTCATCTCGGTGTCCTTCGTCGCTACCGCGACGACGTCCACCTCGACTCGCGTTATGCTAAGACAGGGTGGCAGTGGTGTCACATGCTCGTCTCGGCGTCCGTCGTCGCTACCGCGACGACGTCTGCCTCGACTCGCGTTACGCTAAGATAGGGTGGCATTGTTGTCCCGTTCTTGTCTCGGCGTCCGTCGTCGCTACCGCGACGACGTCCGCCTCGACTCGTGTTACGCTAAGACAGAGTGGCAGTGGTGTCACGTGCTCGTCTCGGCGTCCGTCGTTGCTACCGCGACGAGGTCCGCCTCGACTCGCGCTACACTAAGATAGGGTGGCAGTGGTGTCACGTGCTTGTCTCGGCGTCCGTCGTCGCTTCCGCAACGACGTCCGCCTCGACTCGCGCTACGCTAAGACAGGGTGGCAGCGGTGTCACGTGCTCGTCTCGATGTCCGTCGTGGCTACCGCGACGACGTCCGCCTCGATTCGCGTTACGCTAAGACAGGTTGGCAGTGGTGTCACGTGCTCGTCTCGGCGTCCGTCGTTGCTACCGCGACGACGTCCGCCTCGACTCGCGTTACGCTAAGACAGGATGGTAGTGGTGTCATGTGTTCATCTCGGCGTCTATCGTCGCTACCGCGACGACGTCCGCCTCGACTCGCGTTACGCTAAGACAGGTTGGCAGTGGTGTCACGTGCTTGTCTCGGCGTCCGTCGTTGCCACCGCGACGACGTCCGCCTCGACTCGCGTTATGCTAAGACATGATGGTAGTGGTGTCATGTGTTCGTCTCGGCGTCTGTCGTCGCTACCGCCACGACGTCCGCCTCGACTCGCGTTACGCTAAGACAGGGTGGCAGTGGTGTCACGTGCTCATCTCGGCGTCCGTCGTCGCTACCGCGAAGACGTCCGCCTCGACTCGTCTTACGCTAAGACAGGGTTGTAGTGGTGTCACGTGCTCGTCTCGGCGTCCGTCGTCGCTACCGCGACAACGTCCGCCTCGACTTGCGCTACGCTAAGACAGGGTGGCAGTGGTGTCACGTGCTTGTCTCGGCGTCCGTCGTCGCTACCGCGACGACGTCCGCCTCGACTCGCGCTACGCAAAGACAGGGTGGCAGTGGTGTCACGTGCTCGTCTCGGCGTCCGTCGTCGCTACCACGACGACATCCGCCTCGACTCGCGCTACGCTAAGACAGGGTGGCAGTGGTGTCACGTGCTCGTCTCTGCGTCCGTCGTCGCTACCGCGACGACGTCCGCCTTGACTCCCGCTATGCTAAGACAGGTTGGTAGTGGTGTCACGTGCTTCTCTCGGCGTCCGTGGTTGCTACCGTGACGACGTCCGCCTCAACTCGTGTTACGCTAAGACAGGTTGGCAGTGGTGTCACGTGCTCGTCTCGGCGTCCGTCGTGGCTACCGTGACGACGTCCGCCTCGACTCGTGTTATGCTAAGTCAGGTTGGCAGTGGTGTCACGTGCTCGTCTCGGTGTCCATCGTCGCTACCGCGACGTCGTCCGCCTCGACTCACGTTACGCTAAGACACGGTGGCAGTGGTGTCACGTGCTCGTCTTGGCATCCGTCGTCGCTACCGCGACGACGTCCGCCTCGACTCGCGCTACGCTAAGACAGGGTGGCACTGGTGTCACGTGCTCATCTCGATGTCCGTCGTCGCTACCGCGACTACGTCCGCCTCGACTCGCGTTACGCTAAGACAGGTTGGCAGTGGTGTCACGTGCTTGTCTCGGCGTCCGTCGTTGCTACCGCGACGACGTCCGCCTCGACTCGCGTTACGCTAAGACAGGATGGTAGTGGTGTCATGTGTTCGTCTCGGCGTCTGTCGTCGCTACCGCGACGATGTCCGCCTCGACTCGCGTTACGCTAAGACAGGGTGGCAGTGGTGTCACGTGCTCATCTCGGTGTCCTTCGTCGCTACCGCGACGACGTCCACCTCGACTCGCGTTATGCTAAGACAGGGTGGCAGTGGTGTCACATGCTCGTCTCGGCGTCCGTCGTCGCTACCGCGACGACGTCTGCCTCGACTCGCGTTACGCTAAGATAGGGTGGCATTGTTGTCCCGTTCTTGTCTCGGCGTCCGTCGTCGCTACCGCGACGACGTCCGCCTCGACTCGTGTTACGCTAAGACAGAGTGGCAGTGGTGTCACGTGCTCGTCTCGGCGTCCGTCGTTGCTACCGCGACGAGGTCCGCCTCGACTCGCGCTACGCTAAGACAGGGTGGCAGTGGTGTCACGTGCTTGTCTCGGCGTCCGTCGTCGCTACAGCGACGACGTCCGCCTCGACTCGCGCTACGCTAAGACAGGGTGGCAGTGGTGTCACGTGCTCGTCTCGATGTCCGTCGTGGCTACCGCGACGACGTCCACCTCGATTCGCGTTACGCTAAGACAGGTTGGCAGTGGTGTCACGTGCTCGTCTCGGCGTCCGTCGTTGCTACCGCGATGACATCCGCCTCGACTCGCGTTACGCTAAGACAGGATGGTAGTGGTGTCATGTGTTCATCTCGGCGTCTGTCGTCGCTACCGCGACGACGTCCGCCTCGACTCACGTTACGCTAAGACAGGGTGGCAGTGGTGTCACGTTCTTGTCTCGGCGTCCGTCGTCGCTACCGCGAAGACGTCTGCCTCAACTCGTCTTACGCTAAGACAGGGTTGTAGTGGTGTCACGTGCTCGTCTCGGCGTCCGTCGTCGCTACCGCGACGACGTCCGCCTCGACTCGCGTTACGCTAAGACAGGGTGGCAGTGGTGTCACGTGCTCGTCTCGGCGTCTGTCGTCGCTACCGCGACGACGTCCGCCTCGACTCGCATTACGCTAAGACAGGGTGGCAGTGGTGTCACGTGCTCGTCTCGGCGTCCGTCGTCTCTACCGCGACGATGTCCGCCTCGACTCGCTTTACGCTAAGACAGGATGGCGGTGTTGTCACGTGCTCGTCTCGACATCCGCCTTGACTCGCGTTACGGTAAGACAGGGTGGCAGTGGTGTCACGTGCTCGTCTCGGCGTCCGTTGTCGCTACCGCGACGACGTCCGCCTCGACTCGCGTTATGCTAAGACTGGGTGGCAGTGGTGTCACGTGCTCGTCTCGGCGTTCGTCATCGCTACCGCGACGATGTCCGCCTCGATTCGCGTTACGCTAAGACAGGTTGGCAGTGGTGTCACGTGCTCATCTCGGCGTCCATCGTCGCTACGGCGACGACGTCCGCCTCGACTCGTGTTATGCTAAGACAAGGTGGCAGTGGTGTCACGTGCTCGTCTCGGCGTCCGTCGTTGCTACCGCGACGATGTCCGCCGCGACTCGCGTTACGCTAAGACAGGTTGGCACTGGTGTCACGTGCTCGTCTCGGCGTCCGTTGTCGCTACCGAGACGACGTCCGCCTCGACTCGCGTTACGCTAAGACAGTGTGGCAGTGGTGTCACGTGCTCGTCTCGGCGTCCGTCGTCGCTACCGCGATGACGTCCGCCTCGACTCGCGCTACGCTAAGACAGGGTGGCAGTGGTGTCACGTGCTCGTCTTGGCGTCCGTCGTCGCTACCGCGACGACGTTCGCCTCGACTCGCGCTACGCTAAGACAGGGTGGCAGTGGTGTCACGTGCTCGTCTCGATGTCCGTCGTCGCTACCGCGACGACGTCCGCCTCGACTCGCGCTACGCTAAGACAGGGTGGCAGTGGTGTCACGTGCTCGTCTCGATGTCCGTCGTGGCTACCGCGACGACGTCCGCCTCGATTCGCGTTACGCTAAGACAGGTTGGCAGTGGTGTCACGTGCTCGTCTCGGCGTCCGTCGTTGCTACCGCGACGACGTCCGCCTCGACTCGCGTTACGCTAAGACAGGATGGTAGTGGTGTCATGTGTTCATCTTGGCGTCTGTCGTCGCTACCGCGACGACGTCCGCCTCGACTCGCGTTACGCTAAGACAGGTTGGCAGTGGTGTCACGTGCTTGTCTCGGCGTCCGTCGTTGCCACCGCGACGACGTCCGCCTCGACTCGCGTTACGCTAAGACATGATGGTAGTGGTGTCATGTGTTCGTCTCGGCGTCTGTCGTCGCTACCGCCACGACGTCCGCCTCGACTCGCGTTACGCTAAGACAGGGTGGCAGTGGTGTCACGTGCTCATCTCGGCGTCCGTCGTCGCTACCGCGAAGACGTCCGCCTCGACTCGTCTTACGCTAAGACAGGGTTGTAGTGGTGTCACGTGCTCGTCTCGGCGTCCGTCGTCGCTACCGCGACAACGTCCGCCTCGACTTGCGCTACGCTAAGACAGGGTGGCAGTGGTGTCACGTGCTTGTCTCGGCGTCCGTCGTCGCTACCGCGACGACGTCCGCCTCGACTCGCGCTACGCAAAGACAGGGTGGCAGTGGTGTCACGTGCTCGTCTCGGCGTCCGTCGTCGCTACCACGACGACATCCGCCTCGACTCGCGCTACGCTAAGACAGGGTGGCAGTGGTGTCACGTGCTCGTCTCGGCGTCCGTCGTCGCTACCGCGACGACGTCCGCCTTGACTCCCGCTATGCTAAGACAGGTTGGTAGTGGTGTCACGTGCTCCTCTCGGCGTCCGTGGTTGCTACCGTGACGACGTCCACCTCAACTCGTGTTACGCTAAGACAGGTTGGCAGTGGTGTCACGTGCTCGTCTCGGCGTCCGTCGTGGCTACCGTGACGACGTCCGCCTCGACTCGTGTTATGCTAAGTCAGGTTGGCAGTGGTGTCACGTGCTCGTCTCGGTGTCCGTCGTCGCTACCGCGACGTCGTCCGCCTCGACTCACGTTACGCTAAGACACGGTGGCAGTGGTGTCACGTGCTCGTCTTGGCATCCGTCGTCGCTACCGCGACGACGTCCGCCTCGACTCGCGCTACGCTAAGACAGGGTGGCACTAGTGTCACGTGCTCATCTCGATGTCCGCCGTCGCTACCGCGACTACGTCCGCCTCGACTCGCGTTACGCTAAGACAGGTTGGCAGTGGTGTCACGTGCTTGTCTCGGCGTCCGTCGTTGCTACTGCGACGACGTCCGCCTCGACTCGCGTTACGCTAAGACAGGGTGGCAGTGGTGTCACGTGCTTGTCTCGGCGTCCGTCGTCGCTACCGCGACGACGTCCGCCTCGACTCGCGCTACGCTAAGACAGGGTGGCAGTGGTCTCACGTGCTCGTCTCGATGTCCGTCATGGCTACCGCGACGACGTCCGCCTCGACTCGCGTTACGCTAAGACAGGTTGGCAGTGGTGTCACGTGCTCGTCTCGGCGTCCGTCGTTGCAACCGCGACGACGTCCGCCTCGACTCGCGTTACGCTAAGACATGATGGTAGTGGTGTCATGTGTTCGTCTCGGCGTTTGTCGTCGCTACCGCCACGACGTCCGCCTTGACTCGCGTTACGCTAAGATAGGGTGGCAGTGGTGTCACGTGCTCATCTCGGCGTCTGTCGTCGCTACCGCGAAGACGTCCGCCTCGACTCGTCTTACGCTAAGACAGGGTTGTAGTGGTGTCACGTGCTCGTCTCGGCGTCCGTCGTCGCTACCGCGACAACGTCCGCCTCGACTTGCGCTACGCTAAGACAGGGTGGCAGTGGTGTCACGTGCTTGTCTCGGCGTCCGTCGTCGTCGCTACCGCGACGACGTCCGCCTCGACTCGCGCTACGCAAAGACAGGGTGGCAGTGGTGTCACGTGCTCGTCTCGGCGTCCGTCGTCGCTACCACGACGACGTCCGCCTCGACTCGCGCTACGCTAAGACAGGGTGGCAGTGGTGTCACGTGCTCGTCTCGGCGTCCGTCGTCGCTACCGCGACGACGTCCGCCTTGACTCCCGCTACGCTAAGACAGGTTGGTAGTGGTGTCACGTGCTCCTCTCGGCGTCCGTGGTTGCTACCGCGTCCGCCTCAACTCGTGTTACGCTAAGACAGGTTGGCAGTGGTGTCACGTGCTCGTCTCGGCGTCCGTCGTTGCTACCGTGACAACGTCCGCCTCGACTCGTGTTATGCTAAGTCAGGTTGGCAGTGGTGTCACGTGCTCGTCTCGGTGTCCGTCGTCGCTACCGCGACGACGTCCGCCTCGACTCACGTTACGCTAAGATAGGGTGGCAGTGGTGTCATGTGCTCGTCTTGGCGTCCGTCGTCGCTACCGCGACGACGTCCGCCTCGACTCGCGCTACGCTAAGATAGGGTGGCACTGGTGTCACGTGCTCGTCTCGATGTCCGTCGTCGCTACCGCGACTACGTCCGCCTCGACTCGCGTTACGCTAAGACAGGTTGGCAGTGGTGTCACGTGCTTGTCTCGGCGTCCGTCGTTGCTACCGCGACGACGTCCGCCTCGACTCGCGTTATGCTAAGACAGGATGGTAGTGGTGTCATGTGTTCGTCTCGGCGTCTGTCGTCGCTACCGTGACGACGTCCGCCTCGACTCGCGTTACGCTAAGGCAGGGTGGCAGTGGTGTCACGTGCTCATCTCGGTGTCCTTCGTGGCTACCGTGACGACGTCCGCCTCGACTCGTGTTATGCTAAGTCAGGTTGGCAGTGGTGTCACGTGCTCGTCTCGGTGTCCGTCGTCGCTACCGCGACGTCGTCCGCCTCGACTCACGTTACGCTAAGACACGGTGGCAGTGGTGTCACGTGCTCGTCTTGGCATCCGTCGTCGCTACCGCGACGACGTCCGCCTCGACTCGCGCTACGCTAAGACAGGGTGGCACTAGTGTCACGTGCTCATCTCGATGTCCATCGTCGCTACCGCGACTACGTCCGCCTCGACTCGCGTTACGCTAAGACAGGTTGGCAGTGGTGTCACGTGCTTGTCTCGGCGTCCGTCGTTGCTACCGCGACGACGTCCGCCTCGACTCGCGTTACGCTAAGACAGGGTGGCAGTGGTGTCACGTGCTTGTCTCGGCGTCCGTCGTCGCTACCGCGACGACGTCCGCCTCGACTCGCGCTACGCTAAGACAGGGTGGCAGTGGTCTCACGTGCTCGTCTCGATGTCCGTCATGGCTACCGCGACGACGTCCGCCTCGACTCGCGTTACGCTAAGACAGGTTGGCAGTGGTGTCACGTGCTCGTCTCGGCGTCCATCGTTGCAACCGCGACGACGTCCGCCTCGACTCGCGTTACGCTAAGACATGATGGTAGTGGTGTCATGTGTTCGTCTCGGCGTTTGTCGTCGCTACCGCCACGACGTCCGCCTCGACTCGCGTTACGCTAAGACAGGGTGGCAGTGGTGTCACGTGCTCATCTCGGCGTCTGTCGTCGCTACCGCGAAGACGTCCGCCTCGACTCGTCTTACGCTAAGACAGGGTTGTAGTGGTGTCACGTGCTCGTCTCGGCGTCCGTCGTCGCTACCGCGACAACGTCCGCCTCGACTTGCGCTACGCTAAGACAGGGCGGCAGTGGTGTCACGTGCTTGTCTCGGCGTCCGTCGTCGCTACCGCGACGACGTCCGCCTCGACTCGCGCTACGCAAAGACAGGGTGGCAGTGGTGTCACGTGCTCGTCTCGGCGTCCGTCGTCGCTACCACGACGACGTCCGCCTCGACTCGCGCTACGCTAAGACAGGGTGGCAGTGGTGTCACGTGCTCGTCTCGGCGTCCGTCGTCGCTACCGCGACGACGTCCGCCTTGACTCCCGCTACGCTAAGACAGGTTGGTAGTGGTGTCACGTGCTCCTCTCGGCGTCCGTGGTTGCTACCGCGTCCGCCTCAACTCGTGTTACGCTAAGACAGGTTGGCAGTGGTGTCACGTGCTCGTCTCGGCGTCCGTCGTTGCTACCGTGACAACGTCCGCCTCGACTCGTGTTATGCTAAGTCAGGTTGGCAGTGGTGTCACGTGCTCGTCTCGGTGTCCGTCGTCGCTACCGTGACGACGTCCGCCTCGACTCACGTTACGCTAAGATAGGGTGGCAGTGGTGTCACGTGCTCGTCTTGGCGTCCGTCGTCGCTACCGCGACGACGTCCGCCTCGACTCGCGCTACGCTAAGATAGGGTGGCACTGGTGTCACGTGCTCGTCTCGATGTCCGTCGTCGCTACCGCGACTACGTCCGCCTCGACTCGCGTTACGCTAAGACAGGTTGGCAGTGGTGTCACGTGCTTGTCTCGGCGTCCGTCGTTGCTACCGCGACGACGTCCGCCTCGACTCGCGTTATGCTAAGACAGGATGGTAGTGGTGTCATGTGTTCGTCTCGGCGTCTGTCGTCGCTACCGTGACGACGTCCGCCTCGACTCGCGTTACGCTAAGGCAGGGTGGCAGTGGTGTCACGTGCTCATCTCGGTGTCCTTCGTCGCTACCGCGACGACGTCCACCTCGACTCGCGTTATGCTAAGACAGGGTGGCAGTGGTGTCACATGCTCGTCTCGGCGTCCGTCGTCGCTACCGCGACGACGTCTGCCTCGACTCGCGTTACGCTAAGATAGGGTGGCATTGTTGTCCCGTTCTTGTCTCGGCGTCCGTCGTCGCTACCGCGACGACGTCCGCCTCGACTCGTGTTACGCTAAGACAGCGTGGCAGTGGTGTCACGTGCTCGTCTCGGCGTCCGTCGTTGCTACCGCGACGAGGTCCGCCTCGACTCGCGCTACACTAAGATAGGGTGGCAGTGGTGTCACGTGCTTGTCTCGGCGTCCGTCGTCGCTTCCGCGACGACGTCCGCCTCGACTCGCGCTACGCTAAGACAGGGTGGCAGTGGTGTCACGTGCTCGTCTCGATGTCCGTCGTGGCTACCGCGACGACGTCCGCCTCGATTCGCGTTACGCTAAGACAGGTTGGCAGTGGTGTCACGTGCTCGTCTCGGCGTCCGTCGTTGCTACCGCGACGACGTCCGCCTCGACTCGCGTTACGCTAAGACAGGATGGTAGTGGTGTCATGTGTTCATCTCGGCGTCTGTCGTCGCTACCGCGACGACGTCCGCCTCGACTCGCGTTACGCTAAGACAGGTTGGCAGTGGTGTCACGTGCTTGTCTCGGCGTCCGTCGTTGCCACCGCGACGACGTCCGCCTCGACTCGCGTTATGCTAAGACATGATGGTAGTGGTGTCATGTGTTCGTCTCGGCGTCTGTCGTCGCTACCGCCACGACGTCCGCCTCGACTCGCGTTACGCTAAGACAGGGTGGCAGTGGTGTCACGTGCTCATCTCGGCGTCCGTCGTCGCTACCGCGAAGACGTCCGCCTCGACTCGTCTTACGCTAAGACAGGGTTGTAGTGGTGTCACGTGCTCGTCTCGGCGTCCGTCGTCGCTACCGCGACAACGTCCGCCTCGAGTTGCGCTACGCTAAGACAGGGTGGCAGTGGTGTCACGTGCTTGTCTCGGCGTCCGTCGTCGCTACCGCGACGACGTCCGCCTCGACTCGCGCTACGCAAAGACAGGGTGGCAGTGGTGTCACGTGCTCGTCTCGGCGTCCGTCGTCGCTACCACGACGACATCCGCCTCGACTCGCGCTACGCTAAGACAGGGTGGCAGTGGTGTCACGTGCTCGTCTCTGCGTCCGTCGTCGCTACCGCGACGACGTCCGCCTTGACTCCCGCTATGCTAAGACAGGTTGGTAGTGGTGTCACGTGCTCCTCTCGGCGTCCGTGGTTGCTACCGTGACGACGTCCGCCTCAACTCGTGTTACGCTAAGACAGGTTGGCAGTGGTGTCACGTGCTCGTCTCGGCGTCCGTCGTGGCTACCGTGACGAAGTCCGCCTCGACTCGTGTTATGCTAAGTCAGGTTGGCAGTGGTGTCACGTGCTCGTCTCGGTGTCCGTCGTCGCTACCGCGACGTCGTCCGCCTCGACTCACGTTACGCTAAGACACGGTGGCAGTGGTGTCACGTGCTCGTCTTGGCATCCGTCGTCGCTACCGCGACGACGTCCGCCTCGACTCGCGCTACGCTAAGACAGGGTGGCACTGGTGTCACGTGCTCATCTCGATGTCCGTCGTCGCTACCGCGACTACGTCCGCCTCGACTCGCGTTACGCTAAGACAGGTTGGCAGTGGTGTCACGTGCTTGTCTCGGCGTCCGTCGTTGCTACCGCGACGACGTCCGCCTCGACTCGCGTTACGCTAAGACAGGATGGTAGTGGTGTCATGTGTTCGTCTCGGCGTCTGTCGTCGCTACCGCGACGATGTCCGCCTCGACTCGCGTTACGCTAAGACAGGGTGGCAGTGGTGTCACGTGCTCATCTCGGTGTCCTTCGTCGCTACCGCGACGACGTCCACCTCGACTCGCGTTATGCTAAGACAGGGTGGCAGTGGTGTCACATGCTCGTCTCGGCGTCCGTCGTCGCTACCGCGACGACGTCTGCCTCGACTCGCGTTACGCTAAGATAGGGTGGCATTGTTGTCCCGTTCTTGTCTCGGCGTCCGTCGTCGCTACCGCGACGACGTCCGCCTCGACTCGTGTTACGCTAAGACAGAGTGGCAGTGGTGTCACGTGCTCGTCTCGGCGTCCGTCGTTGCTACCGCGACGAGGTCCGCCTCGACTCGCGCTACGCTAAGACAGGGTGGCAGTGGTGTCACGTGCTTGTCTCGGCGTCCGTCGTCGCTACCGCGACGACGTCCGCCTCGACTCGCGCTACGCTAAGACAGGGTGGCAGTGGTGTCACGTGCTCGTCTCGATGTCCGTCGTGGCTACCGCGACGACGTCCGCCTCGATTCGCGTTACGCTAAGACAGGTTGGCAGTGGTGTCACGTGCTCGTCTCGGCGTCCGTCGTTGCTACCGCGATGACATCCGCCTCGACTCGCGTTACGCTAAGACAGGATGGTAGTGGTGTCATGTGTTCATCTCGGCGTCTGTCGTCGCTACCGCGACGACGTCCGCCTCGACTCACGTTACGCTAAGACAGGGTGGCAGTGGTGTCACGTTCTTGTCTCGGCGTCCGTCGTCGCTACCGCGAAGACGTCTGCCTCAACTCGTCTTACGCTAAGACAGGGTTGTAGTGGTGTCACGTGCTCGTCTCGGCGTCCGTCGTCGCTACCGCGACGACGTCCGCCTCGACTCGCGTTACGGTAAGACAGGGTGGCAGTGGTGTCACGTGCTCGTCTCGGCGTCCGTTGTCGCTACCGCGACGACGTCCGCCTCGACTCGCGTTATGCTAAGACTGGGTGGCAGTGGTGTCACGTGCTCGTCTCGGCGTTCGTCATCGCTACCGCGACGACGTCCGCCTCGATTCGCGTTACGCTAAGACAGGTTGGCAGTGGTGTCACGTGCTCATCTCGGCGTCCATCGTCGCTACGGCGACGACGTCCGCCTCGACTCGTGTTATGCTAAGACAAGGTGGCAGTGGTGTCACGTGCTCGTCTCGGCGTCCGTCGTTGCTACCGCGACGATGTCCGCCGCGACTCGCGTTACGCTAAGACAGGTTGGCACTGGTGTCACGTGCTCGTCTCGGCGTCCGTCGTCGCTACCGAGACGACGTCCGCCTCGACTCGCGTTACGCTAAGACAGTGTGGCAGTGGTGTCACGTGCTCGTCTCGGCGTCCGTCGTCGCTACCGCGATGACGTCCGCCTCGACTCGCGCTACGCTAAGACAGGGTGGCAGTGGTGTCACGTGCTCGTCTTGGCGTCCGTCGTCGCTACCGCGACGACGTTCGCCTCGACTCGCGCTACGCTAAGACAGGGTGGCAGTGGTGTCACGTGCTCGTCTCGATGTCCGTCGTCGCTACCGCGACGACGTCCGCCTCGACTCGCGCTACGCTAAGACAGGGTGGCAGTGGTGTCACGTGCTCGTCTCGATGTCCGTCGTGGCTACCGCGACGACGTCCGCCTCGATTCGCGTTACGCTAAGACAGGTTGGCAGTGGTGTCACGTGCTCGTCTCGGCGTCCGTCGTTGCTACCGCGACGACGTCCGCCTCGACTCGCGTTACGCTAAGACAGGATGGTAGTGGTGTCATGTGTTCATCTCGGCGTCTGTCGTCGCTACCGCGACGACGTCCGCCTCGACTCGCGTTACGCTAAGACAGGTTGGCAGTGGTGTCACGTGCTTGTCTCGGCGTCCGTCGTTGCCACCGCGACGACGTCCGCCTCGACTCGCGTTACGCTAAGACATGATGGTAGTGGTGTCATGTGTTCGTCTCGGCGTCTGTCGTCGCTACCGCCACGACGTCCGCCTCGACTCGCGTTACGCTAAGACAGGGTGGCAGTGGTGTCACGTGCTCATCTCGGCGTCCGTCGTCGCTACCGCGAAGACGTCCGCCTCGACTCGTCTTACGCTAAGACAGGGTTGTAGTGGTGTCACGTGCTCGTCTCGGCGTCCGTCGTCGCTACCGCGACAACGTCCGCCTCGACTTGCGCTACGCTAAGACAGGGTGGCAGTGGTGTCACGTGCTTGTCTCGGCGTCCGTCGTCGCTACCGCGACGACGTCCGCCTCGACTCGCGCTACGCAAAGACAGGGTGGCAGTGGTGTCACGTGCTCGTCTCGGCGTCCGTCGTCGCTACCACGACGACATCCGCCTCGACTCGCGCTACGCTAAGACAGGGTGGCAGTGGTGTCACGTGCTCGTCTCGGCGTCCGTCGTCGCTACCGCGACGACGTCCGCCTTCACTCCCGCTATGCTAAGACAGGTTGGTAGTGGTGTCACGTGCTCCTCTCGGCGTCCGTGGTTGCTACCGTGACGACGTCCGCCTCAACTCGTGTTACGCTAAGACAGGTTGGCAGTGGTGTCACGTGCTCGTCTCGGCGTCCGTCGTGGCTACCGTGACGACGTCCGCCTCGACTCGTGTTATGCTAAGTCAGGTTGGCAGTGGTGTCACGTGCTCGTCTCGGTGTCCGTCGTCGCTACCGCGACGTCGTCCGCCTCGACTCACGTTACGCTAAGACACGGTGGCAGTGGTGTCACGTGCTCGTCCTGGCATCCGTCGTCGCTACCGCGACGACGTCCGCCTTGACTCGCGCTACGCTAAGACAGGGTGGCACTAGTGTCACGTGCTCATCTCGATGTCCGTCGTCGCTACCGCGACTACGTCCGCCTCGACTCGCGTTACGCTAAGACAGGTTGGCAGTGGTGTCACGTGCTTGTCTCGGCGTCCGTCGTTGCTACCGCGACGACGTCCGCCTCGACTCGTGTTACGCTAAGACAGGATGGTAGTGGTGTCATGTGTTCGTCTCGGCGTCTGTCGTCGCTACCGCGACGATGTCCGCCTCGACTCGCGTTACGCTAAGACAGGGTGGCAGTGGTGTCACGTGCTCATCTCGGTGTCCTTCGTCGCTACCGCGACGACGTCCACCTCGACTCGCGTTATGCTAAGACAGGGTGGCAGTGGTGTCACATGCTCGTCTCGGCGTCCGTCGTCGCTACCGCGATGACGTCTGCCTCGACTCGCGTTACGCTAAGATAGGGTGGCATTGTTGTCCCGTTCTTGTCTCGGCGTCCGTCGTCGCTACCGCGACGACGTCCGCCTCGACTCGTGTTACGCTAAGACAGAGTGGCAGTGGTGTCACGTGCTCGTCTCGGCGTCCGTCGTTGCTACCGCGACGAGGTCCGCCTCGACTCGCGCTACGCTAAGACAGGGTGGCAGTGGTGTCAGGTGCTTGTCTCGGCGTCCGTCGTCGCCACCGCGACGACGTCCGCCTCGACTCGCGCTACGCTAAGACAGGGTGGCAGTGGTGTCACGTGCTCGTCTCGATGTCCGTCGTGGCTACCGCGACGACGTCCGCCTCGATTCGCGTTACGCTAAGACAGGTTGGCAGTGGTGTCACGTGCTCGTCTCGGCGTCCGTCGTTGCTACCGCGATGACATCCGCCTCGACTCGCGTTACGCTAAGACAGGATGGTAGTGGTGTCATGTGTTCATCTCGGCGTCTGTCGTCGCTACCGCGACGACGTCCGCCTCGACTCACGTTACGCTAAGACAGGGTGGCAGTGGTGTCACGTTCTTGTCTCGGCGTCCGTCGTCGCTACCGTGAAGACGTCTGCCTCAACTCGTCTTACGCTAAGACAGGGTTGTAGTGGTGTCACGTGCTCGTCTCGGCGTCCGTCGTCGCTACCGCGACGACGTCCGCCTCGACTCGCGTTACGCTAAGACAGGGTGGCAGTGGTGTCACGTGCTCGTCTCGGCGTCTGTCGTCGCTACCGCGACGACGTCCGCCTCGACTCGCATTACGCTAAGACAGGGTGGCAGTGGTGTCACGTGCTCGTCTCGGCGTCCGTCGTCTCTACCGCGACGATGTCCGCCTCGACTCGCTTTACGCTAAGACAGGATGGCGGTGTTGTCACGTGCTCGTCTCGACGTCCGCCTTGACTCGCGTTACGGTAAGACAGGGTGGCAGTGGTGTCACGTGCTCGTCTCGGCGTCCGTTGTCGCTACCGCGACGACGTCCGCCTCGACTCGCGTTATGCTAAGACTGGGTGGCGGTGGTGTCACGTGCTCGTCTCGGCGTTCGTCATCGCTACCGCGACGACGTCCGCGTCGATTCGCGTTACGCTAAGACAGGTTGGCAGTGGTGTCACGTGCTCATCTCGGCGTCCATCGTCGCTACGGCGACGACGTCCGCCTCGACTCGTGTTATGCTAAGACAAGGTGGCAGTGGTGTCACGTGCTCGTCTCGGCGTCCGTCGTTGCTACCGCGACGATGTCCGCCGCGACTCGCGTTACGCTAAGACAGGTTGGCACTGGTGTCACGTGCTCGTCTCGGCGTCCGTCGTCGCTACCGAGACGACGTCCGCCTCGACTCGCGTTACGCTAAGACAGTGTGGCAGTGGTGTCACGTGCTCGTCTCGGCGTCCGTCGTCGCTACCGCGATGACGTCCGCCTCGACTCGCGCTACGCTAAGACAGGGTGGCAGTGGTGTCACGTGCTCGTCTTGGCGTCCGTCGTCGCTACCGCGACGACGTTCGCCTCGACTCGCGCTACGCTAAGACAGGTTGGCAGTGGTGTCACGTGCTCGTCTCGATGTCCGTCGTCGCTACCGCGACGACGTCCGCCTCGACTCGCGCTACGCTAAGACAGGGTGGCAGTGGTGTCACGTGCTCGTCTCGATGTCCGTCGTGGCTACCGCGACGACGTCCGCCTCGATTCGCGTTACGCTAAGACAGGTTGGCAGTGGTGTCACGTGCTCGTCTCGGCGTCCGTCGTTGCTACCGCGACGACGTCCGCCTCGACTCGCGTTACGCTAAGACAGGATGGTAGTGGTGTCATGTGTTCATCTCGGCGTCTGTCGTCGCTACCGCGACGATGTCCGCCTCGACTCGCGTTACGCTAAGACAGGTTGGCAGTGGTGTCACGTGCTTGTCTCGGCGTCCGTCGTTGCCACCGCGACGACGTCCGCCTCGACTCGCGTTACGCTAAGACATGATGGTAGTGGTGTCATGTGTTCGTCTCGGCGTCTGTCGTCGCTACCGCCACGACGTCCGCCTCGACTCGCGTTACGCTAAGACAGGGTGGCAGTGGTGTCACGTGCTCATCTCGGCGTCCGTCGTCGCTACCGCGAAGACGTCCGCCTCGATTCGCGTTACGCTAAGACAGGTTGGCAGTGGTGTCACGTGCTCATCTCGGCGTCCATCGTCGCTACGGCGACGACGTCCGCCTCGACTCGTGTTATGCTAAGACAAGGTGGCAGTGGTGTCACGTGCTCGTCTCGGCGTCCGTCGTTGCTACCGCGACGATGTCCGCCGCGACTCGCGTTACGCTAAGACAGGTTGGCACTGGTGTCACGTGCTCGTCTCGGCGTCCGTCGTCGCTACCGAGACGACGTCCGCCTCGACTCGCGTTACGCTAAGACAGTGTGGCAGTGGTGTCACGTGCTCGTCTCGGCGTCCGTCGTCGCTACCGAGACGACGTCCGCCTCGACTCGCGCTACGCTAAGACAGGGTGGCAGTGGTGTCACGTGCTCGTCTTGGCGTCCGTCGTCGCTACCGCGACGACGTTCGCCTCGACTCGCGCTACGCTAAGACAGGTTGGCAGTGGTGTCACGTGCTCGTCTCGATGTCCGTCGTCGCTACCGCGACGACGTCCGCCTCGACTCGCGCTACGCTAAGACAGGGTGGCAGTGGTGTCACGTGCTCGTCTCGATGTCCGTCGTGGCTACCGCGACGACGTCCGCCTCGATTCGCGTTACGCTAAGACAGGTTGGCAGTGGTGTCACGTGCTCGTCTCGGCGTCCGTCGTTGCTACCGCGACGACGTCCGCCTCGACTCGCGTTACGCTAAGACAGGATGGTAGTGGTGTCATGTGTTCATCTCGGCGTCTGTCGTCGCTACCGCGACGATGTCCGCCTCGACTCGCGTTACGCTAAGACAGGTTGGCAGTGGTGTCACGTGCTTGTCTCGGCGTCCGTCGTTGCCACCGCGACGACGTCCGCCTCGACTCGCGTTACGCTAAGACATGATGGTAGTGGTGTCATGTGTTCGTCTCGGCGTCTGTCGTCGCTACCGCCACGACGTCCGCCTCGACTCGCGTTACGCTAAGACAGGGTGGCAGTGGTGTCACGTGCTCATCTCGGCGTCCGTCGTCGCTACCGCGAAGACGTCCGCCTCGACTCGTCTTACGCTAAGACAGGGTTGTAGTGGTGTCACGTGCTCGTCTCGGCGTCCGTCGTCGCTACCGCGACAACGTCCGCCTCGACTTGCGCTACGCTAAGACAGGGTGGCAGTGGTGTCACGTGCTTGTCTCGGCGTCCGTCGTCGCTACCGCGACGACGTCCGCCTCGACTCGCGCTACGCAAAGACAGGGTGGCAGTGGTGTCACGTGCTCGTCTCGGCGTCCGTCGTCGCTACCACGACGACATCCGCCTCGACTCGCGCTACGCTAAGACAGGGTGGCAGTGGTGTCACGTGCTCGTCTCGGCGTCCGTCGTCGCTACCGCGACGACGTCCGCCTTGACTCCCGCTATGCTAAGACAGGTTGGTAGTGGTGTCACGTGCTCCTCTCGGCGTCCGTGGTTGCTACCGTGACGACGTCCGCCTCAACTCGTGTTACGCTAAGACAGGTTGGCAGTGGTGTCACGTGCTCGTCTCGGCGTCCGTCGTGGCTACCGTGACGACGTCCGCCTCGACTCGTGTTATGCTAAGTCAGGTTGGCAGTGGTGTCACGTGCTCGTCTCGGTGTCCGTCGTCGCTACCGCGACGTCGTCCGCCTCGACTCACGTTACGCTAAGACACGGTGGCAGTGGTGTCACGTGCTCGTCCTGGCATCCGTCGTCGCTACCGCGACGACGTCCGCCTTGACTCGCGCTACGCTAAGACAGGGTGGCACTAGTGTCACGTGCTCATCTCGATGTCCGTCGTCGCTACCGCGACTACGTCCGCCTCGACTCGCGTTACGCTAAGACAGGTTGGCAGTGGTGTCACGTGCTTGTCTCGGCGTCCGTCGTTGCTACCGCGACGACGTCCGCCTCGACTCGCGTTACGCTAAGACAGGATGGTAGTGGTGTCATGTGTTCGTCTCGGCGTCTGTCGTCGCTACCGCGACGATGTCCGCCTCGACTCGCGTTACGCTAAGACAGGGTGGCAGTGGTGTCACGTGCTCATCTCGGTGTCCTTCGTCGCTACCGCGACGACGTCCACCTCGACTCGCGTTATGCTAAGACAGGGTGGCAGTGGTGTCACATGCTCGTCTCGGCGTCCGTCGTCGCTACCGCGATGACGTCTGCCTCGACTCGCGTTACGCTAAGATAGGGTGGCATTGTTGTCCCGTTCTTGTCTCGGCGTCCGTCGTCGCTACCGCGACGACGTCCGCCTCGACTCGTGTTACGCTAAGACAGAGTGGCAGTGGTGTCACGTGCTCGTCTCGGCGTCCGTCGTTGCTACCGCGACGAGGTCCGCCTCGACTCGCGCTACGCTAAGACAGGGTGGCAGTGGTGTCACGTGCTTGTCTCGGCGTCCGTCGTCGCTACCGCGACGACGTCCGCCTCGACTCGCGCTACGCAAAGACAGGGTGGCAGTGGTGTCACGTGCTCGTCTCGGCGTCCGTCGTCGCTACCACGACGACATCCGCCTCGACTCGCGCTACGCTAAGACAGGGTGGCAGTGGTGTCACGTGCTCGTCTCGGCGTCCGTCGTCGCTACCGCGACGACGTCCGCCTTGACTCCCGCTATGCTAAGACAGGTTGGTAGTGGTGTCACGTGCTCCTCTCGGCGTCCGTGGTTGCTACCGTGACGACGTCCGCCTCAACTCGTGTTACGCTAAGACAGGTTGGCAGTGGTGTCACGTGCTCGTCTCGGCGTCCGTCGTGGCTACCGTGACGACGTCCGCCTCGACTCGTGTTATGCTAAGTCAGGTTGGCAGTGGTGTCACGTGCTCGTCTCGGTGTCCGTCGTCGCTACCGCGACGTCGTCCGCCTCGACTCACGTTACGCTAAGACACGGTGGCAGTGGTGTCACGTGCTCGTCCTGGCATCCGTCGTCGCTACCGCGACGACGTCCGCCTTGACTCGCGCTACGCTAAGACAGGGTGGCACTAGTGTCACGTGCTCATCTCGATGTCCGTCGTCGCTACCGCGACTACGTCCGCCTCGACTCGCGTTACGCTAAGACAGGTTGGCAGTGGTGTCACGTGCTTGTCTCGGCGTCCGTCGTTGCTACCGCGACGACGTCCGCCTCGACTCGCGTTACGCTAAGACAGGATGGTAGTGGTGTCATGTGTTCGTCTCGGCGTCTGTCGTCGCTACCGCGACGATGTCCGCCTCGACTCGCGTTACGCTAAGACAGGGTGGCAGTGGTGTCACGTGCTCATCTCGGTGTCCTTCGTCGCTACCGCGACGACGTCCACCTCGACTCGCGTTATGCTAAGACAGGGTGGCAGTGGTGTCACATGCTCGTCTCGGCGTCCGTCGTCGCTACCGCGATGACGTCTGCCTCGACTCGCGTTACGCTAAGATAGGGTGGCATTGTTGTCCCGTTCTTGTCTCGGCGTCCGTCGTCGCTACCGCGACGACGTCCGCCTCGACTCGTGTTACGCTAAGACAGAGTGGCAGTGGTGTCACGTGCTCGTCTCGGCGTCCGTCGTTGCTACCGCGACGAGGTCCGCCTCGACTCGCGCTACGCTAAGACAGGGTGGCAGTGGTGTCACGTGCTTGTCTCGGCGTCCGTCGGCGCCACCGCGACGACGTCCGCCTCGACTCGCGCTACGCTAAGACAGGGTGGCAGTGGTGTCACGTGCTCGTCTCGATGTCCGTCGTGGCTACCGCGACGACGTCCGCCTCGATTCGCGTTACGCTAAGACAGGTTGGCAGTGGTGTCACGTGCTCGTCTCGGCGTCCGTCGTTGCTACCGCGATGACATCCGCCTCGACTCGCGTTACGCTAAGACAGGATGGTAGTGGTGTCATGTGTTCATCTCGGCGTCTGTCGTCGCTACCGCGACGACGTCCGCCTCGACTCACGTTACGCTAAGACAGGGTGGCAGTGGTGTCACGTTCTTGTCTCGGCGTCCGTCGTCGCTACCGTGAAGACGTCTGCCTCAACTCGTCTTACGCTAAGACAGGGTTGTAGTGGTGTCACGTGCTCGTCTCGGCGTCCGTCGTCGCTACCGCGACGACGTCCGCCTCGACTCGCGTTACGCTAAGACAGGGTGGCAGTGGTGTCACGTGCTCGTCTCGGCGTCTGTCGTCGCTACCGCGACGACGTCCGCCTCGACTCGCATTACGCTAAGACAGGGTGGCAGTGGTGTCACGTGCTCGTCTCGGCGTCCGTCGTCTCTACCGCGACGATGTCCGCCTCGACTCGCTTTACGCTAAGACAGGATGGCGGTGTTGTCACGTGCTCGTCTCGACGTCCGCCTTGACTCGCGTTACGGTAAGACAGGGTGGCAGTGGTGTCACGTGCTCGTCTCGGCGTCCGTTGTCGCTACCGCGACGACGTCCGCCTCGACTCGCGTTATGCTAAGACTGGGTGGCAGTGGTGTCACGTGCTCGTCTCTGTGTTCGTCATCGCTACCGCGACGACGTCCGCGTCGATTCGCGTTACGCTAAGACAGGTTGGCAGTGGTGTCACGTGCTCATCTCGGCGTCCATCGTCGCTACGGCGACGACGTCCGCCTCGACTCGTGTTATGCTAAGACAAGGTGGCAGTGGTGTCACGTGCTCGTCTCGGCGTCCGTCGTTGCTACCGCGACGATGTCCGCCGCGACTCGCGTTACGCTAAGACAGGTTGGCACTGGTGTCACGTGCTCGTCTCGGCGTCCGTCGTCGCTACCGAGACGACGTCCGCCTCGACTCGCGTTACGCTAAGACAGTGTGGCAGTGGTGTCACGTGCTCGTCTCGGCGTCCGTCGTCGCTACCGCGATGACGTCCGCCTCGACTCGCGCTACGCTAAGACAGGGTGGCAGTGGTGTCACGTGCTCGTCTTGGCGTCCGTCGTCGCTACCGCGACGACGTTCGCCTCGACTCGCGCTACGCTAAGACAGGGTGGCAGTGGTGTCACGTGCTCGTCTCGATGTCCGTCGTCGCTACCGCGACGACGTCCGCCTCGACTCACGTTACGCTAAGACAGGTTGGCAGTGGTGTCACGTGCTCGTCTCGGCGTCCGTCGTTGCTACCGCGACGACGTCCGCCTCGACTCGCGTTACGCTAAGACAGGATGGTAGTGGTGTCAGGTGTTCGTCTCGGCGTCTGTCGTCGCTACCGCGACGACGTCCACCTCGACTCGCGTTACGCTAAGACAGGGTGGCAGTGGTGTCACGTGCTCATCTCGGCGTCCTTCATCGCTACCGCGACGACGTCCACCTCGACTCGCGTTATGCTAAGACAGGGTGGCAGTGGTGTCACATGCTCGTCTCGGCGTCCGTCGTCGCTACCGCGACGACGTCTGCCTCGACTCGCGTTACGCTAAGAAAGGGTGGCATTGTTGTCCCATGCTTGTCTCGGCGTCCGTCGTCGCTACCTCGATGACGTCCGCCTCGACTCGCGTTACGCTAAGACAGAGTGGCAGTGGTGTCACGTGCTCGTCTCGGCGTCCGTCGTTGCTACCGCGACGAGTTCCGCCTCGACTTGCGCTACGCTAAGACAGGGTGGCAGTGGTGTCACGTGCTTGTCTCGGCGTCCGTCGTCGCTACCGCGACGACGTCCGCCTCGACTCGCGCTACGCTAAGACAAGGTGGCAGTGGTGTCACGTGCTCGTCTCGGCGTCCGTCGTCGCTACCGCGACGACGTCCGCCTCGACTCGCACTACGCTAAGATAGGGTGGCAGTGGTGTCACGTGCTCGTCTCGGCGTCCGTCGTCGCTACCGCGACGACGTCCGCCTTGCCTCCCGCTACGCTAAGACAGGTTGGTAGTGGTGTCACGTGCTCCTCTCGGCGTCCGTCGTTGCTACCGCGACGACGTCCGCCTCGACTCGCGTTACGCTAAGACAGGTTGGCAGTGGTGTCACTTGCTCGTCTCGGCGTCCATCGTTGCTACCGCGACGACGTCCGCCTTGACTCCCGCTACGCTAAGACAGGTTGGTAGTGGTGTCACGTGCTCCTCTCGGCGTCCGTCGTTGCTACCGCGACGACGTCCGCCTCGACTCGCGTTACGCTAAGACAGGTTGGCAGTGGTGTCACGTGCTTGTCTCGGCGTCCGTCGTTGCCACCGCGACGACGTCCGCCTCGACTCGCGTTACGCTAAGACATGATGGTAGTGGTGTCATGTGTTCGTCTCGGCATCTGTCGTCGCTACCGCCACGACGTCCGCCTCGACTCGCGTTACACTAAGACAGGGTGGCAGTGGTGTCACGTGCTCATCTCGGCGTCCGTCGTCGCTACCGCGAAGACGTCCGCCTCGACTCGTCTTACGCTAAGACAGGGTTGTAGTGGTGTAACGTGCTCGTCTCGGCGTCCGTCGTCGCTACCGCGACAACGTCCGCCTCGACTTGCGCTACGCTAAGACAGGGTGGCAGTGGTGTCACGTGCTTGTCTCGGCGTCCGTCGTCGCTACCGCGACGACGTCCGCCTCGACTCGCGCTACGCAAAGACAGGGTGGCAGTGGTGTCACGTGCTCGTCTCGGCGTCCGTCGTCGCTACCACGACGACGTCCGCCTCGACTCGCGCTACGCTAAGACAGGGTGGCAGTGGTGTCACGTGCTCGTCTCGGCGTCCGTCGTCGCTACCGCGACGACGTCCGGCTTGACTCCCGCTATGCTAAGACAGGTTGGTAGTGGTGTCACGTGCTCCTCTCGGCGTCCGTGGTTACTACCGTGACGACGTCCGCCTCAACTCGTGTTACGCTAAGACAGGTTGGCAGTGGTGTCACGTGCTCGTCTCGGCGTCCGTCGTGGCTACCGTGACGACGTCCGCCTCGACTCGTGTTATGCTAAGTCAGGTTGGCAGTGGTGTCACGTGCTCGTCTCGGTGTCCGTCGTCGCTACCGCGACGTCGTCCGCCTCGACTCACGTTACGCTAAGACACGGTGGCAGTGGTGTCACGTGCTCGTCTTGGCGTCCGTCGTCGCTACCGCGACGACGTCCGCCTCGACTCGCGCTACGCTAAGACAGGGTGGCACTGGTGTCACGTGCTCATCTCGATGTCCATCGTCGCTACCGCGACTACGTCCGCCTCGACTCGCGTTACGCTAAGACAGGTTGGCAGTGGTGTCACGTGCTTGTCTCGGCGTCCGTCGTTGCTACCGCGACGACGTCCGCCTCGACTCGCGTTACGCTAAGACAGGATGGTAGTGGTGTCATGTGTTCGTCTCGGCGTCTGTCGTCGCTACCGCGACGACGTCCGCCTCGACTCGCGTTACGCTAAGACAGGGTGGCAGTGGTGTCACGTGCTCATCTCGGTGTCTTTCGTCGCTACCGCGACGACGTCCACCTCGACTCGCGTTATGCTAAGACAGGGTGGCAGTGGTGTCACATGCTCGTCTCGGCGTCCGTCGTCGCTACCGCGACGACGTCTGCCTCGACTCGCGTTACGCTAAGATAGGGTGGCATTGTTGTCCCGTTCTTGTCTCGGCGTCCGTTGTCGCTACCGCGACGACGTCCGCCTCGACTCGCGCTACGCTAAGACAGAGTGGCAGTGGTGTCAGGTGCTCGTCTCGGCGTCCGTCGTTGCTACCGCGACGAGGTCCGCCTCGACTCGCGCTACGCTAAGACAGGGTGGCAGTGGTGTCACGTGCTTGTCTCGGCGTCCGTCGTCGCCACCGCGACGACGTCCGCCTCGACTCGCGCTACGCTAAGACAGGGTGGCAGTGGTGTCACGTGCTCGTCTCGATGTCCGTCGTGGCTACCGCGACGACGTCCGCCTCGATTCGCGTTACGCTAAGACAGGTTGGCAGTGGTGTCACGTGCTCGTCTCGGCGTCCGTCGTTGCTACCGCGATGACGTCCGCCTCGACTCGCGTTACGCTAAGACAGGATGGTAGTGGTGTCATGTGTTCATCTCGGCGTCTGCCGTCGCTACCGCGACGACGTCCGCCTCGACTCGCGTTACGCTAAGACAGGGTGGCAGTGGTGTCACGTTCTTGTCTCGGCGTCCGTCGTCGCTACCGCGAAGACGTCTGCCTCAACTCATCTTACGCTAAGACAGGGTTGTAGTGGTGTCACGTGCTCGTCTCGGCATCCGTCGTCGCTACCGCGACGACGTCCGCCTCGACTCGCGTTACGCTAAGACAGGGTGGTAGTGGTGTCACGTGCTCGTCTCGGCGTCCGTCGTCTCTACCGCGACGATGTCCGCCTCGACTCGCTTTACGCTAAGACAGGATGGCGGTGTTGTCACGTGCTCATCTCGACGTCCGCCTTGACTCGCGTTACGGTAAGACAGGGTGGCAGTGGTGTCACGTGGTCGTCTCGGCGTCCGTTGTCGCTACCGCGACGACGTCCGCCTCGACTCGCGTTATGCTAAGACTGGGTGGCAGTGGTGTCACGTGCTCGTCTCGGCGTTCGTCATCGCTACCGCGACGACGTCCGCCTCGATTCGCGTTACGCTAAGACAGGTTGGCAGTGGTGTCACGTGCTCATCTCGGCGTCCATCGTCGCTACGGCGACGACGTCTGCCTCGACTCGTGTTATGCTAAGACAAGGTGGCAGTGGTGTCACGTGCTCGTCTCGGCGTCCGTCGTTGCTACCGCGACGATGTCCGCCGTGACTCGCGTTACGCTAAGACAGGTTGGCACTGGTGTCACGTGCTTGTCTCGGCGTCCGTCGCGCTACCGAGACGACGTCCGCCTCGACTCGCGTTACGCTAAGACAGTGTGGCAGTGGTGTCACGTGCTCGTCTCGGCATCCGTCGTCGCTACCGCGATGACGTCCGCCTCGACTCGCGCTACGCTAAGACAGGGTGGCAGTGGTGTCACGTGCTCGTCTTGGCGTCCGTCGTCGCTACCGCGACGACGTCCGCCTCGACTCGCGCTACGCTAAGACAGGGTGGCAGTGGTGTCACGTGCTCGTCTCGATGTCCGTCGTCGCTACCGCGACGACGTCCGCCTCGACTCACGTTACGCTAAGACAGGTTGGCAGTGGTGTCACGTGCTCGTCTCGGCGTCCGTCGTTGCTACCGCGACGACGTCCGCCTCGACTCGCGTTACGCTAAGACAGGATGGTAGTGGTGTCATGTGTTCGTCTCGGCGTCTGTCGTCGCCACCGCGACGACGTCCACCTCGACTCGCGTTACGCTAAGACAGGGTGGCAGTGGTGTCACGTGCTCATCTCGGCGTCCTTCGTCGCTACCGCGACGACGTCCACCTCGACTCGCGTTATGCTAAGACAGGGTGGCAGTGGTGTCACATGCTCGTCTCGGCGTCCGTCGTCGCTACCGCGACGACGTCTGCCTCGACTCGCGTTATGCTAAGAAAGGGTGGCATTGTTGTCCCGTGCTTGTCTCGGCGTCCGTCGTCGCTACCTCGATGACGTCCGCCTCGACTCGCGTTACGCTAAGACAGAGTGGCAGTGGTGTCACGTGCTCGTCTCGGCGTCCGTCGTTGCTACCGCGACGAGTTCCGCCTCGACTTGCGCTACGCTAAGACAGGGTGGCAGTGGTGTCACGTGCTTGTCTCGGCGTCCGTCGTCGCTACCGCGACGACGTCCGCCTCGACTCGCGCTACGCTAAGACAAGGTGGCAGTGGTGTCACGTGCTCGTCTCGGCGTCCGTCGTCGCTACCGCGACGACGTCCGCCTCGACTCGCACTACGCTAAGATAGGGTGGCAGTGGTGTCACGTGCTCGTCTCGGCGTCCGTCGTCGCTACCGCGACGACGTCCGCCTTGACTCCCGCTACGCTAAGACAGGTTGGTAGTGGTGTCATGTGTTCATCTCGGCGTCTGTCGTCGCTACCGCGACGACGTCCGCCTCGACTCACGTTACGCTAAGACAGGGTGGCAGTGGTGTCACGTTCTTGTCTCGGCGTCCGTCGTCGCTACCGTGAAGACGTCTGCCTCAACTCGTCTTACGCTAAGACAGGGTTGTAGTGGTGTCACGTGCTCGTCTCGGCGTCCGTCGTCGCTACCGCGACGACGTCCGCCTCGACTCGCGTTACGCTAAGACAGGGTGGCAGTGGTGTCACGTGCTCGTCTCGGCGTCTGTCGTCGCTACCGCGACGACGTCCGCCTCGACTCGCATTACGCTAAGACAGGGTGGCAGTGGTGTCACGTGCTCGTCTCGGCGTCCGTCGTCTCTACCGCGACGATGTCCGCCTCGACTCGCTTTACGCTAAGACAGGATGGCGGTGTTGTCACGTGCTCGTCTCGACGTCCGCCTTGACTCGCGTTACGGTAAGACAGGGTGGCAGTGGTGTCACGTGCTCGTCTCGGCGTCCGTTGTCGCTACCGCGACGACGTCCGCCTCGACTCGCGTTATGCTAAGACTGGGTGGCAGTGGTGTCACGTGCTCGTCTCTGTGTTCGTCATCGCTACCGCGACGACGTCCGCGTCGATTCGCGTTACGCTAAGACAGGTTGGCAGTGGTGTCACGTGCTCATCTCGGCGTCCATCGTCGCTACGGCGACGACGTCCGCCTCGACTCGTGTTATGCTAAGACAAGGTGGCAGTGGTGTCACGTGCTCGTCTCGGCGTCCGTCGTTGCTACCGCGACGATGTCCGCCGCGACTCGCGTTACGCTAAGACAGGTTGGCACTGGTGTCACGTGCTCGTCTCGGCGTCCGTCGTCGCTACCGAGACGACGTCCGCCTCGACTCGCGTTACGCTAAGACAGTGTGGCAGTGGTGTCACGTGCTCGTCTCGGCGTCCGTCGTCGCTACCGCGATGACGTCCGCCTCGACTCGCGCTACGCTAAGACAGGGTGGCAGTGGTGTCACGTGCTCGTCTTGGCGTCCGTCGTCGCTACCGCGACGACGTTCGCCTCGACTCGCGCTACGCTAAGACAGGGTGGCAGTGGTGTCACGTGCTCGTCTCGATGTCCGTCGTCGCTACCGCGACGACGTCCGCCTCGACTCACGTTACGCTAAGACAGGTTGGCAGTGGTGTCACGTGCTCGTCTCGGCGTCCGTCGTTGCTACCGCGACGACGTCCGCCTCGACTCGCGTTACGCTAAGACAGGATGGTAGTGGTGTCAGGTGTTCGTCTCGGCGTCTGTCGTCGCTACCGCGACGACGTCCACCTCGACTCGCGTTACGCTAAGACAGGGTGGCAGTGGTGTCACGTGCTCATCTCGGCGTCCTTCATCGCTACCGCGACGACGTCCACCTCGACTCGCGTTATGCTAAGACAGGGTGGCAGTGGTGTCACATGCTCGTCTCGGCGTCCGTCGTCGCTACCGCGACGACGTCTGCCTCGACTCGCGTTACGCTAAGAAAGGGTGGCATTGTTGTCCCATGCTTGTCTCGGCGTCCGTCGTCGCTACCTCGATGACGTCCGCCTCGACTCGCGTTACGCTAAGACAGAGTGGCAGTGGTGTCACGTGCTCGTCTCGGCGTCCGTCGTTGCTACCGCGACGAGTTCCGCCTCGACTTGCGCTACGCTAAGACAGGGTGGCAGTGGTGTCACGTGCTTGTCTCGGCGTCCGTCGTCGCTACCGCGACGACGTCCGCCTCGACTCGCGCTACGCTAAGACAAGGTGGCAGTGGTGTCACGTGCTCGTCTCGGCGTCCGTCGTCGCTACCGCGACGACGTCCGCCTCGACTCGCACTACGCTAAGATAGGGTGGCAGTGGTGTCACGTGCTCGTCTCGGCGTCCGTCGTCGCTACCGCGACGACGTCCGCCTTGCCTCCCGCTACGCTAAGACAGGTTGGTAGTGGTGTCACGTGCTCCTCTCGGCGTCCGTCGTTGCTACCGCGACGACGTCCGCCTCGACTCGCGTTACGCTAAGACAGGTTGGCAGTGGTGTCACTTGCTCGTCTCGGCGTCCATCGTTGCTACCGCGACGACGTCCGCCTTGACTCCCGCTACGCTAAGACAGGTTGGTAGTGGTGTCACGTGCTCCTCTCGGCGTCCGTCGTTGCTACCGCGACGACGTCCGCCTCGACTCGCGTTACGCTAAGACAGGTTGGCAGTGGTGTCACGTGCTTGTCTCGGCGTCCGTCGTTGCCACCGCGACGACGTCCGCCTCGACTCGCGTTACGCTAAGACATGATGGTAGTGGTGTCATGTGTTCGTCTCGGCATCTGTCGTCGCTACCGCCACGACGTCCGCCTCGACTCGCGTTACGCTAAGACAGGGTGGCAGTGGTGTCACGTGCTCATCTCGGCGTCCGTCGTCGCTACCGCGAAGACGTCCGCCTCGACTCGTCTTACGCTAAGACAGGGTTGTAGTGGTGTAACGTGCTCGTCTCGGCGTCCGTCGTCGCTACCGCGACAACGTCCGCCTCGACTTGCGCTACGCTAAGACAGGGTGGCAGTGGTGTCACGTGCTTGTCTCGGCGTCCGTCGTCGCTACCGCGACGACGTCCGCCTCGACTCGCGCTACGCAAAGACAGGGTGGCAGTGGTGTCACGTGCTCGTCTCGGCGTCCGTCGTCGCTACCACGACGACGTCCGCCTCGACTCGCGCTACGCTAAGACAGGGTGGCAGTGGTGTCACGTGCTCGTCTCGGCGTCCGTCGTCGCTACCGCGACGACGTCCGGCTTGACTCCCGCTATGCTAAGACAGGTTGGTAGTGGTGTCACGTGCTCCTCTCGGCGTCCGTGGTTACTACCGTGACGACGTCCGCCTCAACTCGTGTTACGCTAAGACAGGTTGGCAGTGGTGTCACGTGCTCGTCTCGGCGTCCGTCGTGGCTACCGTGACGACGTCCGCCTCGACTCGTGTTATGCTAAGTCAGGTTGGCAGTGGTGTCACGTGCTCGTCTCGGTGTCCGTCGTCGCTACCGCGACGTCGTCCGCCTCGACTCACGTTACGCTAAGACACGGTGGCAGTGGTGTCACGTGCTCGTCTTGGCGTCCGTCGTCGCTACCGCGACGACGTCCGCCTCGACTCGCGCTACGCTAAGACAGGGTGGCACTGGTGTCACGTGCTCATCTCGATGTCCATCGTCGCTACCGCGACTACGTCCGCCTCGACTCGCGTTACGCTAAGACAGGTTGGCAGTGGTGTCACGTGCTTGTCTCGGCGTCCGTCGTTGCTACCGCGACGACGTCCGCCTCGACTCGCGTTACGCTAAGACAGGATGGTAGTGGTGTCATGTGTTCGTCTCGGCGTCTGTCGTCGCTACCGCGACGACGTCCGCCTCGACTCGCGTTACGCTAAGACAGGGTGGCAGTGGTGTCACGTGCTCATCTCGGTGTCTTTCGTCGCTACCGCGACGACGTCCACCTCGACTCGCGTTATGCTAAGACAGGGTGGCAGTGGTGTCACATGCTCGTCTCGGCGTCCGTCGTCGCTACCGCGACGACGTCTGCCTCGACTCGCGTTACGCTAAGATAGGGTGGCATTGTTGTCCCGTTCTTGTCTCGGCGTCCGTTGTCGCTACCGCGACGACGTCCGCCTCGACTCGCGCTACGCTAAGACAGAGTGGCAGTGGTGTCAGGTGCTCGTCTCGGCGTCCGTCGTTGCTACCGCGACGAGGTCCGCCTCGACTCGCGCTACGCTAAGACAGGGTGGCAGTGGTGTCACGTGCTTGTCTCGGCGTCCGTCGTCGCCACCGCGACGACGTCCGCCTCGACTCGCGCTACGCTAAGACAGGGTGGCAGTGGTGTCACGTGCTCGTCTCGATGTCCGTCGTGGCTACCGCGACGACGTCCGCCTCGATTCGCGTTACGCTAAGACAGGTTGGCAGTGGTGTCACGTGCTCGTCTCGGCGTCCGTCGTTGCTACCGCGATGACGTCCGCCTCGACTCGCGTTACGCTAAGACAGGATGGTAGTGGTGTCATGTGTTCATCTCGGCGTCTGTCGTCGCTACCGCGACGACGTCCGCCTCGACTCGCGTTACGCTAAGACAGGGTGGCAGTGGTGTCACGTTCTTGTCTCGGCGTCCGTCGTCGCTACCGCGAAGACGTCTGCCTCAACTCATCTTACGCTAAGACAGGGTTGTAGTGGTGTCACGTGCTCGTCTCGGCATCCGTCGTCGCTACCGCGACGACGTCCGCCTCGACTCGCGTTACGCTAAGACAGGGTGGTAGTGGTGTCACGTGCTCGTCTCGGCGTCCGTCGTCTCTACCGCGACGATGTCCGCCTCGACTCGCTTTACGCTAAGACAGGATGGCGGTGTTGTCACGTGCTCATCTCGACGTCCGCCTTGACTCGCGTTACGGTAAGACAGGGTGGCAGTGGTGTCACGTGGTCGTCTCGGCGTCCGTTGTCGCTACCGCGACGACGTCCGCCTCGACTCGCGTTATGCTAAGACTGGGTGGCAGTGGTGTCACGTGCTCGTCTCGGCGTTCGTCATCGCTACCGCGACGACGTCCGCCTCGATTCGCGTTACGCTAAGACAGGTTGGCAGTGGTGTCACGTGCTCATCTCGGCGTCCATCGTCGCTACGGCGACGACGTCTGCCTCGACTCGTGTTATGCTAAGACAAGGTGGCAGTGGTGTCACGTGCTCGTCTCGGCGTCCGTCGTTGCTACCGCGACGATGTCCGCCGTGACTCGCGTTACGCTAAGACAGGTTGGCACTGGTGTCACGTGCTTGTCTCGGCGTCCGTCGCGCTACCGAGACGACGTCCGCCTCGACTCGCGTTACGCTAAGACAGTGTGGCAGTGGTGTCACGTGCTCGTCTCGGCATCCGTCGTCGCTACCGCGATGACGTCCGCCTCGACTCGCGCTACGCTAAGACAGGGTGGCAGTGGTGTCACGTGCTCGTCTTGGCGTCCGTCGTCGCTACCGCGACGACGTCCGCCTCGACTCGCGCTACGCTAAGACAGGGTGGCAGTGGTGTCACGTGCTCGTCTCGATGTCCGTCGTCGCTACCGCGACGACGTCCGCCTCGACTCACGTTACGCTAAGACAGGTTGGCAGTGGTGTCACGTGCTCGTCTCGGCGTCCGTCGTTGCTACCGCGACGACGTCCGCCTCGACTCGCGTTACGCTAAGACAGGATGGTAGTGGTGTCATGTGTTCGTCTCGGCGTCTGTCGTCGCCACCGCGACGACGTCCACCTCGACTCGCGTTACGCTAAGACAGGGTGGCAGTGGTGTCACGTGCTCATCTCGGCGTCCTTCGTCGCTACCGCGACGACGTCCACCTCGACTCGCGTTATGCTAAGACAGGGTGGCAGTGGTGTCACATGCTCGTCTCGGCGTCCGTCGTCGCTACCGCGACGACGTCTGCCTCGACTCGCGTTATGCTAAGAAAGGGTGGCATTGTTGTCCCGTGCTTGTCTCGGCGTCCGTCGTCGCTACCTCGATGACGTCCGCCTCGACTCGCGTTACGCTAAGACAGAGTGGCAGTGGTGTCACGTGCTCGTCTCGGCGTCCGTCGTTGCTACCGCGACGAGTTCCGCCTCGACTTGCGCTACGCTAAGACAGGGTGGCAGTGGTGTCACGTGCTTGTCTCGGCGTCCGTCGT
Organism: Triticum timopheevii; assembly: GCA_963921465.1. Lineage (NCBI taxonomy): Eukaryota > Viridiplantae > Streptophyta > Magnoliopsida > Poales > Poaceae > Triticum > Triticum timopheevii. The sequence continues at coordinate 309,717,448 of OY997266.1, read as the reverse complement.
CGCTACCGCGACGACGTCCGCCTCGACTCGCGCTACGCTAAGACAAGGTGGCAGTGGTGTCACGTGCTCGTCTCGGCGTCCGTCGTCGCTACCGCGACGACGTCCGCCTCGACTCGCACTACGCTAAGATAGGGTGGCAGTGGTGTCACGTGCTCGTCTCGGCGTCCGTCGTCGCTACCGCGACGACGTCCGCCTTGACTCCCGCTACGCTAAGACAGGTTGGTAGTGGTGTCACGTGCTCCTCTCGGCGTCCGTCGTTGCTACCGCGACGACGTCCGCCTCGACTCGCGTTACGCTAAGACAGGTTGGCAGTGGTGTCACGTGCTCGTCTCGGCGTCCGTCGTTGCTACCGCGACGACGTCCGCCTCGACTCGTGTTATGCTAAGTCAGGTTGGCAGTGGTGTCACGTGCTCGTCTCGGTGGCCGTCGTCGCTACCGCGACGACGTCCGCCTCGACTCACGTTACGCTAAGACAGGGTGGCAGTGGTGTCACGTGCTCGTCTTGGCGTCCGTCGTCGCTACCGCGACGACGTCCGCCTCGACTCGTGCTACGCTAAGACAGGGTGGCAGTGGTGTCACGTGCTCGTCTCGATGTCCGTCGTCGCTACCGCGACGACGTCCGCCTCGACTCGCGTTACGCTATGACAGGTTGGCAGTGGTGTCACGTGCTCGTCTCGGCGTCCGTCGTTGCTACCGCGACGACGTCCACCTCGACTCGCGTTACGCTAAGACAGGATGGTAGTGGTGTCATGTGTTCGTCTTGGCGTCTGTCGTCGCTACCGCGATGACGTCCGCCTCGACTCGCGTGACGGTAAGACAGGGTGGCAGTGGTGTCACGTGCTCATCTCGGCGTCCTTCGTCGCTACCGTGACGACGTCCACCTCGACTTGCGTTATGCTAAGACAGGGTGGCAGTGGTGTCACATGCTCGTCTCGGCGTCCGTCGTCGCTACCGCGACGACGTCTGCCTCGACTCGCGTTACGCTAAGATAGGGTGGCATTGTTGTCCCGTTCTTGTCTCGGCGTCCGTCGTCGCTACCGCGACGACGTCCGCCTCGACTCGCGTTACGCTAAGACAGAGTGGCAGTGGTGTCACGTGCTCGTCTCGGCGTCCGTCGTCGCTACCGCGACGAGGTCCGCCTCGACTCGCGCTACGCTAAGACAGGGTGGCAGTGGTGTCACGTGCTTGTCTCGGCATCCGTCGTCCCTACCGCGACGACGTCCGCCTCGACTCGCGCAACGCTAAGACAGGGTGGCAGTGGTGTCACGTGCTCGTCTCGATGTTCGTCGTGGATACCGCGACGACGTCCGCCTCGATTCGCGTTACGCTAAGACAGGTTGGCAGTGGTGTCACGTGCTCGTCTTGGCGTCCGTCGTTGCTACCACGACGACGTCCGCCTCGACTCGCGTTACGCTAAGACAGGATGGTAGTGGTGTCATGTGTTCATCTCGGCGTCTGTCGTCGCTACCGCGACGACGTCCGCCTCGACTCGCGTTACGCTAAGACAGGGTGGCAGTGGTGTCACGTGCTTGTCTCGGCGTCCGTCGTCGCTACCGCGAAGACGTCTGCCTCGACTCGTCTTACGCTAAGACAGGGTTGTAGTGGTGTCACGTGCTCGTCTCGGCGTCCATCATCGCTACCGCGACGACGTCTGCCTCGACTCGCGTTACGCTAAGACAGGGTGGCAGTGGTGTCACGTGCTAGTCTCGGCGTCTGTCGTTGCTACCGCGACGACGTCCGCCTCGACTCGCATTACGCTAAGACAGGGTGGCAGTGGTGTCACGTGCTCGTCTCGGCGTCCGTCGTCTCTACCGCGACGATGTACGCCTCGACTCGCTTTACGCTAAGACAGGATGGCGGTGTTGTCACGTGCTCGTCTCGACGTCCGCCTTGACTCGCGTTACGGTAAGACAGGGTGGCAGTGGTGTCACGTGCTCGTCTCGGCGTCCGTTGTCGCTACCGCGACGACGTCCGCCTCGACTCGCGTTATGCTAAGACTGGGTGGCAGTGGTGTCACGTGCTCGTCTCGGCGTTCGTCATCGCTACCGCGACGACGTCCGCCTTGATTCGCATTACGCTAAGACAGGTTGGCAGTGGTGTCACGTGCTCGTCTCGGCGTCCATCGTCGCTACGGCGACGACGTCCGCCTCGACTCGCGTTATGCTAAGACAAGGTGGCAGTGGTGTCACGTGCTCGTCTCGGCGTCCGTCGTTGCTACCGCGACGATGTCCGCCGCGACTCGCGTTACGCTAAGACAGGTTGGCACTGGTGTCACGTGCTCGTCTCGGCGTCCGTCGTCGCTACCGAGACGACGTCCGCCTCGACTCGCGTTACGCTAAGACAGTGTGGCAGTGGTGTCACGTGCTCGTCTCGGCGTCCGTCGTCGCTACCGCGATGACGTCCGCCTCGACTCGCGCTACGCTAAGACAGGGTGGCAGTGGTGTCACGTGCTCGTCTTGGCGTCCGTCGTCGCTACCGCGACGACGTCCGCCTCGACTCGCGCTACGCTAAGATAGGGTGGCAGTGGTGTCACGTGCTCGTCTCGATGTCCGTCGTCGCTACCGCGACGACGTCCGCCTCGACTCACGTTACGCTAAGACAGGTTGGCAGTGGTGTCACGTGCTGGTCTCGGCGTCCGTCGTTGCTACCGCGACGACGTCCGCCTCGACTCGCGTTACGCTAAGACAGGATGGTAGTGGTGTCATGTGTTCGTCTCGGCGTCTGTCGTCGCTACCGCGACGACGTCCACCTCGACTCGCGTTACGCTAAGACAGGGTGGCAGTGGTGTCACGTGCTCATCTCGGCGTCCTTCGTCGCTACCGCGACGACGTCCACCTCGACTCGCGTTATGCTAAGACAGGGTGGCAGTGGTGTCACATGCTCGTCTCGGCGTCCGTCGTCGCTACCGCGACGACGTCTGCCTCGACTCGCGTTACGCTAAGAAAGGGTGGCATTGTTGTCCCGTGCTTGTCTCGGCGTCCGTCGTCGCTACCTCGATGACGTCCGCCTCGACTCGCGTTACGCTAAGACAGAGTGGCAGTGGTGTCACGTGCTCGTCTCGGCGTCCGTCGTTGCTACCGCGACGAGTTCCGCCTCGACTTGCGCTACGCTAAGACAGGGTGGCAGTGGTGTCACGTGCTTGTCTCGGCGTCCGTCGTCGCTACCGCGACGACGTCCGCCTCGACTCGTGCTACGCTAAGACAAGGTGGCAGTGGTGTCACGTTCTCGTCTCGGCGTCCGTCGTCGCTACCGCGACGACGTACGCCTCGACTCGCACTACGCTAAGATAGGGTGGCAGTGGTGTCACGTGCTCGTCTCGGCGTCCGTCGTCGCTACCGCGACGACGTCCGCCTTGACTCCCGCTACGCTAAGACAGGTTGGTAGTGGTGTCACGTGCTCCTCTCGGCGTCCGTCGTTGCTACCGCGACGACGTCCGCCTCGACTCGCGTTACGCTAAGACAGGTTGGCAGTGGTGTCACGTGCTCGTCTCGGCGTCCGTCGTTGCTACCGCGACGACGTCCGCCTCGACTCGTGTTATGCTAAGTCAGGTTGGCAGTGGTGTCACGTGCTCGTCTCGGTGGCCGTCGTCGCTACCGCAACGACGTCCGCCTCGACTCACGTTACGCTAAGACAGGGTGCAGTGGTGTCACATGCTCGTCTTGGCGTCCGTCGTCGCTACCGCGACGACGTCCGCCTCGACTCGCGCTACGCTAAGACAGGGTGGCAGTGGTGTCACGTGCTCGTCTCGATGTCCGTCGTCACTACCGCGATGACGTCCGCCTCGACTCACGTTACGCTAAGACAGGTTGGCAGTGGTGTCATGTGCTCGTCTCGGCGTCCGTCGTTGCTACCGCGACGACGTCCACCTCGACTCGCGTTACGCTAAGACAGGATGGTAGTGGTGTCATGTGTTCGTCTTGGCGTCTGTCGTCGCTACCGCGATGACGTCCGCCTCGACTCGCGTTACGGTAAGACAGGGTGGCAGTGGTGTCACGTGCTCATCTCGGCGTCCTTCGTCGCTACCGCGACGACGTCCACCTCGACTCGCGTTATGCTAAGACAGGGTGGCAGTGGTGTCACATGCTCGTCTCGGCGTCCATCATCGCTACCGCGATGACGTCTGCCTCGACTCGCGTTACGCTAAGATAGGGTGGCATTGTTGTCCCGTTCTTGTCTCGGCGTCCGTCGTCGCTACCGCGACGACGTCCGCCTCGACTCGCGTTACGCTAAGACAGAGTGGCAGTGGTGTCACGTGCTCGTCTCGGCGTCCGTCGTCGCTACCGCGACGAGGTCCGCCTCGACTCGCGCTACGCTAAGACAGGATGGCAGTGGTGTCACGTGCTTGTCTCGGCATCCGTCGTCGCTACCGCGACGACGTCCGCCTCGACTCGCGCAACGCTAAGACAGGGTGGCAGTGGTGTCACGTGCTCGTCTCGATGTTCGTCGTGGATACCGCGACGACGTCCGCCTCGACTCGCGTTACGCTAAGACAGGGTGGCAGTGGTGTCACGTGCTAGTCTCGGCGTCTGTCGTTGCTACCGCGACGACGTCCGCCTCGACTCGCATTACGCTAAGACAGGGTGGCAGTGGTGTCACGTGCTCGTCTTGGCGTCCGTCGTCTCTACCGCGACGATGTCCGCCTCGACTCGCTTTACGCTAAGACAGGATGGCGGTGTTGTCACGTGCTCGTCTCGACGTCCGCCTTGACTCGCGTTACGGTAAGACAGGGTGGCAGTGGTGTCACGTGCTCGTCTCGGCGTCCGTTGTCGCTACGGCGACGACGTCCGCCTCGACTCGCGTTATGCTAAGACAAGGTGGCAGTGGTGTCACGTGCTCGTCTCGGCGTCCGTCGTTGCTACCGCGACGATGTCCGCCGCGACTCGCGTTACGCTAAGACAGGTTGGCACTGGTGGCACGTGCTCGTCTCGGCGTCCGTCGTCGCTACCGAGACGACGTCCGCCTCGACTCGCGTTACGCTAAGACAGTGTGGCAGTGGTGTCACGTGCTCGTCTCGGCGTCCGTCGTCGCTACCGCGATGACGTCCGCCTCGACTCGCGCTACGCTAAGACAGGGTGGCAGTGGTGTCACGTGCTCGTCTTGGCGTCCGTCGTCGCTACCGCGACGACGTCCGCCTCGACTCGCGCTACGCTAAGACAGGGTGGCAGTGGTGTCACGTGCTCGTCTCGATGTCCGTCGTCGCTACCGCGACGACGTCCGCCTCGACTCATGTTACGCTAAGACAGGTTGGCAGTGGTGTCACGTGCTCGTCTCGGCGTCCGTCGTTGCTACCGCGACGACGTCCGCCTCGACTCGCGTTACGCTAAGACAGGATGGTAGTGGTGTCATGTGTTCGTCTCGGCGTCTGTCGTCGCTACCGCGACGACGTCCACCTCGACTCGCGTTACGCTAAGACAGGGTGGCAGTGGTGTCACGTGCTCATCTCGGCGTCCTTCGTCGCTACCGCGACGACGTCCACCTCGACTCGCGTTATGCTAAGACAGGGTGGCAGTGGTGTCACATGCTCGTCTCGGCGTCCGTCGTCGCTACCGCGACGACGTCTGCCTCGACTCGCGTTACGCTAAGAAAGGGTGGCATTGTTGTCCCGTGCTTGTCTCGGCGTCCGTCGTCGCTACCTCGATGACGTCCGCCTCGACTCGCGTTACGCTAAGACAGAGTGGCAGTGGTGTCACGTGCTCGTCTCGGCGTCCGTCGTTGCTACCGCGACGAGTTCCGCCTCGACTTGCGCTACGCTAAGACAGGGTGGCAGTGGTGTCACGTGCTTGTCTCGGCGTCCGTCGTCGCTACCGCGACGACGTCCGCCTCGACTCGTGCTACGCTAAGACAAGGTGGCAGTGGTGTCACGTTCTCGTCTCGGCGTCCGTCGTCGCTACCGCGACGACGTACGCCTCGACTCGCACTACGCTAAGATAGGGTGGCAGTGGTGTCACGTGCTCGTCTCGGCGTCCGTCGTCGCTACCGCGACGACGTCCGCCTTGACTCCCGCTACGCTAAGACAGGTTGGTAGTGGTGTCACGTGCTCCTCTCGGCGTCCGTCGTTGCTACCGCGACGACGTCCGCCTCGACTCGCGTTACGCTAAGACAGGTTGGCAGTGGTGTCACGTGCTCGTCTCGGCGTCCGTCGTTGCTACCGCGACGACGTCCGCCTCGACTCGTGTTATGCTAAGTCAGCTTGGCAGTGGTGTCACGTGCTCGTCTCGGTGGCCGTCGTCGCTACCGCAACGACGTCCGCCTCGACTCACGTTACGCTAAGACAGGGTGCAGTGGTGTCACATGCTCGTCTTGGCGTCCGTCGTCGCTACCGCGACGACGTCCGCCTCGACTCGCGCTACGCTAAGACAGGGTGGCAGTGGTGTCACGTGCTCGTCTCGATGTCCGTCGTCACTACCGCGATGACGTCCGCCTCGACTCACGTTACGCTAAGACAGGTTGGCAGTGGTGTCACGTGCTCGTCTCGGCGTCCATCGTCGCTACGGCGACGACGTCCGCCTCGACTCGCGTTATGCTAAGACAAGGTGGCAGTGGTGTCACGTGCTCGTCTCGGCGTCCGTCGTTGCTACCGCGACGATGTCCGCCGCGACTCGCGTTACGCTAAGACAGGTTGGCACTGGTGTCACGTGCTCGTCTCGGCGTCCGTCGTCGCTACCGAGACGACGTCCGCCTCGACTCGCGTTACGCTAAGACAGTGTGGCAGTGGTGTCACGTGCTCGTCTCGGCGTCCGTCGTCGCTACCGCGATGACGTCCGCCTCGACTCGCGCTACGCTAAGACAGGGTGGCAGTGGTGTCACGTGCTCGTCTTGGCGTCCGTCGTCGCTACCGCGACGACGTCCGCCTCGACTCGCGCTACGCTAAGACAGGGTGGCAGTGGTGTCACGCGCTCGTCTCGATGTCCGTCGTCGCTACCGCGACGACGTCCGCCTCGACTCACGTTACGCTAAGACAGGTTGGCAGTGGTGTCACGTGCTCGTCTCGGCGTCCGTCGTTGCTACCGCGACGACGTCCGCCTCGACTCGCGTTACGCTAAGACAGGATGGTAGTGGTGTCATGTGTTCGTCTCGGCGTCTGTCGTCGCTACCGCGACGACGTCCACCTCGACTCGCGTTACGCTAAGACAGGGTGGCAGTGGTGTCACGTGCTCATCTCGGCGTCCTTCGTCGCTACCGCGACGACGTCCACCTCGACTCGCGTTATGCTAAGACAGGGTGGCAGTGGTGTCACATGCTCGTCTCGGCGTCCGTCGTCGCTACCGCGACGACGTCTGCCTCGACTCGCGTTACGCTAAGAAAGGGTGGCATTGTTGTCCCGTGCTTGTCTCGGCGTCCGTCGTCGCTACCTCGATGACGTCCGCCTCGACTCGCGTTACGCTAAGACAGAGTGGCAGTGGTGTCACGTGCTCGTCTCGGCGTCCGTCGTTGCTACCGCGACGAGTTCCGCCTCGACTTGCGCTACGCTAAGACAGGGTGGCAGTGGTGTCACGTGCTTGTCTCGGCGTCCGTCGTCGCTACCGCGACGACGTCCGCCTCGACTCGTGCTACGCTAAGACAAGGTGGCAGTGGTGTCACGTTCTCGTCTCGGCGTCCGTCGTCGCTACCGCGACGACGTACGCCTCGACTCGCACTACGCTAAGATAGGGTGGCAGTGGTGTCACGTGCTCGTCTCGGCGTCCGTCGTCGCTACCGCGACGACGTCCGCCTTGACTCCCGCTACGCTAAGACAGGTTGGTAGTGGTGTCACGTGCTCCTCTCGGCGTCCGTCGTTGCTACCGCGACGACGTCCGCCTCGACTCGCGTTACGCTAAGACAGGTTGGCAGTGGTGTCACGTGCTCGTCTCGGCGTCCGTCGTTGCTACCGTGACGACGTCCGCCTCGACTCGTGTTATGCTAAGTCAGGTTGGCAGTGGTGTCACGTGCTCGTCTCGGTGGCCGTCGTCGCTACCGCAACGACGTCCGCCTCGACTCACGTTACGCTAAGACAGGGTGCAGTGGTGTCACATGCTCGTCTTGGCGTCCGTCGTCGCTACCGCGACGACGTCCGCCTCGACTCGCGCTACGCTAAGACAGGGTGGCAGTGGTGTCACGTGCTCGTCTCGATGTCCGTCGTCACTACCGCGATGACGTCCGCCTCGACTCACGTTACGCTAAGACAGGTTGGCAGTGGTGTCATGTGCTCGTCTCGGCGTCCGTCGTTGCTACCGCGACGACGTCCACCTCGACTCGCGTTACGCTAAGACAGGATGGTAGTGGTGTCATGTGTTCGTCTTGGCGTCTGTCGTCGCTACCGCGATGACGTCCGCCTCGACTCGCGTTACGGTAAGACAGGGTGGCAGTGGTGTCACGTGCTCATCTCGGCGTCCTTCGTCGCTACCGCGACGACGTCCACCTCGACTCGCGTTATGCTAAGACAGGGTGGCAGTGGTGTCACATGCTCGTCTCGGCGTCCATCATCGCTACCGCGACGACGTCTGCCTCGACTCGCGTTACGCTAAGATAGGGTGGCATTGTTGTCCCGTTCTTGTCTCGGCGTCCGTCGTCGCTACCGCGACGACGTCCGCCTCGACTCGCGTTACGCTAAGACAGAGTGGCAGTGGTGTCACGTGCTCGTCTCGGCGTCCGTCGTCGCTACCGCGACGAGGTCCGCCTCGACTCGCGCTACGCTAAGACAGGATGGCAGTGGTGTCACGTGCTTGTCTCGGCATCCGTCGTCGCTACCGCGACGACGTCCGCCTCGACTCGCGCAACGCTAAGACAGGGTGGCAGTGGTGTCACGTGCTCGTCTCGATGTTCGTCGTGGATACCGCGACGACGTCCGCCTCGACTCGCGTTACGCTAAGACAGGGTGGCAGTGGTGTCACGTGCTAGTCTCGGCGTCTGTCGTTGCTACCGCGACGACGTCCGCCTCGACTCGCATTACGCTAAGACAGGGTGGCAGTGGTGTCACGTGCTCGTCTTGGCGTCCGTCGTCTCTACCGCGACGATGTCCGCCTCGACTCGCTTTACGCTAAGACAGGATGGCGGTGTTGTCACGTGCTCGTCTCGACGTCCGCCTTGACTCGCGTTACGGTAAGACAGGGTGGCAGTGGTGTCACGTGCTCGTCTCGGCGTCCGTTGTCGCTACGGCGACGACGTCCGCCTCGACTCGCGTTACGGTAAGACAGGGTGGCAGTGGTGTCACGTGCTCATCTCGGCGTCCTTCGTCGCTACCGCGACGACGTCCACCTCGACTCGCGTTATGCTAAGACAGGGTGGCAGTGGTGTCACATGCTCGTCTCGGCGTCCATCATCGCTACCGCGACGACGTCTGCCTCGACTCGCGTTACGCTAAGATAGGGTGGCATTGTTGTCCCGTTCTTGTCTCGGCGTCCGTCGTCGCTACCGCGACGACGTCCGCCTCGACTCGCGTTACGCTAAGACAGAGTGGCAGTGGTGTCACGTGCTCGTCTCGGCGTCCGTCGTTGCTACCGCGACGAGGTCCGCCTCGACTCGCGCTACGCTAAGACAGGATGGCAGTGGTGTCACGTGCTTGTCTCGGCATCCGTCGTCGCTACCGCGACGACGTCCGCCTCGACTCGCGCAATGCTAAGACAGGGTGGCAGTGGTGTCACGTGCTCGTCTCGATGTTCGTCGTGGATACCGCGACGACGTCCGCCTCGACTCGCGTTACGCTAAGACAGGGTGGCAGTGGTGTCACGTGCTAGTCTCGGCGTCTGTCGTTGCTACCGCGACGACGTCCGCCTCGACTCGCATTACGCTAAGACAGGGTGGCAGTGGTGTCACGTGCTCGTCTTGGCGTCCGTCGTCTCTACCGCGACGATGTCCGCCTCGACTCGCTTTACGCTAAGACAGGATGGCGGTGTTGTCACGTGCTCGTCTCGACGTCCGCCTTGACTCGCGTTACGGTAAGACAGGGTGGCAGTGGTGTCACGTGCTCGTCTCGGCGTCCGTTGTCGCTACGGCGACGACGTCCGCCTCGACTCGCGTTATGCTAAGACAAGGTGGCAGTGGTGTCACGTGCTCGTCTCGGCGTCCGTCGTTGCTACCGCGACGATGTCCGCCGCGACTCGCGTTACGCTAAGACAGGTTGGCACTGGTGGCACGTGCTCGTCTCGGCGTCCGTCGTCGCTACCGAGACGACGTCCGCCTCGACTCGCGTTACGCTAAGACAGTGTGGCAGTGGTGTCACGTGCTCGTCTCGGCGTCCGTCGTCGCTACCGCGATGACGTCCGCCTCGACTCGCGCTACGCTAAGACAGGGTGGCAGTGGTGTCACGTGCTCGTCTTGGCGTCCGTCGTCGCTACCGCGACGACGTCCGCCTCGACTCGCGCTACGCTAAGACAGGGTGGCAGTGGTGTCACGTGCTCGTCTCGATGTCCGTCGTCGCTACCGCGACGACGTCCGCCTCGACTCATGTTACGCTAAGACAGGTTGGCAGTGGTGTCACGTGCTCGTCTCGGCGTCCGTCGTTGCTACCGCGACGACGTCCGCCTCGACTCGCGTTACGCTAAGACAGGATGGTAGTGGTGTCATGTGTTCGTCTCGGCGTCTGTCGTCGCTACCGCGACGACGTCCACCTCGACTCGCGTTACGCTAAGACAGGGTGGCAGTGGTGTCACGTGCTCATCTCGGCGTCCTTCGTCGCTACCGCGACGACGTCCACCTCGACTCGCGTTATGCTAAGACAGGGTGGCAGTGGTGTCACATGCTCGTCTCAGCGTCCGTCGTCGCTACCGCGACGACGTCTGCCTCGACTCGCGTTACGCTAAGAAAGGGTGGCATTGTTGTCCCGTGCTTGTCTCGGCGTCCGTCGTCGCTACCTCGATGACGTCCGCCTCGACTCGCGTTACGCTAAGACAGAGTGGCAGTGGTGTCACGTGCTCGTCTCGGCGTCCGTCGTTGCTACCGCGACGAGTTCCGCCTCGACTTGCGCTACGCTAAGACAGGGTGGCAGTGGTGTCACGTGCTTGTCTCGGCGTCCGTCGTCGCTACCGCGACGACGTCCGACTCGACTCGTGCTACGCTAAGACAAGGTGGCAGTGGTGTCACGTTCTCGTCTCGGCGTCCGTCGTCGCTACCGCGACGACGTACGCCTCGACTCGCACTACGCTAAGATAGGGTGGCAGTGGTGTCACGTGCTCGTCTCGGCGTCCGTCGTCGCTACCGCGACGACGTCCGCCTTGACTCCCGCTACGCTAAGACAGGTTGGTAGTGGTGTCACGTGCTCCTCTCGGCGTCCGTCGTTGCTACCGCGACGACGTCCGCCTCGACTCGCGTTACGCTAAGACAGGTTGGCAGTGGTGTCACGTGCTCGTCTCGGCGTCCGTCGTTGCTACCGCGACGACGTCCGCCTCGACTCGTGTTATGCTAAGTCAGCTTGGCAGTGGTGTCACGTGCTCGTCTCGGTGGCCGTCGTCGCTACCGCAACGACGTCCGCCTCGACTCACGTTACGCTAAGACAGGGTGCAGTGGTGTCACATGCTCGTCTTGGCGTCCGTCGTCGCTACCGCGACGACGTCCGCCTCGACTCGCGCTACGCTAAGACAGGGTGGCAGTGGTGTCACGTGCTCGTCTCGATGTCCGTCGTCACTACCGCGATGACGTCCGCCTCGACTCACGTTACGCTAAGACAGGTTGGCAGTGGTGTCACGTGCTCGTCTCGGCGTCCATCGTCGCTACGGCGACGACGTCCGCCTCGACTCGCGTTATGCTAAGACAAGGTGGCAGTGGTGTCACGTGCTCGTCTCGGCGTCCGTCGTTGCTACCGCGACGATGTCCGCCGCGACTCGCGTTACGCTAAGACAGGTTGGCACTGGTGTCACGTGCTCGTCTCGGCGTCCGTCGTCGCTACCGAGACGACGTCCGCCTCGACTCGCGTTACGCTAAGACAGTGTGGCAGTGGTGTCACGTGCTCGTCTCGGCGTCCGTCGTCGCTACCGCGATGACGTCCGCCTCGACTCGCGCTACGCTAAGACAGGGTGGCAGTGGTGTCACGTGCTCGTCTTGGCGTCCGTCGTCGCTACCGCGACGACGTCCGCCTCGACTCGCGCTACGCTAAGACAGGGTGGCAGTGGTGTCACGCGCTCGTCTCGATGTCCGTCGTCGCTACCGCGACGACGTCCGCCTCGACTCACGTTACGCTAAGACAGGTTGGCAGTGGTGTCACGTGCTCGTCTCGGCGTCCGTCGTTGCTACCGCGACGACGTCCGCCTCGACTCGCGTTACGCTAAGACAGGATGGTAGTGGTGTCATGTGTTCGTCTCGGCGTCTGTCGTCGCTACCGCGACGACGTCCACCTCGACTCGCGTTACGCTAAGACAGGGTGGCAGTGGTGTCACGTGCTCATCTCGGCGTCCTTCGTCGCTACCGCGACGACGTCCACCTCGACTCGCGTTATGCTAAGACAGGGTGGCAGTGGTGTCACATGCTCATCTCGGCGTCCGTCGTCGCTACCGCGACGACGTCTGCCTCGACTCGCGTTACGCTAAGAAAGGGTGGCATTGTTGTCCCGTGCTTGTCTCGGCGTCCGTCGTCTCTACCTCGATGACGTCCGCCTCGACTCGCGTTACGCTAAGACAGAGTGGCAGTGGTGTCACGTGCTCGTCTCGGCGTCCGTCGTTGCTACCGCGACGAGTTCCGCCTCGACTGGCGCTACGCTAAGACAGGGTGGCAGTGGTGTCACGTGCTTGTCTCGGCGTCCGTCGTCGCTACCGCGACGACGTCCGCCTCGACTCGTGCTACGCTAAGACAAGGTGGCAGTGGTGTCACGTTCTCGTCTCGGCGTCCGTCGTCGCTACCGCGACGACGTACGCCTCGACTCGCACTACGCTAAGATAGGGTGGCAGTGGTGTCACGTGCTCGTCTCGGCGTCCGTCGTTGCTACCGCGACGACGTCCGCCTCGACTCGTGTTATGCTAAGTCAGGTTGGCAGTGGTGTCACGTGCTCGTCTCGGTGGCCGTCGTCGCTACCGCAACGACGTCCGCCTCGACTCACGTTACGCTAAGACAGGGTGCAGTGGTGTCACATGCTCGTCTTGGCGTCCGTCGTCGCTACCGCGACGACGTCCGCCTCGACTCGCGCTACGCTAAGACAGGGTGGCAGTGGTGTCACGTGCTCGTCTCGATGTCCGTCGTCACTACCGCGATGACGTCCGCCTCGACTCACGTTACGCTAAGACAGGTTGGCAGTGGTGTCATGTGCTCGTCTCGGCGTCCGTCGTTGCTACCGCGACGACGTCCACCTCGACTCGCGTTACGCTAAGACAAGATGGTAGTGGTGTCATGTGTTCGTCTTGGCGTCTGTCGTCGCTACCGCGATGACGTCCGCCTCGACTCGCGTTACGGTAAGACAGGGTGGCAGTGGTGTCACGTGCTCATCTCGGCGTCCTTCGTCGCTACCGCGACGACGTCCACCTCGACTCGCGTTATGCTAAGACAGGGTGGCAGTGGTGTCACATGCTCGTCTCGGCGTCCATCATCGCTACCGCGACGACGTCTGCCTCGACTCGCGTTACGCTAAGATAGGGTGGCATTGTTGTCCCGTTCTTGTCTCGGCGTCCGTCGTCGCTACCGCGACGACGTCCGCCTCGACTCGCGTTACGCTAAGACAGAGTGGCAGTGGTGTCACGTGCTCGTCTCGGCGTCCGTCGTCGCTACCGCGACGAGGTCCGCCTCGACTCGCGCTACGCTAAGACAGGATGGCAGTGGTGTCACGTGCTTGTCTCGGCATCCGTCGTCGCTACCGCGACGACGTCCGCCTCGACTCGCGCAACGCTAAGACAGGGTGGCAGTGGTGTCACGTGCTCGTCTCGATGTTCGTCGTGGATACCGCGACGACGTCCGCCTCGACTCGCGTTACGCTAAGACAGGGTGGCAGTGGTGTCACGTGCTAGTCTCGGCGTCTGTCGTTGCTACCGCGACGACGTCCGCCTCGACTCGCATTACGCTAAGACAGGGTGGCAGTGGTGTCACGTGCTCGTCTCGGCGTCCGTCGTCTCTACCGCGACGATGTCCGCCTCGACTCGCTTTACGCTAAGACAGGATGGCGGTGTTGTCACGTGCTCGTCTCGACGTCCGCCTTGACTCGCGTTACGGTAAGACAGGGTGGCAGTGGTGTCACGTGCTCGTCTCGGCGTCCGTTGTCGCTACGGCGACGACGTCCGCCTCGACTCGCGTTATGCTAAGACAAGGTGGCAGTGGTGTCACGTGCTCGTCTCGGCGTCCGTCGTTGCTACCGCGACGATGTCCGCCGCGACTCGCGTTACGCTAAGACAGGTTGGCACTGGTGGCACGTGCTCGTCTCGGCGTCCGTCGTCGCTACCGAGACGACGTCCGCCTCGACTCGCGTTACGCTAAGACAGTGTGGCAGTGGTGTCACGTGCTCGTCTCGGCGTCCGTCGTCGCTACCGCGATGACGTCCGCCTCGACTCGCGCTACGCTAAGACAGGGTGGCAGTGGTGTCACGTGCTCGTCTTGGCGTCCGTCGTCGCTACCGCGACGACGTCCGCCTCGACTCGCGCTACGCTAAGACAGGGTGGCAGTGGTGTCACGTGCTCGTCTCGATGTCCGTCGTCGCTACCGCGACGACGTCCGCCTCGACTCATGTTACGCTAAGACAGGTTGGCAGTGGTGTCACGTGCTCGTCTCGGCGTCCGTCGTTGCTACCGCGACGACGTCCGCCTCGACTCGCGTTACGCTAAGACAGGATGGTAGTGGTGTCATGTGTTCGTCTCGGCGTCTGTCGTCGCTACCGCGACGACGTCCACCTCGACTCGCGTTACGCTAAGACAGGGTGGCAGTGGTGTCACGTGCTCATCTCGGCGTCATTCGTCGCTACCGCGACGACGTCCACCTCGACTCGCGTTATGCTAAGACAGGGTGGCAGTGGTGTCACATGCTCGTCTCGGCGTCCGTCGTCGCTACCGCGACGACGTCTGCCTCGACTCGCGTTACGCTAAGAAAGGGTGGCATTGTTGTCCCGTGCTTGTCTCGGCGTCCGTCGTCGCTACCGCGATAACGTCCGCCTCGACTCGCGTTACGCTAAGACAGAGTGGCAGTGGTGTCACGTGCTCGTCTCGGCGTCCGTCGTTGCTACCGCGACGAGTTCCGCCTCGACTTGCGCTACGCTAAGACAGGGTGGCAGTGGTGTCACGTGCTTGTCTCGGCGTCCGTCGTCGCTACCGCGACGACGTCCGCCTCGACTCGTGCTACGCTAAGACAAGGTGGCAGTGGTGTCACGTTCTCGTCTCGGCGTCCGTCGTCGCTACCGCGACGACGTACGCCTCGACTCGCACTACGCTAAGATAGGGTGGCAGTGGTGTCACGTGCTCGTCTCGGCGTCCGTCGTCGCTACCGCGACGACGTCCGCCTTGACTCCCGCTACGCTAAGACAGGTTGGTAGTGGTGTCACGTGCTCCTCTCGGCGTCCGTCGTTGCTACCGCGACGACGTCCGCCTCGACTCGCGTTACGCTAAGACAGGTTGGCAGTGGTGTCACGTGCTCGTCTCGGCGTCCGTCGTTGCTACCGCGACGACGTCCGCCTCGACTCGTGTTATGCTAAGTCAGGTTGGCAGTGGTGTCACGTGCTCGTCTCGGTGGCCGTCGTCGCTACCGCAACGACGTCCGCCTCGACTCACGTTACGCTAAGACAGGGTGCAGTGGTGTCACATGCTCGTCTTGGCGTCCGTCGTCGCTACCGCGACGACGTCCGCCTCGACTCGCGCTACGCTAAGACAGGGTGGCAGTGGTGTCACGTGCTCGTCTCGATGTCCGTCGTCACTACCGCGATGACGTCCGCCTCGACTCACGTTACGCTAAGACAGGTTGGCAGTGGTGTCATGTGCTCGTCTCGGCGTCCGTCGTTGCTACCGCGACGACGTCCACCTCGACTCGCGTTACGCTAAGACAAGATGGTAGTGGTGTCATGTGTTCGTCTTGGCGTCTGTCGTCGCTACCGCGATGACGTCCGCCTCGAATCGCGTTACGGTAAGACAGGGTGGCAGTGGTGTCACGTGCTCATCTCGGCGTCCTTCGTCGCTACCGCGACGACGTCCACCTCGACTCGCGTTATGCTAAGACAGGGTGGCAGTGGTGTCACATGCTCGTCTCGGCGTCCATCATCGCTACCGCGACGACGTCTGCCTCGACTCGCGTTACGCTAAGATAGGGTGGCATTGTTGTCCCGTTCTTGTCTCGGCGTCCGTCGTCGCTACCGCGACGACGTCCGCCTCGACTCGCGTTACGCTAAGACAGAGTGGCAGTGGTGTCACGTGCTCGTCTCGGCGTCCGTCGTCGCTACCGCGACGAGGTCCGCCTCGACTCGCGCTACGCTAAGACAGGATGGCAGTGGTGTCACGTGCTTGTCTCGGCATCCGTCGTCGCTACCGCGACGACGTCCGCCTCGACTCGCGCAACGCTAAGACAGGGTGGCAGTGGTGTCACGTGCTCGTCTCGATGTTCGTCGTGGATACCGCGACGACGTCCGCCTCGACTCGCGTTACGCTAAGACAGGGTGGCAGTGGTGTCACGTGCTAGTCTCGGCGTCTGTCGTTGCTACCGCGACGACGTCCGCCTCGACTCGCATTACGCTAAGACAGGGTGGCAGTGGTGTCACGTGCTCGTCTCGGCGTCCGTCGTCTCTACCGCGACGATGTCCGCCTCGACTCGCTTTACGCTAAGACAGGATGGCGGTGTTGTCACGTGCTCGTCTCGACGTCCGCCTTGACTCGCGTTACGGTAAGACAGGGTGGCAGTGGTGTCACGTGCTCGTCTCGGCGTCCGTTGTCGCTACGGCGACGACGTCCGCCTCGACTCGCGTTATGCTAAGACAAGGTGGCAGTGGTGTCACGTGCTCGTCTCGGCGTCCGTCGTTGCTACCGCGACGATGTCCGCCGCGACTCGCGTTACGCTAAGACAGGTTGGCACTGGTGGCACGTGCTCGTCTCGGCGTCCGTCGTCGCTACCGAGACGACGTCCGCCTCGACTCGCGTTACGCTAAGACAGTGTGGCAGTGGTGTCACGTGCTCGTCTCGGCGTCCGTCGTCGCTACCGCGATGACGTCCGCCTCGACTCGCGCTACGCTAAGACAGGGTGGCAGTGGTGTCACGTGCTCGTCTTGGCGTCCGTCGTCGCTACCGCGACGACGTCCGCCTCGACTCGCGCTACGCTAAGACAGGGTGGCAGTGGTGTCACGTGCTCGTCTCGATGTCCGTCGTCGCTACCGCGACGACGTCCGCCTCGACTCATGTTACGCTAAGACAGGTTGGCAGTGGTGTCACGTGCTCGTCTCGGCGTCCGTCGTTGCTACCGCGACGACGTCCGCCTCGACTCGCGTTACGCTAAGACAGGATGGTAGTGGTGTCATGTGTTCGTCTCGGCGTCTGTCGTCGCTACCGCGACGACGTCCACCTCGACTCGCGTTACGCTAAGACAGGGTGGCAGTGGTGTCACGTGCTCATCTCGGCGTCCTTCGTCGCTACCGCGACGACGTCCACCTCGACTCGCGTTATGCTAAGACAGGGTGGCAGTGGTGTCACATGCTCGTCTCGGCGTCCGTCGTCGCTACCGCGACGACGTCTGCCTCGACTCGCGTTACGCTAAGAAAGGGTGGCATTGTTGTCCCGTGCTTGTCTCGGCGTCCGTCGTCGCTACCGCGATAACGTCCGCCTCGACTCGCGTTACGCTAAGACAGAGTGGCAGTGGTGTCACGTGCTCGTCTCGGCGTCCGTCGTTGCTACCGCGACGAGTTCCGCCTCGACTTGCGCTACGCTAAGACAGGGTGGCAGTGGTGTCACGTGCTTGTCTCGGCGTCCGTCGTCGCTACCGCGACGACGTCCGCCTCGACTCGTGCTACGCTAAGACAAGGTGGCAGTGGTGTCACGTTCTCGTCTCGGCGTCCGTCGTCGCTACCGCGACGACGTACGCCTCGACTCGCACTACGCTAAGATAGGGTGGCAGTGGTGTCACGTGCTCGTCTCGGCGTCCGTCGTCGCTACCGCGACGACGTCCGCCTTGACTCCCGCTACGCTAAGACAGGTTGGTAGTGGTGTCACGTGCTCCTCTCGGCGTCCGTCGTTGCTACCGCGACGACGTCCGCCTCGACTCGCGTTACGCTAAGACAGGTTGGCAGTGGTGTCACGTGCTCGTCTCGGCGTCCGTCGTTGCTACCGCGACGACGTCCGCCTCGACTCGTGTTATGCTAAGTCAGGTTGGCAGTGGTGTCACGTGCTCGTCTCGGTGGCCGTCGTCGCTACCGCAACGACGTCCGCCTCGACTCACGTTACGCTAAGACAGGGTGCAGTGGTGTCACATGCTCGTCTTGGCGTCCGTCGTCGCTACCGCGACGACGTCCGCCTCGACTCGCGCTACGCTAAGACAGGGTGGCAGTGGTGTCACGTGCTCGTCTCGATGTCCGTCGTCACTACCGCGATGACGTCCGCCTCGACTCACGTTACGCTAAGACAGGTTGGCAGTGGTGTCACGTGCTTGTCTCGGCATCCGTCGTCGCTACCGCGACGACGTCCGCCTCGACTCGCGCAACGCTAAGACAGGGTGGCAGTGGTGTCACGTGCTCGTCTCGATGTTCGTCGTGGATACCGCGACGACGTCCGCCTCGACTCGCGTTACGCTAAGACAGGGTGGCAGTGGTGTCACGTGCTAGTCTCGGCGTCTGTCGTTGCTACCGCGACGACGTCCGCCTCGACTCGCATTATGCTAAGACAGGGTGGCAGTGGTGTCACGTGCTCGTCTCGGCGTCCGTCGTCTCTACCGCGACGATGTCCGCCTCGACTCGCTTTACGCTAAGACAGGATGGCGGTGTTGTCACGTGCTCGTCTCGACGTCCGCCTTGACTCGCGTTACGGTAAGACAGGGTGGCAGTGGTGTCACGTGCTCGTCTCGGCGTCCGTTGTCGCTACGGCGACGACGTCCGCCTCGACTCGCGTTATGCTAAGACAAGGTGGCAGTGGTGTCACGTGCTCGTCTCGGCGTCCGTCGTTGCTACCGCGACGATGTCCGCCGCGACTCGCGTTACGCTAAGACAGGTTGGCACTGGTGGCACGTGCTCGTCTCGGCGTCCGTCGTCGCTACCGAGACGACGTCTGCCTCGACTCGCGTTACGCTAAGACAGTGTGGCAGTGGTGTCACGTGCTCGTCTCGGCGTCCGTCGTCGCTACCGCGATGACGTCCGCCTCGACTCGCGCTACGCTAAGACAGGGTGGCAGTGGTGTCACGTGCTCGTCTTGGCGTCCGTCGTCGCTACCGCGACGACGTCCGCCTCGACTCGCGCTACGCTAAGACAGGGTGGCAGTGGTGTCACGTGCTCGTCTCGATGTCCGTCGTCGCTACCGCGACGACGTCCGCCTCGACTCATGTTACGCTAAGACAGGTTGGCAGTGGTGTCACGTGCTCGTCTCGGCGTCCGTCGTTGCTACCGCGACGACGTCCGCCTCGACTCGCGTTACGCTAAGACAGGATGGTAGTGGTGTCATGTGTTCGTCTCGGCGTCTGTCGTCGCTACCGCGACGACGTCCACCTCGACTCGCGTTACGCTAAGACAGGGTGGCAGTGGTGTCACGTGCTCATCTCGGCGTCCTTCGTCGCTACCGCGACGACGTCCACCTCGACTCGCGTTATGCTAAGACAGGGTGGCAGTGGTGTCACATGCTCGTCTCGGCGTCCGTCGTCGCTACCGCGACGACGTCTGCCTCGACTCGCGTTACGCTAAGAAAGGGTGGCATTGTTGTCCCGTGCTTGTCTCGGCGTCCGTCGTCGCTACCTCGATGACGTCCGCCTCGACTCGCGTTACGCTAAGACAGAGTGGCAGTGGTGTCACGTGCTCGTCTCGGCGTCCGTCGTTGCTACCGCGACGAGTTCCGCCTCGACTTGCGCTACGCTAAGACAGGGTGGCAGTGGTGTCACGTGCTTGTCTCGGCGTCCGTCGTCGCTACCGCGACGACGTCCGCCTCGACTCGTGCTACGCTAAGACAAGGTGGCAGTGGTGTCACGTTCTCGTCTCGGCGTCCGTCGTCGCTACCGCGACGACGTACGCCTCGACTCGCACTACGCTAAGATAGGGTGGCAGTGGTGTCACGTGCTCGTCTCGGCGTCCGTCGTCGCTACCGCGACGACGTCCGCCTTGACTCCCGCTACGCTAAGACAGGTTGGTAGTGGTGTCACGTGCTCCTCTCGGCGTCCGTCGTTGCTACCGCGACGACGTCCGCCTCGACTCGCGTTACGCTAAGACAGGTTGGCAGTGGTGTCACGTGCTCGTCTCGGCGTCCGTCGTTGCTACCGTGACGACGTCCGCCTCGACTCGTGTTATGCTAAGTCAGGTTGGCAGTGGTGTCACGTGCTCGTCTCGGTGGCCGTCGTCGCTACCGCAACGACGTCCGCCTCGACTCACGTTACGCTAAGACAGGGTGCAGTGGTGTCACATGCTCGTCTTGGCGTCCGTCGTCGCTACCGCGACGACGTCCGCCTCGACTCGCGCTACGCTAAGACAGGGTGGCAGTGGTGTCACGTGCTCGTCTCGATGTCCGTCGTCACTACCGCGATGACGTCCGCCTCGACTCACGTTACGCTAAGACAGGTTGGCAGTGGTGTCATGTGCTCGTCTCGGCGTCCGTCGTTGCTACCGCGACGACGTCCACCTCGACTCGCGTTACGCTAAGACAGGATGGTAGTGGTGTCATGTGTTCGTCTTGGCGTCTGTCGTCGCTACCGCGATGACGTCCGCCTCGACTCGCGTTACGGTAAGACAGGGTGGCAGTGGTGTCACGTGCTCATCTCGGCGTCCTTCGTCGCTACCGCGACGACGTCCACCTCGACTCGCTTTATGCTAAGACAGGGTGGCAGTGGTGTCACATGCTCGTCTCGGCGTCCATCATCGCTACCGCGACGACGTCTGCCTCGACTCGCGTTACGCTAAGATAGGGTGGCATTGTTGTCCCGTTCTTGTCTCGGCGTCCGTCGTCGCTACCGCGACGACGTCCGCCTCGACTCGCGTTACGCTAAGACAGAGTGGCAGTGGTGTCACGTGCTCGTCTCGGCGTCCGTCGTCGCTACCGCGACGAGGTCCGCCTCGATTCGCGCTACGCTAAGACAGGATGGCAGTGGTGTCACGTGCTTGTCTCGGCATCCGTCGTCGCTACCGCGACGACGTCCGCCTCGACTCGCGCAACGCTAAGACAGGGTGGCAGTGGTGTCACGTGCTCGTCTCGATGTTCGTCGTGGATACCGCGACGACGTCCGCCTCGACTCGCGTTACGCTAAGACAGGGTGGCAGTGGTGTCACGTGCTAGTCTCGGCGTCTGTCGTTGCTACCGCGACGACGTCCGCCTCGACTCGCATTACGCTAAGACAGGGTGGCAGTGGTGTCACGTGCTCGTCTCGGCGTCCGTCGTCTCTACCGCGACGATGTCCGCCTCGACTCGCTTTACGCTAAGACAGGATGGCGGTGTTGTCACGTGCTCGTCTCGACGTCCGCCTTGACTCGCGTTACGGTAAGACAGGGTGGCAGTGGTGTCACGTGCTCGTCTCGGCGTCCGTTGTCGCTACGGCGACGACGTCCGCCTCGACTCGCGTTATGCTAAGACAAGGTGGCAGTGGTGTCACGTGCTCGTCTCGGCGTCCGTCGTCGCTACCGAGACGACGTCCGCCTCGACTCGCGTTACGCTAAGACAGTGTGGCAGTGGTGTCACGTGCTCGTCTCGGCGTCCGTCGTCGCTACCGAGACGACGTCCGCCTCGACTCGCGTTACGCTAAGACAGTGTGGCAGTGGTGTCACGTGCTCGTCTCGGCGTCCGTCGTCGCTACCGCGATGACGTCCGCCTCGACTCGCGCTACGCTAAGACAGGGTGGCAGTGGTGTCACGTGCTCGTCTTGGCGTCCGTCGTCGCTACCGCGACGACGTCCGCCTCGACTCGCGCTACGCTAAGACAGGGTGGCAGTGGTGTCACGTGCTCGTCTCGATGTCCGTCGTCGCTACCGCGACGACGTCCGCCTCGACTCATGTTACGCTAAGACAGGTTGGCAGTGGTGTCACGTGCTCGTCTCGGCGTCCGTCGTTGCTACCGCGACGACGTCCGCCTCGACTCGCGTTACGCTAAGACAGGATGGTAGTGGTGTCATGTGTTCGTCTCGGCGTCTGTCGTCGCTACCGCGACGACGTCCACCTCGACTCGCGTTACGCTAAGACAGGGTGGCAGTGGTGTCACGTGCTCATCTCGGCGTCCTTCGTCGCTACCGCGACGACGTCCACCTCGACTCGCGTTATGCTAAGACAGGGTGGCAGTGGTGTCACATGCTCGTCTCGGCGTCCGTCGTCGCTACCGCGACGACGTCTGCCTCGACTCGCGTTACGCTAAGAAAGGGTGGCATTGTTGTCCCGTGCTTGTCTCGGCGTCCGTCGTCGCTACCTCGATGACGTCCGCCTCGACTCGCGTTACGCTAAGACAGAGTGGCAGTGGTGTCACGTGCTCGTCTCGGCGTCCGTCGTTGCTACCGCGACGAGTTCCGCCTCGACTTGCGCTACGCTAAGACAGGGTGGCAGTGGTGTCACGTGCTTGTCTCGGCGTCCGTCGTCGCTACCGTGACGACGTCCGCCTCGACTCGTGCTACGCTAAGACAAGGTGGCAGTGGTGTCACGTTCTCGTCTCGGCGTCCGTCGTCGCTACCGCGACGACGTACGCCTCGACTCGCACTACGCTAAGATAGGGTGGCAGTGGTGTCACGTGCTCGTCTCGGCGTCCGTCGTCGCTACCGCGACGACGTCCGCCTTGACTCCCGCTACGCTAAGACAGGTTGGTAGTGGTGTCACGAGCTCCTCTCGGCGTCCGTCGTTGCTACCGCGACGACGTCCGCCTCGACTCGCGTTACGCTAAGACAGGTTGGCAGTGGTGTCACGTGCTCGTCTCGGCGTCCGCCGTTGCTACCGCGACGACGTCCGCCTCGACTCGTGTTATGCTAAGTCAGGTTGGCAGTGGTGTCACGTGCTCGTCTCGGTGGCCGTCGTCGCTACCGCAACGACGTCCGCCTCGACTCACGTTACGCTAAGACAGGGTGCAGTGGTGTCACATGCTCGTCTTGGCGTCCGTCGTCGCTACCGCGACGACGTCCGCCTCGACTCGCGCTACGCTAAGACAGGGTGGCAGTGGTGTCACGTGCTCGTCTCGATGTCCGTCGTCACTACCGCGATGACGTCCGCCTCGACTCACGTTACGCTAAGACAGGTTGGCAGTGGTGTCATGTGCTCGTCTCGGCGTCCGTCGTTGCTACCGCGACGACGTCCACCTCGACTCGCGTTACGCTAAGACAGGATGGTAGTGGTGTCATGTGTTCGTCTTGGCGTCTGTCGTCGCTACCGCGATGACGTCCGCCTCGACTCGCGTTACGGTAAGACAGGGTGGCAGTGGTGTCACGTGCTCATCTCGGCGTCCTTCGTCGCTACCGCGACGACGTCCACCTCGACTCGCGTTATGCTAAGACAGGGTGGCAGTGGTGTCACATGCTCGTCTCGGCGTCCATCATCGCTACCGCGACGACGTCTGCCTCGACTCGCGTTATGCTAAGATAGGGTGGCATTGTTGTCCCGTTCTTGTCTCGGCGTCCGTCGTCGCTACCGCGACGACGTCCGCCTCGACTCGCGTTACGCTAAGACAGAGTGGCAGTGGTGTCACGTGCTCGTCTCGGCGTCCGTCGTCGCTACCGCGACGAGGTCCGCCTCGACTCGCGCTACGCTAAGACAGGATGGCAGTGGTGTCACGTGCTTGTCTCGGCATCCGTCGTCGCTACCGCGACGACGTCCGCCTCGACTCGCGCAACGCTAAGACAGGGTGGCAGTGGTGTCACGTGCTCGTCTCGATGTTCGTCGTGGATACCGCGACGACGTCCGCCTCGACTCGCGTTACGCTAAGACAGGGTGGCAGTGGTGTCACGTGCTAGTCTCGGCGTCTGTCGTTGCTACCGCGACGACGTCCGCCTCGACTCGCATTACGCTAAGACAGGGTGGCAGTGGTGTCACGTGCTCGTCTCGGCGTCCGTCGTCTCTACCGCGACGATGTCCGCCTCGACTCGCTTTACGCTAAGACAGGATGGCGGTGTTGTCACGTGCTCGTCTCGACGTCCGCCTTGACTCGCGTTACGGTAAGACAGGGTGGCAGTGGTGTCACGTGCTCGTCTCGGCGTCCGTTGTCGCTACGGCGACGACGTCCGCCTCGACTCGCGTTATGCTAAGACAAGGTGGCAGTGGTGTCACGTGCTCGTCTCGGCGTCCGTCGTTGCTACCGCGACGATGTCCGCCGCGACTCGCGTTACGCTAAGACAGGTTGGCACTGGTGGCACGTGCTCGTCTCGGCGTCCGTCGTCGCTACCGAGACGACGTCCGCCTCGACTCGCGTTACGCTAAGACAGTGTGGCAGTGGTGTCACGTGCTCGTCTCGGCGTCCGTCGTCGCTACCGCGATGACGTCCGCCTCGACTCGCGCTACGCTAAGACAGGGTGGCAGTGGTGTCACGTGCTCGTCTTGGCGTCCGTCGTCGCTACCGCGACGACGTCCGCCTCGACTCGCGCTACGCTAAGACAGGGTGGCAGTGGTGTCACGTGCTCGTCTCGATGTCCGTCGTCGCTACCGCGACGACGTCCGCCTCGACTCATGTTACGCTAAGACAGGTTGGCAGTGGTGTCACGTGCTCGTCTCGGCGTCCGTCGTTGCTACCGCGACGACGTCCGCCTCGACTCGCGTTACGCTAAGACAGGATGGTAGTGGTGTCATGTGTTCGTCTCGGCGTCTGTCGTCGCTACCGCGACGACGTCCACCTCGACTCGCGTTACGCTAAGACAGGGTGGCAGTGGTGTCACGTGCTCATCTCGGCGTCCTTCGTCGCTACCGCGACGACGTCCACCTCGACTCGCGTTATGCTAAGACAGGGTGGCAGTGGTGTCACATGCTCGTCTCGGCGTCCGTCGTCGCTACCGCGACGACGTCTGCCTCGACTCGCGTTACGCTAAGAAAGGGTGGCATTGTTGTCCCGTGCTTGTCTCGGCGTCCGTCGTCGCTACCTTGATGACGTCCGCCTCGACTCGCGTTACGCCAAGACAGAGTGGCAGTGGTGTCACGTGCTCGTCTCGGCGTCCGTCGTTGCTACCGCGACGAGTTCCGCCTCGACTTGCGCTACGCTAAGACAGGGTGGCAGTGGTGTCACGTGCTTGTCTCGGCGTCCGTCGTCGCTACCGCGACGATGTCCGCCTCGACTCGTGCTACGCTAAGACAAGGTGGCAGTGGTGTCACGTTCTCGTCTCGGCGTCCGTCGTCGCTACCGCGACGACGTACGCCTCGACTCGCACTACGCTAAGATAGGGTGGCAGTGGTGTCACGTGCTCGTCTCGGCGTCCGTCGTCGCTACCGCGACGACGTCCGCCTTGACTCCCGCTACGCTAAGACAGGTTGGTAGTGGTGTCACGTGCTCCTCTCGGCGTCCGTCGTTGCTACCGCGACGACGTCCGCCTCGACTCGCGTTACGCTAAGACAGGTTGGCAGTGGTGTCACGTGCTCGTCTCGGCGTCAGTCGTTGCTACCGCGACGACGTCCGCCTCGACTCGTGTTATGCTAAGTCAGGTTGGCAGTGGTGTCACGTGCTCGTCTCGGTGGCCGTCGTCGCTACCGCAACGACGTCCGCCTCGACTCACGTTACGCTAAGACAGGGTGGCAGTGGTGTCACATGCTCGTCTTGGCGTCCGTCGTCGCTACCGCGACGACGTCCGCCTCGACTCGCGCTACGCTAAGACAGGGTGGCAGTGGTGTCACGTGCTCGTCTCGATGTCCGTCGTCACTACCGCGATGACGTCCGCCTCGACTCACGTTACGCTAAGACAGGTTGGCAGTGGTGTCATGTGTTCGTCTCGGCGTCTGTCGTCGCTACCGCGACGACGTCCACCTCGACTCGCGTTACGCTAAGACAGGGTGGCAGTGGTGTCACGTGCTCATCTCGGCGTCCTTCGTCGCTACCGCGACGACGTCCACCTCGACTCGCGTTATGCTAAGACAGGGTGGCAGTGGTGTCACATGCTCGTCTCGGCGTCCGTCGTCGCTACCGCGACGACGTCTGCCTCGACTCGCGTTACGCTAAGAAAGGGTGGCATTGTTGTCCCGTGCTTGTCTCGGCGTCCGTCGTCGCTACCTCGATGACGTCCGCCTCGACTCGCGTTACGCTAAGACAGAGTGGCAGTGGTGTCACGTGCTCGTCTCGGCGTCCGTCGTTGCTACCGCGACGAGTTCCGCCTCGACTTGCGCTACGCAAAGACAGGGTGGCAGTGGTGTCACGTGCTTGTCTCGGCGTCCGTCGTCGCTACCGCGACGACGTCCGCCTCGACTCGTGCTACGCTAAGACAAGGTGGCAGTGGTGTCACGTTCTCGTCTCGGCGTCCGTCGTCGCTACCGCGACGACGTACGCCTCGACTCGCACTACGCTAAGATAGGGTGGCAGTGGTGTCACGTGCTCGTCTCGGCGTCCGTCGTCGCTACCGCGACGACGTCCGCCTTGACTCCCGCTACGCTAAGACAGGTTGGTAGTGGTGTCACGTGCTCCTCTCGGCGTCCGTCGTTGCTACCGCGACGACGTCCGCCTCGACTCGCGTTACGCTAAGACAGGTTGGCAGTGGTGTCACGTGCTCGTCTCGGCGTCAGTCGTTGCTACCGCGACGACGTCCGCCTCGACTCGTGTTATGCTAAGTCAGGTTGGCAGTGGTGTCACGTGCTCGTCTCGGTGGCCGTCGTCGCTACCGCAACGACGTCCGCCTCGACTCACGTTACGCTAAGACAGGGTGGCAGTGGTGTCACATGCTCGTCTTGGCGTCCGTCGTCGCTACCGCGACGACGTCCGCCTCGACTCGCGCTACGCTAAGACAGGGTGGCAGTGGTGTCACGTGCTCGTCTCGATGTCCGTCGTCACTACCGCGATGACGTCCGCCTCGACTCACGTTACGCTAAGACAGGTTGGCAGTGGTGTCACGTGCTCGTCTCGGCGTCCGTCGTTGCTACCGCGACGACGTCCACCTCGACTCGCGTTACGCTAAGACAGGATGGTAGTGGTGTCATGTGTTCGTCTTGGCGTCTGTCGTTGCTACCGCGACGACGTCCGCCTCGACTCGCGTTACGGTAAGACAGGGTGGCAGTGGTGTCACGTGCTCATCTCGGCGTCCTTCGTCGCTACCGCGACGACGTCCAACTCGACTCGCGTTATGCTAAGACAGGGTGGCAGTGGTGTCACATGCTCGTCTCGGCGTCCATCGTCGCTACCGCGACGACGTCTGCCTCGACTCGCGTTACGCTAAGATAGGGTGGCATTGTTGTCCCGTTCTTGTCTCGGCGTCCGTCGTCGCTACCGCGACGACGTCCGCCTCGACTCGCGTTACGCTAAGACAGAGTGGCAGTGGTGTCACGTGCTCGTCTCGGCGTCCGTCGTCGCTACCGCGACGAGGTCCGCCTCGACTCGCGCTACGCTAAGACAGGATGGCAGTGGTGTCACGTGCTTGTCTCGGCATCCGTCGTCGCTACCGCGACGACGTCCGCCTCGACTCGCGCAACGCTAAGACAGGGTGGCAGTGGTGTCACGTGCTCGTCTCGATGTTCGTCGTGGATACCGCGACGACGTCCGCCTCGATTCGCGTTACGCTAAGACAGGTTGGCAGTGGTGTCACGTGCTCGTCTTGGCGTCCGTCGTTGCTACCGCGACGACGTCCGCCTCGACTCGCGTTACGCTAAGACAGGATGGTAGTGGTGTCATGTGTTCATCTCGGCGTCTGTCGTCGCTACCGCGACGACGTCCGCCTCGACTCGCGTTACGCTAAGACAGGGTGGCAGTGGTGTCACGTGCTTGTCTCGGCGTCCGTCGTCGCTACCGCGAAGACGTCTGCCTCGACTCGTCTTACGCTAAGACAGGGTTGTAGTGGTGTCACGTGCTCGTCTCGGCGTCCGTCGTCGCTACCGCGACGACGTCCGCCTCGACTCGCGTTACGCTAAGAAAGGGTGGCGGTGGTGTCACGTGCTCGTCTCGGCGTCTGTCGTCGCTACCGCGACGACGTCCGCCTCGACTCGCATTACGCTAAGATAGGGTGGCAGTGGTGTCACGTGCTCGTCTCGGCGTCCGTCGTCTCTACCACGACGATGTCCGCCTCGACTCGCTTTACGCTAAGACAGGATGGCGGTGTTGTCACGTGCTCGTCTCGACGTCCGCCTTGACTCGCGTTACGGTAAGACAGGGTGGCAGTGGTGTCACGTGCTCGTCTCGGCGTCCGTTGTCGCTACCGCGACGACGTCCGCCTCGACTCGCGTTATGCTAAGACTGGGTGGCAGTGGTGTCACGTGCTCGTCTCGGCGTTCGTCATCGCTACCGCGACGACGTCCGCCTCGATTCGCATTACGCTAAGACAGGTTGGCAGTGGTGTCACGTGCTCGTCTCGGCGTCCATCGTCGCTACGGCGACGACGTCCGCCTCGACTCGCGTTATGCTAAGACAAGGTGGCAGTGGTGTCACGTGCTCGTCTCGGCGTCCGTCGTTGCTACCGCGACGATGTCCGCCGCGACTCGCGTTACGCTAAGATAGGTT
Organism: Triticum timopheevii; assembly: GCA_963921465.1. NCBI lineage: Eukaryota > Viridiplantae > Streptophyta > Magnoliopsida > Poales > Poaceae > Triticum > Triticum timopheevii. The sequence continues at coordinate 309,688,838 of OY997266.1, read as the reverse complement.
GGCACTGGTGTCACGTGCTCGTCTCGGCGTCCGTCGTCGCTACCGAGACGACGTCCGCCTCGACTCGCGTTACGCTAAGACAGTGTGGCAGTGGTGTCACGTGCTCGTCTCGTCGTCCGTCGTCGCTACCGCGATGACGTCCGCCTCGACTCGCGCTACGCTAAGACAGGGTGGCAGTGGTGTCACGTGCTCGTCTTGGCGTCCGTCGTCGCTACCGCGACGACGTCCGCCTCGACTCGCGCTACGCTAAGACAGGGTGGCAGTGGTGTCACGTGCTCGTCTCGATGTCCGTCATCGCTACCGTGACGACGTCCGTCTCGACTCCCGTTACGCTAAGACAGGTTGGCAGTGGTGTCACGTGCTCGTCTCGGCGTCCGTCGTTGCTACCGCGACGACGTCCGCCTCGACTCGCGTTACGCTAAGACAGGATGGTAGTGGTGTCATGTGTTCGTCTCGGCGTCTGTCGTCGCTACCGCGACGACGTCCACCTCGACTCGCGTTACGCTAAGACAGGGTGGCAGTGGTGTCACGTGCTCATCTCGGCGTCCTTAGTCGCTACCGCGACGACGTCCACCTCGACTCGCGTTATGCTAAGACAGGGTGGCAGTGGTGTCACATGCTCGTCTCGGCATCCGTCGTCGCTACCGCGACGACGTCTGCCTCGACTCGCGTTACGCTAAGAAAGGGTGGCATTGTTGTCCCGTGCTTGTCTCGGCGTCCGTCGTCGCTACCTCGACGACGTCCGCCTCGACTCGCGTTACGCTAAGACAGAGTGGCAGTGGTGTCACGTGCTCGTCTCGGCGTCCGTCGTTGCTACCGCGACGAGTTCCGCCTCGACTTGCGCTACGCTAAGACAGGGTGGCAGTGGTGTCACGTGCTTGTCTCGGCGTCCGTCGTCGCTACCGAGACGACGTCCGCCTCGACTCGCGTTACGCTAAGACAGTGTGGCAGTGGTGTCACGTGCTCGTCTCGGCGTCCGTCGTCGCTACCGCGATGACGTCCGCCTCGACTCGCGCTACGCTAAGACAGGTTGGCAGTGGTGTCACGTGCTCGTCTCGGCGTCCGTTGTTGCTACCGAGACGACGTCCGCCTCGACTCGCGTTACGCTAAGACAGTGTGGCAGTGGTGTCACGTGCTCGTCTCGATGTCCGTCGTCGCTACCGCGACGACGTCTGCCTCGACTCACGTTACGCTAAGACAGGTTGGCAGTGGTGTCACGTGCTCGTCTCGGCGTCCGTTGTTGCTACCGAGACGACGTCCGCCTCGACTCGCGTTACGCTAAGACAGTGTGGCAGTGGTGTCACGTGCTCGTCTCGGCGTCCGTCGTCGCTACCGCGATGACGTCCGCCTCGACTCGCGCTACGCTAAGACAGGGTGGCAGTGGTGTGACGTGCTCGTCTTGGCGTCCGTCGTCGCTACCGCGACGACGTCCGCCTCGACTCGCGCTACGCTAAGACAGGGTGGCAGTGGTGTCACGTGCTCGTCTCGATGTCCGTCGTCGCTACCGCGACGACGTCCGCCTCGACTCACGTTACGCTAAGACAGGTTGGCAGTGGTGTCACGTGCTCGTCTCGGCGTCCGTCGTCGCTACCGAGACGACGTCCGCCTCGACTCGCGTTACGCTAAGACAGTGTGGCAGTGGTGTCACGTGCTCGTCTCGTCGTCCGTCGTCGCTACCGCGATGACGTCCGCCTCGACTCGCGCTACGCTAAGACAGGGTGGCAGTGGTGTCACGTGCTCGTCTTGGCGTCCGTCGTCGCTACCGCGACGACGTCCGCCTCGACTCGCGCTACGCTAAGACAGGGTGGCAGTGGTGTCACGTGCTCGTCTCGATGTCCGTCATCGCTACCGTGACGACGTCCGTCTCGACTCCCGTTACGCTAAGACAGGTTGGCAGTGGTGTCACGTGCTCGTCTCGGCGTCCGTCGTTGCTACCGCGACGACGTCCGCCTCGACTCGCGTTACGCTAAGACAGGATGGTAGTGGTGTCATGTGTTCATCTCGGCGTCTGTCGTCGCTACCGCGACGACGTCCACCTCGACTTGCATTACGCTAAGACAGGGTGGCAGTGGTGTCACGTGCTCATCTCGGCGTCCTTCGTCGCTACCGCGACGACGTCCACCTCGACTCGCGTTATGCTAAGACAGGGTGGCAGTGGTGTCACATGCTCGTCTCGGCGTCCGTCGTCGCTACCGCGACGACGTCTGCCTCGACTCGCGTTACGCTAAGAAAGGGTGGCATTGTTGTCCCGTTCTTGTCTCGGCGTCCGTCGTCGCTACCTCGACGACGTCCGCCTCGACTCGCGTTACGCTAAGACAGAGTGGCAGTGGTGTCACGTGCTCGTCTCGGCGTCCGTCGTTGCTACCGCGACGAGTTCCGCCTCGACTTGCGCTACGCTAAGACAGGGTGGCAGTGGTGTCACGTGCTTGTCTCGGCGTTCGTCGTCGCTACCGCGATGACGTCCGCCTCGACTCGCGCTACGCTAAGACAGGGTGGCAGTGGTGTGACGTGCTCGTCTCGGCGTCCGTCGTCGCTACCGCGACGACGTCCGCCTCGACTCGCACTACGCTAAGATAGGGTGGCAGTGGTGTCACGTGCTCGTCTCGGCGTCCGTCGTCGCTACCGCGACGACGTCCGCCTTGACTCCCGCTACGCTAAGACAGGTTGGTAGTGGTGTCACGTGCTCCTCTCGGCGTCCGTCGTTGCTACCGCGACGACGTCCGCCTCGACTCGCGTTACGCTAAGACAGGTTGGCAGTGGTGTCACGTGCTCGTCTCGGCGTCCGTCGTTGCTACCGCCACGACGTCCGCCTCGACTCGTGTTATGCTAAGTCAGGTTGGCAGTGGTGTCACGTGCTCGTCTCGGTGGCCGTCGTCGCTACCGTGACGACGTCCACCTCGACTTGCGTTATGCTAAGACAGGGTGGCAGTGGTGTCACATGCTCGTCTCGGCGTCCGTCGTCGCTACCGAGACGACGTCCGCCTCGACTCACGTTACGCTAAGACAGGGTTGCAGTGGTGTCACGTGCTCGTCTTGGCGTCCGTCGTCGCTACCGCGACGACGTCCGCCTCGACTCGCGCTACGCTAAGACAAGGTGGCAGTGGTGTCACGTGCTCGTCTCGATGTCCGTCGTCGCTACCGCGACGATGTCCGCCTCGACTCGCGTTACGCTAAGACAGGTTGGCAGTGGTGTCACGTGCTCGTCTCGGCGTCCGTCGTTGCTACCGCGACGAGTTCCGCCTCGACTTGCGCTACGCTAAGACAGGGTGGCAGTGGTGTCACGTGCTTGTCTCGGCGTCCGTCGTCGCTACCGAGACGACGTCCGCCTCGACTCGCGTTACGCTAAGACAGTGTGGCAGTGCTGTCACGTGCTCGTCTCGGCGTCCGTCGTCGCTACCGCGATGACGTCCGCCTCGACTCGCGCTACGCTAAGACAGGGTGGCAGTGGTGTGACGTGCTCGTCTTGGCGTCCGTCGTCGCTACCGCGACGACGTCCGCCTCGACTCGCGCTACGCTAAGACAGGGTGGCAGTGGTGTCACGTGCTCGTCTTGATGTCCGTCGTCGCTACCGCGACGACGTCCGCCTCGACTCGCGTTACGCTAAGACAGAGTGGCAGTGGTGTCACGTGCTCGTCTCGGCGTCCGTCATTGCTATCACGACGAGGTCCGCCTCGACTCGCGCTACGCTAAGACAGGGTGGCAGTGGTGTCACGTGCTTGTCTCGGCATCCGTCGTCGCTACCGCGACGACGTCCGCCTCGACTCGCGCTACGCTAAGACAGGGTGGCAGTGGTGTCACGTGCTCGTCTCGATGTCCGTCGTGGCTACCGCGACGACGTCCGCCTCGATTCGCGTTACGCTAAGACAGGTTGGCAGTGGTGTCACGTGCTCGTCTCGGCGTCCGTCGTTGCTACCGCGACGACGTCCGCCTCGACTCGCGTTACGCTAAGACAGGATGGTAGTGGTGTCATGTGTTCATCTCGGCGTCTGTCGTCGCTACCGCGACGACGTCCGCCTCGACTCGCGTTACGCTAAGACAGGGTGGCAGTGGTGTCACGTGCTTGTCTCGGCGTCCGTCGTCGCTACCGCGAAGACGTCTGCCTCGACTCGTCTTACGCTAAGACAGGGTTGTAGTGGTGTCACGTGCTCGTCTCGGCGTCCGTCATCGCTACCGCGACGACGTCCGCCTTGACTCGCGTTACGCTAAGACAAGGTGGCAGTGGTGTCACGTGCTCGTCTCGGCGTCTGTCGTCGCTACCGCGACGACGTCCGCCTCGACTCGCATTACGCTAAGACAGGGTGGCAGTGGTGTCACGTGCTCGTCTCGGCGTCCGTCTTCTCTACCGCGACGATGTCCGCCTCGACTCGCTTTACGCTAAGACAGGATGGCGGTGTTGTCACGTGCTCGTCTCGACGTCCGCCTTGACTCGCGTTACGGTAAGACAGGGTGGCAGTGGTGTCACGTGCTCGTCTCGGCGTCCGTTGTCGCTACCGCGACGACGTCCGCCTCGACTCGCGTTATGCTAAGACTGGGTGGCAGTGGTGTCACGTGCTCGTCTCGGCATTCGTCATCGCTACCGCGACGACGTCTGCCTCGATTCGCGTTACGCTAAGACAGGTTGGCAGTGGTGTCACGTGCTCGTCTCGGCGTCTATCGTCGCTACGGCGACGACGTCCGCCTCGACTCGCGTTATGCTAAGACAAGGTGGCAGTGGTGTCACGTGCTCGTCTCGGCGTCCGTCGTTGCTACCGCGACGATGTCCGCCGTGACTCGCGTTACGCTAAGACAGGTTGGCACTGGTGTCACGTGCTCGTCTCGGCGTCCGTCGTCGCTACCGAGACGACGTCCGCCTCGACTCGCGTTACGCTAAGACAGTGTGGCAGTGGTGTCACGTGCTCGTCTCGGCGTCCGTCGTCGCTACCGCGATGACGTCCGCCTCGACTCGCGCTACGCTAAGACAGGGTGGCAGTGGTGTCACGTGCTCGTCTTGGCGTCCGTCGTCGCTACCGCGACGACGTCCGCCTCGACTCGCGCTACGCTAAGACAGTGTGGCAGTGGTGTCACGTGCTCGTCTCGGCGTCCGTCGTCGCTACCGCGACGAGGTCCGCCTCGACTCGCGCTACGCTAAGACAGGATGGCAGTGGTGTCACGTGCTTGTCTCGGCATCCGTCGTCGCTACCGCGACGACGTCCGCCTCGACTCGCGCAACGCTAAGACAGGGTGGCAGTGGTGTCACGTGCTCGTCTCGATGTTCGTCGTGGATACCGCGACGACGTCCGCCTCGATTCGCGTTACGCTAAGACAGGTTGGCAGTGGTGTCACGTGCTCGTCTTGGCGTCCGTCGTTGCGACCGCGACGACGTCCGCCTCGACTCGCGTTACGCTAAGACAGGATGGTAGTGGTGTCATGTGTTCATCTCGGCGTCTGTCGTCGCTACCGCGACGACGTCCGCCTCGACTCGCGTTACGCTAAGACAGGGTGGCAGTGGTGTCACGTGCTTGTCTCGGCGTCCGTCGTCGCTACCGCGAAGACGTCTGCCTCGACTCGTCTTACGCTAAGACAGGGTTGTAGTGGTGTCACGTGCTCGTCTCGGCGTCCGTCGTCGCTACCGCGACGACGTCCGCCTCGACTCGCGTTACGCTAAGAAAGGGTGGCGGTGGTGTCACGTGCTCGTCTCGGCGTCTGTCGTCGCTACCGCGACGACGTCCGCCTCGACTCGCATTACGCTAAGATAGGGTGGCAGTGGTGTCACGTGCTCGTCTCGGCGTCTGTCGTCGCTACCGCGACGACGTCCGCCTCGACTCGCATTACGCTAAGACAGGGTGGCAGTGGTGTCACGTGCTCGTCTCGGCGTCCGTCGTCTCTACCGCGACGATGTCCGCCTCGACTCGCTTTACGCTAAGACAGGATGGCGGTGTTGTCACGTGCTCGTCTCGACGTCCACCTTGACTCGCGTTACGGTAAGACAGGGTGGCAGTGGTGTCACGTGCTCGTCTCGGCGTCCGTTGTCGCTACCGCGACGACGTCCGCCTCGACTCGCGTTATGCTAAGACTGGGTGGCAGTGGTGTCACGTGCTCGTCTCGGCATTCGTCATCGCTACCGCGACGACGTCTGCCTCGATTCGCGTTACGCTAAGACAGGTTGGCAGTGGTGTCACGTGCTCGTCTCGGCGTCCATCGTTGCTACGGCGACGACGTCCGCCTCGACTCGCGTTATGCTAAGACAAGGTGGCAGTGGTGTCACGTGCTCGTCTCGGCGTCCGTCGTTGCTACCGCGACGATGTCCGCCGTGACTCGCGTTACGCTAAGACAGGTTGGCACTGGTGTCACGTGCTCGTCTCGGCGTCCGTCGTCGCTACCGAGACGACGTCCGCCTCGACTCGCGTTACGCTAAGACAGTGTGGCAGTGGTGTCACGTGCTCGTCTCGGCGTCCGTCGTCGCTACCGCGATGACGTCCGCCTCGACTCGCGCTACGCTAAGACAGGGTGGCAGTGGTGTCACGTGCTCGTCTTGGCGTCCGTCGTCGCTACCGCGACGACGTCCGCCTCGACTCGCGCTACGCTAAGACAGTGTGGCAGTGGTGTCACGTGCTCGTCTCGGCGTCCGTCGTCGCTACCGCGACGAGGTCCGCCTCGACTCGCGCTACGCTAAGACAGGATGGCAGTGGTGTCACGTGCTTGTCTCGGCATCCGTCGTCGCTACCGCGACGACGTCCGCCTCGACTCGCGCAACGCTAAGACAGGGTGGCAGTGGTGTCACGTGCTCGTCTCGATGTTCGTCGTGGATACCGCGACGACGTCCGCCTCGATTCGCGTTACGCTAAGACAGGTTGGCAGTGGTGTCACGTGCTCGTCTTGGCGTCCGTCGTTGCTACCGCGACGACGTCCGCCTCGACTCGCGTTACGCTAAGACAGGATGGTAGTGGTGTCATGTGTTCATCTCGGCGTCTGTCGTCGCTACCGCGACGACGTCCGCCTCGACTCGCGTTACGCTAAGACAGGGTGGCAGTGGTGTCACGTGCTTGTCTCGGCGTCCGTCGTCGCTACCGCGAAGACGTCTGCCTCGACTCGTCTTACGCTAAGACAGGGTTGTAGTGGTGTCACGTGCTCGTCTCGGCGTCCGTCGTCGCTACCGCGACGACGTCCGCCTCGACTCGCGTTACGCTAAGAAAGGGTGGCGGTGGTGTCACGTGCTCGTCTCGGCGTCTGTCGTCGCTACCGCGACGACGTCCGCCTCGACTCGCATTACGCTAAGATAGGGTGGCAGTGGTGTCACGTGCTCGTCTCGGCGTCTGTCGTCGCTACCGCGACGACGTCCGCCTCGACTCGCATTACGCTAAGACAGGGTGGCAGTGGTGTCACGTGCTCATCTCGGCGTCCGTCGTCTCTACCGCGACGATGTCCGCCTCGACTCGCTTTACGCTAAGACAGGATGGCGGTGTTGTCACGTGCTCGTCTCGACGTCCGCCTTGACTCGCGTTACGGTAAGACAGGGTGGCAGTGGTGTCACGTGCTCGTCTCGGCGTCCGTTGTCGCTACCGCGACGACGTCCGCCTCGACTCGCGTTATGCTAAGACTGGGTGGCAGTGGTGTCACGTGCTCGTCTCGGCATTCGTCATCGCTACCGCGACGACGTCTGCCTCGATTCGCGTTACGCTAAGACAGGTTGGCAGTGGTGTCACGTGCTCGTCTCGGCGTCCATCGTTGCTACGGCGACGACGTCCGCCTCGACTCGCGTTATGCTAAGACAAGGTGGCAGTGGTGTCACGTGCTCGTCTCGGCGTCCGTCGTTGCTACCGCGACGATGTCCGCCGTGACTCGCGTTACGCTAAGACAGGTTGGCACTGGTGTCACGTGCTCGTCTCGGCGTCCGTCGTCGCTACCGAGACGACGTCCGCCTCGACTCGCGTTACGCTAAGACAGTGTGGCAGTGGTGTCACGTGCTCGTCTCGGCGTCCGTCGTCGCTACCGCGATGACGTCCGCCTCGACTCGCGCTAAGCTAAGACAGGGTGGCAGTGGTGTCACGTGCTCGTCTTGGCGTCCGTCGTCGCTACCGCGACGACGTCCGCCTCGACTCGCGCTACGCTAAGACAGTGTGGCAGTGGTGTCACGTGCTCGTCTCGGCGTCCGTCGTCGCTACCGCGACGAGGTCCGCCTCGACTCGCGCTACGCTAAGACAGGATGGCAGTGGTGTCACGTGCTTGTCTCGGCATCCGTCGTCGCTACCGCGACGACGTCCGCCTCGACTCGCGCAACGCTAAGACAGGGTGGCAGTGGTGTCACGTGCTCGTCTCGATGTTCGTCGTGGATACCGCGACGACGTCCGCCTCGATTCGCGTTACGCTAAGACAGGTTGGCAGTGGTGTCACGTGCTCGTCTTGGCGTCCGTCGTTGCTACCGCGACGACGTCCGCCTCGACTCAAGTTACGCTAAGACAGGATGGTAGTGGTGTCATGTGTTCATCTCGGCGTCTGTCGTCGCTACCGCGACGACGTCCGCCTCGACTCGCGTTACGCTAAGACAGGGTGGCAGTGGTGTCACGTGCTTGTCTCGGCGTCCGTCGTCGCTACCGCGAAGACGTCTGCCTCGACTCGTCTTACGCTAAGACAGGGTTGTAGTGGTGTCACGTGCTCGTCTCGGCGTCCGTCGTCGCTACCGCGACGACGTCCGCCTCGACTCGCGTTACGCTAAGAAAGGGTGGCGGTGGTGTCACGTGCTCGTCTCGGCGTCTGTCGTCGCTACCGCGACGACGTCCTTCTCGACTCGCATTACGCTAAGATAGGGTGGCAGTGGTGTCACGTGCTCGTCTCGGCGTCCGTCGTCTCTACCACGACGATGTCCGCCTCGACTCGCTTTACGCTAAGACAGGATGGCGGTGTTGTCACGTGCTCGTCTCGACGTCCGCCTTGACTCGCGTTACGGTAAGACAGGGTGGCAGTGGTGTCACGTGCTCGTCTCGGCGTCCGTTGTCGCTACCGCGACGACGTCCGCCTCGACTCGCGTTATGCTAAGACTGGGTGGCAGTGGTGTCACGTGCTCGTCTCGGCGTTCGTCATCGCTACCGCGATGACGTCCGCCTCGATTCGCATTACGCTAAGACAGGTTGGCAGTGGTGTCACGTGCTCGTCTCGGCGTCCATCGTCGCTACGGCGACGACGTCCGCCTCGACTCGCGTTATGCTAAGACAAGGTGGCAGTGGTGTCACGTGCTCGTCTCGGCGTCCGTCGTTGCTACCGCGACGATGTCCGCCGCGACTCGCGTTACGCTAAGATAGGTTGGCACTGGTGTCACGTGCTCGTCTCGGCGTCCGTCGTCGCTACCGAGACGACGTCCGCCTCGACTCGCGTTACGCTAAGACAGTGTGGCAGTGGTGTCACGTGCTCGTCTCGTCGTCCGTCGTCGCTACCGCGATGACGTCCGCCTCGACTCGCGCTACGCTAAGACAGGGTGGCAGTGGTGTCACGTGCTCGTCTTGGCGTCCGTCGTCGCTACCGCGACGACGTCCGCCTCGACTCGCGCTACGCTAAGACAGGGTGGCAGTGGTGTCACGTGCTCGTCTCGATGTCCGTCATCGCTACCGTGACGACGTCCGTCTCGACTCCCGTTACGCTAAGACAGGTTGGCAGTGGTGTCACGTGCTCGTCTCGGCGTCCGTCGTTGCTACCGCGACGACGTCCGCCTCGACTCGCGTTACGCTAAGACAGGATGGTAGTGGTGTCATGTGTTCGTCTCGGCGTCTGTCGTCGCTACCGCGACGACGTCCACCTCGACTCGCGTTACGCTAAGACAGGGTGGCAGTGGTGTCACGTGCTCATCTCGGTGTCCTTAGTCGCTACCGCGACGACGTCCACCTCGACTCACGTTATGCTAAGACAGGGTGGCAGTGGTGTCACATGCTCGTCTCGGCGTCCGTCGTCGCTACCGCGACGACGTCTGCCTCGACTCGCGTTACGCTAAGAAAGGGTGGCATTGTTGTCCCGTGCTTGTCTCGGCGTCCGTCGTCGCTACCTCGACGACGTCCGCCTCGACTCGCGTTACGCTAAGACAGAGTGGCAGTGGTGTCACGTGCTCGTCTCGGCGTCCGTCGTTGCTATCGCGACGAGTTCCGCCTCGACTTGCGCTACGCTAAGACAGGGTGGCAGTGGTGTCACGTGCTTGTCTCGGCGTCCGTCGTCGCTACCGAGACGACGTCCGCCTCGACTCGCGTTACGCTAAGACAGTGTGGCAGTGGTGTCACGTGCTCGTCTCGGCGTCCGTCGTCGCTACCGCGATGACGTCCGCCTCGACTCGCGCTACGCTAAGACAGGGTGGCAGTGGTGTGACGTGCTCGTCTTGGCGTCCGTCGTCGCTACCGCGACGACGTCCGCCTCGACTCGCGCTACGCTAAGACAGGGTGGCAGTGGTGTCACGTGCTCGTCTCGATGTCCGTCGTCGCTACCGCGACGACGTCCGCCTCGACTCACGTTACGCTAAGACAGGTTGGCAGTGGTGTCACGTGCTCGTCTCGGCGTCCGTTGTTGCTACCGCGACGACGTCCGCCTCGACTCGCGTTACGCTAAGACAGGATGGTAGTGGTGTCATGTGTTCATCTCGGCGTCTGTCGTCGCTACCGCGACGACGTCCACCTCGACTTGCATTACGCTAAGACAGGGTGGCAGTGGTGTCACGTGCTCATCTCGGCGTCCTTCGTCGCTACCGCGACGACGTCCACCTCGACTCGCGTTATGCTAAGACAGGGTGGCAGTGGTGTCACATGCTCGTCTCGGCGTCCGTCGTCGCTACCGCGACGACGTCTGCCTCGACTCGCGTTACGCTAAGAAAGGGTGGCATTGTTGTCCCGTTCTTGTCTCGGCGTCCGTCGTCGCTACCTCGACGACGTCCGCCTCGACTCGCGTTACGCTAAGACAGAGTGGCAGTGGTGTCACGTGCTCGTCTCGGCGTCCGTCGTTGCTACCGCGACGAGTTCCGCCTCGACTTGCGCTACGCTAAGACAGGGTGGCAGTGGTGTCACGTGCTTGTCTCGGCGTTCGTCGTCGCTACCGCGATGACGTCCGCCTCGACTCGCGCTACGCTAAGACAGGGTGGCAGTGGTGTGACGTGCTCGTCTCGGCGTCCGTCGTCGCTACCGCGACGACGTCCGCCTCGACTCGCACTACGCTAAGATAGGGTGGCAGTGGTGTCACGTGCTCGTCTCGGCGTCCGTCGTCGCTACCGCGACGACGTCCGCCTTGACTCCCGCTACGCTAAGACAGGTTGGTAGTGGTGTCACGTGCTCCTCTCGGCGTCCGTCGTTGCTACCGCGACGACGTCCGCCTCGACTCGCGTTACGCTAAGACAGGTTGGCAGTGGTGTCACGTGCTCGTCTCGGCGTCCGTCGTTGCTACCGCCACGACGTCCGCCTCGACTCGTGTTATGCTAAGTCAGGTTGGCAGTGGTGTCACGTGCTCGTCTCGGTGGCCGTCGTCGCTACCGTGACGACGTCCACCTCGACTTGCGTTATGCTAAGACAGGGTGGCAGTGGTGTCACATGCTCGTCTCGGCGTCCGTCGTCGCTACCGAGACGACGTCCGCCTCGACTCACGTTACGCTAAGACAGGGTTGCAGTGGTGTCACGTGCTCCTCTTGGCGTCCGTCGTCGCTACCGCGACGACGTCCGCCTCGACTCGCGCTACGCTAAGACAAGGTGGCAGTGGTGTCACGTGCTCGTCTCGATGTCCGTCGTCGCTACCGCGACGATGTCCGCCTCGACTCGCGTTACGCTAAGACAGGTTGGCAGTGGTGTCACGTGCTCGTCTCGGCGTCCGTCGTTGCTACCGCGACGAGTTCCGCCTCGACTTGCGCTACGCTAAGACAGGGTGGCAGTGGTGTCACGTGCTTGTCTCGGCGTCCGTCGTCGCTACCGAGACGACGTCCGCCTCGACTCGCGTTACGCTAAGACAGTGTGGCAGTGGTGTCACGTGCTCGTCTCGGCGTCCGTCGTCGCTACCGCGATGACGTCCGCCTCGACTCGCGCTACGCTAAGACAGGGTGGCAGTGGTGTGACGTGCTCGTCTTGGCGTCCGTCGTCGCTACCGCGACGACGTCCGCCTCGACTCGCGCTACGCTAAGACAGGGTGGCAGTGGTGTCACGTGCTCGTCTTGATGTCCGTCGTCGCTACCGCGACGACGTCCGCCTCGACTCGCGTTACGCTAAGACAGAGTGGCAGTGGTGTCACGTGCTCGTCTCGGCGTCCGTCATTGCTACCACGACGAGGTCCGCCTCGACTCGCGCTACGCTAAGACAGGGTGGCAGTGGTGTCACGTGCTTGTCTCGGCATCCGTCGTCGCTACCGCGACGACGTCCGCCTCGACTCGCGCTACGCTAAGACAGGGTGGCAGTGGTGTCACGTGCTCGTCTCGATGTCCGTCGTGGCTACCGCGACGACGTCCGCCTCGATTCGCGTTACGCTAAGACAGGTTGGCAGTGGTGTCACGTGCTCGTCTCGGCGTCCGTCGTTGCTACCGCGACGACGTCCGCCTCGACTCGCGTTACGCTAAGACAGGATGGTAGTGGTGTCATGTGTTCATCTCGGCGTCTGTCGTCGCTACCGCGACGACGTCCGCCTCGACTCGCGTTACGCTAAGACAGGGTGGCAGTGGTGTCACGTGCTTGTCTCGGCGTCCGTCGTCGCTACCGCGAAGACGTCTGCCTCGACTCGTCTTACGCTAAGACAGGGTTGTAGTGGTGTCACGTGCTCGTCTCGGCGTCCGTCATCGCTACCGCGACGACGTCCGCCTTGACTCGCGTTACGCTAAGACAAGGTGGCAGTGGTGTCACGTGCTCGTCTCGGCGTCTGTCGTCGCTACCGCGACGACGTCCGCCTCGACTCGCATTACGCTAAGACAGGGTGGCAGTGGTGTCACGTGCTCGTCTCAGCGTCCGTCGTCTCTACCGCGACGATGTCCGCCTCGACTCGCTTTACGCTAAGACAGGATGGCGGTGTTGTCACGTGCTCGTCTCGACGTCCGCCTTGACTCGCGTTACGGTAAGACAGGGTGGCAGTGGTGTCACGTGCTCGTCTCGGCGTCCGTTGTCGCTACCGCGACGACGTCCGCCTCGACTCGCGTTATGCTAAGACTGGGTGGCAGTGGTGTCACGTGCTCGTCTCGGCATTCGTCATCGCTACCGCGACGACGTCTGCCTCGATTCGCGTTACGCTAAGACAGGTTGGCAGTGGTGTCACGTGCTCGTCTCGGCGTCCATCGTCGCTACGGCGACGACGTCCGCCTCGACTCGCGTTATGCTAAGACAAGGTGGCAGTGGTGTCACGTGCTCGTCTCGGCGTCCGTCGTTGCTACCGCGACGATGTCCGCCGTGACTCGCGTTACGCTAAGACAGGTTGGCACTGGTGTCACGTGCTCGTCTCGGCGTCCGTCGTCGCTACCGAGACGACGTCCGCCTCGACTCGCGTTACGCTAAGACAGTGTGGCAGTGGTGTCACGTGCTCGTCTCGGCGTCCGTCGTCGCTACCGCGATGACGTCCGCCTCGACTCGCGCTACGCTAAGACAGGGTGGCAGTGGTGTCACGTGCTCGTCTTGGCGTCCGTCGTCGCTACCGCGACGACGTCCGCCTCGACTCGCGCTACGCTAAGACAGTGTGGCAGTGGTGTCACGTTCTCGTCTTGATGTCCGTCGTCGCTACCGCGACTACGTCCGCCTCGAGTCACGTTACGCTAAGACAGGTTGGCAGTGGTGTCACGTGCTCGTCTCGGCGTCCGTCGTTGCTACCGCGACGACGTCCGCCTCGACTCGCGTTACGCTAAGACAGGATGGTAGTGGTGTCATGTGTTCGTCTCGGCGTCTATCGTCGCTACCGCGACGACGTCCACCTCGACTCGCGTTACGCTAAGACAGGGTGGCAGTGGTGTCACGTGCTCATCTCGGCGTCCTTCGTCGCTACCGCGACGACGTCCACCTCGACTCGCGTTATGCTAAGACAGGGTGGCAGTGGTGTCACATGCTCGTCTCGGCGTCCGTCGTCGCTACCGCGACGACGTCTGCCTCGACTCGCGTTACGCTAAGAAAGGGTGGCATTGTTGTCCCGTGCTTGTCTCGGCGTCCGTCGTCGCTACCTCGACGACGTCCGCCTCGACTCGCGTTACGCTAAGACAGAGTGGCAGTGGTGTCACGTGCTCGTCTCGTCGTCCGTCGTTGCTACCGCGACGAGTTCCGCCTCGACTGGCGCTACGCTAAGACAGGGTGGCAGTGGTGTCACGTGCTTGTCTCGGCGTCCGTCGTCGCTACCGCGACGACGTCCGCCTCGACTCGCGCTACGCTAAGACAGGGTGGCAGTGGTGTCACGTGCTCGTCTCGGCGTCCGTCGTCGCTACCGCGACGACGTCCGCCTCGACTCGCACTACGCATAGACAGGGTGGCTGTGGTGTCACGTGCTCGTCTCGGCGTCCGTCGTCGCTACCGCGACGACGTCCGCCTTGACTCCCGCTACGCTAAGACAGGTTGGTAGTGGTGTCACGTGCTCCTCTCGGCGTCCGTCGTTGCTACCGCGACGACGTCCGCCTCGACTCGCGTTACGCTAAGACAGGTTGGCAGTGGTGTCACGTGCTCGTCTCGGCGTCCGTCGTTGCTACCGCGACGACGTCCGCCTCGACTCGTGTTATGCTAAGTCAGGTTGGCAGTGGTGTCACGTGCTCGTCTCGGTGGCCGTCGTCGCTACCGCGACGACGTCCGCCTCGACTCACGTTACGCTAAGACAGGGTGGCAGTGGTGTCACGTGCTCGTCTTGGCGTCCGTCGTCGCTACCGCGACGACGTCCGCCTCGACTCGCGCTACGCTAAGACAGGGTGGCAGTGGTGTCACGTGCTCGTCTCGATGTCCGTCGTCGCTACCGCGACGACGTCCGCCTCGACTCGCGTTACGCTAAGACAGGTTGGCAGTGGTGTCACGTGCTCGTCTCGGCGTCCGTCGTTGCTACCGCGACGACGTCCGCCTCGACTCGCGTTACGCTAAGACAGGATGGTAGTGGTGTCATGTGTTCATCTCGGCGTCTGTCGTCGCTACCGCGACGACGTCCGCCTCGACTCGCGTTACGCTAAGACAGGGTGACAGTGGTGTCACGTGCTCATCTCGGCGTCCTTCGTCGCTACCGCGACGACGTCCACCTCGACTCGCGTTATGCTAAGACAGGGTGGCAGTGGTGTCACATGCTCGTCTCGGCGTCTGTCGTCGCTACCGCGACGACGTCTGCCTCGACTCGCGTTACGCTAAGATAGGGTGGCATTGTTGTCCCGTTCTTGTCTCGACGTCCGTCGTCGCTACCGCGACGACGTCCGCCTCGACTCGCGTTACGCTAAGACAGAGTGGCAGTGGTGTCACGTGCTCGTCTCGGCGTCCGTCGTTGCTACCGCGACGAGGTCCGCCTCGACTCGCGCTACGCTAAGACAGGGTGGTAGTGGTGTCACGTGCTTGTCTCGGCGTCCGTCGTCGCTACCGCGACGACGTCCGCCTCGACTCGCGCTACGCTAAGACAGGGTGGCATTGGTGTCACGTGCTCGTCTCGATGTCCGTCGTGGCTACCGCGACGACGTCCGCCTCGATTCGCGTTACGCTAAGACAGGTTGGCAGTGGTGTCACGTGCTCGTCTCGGCGTCCGTCGTTGCTACCGCGACGACGTCCGCCTCGACTCGCGTTACGCTAAGACAGGATGGTAGTGGTGTCATGTGTTCATCTCGGCGTCTGTCGTCGCTACCGCGACGACGTCCGCCTCGACTCGCGTTACGCTAAGACAGGTTGGCAGTGGTCCCACGTGTTTGTTTCAGCGTCCGTCGTCGCTACCGCGAAGACGTCTGCCTCGACTCGTCTTACGCTAAGACAGGGTTGTAGTGGTGTCACGTGCTCGTCTCGGCGTCCGTCGTCGCTACCGCGACGACGTCCGCCTCGACTCGCGTTACGCTAAGACAGGGTGGCAGTGGTGTCACGTGCTCGTCTCGGCGTCTGTCGTCGCTACCGCGACAACGTCCGCCTCGACTCGCATTACGCTAAGACAGGGTGGCGGTGTTGTCACGTGCTCGTCTCGGCGTCCGTCGTCTCTACCGCGACGATGTCCACCTCGACTCGCTTTACGCTAAGACAGGATGGCGGTTTTGTCACGTGCTCGTCTCGACGTCCGCCTTGACTCGCATTACGGTAAGACAGGGTGGCAGTGGTGTCACGTGCTCGTCTCGGCGTCCGTTGTCGCTACCGCGACGACGTCCGCCTCGACTCGCGTTATGCTAAGACTGGGTGGCAGTGGTGTCACGTGCTCGTCTCGGCGTTCGTCATCGCTACCGCGACGACGTCCGCCTCGATTCGCGTTACGCTAAGACAGGTTGGCAGTGGTGTCACGTGCTCGTCTCGGTGTCCATCATCGCTACGGCGACGACGTCCGCCTCGACTCGCGTTATGCTAAGACAAGGTGGCAGTGGTGTCACGTCCTCGTCTCGGCGTCCGTCGTTGCTACCGTGACGATGTCCGCCGCGACTCGCGTTACGCTAAGACAGGTTGGCACTAGCGTCACGTGCTCGTCTCGGCGTCCGTCGTCGCTACCAAGACGACGTCCACCTCGACTCGCGTTACGCTAAGACAGTGTGGCAGTGGTGTCACGTGCTCGTCTTGGCGTCCGTCGTCGCTACCGCGACGACGTCCGCCTCGACTCGCGCTACGCTAAGACAGGGTGGCAGTGGTGTCACGTGCTCGTCTCGATGTCCGTCGTCGCTACCGCGACGACGTCCGCCTCGACTCACGTTACGCTAAGACAGGTTGGCAGTGGTGTCACGTGCTCGTCTCGACGTCCGTCGTTGCTACCGCGACGACGTCCGCCTCGACTCGCGTTACGCTAAGACAGGATGGTAGTGGTGTCATGTGTTCGTCTCGGCGTCTGTCGTCGCTACCGCGACGACGTCCGCCTCGACTCGCGTTATGCTAAGACAGGGTGGCAGTGGTGTCACGTGCTCATCTCAGCGTCCTTCGTCGCTACCGCGACGACGTCCACCTCGACTCGCGTTACGCTAAGACAGGGTGGCAGTGGTGTCACATGCTCGTCTCGGCGTCCGTCATCGCTACCGCGACGACGTCTGCCTCGACTCGCGTTACGCTAAGATAGGGTGGCATTGTTGTCCCGTGCTTGTCTCGGCGTCCGTCGTCGCTACCGCGACCATGTCCGCCTCGACTCGCGTTACGCTAAAACAGAGTGGCAGTGGTGTCACGTGCTCGTCTCGGCGTCCGTCGTTGCTACCGCGAGGAGGTCCGCCTCGACTGGCGCTACGCTAAGACAGGGTGGCAGTGGTGTCACGTGCTTGTCTCGGCGTCCGTCGTCGCTACCGCGACGATGTCTGCCTCGACTCGCGCTACGCTAAGACAGGGTGGCAGTGGTGTCACGTGCTCGTCTCGGCGTCCGTCGTCGCTACCGCGACGACGTCCGCCTCGACTCGCGCTACGCTAAGACAGGGTGGCAGTGGTGTCACGTGCTCGTCTCGGCGTCCGTCGTCGCTACCGCGACGACGTCCGCCTCGACTCGCGCTACGCTAAGACAGGGTGGCAGTGGTGTCACGTGCTCGTCTCGGCGTCCGTCGTTGCTACCGCGACGACGTCCGCCTTGACTCCCGCTACGCTAAGACAGGTTGGCAGTGGTGTCACGTGCTCCTCTCGGCGTCCGTCGTTGCTACCGCGACGACGTCCGCCTCGACTCGTGTTACGCTAAGACAGGTTGGCAGTGGTGTCACGTGCTCGTCTCGGCGTCCGTCGTTGCTACCGCGACGACGTCCGCCTCGACTCGTGTTATGCTAAGTCAGGTTGGCAGTGGTGTCACGTGCTCGTCTTGGCGTCCGTCGTCGCTACCGCGACGACGTCCGCCTCGACTCACGTTACGCTAAGACAGGGTGGCAGTGGTGTCACGTGCTCGTCTCGATGTCCGTCGTCGCTACCGTGACGACGTCCGCCTCGACTCGCGCTACGCTAAGACAGGGTGGCAGTGGTGTCACGTGCTCGTCTCGGCGTCCGTCGTTGCTACCGCGACGACGTCCGCCTCGACTCGCGTTACGCTAAGACAGGATGGTAGTGGTGTCATGTGCTCGTCTCGGCGTCTGTCGTCGCTACCGCGACGAAGTCCGCCTCGACTCGCGTTACGCTAAGACAGGGTGGCAGTGGTCACACGTGCTCATCTCGGCGTCCTTCGTCGCTACCGCGACGACGTCCACCTCGACTCGCGTTATGCTAAGACAGGGTGGCAGTGGTGTCACGTGCTCGTCTCGGCGTCCGTCGTCGCTACCGCGACGACGTCTGCCTCGACTCGCGTTACGCTAAGATAGGGTGGCATTGTTGTCCCGTGCTTGTCTCGGCGTCCGTCGTCGCTACCGCGACGACGTCCGCCTCGACTCGCGTTACGCTAAGACAGGGTGGCAGTGGTGTCACGTGCTCGTCTCGGCGTCCGTCGTTGCTACCGCGACGAGGTCCGCCTCGACTCGCGCTACGCTAAGACAGGGTGGCAGTGGTGTCACGTGCTCGTCTCGGCGTCCGTCGTCGCTACCGCGACGACGTCCGCCTCGACTCGCGCTACGCTAAGACAGGGTGGCAGTGGTGTCACGTGCTCATCTCGATGTCCGTCGTGGCTACCGCAATGACGTCCGCCTCGATTCGCGTTACGCTAAGACAGGTTGGCAGTGGTGTCACGTGCTCGTCTCGGCGTCCGTCGTTGCTACCGCGACGACGTCCGCCTCGACTCGCGTTACGCTAAGACAGGATGGTAGTGGTGTCATGTGTTCGTCTCGGCGTCTGTCATCGCTACCGCGACGACGTCCGCCTCGACTCGCGTTACGCTAAGACAGGGTGGTAGTGGTGTCACGTGCTCGTCTCGGCGTCCGTCGTCGCTACCGCGAAGACGTCCGCCTCGACTCGTCTTACGCTAAGACAGGGTTGGTGTGGTGTCACGTGCTCGTCTCGGCATCCGTCGTCGCTACCGCGACGACGTCCGCCTCGACTCGCGTTACGCTAAGACAGGGTGGCAGTGGTGTCACGTGCTCGTCTCGGCGTCCGTCGTCGCTACCGCGACGACGTCCGCCTCGACTCGCATTACGCTAAGACAGGGTGGCAGTGGTGTCACGTGCTCGTCTCGGCGTCCGTCGTCTCTACCGCGACGATGTCCGCCTCGACTCGCTTTACGCTAAGACAGGATGGCGGTGTTGTCACGTGCTCGTCTCGACGTCCGCCTTGACTCGCGTTACGGTAAGACAGGGTGGCAGTGGTGTCACGTGCTCGTCTCAGCGTCCGTCGTCGCTACCGCGACGACGTCCGCCTCGACTCGCGTTATGCTAAGACTGGGTGGCAGTGGTGTCACGTGCTCATCTCGGCGTTCGTCATCGCTACCGCGACGACGTCCGCCTCGATTCGCGTTACGCTAAGACAGGTTGGCAGTGGTGTCACGTGCTCGTCTCGGCGTCCATCGTCGCTACGGCGACGACGTCCGCCTCGACTCGCGTTATGCTAAGACAAGGTGGCAGTGGTGTCACGTGCTCGTCTCGGCGTCCGTCGTTGCTACCGCGACGATGTCCGCCGCGACTCGCGTTACGCTAAGACAGGTTGGCACTGGCGTCACGTGCTCGTCTCGGCGTCCATCATCGCTACCGCGATGACGTCTGCCTCGACTCGCGCTACGCTAAGACAGGGTGGCAGTGGTGCCACGTGCTCGTCTTGGCGTCCGTCATCGCTACCACGACGACGTCCGCCTCGACTCGCGCTACGCTAAGACAGTGTGGCAGTGGTGTCACGTGCTCGTCTCGGCGTCCGTCGTCGCTACCGCGATGACGTCTGCCTCGACTCGCGCTACGCTAAGACAGGGTGGCAGTGGTGCCACGTGCTCGTCTTGGCGTCCGTCATCGCTACCACGACGACGTCCGCCTCGACTCGCGCTACGCTAAGACAGGGTGGCAGTGGTGTCACGTGCTCGTCTCGATGTCCGTCGTCGCTACCGCGACGACGTCCGCCTCGACTCACATTACGCTAAGACAGGTTGGCAGTGGTGTCACGTGCTCGTCTCGGCGTCCGTCGTTGCTACCGCGACGACGTCCGCCTCGACTCGCGTTACGCTAAGACAGGATGGTAGTGGTGTCATGTGTTCGTCTCGGCGTCTGTCGTCGCTACCGCGACGAAGTCCGCCTCGACTCGCGTTACGCTAAGACAGGGTGGCAGTGGTCACACGTGCTCATCTCGGCGTCCTTCGTCGCTACCGCGACGACGTCCACCTCGACTCGCGTTATGCTAAGACAGGGTGGCAGTGGTGTCACATGCTCGTCTCGGCGTCCGTCGTCGCTACCGCGACGACGTCTGCCTCGACTCGCGTTACGCTAAGATAGGGTGGCATTGTTGTCCCGTGCTTGTCTCGGCGTCCGTCGTCGCTACCGCGACGACGTCCGCCTCGACTCGCGTTACGCTAAGACAGAGTGGCAGTGGTGTCACGTGCTCGTCTTGGCGTCCGTCGTTGCTACCGCGACAAGGTCCGCCTCGACTCGCGCTACGCTAAGACAGGGTGGCAGTGGTGTCACGTGCTTGTCTCGGCGTCCGTCGTCGCTACCGCGACGACGTCCGCCTCGACTCGCGCTACGCTAAGACAGGGTGGCAGTGGTGTCACGTGCTCATCTCGATGTCCGTCGTGGCTACCGCAACGACGTCCGCCTCGATTCGCGTTACGCTAAGACAGGTTGGCAGTGGTGTCACGTGCTCGTCTCGGCGTCCGTCGTTGCTACCGCGACGACGTCCGCCTCGACTCGCTTTACGCTAAGACAGGATGGTAGTGGTGTCATGTGTTCGTCTCGGCGTCTGTCATCGCTACCGCGACGACGTCCGCCTCGACTCGCGTTACGCTAAGACAGGGTGGTAGGGGTGTCACGTGCTCGTCTCGGCGTCCGTCGTCGCTACCGCGAAGACGTCCGCCTCGACTCGTCTTACGCTAAGACAGGGTTGTAGTGGTGTCACGTGCTTGTCTCGGCGTCCGTCGTCGCTACCGCGACGACGTCCGCCTCGACTCGCGTTACGCTAAGACAGGGTGGCAGTGGAGTCACGTGCTCGTCTCGGCGTCCGTCGTCGCTACCGCGACGACGTCCGCCTCGACTCGCATTACGCTAAGACAGGGTGGCAGTGGTGTCACGTGCTCGTCTCGGCGTCCGTCGTCTCTACCGCGACGATGTCCGCCTCGACTCGCTTTACGCTAAGACAGGATGGCGGTGTTGTCACGTGCTCGTCTCGACGTCCGCCTTGACTCGCGTTACGGTAAGACAGGGTGGCAGTGGTGTCACGTGCTCGTCTCAGCGTCCGTCGTCGCTACCGCGACGACGTCCGCCTCGACTCGCGTTATGCTAAGACTGGGTGGCAGTGGTGTCACGTGCTCATCTCGGCGTTCGTCATCGCTACCGCGACGACGTCCGCCTCGATTCGCGTAACGCTAAGACAGGTTGGCAGTGGTGTCACGTGCTCGTCTCGGCGTCCATCGTCGCTACGGCGACGACGTCCGCCTCGACTCGCGTTATGCTAAGACAAGGTGGCAGTGGTGTCACATGCTCGTCTCGGCGTCCGTCGTTGCTACCGCGACGATGTCCGCCGCGACTCGCGTTACGCTAAGACAGGTTGGCACTGGCGTCACGTGCTCGTCTCGGCGTCCATCGTCGCTACCGAGACGACGTCCGCCTCGACTCGCGTTACGCTAAGACAGTGTGGCAGTGGTGTCACGTGCTCGTCTCGGCGTCCGTCGTCGCTACCGCGATGACGTCTGCCTCGACTCACGCTACGCTAAGACAGGGTGGCAGTGGTGCCACGTGCTCGTCTTGGCGTCCGTCATCGCTACCACGACGACGTCCGCCTCGACTCGCGCTACGCTAAGACAGGGTGGCAGTGGTGTCACGTGCTCGTCTCGATGTCCGTCGTCGCTACCGCGACGACGTCCGCCTCGACTCAAGTTACGCTAAGACAGGTTGGCAGTGGTGTCACGTGCTTGTCTCGGCGTCCGTCGTTGCTACCGCGACGACGTCAGCCTCGACTCGCGTTACGCTAAGACAGGATGGTAGTGGTGTCATGTGTTCGTCTCGGCGTCTGTCGTCGCTACCGCGACGACGTCCGCCTCGACTCGCGTTACGCTAAGACAGGGTGGCAGTGGTGTCACGTGCTCATCTCAGCGTCCTTCGTCGCTACCGCGACGAAGTCCACCTCGACTCGCGTTACGCTAAGACAGGGTGGCAGTGGTGTCACATGCTCGTCTCGGCGTCCGTCATCGCTACCGCGACGACGTCTGCCTCGACTCGCGTTACGCTAAGTTAGGGTGGCATTGTTGTCCCGTGCTTGTCTCGGCGTCCGTCGTCGCTACCGCGACGACGTCCGCCTCGACTCGCGTTACGCTAAAACAGAGTGGCAGTGGTGTC
Organism: Triticum timopheevii; assembly: GCA_963921465.1. Taxonomy (NCBI): domain Eukaryota; kingdom Viridiplantae; phylum Streptophyta; class Magnoliopsida; order Poales; family Poaceae; genus Triticum; species Triticum timopheevii. The sequence continues at coordinate 309,666,400 of OY997266.1, read as the reverse complement.
ACGTGCTCGTCTCGGCGTCCGTCGTTGCTACCGCGAGGAGGTCCGCCTCGACTGGCGCTACGCTAAGACAGGGTGGCAGTGGTGTCACGTGCTTGTCTCGGCGTCCGTCGTCGCTACCGCGACGACGTCTGCCTCGACTCGCGCTACGCTAAGACAGGGTGGCAGTGGTGTCACGTGCTCGTCTCGGCGTCCGTCGTCGCTACCGCGACGACGTCCGCCTCGACTCGCGCTACGCTAAGACAGGGTGGCAGTGGTGTCACGTGCTCGTCTCGGCGTCCGTCGTCGCTACCGCGACGACGTCCGCCTTGACTCCCGCTACGCTAAGACAGGTTGGTAGTGGTGTCACGTGCTCCTCTCGGCGTCCGTCGTTGCTACCGCGACGACGTCCGCCCCGACTCGCGTTACGCTAAGACAGGTTGGCAGTGGTGTCACGTGCTCGTCTCGGCGTCCGTCGTTGCTACCGCGACGACGTCCGCCTCGACTCGTGTTATGCTAAGTCAGGTTGGCAGTGGTGTCACGTGCTCGTCTCGGTGTCCGTCGTCGCTACCGCGACAACGTCCGCCTCGACTCACGTTACGCTAAGACAGGGTGGCAATGGTGTCACGTGCTCGTCTTGGCGTCCGTCGTCGCTACCGTGACGACGTCCGCCTCGACTCGCGCTACGCTAAGACAGGGTGGCAGTGGTGTCACGTGCTCGTCTCGATGTCCATCGTCGCTACCGTGACAACGTCCGCCTCGACTCGCGTTACGCTAAGACAGGTTGGCAGTGGTGTCACGTGCTCGTCTCGGCGTCCGTCGTTGCTACCGCAACGACGTCCGCCTCGACTCGCGTTATGCTAAGACAGGATGGTAGTGGTGTCATGTGTTCGTCTCGGCGTCTGTCATCGCTACCGCGACGAAGTCCGCCTCGACACGCGTTACGCTAAGACAGGGTGGCAGTGGTCACACGTGCTCATCTCGGCGTCCTTCGTCGCTACCGCGACGACGTCCACCTCGACTCGCGTTATGCTAAGACAGGGTGGCAGTGGTGTCACATGCTCGTCTCGGCGTCCGTCGTCGCTACCGCGACGACGTCTGCCTCGACTCGCGTTACGCTAAGATAGGGTGGCATTGTTGTCCCGTGCTTGTCTCGGCGTCCATCGTCGCTACCGCGACGACGTCCGCCTCGACTCGCGTTACGCTAAGACAGAGTGGCAGTGGTGTCACGTGCTCGTCTCGGCGTCCGTCGTTGCTACCGCGACGAGGTCCGCCTCGACTCGCGCTACGCTAAGACAGGGTGGCAGTGGTGTCACGTGCTTGTCTCGGCGTCCGTCGTCGCTACCGCGACGACGTCCACCTCGACTCGCGCTACGCTAAGACAGGGTGGCAGTGGTGTCACGTGCTCATCTCGATGTCAGTCGTGGCTACCGCAACGACGTCCGCCTCGATTCGCGTTACGCTAAGACAGGTTGGCACTGGTGTCACGTGCTCGTCTCGGCGTCCGTCGTTGCTACCGCGACGACGTCCGCCCCGACTCACGTTACGCTAAGACAGGTTGGCAGTGGTGTCACGTGCTCGTCTCGGCGTCCGTCGTTGCTACCGCGACGACGTCCGCCCCGACTCGCGTTACGCTAAGACAGGTTGGCACTGGCGTCACGTGCTCGTCTCGGCGTCCATCGTCGCTACCGAGACGACGTCCGCCTCGACTCGCGTTACGCTAAGACAGTGTGGCAGTGGTGTCACGTGCTCGTCTCGGCGTCCGTCGTCGCTACCGCGATGACGTCTGCCTCGACTCGCGCTACGCTAAGACAGGGTGGCAGTGGTGCCACGTGCTCGTCTTGGCGTCCGTCATCGCTACCACGACGACGTCCGCCTCGACTCGCGCTACGCTAAGACAGGGTGGCAGTGGTGTCACGTGCTCGTCTCGATGTCCGTCGTCGCTACCGCGACGACGTCCGCCTCGACTCACGTTACGCTAAGACAGGTTGGCAGTGGTGTCACGTGCTCGTCTCGGCGTCCGTCGTTGCTACCGCGACGACGTCAGCCTCGACTCGCGTTACGCTAAGATAGGATGGTAGTGGTGTCATGTGTTCGTCTCGGCGTCTGTCATCGCTACCGCGACGACGTCCGCCTCGACTCGCGTTACGCTAAGACAGGGTGGCAGTGGTGTCACGTGCTCATCTCAGCGTCCTTCGTCGCTACCGCGACGACGTCCACCTCGACTCGCGTTACGCTAAGACAGGGTGGCAGTGGTGTCACATGCTCGTCTCGGCGTCCGTCATCGCTACCGCGACGACGTCTGCCTCGACTCGCGTTACGCTAAGATAGGGTGGCATTGTTGTCCCGTGCTTGTCTCGGCGTCCGTCGTCGCTACCGCGACGACGTCCGCCTCGACTCGCGTTACGCTAAAACAGAGTGGCAGTGGTGTCACGTGCTCGTCTCGGCGTCCGTCGTTGCTACCGCGAGGAGGTCCGCCTCGACTGGCGCTACGCTAAGACAGGGTGGCAGTGGTGTCACGTGCTTGTCTCGGCGTCCGTCGTCGCTACCGCGACGACGTCTGCCTCGACTCGCGCTACGCTAAGACAGGGTGGCAGTGGTGTCACGTGCTCGTCTCGGCGTCCGTCGTCGCTACCGCGACGACGTCCGCCTCGACTCGCGCTACGCTAAGACAGGGTGGCAGTGGTGTAACGTGCTCGTCTCGGCGTCCGTCGTCGCTACCGCGACGACGTCCGCCTTGACTCCCGCTACGCTAAGACAGGTTGGTAGTGGTGTCACGTGCTCCTCTCGGCGTCCGTCGTTGCTACCGCGACGACGTCCGCCCCGACTCGCGTTACGCTAAGACAGGTTGGCAGTGGTGTCACGTGCTCGTCTCGGCGTCCGTCGTTGCTACCGCGACGACGTCCGCCTCGACTCGTGTTATGCTAAGTCAGGTTGGCAGTGGTGTCACGTGCTCGTCTCGGTGTCCGTCGTCGCTACCGCGACGACGTCCGCCTCGACTCACGTTACGCTAAGACAGGGTGGCAATGGTGTCACGTGCTCGTCTTGGCGTCCGTCGTCGCTACCGTGACGACGTCCGCCTCGACTCGCGCTACGCTAAGACAGGGTGGTAGTGGTGTCACGTGCTCGTCTCGATGTCCATCGTCGCTACCGTGACAACGTCCGCCTCGACTCGCGTTACGCTAAGACAGGTTGGCAGTGGTGTCACGTGCTCGTCTCGGCGTCCGTCGTTGCTACCGCGACGACGTCCGACTCGACTCGCGTTACGCTAAGACAGGATGGTAGTGGTGTCATGTGTTCGTCTCGGCGTCTGTCGTCGCTACCGCGACGAAGTCCGCCTCGACTCGCGTTACGCTAAGACAGGGTGGCAGTGGTCACACGTGCTCATCTCGGCGTCCTTCGTCGCTACCGCGACGACGTCCACCTCGACTCGCGTTATGCTAAGACAGGGTGGCAGTGGTGTCACATGCTCGTCTCGGCGTCCGTCGTCGCTACCGCGACGACGTCTGCCTCGACTCGCGTTACGCTAAGATAGGGTGGCATTGTTGTCCCGTGCTTGTCTCGGCGTCCGTCGTCGCTACCGCGACGACGTCCGCCTCGACTAGCGTTACGCTAAGACAGAGTGGCAGTGGTGTCACGTGCTCGTCTAGGCGTCCGTCGTTGCTGCCGCGACGAGGTCCGCCTCGACTCGCGCTACGCTAAGACAGGGTGGCAGTGGTGTCACGTGCTTGTCTCGGCGTCCGTCGTCGCTACCGCGACGACGTCCGCCTCGACTCGCGCTACGCTAAGACAGGGTGGCAGTGGTGTCACGTGCTCATCTCGATGTCAGTCGTGGCTACCGCAACGACGTCCGCCTCGATTCGCGTTACGCTAAGACAGGTTGGCAGTGGTGTCACGTGCTCGTCTCGGCGTCCGTCGTTGCTACCGCGACGACGTCCGCCCCGACTCGCGTTACGCTAAGACAGGTTGGCAGTGGTGTCACGTGCTCGTCTCGGCGTCCGTCGTTGCTACCGCGACGACGTCCGCCTCGACTCGTGTTATGCTAAGTCAGGTTGGCAGTGGTGTCACGTGCTCGTCTCGGTGTCCGTCGTCGCTACCGCGACGACGTCCGCCTCGACTCACGTTACGCTAAGACAGGGTGGCAATGGTGTCACGTGCTTGTCTTGGCGTCCGTCGTCGCTACCGTGACGACGTCCGCCTCGACTCGCGCTACGCTAAGACAGGGTGGCAGTGGTGTCACGTGCTCGTCTCGATGTCCATCGTCGCTACCGCGACAACGTCCGCCTCGACTCGCGTTACGCTAAGACAGGTTGGCAGTGGTGTCACGTGCTCGTCTCGGCGTCCGTCGTTGCTACCGCGACGACGTCCGCCTCGACTCGCGTTACGCTAAGACAGGATGGTAGTGGTGTCATGTGTTCGTCTCGGCGTCTGTCGTCGCTACCGCGACGAAGTCCGCCTCGACTCGCGTTACGCTAAGACAGGGTGGCAGTGGTCACACGTGCTCATCTCGGCGTCCTTCGTCGCTACCGCGACGACGTCCACCTCGACTCGCGTTATGCTAAGACAGGGTGGCAGTGGTGTCACATGCTCGTCTCGGCGTCCGTCGTCGCTACCGCGACGACGTCTGCCTCGACTCGCGTTACGCTAAGATAGGGTGGCATTGTTGTCCCGTGCTTGTCTCGGCGTCCGTCGTCGCTACCGTGACGACGTCCGCCTCGACTCGCGTTACGCTAAGACAGAGTGGCAGTGGTGTCACGTGCTCCTCTCGGCGTCCGTCGTTGCTACCGCGACGAGGTCCGCCTCGACTCGCGCTACGCTAAGACAGGGTGGCAGTGGTGTCACGTGCTTGTCTCGGCGTCCGTCGTCGCTACCGCGACGACGTCCGCCTCGACTCGCGCTACGCTAAGACAGGGTGGCAGTGGTGTCACGTGCTCATCTCGATGTCCGTCGTGGCTACCGCAACGACGTCCGCCTCGATTCGCGTTACGCTAAGACAGGTTGGCAGTGGTGTCACGTGCTCGTCTCGGCGTCCGTCGTTGCTACCGCGACGACGTCCGCCTCGACTCGCGTTACGCTAAGACAGGATGGTAGTGGTGTCATGTGTTCGTCTCGGCGTCTGTCATCGCTACCGCGACGACGTCCGCCTCGACTCGCGTTACGCGAAGACAGGGTGGTAGTGGTGTCACGTGCTCGTCTCGGCGTCCGTCGTCGCTACCGCGAAGACGTCCGCCTCGACTCGTCTTACGCTAAGACAGGGTTGTAGTGGTGTGACGTGCTCGTCTCGGCGTCCGTCGTCGCTACCGCGACGACGTCCGCCTCGACTCGCGTTACGCTAAGACAGGGTGGCAGTGGTGTCACGTGCTCGTCTCGGCGTCCGTCGTCGCTACCGCGACGACGTCCGCCTCGACTCGCATTACGCTAAGACAGGGTGGCAGTGGTGTCACGTGCTCGTCTCGGCGTCCGTCGTCTCTACCGCGACGATGTCCGCCTCGACTCGCTTTACGCTAAGACGGGATGGCGGTGTTGTCACGTGCTCGTCTCGACGTCCGCCTTGACTCGCGTTACGGTAAGACAGGGTGGCAGTGGTGTCACGTGCTCGTCTCAGCGTCCGTCGTCGCTACCGCGACGACGTCCGCCTCGACTCGCGTTATGCTAAGACTGGGTGGCAGTGGTGTCACGTGCTCATCTCGGCGTTCGTCATCGCTACCGCGACGACGTCCGCCTCGATTCGCGTTACGCTAAGACAGGTTGGCAGTGGTGTCACGTGCTCGTCTCGGCGTCCATCGTCGCTACGGCGACGACGTCCGCCTCGACTCGCGTTATGCTAAGACAAGGTGGCAGTGGTGTCACGTGCTCGTCTCGGCGTCCGTCGTTGCTACCGCGACGATGTCCGCCGCGACTCGCGTTACGCTAAGACAGGTTGGCACTGGCGTCACGTGCTCGTCTCGGCGTCCATCGTCGCTACCGAGACGACGTCCGCCTCGACTCGCGTTACGCTAAGACAGTGTGGCAGTGGTGTCACGTGCTCGTCTCGGCGTCCGTCGTCGCTACCGCGAGAAGTCCGCCTCGACTCACGTTACGCTAAGACAGGGTGGCAATGGTGTCACGTGCTCGTCTTGGCGTCCGTCGTCGCTACCGTGACGACGTCCGCCTCGACTCGCGTTACGCTAAGACAGGTTGGCAGTGGTGTCACGTGCTCGTCTCGGCGTCCGTCGTTGCTACCGCGACGACGTCCGCCTCGACTCGCGTTATGCTAAGACAGGATGGTAGTGGTGTCATGTGTTCGTCTCGGCGTCTGTCGTCGCTACCGCGACGAAGTCCGCCTCGACTCGCGTTACGCTAAGACAGGGTGGCAGTGGTCACACGTGCTCATCTCGGCGTCCTTCGTCGCTACCGCGACGACGTCCACCTCGACTCGCGTTATGCTAAGACAGGGTGGCAGTGGTGTCACATGCTCGTCTCGGCGTCCGTCGTCGCTACCGCGACGACGTCTGCCTCGACTCGCGTTACGCTAAGATAGGGTGGCATTGTTGTCCCGTGCTTGTCTCGGCGTCCGTCGTCGCTACCGCGACGACGTCCGCCTCGACTCGCGTTACGCTAAGACAGAGTGGCAGTGGTGTCACGTGCTCGTCTCGGCGTCCGTCGTTGCTACCGCGACGAGGTCCGCCTCGACTCGCGCTACGCTAAGACAGGGTGGCAGTGGTGTCACGTGCTTGTCTCGGCGTCCGTCGTCGCTACCGCGACGACGTCCACCTCGACTCGCGCTACGCTAAGACAGGGTGGCAGTGGTGTCACGTGCTCATCTCGATGTCAGTCGTGGCTACCGGAACGACGTCCGCCTCGATTCGCGTTACGCTAAGACAGGTTGGCACTGGTGTCACGTGCTCGTCTCGGCGTCCGTCGTTGCTACCGCGACGACGTCCGCCCCGACTCACGTTACGCTAAGACAGGTTGGCAGTGGTGTCACGTGCTCGTCTCGGCGTCCGTCGTTGCTACCGCGACGACGTCCGCCCCGACTCGCGTTACGCTAAGACAGGTTGGCACTGGCGTCACGTGCTCGTCTCGGCGTCCATCGTCGCTACCGAGACGACGTCCGCCTCGACTCGCGTTACGCTAAGACAGTGTGGCAGTGGTGTCACGTGCTCGTCTCGGCGTCCGTCGTCGCTACCGCGATGACGTCTGCCTCGACTCGCGCTACGCTAAGACAGGGTGGCAGTGGTGCCACGTGCTCGTCTTGGCGTCCGTCATCGCTACCACGACGACGTCCGCCTCGACTCGCGCTACGCTAAGACAGGGTGGCAGTGGTGTCACGTGCTCGTCTCGATGTCCGTCATCGCTACCGCGACGACGTCCGCCTCGACTCACGTTACGCTAAGACAGGTTGGCAGTGGTGTCACGTGCTCGTCTCGGCGTCCGTCGTTGCTACCGCGACGACGTCAGCCTCGACTCGCGTTACACTAAGACAGGATGGTAGTGGTGTCATGTGTTCGTCTCAGCGTCTGTCATCGCTACCGCGACGACGTCCGCCTCGACTCGCGTTACGCTAAGACAGGGTGGCAGTGGTGTCACGTGCTCATCTCAGCGTCCTTCGTCGCTACCGCGACGACGTCCACCTCGACTCGCGTTACGCTAAGACAGGGTGGCAGTGGTGTCACATGCTCGTCTCGGCGTCCGTCATCGCTACCGCGACGACGTCTGCCTCGACTCGCGTTACGCTAAGATAGGGTGGCATTGTTGTCCCGTGCTTGTCTCGGCGTCCGTCGTCGCTACCGCGACGACGTCCGCCTCGACTCGCGTTACGCTAAAACAGAGTGGCAGTGGTGTCACGTGCTCGTCTCGGCGTCCGTCGTTGCTACCGCGAGGAGGTCCGCCTCGACTGGCGCTACGCTAAGACAGGGTGGCAGTGGTGTCACGTGCTTGTCTCGGCGTTCGTCGTCGCTACCGCGACGACGTCTGCCTCGACTCGCGCTACGCTAAGACAGGGTGGCAGTGGTGTCACGTGCTCGTCTCGGCGTCCGTCGTCGCTACCGCGACAACGTCCGCCTCGACTCGCGCTACGCTAAGACAGGGTGGCAGTGGTGTAACGTGCTCGTCTCGGCGTCCGTCGTCGCTACCGCGACGACGTCCGCCTTGACTCCCGCTACGCTAAGACAGGTTGGTAGTGGTGTCACGTGCTCCTCTCGGCGTCCGTCGTTGCTACCGCGACGACGTCCGCCCCGACTCGCGTTACGCTAAGACAGGTTGGCAGTGGTGTCACGTGCTCGTCTCGGCGTCCGTCGTTGCTACCGCGACGACGTCCGCCTCGACTCGTGTTATGCTAAGTCAGGTTGGCAGTGGTGTCACGTGCTCGTCTCGGTGTCCGTCGTCGCTACCACGACGACGTCCGCCTCGACTCACGTTACGCTAAGACAGGGTGGCAATGGTGTCACGTGCTCGTCTTGGCGTCCGTCGTCGCTACCGTGACGACGTCCGCCTCGACTCGCGTTACGCTAAGACAGGATGGTAGTGGTGTCATGTGTTCGTCTCGGCGTCTGTCATCGCTACCGCGACGACGTCCGCCTCGACTCGCGTTACGCTAAGACAGGGTGGTAGTGGTGTCACGTGCTCGTCTCGGCGTCCGTCGTCGCTACCGCGAAGACGTCCGCCTCGACTCGTCTTACGCTAAGACAGGGTTGTAGTGGTGTGACGTGCTCGTCTCGGCGTCCGTCGTCGCTACCGCGACGACGTCCGCCTCGACTCGCGTTACGCTAAGACAGGGTGGCAGTGGTGTCACGTGCTCGTCTCGGCGTCCGTCGTCGCTACCGCGACGACGTCCGCCTCGACTCGCATTACGCTAAGACAGGGTGGCAGTGGTGTCACGTGCTCGTCTCGGCGTCCGTCGTCTCTACCGCGACGATGTCCGCCTCGACTCGCTTTACGCTAAGACGGGATGGCGGTGTTGTCACGTGCTCGTCTCGACGTCCGCCTTGACTCGCGTTACGGTAAGACAGGGTGGCAGTGGTGTCACGTGCTCGTCTCAGCGTCCGTCGTCGCTACCGCGACGACGTCCGCCTCGACTCGCGTTATGCTAAGACTGGGTGGCAGTGGTGTCACGTGCTCATCTCGGCGTTCGTCATCGCTACCGCGACGACGTCCGCCTCGATTCGCGTTACGCTAAGACAGGTTGGCAGTGGTGTCACGTGCTCGTCTCGGCGTCCATCGTCGCTACGGCGACGACGTCCGCCTCGACTCGCGTTATGCTAAGACAAGGTGGCAGTGGTGTCACGTGCTCGTCTCGGCGTCCGTCGTTGCTACCGCGACGATGTCCGCCGCGACTCGCGTTACGCTAAGACAGGTTGGCACTGGCGTCACGTGCTCGTCTCGGCGTCCATCGTCGCTACCGAGACGACGTCCGCCTCGACTCGCGTTACGCTAAGACAGTGTGGCAGTGGTGTCACGTGCTCGTCTCGGCGTCCGTCGTCGCTACCGCGAGAAGTCCGCCTCGACTCACGTTACGCTAAGACAGGGTGGCAATGGTGTCACGTGCTCGTCTTGGCGTCCGTCGTCGCTACCGTGACGACGTCCGCCTCGACTCGCGTTACGCTAAGACAGGTTGGCAGTGGTGTCACGTGCTCGTCTCGGCGTCCGTCGTTGCTACCGCGACGACGTCCGCCTCGACTCGCGTTATGCTAAGACAGGATGGTAGTGGTGTCATGTGTTCGTCTCGGCGTCTGTCGTCGCTACCGCGACGAAGTCCGCCTCGACTCGCGTTACGCTAAGACAGGGTGGCAGTGGTCACACGTGCTCATCTCGGCGTCCTTCGTCGCTACCGCGACGACGTCCACCTCGACTCGCGTTATGCTAAGACAGGGTGGCAGTGGTGTCACATGCTCGTCTCGGCGTCCGTCGTCGCTACCGCGACGACGTCTGCCTCGACTCGCGTTACGCTAAGATAGGGTGGCATTGTTGTCCCGTGCTTGTCTCGGCGTCCGTCGTCGCTACCGCGACGACGTCCGCCTCGACTCGCGTTACGCTAAGACAGAGTGGCAGTGGTGTCACGTGCTCGTCTCGGCGTCCGTCGTTGCTACCGCGACGAGGTCCGCCTCGACTCGCGCTACGCTAAGACAGGGTGGCAGTGGTGTCACGTGCTTGTCTCGGCGTCCGTCGTCGCTACCGCGACGACGTCCACCTCGACTCGCGCTACGCTAAGACAGGGTGGCAGTGGTGTCACGTGCTCATCTCGATGTCAGTCGTGGCTACCGCAACGACGTCCGCCTCGATTCGCGTTACGCTAAGACAGGTTGGCACTGGTGTCACGTGCTCGTCTCGGCGTCCGTCGTTGCTACCGCGACGACGTCCGCCCCGACTCACGTTACGCTAAGACAGGTTGGCAGTGGTGTCACGTGCTCGTCTCGGCGTCCGTCGTTGCTACCGCGACGACGTCCGCCCCGACTCGCGTTACGCTAAGACAGGTTGGCACTGGCGTCACGTGCTCGTCTCGGCGTCCATCGTCGCTACCGAGACGACGTCCGCCTCGACTCGCGTTACGCTAAGACAGTGTGGCAGTGGTGTCACGTGCTCGTCTCGGCGTCCGTCGTCGCTACCGCGATGACGTCTGCCTCGACTCGCGCTACGCTAAGACAGGGTGGCAGTGGTGCCACGTGCTCGTCTTGGCGTCCGTCATCGCTACCACGACGACGTCCGCCTCGACTCGCGCTACGCTAAGACAGGGTGGCAGTGGTGTCACGTGCTCGTCTCGATGTCCGTCATCGCTACCGCGACGACGTCCGCCTCGACTCACGTTACGCTAAGACAGGTTGGCAGTGGTGTCACGTGCTCGTCTCGGCGTCCGTCGTTGCTACCGCGACGACGTCAGCCTCGACTCGCGTTACACTAAGACAGGATGGTAGTGGTGTCATGTGGTCGTCTCAGCGTCTGTCATCGCTACCGCGACGACGTCCGCCTCGACTCGCGTTACGCTAAGACAGGGTGGCAGTGGTGTCACGTGCTCATCTCAGCGTCCTTCGTCGCTACCGCGACGACGTCCACCTCGACTCGCGTTACGCTAAGACAGGGTGGCAGTGGTGTCACATGCTCGTCTCGGCGTCCGTCATCGCTACCGCGACGACGTCTGCCTCGACTCGCGTTACGCTAAGATAGGGTGGCATTGTTGTCCCGTGCTTGTCTCGGCGTCCGTCGTCGCTACCGCGACGACGTCCGCCTCGACTCGCGTTACGCTAAAACAGAGTGGCAGTGGTGTCACGTGCTCGTCTCGGCGTCCGTCGTTGCTACCGCGAGGAGGTCCGCCTCGACTGGCGCTACGCTAAGACAGGGTGGCAGTGGTGTCACGTGCTTGTCTCGGCGTTCGTCGTCGCTACCGCGACGACGTCTGCCTCGACTCGCGCTACGCTAAGACAGGGTGGCAGTGGTGTCACGTGCTCGTCTCGGCGTCCGTCGTCGCTACCGCGACAACGTCCGCCTCGACTCGCGCTACGCTAAGACAGGGTGGCAGTGGTGTAACGTGCTCGTCTCGGCGTCCGTCGTCGCTACCGCGACGACGTCCGCCTTGACTCCCGCTACGCTAAGACAGGTTGGTAGTGGTGTCACGTGCTCCTCTCGGCGTCCGTCGTTGCTACCGCGACGACGTCCGCCCCGACTCGCGTTACGCTAAGACAGGTTGGCAGTGGTGTCACGTGCTCGTCTCGGCGTCCGTCGTTGCTACCGCGACGACGTCCGCCTCGACTCGTGTTATGCTAAGTCAGGTTGGCAGTGGTGTCACGTGCTCGTCTCGGTGTCCGTCGTCGCTACCACGACGACGTCCGCCTCGACTCACGTTACGCTAAGACAGGGTGGCAATGGTGTCACGTGCTCGTCTTGGCGTCCGTCGTCGCTACCGTGACGACGTCCGCCTCGACTCGCGCTACGCTAAGACAGGGTGGCAGTGGTGTCACGTGCTCGTCTCGATGTCCATCGTCGCTACCGTGACAACGTCCGCCTCGACTCGCGTTACGCTAAGACAGGTTGGCAGTGGTGTCACGTGCTCGTCTCGGCGTCCGTCGTTGCTACCGCGACGACGTCCGCCTCGACTCGCGTTACGCTAAGACAGGATGGTAGTGGTGTCATGTGTTCGTCTCGGCGTCTGTCGTCGCTACCGCGACGAAGTCCGCCTCGACTCGCGTTACGCTAAGACAGGGTGGCAGTGGTCACACGTGCTCATCTCGGCGTCCTTCGTCGCTACCGCGACGACGTCCACCTCGACTCGCGTTATGCAAAGACAGGGTGGCAGTGGTGTCACATGCTCGTCTCGGCGTCCGTCGTCGCTACCGCGACGACGTCTGCCTCGACTCGCGTTACGCTAAGATAGGGTGGCATTGTTGTCCCGTGCTTGTCTCGGCGTCCGTCGTCGCTACCGCGACGACGTCCGCCTCGACTCGCGTTACGCTAAGACAGAGTGGCAGTGGTGTCACGTGCTCGTCTAGGCGTCCGTCGTTGCTGCCGCGACGAGGTCCGCCTCGACTCGCGCTACGCTAAGACAGGGTGGCAGTGGTGTCACGTGCTTGTCTCGGCGTCCGTCGTCGCTACCGCGACGACGTCCGCCTCGACTCGCGCTACGCTAAGATAGGGTGGCAGTGGTGTCACGTGCTCATCTCGATGTCAGTCGTGGCTACCGCAACGACGTCCGCCTCGATTCGCGTTACGCTAAGACAGGTTGGCAGTGGTGTCACGTGCTCGTCTCGGCGTCCGTCGTTGCTACCGCGACGACGTCCGCCCCGACTCGCGTTACGCTAAGACAGGTTGGCAGTGGTGTCACGTGCTCGTCTCGGCGTCCGTCGTTGCTACCGCGACGACGTCCGCCTCGACTCGTGTTATGCTAAGTCAGGTTGGCAGTGGTGTCACGTGCTCGTCTCGGTGTCCGTCGTCGCTACCGCGACGACGTCCGCCTCGACTCACGTTACGCTAAGACAGGGTGGCAATGGTGTCACGTGCTTGTCTTGGCGTCCGTCGTCGCTACCGTGACGACGTCCGCCTCGACTCGCGCTACGCTAAGACAGGGTGGCAGTGGTGTCACGTGCTCGTCTCGATGTCCATCGTCGCTACCGCGACAACGTCCGCCTCGACTCGCGTTACGCTAAGACAGGTTGGCAGTGGTGTCACGTGCTCGTCTCGGCGTCCGTCGTTGCTACCGCGACGACGTCCGCCTCGACTCGCGTTACGCTAAGACAGGATGGTAGTGGTGTCATGTGTTCGTCTCGGCGTCTGTCGTCGCTACCGCGACGAAGTCCGCCTCGACTCGCGTTACGCTAAGACAGGGTGGCAGTGGTCACACGTGCTCATCTCGGCGTCCTTCGTCGCTACCGCGACGACGTCCACCTCGACTCGCGTTATGCTAAGACAGGGTGGCAGTGGTGTCACATGCTCGTCTCGGCGTCCGTCGTCGCTACCGCGACGACGTCTGCCTCGACTCGCGTTACGCTAAGATAGGGTGGCATTGTTGTCCCGTGCTTGTCTCGGCGTCCGTCGTCGCTACCGTGACGACGTCCGCCTCGACTCGCGTTACGCTAAGACAGAGTGGCAGTGGTGTCACGTGCTCCTCTCGGCGTCCGTCGTTGCTACCGCGACGAGGTCCGCCTCGACTCGCGCTACGCTAAGACAGGGTGGCAGTGGTGTCACGTGCTTGTCTCGGCGTCCGTCGTCGCTACCGCGACGACGTCCGCCTCGACTCGCGCTACGCTAAGACAGGGTGGCAGTGGTGTCACGTGCTCATCTCGATGTCCGTCGTGGCTACCGCAACGACGTCCGCCTCGATTCGCGTTACGCTAAGACAGGTTGGCAGTGGTGTCACGTGCTCGTCTCGGCGTCCGTCGTTGCTACCGCGACGACGTCCGCCTCGACTCGCGTTACGCTAAGACAGGATGGTAGTGGTGTCATGTGTTCGTCTCGGCGTCTGTCATCGCTACCGCGACGACGTCCGCCTCGACTCGCGTTACGCTAAGACAGGGTGGTAGTGGTGTCACGTGCTCGTCTCGGCGTCCGTCGTCGCTACCGCGAAGACGTCCGCCTCGACTCGTCTTACGCTAAGACAGGGTTGTAGTGGTGTGACGTGCTCGTCTCGGCGTCCGTCGTCGCTACCGCGACGACGTCCGCCTCGACTCGCGTTACGCTAAGACAGGGTGGCAGTGGTGTCACGTGCTCGTCTCGGCGTCCGTCGTCGCTACCGCGACGACGTCCGCCTCGACTCGCATTACGCTAAGACAGGGTGGCAGTGGTGTCACGTGCTCGTCTCGGCGTCCGTCGTCTCTACCGCGACGATGTCCGCCTCGACTCGCTTTACGCTAAGACGGGATGGCGGTGTTGTCACGTGCTCGTCTCGACGTCCGCCTTGACTCGCGTTACGGTAAGACAGGGTGGCAGTGGTGTCACGTGCTCGTCTCAGCGTCCGTCGTCGCTACCGCGACGACGTCCGCCTCGACTCGCGTTATGCTAAGACTGGGTGGCAGTGGTGTCACGTGCTCATCTCGGCGTTCGTCATCGCTACCGCGACGACGTCCGCCTCGATTCGCGTTACGCTAAGACAGGTTGGCAGTGGTGTCACGTGCTCGTCTCGGCGTCCATCGTCGCTACGGCGACGACGTCCGCCTCGACTCGCGTTATGCTAAGACAAGGTGGCAGTGGTGTCACGTGCTCGTCTCGGCGTCCGTCGTTGCTACTGCGACGATGTCCGCCGCGACTCGCGTTACGCTAAGACAGGTTGGCACTGGCGTCACGTGCTCGTCTCGGCGTCCATCGTCGCTACCGAGACGACGTCCGCCTCGACTCGCGTTACGCTAAGACAGTGTGGCAGTGGTGTCACGTGCTCGTCTCGGCGTCCGTCGTCGCTACCGCGAGAAGTCCGCCTCGACTCACGTTACGCTAAGACAGGGTGGCAATGGTGTCACGTGCTCGTCTTGGCGTCCGTCGTCGCTACCGTGACGACGTCCGCCTCGACTCGCGCTACGCTAAGACAGGGTGGCAGTGGTGTCACGTGCTCGTCTCGATGTCCATCGTCGCTACCGCGACAACGTCCGCGTCGACTCGCGTTACGCTAAGACAGGTTGGCAGTGGTGTCACGTGCTCGTCTCGGCGTCCGTCGTTGCTACCGCGACGACGTCCGCCTCGACTCGCGTTACGCTAAGACAGGATGGTAGTGGTGTCATGTGTTCGTCTCGGCGTCTGTCGTCGCTACCGCGACGAAGTCCGCCTCGACTCGCGTTACGCTAAGACAGGGCGGCAGTGGTCACACGTGCTCATCTCGGCGTCCTTCGTCGCTACCGCGACGACGTCCACCTCGACTCGCGTTATGCTAAGACAGGGTGGCAGTGGTGTCACATGCTCGTCTCGGCGTCCGTCGTCGCTACCGCGACGACGTCTGCCTCGACTCGCGTTACGCTAAGATAGGGTGGCATTGTTGTCCCGTGCTTGTCTCGGCGTCCGTCGTCGCTACCGCGACGACGTCCGCCTCGACTCGCGTTACGCTAAGACAGAGTGGCAGTGGTGTCACGTGCTCGTCTCGGCGTCCGTCGTTGCTACCGCGAGGAGGTCCGCCTCGACTCGCGCTACGCTAAGACAGGGTGGCAGTGGTGTCACGTGCTTGTCTCGGCGTCCGTCGTCGCTACCGCGACGACGTCCGCCTCGACTCGCGCTACGCTAAGACAGGGTGGCAGTGGTGTCACGTGCTCATCTCGATGTCCGTCGTGGCTACCGCAACGACGTCCGCCTCGATTCGCGTTACGCTAAGACAGGTTGGCAGTGGTGTCACGTGCTCGTCTCGGCGTCCGTCGTTGCTACCGCGACGACGTCCGCCCCGACTCGCGTTACGCTAAGACAGGTTGGCAGTGGTGTCACGTGCTCGTCTCGGCGTCCGTCGTTGCTACCGCGACGACGTCCGCCTCGACTCGTGTTATGCTAAGTCAGGTTGGCAGTGGTGTCACGTGCTCGTCTCGGTGTTCGTCGTCGCTACCGCGACGACGTCCGCCTCGACTCACGTTACGCTAAGACAGGGTGGCAATGGTGTCACGTGCTCGTCTTGGCGTCCGTCGTCGCTACCGTGACGACGTCCGCCTCGACTCGTCTTACGCTAAGACAGGGTTGTAGTGGTGTCACGTGCTCGTCTCGGCATCCGTCGTTGCTACCGCGACGACGTCCGCCTCGACTCGTGTTATGCTAAGTCAGGTTGGCAGTGGTGTCACGTGCTCGTCTCGGTGTCCGTCGTCGCTACCGCGACGAAGTCCGCCTCGACTCGCGTTACGCTAAGACAGGGTGGTAGTGGTGTCACGTGCTCGTCTCGGCGTCCGTCGTCGCTACCGCGAAGACGTCCGCCTCGACTCGTCTTACGCTAAGACAGGGTTGTAGTGGTGTCACGTGCTCGTCTCGGCGTCCGTCGTCGCTACCGCGATGACGTCCGCCTCGACTCGCGTTACGCTAAGACAGGGTGGCAGTGGTGTCATGTGCTCGTCTCGGCGTCCGTCGTCGCTACCGCGACGACGTCCGCCTCGACTCGCATTACGCTAAGACAGGGTGGCAGTGGTGTCACGTGCTCGTCTCGGCGTCCGTCGTCTCTACCGCGACGATGTCCGCCTCGACTCGCTTTACGCTAAGACAGGATGGCGGTGTTGTCACGTGCTCGTCTCGACGTCCGCCTTGACTCGCGTTACGGTAAGACAGGGTGGCAGTGGTGTCACGTGCTCGTCTCAGCGTCCGTCGTCGCTACCGCGACGACGTCCGCCTCGACTCGCGTTATGCTAAGACTGGGTGGCAGTGGTGTCACGTGCTCATCTCGGCGTTCGTCATCGCTACCGCGACGACGTCCGCCTCGATTCGCGTTACGCTAAGACAGGTTGGCAGTGGTGTCACGTGCTCGTCTCGGCGTCCATCGTCGCTACGGCGACGACGTCCGCCTCGACTCGCGTTATGCTAAGACAAGGTGGCAGTGGTGTCACGTGCTCGTCTCGGCGTCCGTCGTTGCTACCGCGACGATGTCCGCCGCGACTCGCGTTACGCTAAGACAGGTTGGCACTGGCGTCACGTGCTCGTCTTGGCGTCCATCGTCGCTACCGAGACGACGTCCGCCTCGACTCGCGTTACGCTAAGACAGTGTGGCAGTGGTGTCACGTGCTCGTCTCGGCGTCCGTCGTCGCTACCGCGATGACGTCCGCCTCGACTCGCGCTACGCTAAGACAGGGTGGCAGTGGTGCCACGTGCTCGTCTTGGCGTCCGTCATCGCTACCGCGACGACGTCCGCCTCGACTTGCGCTACGCTAAGACAGGGTGGCAGTGGTGTCACGTGCTCGTCTCGATGTCCGTCGTCGCTACCGCGACGACGTCCGCCTCGACTCACGTTACGCTAAGACAGGTTGGCAGTGGTGTCACGTGCTCGTCTCGGCGTCCGTCGTTGCTACCGCGACGACGTCAGCCTCGACTCGCGTTACGCTAAGACAGGATGGTAGTGGTGTCATGTGTTCGTCTCGGCGTCTGTCGTCGCTACCGCGACGACGTCCGCCTCGACTCGCGTTACGCTAAGACAGGGTGGCAGTGGTGTCACGTGCTCATCTCGGCGTCCTTCGTCGCTACCGCGACGACGTCCACCGCGACTCGCGTTACGCTAAGACAGGGTGGCAGTGGTGTCACATGCTCGTCTCGGCGTCCGTCGTTGCTACCGCGACGATGTCGGCCTCGACTCGCGTTACGCTAAGACAGAGTGGCAGTGGTGTCACGTGCTCGTCTCGGCGGCCGTCGTTGCTACCGCGACGAGGTCTGCCTCGATTTGCGCTACGCTAAGACAGGGTGGCAGTGGTGTCACGTGCTTGTCTCGGCGTCCGTCATCGCTACCGCGACGACGTCCGCCTCGACTCGCGCTACGCTAAGACAGGGTGGCAGTGGTGTCACGTGCTCATCTCGGCGTCCGTCGTCGCTACCGCGACGACGTCCGCCTCGACTCGCGCTACGCTAAGACAGGGTGGCAGTGGTGTCATGTGCTCGTCTCGGCGTCCGTCATCGCTACCGCGACGATGTCCGCCTTGACTCCCGCTACGCTAAGACAGGTTGGTAGTGGTGTCACGTGCTCCTCTCGGCGTCCGTCGTTGCTACCGCGACGACGTCCGCCTCGACTCGCGTTACGCTAAGACAGGTTGGCAGTGGTGTCACGTGCTCGTCTCAGCGTCCGTCGTTGCTACCGCAACGATGTCTGCCTCGACTCGTCTTACGCTAAGACAGGGTTGTAGTGGTGTCACCTGCTCGTCTCGGCGTCCGTCGTCGCTACCGCGACGACGTCCGCCTCGACTCGCGTTACACTAAGACAGGGTGGCAGTGGTGTCACGTGCTCATCTCGGCGTCCTTCGTCGCTACCGCGACGACGTCCACCGCGACTCGCGTTACGCTAAGACAGGGTGGCAGTGGTGTCACATGCTCGTCTCGGCGTCCGTCGTTGCTACCGCGACGATGTCTGCCTCGACTCGCGTTACGCTAAGATAGGGTGGCATTGTTGTCCCGTGCTTGTCTCGGCGTCCGTCGTCGGTACCGTGACGACGTCCGCCTCGACTCGCGTTACGCTAAGACAGCGTGGCAGTGGTGTCACGTGCTCGTCTCGGCGTCCGTCGTTGCTACCGCGACGAGGTCTGCCTCGACTTGCGCTACGCTAAGACAGGGTGGCAGTGGTGTCACGTGCTTGTCTCGGCGTCCGTCATCACTACCGCGACGACGTCCGCCTCGACTCGCGCTACGCTAAGACAAGGTGGCAGTGGTGTCACGTGCTCGTCTCGGCGTCCGTCGTCGCTACCGCGACGACGTCCGCCTCGACTCGCGCTACGCTAAGACAGGGTGGCAGTGGTGTCATGTGCTCGTCTCGGCGTCCGTCGTCGCTACCGCGACGATGTCCGCCTTGACTCCCGCTACGCTAAGACAGGTTGGTAGTGGTGTCACGTGCTCCTCTCGGCGTCCGTCGTTGCTACCGCGACGACGTCCGCCTCGACTCGCGTTACGCTAAGACAGGTTGGCAGTGGTGTCACGTGCTCGTCTCGGCGTCCGTCGTTGCTACCGCGACGACGTCCGCCTCGACTCGTGTTATGCTAAGTCAGGTTGGCAGTGGTGTCACGTGCTCGTCTCGGTGTCCGTCGTCGCTACCGCGACGACGTCCGCCTCGACTCACGTTACGCTAAGACAGGGTGGCAGTGGTGTCACGTGCTCGTCTTGGCGTCCGTCGTCGCTACCGTGACGACGTCCGCCTCGACTCGCGCTACGCTAAGACAGGGTGGCAGTGGTGTCACGTGCTCGTCTCGATGTCCGTCGTCGCTACCATGACAACGTCCGCCTCGACTCGCGTTACGCTAAGACAGGTTGGCAGTGGTGTCACGTGCTCGTCTCGGCGTCCGTCGTTGCTACCGCGACGACGTCCGCCTCGACTCGCGTTACGCTAAGACAGGATGGTAGTGGTGTCATATGTTCGTCTCGGCTTCTGTCGTCGCTACCGCGACGAAGTCCGCCTCGACTCGCGTTACGCTAAGACAGGGTGGCAGTGGTCTCACGTGCTCATCTCGGCGTCCTTCGTCGCTACCGCGACGACGTCCACCTCGACTCGCGTTATGCTAAGACAGGGTGGCAGTGGTGTCACATGCTCGTCTCGGCGTCCGTCGTCGCTACCGCGACAACGTCTGCCTTGACTCGCGTTACGCTAAGATAGGGTGGCATTGTTGTCCCGTGCTTGTCTCGGCGTCCGTCATCGCTACCGCGACGACGTCCGCCTCGACTCGCGTTACGCTAAGACAGAGTGGCAGTGGTGTCACGTGCTCGTCTCGGCGTCCGTCGTTGCTACCGCGACGAGGTCTGCCTCGACTCGCGCTACGCTAAGACAGGGTGGCAGTGGTGTCACCTGCTTGTCTCGGCGTCCGTCATCGCTACCACGACGACGTCCGCCTCGACTCGCGCTACGCTTAGACAGGGTGGCAGTGGTGTCACGTGCTCATGTCGATGTCCGTCGTGGCTACCGCGACGACGTCCGCCTCGATTCGCGTTACGCTAAGACAGGTTGGCAGTGGTGTCACGTGCTCGTCTCGGCGTCCGTCGTTGCTACCGCGACGACGTCCGCCTCGACTCGCGTTACGCTAAGACAGGATGGTAGTGGTGTCATGTGTTCGTCTCGGCGTCTGTCGTCGCTACCGCGACGACGTCCGCCTCGACTCGCGTTACGCTAAGACAGGGTGGCAGTGGTGTCACGTGCTCGTCTCAGCGTCCGTCGTCGCTACCGCGAAGACATCCGCCTCGACTCGTCTTACGCTAAGACAGGGTTGTAGTGGTGTCACGTGCTCGTCTCGGCGTCCGTCGTCGCTACCGCGACGATGTCCGCCTCCAATCGCGTTACGCTAAGACAGGGTGGCAGTGGTGTCACGTGCTCGTCTCGGCGTCCGTCGTCGCTACTGCGACGACGTCCGCCTCGACTCGCATTACGCTAAGACAGGGTGGCAGTGGTGTCACGTGCTCGTCTCGGCGTCCGTCGTCTCTACCGCGACAATTGTCCGCCTCGACTCGCTTTACGCTAAGACAGGATGGCGGTGTTGTCACGTGCTCGTCTCGACGTCCGCCTTGACTCGCGTTACGGTAAGACAGGGTGGCAGTGGTGTCACGTGCTCGTCTCAGCGTCCGTCGTCGCTACCGCGACGACGTCCGCCTCGACTCGCGTTATGCTAAGACTGGGTGGCAGTGGTGTCACGTGCTCATCTCGGCGTTCGTCATCGCTACCGCGACGACGTCCGCCTCGATTCGCGTTACGCTAAGACAGGTTGGCAGTGGTGTCACGTGCTCGTCTCGGCGTCCATCGTCGCTACGGCGACGACGTCCGCCTCGACTCGCGTTATGCTAAGACAAGGTGGCAGTGGTGTCACGTGCTCGTCTCGGCGTCCGTCGTTGCTACCGCGACGATGTCCGCCGCGACTCGCGTTACGCTAAGACAGGTTGGCACTGGCGTCACGTGCTCGTCTTGGCGTCCATCGTCGCTACCGAGACGACGTCCGCCTCGACTCGCGTTACGCTAAGACAGTGTGGCAGTGGTGTCACGTGCTCGTCTCGGCGTCCGTCGTCGCTACCGCGATGACGTCCGCCTCGACTCGCGCTACGCTAAGACAGGGTGGCAGTGGTGCCACGTGCTCGTCTTGGCGTCCGTCATCGCTACCGCGACGACGTCCGCCTCGACTTGCGCTACGCTAAGACAGGGTGGCAGTGGTGTCACGTGCTCGTCTCGATGTCCGTCGTCGCTACCGCGACGACGTCCGCCTCGACTCACGTTACGCTAAGACAGGTTGGCAGTGGTGTCACGTGCTCGTCTCGGCGTCCGTCGTTGCTACCGCGACGACGTCAGCCTCGACTCGCGTTACGCTAAGACAGGATGGTAGTGGTGTCATGTGTTCGTCTCGGCGTCTGTCGTCGCTACCGCGACGACGTCCGCCTCGACTCGCGTTACGCTAAGACAGGGTGGCAGTGGTGTCACGTGCTCATCTCGGCGTCCTTCGTCGCTACCGCGACGACGTCCACCGCGACTCGCGTTACGCTAAGACAGGGTGGCAGTGGTGTCACATGCTCGTCTCGGCGTCCGTCGTTGCTACCGCGACGATGTCGGCCTCGACTCGCGTTACGCTAAGACAGAGTGGCAGTGGTGTCACGTGCTCGTCTCGGCGGCCGTCGTTGCTACCGCGACGAGGTCTGCCTCGATTTGCGCTACGCTAAGACAGGGTGGCAGTGGTGTCACGTGCTTGTCTCGGCGTCCGTCATCGCTACCGCGACGACGTCCGCCTCGACTCGCGCTACGCTAAGACAGGGTGGCAGTGGTGTCACGTGCTCATCTCGGCGTCCGTCGTCGCTACCGCGACGACGTCCGCCTCGACTCGCGCTACGCTAAGACAGGGTGGCAGTGGTGTCATGTGCTCGTCTCGGCGTCCGTCATCGCTACCGCGACGATGTCCGCCTTGACTCCCGCTACGCTAAGACAGGTTGGTAGTGGTGTCACGTGCTCCTCTCGGCGTCCGTCGTTGCTACCGCGACGACGTCCGCCTCGACTCGCGTTACGCTAAGACAGGTTGGCAGTGGTGTCACGTGCTCGTCTCAGCGTCCGTCGTTGCTACCGCAACGATGTCTGCCTCGACTCGTCTTACGCTAAGACAGGGTTGTAGTGGTGTCACCTGCTCGTCTCGGCGTCCGTCGTCGCTACCGCGACGACGTCCGCCTCGACTCGCGTTACACTAAGACAGGGTGGCAGTGGTGTCACGTGCTCATCTCGGCGTCCTTCGTCGCTACCGCGACGACGTCCACCGCGACTCGCGTTACGCTAAGACAGGGTGGCAGTGGTGTCACATGCTCGTCTCGGCGTCCGTCGTTGCTACCGCGACGATGTCTGCCTCGACTCGCGTTACGCTAAGATAGGGTGGCATTGTTGTCCCGTGCTTGTCTCGGCGTCCGTCGTCGGTACCGTGACGACGTCCGCCTCGACTCGCGTTACGCTAAGACAGCGTGGCAGTGGTGTCACGTGCTCGTCTCGGCGTCCGTCGTTGCTACCGCGACGAGGTCTGCCTCGACTTGCGCTACGCTAAGACAGGGTGGCAGTGGTGTCACGTGCTTGTCTCGGCGTCCGTCATCACTACCGCGACGACGTCCGCCTCGACTCGCGCTACGCTAAGACAAGGTGGCAGTGGTGTCACGTGCTCGTCTCGGCGTCCGTCGTCGCTACCGCGACGACGTCCGCCTCGACTCGCGCTACGCTAAGACAGGGTGGCAGTGGTGTCATGTGCTCGTCTCGGCGTCCGTCGTCGCTACCGCGACGATGTCCGCCTTGACTCCCGCTACGCTAAGACAGGTTGGTAGTGGTGTCACGTGCTCCTCTCGGCGTCCGTCGTTGCTACCGCGACGACGTCCGCCTCGACTCGCGTTACGCTAAGACAGGTTGGCAGTGGTGTCACGTGCTCGTCTCGGCGTCCGTCGTTGCTACCGCGACGACGTCCGCCTCGACTCGTGTTATGCTAAGTCAGGTTGGCAGTGGTGTCACGTGCTCGTCTCGGTGTCCGTCGTCGCTACCGCGACGACGTCCGCCTCGACTCACGTTACGCTAAGACAGGGTGGCAGTGGTGTCACGTGCTCGTCTTGGCGTCCGTCGTCGCTACCGTGACGACGTCCGCCTCGACTCGCGCTACGCTAAGACAGGGTGGCAGTGGTGTCACGTGCTCGTCTCGATGTCCGTCGTCGCTACCATGACAACGTCCGCCTCGACTCGCGTTACGCTAAGACAGGTTGGCAGTGGTGTCACGTGCTCGTCTCGGCGTCCGTCGTTGCTACCGCGACGACGTCCGCCTCGACTCGCGTTACGCTAAGACAGGATGGTAGTGGTGTCATATGTTCGTCTCGGCTTCTGTCGTCGCTACCGCGACGAAGTCCGCCTCGACTCGCGTTACGCTAAGACAGGGTGGCAGTGGTCTCACGTGCTCATCTCGGCGTCCTTCGTCGCTACCGCGACGACGTCCACCTCGACTCGCGTTATGCTAAGACAGGGTGGCAGTGGTGTCACATGCTCGTCTCGGCGTCCGTCGTCGCTACCGCGACAACGTCTGCCTTGACTCGCGTTACGCTAAGATAGGGTGGCATTGTTGTCCCGTGCTTGTCTCGGCGTCCGTCATCGCTACCGCGACGACGTCCGCCTCGACTCGCGTTACGCTAAGACAGAGTGGCAGTGGTGTCACGTGCTCGTCTCGGCGTCCGTCGTTGCTACCGCGACGAGGTCTGCCTCGACTCGCGCTACGCTAAGACAGGGTGGCAGTGGTGTCACCTGCTTGTCTCGGCGTCCGTCATCGCTACCACGACGACGTCCGCCTCGACTCGCGCTACGCTTAGACAGGGTGGCAGTGGTGTCACGTGCTCATGTCGATGTCCGTCGTGGCTACCGCGACGACGTCCGCCTCGATTCGCGTTACGCTAAGACAGGTTGGCAGTGGTGTCACGTGCTCGTCTCGGCGTCCGTCGTTGCTACCGCGACGACGTCCGCCTCGACTCGCGTTACGCTAAGACAGGATGGTAGTGGTGTCATGTGTTCGTCTCGGCGTCTGTCGTCGCTACCGCGACGACGTCCGCCTCGACTCGCGTTACGCTAAGACAGGGTGCCAGTGGTGTCACGTGCTCGTCTCAGCGTCCGTCGTCGCTACCGCGAAGACATCCGCCTCGACTCGTCTTACGCTAAGACAGGGTTGTAGTGGTGTCACGTGCTCGTCTCGGCGTCCGTCGTCGCTACCGCGACGATGTCCGCCTCCAATCGCGTTACGCTAAGACAGGGTGGCAGTGGTGTCACGTGCTCGTCTCGGCGTCCGTCGTCGCTACTGCGACGACGTCCGCCTCGACTCGCATTACGCTAAGACAGGGTGGCAGTGGTGTCACGTGCTCGTCTCGGCGTCCGTCGTCTCTACCGCGACAATTGTCCGCCTCGACTCGCTTTACGCTAAGACAGGATGGCGGTGTTGTCACGTGCTCGTCTCGACGTCCGCCTTGACTCGCGTTACGGTAAGACAGGGTGGCAGTGGTGTCACGTGCTCGTCTCAGCGTCCGTCGTCGCTACCGCGACGACGTCCGCCTCGACTCGCGTTATGCTAAGACTGGGTGGCAGTGGTGTCACGTGCTCATCTCGGCGTTCGTCATCGCTACCGCGACGACGTCCGCCTCGATTCGCGTTACACTAAGACAGGTTGGCAGTGGTGTCACGTGCTCGTCTCGGCGTCCATCGTCGCTACGGCGACGACGTCCGCCTCGACTCGCGTTATGCTAAGACAAGGTGGCAGTGGTGTCACGTGCTCGTCTCGGCGTCCGTCGTTGCTACCGCGACGATGTCCGCCGTGACTCGCGTTACGCTAAGACAGGTTGGCACTGGCGTCACGTGCTCGTCTCGGCGTCCATCGTCGCTACCGAGACGACGTCCGCCTCGACTCGCGTTACGCTAAGACAGTGTGGCAGTGGTGTCACGTGCTCGTCTCGGCGTCCGTCGTCGCTACCGCGATGACGTCCGCCTCGACTCGCGCTACGCTAAGACAGGGTGGCAGTGGTGCCACGTGCTCGTCTTGGCGTCCGTCGTCGCTACCGCGACGACGTCCGCCTCGACTCGCGCTACGCTAAGACAGGGTGGCAGTGGTGTCACGTGCTCGTCTCGATGTCCGTCGTCGCTACCGCGACGACGTCCGCCTCGACTCACGTTACGCTAAGACAGGTTGGCAGTGGTGTCACGTGCTCGTCTCGGCGTCCGTCGTTGCTACCGCGACGACGTCAGCCTCGACTCGCGTTACGCTAAGACAGGATGGTAGTGGTGTCATGTGTTCGTCTCGGCGTCTGTCGTCGCTACCGCGACGACGTCCGCCTCGACTCGCGTTACGCTAAGACAGGGTGGCAGTGGTGTCACGTGCTCATCTCGGCGTCCTTCGTCGCTACCGTGACGACGTCCACCGCGACTCGCGTTACGCTAAGACAGGGGGGGCAGTGGTGTCACATGCTCGTCTCGGCGTCCGTCGTTGCTACCGCGACGATGTCTGCCTCGACTCGCGTTACGCTAAGATAGGGTGGCATTGTTGTCCCGTGCTTATCTCGGCGTCCGTCGTCGCTACCGCGACGACGTCCGCCTCGACTCGCGTTACGCTAAGACAGAGTGGCAGTGGTGTCACGTGCTCGTTTCGGCGTCCGTCGTTGCTACCGCGACGAGGTCTGCCTCGACTTGCGCTACGCTAAGACAGGGTGGCAGTGGTGTCACGTGCTTGTCTCGGTGTCCGTCATCGCTACCGCGACGACGTCCGCCTCGACTCGCGCTACGCTAAGACAGGGTGGCAGTGGTGTCACGTGCTCGTCTCGGCGTCCGTCGTCGCTACCGCAACGACGTCCACCTCGACTCGCGCTACGCTAAGACAGGGTGGCAGTGGTGTCATGTGCTCGTCTCGGCGTCCGTCGTCGCTAGCGCGACAATGTCCGCCTTGACTCCCGCTACGCTAAGACAGGTTGGTAGTGGTGTCATGTGCTCCTCTCGGCGTCCGTTGTTGCTACCGCGACGACGTCCGCCTCGACTCGCGTTACGCTAAGACAGGTTGGCAGTGGTGTCACGTGCTCGTCTCGGCGTCCGTCGTTGCTACCGCGACGACGTCCGCCTCGACTCGTCTTACGCTAAGACAGGGTTGTAGTGGTGTCACGTTCTCGTCTCGGCGTCCGTCGTCGCTACCGCGACGACGTCCGCCTCGACTCACGTTACGCTAAGACAGGGTGGCAGTGGTGTCACGTGCTCGTCTCGGCGTCCGTCGTCGCTACCGCGACGACGTCCGCCTCGACTCGCATTACGCTAAGACAGGGTGGCAGTGGTGTCACGTGCTCGTCTCGGCGTCCGTCGTCTCTACCGCGACGATGTCCGCCTCGACTCGCTTTATGCTAAGACAGGATGGCGGTGTTGTCACGTGCTCGTCTCGACGTCCGTCTTGACTCGCGTTACGGTAAGACAGGGTGGCAGTGGTGTCACGTGCTCGTCTCAGCGTCCGTCGTCGCTACCGCGAGGACGTCCGCCTCGACTTGCGTTATGCTAAGACTGGGTGGCAGTGGTGTCACGTGCTCATCTCGGCGTTCGTCATCGCTACCGCGACGACGTCCGCCTCGATTCGCGTTACGCTAAGACAGATTGGCAGTGGTGGCACGTGCTCGTCTCGGCGTCCATCGTCGCTACGGCGACGACGTCCGCCTCGACTCGCGCTACGCTAAGACAGGGTGGCAGTGGTGTCATGTGCTCGTCTCGGCGTCCGTCGTCGCTACCGCGACGACGTCCACCTCGACTCGCGCTACGCTAAGACAGGGTGGCAGTGGTGTCACGTGCTCGTCTCGGCGTCCGTCGTCGCTACCGCGACGACGTCCGCCTCGACTCGCATTACGCTAAGACAGGGTGGCAGTGGTGTCACGTGCTCGTCTCGGCGTCCGTCGTCTCTACCGCGACGATGTCCGCCTCGACTCGCTTTATGCTAAGACAGGATGGCGGTGTTGTCACGTGCTCGTCTCGACGTCCGTCTTGACTCGCGTTACGGTAAGACAGGGTGGCAGTGGTGTCACGTGCTCGTCTCAGCGTCCATCGTCGCTACCGCGAGGACGTCCGCCTCGACTTGCGTTATGCTAAGACTGGGTGGCAGTGGTGTCACGTGCTCGTCTCGATGTCCGTCGTCGCTACCGCGACGACGTCCGCCTCGACTCACGTTACGCTAAGACAGGTTGGCAGTGGTGTCACGTGCTCGTCTCGGCGTCCGTCGTTGCTACCGCGACGACGTCAGCCTCGACTCGCGTTACGCTAAGACAGGATGGTAGTGGTGTCATGTGTTCGTCTCGGCGTCTGTCGTCGCTACCGCGACGACGTCCGCCTCGACTCGCGTTACGCTAAGACAGGGTGGCAGTGGTGTCACGTGCTCATCTCGGCGTCCTTCGTCGCTACCGCGACGACGTCCACCGCGACTCGCGTTACGCTAAGACAGGGGGGGCAGTGGTGTCACATGCTCGTCTCGGCGTCCGTCGTTGCTACCGCGACGATGTCTGCCTCGACTCGCGTTACGCTAAGATAGGGTGGCATTGTTGTCCCGTGCTTGTCTCGGCGTCCGTCGTCGCTACCGCGACGACGTCCGCCTCGACTCGCGTTACGCTAAGACAGAGTGGCAGTGGTGTCACGTGCTCGTTTCGGCGTCCGTCGTTGCTACCGCGACGAGGTCTGCCTCGACTTGCGCTACGCTAAGACAGGGTGGCAGTGGTGTCACGTGCTTGTCTCGGTGTCCGTCATCGCTACCGCGACGACGTCCGCCTCGACTCGCGCTACGCTAAGACAGGGTGGCAGTGGTGTCACGTGCTCGTCTCGGCGTCCGTCGTCGCTACCGCAACGACGTCCACCTCGACTCGCGCTACGCTAAGACAGGGTGGCAGTGGTGTCATGTGCTCGTCTCGGCGTCCGTCGTCGCTAGCGCGACAATGTCCGCCTTGACTCCCGCTACGCTAAGACAGGTTGGTAGTGGTGTCATGTGCTCCTCTCGGCGTCCGTCGTTGCTACCGCGACGACGTCCGCCTCGACTCGCGTTACGCTAAGACAGGTTGGCAGTGGTGTCACGTGCTCGTCTCGGCGTCCGTCGTTGCTACCGCGACGACGTCCGCCTCGACTCGTCTTACGCTAAGACAGGGTTGTAGTGGTGTCACGTTCTCGTCTCGGCGTCCGTCGTCGCTACCGCGACGACGTCCGCCTCGACTCACGTTACGCTAAGACAGGGTGGCAGTGGTGTCACGTGCTCGTCTCGGCGTCCGTCGTCGCTACCGCGACGACGTCCGCCTCGACTCGCATTACGCTAAGACAGGGTGGCAGTGGTGTCACGTGCTCGTCTCGGCGTCCGTCGTCTCTACCGCGACGATGTCCGCCTCGACTCGCTTTATGCTAAGACAGGATGGCGGTGTTGTCACGTGCTCGTCTCGACGTCCGTCTTGACTCGCGTTACGGTAAGACAGGGTGGCAGTGGTGTCACGTGCTCGTCTCAGCGTCCGTCGTCGCTACCGCAAGGACGTCCGCCTCGACTTGCGTTATGCTAAGACTGGGTGGCAGTGGTGTCACGTGCTCATCTCGGCGTTCGTCATCGCTACCGCGACGACGTCCGCCTCGATTCGCGTTACGCTAAGACAGATTGGCAGTGGTGTCACGTGCTCGTCTCGGCGTCCATCGTCGCTACGGCGACGACGTCCGCCTCGACTCGCGCTACGCTAAGACAGGGTGGCAGTGGTGTCATGTGCTCGTCTCGGCGTCCGTCGTCGCTACCGCGACGACGTCCACCTCGACTCGCGCTACGCTAAGACAGGGTGGCAGTGGTGTCACGTGCTCGTCTCGGCGTCCGTCGTCGCTACCGCGACGACGTCCGCCTCGACTCGCATTACGCTAAGACAGGGTGGCAGTGGTGTCACGTGCTCGTCTCGGCGTCCGTCGTCTCTACCGCGACGATGTCCGCCTCGACTCGCTTTATGCTAAGACAGGATGGCGGTGTTGTCACGTGCTCGTCTCGACGTCCGTCTTGACTCGCGTTACGGTAAGACAGGGTGGCAGTGGTGTCACGTGCTCGTCTCAGCGTCCATCGTCGCTACCGCGAGGACGTCCACCTCGACTTGCGTTATGCTAAGACTGGGTGGCAGTGGTGTCACGTGCTCATCTCGGCGTTCGTCATCGCTACCGCGACGACGTCCGCCTCGATTCGCGTTACGCTAAGACAGGTTGGCAGTGGTGTCACGTGCTCGTCTCGGCGTCCATCGTCGCTACGGCGACGACGTCCGCCTCGACTCGCGCTACGCTAAGACAGGGTGGCAGTGGTGTCATCTGCTCGTCTCGGCGTCCGTCGTCGCTACCGCGACGACGTCCACCTCGACTCGCGCTACGCTAAGACAGGGTGGCAGTGGTGTCATGTGCTCGTCTCGGCGTCCGTCGTCGCTACCGCGACGACGTCCGCCTTGACTCCCGCTACGCTAAGACAGGTTGGTAGTGGTGTCACGTGCTCCTCTCGGCGTCCGTCGTTGCTACCGCGACGACGTCCGCCTCGACTCGCGTTACGCTAAGACAGGTTGGCAGTGGTGTCACGTGCTCGTCTCGGCGTCCGTCGTTGCTACCGCGACGACGTCCGCCTCGACTCGTCTTACGCTAAGACAGGGTTGTAGTGGTGTCACGTGCTCGTCTCGGCGTCCGTCGTCGCTACCGCGACGACGTCCGCCTCGACTCGCGTTACGCTAAGACAGGGTGGCAGTGGTGTCACATGCTCGTCTCGGCGTCCGTCGTCGCTACCGTGACGACGTCCGCCTCGACTCGCCTTACGCTAAGACAGGGTGGCAGTGGTGTCACGTGCTCGTCTCGGCGTCCGTCGTCTCTACCGCGACGATGTCCGCCTCGACTCGCTTTATGCTAAGACAGGATGGCGGTGTTGTCACGTGCTCGTCTCGACGTCCGTCTTGACTCGCGTTACGGTAAGACAGGGTGGCAGTGGTGTCACGTGCTCGTCTCAGCGTCCGTCGTCGCTACCGCGACGACGTCCGCCTCGACTTGCGTTATGCTAAGACTGGGTGGCAGTGGTGTCACGTGCTCATCTCGGCGTTCGTCATCGCTACCGCGACGACGTCCGCCTCGATTCGCGTTACGCTAAGACAGGTTGGCAGTGGTGTCACGTGCTCGTCTCGGCGTCCATCGTCGCTACGGCGACGACGTCCGCCTCGACTTGCGTTATGCTAAGACAAGGTGCCAGTGGTGTCACGTGCTCGTCTCGGCGTCCGTCGTTGCTACCGCGACGATGTCCGTCGCGACTCGCGTTACGCTAAGACAGGTTGGCACTGGCGTCACGTGCTCGTCTCGGCGTCCGTCGTCGCTACCGAGACGACGTCCGCCTCGACTCGCGTTACGCTAAGACAGTGTGGCAGTGGTGTCACGTGCTCGTCTCGGCGTCCGTCGTCGCTACCGCGATGACGTCCGCCTCGACTCGCGCTACGCTAAGACAGGGTGGCAGTGGTGCCACGTGCTCGTCTTGGCGTCCGTCGTCGCTACCGCGACGACGTCCGCCTCGACTCGCGCTACGCTAAGACAGGGTGGCAGTGGTGTCACGTGCTCGTCTCGATGTCCGTCGTCGCTACCGCGACGACGTCCGCCTCGACTCACGTTACGCTAAGACAGGATGGCAGTGGTGTCACGTGCTCGTCTCGGCGTCCGTCGTTGCTACCGTGACGACGTCCGCCTCGACTCGCGTTACGCTAAGACAGGGTGGCAGTGGTGTCACATGCTCATCTCGGCGTCCTTCGTCGCTACCGCGATGACGTCCACCTCGACTCGCGTTACGCTAAGACAGGGTGGCAGTGGTGTCACATGCTCGTCTCGGCGTCCGTCGTTGCTACCGCGACGATGTCTGCCTCGACTCGCGTTACGCTAAGATAGGGTGGCATTGTTGTCCCGTGCTTGTCTCGGCGTCCGTCGTCGCTACCGCGACGACGTCCGCCTCGACTCGCGTTACGCTAAGACAGAGTGGCAGTAGTGTCACGTGCTCGTCTCGGCGTCCGTCATTGCTACCGCGACGAGGTCTGCCTCGACTTGTGCTATGCTAAGACAGGGTGGCAGTGGTGTCACGTGCTTGTCTCGGCGTCCGTCGTCGCTACCGCGACGACGTCCGCCTCGACTCGCGCTACGGTAAGACAGGGTGGCAGTGGTGTCACGTGCTCGTCTCGGCGTCCGTCGTCGCTACCGCGACGACGTCCGCCTCGACTCGCGCTACGCTAAGACAGGGTGGCAGTGGTGTCACGTGCTCGTCTCGGCGTCCGTCGTCGCTACCGCGACGATGTCCGCGTTGACTCCCGCTACGCTAAGACAGGTTGGTAGTGGTGTCACGTGCTCCTCTCGGCGTCCGTCGTTGCCACCGCGACGACGTCCGCCTCGACTCGCGTTACGCTAAGATAGGTTGGCAGTGGTGTCACGTGCTCGTCTCGGCGTCCGTCGTTGCTACCGCGACGACGTCCGCCTCGACTCGTGTTATGCTAAGTCAGGTTGGCAGTGGTGTCACGTGCTCGTCTCGGTGTCCGTCGTTGCTACCGCGATGACGTCCGCCTCGACTCACGTTACGCTAAGACAGGGTGGCAGTGGTGTCACGTGCTCGTCTCGGCGTCCGTCGTCGCTACCGCGAAGACGTCCGCCTCGACTCATCTTACGCTAAGACAGGGTGGCAGTGGTGTCACGTGCTCGTCTCGGCGTCTGTCGTCGCTACCGCGACGACGTCCGCCTCGACTCGCGTTACCCTAAGACAGGGTGGCAGTGGTGTCACGTGCTCGTCTTGGCGTCCATCGTCGCTACCGCGACGACGTCCGCCTCAACTCGCCTTACGCTAAGACAGGGTGGCAGTGGTGTCACGTGCTTGTCTCGGCGTCCATCGTCTCTACCGCGACGATGTCTGCCTCGACTCGCTTTACGCTAAGACACGATGGCGGTGTTGTCACGTGCTCGTCCCGACGTCCGCCTTGACTCGCGTTACGGTAAGACAGGGTGGCAGTGGTGTCACGTGCTCGTCTCAGTGTCCGTCGTCGCTACCGCGATGATGTCCGCCTTGACTCGCGTTATGCTAAGACTAGGTGGCAGTGGTGTCACGTGCTGATCTCGGCGTGCGTCGTCGCTACCGCGACGACGTCTGCCTCGATTCGCGTTACGCTAAGACAGGTTGGGAGTGGTGTCACGTGCTCGTCTCGGCGTCCATCGTCGCTACCGCGACAACGTCCGCCTCGACTCGCGTTACGCAAAGACAGGGTGGCAGTGGTGTCACGTGCTCGTCTCGGCGTCCATCGTCGCTACGGCGACGACGTCCGACTCGACTCGCGTTATGCTAAGACAAGGTGGCAGTGGTATCACGTGCACGTCTCGGCGTCCATCGTCGCTACCGCGACGATGTCCGCCGCGACTCGCGTTATGCAAAGACAGGTTGGCACTGGTGTCACGTGCTCGTCTCGGCGTCCGTCGTCGCTACCGAGACGACGTCCGCCTCGACTCGCGTTACGCTAAGACAGTGTGGCAGTGGTATCACGTGCTCGTCTCGGCGACCGTCGTCGCTACCGCGATGACGTCCGCCTCGACTCGCGCTACGCTAAGACAGGGTGGCAGTGGTGTCACGTGCTCGTCTTGGCGTCCGTCGTCGCTACCGCAAAGACGTCCGCCTCGACTCGCGCTACACTAAGACAGGGTGGCAGTGGTGTCACGTGCTCGTCTCGGCGTCCGTCTTCGCTACCGCGACGACGTCCGCCTCGACTCGCGCTACGCTAAGACAGGGTGGCAGTGGTGTCACGTGCTCGTCTCGGCGTCCGTCGTCGCTACCGCGACGACGTCCGCCTTGACTCCCGCTACGCTAAGACAGGTTGGTAGTGGTGTCACGTGCTCCTCTCGGCGTCCGTCGTTGCCACCGCGACGACGTCCGCCTCGACTCGCGTTACGCTAAGACAGGTTGGCAGTGGTGTCACGTGCTCGTCTCGGCGTCCGTCGTTGCTACCGCGACGACGTCCGCCTCGACTCGTGTTATGCTAAGTCAGGTTGGCAGTGGTGTCACGTGCTCGTCTCGGTGTCCGTCGTTGCTACCGCGATGACGTCCGCCTCGACTCACGTTACGCTAAGACAGGGTGGCAGTGGTGTCACGTGCTCGTCTCGGCGTCCGTCGTCGCTACCGCGAAGACGTCCGCCTCGACTCATCTTACGCTAAGACAGGGTGGCAGTGGTGTCACGTGCTCGTCTCGGCGTCTGTCGTCGCTACCGCGACGACGTCCGCCTCGACTCGCGTTACGCTAAGACAGGGTGGCAGTGGTGTCACGTGCTCGTCTTGGCGTCCGTCGTCGCTACCGCGACGACGTCCGCCTCAACTCGCCTTACGCTAAGACAGGGTGGCAGTGGTGTCACGTGCTTGTCTCGGCGTCCATCGTCTCTACCGCGACGATGTCTGCCTCGACTCGCTTTACGCTAAGACACGATGGCGGTGTTGTCACGTGCTCGTCCCGACGTCCGCCTTGACTCGCGTTACGGTAAGACAGGGTGGCAGTGGTGTCACGTGCTCGTCTCAGTGTCCGTCGTCGCTACCGCGATGATGTCCGCCTTGACTCGCGTTATGCTAAGACTAGGTGGCAGTGGTGTCACGTGCTCGTCTCGGCGTCCGTCGTCGCTACCGCGACGACGTCTGCCTCGATTCGCGTTACGCTAAGACAGGTTGGGAGTGGTGTCACGTGCTCGTCTCGGCGTCCATCGTCGCTACCGCGACAACGTCCGCCTCGACTCGCGTTATGCAAAGACAGGGTGGCAGTGGTGTCACGTGCTCGTCTCGGCGTCCATCGTCGCTACGGCGACGACGTCCGACTCGACTCGCGTTATGCTAAGACAAGGTGGCAGTGGTATCACGTGCACGTCTCGGCGTCCATCGTCGCTACCGCGACGATGTCCGCCGCGACTCGCGTTATGCAAAGACAGGTTGGCACTGGTGTCACGTGCTCGTCTCGGCGTCCGTCGTCGCTACCGAGACGACGTCCGCCTCGACTCGCGTTACGCTAAGACAGTGTGGCAGTGGTGTCACGTGCTCGTCTCGGCGACCGTCGTCGCTACCGCGATGACGTCCGCCTCGACTCGCGCTACGCTAAGACAGGGTGGCAGTGGTGTCACGTGCTCGTCTTGGCGTCCGTCGTCGCTACCGCAAAGACGTCCGCCTCGACTCGCGCTACACTAAGACAGGTTGGCAGTGGTGTCACGTGCTCGTCTCGGCGTCCGTCGTCGCTACCACGACGACGTCCGCCTCGACTCGCGTTACGCTAAGACAGGTTGGCAGTGGTGTCTCGTGCTCGGCTCGGCGTCCGTCGTCGCTACGGCGACGACATCTGCCTCGACTCGCGTTACGCTTACACAGGGTGGCAGTGGTGTCACGTGCTCGTCTCGGCGTCCGTCGTCGCTACCGTGACGACGTCCGCATCGACTCGTGTTACGCTAAGACAGGGTGGCAGTGGTGTCACGTGCTCGTCTCGGTGTCCGTCGTCGCTACCGCGACGTCGTCCGCCTCGACTCGCGTTACGCTAAGACAGGGTGGCAGTGGTGTCACGTGCTCGTCTCGGCATCCGTCGTCGTTACCGCGACGATGTCCGCCTCGACTCGCGTTACGCTAAGAAAGGGTGGCAGTGGTGACACGTGCTCGTCTCGGCGTCCGTCGTCGCTACCGTGACGACGTCCACCTCGACTCGCGCTACGCTAAGACAGGGTGGCAGTGGTGTCACGTTCTCGTCTCGGCGTCCGTTGTCGCTACCGCGACGACGTCCGCCTCGACTCACTCTAAGCTAAGACAGCGTGGCAGTGGTGTCACGTGCTCCTCTCGGCGTCCGTCGTCGCTACCACGACGATGTCTGCCTCGACTCACGTTACGTAACACAGGGTGGCAGTGGTGTCACGTGCTCGTCTCGGCGTCCGTCGTCGCTACAGCGACGACGTCCGCCTCGACTCGCGGTACGCTAAGAAAGGGTGGCAGTGGTGTCATGTGCTCGTCTTGGCATCCGTCGTCGCTACCGCGACGACGTCCGCCTCGACTCGCGCTATGCTAAGACAGGGTGGCAGTGGTGTCACGTGCTCGTCTTGGCGTCCGTCGTCGCTACCGCAAAGACGTCCACCTCGACTCGCGCTACCCTAAGACAGGTTGGCAGTGGTGTCACGTGCTCGTCTCGGTGTCCGTCGTCGCTACCACGACGACGTCCGCCTCGACTCGCGTTACGCTAAGACAGGTTGGCAGTGGTGTCTCGTGCTCGGCTCGGCGTCCGTCGTCGCTACGGCGACGACGTCTTCCTCGACTCGCGTTACGCTTACACAGGGTGGCAGTGGTGTCACGTGCTCGTCTCGGCGTCCGTCGTCGCTACCGTGAAGACGTCCGCCTCGACTCGTGTTACGCTAAGACAGGGTGGCAGTGGTGTCACGTGCTCGTCTCGGCGTCCGTCGTCGCTACCGCGACGTCGTCCGCCTCGACTCGCGTTACGCTAAGACAGGGTGGCAGTGGTGTCACGTGCTCGTCTCGGCGTCCGTCGTCGCTACCGCGACGACGTCCGCCTCGACTCGCGTTACGCTAAGAAAGGGTGGCAATGGTGACACGTGCTCGTCTCGGCGTCCGTCGTCGCTACCGCGACGACGTCCGCCTCGACTCGCGCTACGGTAAGAAAGGGTGGCAGTGGTGTCATGTGCTCGTCTTGGCGTCCGTCGTCGCTACCGCGACAACGTCCGCCTCGACTCGCGCTATGCTAAGATAGGGTGGCAGTGGTGTCACGTGCTCGTCTCGGCGTCCGTCGTCGCTACCGCGACGACGTCCGCCTCGACTCGCGTTACGCTAAGACAAGATGGCAGTGGTGTCAGGTGTTCGTCTCGACATCCGTCGTCGCTACCGCGACGACGTCTGCCTCGACTCGTGTTACGCTAAGACATGGTGGCAGTGGTGTCCCGTGCTCGTCTCGGTGTCCGTCGTCGCTACCGCGACGACGTCCGCCTCAACTCGCGTTACGCTAAGACAGGGTGGCAGTGGTGTCACGTGCTCGTCTTGGCGTCCATCGCCGCTACCGCGACGACGTCTGCCTCGACTCGCGTTACGCTAAGATAGGGTGGCAGTGTTGTCACGTGCTCGTCTCGCCGTCCATCGTCGCTTCCGCGACGACGTCCGCCTCGACTCGCGCTATGCTAAGACAGGGTCGCAGTGGTGTTACGTGGTCGTCTCGGCGTCCGTCGTCGCTACCGCGACGACGTCTGCCTCGACTCGCGCTACGCTAAGACAGGGTGGCAGTGGTGTCACGTGCTCGTCTCCGCGTCAGTCGTCGCTACCGCGACGACGTCCGCCTCAACTCGCTCTAAGCTAAGACAGGGTGGCAGTGGTGTCACGTGCTCGTCCCGGCGTCCGTCGTCGCTACTGCGACGATGTCCGCCTCGACTCGCGTTACGTAACACAGGGTGGCAGTGGTGTGATGTGCTCGTCTCGGCGTCCGTCGTCGCTACCGCGACGACGTCCGCCTTGACTCACGGTACGCTAAGAAAGGGTGGCAGTGGTGTCACGTGCTCGTCTCGGCGTCCGTCATCGCTACCGCGACGACGTCCGCCTCGACTCGTGCTATGCTAAGAGAGGGTGGCAGTGGTGTCACGTGCTCGTCTCGGCGTCCGTCGCCGCTGCCGCGACGACGTCCGCCTCGACTCGCTCTGAGCTAAGACAGGGTGGCAGTGGTGTCACGTGCTCCTCTCGATGTCCGTCGTCGCTACCGCGACGACGTCCGCCTCGACTCGCGTTACGCTAAGACAGGATGGCAGTGGTGTCAGGTGTTCGTCTCGGTGTCCGTCGTCATACCGCGATGACGTCCGCCTCGACTCACGTTACGCTATGACAGGGTGGCAGTGGTGTCACGTGCTCGTCTCGGCGTCCGTCGTCGCTACCGCGACGACGTCTGCCTTGACTCGCGTTACGCTAAGACAGGGTGGCTGTGGTGTCACGTGCTCGTCTCGGCGTCCGTCGTTGCTACCGCGACGACGTCCGCCTCGACTCGCGTTACGCTAAGACAGGATGGCAGTGGTGTCACGTGCTCGTCTCGGTGTCCGTCGTCGCTACCGCGACGACGTCCGCCTCGACTCGCGTTACGCTAAGACAGGGTGGCAGTGGTGTCACGTGCTCGTCTCGGCGTCCGTCGTCGCTACCGCGAAGACGTCCGCCTCAACTAGTCTTACGCTAAGACAGGGTTTGTAGTGGTGTCACGTGCTCGTCTCGGCGTCCGCCGTCGCTACCGTGACGACATCCGCCTCGACTCGCGTTACGCTAAGACAGGGTGGCAGTGGTGTCACGTGCTCGTCTCGGCATCCGTCGTCGCTACCGCGACGACATCCGCCTCGACTCGCCTTACGCTAAGACAGGGTGGCAGTGGTGTCACGTGCTCGTCTCGGCGTCCGTCGTCTCTACCGCGACGATGTCCGCCTCGACTCGCTTTACGCTAAGACAGGATGGCGGTGTTGTCACGTGCTCGTCTCGACGCCCGCCTTGACTCGCGTTACGGTAAGACAGGGTGGCAGTGGTGTCACGTGCTCGTCTCAGCGTCCGTCGTCGCTACCGCGACGACGTCCTCCTCGACTCGCGTTATGCTAAGACTGGGTGGCAGTGGTGTCACGTACTCGTCTCGGCGTTCGCCATCGCTACCGCGACGACGTCCGCCTCGATTCGCGTTATGCTAAGACAGGTTGGCAGTGGTGTCACGTGCTCGTCTTGCCGTCCGTCGTCGCTACCGCGACGACGTCCGCCTCGACTCGCGTTACGCTAAGACAGGGTGGCAGTGGTGTCACGTGCTCGGCTCGGCATCCGTCGTCGCTACCGCGACGACGTCCGCCTCGACTCGCGCTACGCTAAGACAGGTTGGCAGTGGTGTCACGTGCTCGTCTCGGCGTCCGTCGTCGCTACGCGACGTCGTCCGCCTCGACTCGCGTTATGCTAAGACAGGGTGGCAGTGGTGTCACGTGCTCGTCTCGGCGTCCGTCGTCGCTACACGACGACATCCGCCTCGACTCGCGTTACGCTAAGAATGGGTGGCAGTGGTGACACGTGCTCATCTCAGCGTCCGTCGTCGCTACCGCGACGACGTCCGCCTCGACTCGCGTTATGCTAAGACTGGGTGGCAGTGGTGTCACGTACTCGTCTCGGCGTTCGTCCTTGCTACGCGACGACGTCCGCCTCGATTCGCGTTATGCTAAGACAGGTTGGCAGTGGTGTCACGTGCTCGTCTCGGCGTCCATCGTCCCTACGGCGATGACGTCCGCCTCGACTCGCGCTAGGCTAAGACAGGGTGGCAGTGGTGTCACGTGCTCGTCTCGGCGTCCATCGTCGCTACCGCGACGACGTCCGCCTCGACTCGCGCTACGCTAAGACAGGGTGGCAGTGGTGTCACGTGCTCGTCTCGGCATCCGTCGTCGCTACCGCGACGACGTCCGCCTTGACTCCCGCTACGCTAAGACAGGTTGGTAGTGGTGTCACGTGCTCCTCTCGGCGTCCGTCGTTGCTACCGCGACGACGTCCCCCTCGACTCGCGTTACGCTAAGACAGGCTGGCAGTGGTGTCACGTGCTCGCCTCGGCGTCCGTTGTTGCTACCGCGACGACGTCCGCCTCGACTCGCGTTATGCTAAGTCAGGTTGGCAGTGGTGTCACGTGCTCGTCTCGGCGTCCGTCGTCGCTACCGCGAAGGCGTCCGCCTCGACTCGTCTTATGCTAAGACAGGGTGGCAGTCGTGTCACGTGCTCGTCTCGGCATCCGTCGTCGCTACCGCGACGACGTCCGCCTCGACTCGCATTACGCTAAGACAGGGTGGCAGTGGTGTCACGTGCTCGTCTCGGCGTCCGTCGTCGCTACCGCGACGACGTCCGCCTCAACTCGCATTACGCTAAGACAGCGTGGCAGTGGTGTCACGTGCTAGTCTCGGCGTCCGTCGTCTCTACCGCGACGATGTCCGCCTCGACTCGCTTTACGCTAAGACACGATGGCGGTGTTGTCACGTGCTCGTCTCGACGTCCGCCTTGACTCGCGTTACGGTAAGACAGGGTGGCAGTGGTGTCACGTGCTCGTCTCAGTGTCCGTCGTCGCTACCGCGACGATGTCCGCCTCGACTTGCGTTATGCTAAGACTGGGTGGCAGTGGTGTCACGTGCTCGTCTCGGCGTCCGTCGTCGCTACCGCAACGACGTCTGCCTCGATTCGCGTTACGCTAAGACAGGTTGGTAGTGGTGTCACGTGCTCGTCTCGGCGTCCGTCGTCGCTACCGCGACAACGTCCGCCTCGACTCGCGTTACGCAAAGACAGGGTGGCAGTGGTGTCACGTGCTCGTCTCGGCGTCCATCGTCGCTACGGCGACGACGTCCGCCTCGACTCGCGTTATGCTAAGACAAGGTGGCAGTGGTGTCACGTGCTCGTCTCGGCGTCCGTCGTTGCTACCGCGACGATGTCCGCCGCGACTCGCGTTACGCTAAGACAGGTTGGCACTGGTGTCACGTGCTCGTCACGGCGTCCGTCGTCGCTACCGAGACGACGTCTGCCTCGACTCGCATTACGCTAAGACAGTGTGGCAGTGGTGTCACGTGCTCGTCTCGGCGTCCGTCGTCGCTACGCGATGACGTCCGCCTCGACTCGTGCTACGCTAAGACAGGGTGGCAGTGGTGTCACGTGCTCGTCTTGGCGTCCGTCGTCGCTACCGCAAAGACGTCCGCCTCGACTCGCGCTACACTAAGATAGGTTGGCAGTGGTGTCACGTGCTCGTTTCGGCGTCTGTCGTCGCTACCACGACGACGTCCGCCTCGACTCGCGTTACGCTAAGACAGGTTGGCAGTGGTGTCTCGTTCTCGGCTCGGCGTCCGTCGTCGCTACGGCGAGAACGTCTGCCTCGACTCGCCTTACACTAACACAGGGTGGCAGTGGTGTCACGTGCTCGTGTCGGCATCCGTCGTCGCTACCGCGACGACGTCCGCCTCGACTCGCGTTACGCTAAGACAAGATGGCAGTGGTGTCAGGTGTTTGTCTCGACATCCGTCGTCGCAACCGCGACGACGTCTGCCTCGACTCGTGTTACGCTAAGACATGGTGGCAGTGGTGTCCCGTGCTCGTCTCGGTGTCCGTCGTCGCTACCGCGACGACGTCCGCCTCAACTCGCGTTACGCTAAGACAGGGTGGCAGTGGTGTCACGTGCTCGTCTTGGCGTCCATCGTCGCTACCGCGACGACGTCTGCCTCGACTCGCGTTACGCTAAGATAGGGTGGCAGTGTTGTCACGTGCTCGTCTCGCCGTCCATCGTCGCTTCCGCGACGACGTCCGCCTCGACTCGCGCTATGCTAAGACAGGGTCGCAGTGGTGTTACGTGGTCGCCTCGGCGTCCGTCGTCGCTACCGCGACGACGTCTGCCTCGACTCGCGCTACGCTAAGACAGGGTGGCAGTGTTGTCACGTGCTCGTCTCCGCGTCAGTCGTCGCTACCGCGACGACGTCCGCCTCAACTCGCTCTAAGCTAAGACAGGGTGGCAGTGGTGTCACGTGCTCGTCCCGGCATCCGTCGTCGCTACTGCGACGATGTCCGCCTCGACTCGCGTTACGTAACACAGGGTGGCAGTGCTGTGATGTGCTCGTCTCGGCGTCCGTCGTCGCTACCGCGACGACGTCCGCCTTGACTCGCGGTACGCTAAGAAAGGGTGGCAGTGGTGTCACGTGCTCGTCTCGGCGTCCGTCATCACTACCGCGACGACGTCCGCCTCGACTCGCGCTATGCTAAGAGAGGGTTGCAGTGGTGTCACGTGCTCGTCTCGGCGTCCGTCGCCGCTGCCGCGACGACGTCTGCCTCGACTTGCTCTGAGCTAAGACAGGGTGGCAGTGGTGTCACGTGCTCATCTCGATGTCCGTCGTCGCTACCGCGACGACGTCCGCCTCGACTCGCGTTACGCTAAGACAGGATGGCAGTGGTGTCAGGTGTTCGTCTCGGTGTCCGTCGTCATACCGCGATGACGTCCGCCTCGACTCAAGTTACGCTATGACAGGGTGGTAGTGGTGTCACGTGCTCGTCTCGGCGTCCATCGTCGCTACCGCGACGACGTCTGCCTTGACTCGCGTTACGCTAAGACAGGGTGGCTGTGGTGTCACGTGCTCGTCTCGGCGTCCGTCGTTGCTACCGCGACGACGTCCGCCTCGACTCGCGTTACGCTAAGACAGGATGGCAGTGGTGTCACGTGCTCGTCTCGGTGTCCGTCGTCTCTACCGCGACGACGTCCGCCTCGACTCGCGTTACGCTAAGACAGGGTGGCAGTGGTGTCACGTGCTCGTCTCGGCGTCCGTCGTCGCTACCGCGAAGACGTCCGCCTCAACTCGTCTTACGCTAAGACAGGGTTTGTAGTGGTGTCACGTGCTCGTCTCGGCGTCCGTCGTCGCTACCGTGACGACGTCCGCCTCGACTCGCGTTACGCTAAGACAGGGTGGCAGTGGTGTCACGTGCTCGTCTCGGCATCCGTCGTCGCTACCGCGACGACGTCCGCCTCGACTCGCCTTACGCTAAGACAGGGTGGCAGTGGTGTCACGTGCTCGTCTCGGCGTCCGTCGTCTCTACCGCGACGATGTCTGCCTCGACTCGCTTTACGCTAAGACAGGATGGCGGTGTTGTCACGTGCTCGTCTCGACGTCCGCCTCGACTCGCGTTTCGGTAAGACAAGGTGGCAGTGGTGTCACGTGCTCGTCTCAGCGTCCATCGTCGCTACCGCGACGACGTCCTCCTCGACTCGCGTTATGCTAAGACTGGTTGGCAGTGGTGTCACGTACTCGTCTCGGCGTTCGTCATCGCTACCGCGACGACGTCCGCCTCGATTCGCGTTACGCTAAGACAGGTTGGCAGTGGTGTCACGTGCTCGTCTTGCCGTCCGTCGTCGCTACCGCGACGACGTCCGCCTCGACTCGCGTTACGCTAAGACAGGGTGGCAGTGGTGTCACGTGCTCGGCTCGGCGTCCGTCATCGCTACCGCGACGACGTCCGCCTCGACTCGCGCTACGCTAAGACAGGTTGGCAGTGGTGTCACGTGCTCGTCTCGGCGTCCGTCGTCGCTACCGCGACGTCGTCCGCCTCGACTCGCGTTATGCTAAGACAGGGTGGTAGTGGTGTCACGTGCTCGTCTCGACGTCCGTCGTCGCTACCACGACGACGTCCGCCTCGACTCGCGTTACGCTAAGAAAGGGTGGCAGTGGTGACACGTGCTCATCTCAGCGTCCGTCGTCGCTACCGCGACGACGTCCGCCTCGACTCGCGTTATGCTAAGACTGGGTGGCAGTGGTGTCACGTACTCGTCTCTGCGTTCGTCATCGCTACGCGACGACGTCCGCCTCGATTCGCGTTATGCTAAGACAGGTTGGCAGTGGTGTCACGTGCTCGTCTCGGCGTCCATCGTCCCTACGGCGATGACGTCCGCCTCGACTCGCGCTAGGCTAAGACAGGGTGGCAGTGGTGTCACGTGCTCGTCTCGGCGTCCATCGTCGCTACCGCGACGACGTCCGCCTCGACTCGCGCTACGCTAAGACAGGGTGGCAGTGGTGTCACGTGCTCATCTCGGCATCCGTCGTCGCTACCGCGCGACGTCCGCCTTGACTCCCGCTACGCTAAGACAGGTTGGTAGTGGTGTCACGTGCTCCTCTCGGCGTCCGTCGTTGCTACCGCGACGACGTCCCCCTCGACTCGCGTTACGCTAAGACAGGCTGGCAGTGGTGTCACGTGCTCGTTTCGGCGTCCGTCGTTGCTACCGCGACGACGTCCGCCTCGACTCGCGTTATGCTAAGTCAGGTTGGCAGTGGTGTCACGTGCTCGTCTCGGCATCCGTCGTCGCTACCGCGACGACGTCCGCCTCGACTCGCATTACGCTAAGACAGGGTGGCAGTGGTGTCACGTGCTCGTCTCGGCGTCCGTCGTCACTACCGCGACGACGTCCGCCTCAACTCGCATTACGCTAAGACAGGGTGGCAATGGTGTCACGTGCTAGTCTCGGCGTCCGTCGTCTCTACCGCGACGATGTCCGCCTCGACTCGCTTTACGCTAAGACACGATGGCAGTGGTGTCACGTGCTCGTCTCGACGTCCGCCTTGACTCGCGTTACGGTAAGACAGGGTGGCAGTGGTGTCACGTGCTCGTCTCAGTGTCCGTCGTCGCTACCGCGACGATGTCCGCCTCGACTTGCGTTATGCTAAGACTGGGTGGTAGTGGTGTCACGTGCTCGTCTCGGCGTCCGTCGTCGCTACCGCAACGACGTCTGCCTCGATTCGCGTTACGCTAAGACAGGTTGGTAGTGGTGTCACGTGCTCGTCTCGGCGTCCGTCGTCGCTACCGCGAGAACGTCCGCCTCGACTCGCGTTACGCAAAGACAGGGTGGCAGTGGTGTCACGTGCTCGTCTCGGCGTCCATCGTCGCTACGGCGACGACGTCCGCCTCGACTCGCGTTATGCTAAGACAAGGTGGCAGTGGTGTCACGTGCTCGTCTCGGCGTCCGTCGTTGCTACCGCGACGATGTCCGCCGCGACTCGCGTTACGCTAAGACAGGTTGGCACTGGTGTCACGTGCTCGTCACGGCGTCCGTCATCGCTACCGAGACGACGTCCGCCTCGACTCGCATTACGCTAAGACAGTGTGGCAGTGGTGTCACGTGCTCGTCTCGGCGTCCGTCGTCGCTACGCGATGACGTCCGCCTCGACTCGTGCTACGCTAAGACAGGGTGGCAGTGGTGTCACGTGCTCGTCTTGGCGTCCGTCGTCGCTACCGCAA
This sequence comes from Triticum timopheevii, assembly GCA_963921465.1. Taxonomy (NCBI): domain Eukaryota; kingdom Viridiplantae; phylum Streptophyta; class Magnoliopsida; order Poales; family Poaceae; genus Triticum; species Triticum timopheevii. Next base: position 309,622,577 of record OY997266.1, on the reverse strand, counting down.
AGACGTCCGCCTCGACTCGCGCTACACTAAGACAGGTTGGCAGTGGTGTCACGTGCTCGTCTCGGCGTCCGTCGTCGCTACCACGACGACGTCCGCCTCGACTCGCGTTACGCTAAGACAGGTTGGCAGTGGTGTCTCGTTCTCGGCTCGGCGTCCGTCGTCGCTACGACGTCAACGTCTGCCTCGACTCGCCTTATGCTAACACAGGGTGGCAGTGGTGTCACGTGCTCGTGTCGGCATCCGTCGTCGCTACCGCGACGACGTCCGCCTCGACTCGTGTTACGCTAAGACAGGGTGGCAGTGGTCTCACGTGCTCGTCTCGGCGTCCGTCGTCACTACCGCGACGTCATCCGCCTCGACTCGCTTACGCTAAGACAGGGTGGCAGTGGTGTCACGTGCTCGTCTCGGCGTCCGTCGTTGCTACCGCGATGACGTCCGCCTCGACTCGCGTTACGCTAAGAAAGGGTGGCAGTGGTGACACGTGCTCGTCTCGGCGTCCGTCATCGCTACCGCGATGACGTCCGCCTCGACTCGCGCTACGCTAAGACAGGGTGGCAGTGGTGTCACGTGCTCGGCTCGGCGTCCATCGTCGCTACCGCGACGACTTCCGCCTCGACTCGCGCTACGCTAAGACAGGTTGGCAGTGGTGTCTCGTGCTCGGCTCGGCGTCCGTCGTCGCTACGGCGACGATGTGTGCCTCGACTCGCGTTACGCTAACACATGATGGCAGTGGTGTCACGTGCTCATCTCGGCGTCCGTCGTCGCTACCGCGACGACGTCCGCCTCGACTCGTGTTACGCTAAGACAGGGTGGCAGTGGTGTCACGTGCTCGTCTCGGCGTCCGTCGTCACTACCGCGACGTCGTCCGCCTCGACTCGCGTTGCGCTAAGACAGGGTGGCAGTGGTGTCACGTGCTCGTCTCGGCGTTCGTCGTCGCTACCGCGACGACGTCCGCCTCGACTCGCGTTATGCTAAGACTGGGTGGCAGTGGTGTCACATACTCGTCTCGGCGTTCGTCATTGCTACCGCGACGACATCCGCCTCGATTCGCGTTACGCTAACACAGGGTGGCAGTGGTGTCACGTGCTCGTCTCGGCGTCCGTCGTCGCTACCGTGACGACGTCCGCCTCGACTCGTGTTACGCTAAGACAGGGTGGCAGTGGTGTCACGTGCTCGTCTCGGCGTCCGTCGTCGCTACCGCGACGTCGTCCGCCTCGACTCGCGTTACGCTAAGACAGGGTGGCAGTGGTGTCACGTGCTCGTCTCGGCGTCCGTCGTCGCTACCGCGACGACGTCCGCCTCGACTCGCACTACGCTAAGACAGGGTGGCAGTGGTGTCACGTGCTCATCTCGGCGTCCGTCGTCGCTACCGCGACGACGTCCGCCTCGACTCGCTCTAAGCTAAGACAGTGTGGCAGTGGTGTCACGTGCTCGTCTCGGCGTCCGTCGTCGCTACCGTGGCGATGTCTACCTCGACTCGCGTTACGTAACACAGGGTGGCAGTGGTGTCACGTGCTCGTCTTGGCGTCCGTCGTCGCTACAGCGACGACGTCCGCCTCGACTCGCGGTACGCTAAGAGAGGGTGGCAGTGGTGTCATGTGCTCGTCTCGGCGTCCGTCGTCGCTACCGCGACGACGTCCGCCTCGACTCGCGCTATGCTAAGACAGGGTGGCAGTGGTGTCACGTGCTCGTCTCGGCGTCCGTCGTCGCTACCGCGATGACGTCCGCCTCGACTCACGTTACGTTAAGACGGGATGGCAGTGGTGTCAGGTGTTCGTCTCGACGTCCGTCGTCGCTACCGCGACGACGTCCGCCTCGACTCGTGTTACGCTGAGACATGGTGGCAGTGGTGTCACGTGCTCGTCTCGGTGTCCGTCGTCGCTACCGCGACGACGTCCGCCTCAACTCGCGTTACGCTAAGACAGGGTGGCAGTGGTGTCACGTGCTCGTCTCGGCGTCCATCGTCGCTACCGCGACGACGTCTGCCTCGACTCGCATTACGCTAAGATAGGGTGGCAGTGTTGTCACGTGCTCGTCTCGGCGTCCGTCGTTGCTACCGCGACGACGTCCGCCTCGACTCGCGCTATGCTAAGACAGGGTCGCAGTGGTGTTACGTGCTCGTCTCGGCGTCCGTCGTTGCTACCGCGACGACGTCTGCCTCGACTCGCGCTACGCTAAGACAGGGTGGCAGTGGTGTCACGTGCTCGTCTCCGCGTCAGTCGTCGCTACCGCGACGACGTCCGCCTCGACTCGCTCTAAGCTAAGACAGGGTGGCAGTGGTGTCACGTGCTCGTCCCGGCGTCCGTCGTCGCTACTGCGACGACGTCCGCCTCGACTCGCGTTACGTAACACAGGGTGGCAGTGGTGTGATGTGCTCGTCTCGGCGTCCATCATCGCTACCGTGACGACGTCCGCCTCGACTCGAGCTATGCTAAGAGAGGGTGGCAGTGGTGTCACGTGCTCGTCTCGGCGTCCGTCGCCACTACCGCGACGACGTCCGCCTCGACTCGCTCTGAGCTAAGACAGGGTGGCAGTGGTGTCTCGTGCTCGTCTCGGCGTCCGTCGTCGCTACCGCGACGAGGTCTGCCTCGACTCGCGTTACGCTAAGACAGGGTGGCTGTGCTGTCACGTGCTCGTCTCGGCGTCCGTCGTTGCTACCGCGACGACGTCCGCCTCGACTCGCGTTACGCTAAGACAGGATGGCAGTGGTGTCACGTGCTCTTCTCGGCGTCCGTCGTCGCTACCGCGACGACGTCCGCCTCGACTCGCGTTACGCTAAGACAGGGTGGCAGTGGTGTCACGTGCTCGTCTCGGCGTCCATCGTCGCTACCGCGAAGACGTCCGCCTCGACTCGCGTTATGCTAAGACAGGGTTGTAGTGGTGTCACGTGCTCGTCTCGGCGTCCGTCGTCGCTATCGCGACGACGTCCGCCTCGACTCGCGCTACGCTAAGACAGGGTGGCAGTGGTGTCACGTGCTCGTCTCGGCGTCCGTCGTCGCTACCGCGACGACGTCCGCCTCGACTCGCATTATGCTAAGACAGGGTGGCAGTGGTGTCACGTGCTCGTCTCGGCGTCCGTCGTCTCTACCGCGACGATGTCCGCCTCGACTCGCTTTACGCCAAGACAGGATGGCGGTGTTGTCACGTGCTCGTCTCGACGTCCGCCTTGACTCGCGTTACGGTAAGACAGGGTGGCAGTGGTGTCACGTGCTCGTCTCGACGTCCGCCTCGACTCGCGTTATGCTAAGACTGGGTGGCAGTGGTGTCACGTACTCGTCTCGGCGATCGTCATCGCTACCGCGACGACGTCCGCCTCGATTCACGTTACGCTAAGACAGGTTGGCAGTGGTGTCATGTGCTCGTCTCGGCGTCCATCGTCGCTACGGCGATGACGTCCGCCTCGACTCGCGTTATGCTAAGACAAGGTGGCAGTGGTGTCACGTGCTCATCTCGGCGTCCGTCGTTGCTACCGCGACTCGCGTTACGCTAAGACAGGTTGGCACTGGTGTCACGTGCTCGTCTCGGCGTCCGTCATCGCTACCGAAACGACGTCCGCCTTGACTGCTGCTACGCTAAGACAGGTTGGCAGTGGTGTCACGTGCTCCTCTCTGCGTCCGTCGTTGCTACCGCGACGACGTCCGCCTCGACTCGCGTTACGCTAAGACAGGTTGGCAGTGGTGTCACGTGCTCGTCTCGGCGTCCGTCGTTGCTACCGCGACGACGTCCGCCTCGACTCGCGTTATGCTAAGTCAGGTTGGCAGTGGTGTCACGTGCTCGTCTCGGTGTCCTTCGTCGCTACCGCGACGACGTCCGCCTCGACTCACGTTACGCTAAGACAGGGTGGGAGTGGTGTCACGTGCTCGTCTCGGCGTCCGTCGTCGCTGCCGCGAAGACGTCCGCCTCGACTCGTCTTACACTAAGACAGGTTGGCAGTGGTGTCACGTGCTCGTCTCGGCGTCCGTTGTCGCTACCGCGACGACGTCCGCCTCGACTCGCGTTACGCTAAGACAGGGTGGCAGTGGTGTCACGTGCTCGTCACGGCATCCGTCGTCGCTACCGCGACGACGTCCGCCTCAACTCGCATTACGCTAAGACAGGGTGGCAGTGGTGTCACGTGCTCGTGTCGGCGTCCGTCGTCTCTACCGCGATGATCTCCGCCTCGACTCGCTTTACGCTAAGACATGATGGCGGTGTTGTCACGTGCTCGTCTCGACGTCCGCCTTGACTCGCGTTACGGTAAGACAGGGTGGCAGTGGTGTCACGTGCTCGTCTCAGTGTCCGTCGTTGCTACCGCGACGATTTCCGCCTCGACTCGCGTTATGCTAAGACTGGGTGGCAGTGGTGTCACGTGCTCGTCTTGGCGTCCGTCGTCGCTACCGCGACGACGTCTGCCTCGATTCGCGTTACGCTAAGACAGGTTGGCAGTGGTGTCACGTGCTCGTCTCGGCGTCCGTCGTCGCTACCACGACGACGTCCGCCTCGACTCGCGTTACGCTAAGAAAGGGTGGCAGTGGTGACACGTGCTCATCTCGGCGTCCGTCGTCGCTACCGCGACGACGTCCGCCTCGACTCGCGCTACGCTAAGACAGGGTGGCAGTGGTCTCACGTGCTCGTCTCGGCGTCCGTCGTCACTACCGCGACGTCATCCGCCTCGACTCGCTTACGCTAAGACAGGGTGGCAGTGGTGTCACGTGCTCGTCTCGGCGTCCGTCGTTGCTACCGCGACGACGTCCGCCTCGACTCGCGTTACGCTAAGAAAGGGTGGCAGTGGTGACACGTGCTCGTCTCGGCGTCCGTCATCGCTACCGCGATGACGTCCGCCTCGACTCGCGCTACGCTAAGACAGGTTGGCAGTGGTGTCTCGTGCTCGGCTCGGCGTCCGTCGTCGCTACGGCGACGATGTGTGCCTCGACTCGCGTTACGCTAACACATGATGGCAGTGGTGTCACGTGCTCATCTCGGCGTCCGTCGTCGCTACCGCGACGACGTCCGCCTCGACTCGTGTTACGCTAAGACAGGGTGGCAGTGGTGTCACGTGCTCGTCTCGGCGTCCGTCGTCACTACCGCGACGTCGTCCGCCTCGACTCGCGTTGCGCTAAGACAGGGTGGCAGTGGTGTCACGTGCTCGTCTCGGCGTTCGTCGTCGCTACCGCGACGACGTCCGCCTCGACTCGCGTTATGCTAAGACTGGGTGGCAGTGGTGTCACATACTCGTCTCGGCGTTCGTCATTGCTACCGCGACGACATCCGCCTCGATTCGCGTTACGCTAACACAGGGTGGCAGTGGTGTCACGTGCTCGTCTCGGCGTCCGTCGTCGCTACCGTGACGACGTCCGCCTCGACTCGTGTTACGCTAAGACAGGGTGGCAGTGGTGTCACGTGCTCGTCTCGGCGTCCGTCGTCGCTACCGCGACGTCGTCCGCCTCGACTCGCGTTACGCTAAGACAGGGTGGCAGTGGTGTCACGTGCTCGTCTCGGCGTCCGTCGTCGCTACCGCGACGACGTCCGCCTCGACTCGCACTACGCTAAGACAGGGTGGCAGTGGTGTCACGTGCTCATCTCGGCGTCCGTCGTCGCTACCGCGACGACGTCCGCCTCGACTCGCTCTAAGCTAAGACAGTGTGGCAGTGGTGTCACGTGCTCGTCTCGGCGTCCGTCGTCGCTACCATGGCGATGTCTACCTCGACTCGCGTTACGTAACACAGGGTGGCAGTGGTGTCACGTGCTCGTCTTGGCGTCCGTCGTCGCTACAGCGACGACGTCCGCCTCGACTCGCGGTACGCTAAGAGAGGGTGGCAGTGGTGTCATGTGCTCGTCTCGGCGTCCGTCGTCGCTACCGCGACGACGTCCGCCTCGACTCGCGCTATGCTAAGACAGGGTGGCAGTGGTGTCACGTGCTCGTCTCGGCGTCCGTCGTCGCTACCGCGATGACGTCCGCCTCGACTCACGTTACGTTAAGACGGGATGGCAGTGGTGTCAGGTGTTCGTCTCGACGTCCGTCGTCGCTACCGCGACGACGTCCGCCTCGACTCGTGTTACGCTGAGACATGGTGGCAGTGGTGTCACGTGCTCGTCTCGGTGTCCGTCGTCGCTACCGCGACGACGTCCGCCTCAACTCGCGTTACGCTAAGACAGGGTGGCAGTGGTGTCACGTGCTCGTCTCGGCGTCCATCGTCGCTACCGCGACGACGTCTGCCTCGACTCGCATTACGCTAAGATAGGGTGGCAGTGTTGTCACGTGCTCGTCTCGGCGTCCGTCGTTGCTACCGCGACGACGTCCGCCTCGACTCGCGCTATGCTAAGACAGGGTCGCAGTGGTGTTACGTGCTCGTCTCGGCGTCCGTCGTTGCTACCGCGACGACGTCTGCCTCGACTCGCGCTACGCTAAGACAGGGTGGCAGTGGTGTCACGTGCTCGTCTCCGCGTCAGTCGTCGCTACCGCGACGACGTCCGCCTCGACTCGCTCTAAGCTAAGACAGGGTGGCAGTGGTGTCACGTGCTCGTCCCGGCGTCCGTCGTCGCTACTGCGACGACGTCCGCCTCGACTCGCGTTACGTAACACAGGGTGGCAGTGGTGTGATGTGCTCGTCTCGGCGTTCGTCGTCGCTACCGCGACGACGTCCGCCTCGACTCGCAGTACGCTAAGAAAGGGTGGCAGTGGTGTCACGTGCTCGTCTCGGCGTCCATCATCGCTACCGTGACGACGTCCGCCTCGACTCGAGCTATGCTAAGAGAGGGTGGCAGTGGTGTCACGTGCTCGTCTCGGCGTCCGTCGCCACTACCGCGACGACGTCCGCCTCAACTCGCTCTGAGCTAAGACAGGGTGGCAGTGGTGTCTCGTGCTCGTCTCGGCGTCCGTCGTCGCTACCGCGACGAGGTCTGCCTCGACTCGCGTTACGCTAAGACAGGGTGGCTGTGCTGTCACGTGCTCGTCTCGGCGTCCGTCGTTGCTACCGCGACGACGTCCGCCTCGACTCGCGTTACGCTAAGACAGGATGGCAGTGGTGTCACGTGCTCTTCTCGGCGTCCGTCGTCGCTACCGCGACGACGTCCGCCTCGACTCGCGTTACGCTAAGACAGGGTGGCAGTGGTGTCACGTGCTCGGCTCGGCGTCCATCGTCGCTACCGCGAAGACGTCCGCCTCGACTCGCGTTATGCTAAGACAGGGTTGTAGTGGTGTCACGTGCTCGTCTCGGCGTCCGTCGTCGCTATCGCGACGACGTCCGCCTCGACTCGCGCTACACTAAGACAGGGTGGCAGTGGTGTCACGTGCTCGTCTCGGCGTCCGTCGTCGCTACCGCGACGACGTCCGCCTCGACTCGCATTATGCTAAGACAGGGTGGCAGTGGTGTCACGTGCTCGTCTCGGCGTCCGTCGTCTCTACCGCGACGATGTCCGCCTCGACTCGCTTTACGCCAAGACAGGATGGCGGTGTTGTCACGTGCTCGTCTCGACGTCCGCCTTGACTCGCGTTACGGTAAGACAGGGTGGCAGTGGTGTCACGTGCTCGTCTCGACGTCCGCCTCGACTCGCGTTATGCTAAGACTGGGTGGCAGTGGTGTCACATACTCGTCTCGGCGATCGTCATCGCTACCGCGACGACGTCCGCCTCGATTCACGTTACGCTAAGACAGGTTGGCAGTGGTGTCATGTGCTCGTCTCGGCGTCCATCGTCGCTACGGCGATGACGTCCGCCTCGACTCGCGTTATGCTAAGACAAGGTGGCAGTGGTGTCACGTGCTCATCTCGGCGTCCGTCGTTGCTACCGCGACTCGCGTTACGCTAAGACAGGTTGGCACTGGTGTCACGTGCTCGTCTCGGCGTCCGTCGTCGCTACCGAGACGACGTCCGCCTTGACTGCTGCTACGCTAAGACAGGTTGGCAGTGGTGTCACGTGCTCCTCTCTGCGTCCGTCGTTGCTACCGCGACGACGTCCGCCTCGACTCGCGTTACGCTAAGACAGGTTGGCAGTGGTGTCACGTGCTCGTCTCGGCGTCCGTCGTTGCTACCGCGACGACGTCCGCCTCGACTCGCGTTATGCTAAGTCAGGTTGGCAGTGGTGTCACGTGCTCGTCTCGGTGTCCTTCGTCGCTACCGCGACGACGTCCGCCTCGACTCACGTTACGCTAAGACAGGGTGGGAGTGGTGTCACGTGCTCGTCTCGGCGTCCGTCGTCGCTGCCGCGAAGACGTCCGCCTCGACTCGTCTTACACTAAAACAGGGTGGCAGTGGTGTCACGTGCTCGTCTCGGCGTCCGTTGTCGCTACCGCGACGACGTCCGCCTCGACTCGCGTTACGCTAAGACAGGGTGGCAGTGGTGTCACGTGCTCGTCTCGGCATCCGTCGTCGCTACCGCGACGACGTCCGCCTCAACTCGCATTACGCTAAGACAGGGTGGCAGTGGTGTCACGTGCTCGTGTCGGCGTCCGTCGTCTCTACCGCGATGATCTCCGCCTCGACTCGCTTTACGCTAAGACATGATGGCGGTGTTGTCACGTGCTCGTCTCGACGTCCGCCTTGACTCGCGTTACGGTAAGACAGGGTGGCAGTGGTGTCACGTGCTCGTCTCAGTGTCCGTCGTTGCTACCGCGACGATTTCCGCCTCGACTCGCGTTATGCTAAGACTGGGTGGCAGTGGTGTCACGTGCTCGTCTTGGCGTCCGTCGTCGCTACCGCGACGACGTCTGCCTCGATTCGCGTTACGCTAAGACAGGTTGGCAGTGGTGTCACGTGCTCGTCTCGGCGTCCGTCGTCGCTACCACGACGACGTCCGCCTCGACTCACGTTACGCTAAGAAAGGGTGGCAGTGGTGACACGTGCTCATCTCGGCGTCCGTCGTCGCTACCGCGACGACGTCCGCCTCGACTCGCGCTACGCTAAGACAGGGTGGCAGTGGTGTCACGTGCTCGTCTCGGCGTCCGTCGTTGCTACCGTGACGACGTCCGCCTCAACTCGCTCGAAGATAAGACAGGGTGGCAGTGGTGATACGTGCTCGTCTCGGCGTCCGTCGTCGCTACCGTGATGACGTCCGCCTCGACTCGCTCTAAGCTAAGACAGGGTGGCAGTGGTGACACGTGCTCGTCTCGGCGTCTGTCGTCGCTACCACGACGACGTCCGCCTCGACTCGCGCTACGCTAAGACAGGGTGGCGGTGGTGTCACGTGCTCGGCTCGGCGTCCGTCGTCGCTACCGCGACGACGTCTGCCTCGACTCGCGCTACGCTAAGACAGGTTGGCAGTGGTGTCTCGTGCTCGGCTCGGCGTCCGTCGTCGCTACGGCGACGACGTCCGCCTCGACTCGCGCTACGCTAAGACAGGGTGGCAGTGGTGTCACGTGCTCGTCTCGGCGTCCGTCGTCGCTACCGCGACGACGTCCGCCTCGACTCGCTCTAAGCTAAGACAGGGTGGCAGTGGTGACACGTGCTCGTCTCGGCGTCTGTCGTCGCTACCGCGACGACTTCCGCCTCGACTCGCGCTACGCTAAGACAGGGTGGCGGTGGTGTCACGTGCTCGGCTCGGCGTCCGTCGTCGCTACCGCGACGACGTCTGCCTCGACTCGCGCTACGCTAAGACAGGTTGGCAGTGGTGTCTCGTGCTCGGCTCGGCGTCCGTCGTCGCTACGGCGACGACGTCTGCCTCGACTCGCGTTACGCTAACACAGGGTGGCAGTGGTGTCACATGCTCATCTCGGCGTCCGTCGTCGCTACCGCGACGACGTCCGCCTCGACTCGTGTTACGCTAAGACAGGGTGGCAGTGGTGTCACGTGCTGGTCACGGCGTCCGTCGTCGCTACCGTGACGTCGTCCGCCTCGACTCGCGTTACGCTAAGACAGGGTGGCAGTGGTGTCACGTGCTCGTCTCGGCGTCCGTCGTCGCTACCGCGACGACGTCCGCCTCGACTCGCGTTACACTAAGAAAGGGTGGCAGTGGTGACACGTGCTCCTCTCGGCGTCCGTCGTCGCTACCGAGACGACGTCCGCCTCGACTCGCGCTACGCTAAGGCAGGGTGGCAGTGGTGTCACGTGCTCGTCTCGGCGTCCGTCGTCGCTACCGCGACGACGTCCGCCTCGACTCGCTCTAAGCTAAGATAGGGTGGCAGTGGTGACACGTGCTCGTCTAGGCGTCCGTCGTCGCTACCGCGACGACGTCCGCCTCGACTCGTCTTACACTAAGACAGGGTGGCAGTGGTGTCACGTGCTCGTCTCGGCGTCCGTTGTCGCTACCGCGACGACGTCCGCCTCGACTCGCGTTACGCTAAGACAGGGTGGCAGTGGTGTCACGTGCTCGTCTCGGCATCGGTCGTCGCTACCGCGACGACGTCCGCCTCAACTCGCATTACGCTAAGACAGGGTGGCAGTGGTGTCACGTGCTCGTGTCGGCGTCCGTCGTCTCTACCGCAATGATCTCCGCCTCGACTCGCTTTACGCTAAGACATGATGGCGGTGTTGTCACGTGCTCGTCTCGACGTCCGCCTTGACTCGCGTTACGGTAAGACAGGGTGGCAGTGGTGTCACGTGCTCGTCTCAGTGTCCGTCGTTGCTACCGCGACGATTTCCGCCTCGACTCGCGTTATGCTAAGACAAGGTGGCAGTGGTGTCACGTGCTCATCTCGGCGTCCGTCGTTGCTACCGCGACTCGCGTTACGCTAAGACAGGTTGGCACTGGTGTCACGTGCTCGTCTCGGCGTCCGTCGTCGCTACCGAGACGACGTCCGCCTTGACTGCCGCTACGCTAAGACAGGTTGGCAGTGGTGTCACGTGCTCCTCTCTGCGTCCGTCGTTGCTACCGCGACGACGTCCGCCTCGACTCGCGTTACGCTAAGACAGGTTGGCAGTGGTGTCACGTGCTCGTCTCGGCGTCCGTCGTTGCTACCGCGACGACGTCCGCCTCGACTCGCGTTATGCTAAGTCAGGTTGGCAGTGGTGTCACGTGCTCGTCTCGGTGTCCTTCGTCGCTACCGCGACGACGTCCGCCTCGACTCACGTTACGCTAAGACAGGGTGGGAGTGGTGTCACGTGCTCGTCTCGGCGTCCGTCGTCGCTCCCGCGAAGACGTCCGCCTCGACTCGTCTTACACTAAGACAGGGTGGCAGTGGTGTCACGTGCTCGTCTCGGCGTCCGTTGTCGCTACCGCGACGACGTCCGCCTCGACTCGCGTTACGCTAAGACAGGGTGGCAGTGGTGTCACGTGCTCGTCTCGGCGTCCGTCGTCGCTACCGCGACGACGTCCGCCTCGACTCGCGTTACGCTAAGAAAGGGTGGCAGTGGTGACACGTGCTCCTCTCGGCGTCCGTCGTCGCTACCGAGACGACGTCCGCCTCGACTCGCGCTACGCTAAGGCAGGGTGGCAGTGGTGTCACGTGCTCGTCTCGGCGTCCGTCGTCGCTACCGCGACGACGTCCGCCTCGACTCGCTCTAAGCTAAGACAGGGTGGCAGTGGTGACACGTGCTCGTCTCGGCGTCCGTCGTCGCTACCGCGACGACGTCCGCCTCGACTCGTCTTACACTAAGATAGGGTGGCAGTGGTGTCACGTGCTCGTCTCGGCGTCCGTTGTCGCTACCGCGACGACGTCCGCCTCGACTCGCGTTACGCTAAGACAGGGTGGCAGTGGTGTCACGTGCTCGTCTCGGCATCCGTCGTCGCTACCGCGACGACGTCCGCCTCAACTCGCATTACGCTAAGACAGGGTGGCAGTGGTGTCACGTGCTCGTGTCGGCGTCCGTCGTCTCTACCGCGATGATCTCCGCCTCGACTCGCTTTACGCTAAGACATGATGGCGGTGTTGTCACGTGCTCGTCTCGACGTCCGCCTTGACTCGCGTTACGGTAAGACAGGGTGGCAGTGGTGTCACGTGCTCGTCTCAGTGTCCGTTGTTGCTACCTCGACGATTTCCGCCTCGACTCGCGTTATGCTAAGACTGGGTGGCAGTGGTGTCACGTGCTCGTCTTGGCGTCCGTCGTCGCTACCGCGACGACGTCTGCCTCGATTCGCGTTACGCTAAGACAGGTTGGCAGTGGTGTCACGTGCTCGTCTCGGCGTCCGTTGTCGCTACCACGACGACGTCCGCCTCGACTCGCGTTACGCTAAGAAAGGGTGGCAGTGGTGACACGTGCTCATCTCGGCGTCCGTCGTCGCTACCGCGACGACGTCCGCCTCGACTCGCGCTACGCTAAGACAGGGTGGCAGTGGTGTCACGTGCTCGTCTCGGCGTCCGTCGTTGCTACCGTGACGACGTCCGCCTCAACTCGCTCTAAGATAAGACAGGGTGGCAATGGTGATACGTGCTCGTCTCGGCGTCCGTCATCGCTACCGTGACGACGTCCGCCTCGACTCGCGCTACGCTAAGACAGGGTGGCAGTGGTGTCACATGCTCGTCTCGGCGTCCGTCGTCGCTACCGCGACGACGTCCGCCTCGACTCGCTCTAAGCTAAGACAGGGTGGCAGTGGTGACACGTGCTCTTCTCGGCGTCTGTCGTCGCTACCGCGACGACGTCCGCCTCGACTCGCGCTACGCTAAGACAGGGTGGCGGTGGTGTCACGTGCTCGGCTCGGCGTCCGTCGTCGCTACCGCGACGACGTCTGCCTCGACTCGCGCTACGCTAAGACAGGTTGGCAGTGGTGTCTCGTGCTCGGCTCGGCGTCCGTCGTCGCTACGGCGACGACGTCTGCCTCGACTCGCGTTACGCTAACACAGGGTGGCAGTGGTGTCACATGCTCATCTCGGCGTCCGTCGTCGCTACCGCGACGACGTCCGCCTCGACTCGTGTTACGCTAAGACAGGGTGGCAGTGGTGTCACGTGCTGGTCACGGCGTCCGTCGTCGCTACCGTGACGTCGTCCGCCTCGACTCGCGTTACGCTAAGACAGGGTGGCAGTGGTGTCACGTGCTCGTCTCGGCGTCCGTCGTCGCTACCGCGACGACGTCCGCCTCGACTCGCGTTACGCTAAGAAAGGGTGGCAGTGGTGACACGTGCTCCTCTCGGCGTCCGTCGTCGCTACCGAGACGACGTCCGCCTCGACTCGCGCTACGCTAAGGCAGGGTGGCAGTGGTGTCACGTGCTCGTCTCGGCGTCCGTCGTCGCTACCGCGACGACGTCCGCCTCGACTCGCTCTAAGCTAAGACAGGGTGGCAGTGGTGACACGTGCTCGTCTCGGCGTCCGTCGTCGCTACCGCGACGACGTCCGCCTCGACTCGCGCTACGCTAAGACAGGGTGGCAGTGGTGTCACGTGCTCGGCTCGGCGTCCGTCGTCGCTACCGCGACGACATCCGCCTCAACTCGCGCTACGCTAAGACGGGTTGGCAGTGGTGTCTCGTGCTCGGCTCGGCGTCCGTCGTCGCTACGGCGACGACGTCTGCCTCGACTCGCGTTACGCTAACACAGGGTGGCAGTGGTGTCACGTGCTCATCTCGGTGTCCGTCGTCGCTACCGCGACGACGTCCGCCTCGACTCGTGTTATGCTAAGACAGGGTGGCAGTGGTGTCACGTGCTCGTCTCGGCGTTCGTCGTCGCTACCGCGACGTCGTCCGCCTCGACTCGCGTTACGCTAAGATAGGGTGGCAGTGGTGTCACGTGCTCGTCTCGGCGTCCGTCGTCGCTACCACGATGACGTCCGCCTCGACTCGCGTTACGCTAAGAAAGGGTGGCAGTGGTGACACATGCTCATCTCAGCGTCCGTCGTCGCTACCGCGACGACGTCCACCTCGACTCGAGTTATGCTAAGACTGGGAGGCAGTGGTGTCACGTACTCGTCTCGGCGTTCGTCATCGCTACCACGACGACGTCCGCCTCGATTCGCGTTACGCTAAGACAGGTTGGCAGTGGTGTCACGTGCTCGTCTCGGCGTCCGTCGTCGCTACGGTGATGATGTCCGCCTCGACTCGCGTTATGCTAAGACAAGGTGGCAGTGGTGTCACGTGCTCGTCTCGGCGTCCGTCGTTGCTACCGCAACGATCTCCCCCGCGACTCGCGTTACGCTAAGACAGGTTGGCACTGGTGTCACGTGCTCGTCTCGGCGTCCGTCGTCGCTACCGAGACGATGTCCGCCTCGACTCGCGTTACGCTAAGACAGTGTGGCAGTGGTGTCACGTGCTCGTCTCGGCGTCCATCGTCGCTACCGCGATGACGTCCGCCTCGACTCGCGCTACGCTAAGAAAGGGTGGCAGTGGTGTCACGTGCTTGTCTTGGCGTCCGTCGTCGCTACCGCGACGACGTCCGCCTCGACTCGCGCTACGCTAAGACAGGGTGGCAGTGGTGTCACGTGCTCGTCTCGATATCCGTCGTCGCTACCGCGACGACGTCCACCTCGACTCGCGTTACGCTAAGACAGGTTGGCAGTGGTGTCACGTGCTCGTCTCGGTGTCCGTCGTTGCTGCCGCGACGACGTCCGCCTCGACTCGCGTTATGCTAAGACAGGATGGTAGTGGTGTCATGTGTTCGTCTCGGCGTCCGTCGTCGCTACAGCGACGACGTCCGCCTCGACTCGCGTTACGCTAAGACAGGGTGGCAGTGGTGTCACGTGCTCGTCTCGGCGTCCGTCGTTGCTACCGCGACGACGTCTGCCTCGACTCGCGTTACGCTAAGACAGGGTGGCAGTGGTGTCACATGCTCGTCTCGGCGTCCGTCGTCGCTACCGCGACGACGTCCGCCTCGACTCGCGCTACGCTAAGACAGGGTGGCAGTGGTGTCACGTGCTCGTCTCGGCGTCCGTCGTCGCTACCGCGACGAGCTCTGCCTCGACTCGCGCTATGCTAAGACAGGGTGGCAGTGGTGTCACGTGCTCGTCTCGGCGTCCGTCGTCGCTATCGCGACGATGTCCGCCTCGACTCACGCTACGCTAAGACAGGGTGGCAGTGGTGTCACGTGCTCGTCTCGGCATCCGTCGTCGCTACCGCGACGACGTCCGCCTTGACTCCCGCTACGCTAAGACAGTTTGGCAGTGGTGTCACGTGCTCCTCTCGGCGTCCGTCGTTGCTACCGCGACGACGTCCGCCTCGACTCGCGTTACGCTAAGACAGGTTGGCAGTGGTGTCACGTGCTCGTCTCGGCGTCCGTCGTTGCTACCGCGACGACGTCCGCCTCGACTCGCGTTATGCTAACTCGGGTTGGTAGTTGTGTCACGTGCTCGTCTCGGTGTCCGTCGTTGCTACCGCGACGACGTCCGCCTCGACTCATGTTACGCTAAGACAGGGTGGGAGTGGTGTCACGTGCTCGTCTCGGCGTCCGTCGTCGCTACCGCGAAGACGTCCGCCTCGACTCGTCTTACACTAAGACAGGGTGGCTGTGGTGTCACGTGCTCGTCTCGGCGTCCGTCGTCGCTACCGCGACGACGTCCGCCTCGACTCGCGTTACGCTAAGACAGGGTGGCAGTGGTGTCACGTGCTCGTCTCGGTGTCCGTCGTCGCTACCGCGACGACGTCCGCCTCAACTCGCATTACGCTAAGACAGGGTGGCAGTGGTGTCACGTGCTCGTCTCGGCGTCCGTCGTCTCTACCGCGACAATGTCCGCCTCGACTCGCTTTACGCTAAGACATGATGGCGGTGTTGTCACGTGCTCGTCTCGACGTCCGCCTTGACTCGCGTTACGGTAAGACAGGGTGGCAGTGGTGTCACGTGCTCGTCTCAGTGTCCGTCGTCGCTACCGCGACGATGTCCGCCTCGACTCGCGTTATGCTAACACTGGGTGGCAGTGGTGTCACGTGCTCGTCTCAGTGTCCGTCGTCGCTACCGCGACGATGTCCGCCTTGACTGGCGTTACGCTAAGACAGGTTTGTAGTGGTGTCACGTGCTCGTCCCGGCGTTCGTCGTTGCTACCGCGACGACGTCCGCCTCGACTCGCGTTATGCTAAGTCAGGTTGGCAGTGGTGTCACGTGCTCGTCTCGGTGTCCGTCGTCGCTACCGTAATGACGTCCGCCTCGACTCACGTTACGCTAAGACAGGGTGGCAGTGGTGTCACGTGCTCGTCTCGGCGTCCGTCGTCGCTACCGCGAAGACGTCCGCCTCGACTCGTCTTATGCTAAGAGAGGGTGGCAGTGGTGTCACGTGCTCGTCTCGGCGTCCGTTGTCGCTACCACGACGACGTCCGCCTCGACTCGCGTTACGCTAAGACAGGGTGGCAGTGGTGTCACATGCTCGTCTCGGCGTCCGTCGTCGCTACCGCGACGACGTCCGCCTCAACTCGCATTACGCTAAGATAGGGTGGCAGTGGTGTCACGTGCTTGTCTCGGCGTCCGTCGTCTCTACCGCGATGATGTCCGCCTCGACTCGCTTTACGCTAAGACACGATGGCGGTGTTGTCACGTGCTCGTCTCGACGTCCGCCCTGACTCGCGTTATGGTAAGACAGGGTGGCAGTGGTGTCACGTGCTCGTCTCAGTGTCCGTCGTCGCTACCGCGACGATGTCCGCCTCGACTCGCGTTATGCTAAGACTGGGTGGCAATGGTGTCACGTGCTCGTCTCGGCGTCCGTCGTCGCTACCGCGACGACGTCTGCCTCGATTCGCGTTACGCTAAGACAGGTTGGTAGTGGTGTCACGTGCTCGTCTCGGCGTTCGTCGTCGCTACCGCAGCAACGTCCGCCTCGACTCGTGTTACGCAAAGACAGGGTGGCAGTGGTGTCACGTGCTCGTCTCGGCGTCCATCGTCGCTACGGGGACGACGTCCGCCTCGACTCGCGTTATGCTAAGACAAGGTGGCAGTGGTGTCACGTGCTCGTCTCGGCGTCCGTCGTCGCTACCGAGACGACGTCCGCCTCGACTCGCGTTACGCTAAGACAGTGTGGCAGTGGTGTCACGTGCTTGTCTCGGCGTCCGTCGTCACTACCGCGATGATGTCCGCCTCGACTCATGCTACGCTAAGACAGGGTGGCAGTGGTGTCACGTGCTCGTCTTGGCGTCCGTCGTCGCTACCGCAAAGATATCCGCCTCGACTCGCGCTACACTAACACAGGTTGGCAGTGGTGTCACGTGCTCGTCTCGGCATCCGTCGTCGCTACCACGACGACGTCCGCCTCGACTCGCGTTACGCTAAGACAGGTTGGCAGTGGTGTCTCGTGCTCGGCTCGGCGTCCGTCGTCGCTACATCGACGACGTCTGCCTCGACTCGCGTTACGCTAACACAGGGTGGCAGTGGTGTCACGTGCTCGTCTCGGCGTCCGTCGTCGCTACCGTGACGACGTCTGCCTCGACTCGCGTTACGCTAAGACAGGGTGGCAGTGGTGTCACATGCTCGTCTCGGCGTCCGTCGTCGCTACCGCGACGACGTCCGCCTCGACTCGCGCTACGCTAAGACAGGGTGGCAGTGGTGTCACGTGCTCGTCTCGGCGTCCGTCGTCGCTACCGCGACGAGCTCCGCCTCGACTCGCGCTATGCTAAGACAGGGTGGCAGTGGTGTCACGTGCTCGTCTCGGCGTCCGTCGTCGCTATCGCGACGATGTCCGCCTCGACTCGCGCTATGCTAAGACAGGGTGGCAGTGGTGTCACGTGCTCGTCTCGGCGTCCGTCGTCGCTACCGCGACGACGTCCGCCTTGACTCCCGCTACGCTAAGACAGTTTGGCAGTGGTGTCACGTGCTCCTCTCGGCGTCCGTCGTTGCTACCGCGACGACGTCCGCCTCGACTCGCGTTACGCTAAGACAGGTTGGCAGTGGTGTCACGTGCTCGTCTCGGCATCCGTCGTTGCTACCGCGACGACGTCCGCCTCGACTCGCGTTATGCTAACTCGGGTTGGCAGTGGTGTCACGTGCTCGTCTCGGCGTCCATCGTCGCTACCGAGACGACGTCCGCCTCGACTCATGTTACGCTAAGACAGGGTGGGAGTGGTGTCACGTGCTCGTCTCGGCGTCCGTCGTTGCTACCGCGAAGACGTCTGCCTCGACTCGTCTTACACTAAGACAGGGTGGCAGTGGTGTCACGTGCTCGTCTCGGCGTCCGTCGTCGCTACCGCGACGACGTCCGCCTCGACTCGCGTTACGCTAAGACAGGGTGGCAGTGGTGTCACGTGCTCGTCTCGGCGTCCGTCGTCGCTACCGCGACGACGTCCGCCTCAACTCGCATTACGCTAAGACAGGGTGGCAGTGGTGTCACATGCTCGTCTCGGCGTCCGTCGTCTCTACCGCGACAATGTCCGCCTCGACTCGCTTTACGCTAAGACATGATGGCGGTGTTGTCACGTGCTCGTCTCGACGTCCGCCTTGACTCGCGTTACGGTAAGACAGGGTGGCAGTGGTGTCATGTGCTCGTCTCAGTGTCCGTCGTCGCTACCGCGACGATGTCTGCCTCGACTCGCGTTATGCTAAGACTGGGTGGCAGTGGTGTCACGTGCTCGTCTCGGCGTCCGTCGTCGCTACCGCGACGACGTCCGCCTTGACTTCCGCTACGCTAAGACAGGTTGGTAGTGGTGTCACGTGCTCCTCTCGGCGTCCGTCGTTGCTACCGCGACGACGTCCGCCTCGACTGGCGTTACGCTAAGACAGGTTTGTAGTGGTGTCACGTGCTCGTCTCGGCGTTCATCGTTGCTACCGCGACGACGTCCGCCTCGACTCGCGTTTTGCTAAGTCAGGTTGGCAGTGGTGTCACGTGCTCGTCTCGGTGTCCGTCGTCGCTACCGTAATGACGTCCGCCTCGACTCACGTTACGCTAAGACAGGGTGGCAGTGGTGTCACGTGCTCGTCTCGGCGTCCGTCGTCGCTACCGCGAAGACGTCCGCCTCGACTCGTCTTATGCTAAGACAGGGTGGCAGTGGTGTCACGTGCTCGTCTCGGCGTCCGTCGTCGCTACCACGACGACGTCCGCCTCGACTCGCGTTACGCTAAGACAGGGTGGCAGTGGTGTCACGTGCTCGTCTCGGCGTCCGTCGTCGCTACCGCGACGACGTCCGCCTCAACTCGCATTACGCTAAGACAGGGTGGCAGTGGTGTCACGTGCTTGTCTCGGCGTCCGTCGTCTCTACCGCGATGATGTCCGCCTCGACTCGCTTTACGCTAAGACACGATGGCGGTGTTGTCACGTGCTCGTCTCGACGTCCGCCTTGACTCGCGTCATGGTAAGACAGGGTGGCAGTGGTGTCACGTGCTCGTCTCAGTGTCCGTCGTCGCTACCGCGACGATGTCCGCCTCGACTCGCGTTATGCTAAGACTGGGTGGCAGTGGTGTCACGTGCTCGTCTCGGCGTCCGTCGTCGCTACCGCGACGACGTCTGCCTCGATTCGCGTTACGCTAAGACAGGTTGGTAGTGGTGTCACGTGCTCGTCTCGGCGTCCGTCGTCGCTACCGCGACAACGTCCGCCTCGACTCGTGTTACGCAAAGACAGGGTGGCAGTGGTGTCACGTGCTCGTCTCGGCGTCCATCGTCGCTACGGGGACGACGTCCGCCTCGACTCGCGTTATGCTAAGACAAGGTGGCAGTGGTGTCACGTGCTCGTCTCGGCGTCGGTCGTCGCTACCGCGACGATGTCCGCCGCGACTCGCGTTACGCTAAGACAGGTTGGCACTGGTGTCACGTGCTCGTCTCGGCGTCCGTCGACGCTACCGAGACGACGTCCGCCTCGACTCGCGTTACGCTAAGACAGTGTGGCAGTGGTGTTACGTGCTCGTCTCGGCGTCCGTCGTCACTACCGCGATGATGTCCGCCTCGACTCATGCTACGCTAAGACAGGGTGGCAGTGGTGTCACGTGCTCGTCTTGGCGTCCGTCGTCGCTACCGCAAAGATATCCGCCTCGACTCGCGCAACACTAACACAGGTTGGCAGTGGTGTCACGTGCTCGTCTCGGCGTCCGTCGTCGCTACCACGACAACGTCCGCCTCGACTCGCGTTACGCTAAGACAGGTTGGCAGTGGTGTCTCGTGCTCGGCTCGGCGTCCGTCGTCGCTACAGCAACGACGTCTGCCTCGACTCGCGTTACGCTAACACAGGGTGGCAGTGGTGTCACGTGCTCGTCTCGGCGTCCGTCGTCGCTACCGTGACGACGTCCGCCTCGACTCGCGCTATGCTAAGACAGGGTGGCAGTGGTGTCATGTGCTCGTCTCGGCGTCCGTCGTCGCTATCGCGACGATGTCCGCCTCGACTCGAGCTACGCTAAGACAGGGTGGCAGTGGTGTCACGTGCTCGTCTCGGCGTCCGTCGTCGCTACCGCGACGACGTCCGCCTTGACTCCCGCTACGCTAAGACAGTTTGGCAGTGGTGTCACGTGCTCCTCTCGGCGTCCGTCGTTGCTACCGCGACGACGTCCGCCTCGACTCGCGTTACGCTAAGACAGGTCGGCAGTGGTGTCACGTGCTCGTCTCGGCGTCCGTCGTTGCTACCGCGACGACGTCCGCCTCGACTCGCGTTATGCTAACTCGGGTTGGCAGTGGTGTCACGTGCTCGTCTCGGCGTCCGTCGTCGCTACCGCGACGACGTCCGCCTCGACTCATGTTACGCTAAGACAGGGTGGGAGTGGTGTCACGTGCTCGTCTCGGCGTCCGTCGTCGCTACCGCGAAGACGTCCGCCTCGACTCGTCTTACACTAAGACAGGGTGGCAGTGGTGTCACGTGCTCGTCTCGGCGTCCGTCGTCGCTACCGCGACGACGTCCGCCTCGACTCGCGTTACGCTAAGACAGGGTGGCAGTGGTGTCACGTGCTCGTCTCGGCGTCCGTCGTCGCTACCGCGACGACGTCCGCCTCAACTCGCATTACGCTAAGACAGGGTGGCAGTGGTGTCACGTGCTCGTCTCGGCGTCCGTCGTCGCTACCGCGACGACGTCCGCCTCGACTCGCTTTACGCTAAGACATGATGGCGGTGTTGTCACGTGCTCGTCTCGGCGTCCATCGTCTCTACCGCGACGATGTCCGCCTCGACTCGCTTTACGCTAAGACACGATGGCGGTGTTGTCACGTGCTCGTCTCGACGTCCGCCTTGACTCGCGTTATGGTAAGACAGGGTGGCAGTGGTGTCACGTGCTCGTCTCAGTGTCCGTCGTCGCTACTGCGATGATGTCCGCCTCGACTCGCGTTATGCTAAGACTGGGTGGCAGTGGTGTCACGTGCTCGTCTCGGCGTCCGTCGTTGCTACCGCGATGACGTCTGCCTCGATTCGCGTTACGCTAAGACAGGTTGGTAGTGGTGTCACGTGCTCGTCTCGGCGTTCGTCGTCGCTACCGCGACAACGTCCGCCTCGACTCGCGTTACGCAAAGACAGGGTGGCAGTGGTGTCACGTGCTCGTCTCGGCGTCCATCGTCGCTACGGGGACGACGTCCGCCTCGACTCGCGTTATGCTAAGACAAGGTGGCAGTGGTGTCATGTGCTCGTCTCGGCCTCCGTCGTCGCTACCGCGACGATGTCCGCCGCGACTCGCGTTACGCTAAGACAGGTTGGCACTGGTGTCACGTGCTCGTCTCGGCGTCCGTCGTCGCTACCGAGACGACGTCCGCCTCGACTCGCGTTACGCTAAGACAGTGTGGCAGTGGTGTCACGTGCTCGTCTGGGCGTCCGTCGTCACTACCGCGATGATGTCCGCCTCAACTCGTGCTACGCTAAGACAGGGTGGCAGTGGTGTCACGTGCTCGTCTTGGTGTGCGTCGTCGCTACCGCAAAGACGTCCGCCTCGACTCGCGCTACACTAAGACAGGTTGGCAGTGGTGTCACGTGCTCGTCTCGGCGTCCGTCATCGCTACCACGACGACGTCCGCCTCGACTCGCGTTACGCTAAGACAGGTTGGCAGTGGTGTCTCGTGCTCGGCTCGGCGTCCGTCGTCGCTACAGCGACGACGTCTGCCTCGACTCGCGTTACGCTAACACAGGGTGGCAGTGGTGTCACGTGCTCGTCTCGGCGTCCGTCGTCGCTACCGTGACGACGTCCGCCTCGACTCATGTTACGCTAAGACAGGGTGGCAGTGGTGTCATGTGCTCGTCTCGGCGTCCGTCGTCGTTACCGCGACGTCGTCCGCCTCGACTTGCGTTACGCTAAGACAGGGTGGCAGTGGTGTCACGTGCTCGTCTCCGCGTCCGTCGTCGCTACCGCGACGACGTCCGCCTCGACTCGCCTTACGCTAAGAAAGGGTGGCAGTGGTGACACGTGCTCGTCTCGGCGTCCGTCGTCGCTACCGCGACGATGTCCGCCTCGACTCGCACTACGCTAAGACAGGGTGGCAGTGGTGTCACGTGCTCGTCTCGACGTCCGTCGTCGCTACCGCGATGACGTCCGCCTCGACTCGCTCTAAGCTAAGACAGCGTGGCAGTGGTGTCACGTGCTCATCTCGGCGTCCGTCGTCGCTACTGCGGCGATGTCTACCTCGACTCGCGTTACGTAACACAGGGTGGCAGTGGTGTCACGTGCTCGTCTTGGCATCCGTCGTCGCTACAGCGACGACGTCAGCCTCGACTCGCGGTACGCTAAGAAAGGTTGGCAGTGGTGTCATGTGCTCGTCTCGGCGTCCGTCGTCGCTACCGCGACGACGTCCGCCTCGACTCGCGCTATGCTAAGAAAGGGTGGCAGTGGTGTCACGTGCTCGTCTCGGCGTCCGTCATCGCTACCGCGACGACGTCCGCCTCGACTCGCGTTACGTTAAGACGGGATGGCAGTGGTGTCAGGTGTTCGTCTCGACGTCCGTCGTCGCTACCGCGACGACGTCCGCCTCGACTCGTGTTGCGCTAAGACATGGTGGCAGTGGTGTCACGTGCTCGTCTCGGTGTCCGTCGTCGCTACCGCGACGACGTCCGCCTCAACTCGCGTTACGCTAAGACAGGGTGGCAGTGGTGTCACGTGCTCGTCTCGGCGTCCATCGTCGCTACCGCGACGACGTCTGCCTTGACTCGCATTACGCTAAGATAGGGTGGCAGTGTTGTCACGTGCTCGTCTCGCCGTCCATCGTCGCTTCCGCGACGACGTCCGCCTCGACTCGCGCTATGCTAAGACAGGGTCGCAGTGGTGTTACGTGCTCGTCTCGGCGTCCGTCGTTGCTACCGCGACGACGTCTGCCTCGACTCGCGCTACGCTAAGACAGGGTGGCAGTGGTGTCACGTGCTCGTCTCCGCGTCAGTCATCGCTACCGCGACGACGTCCGCCTTGACTCGCTCTAAGCTAAGACAGGGTGGCAGTGGTGTCACGTGCTCGTCCCGGCATCCATCGCCGCTACTGCGACGACGTCCGCCTCGACTCGCGTTACGTAACACAGGGTGGCAGTGGTGTGATGTGCTCGTCTCGGCGTTCGTCGTCGCTACCGCGACGACGTCCGCCTCGACTTGCGGTACGCTAAGAAAGGGTGGCAGTGGTGTCACGTGCTCGTCTCGGCGTCCGTCATCGCTACCGCGACGACGTCCGCCTCGACTCGCGCTATGCTAAGAGAGGGTGGCAGTGGTGTCACGTGCTCGTCTCGGCGTCCGTCGCCACTACCGCGACGACGTCCGCCTCGACTCGCTCTGAGCTAAGACAGGGTGGCAGTGGTGTCACGTGCTCGTCTCGGCGTCCGTCGTCGCTACCGCGACGACGTCTGCCTTGACTCGCGTTACGCTAAGACAGGGTGGCTGTGGTGTCACGTGCTCGTCTCGGCGTCCGTCGTTGCTACCGCGACGACGTCCGCCTCAACTCGCGTTACGCTAAGACAGGATGGCAGTGGGGTCACGTGCTCTTCTCGGTGTCCGTCGTCGCTACCGCGACAAAGTCCGACTCGACTCGCGTTATGCTAAGACAGGGTGGCAGTGGTGTCACGTGCTCGTCTCGGCGTCCGTCGTCGCTACCGCGAAGACGTCCGCCTCGACTCGTCTTACGCTAAGACAGGGTTGTAGTGGTGTCACGTGCTCGTCTCGGCGTCCGTCGTCGCTACCGCGACGACGTCCGCCTCGACTCGCGTTACGCTAAGACAGGGTGGCAGTGGTGTCACGTGCTCGTCTCGGCGTCCGTCGTCGCTACCGCGACGACGTCCGCCTCGACTCGCATTATGCTAAGACAGGGTGGCAGTGGTGTCACGTGCTCGTCTCGGCGTCAGTCGTCTCTACCGCGACGATGTCCACCTCGACTCACTTTACGCTAAGACAGGATGGCGGTGTTGTCACGTGCTCGTCTCGACGTCCGCCTTGACTCGCGTTACGGTAAGACAGGGTGGCAGTGGTGTCACGTGCTCGTCTCAGCGTCCGTCGTCGCTACCGCGACGACGTC
This sequence comes from Triticum timopheevii, assembly GCA_963921465.1. Classification (NCBI taxonomy): domain Eukaryota; kingdom Viridiplantae; phylum Streptophyta; class Magnoliopsida; order Poales; family Poaceae; genus Triticum; species Triticum timopheevii. Next base: position 309,598,449 of record OY997266.1, on the reverse strand, counting down.
TGCCTTGACTCGCGTTATGCTAAGACTGGGTGGCAGTGGTGTCACGTGCTCGTCTTGGCGTCCGTCGTCGCTACAGCGACGACGTCCGCCTCGACTCGCGGTACGCTAAGAAAGGTTGGCAGTGGTGTCATGTGCTCGTCTCGGCGTCCGTCGTCGCTACCGCGACGACGTCCGCCTCGACTCGCGCTACGCTAAGAAAGGGTGGCAGTGGTGTCACGTGCTCGTCTCGGCGTCCGTCCTCGCTACCGCGACGACGTCCGCCTCGACTCGCGTTACGTTAAGACGGGATGGCAGTGGTGTCAGGTGTTCGTCTCGACGTCCGTCGTCGCTACCGCGACGACGTCCGCCTCGACTCGTGTTACGCTAAGACATGGTGGCAGTGGTGTCACGTGCTCGTCTCGGTGTCCGTCGTCGCTACCGCGACGACGTCCGCCTCAACTCGCGTTACGCTAAGACAGGGTGGCAGTGGTGTCACGTGCTCGTCTCGGCGTCCATCGTCGCTACCGCGACGACGTCTGCCTCGACTCGCATTACGCTAAGATAGGGTGGCAGTGTTGTCACGTGCTCGTCTCGCCGTCCATCGTCGCTTCCGCGACGACGTCCGCCTCGACTCGCGCTATGCTAAGACAGGGTCGCAGTGGTGTTACGTGCTCGTCTCGGCGTCCGTCGTTGCTACCGCGACGACGTCTGCCTCGACTCGCGCTACGCTAAGACAGGGTGGCAGTGGTGTCACGTGCTCGTCTCCGCGTCAGTCATCGCTACCGCGACGACGTCCGCCTCGACTCGCTCTAAGCTAAGACAGGGTGGCAGTGGTGTCACGTGCTCGTCCCGGCGTCCATCGCCGCTACTGCGACGACGTCCGCCTCGACTCGCGTTACGTAACACAGGGTGGCAGTGGTGTGATGTGCTCGTCTCGGCGTTCGTCGTCGCTACCGCGACGACGTCCGCCTCGACTCGCGGTACGCTAAGAAAGGGTGGCAGTGGTGTCACGTGCTCGTCTCGGCGTCCGTCATCGCCACCGCGACGACGTCCGCCTCGACTCGCTCTAAGCTAAGACAGGGTGGCAGTGGTGTCACGTGCTCGTCTCGACGTCCGTCGTCGCTACCGCGACGACGTCTGCCTTGACTCGCGGTACGCTAAGACAGGGTGGCTGTGGTGTCACGTGCTCGTCTCGGCGTCCGTCGTTGCTACCGCGACGACGTCCGCCTCGACTCGCGTTACGCTAAGACAGGATGGCAGTGGGGTCACGTGCTCTTCTTGGTGTCCGTCGTCGCTACCGCGACAAAGTCCGCCTCGACTCGCGTTATGCTAAGACAGGGTGGCAGTGGTGTCACGTGCTCGTCTCGGCGTCCGTCGTCGCTACCGCGAAGACGTCCGCCTCGACTCGTCTTACGCTAAGACAGGGTTGTAGTGGTGTCACGTGCTCGTCTCGGCGTCCGTCGTTGCTACCGCGACGACGTCCGCCTCGACTCGCGTTACGCTAAGACAGGGTGGCAGTGGTGTCACGTGCTCGTCTCGGCGTCCGTCGTCGCTACCGCGACGACGTCCGCCTCGACTCGCATTATGCTAAGACAGGGTGGCAGTGGTGTCACGTGCTTGTCTCAGCGTCAGTCGTCTCTACCGCGACGATGTCCGCCTCGACTCGCTTTACGCTAAGACAGGATGGCGGTGTTGTCACGTGCTCGTCTCGACGTCCGCCTTGACTCGCGTTACGGTAAGACAGGGTGGCAGTGGTGTCACGTGCTCGTCTCAGCATCCGTCGTCGCTACCGCGACGACGTCTGCCTCGACTCGCGTTATGCTAAGACTGGGTGGCAGTGGTGTCACGTACTCGTCTCGGCGTTCGTCATCGCTACCGCGACGACGTCCGCCTCCATTCGCATTACGCTAAGACAGGTTGGCAGTGGTGTCACGTGCTCGTCTCGGCGTCCATCGTCGCTACGGTGATGACGTCCGCCTCGACTCGCGTTATGCTAAGACAAGGTGGCAGTGGTGTCACGTGCTTGTCTCGGCGTCCGTCGTTGCTACCGCGACGATGTCCGCCGCGACTCGCGTTACGCTAAGACAGGTTGGCACTGGTGTCACGTGCTCGTCTCGGTGTCCATCGTCGCTACCGAGACGACGTCCGCCTCGACTCGCGTTATGCTAAGACAGTGTGGCAGTGGTGTCACGTGCTCGTCTCGGCGTCCGTCGTCGCTACCGCGATGACGTCCGCCTCGACTCGCGCTACGCTAAGAAAGGGTGGCAGTGGTGTCACGTGCTTGTCTTGGCGTCCGTCGTCGCTACTGCGACGACGTCCGCCTCGACTCGCGCTACGCTAAGACAGGGTGGCAGTGGTGTCACGTGCTCGTCTCGATGTCCGTCGTCGCTACCGCGACGACGTCCACCTCGACTCGCGTTACGCTAAGACAGGTTGGCAGTGGTGTCACGTGCTCGTCTCGGCGTCCGTCGTTGCTACCGCGACGACGTCCGCCTCGACTCGCGTTACGCTAAGACAGGATGGTAGTGGTGTCATGTGTTCGTCTCGGCATCCGTCGTCGCTACCGCGACGACGTCCGCCTCGACTCGCGTTACGCTAAGTCGCGACGACGTCCGCCTCGACTCGCGTTACGCTAAGACAGGGTGGCAGTGGTGTCACATGCTCGTCTCGGCGTCCGTCATTGGTACCGCGACGACATCTGCCTCGACTCGCGATACGCTAAGACAGGGTGGCAGTGGTGTCACATGCTCGTCTCGGCGTCCGCCGTCGCTACCGCGACGACGTCCGCCTCGACTCACGCTACGCTAAGACAGGGTGGCAGTGGTGTCACGTGCTCGTCTCGGCGTCCAACGTCGCTATTCCGCGACGAGGTCCGCCTCGACTCGCGCTACGCTAAGACAGGGTGGCAGTGGTGTCACGTGCTCGTCTCGGCGTCCGTCGTCGCTATCGCGACGACGTCCGCCTCGACTCGCGCTACGCTAAGACAGGGTGGCAGTGGTGTCACGTGCTCCTCTCGGCGTCCGTCGTCGCTACCGCGACGACGTCCGCCTCGACTCCCGCTACGCTAAGACAGGTTGGCAGTGGTGTCACGTGCTCCTCTCGGCGTCCGTCGTTGCTACCGCGACGACGTCCGCCTCGACTCGCGTTACGCTAAGACAGGTTGGCAGTGGTGTCACGTGCTCGTCTCGGCGTCCGTCGTTGCTACCGCGACGACGTCCGCCTCGACTCGCGTTATGCTAAGTCAGGTTGGCAGTGGTGTCACGTGCTCGTCTCGGTATCCTTCGTCGATACCGCGACGACGTCCGCCTCGACTCACGTTACGCTAAGACAGGGTGGGAGTGGTGTCACGTGCTCGTCTCGCCGTCCGTCGTCGCTACCGCGAAGACGTCCGCCTCGTCTCGTCTTACACTAAGACAGGGTGGCAGTGGTGTCACGTGCTCGTCTCGGCGTCCGTCGTCGCTACCGCGACGACATTCGCCTCGACTCGCGTTACGCTAAGACAGGGTGGTAGTGGTGTCACGTGCTCGTCTCGGCATCCGTCGTCGCTACCGCGACGACGTCCGCCTCAACTCGCATTACGCTAAGACAGGGTGGCAGTGGTGTGACGTGCTCGTCTCGGCGTCCGTCGTCTCTACTACGACGATGCCCGCCTCGACTCGCTTTACGCTAAGACATGATGGCGGTGTTGTCACGTGCTCGTCTCGACGTCCGCCTTGACTCGCATTACGGTAAGACAGGGTGGCAGTGGTGTCACGTGCTCGTCTCAGTGTCCGTCGTTGCTACCGCGACGACGTCTGCCTCGATTCACGTTACGCTAAGACCGGTTGGCAGTGGTGTCACGTGCTCGTCTCGGCGTCCGTCGTCGCTACCACGACGACGTCCGCCTCGACTCGCGTTATGCTAAGAAAGGGTGGCAGTGGTGACACGTGCTCATCTCGGCGTCCGTCGTCGCTACCGCGACGACGTCCGCCTCGACTCGCGCTACGCTAAGACAGGGTGGCAGTGGTGTCACGTGCTCGTCTCGGCGTCCGTCGTTGCTACCACGACGACGTCCGCCTCGACTCGCTCTAAGCTAAGACAGGATGGCAGTGGTGATACGTGCTCGTCTCGGCGTCCGTCATCGCTACCGCGACGACGTCCGCCTCGACTCGCGTTACGCTAAGACAGGGTGGCAGTGGTGTCACGTGCTCGTCTCGGCGTCCGTCGTCGCTACCGCGACGACGTCCGCCTCGACTCGCTCTAAGCTAAGACAGGGTGGCAGTGGTGACACGTGCTCGTCTCGGCGTCCGTCGTCGCTACCGCGACGACGTCCGCCTCGACTCGTGCTACGCTAAGACAGGGTGGCGGTGGTGTCACGTGCTCGGCTCGGCGTCCGTCGTCGCTACCGCGACGACGTCTGCCTCGACTCGCGCTACGCTAAGATAGGTTTGCAGTGGTGTCTCGTTCTCGGCTCGGCGTCCGTCGTCGCTACGGCGACGACATCTGCGTCGACTCGCGTTACGCTAACACAGGGTGGCAGTGGTGTCACGTGCTCATCTCGGCGTCCGTCGTCGCTACCGCGACGATGTCCGCCTCGACTCGTGTTACGCTAAGACAGGGTGGCAGTGGTGTCACGTGCTGGTCTCGGCGTCCATCGACGCTACCGCGACGTCGTCCGCCTCGACTCGCGTTATGCTAAGACAGGGTGGCAGTGGTGTCACGTGCTCGTCTCGGCGTCCGTCGTCGCTACCGCGACGACGTCCGCCTCGACTCGCGCTACGCTAAGACAGGGTGGCAGTGGTGTCACGTGCTCGTCTCGGCATCCGTCGTCGCTACCGCGACGACGTCCGCCTCGACTCGCTCTAAGCTAAGACAGGGTGGCAGTGGTGAAACGTGCTCGTCTCGGCGTCCGTCGTCGCTACCGCGACGACGTCCGCCTCGACTCGCGCTACGCTAAGACAGGGTGGCAGTGGTGTCACGTGCTCGGCTCGGCGTCCGTCGTCGCTACCGCGACGACGTCCGCCTCGACTCGCGCTATGCTAAGACGGGTTGGCAGTGGTGTCTCGTGCTCGGCTCGGCGTCCGTCGTCGCTACGGCGACGACGTCTGCCTCGACTCGCGTTACGCTAACACAGGGTGGCAGTGGTGTCACGTGCTCATCTCGGCGTCCGTCGTCGCTACCGCGACGACGTCCGCCTCGACTCGTGTTACGCTAAGACAGGGTGGCAGTGGTGTCACGTGCTCGTCTCGGCGTCCGTCGTCGCTACCGCGACGTCGTCCGCCTCGACTCGTGTTACGCTAAGACAGGGTGGCAGTGGTGTCACGTGCTCGTCTCGGCGTCCGTCGTCGCTACCACGACGACGTCCGCCTCGACTCGCGTTACGCTAAGAAAGGGTGGCAGTGGTGACACGTGCTCAGCTCAGCGTCCGTCGTCGCTACCGCGACGACGTCCGCCTCGACTCGCGTTATGCTAAGACTGGGTGGCAGTGGTGTCACGTACTCGTCTCGGCGTTCGTCATCGCTACCGCGACGACGTCCGCCTCGATTCGCGTTACGCTTAGACAGGTTGGCAGTCGTGTCACGTGCTCGTCTCGGCGTCCATCGTCGCTACCGCGACGACGTCCGCCTCGACTCATGTTACGCTAAGACAGGGTGGGAGTGGTGTCACGTGCTCGTCTCGGCGTCCATCGTCGCTACCGCGAAGACGCCCGCCTCGACTCGCGTTATGTAACACAGGGTGGCAGTGGTGTCACGTGCTCGTCTCGGCGTCCGTCGTCACTACCACAACGACGTCTGCCTCGACTCGCGGTAGCTAAGAAAGTGTGGTAGTGGTGTCACGTGCTCGTCTCGGCGTCCGTTGTCGTTACCGCGACGACGTCCGCCTCGACTCGCGCTATGCTAAGACAGGTTGGCAGTGGTGTCACGTGCTCGTCTCGGCGTCCGTCGTCGCTACCGCGACGACATCCGCCTCGACTCGCTCTAAGCTAAGACAGGGTGGCAGTGGTGTCACGTGCTCGTCTCCGCGTCCGTCGTCGCTACCACGACGACGTCCGCCTCGACTCGCGTTACGCTAAGAAAGGGTGGCGGTGGTGACACGTGCTCATCTCAGCGTCCGTCGTCGCTACCGCGACGACGTCCGCCTCGACTCGCGTTATGCTAAGACTGGGTGGCAGTGGTGTCACGTACTTGTCTCGGCGTTCGTCATCGCTACCGCGACGACGTCCGCCTCGATTCGCGTTACGCTAAGACAGGTTGGCATTGTTGTCCCGTGCTTGTCTCGGCGTCCATCGGCGCTACGGCGATGACGTCCGCCTCGACTCGCGTTATGCTAAGACAAGGTGGCAGTGGTGTCACGTGCTCGTCTCGGCGTCCGTCGTTGCTACCGCGACGAGCTCCGCCGCGACTCGCGTTACGCTAAGACAGGTTGGCACTGGTGTCACGTGCTCGTCTCGGCGTCCGTCACCGCTACCGAGACGACGTCCGCCTCGACTCGCGTTACGCTAAGATAGTGTGGCAGTGGTGTCACGTGCTCGTCTCGGCGTCCGTCGTCGCTACCGCGATGACGTCCGCCTCGACTCGCGCTACGCTAAGAAAGGGTGGCAGTGGTGTCACGTGCTTGTCTTGGCGTCCGTCGTCGCTACCGCGACGACGTCCGCCTCGACTCGCTCTAAGATAAGACAGGGTGGCAGTGGTGTCACGTGCTCGGCTCGGCGTCCGTCGTCGCTACCGCGACGACGTCCGCCTCGACACGCGCTACGCTAAGACGGGTTGGCAGTGGTGTCTCGTGCTCGGCTCGGTGTCCGTCGTCGCTACGGCGACGACGTCTGCCTCGACTCGCGTTACGGTAACACAGGGTGGCAGTGGTGTCACGTGCTCATCTCGGCGTCCGTCGTCGCTACCGCGACGACGTCCGCCTCGACTCGTGTTACGCTAAGACAGGGTGGCAGTGGTGTCACGTGCTCGTCTCGGCGTCCGTCGTCGCTACCGCGACGTCGTCCGCCTCGACTCGTGTTACGCTAAGACAGGGTGGCAGTGGTGTCACGTGCTCGTCTCGGCGTCTGTCGTCGCTACCACGACGACGTCCGCCTCGACTCGCGTGACGCTAAGAAAGGGTGGCAGTGGTGACACGTGCTCAGCTCAGCGTCCGTCGTCGCTACCGCGACGACGTCCGCCTCGACTCGCGTTATGCTAAGGTTGGGTGGCAGTGGTGTCACGTACTCGTCTCGGCGTTCGTCATCGCTACCGCGACGACGTCCGCCTCGATTCGCGTTACGCTAAGACAGGTTGGCAGTGGTGTCACGTGCTCGTCTCGGCATCCATCGTCGCTACCGCGACGACGTCCGCCTCGACTCATGTTACGCTAAGACAGGGTGGGAGTGGTGTCACGTGCTCGTCTCGGCGTCCGTCGTCGCTACCGCGAAGACGTCCGCCTCGACTCGCGTTATGTAACACAGGGTGGCAGTGGTGTCACGTGCTCGTCTCGGCGTCCGTCGTCACTACCGCAACGACGTCCGCCTCGACTCGCGGTAGCTAAGAAAGTGTGGTAGTGGTGTCACGTGCTCGTCTCGGCGTCCGTCGTCGTTACCGCGACGACGTCCGCCTCGACTCGCGCTATGCTAAGACAGGTTGGCAGTGGTGTCACGTGCTCGTCTCGGCGTCCGTCGTCGCTACCGCGACGACATCCGCCTCGACTCGCTCTAAGCTAAGACAGGGTGGCAGTGGTGTCACGTGCTCGTCTCGGCGTCCGTCGTCGCTACCACGACGACGTCCGCCTCGACTCGCGTTACGCTAAGAAAGGGTGGCAGTGGTGACACGTCCTCATCTCAGCGTCCGTCGTCGCTACCGCGACGACGTCCGCCTCGACTCGCGTTATGCTAAGACTGGGTGGCAGTGGTGTCACGTACTCGTCTCGGCGTTCGTCATCCCTACCGCGACGACGTCCGCCTCGATTCGCGTCACGCTAAGACAGGTTGGCAGTGGTGTCACGTGCTCGTCTCGGCGTCCATCGTCGCTACGGCGATGACGTCCGCCTCGACTCACGTTATGCTAAGACAAGGTGGCAGTGGTGTCACGTGCTCGTCTCGGCGTCCGTCGTTGCTACCGCGATGATCTCCGCCGCGACTCGCGTTACGCTAAGACAGGTTGGCACTGGTGTCACGTGCTCGTCTCGGCGTCCGTCGTCGCTACAGAGACGACGTCCGCCTCGACTCGCGTGACGCTAAGACAGTGTGGCAGTGGTGTCACGTGCTCGTCTCGGCGTCCGTCGTCGCTACCGCGATGACGTCCGCCTCGACTCGCGCTACGCTAAGAAAGGGTGGCAGTGGTGTCACGTGCTTGTCTTGGCGTCCGTCGTCGCTACCGCGACGACGTCCGCCTTGACTCGCTCTAAGCTAAGACAGGGTGGCAGTGGTGACACGTGCTCGTCTCGGCGTCCGTCGTCGCTACCGCGACGACGTCCGCCTCGACTCGCGCTACGCTAAGACAGGGTGGCAGTGGTGTCACGTGCTCGGCTCGGCGTCCGTCGTCGCTACCGCGACGACGTCCGCCTCGACTCGCGCTACGCTAAGACGGGTTGGCAGTGGTGTCTCGTGCTCGGCTCGGTGTCCGTCGTCGCTACGGCGACAACGTCTGCCTCGACTCGCGTTACGCTAACACAGGGTGGCAGTGGTGTCACGTGCTCATCTCGGTGTCCGTCGTCGCTACCGCGACGACGTCCGCCTCGACTCGTGTTACGCTAAGACAGGGTGGCAGTGGTGTCACGTGCTCGTCTCGACGTCCGTCGTCGCTACCGCGACGTCGTCCGCCTCGACTCGCGTTATGCTAAGACTGGGTGGCAGTGGTGTCACGTACTCGTCTCGGCGTTCGTCATCGCTACCGCGACGACGTCCGCCTCGATTTGCGTTACGCTAAGACAGGTTGGCAGTGGTGTCACGTGCTCGTCTCGGCGTCCGTCGGCGCTACGGCGATGACGTCCGCCTCGACTCGTGTTATGCTAAGACAAGGTGGCATTGGTGTCACGTGCTCGTCTCGGCGTCCGTCGTTGCTACCGCGACGAGCTCCGCCGCGACTCGCGTTACGCTAAGACAGGTTGGCACTGGTGTCACGTGCTCGTCTCGGCGTCCGTCGTCGCTATCGAGACGACGTCCACCTCGACTCGCGTTACGCTAAGACAGTGTGGCAGTGGTGTCACGTGCTCGTCTCGGCGTCCGTCGTCGCTACCGCGATGACGTCCGCCTCGACTCGCTCTACGCTAAGAAAGGGTGGCAGTGGTGTCACGTGCTTGTCTTGGCGTCCGTCGTCGCTACCGCGACGACGTCCGCCTCGACTCGCGCTACGCTAAGACAGGGTGGCAGTGGTGTCACGTGCTCGTCTCGATGTCCATCGTCGCTACCGCGACGACGTCCGCCTCGACTCGCGTTACGCTAAGACAGGTTGGCAGTGGTGTCACGTGCTCGTCTCGGCGTCCGTCGTTGCTGCCGCGACGACGTCCGCCTCGACTCGCGTTATGCTAAGACAGGATGGTAGTGGTGTCATGTGTTCGTCTCGGCATCCGTCGTCGCTACCGCGACGACGTCCGCCTCGACTCGTGTTACGCTAAGACAAGGTGGCAGTGGTGTCACGTGCTCGTCTCGGCGTCTGTCGTCGCTACCACGACGACGTCCGCCTCGACTCGCGTGATGCTAAGAAAGGGTGGCAGTGGTGACACGTGCTCAGCTCAGCGTCCGTCGTCGCTACCGCGACGACGTCCGCCTCGACTCGCGTTATGCTAAGACTGGGTGGCAGTGGTGTCACGTACTCGTCTCGGCGTTCGTCATCGCTACCGCGACGACGTCCGCCTCGATTCGCGTTATGCTAAGACAGGTTGGCAGTGGTGTCACGTGCTCGTCTCGGCGTCCATCGTCGCTACCGCGACGACGTCCGCCTCGACTCATGTTACGCTAAGACAGGGTGGGAGTGGTGTCACGTGCTCGTCTCGGCGTCCGTCGTCGCTACCGCGAAGACGTCCGCCTCGACTCGCGTTATGTAACACAGGGTGGCAGTGGTGTCACGTGCTCGTCTCGGCGTCCGTCGTCACTACCGCAACGACGTCCGCCTCGACTCGCGTTACGCTAAGAAAGGGTGGCAGTGGTGACACGTCCTCATCTCAGCGTCCGTCGTCGCTACCGCGACGACGTCCGCCTCGACTCGCGCTATGCTAAGACAGGTTGGCAGTGGTGTCACGTGCTCGTCTCGGCGTCCGTCGTCGCTACCGCGACGACATCCGCCTCGACTCGCTCTAAGCTAAGACAGGGTGGCAGTGGTGTCACGTGCTCGTCTCGGCGTCCGTCGTCGCTACCACGACGACGTCCGCCTCGACTCGCGTTACGCTAAGAAAGGGTGGCAGTGGTGACACGTCCTCATCTCAGCGTCCGTCGTCGCTACCGCGACGACGTCCGCCTCGACTCGCGTTATGCTAAGACTGGGTGGCAGTGGTGTCACGTACTCGTCTCGGCGTTCGTCATCGCTACCGCGACGACGTCCGCCTCGGTTCGCGTCACGCTAAGACAGGTTGGCAGTGGTGTCACGTGCTCGTCTCGGCGTCCATCGTCGCTACGGCGATGACGTCCGCCTCGACTCGCGTTATGCTAAGACAAGGTGGCAGTGGTGTCACGTGCTCGTCTCGGCGTCCGTCGTTGCTACCGCGATGATCTCCGCCGCGACTCGCGTTACGCTAAGACAGGTTGGCACTGGTGTCACGTGCTCGTCTCGGCGTCCGTCGTCGCTACAGAGACGACGTCCGCCTCGACTCGCGTGACGCTAAGACAGTGTGGCAGTGGTGTCACGTGCTCGTCTCGGCGTCCGTCGTCGCTACCGCGATGACGTCCGCCTCGACTCGCGCTACGCTAAGAAAGGGTGGCAGTGGTGTCACGTGCTTGTCTTGGCGTCCGTCGTCGCTACCGCGACGACGTCCGCCTTGACTCGCTCTAAGCTAAGACAGGGTGGCAGTGGTGACACGTGCTCGTCTCGGCGTCCGTCGTCGCTACCGCGACGACGTCCGCCTCGACTCGCGCTACGCTAAGACAGGATGGCAGTGGTGTCACGTGCTCGGCTCGGCGTCCGTCGTCGCTACCGCGACGACGTCCGCCTCGACTCGCGCTACGCTAAGACGGGTTGGCAGTGGTGTCTCGTGCTCGGCTCGGTGTCCGTCGTCGCTACGGCGACAACGTCTGCCTCGACTCGCGTTACGCTAACACAGGGTGGCAGTGGTGTCACGTGCTCATCTCGGCGTCCGTCGTCGCTACCGCGACGACGTCCGCCTCGACTCGTGTTACGCTAAGACAGGGTGGCAGTGGTGTCACGTGCTCGTCTCGGCGTCCGTCGTCGCTACCGCGACGTCGTCCGCCTCGACTCGCGTTATGCTAAGACTGGGTGGCAGTGGTGTCGCGTACTCGTCTCGGCGTTCGTCATCGCTACCGCGACGACGTCCGCCTCGATTCGCGTTACGCTAAGACAGGTTGGCAGTGGTGTCACGTGCTCGTCTCGGCGTCCGTCGGCGCTACGGCGATGACGTCCGCCTCGACTCGTGTTATGCTAAGACAAGGTGGCATTGGTGTCACGTGCTCGTCTCGGCGTCCGTCGTTGCTACCGCGACGAGCTCCGCCGCGACTCGCGTTACGCTAAGACAGGTTGGCACTGGTGTCACGTGCTCGTCTCGGCGTCCGTCGTCGCTACCGAGACGACGTCCACCTCGACTCGCGTTACGCTAAGACAGTGTGGCAGTGGTGTCACGTGCTCGTCTCGGCGTCCGTCGTCGCTACCGCGATGACGTCCGCCTCGACTCGCTCTACGCTAAGAAAGGGTGGCAGTGGTGTCACGTGCTTGTCTTGGCGTCCGTCGTCGCTACCGCGACGACGTCCGCCTCGACTCGTGTTACGCTAAGACAGGGTGGCAGTGGTGTCACGTGCTCGTCTCGGCGTCTGTCGTCGCTACCACGACGACGTCCGCCTCGACTCGCGTGATGCTAAGAAAGGGTGGCAGTGGTGACACGTGCTCAGCTCAGCGTCCGTCGTCGCTACCGCGATGACGTCCGCCTCGACTCGCGTTATGCTAAGACTGGGTGGCAGTGGTGTCACGTACTCGTCTCGGCGTTCGTCATCGCTACCGCGACGACGTCCGCCTCGATTCGCGTTACGCTAAGACAGGTTGGCAGTGGTGTCACGTGCTCGTCTCGGCGTCCATCGTCGCTACCGCGACGACGTCCGCCTCGACTCATGTTACGCTAAGACAGGGTGGGAGTGGTGTCACGTGCTCGTCTCGGCGTCCGTCGTCGCTACCGCGAAGACGTCCGCCTCGACTCGCGTTATGTAACACAGGGTGGCAGTGGTGTCACGTGCTCGTCTCGGCGTCCGTCGTCACTACCGCAACGACGTCCGCCTCGACTCGCGTTACGCTAAGAAAGGGTGGCAGTGGTGACACGTCCTCATCTCAGCGTCCGTCGTCGCTACCGCGACGACGTCCGCCTCGACTCGCGCTATGCTAAGACAGGTTGGCAGTGGTGTCACGTGCTCGTCTCGGCGTCCGTCGTCGCTACCGCGACGACATCCGCCTCGACTCGCTCTAAGCTAAGACAGGGTGGCAGTGGTGTCACGTGCTCGTCTCGGCGTCCGTCGTCGCTACCACGACGACGTCCGCCTCGACTCGCGTTATGCTAAGAAAGGGTGGCAGTGGTGACACGTCCTCATCTCAGCGTCCGTCGTCGCTACCGCGACGACGTCCGCCTCGACTCGCGTTATGCTAAGACTGGGTGGCAGTGGTGTCACGTACTCGTCTCGGCGTTCGTCATCGCTACCGCGACGACGTCCGCCTCGGTTCGCGTCACGCTAAGACAGGTTGGCAGTGGTGTCACGTGCTCGTCTCGGCGTCCATTGTCGCTACGGCGATGACGTCCGCCTCGACTCGCGTTATGCTAAGACAAGGTGGCAGTGGTGTCACGTGCTCGTCTCGGCGTCCGTCGTTGCTACCGCGATGATCTCCGCCGCGACTCGCGTTATGCTAAGACAGGTTGGCACTGGTGTCACGTGCTCGTCTCGGCGTCCGTCGTCGCTACAGAGACGACGTCCGCCTCGACTCGCGTGACGCTAAGACAGTGTGGCAGTGGTGTCACGTGCTCGTCTCGGCGTCCGTCGTCGCTACCGCGATGACGTCCGCCTCGACTCGCGCTACGCTAAGAAAGGGTGGCAGTGGTGTCACGTGCTTGTCTTGGCGTCCGTCGTCGCTACCGCGACGACGTCCGCCTTGACTCGCTCTAAGCTAAGACAGGGTGGCAGTGGTGACACGTGCTCGTCTCGGCGTCCGTCGTCGCTACCGCGACGACGTCCGCCTCGACTCGCGCTACGCTAAGACAGGGTGGCAGTGGTGTCACGTGCTCGGCTCGGCGTCCGTCGTCGCTACCGCGACGACGTCCGCCTCGACTCGCGCTACGCTAAGACGGGTTGGCAGTGGTGTCTCGTGCTCGGCTCGGTGTCCGTCGTCGCTACGGCGACAACGTCTGCCTCGACTCGCGTTACGCTAACACAGGGTGGCAGTGGTGTCACGTGCTCATCTCGGCGTCCGTCGTCGCTACCGCGACGACGTCCGCCTCGACTCGTGTTACGCTAAGACAGGGTGGCAGTGGTGTCACGTGCTCGTCTCGGTGTCCGTCGTCGCTACCGCGACGTCGTCCGCCTCGACTCGCGTTATGCTAAGACTGGGTGGCAGTGGTGTTACGTACTCGTCTCGGCGTTCGTCATCGCTACCGCGACGACGTCCGCCTCGATTCGCGTTACGCTAAGACAGGTTGGCAGTGGTGTCACGTGCTCGTCTCGGCGTCCGTCGGCGCTACGGCGATGACGTCCGCCTCGACTCGTGTTATGCTAAGACAAGGTGGCATTGGTGTCACGTGCTCGTCTCGGCGTCCGTCGTTGCTACCGCGACGAGCTCCGCCGCGACTCGCGTTACGCTAAGACAGGTTGGCACTGGTGTCACGTGCTCGTCTCGGCGTCCGTCGTCGCTACCGAGACAACGTCCACCTCGACTCGCGTTACGCTAAGACAGTGTGGCAGTGGTGTCACGTGCTCGTCTCGGCGTCCGTTGTCGCTACCGCGATGACGTCCGCCTCGACTCGCTCTACGCTAAGAAAGGGTGGCAGTGGTGTCACGTGCTTGTCTTGGCGTCCGTCGTCGCTACCGCGACGACGTCCGCCTCGACTCGCGCTACGCTAAGACAGGGTGGCAGTGGTGTCACGTGCTCGTCTCGATGTCCGTCGTCGCTACCGCGACGACGTCCGCCTCGACTCGCGTTACGCTAAGACAGGTTGGCAGTGGTGTCACGTGCTCGTCTCGGCGTCCGTCGTTGCTGCCGCGACGACGTCCGCCTCGACACGCGTTATGCTAAGACAGGATGGTAGTGGTGTCATGTGTTCGTCTCGGCATCCGTCGTCGCTACCGCGACGACGTCCGCCTCGACTCGTGTTACGCTAAGACAGGGTGGCAGTGGTGTCACGTGCTCGTCTCGGCGTCTGTCGTCGCTACCACGACGACGTCCGCCTCGACTCGCGTGATGCTAAGAAAGGGTGGCAGTGGTGACACGTGCTCAGCTCAGCGTCCGTCGTCGCTACCGCGACGACGTCCGCCTCGACTCGCGTTATGCTAAGACTGGGTGGCAGTGGTGTCACGTACTCGTCTCGGCGTTCGTCATCGCTACCGCGACGACGTCCGCCTCGATTCGCGTTACGCTAAGACAGGTTGGCAGTGGTGTCACGTGCTCGTCTCGGCGTCCATCGTCGCTACCGCGACGACGTCCGCCTCGACTCATGTTACGCTAAGACAGGGTGGGAGTGGTGTCACGTGCTCGTCTCGGCGTCCGTCGTCGCTACCGCGAAGACGTCCGCCTCGACTCGCGTTATGTAACACAGGGTGGCAGTGGTGTCACGTGCTCGTCTCGGCGTCCGTCGTCACTACCGCAACGACGTCCGCCTCGACTCGCGTTACGCTAAGAAAGGGTGGCAGTGGTGACACGTCCTCATCTCAGCGTCCGTCGTCGCTACCGCGACGATGTCCGCCTCGACTCGCGCTATGCTAAGACAGGTTGGCAGTGGTGTCACGTGCTCGTCTCGGCGTCCGTCGTCGCTACCGCGACGACATCCGCCTCGACTCGCTCTAAGCTAAGACAGGGTGGCAGTGGTGTCACGTGCTCGTCTCGGCGTCCGTCGTCGCTACCACGACGACGTCCGCCTCGACTCGCGTTACGCTAAGAAAGGGTGGCAGTGGTGACACGTCCTCATCTCAGCGTCCGTCGTCGCTACCGCGACGACGTCCGCCTCGACTCGCGTTATGCTAAGACTGGGTGGCAGTGGTGTCACGTACTCGTCTCGGCGTTCGTCATCGCTACCGCGACGACGTCCGCCTCGGTTCGCGTCACGCTAAGACAGGTTGGCAGTGGTGTCACGTGCTCGTCTCGGCGTCCATCGTCGCTACGGCGATGACGTCCGCCTCGACTCGCGTTATGCTAAGACAAGGTGGCAGTGGTGTCACGTGCTCGTCTCGGCGTCCGTCGTTGCTACCGCGATGATCTCCGCCGCGACTCGCGTTACGCTAATACAGGTTGGCACTGGTGTCACGTGCTCGTCTCGGCGTCCGTCGTCGCTACCGAGACGACGTCCGCCTCGACTCGCGTGACGCTAAGACAGTGTGGCAGTGGTGTCACGTGCTCGTCTCGGCGTCCGTCGTCGCTACCGCGATGACGTCCGCCTCGACTCGCGCTACGCTAAGAAAGGGTGGCAGTGGTGTCACGTGCTTGTCTTGGCGTCCGTCGTCGCTACCGCGACGACGTCCGCCTTGACTCGCTCTAAGGTAAGACAGGGTGGCAGTGGTGACACGTGCTCGTCTCGGCGTCCGTCGTCGCTACCGCGACGACGTCCGCCTCGACTCGCGCTACGCTAAGACAGGGTGGCAGTGGTGTCACGTGCTCGGCTCGGCGTCCGTCGTCGCTACCGCGACGACGTCCGCCTCGACTCGCGCTACGCTAAGACGGGTTGGCAGTGGTGTCTCGTGCTCGGCTCGGTGTCCATCGTCGCTACGGCGACAACGTCTGCCTCGACTCGCGTTACGCTAACACAGGGTGGCAGTGGTGTCACGTGCTCATCTCGGCGTCCGTCGTCGCTACCGCGACGACGTCCGCCTCGACTCGTGTTACGCTAAGACAGGTTGGCACTGGTGTCACGTGCTCGTCTCGGCGTCCGTCGTCGCTACAGAGACGACGTCCGCCTCGACTCGCGTGACGCTAAGACAGTGTGGCAGTGGTGTCACGTGCTCGTCTCGGCGTCCATCGTCGCTACCGCGATGACGTCCGCCTCGACTCGCGCTACGCTAAGAAAGGGTGGCAGTGGTGTCACGTGCTTGTCTTGGCGTCCGTCGTCGCTACCGCGACGACGTCCGCCTTGACTCGCTCTAAGCTAAGACAGGGTGGCAGTGGTGACACGTGCTCGTCTCGGCGTCCGTCGTCGCTACCGCGACGACGTCCGCCTCGACTCGCGCTACGCTAAGACAGGGTGGCAGTGGTGTCACGTGCTCGGCTCGGCGTCCGTCGTCGCTACCGCGATGACGTCCGCCTCGACTCGCGCTACGCTAAGACGGGTTGGCAGTGGTGTCTCGTGCTCGGCTCGGTGTCCGTCGTCGCTACGGCGACAACGTCTGCCTCGACTCGCGTTACGCTAACACAGGGTGGCAGTGGTGTCACGTGCTCATCTCGGCGTCCGTCGTCGCTACCGCGACGACGTCCGCCTCGACTCGTGTTACGCTAAGACAGGGTGGCAGTGGTGTCACGTGCTCGTCTCGGCGTCCGTCGTCGCTACCGCGACGTCGTCCGCCTCGACTCGCGTTATGCTAAGACTGGGTGGCAGTGGTGTCACGTACTCGTCTCGGCGTTCGTCATCGCTACCGCGACGACGTCCGCCTCGATTCGCGTTACGCTAAGACAGGTTGGCAGTGGTGTCACGTGCTCGTCTCGGCGTCCGTCGGCGCTACGGCGATGACGTCCGCCTCGACTCGTGTTATGCTAAGACAAGGTGGCATTGGTGTCACGTGCTCGTCTCGGCGTCCGTCGTTGCTACCGCGACGAGCTCCGCCGCGACTCGCGTTACGCTAAGACAGGTTGGCACTGGTGTCACGTGCTCGTCTCGGCGTCCGTCGTCGCTACCGAGACGACGTCCACCTCGACTCGCGTTACGCTAAGACAGTGTGGCAGTGGTGTCACGTGCTCGTCTCGGCGTCCGTCGTCGCTACCGCGATGACGTCCGCCTCGACTCGCTCTACGCTAAGAAAGGGTGGCAGTGGTGTCACGTGCTTGTCTTGGCGTCCGTCGTCGCTACCGCGACGACGTCCGCCTCGACTCGCGCTACGCTAAGACAGGGTGGCAGTGGTGTCACGTGCTCGTCTCGATGTCCGTCGTCGCTACCGCGACGACGTCCGCCTCGACTCGCGTTACGCTAAGACAGGTTGGCAGTGGTGTCACGTGCTCGTCTCGGCGTCCGTCGTTGCTGCCGCGACGACGTCCGCCTCGACTCGCGTTATGCTAAGACAGGATGGTAGTGGTGTCATGTGTTCGTCTCGGCATCCGTCGTCGCTACCGCGACGACGTCCGCCTCGACTCGTGTTACGCTAAGACAGGGTGGCAGTGGTGTCACGTGCTCGTCTCGGCGTCTGTCGTCGCTACCATGACGACGTCCGCCTCGACTCGCGTGATGCTAAGAAAGGGTGGCAGTGGTGACACGTGCTCAGCTCAGCGTCCGTCGTCGCTACCGCGACGACGTCCGCCTCGACTCGCGTTATGCTAAGACTGGGTGGCAGTGGTGTCACGTACTCGTCTCGGCGTTCGTCATCGCTACCGCGACGACGTCCGCCTCGATTCGCGTTACGCTAAGACAGGTTGGCAGTGGTGTCACGTGCTCGTCTCGGCGTCCATCGTCGCTACCGCGACGACGTCCGCCTCGACTCATGTTACGCTAAGACAGGGTGGGAGTGGTGTCACGTGCTCGTCTCGGCGTCCGTCGTCGCTACCGCGAAGACGTCCGCCTCGACTCGCGTTATGTAACACAGGGTGGCAGTGGTGTCACGTGCTCGTCTCGGCGTCCGTCGTCACTACCGCAACGACGTCCGCCTCGACTCGCGTTACGCTAAGAAAGGGTGGCAGTGGTGACACGTCCTCATCTCAGCGTCCGTCGTCGCTACCGCGACGACGTCCGCCTCGACTCGCGCTATGCTAAGACAGGTTGGCAGTGGTGTCACGTGCTCGTCTCGGCGTCCGTCGTCGCTACCGCGACGACATCCGCCTCGACTCGCTCTAAGCTAAGACAGGGTGGCAGTGGTGTCACGTGCTCGTCTCGGCGTCCGTCGTCGCTACCACGACGACGTCCGCCTCGACTCGCGTTACGCTAAGAAAGGGTGGCAGTGGTGACACGTCCTCATCTCAGCGTCCGTCGTCGCTACCGCGACGACGTCCGCCTCGACTCGCGTTATGCTAAGACTGGGTGGCAGTGGTGTCACGTACTCGTCTCGGCGTTCGTCATCGCTACCGCGACGACGTCCGCCTCGGTTCGCGTCACGCTAAGACAGGTTGGCAGTGGTGTCACGTGCTCGTCTCGGCGTCCATCGTCGCTACGGCGATGACGTCCGCCTCGACTCGCGTTATGCTAAGACAAGGTGGCAGTGGTGTCACGTGCTCGTCTCGGCGTCCGTCGTTGCTACCGCGATGATCTCCGCCGCGACTCGCGTTACGCTAAGACAGGTTGGCACTGGTGTCACGTGCTCGTCTCGGCGTCCGTCGTCGCTACCGAGACGACGTCCGCCTCGACTCGCGTGATGCTAAGACAGTGTGGCAGTGGTGTCACGTGCTCGTCTCGGCGTCCGTCGTCGCTACCGCGATGACGTCCGCCTCGACTCGCGCTACGCTAAGAAAGGGTGGCAGTGGTGTCACGTGCTTGTCTTGGCGTCCGTCGTCGCTACCACGACGACGTCCGCCTTGACTCGCTCTAAGGTAAGACAGGGTGGCAGTGGTGACACGTGCTCGTCTCGGCGTCCGTCGTCGCTACCGCGACGACGTCCGCCTCGACTCGCGCTACGCTAAGACAGGGTGGCAGTGGTGTCACGTGCTCGGCTCGGCGTCCGTCGTCGCTACCGCGACGACGTCCGCCTCGACTCGCGCTACGCTAAGACGGGTTGGCAGTGGTGTCTCGTGCTCGGCTCGGTGTCCATCGTCGCTACGGCGACAACGTCTGCCTCGACTCGCGTTACGCTAACACAGGGTGGCAGTGGTGTCACGTGCTCATCTCGGCGTCCGTCGTCGCTACCGCGACGACGTCCGCCTCGACTCGTGTTACGCTAAGACAGGGTGGCAGTGGTGTCACGTGCTCGTCTCGGCGTCCGTCGTCGCTACCGCGACGTCGTCCGCCTTGACTCGCGTTATGCTAAGACTGGGTGGCAGTGGTGTCACGTACTCGTCTCGGCGTTCGTCATCGCTACCGCGACGATGTCCGCCTCGATTCGCGTTACGCTAAGACAGGTTGGCAGTGGTGTCACGTGCTCGTCTCGGCGTCCGTCGGCGCTACGGCGATGACGTCCGCCTCGACTCGCGTTATGCTAAGACAAGGTGGCATTGGTGTCACGTGCTCGTCTCGGCGTCCGTCGTTGCTACCGCGATGAGCTCCGCCGCGACTCGCGTTACGCTAAGACAGGTTGGCACTGGTGTCACGTGCTCGTCTCGGCGTCCGTCGTCGCTACCGAGACGACGTCCGCCTCGACTCGCGTTACGCTAAGACAGTGTGGCAGTGGTGTCACGTGCTCGGCTCGGCGTCCGTCGTCGCTACCGCGATGACGTCCGCCTCGACTCGCTCTACGCTAAGAAAGGGTGGCAGTGGTGTCACGTGCTTGTCTTGGCGTCCGTCGTCGCTACCGCGACGACGTCCGCCTCGACTCGCGCTACGCTAAGACAGGGTGGCAGTGGTGTCACGTGCTCGTCTCGATGTCCGTCGTCGCTACCGCGACGACGTCCGCCTCGACTCGCGTTACGCTAAGACAGGTTGGCAGTGGTGTCACGTGCTCGTCTCGGCGTCCGTCGTTGCTGCCGCGATGACGTCCGCCTCGACTCGCGTTATGCTAAGACAGGATGGTAGTGGTGTCATGTGTTCGTCTCGGCATCCGTCGTCGCTACCGCGACGACGTCCGCCTCGACTCGCATTATGCTAAGACAGGGTGGCAGTGGTGTCACATGCTCGTCTCGGCGTCCGTCGTTGCTACCGGGACGACGTCTGCCTCGACTCGCGTTACGCTAAGACAAGGTGGCAGTGGTGTCACATGCTCGTCTCGGCGTCCGTCGTAGCTACCGCGACGACGTCTGCCTCGACTCGCGCTACGCTAAGACAGGGTGGCAGTGGTGTCACATGCTCGTCTCGGCGTCCGTCGTCGCTACCGCGACGAGCTCCGCCTCGACTCGCGCTACGCTAAGACAGGGTGGCAGTGGTGTCACGTGCTCGTCTCGGCGTCCGTCGTCGCTATTGCGACGATGTCCGCCTCGACTCGCGCTACGCTAAGACAGGGTGGCAGTGGTGTCACGTGCTCGTCTCGGCGTCCGTCGTCGCTACCGCGACGACGTCCGCCTTGACTCCCGCTACGCTAAGACAGGTTGGCAGTGGTGTTACATGCTCCTCTCGGCGTCCGTCGTTGCTACCGCGACGACGTCTGCCTCGACTCGCGTTACGCTAAGACAGGTTGGCAGTGGTGTCACGTGCTCGTCTCGGCGTCCGTCATTGCTACCGCGACGACGTCCGCCTCGACTCGCGTTATGCTAAGTCGGGTTGGCAGTGGTGTCACTTGCTCTTCTCGGTGTCCGTCGTCGCTACCGCGACGACGTCCGCCTCGACTCATGTTACGCTAAGACAGGGTGGGAGTGGTGTCACGTGCTCGTCTCGGTGTCCGTCGTCGCTACCGCGAAGACGTCCGCCTCGACTCGCGTTATGTAACACAGGGTGGCAGTGGTGTCACGTGCTCGTCTCGGCGTCCGTCGTCACTACCGCAACGATGTCCGCCTCGACTCGCGGTAGCTAAGAAAGTGTGGTAGTGGTGTCACGTGCTCGTCTCGGCGTCCGTCGTCGCTACCGCGACGACGTCCGCCTCGACTCGCGCTATGCTAAGACAGGGTGGCAGTGGTGTCACGTGCTCGTCTCGGCGTCCGTCGTCGCTACCGCGACGACATCCGCCTCGACTCGCTCTAAGCTAAGACAGGGTGGCAGTGGTGTCACGTGCTCGTCTCGGCGTCCGTCGTCGCTACCACGGCGACGTCCGCCTCGACTCGCGTTACGCTAAGAAAGGGTGGCAGTGGTGACACGTGCTCATCTCAGCGTCCGTCATCGCTACCGCGACGACGTCCGCCTCGACTCGCGTTATGCTAAGACTGGGTGGCAGTGGTGTCACGTACTCGTCTCGGCGTTCGTCATCGCTACCGCGACGACGTCCGCCTCGATTCGCGTTACGCTAAGACAGGTTGGTAGTGGTGTCACGTGCTCGTCTCGGCGTCCATCGTCGCTACGGCGATGACGTCCGCCTCGACTCGCGCTATGCGGTGTCACGTGCTCGTCTCGGCGTCCGTCGTTGCTACCGCGACGATCTCCGCCGCGACTCGCGTTACGCTAAGACAGGTTGGCACTGGTGTCACGTGCTCGTCTCGGCGTCCGTCGTCGCTACCGAGACGATGTCCGCCTCGACTCGCGTTACGCTAAGACAGTGTGGCAGTGGTGTCACGTGCTCGTCTCGGCGTCCGTCGTCGCTACCGCGATGACGTCCGCCTCGACTCGCGCTACGCTAAGAAAGGGTGGCAGTGGTGTCACGTGCTTGTCTTGGCGTCCGTCGTCGCTACCGCGACGACGTCCGCCTCGACTCGCGCTACGCTAAGACAGGGTGGCAGTGGTGTCACGTGCTCGTCTCGATGTCCGTCGTCGCTACCGCGACGACGTCCGCCTCGACTCGCGTTACGCTAAGACAGGTTGGCAGTGGTGTCACGTGCTCGTCTCGGCGTCCGTCGTTGCTGCCGCGACGACGTCCGCCTCGACTCGCGTTATGCTAAGACAGGATGGTAGTGGTGTCATGTGTTCGTCTCGGCGTCCGTCGTCGCTACCGCGACGACGTCCGCCTCGACTCGCATTACGCTAAGACAGGGTGGCAGTGGTGTCACATGCTCGTCTCGGCGTCCGTCGTTGCTACCGCGACGACGTCTGCCTCGACTCGCGTTACGCTAAGACAGGGTGGCAGTGGTGTCACATGCTCGTCTCGGCGTCCGTCGTCGCTACCGCGACGACGTCCGCCTCGACTTGCGCTACGCTAAGACAGGGTGGCAGTGGTGTCACGTGCTCGTCTCGGCGTCCGTCGTCGCTACCGCGACGAGCTCCGCCTCGACTCACGCTACGCTAAGACAGGGTGGCAGTGGTGTCACGTGCTCGTCTCAGCGTCCGTCGTCGCTATCGCAACGACGTCCGCCTCGACTCGCGCTATGCTAAGACAGGGTGGCAGTGGTGTCATGTGCTCGTCTCGGCGTCCGTCGTCGCTACCGCGACGACGTCCGCCTTGACTCCCGCTACGCTAAGACAGGTTGGCAGTGGTGTCACGTGCTCCTCTCGGCGTCCGTCGTTGCTACCGCGACGACGTCCGCCTCGACTCGCGTTACGCTAAGACAGGTTGGCAGTGGTGTCACGTGCTCGTCTCGGCGTCCGTCATTGCTACCGCGACGACGTCTGCCTCGACTCGCGTTATGCTAAGTCGGGTTGGCAGTGGTGTCACGTGCTCGCCTCGGTGTCCGTCGTCGCTACCGCGACGACGTCCGCCTCGACTCATGTTACGCTAAGACAGGGTGGGAGTGGTGTCACGTGCTCGTCTCGGCGTCCGTCGTCGCTACCGCGACGACGTCCACCTCAACTCGCATTACGCTAAGACAGGGTGGCAGTGGTGTCACGTGCTCGTCTCGGCGTCCGTCGTCTCTTCCGCGACGATGTCCGCCTCGACTCGCTTTACGCTAAGACACGATGGCGGTGTTGTCACGTCCTCGTCTCGACGTCCGCCTTGACTCGCGTTACGGTAAGACAGGGTGGCAGTGGTGTCACGTGCTCGTCTCAGTGTCCGTCGTCGCTACCGCGACGATGTCCACCTCGACTCGCGATATGCTAAGACTGGGTGGCAGTGGTGTCACGTGCTCGTCTCGGCGTCCGTCGTCGCTACCGCGACGACGTCTGCCTCGATTCGCGTTACGCTAAGACAGGTTGGTAGTGGTGTCACGTGCTCATCTCGACGTCCGTCGTCGCTACCGCGACAACGTCCGCCTCGACTCGCGTTACGCTAAGACAGGGTGGCAGTGGTGTCACGTACTCGTCTCGGCATCCATCGTCGCTACGGCGACGACGTCCGCCTCGACTGGCGTTATGCTAAGACAAGGTGGCAGTGGTGTCACGTGCTCGTCTCGGCGTCCGTCGTCGCTACCGCGACGATGTCCGCCATGACTCGCGTTACGCTAAGACAGGTTGGCACTGGTGTCATGTGCTCGTCTCGGCGTCCGTCGTCGCTACCGAGACGATGTCCGCCTCGACTCGCGTTACGCTAAGACAGTGTGGCAGTGGTGTCACGTGCTCGTCTCGGCGTCCGTCGTCGCTACCGCGATGACGTCCGCCTCGACTCGCGCTACGCTAAGACAGGGTGGCAGTGGTGTCACGTGCTCGTCTTGGCGTCCGTCGTCGCTACCGCAAAGACGTCCGCCTCGACTCGCGCTACACTAAGACAGGTTGGCAGTGGTGTCACGTGCTCGTCTCGGCGTCCGTCGTCGCTACCACGACGACGTCCGCCTCGACTCGCGTTACGCTAAGACAGGTTGGCAGTGGTGTCTCGTGCTCGGCTCGGTGTCCGTCGTCGCTACGGCGACGACGTCTGCCTCGACTCGCCTTACGCTAACACAGGGTGGCAGTGGTGTCACATGCTCGTGTCGGCGTCCGTCGTCGCTACCGCGACAACGTCCACCTCGACTCGTTTACGCTAAGACAGGGTGGCAGTGGTCTCATGTGCTCGTCTCGGCGTCCGTCGTCGCTACCGCGACGTCGTCCGCCTCAACTCGCTTACGCTAAGACAGGGTGGCAGTGGTGTCACGTGCTCGTCTCGGCGTCCGTCGTCGCTACCGCGACGACGTCCGCCTTGACTCGCATTACGCTAAGAAAGGGTGGCAGTGGTGACATGTTCTCGTCTTGGCGTCCGTCGTCGCTACCACGACGACGTCCGCCTCGACTCGCGCTACGCTAAGACAGGGTGGCAGTGGTGTCACATGCTCGGCTCGGCGTCCGTCGTCGCTACCGCGACGACGTCCGCCTCGACTCGCGCTACGCTAAGACAGGTTGGCAGTGGTGTCTCGTTGTCGGGGGCTTCTTCTGAATCGGCCCCGGTCACCTATGGGGAACGGGGGGCCCCTTTCTGGTTCGGCGAGGGGGCGGAAGCCGCGCGCAGAGTGGATCGAGGTCCGGGCACGTGCTGGGGGGGACGGGCGATTTTTACCCAGCTTCGGAGCTCTCCGGAGAGATAAAACTCCTACTGCTGCTTTGTGTTTTTATTTGATCTTGCTCGAATGCGAGCGCACGGTGGTGTGGTGTGTGTGTGTTGAACCGAACCCTATGCCGAATGAACCCTAATCCTGTGTCCCAAGATGAACCGAACCAACCCCTTCTACGTGCGCATGGGCCTCCCTTTTATAGTCTAAAGGGGGCGCCAACAGGTGGCAGCGTAAGAAGAGGGGGTAGAAAGGTAAAACGCAGGTTGGTGTAACAGTGACCAACAGTGTCCCCTACCTAACTCTGGCGGCAGGGGACAAGGGCATTTAATGCCCGTCCAGTCGCCCCAACAGTGCAGAGAAGCGACCGTCAAGTGAGCCACCGGTTGCCACGATGGCATCTCTGTCGGCTCCGCTTGCCACCTCGCCCCGCATGGCTGCGTAGTGCCTCGCCACGTGCCTTTGGGATGGCCTTGTGATGACACGTCGCCGGATGTGCTGGAGTTTGGTTGGCAATCTTGCCGTGGCAAGTGCCTTGCCGCGGTCCTCCTCTTGTCGTGCCGGCAAGCTTGCCGGCCGTCGGGCCTTGCCGGGACGCGCGGGGCGCCGCAGTGAGTCCTCTGGAGGTGCATTGGTCGGCCTTCCCGGCAAGCTCCTCTTGCCGGGGCCCTTCTTTTCTTCCTGGTAAGCTCTTCTTGCCGGGGCCTTGGTTGGCCTTCCCAGCAAGCTCCTCTTGCCGGGGCTTTAGCTTGAGTACTCTGTTCTTGAGTGGCATCAAAGCAGCCGCGGAGGATCTTGGCGGGCGCTCGGCAAGCCCTGCCGCGGGTCGCTGCGACTGCCCCTGCACAAGTTCGGGGTACTAAGGTACCCCCCTACTTTAGTACACCGACAGTAGCCCCCGGGCCTGGGCCATACACGGTGCCGAGCGTTGTTGGGCCAGGCCCAAAACAGTGCACGGGCACACGTGGCCTGGGCCCACACAGAATCGAACTCCGTGTCCACCGCGTCCTCCCGCAACGGCACGCGTCGATCGCGGTGTCGTGGGAGACGTGGTTAATACTTAATTCCAGGAAATGTGTAACGCCCGCATCCCCTATTTATAAGCGGAGGGAACGGGATCGTTCCCCCACTTTCACCACTTGCGGTTCCTTCCTCCGAAAGCTCCGACGCTCTCCTCCGTCTCGAGAACGAAACAGCGTCCCGCCGCCCGTCGCCGCCGCCGTCGCCGTCGCTTTCGCCTTCCCCTGCTGCCCCCGCCATGGCTCCGAAGGCCGGGAAGGCTACGAAGGCTGCGAAGGCCGCGAAGGCCGCGAAGTCGTCTGAGGAAATGGAGCTCGAGGCACTGCGTAAGAAGCAGGTGCTCTTCTCCCCTGAGCTCACCCCGGAGGCATTGCGGTCGGGGTTCTACCTTTTTTGGTCGACGGAAACGCGGGCGCACCCGCGCACGCCAGTGCTTTCCGCGGAAGCCTCCAAATCGAAGAAGTGCCCCAGAGGGTACTACTTCTTCCCTGTGTTCTTCTATTGCGGGCTCTGCCCGCCTTTTTCCGATTTCTTTTGCGACATCATGAATACCTATGGGTTCCATCTGCTTGATTTCACCCCCAATGCCGTCTTGACAATGGCGGTTTTCGCGCACCTTTGAGAGAACTTCGTTGGTATCCTCCCCAATGTCGCTCTTTTTCGCCATTATTTTTCCCCTCGGGCTGAAAAAGGTGAGCCGCTGGCTGGCGGAATCGCCTGGACCTCCCGGATGGGCATGAAGGAGGCGTACTTGACGGGCGAGCTCCGCAGCAAGTGGAACGAGTGGAGGGCGGAGTGGTGTTGGATCTGTGACGCCGATCCGCCGTCGTTCACCAAGCTGCGCAAGACTCGGGTGGTGCGCGGCGGCGACTGGAGCGCTCTGTCGCCGGACGACGCCAAACTGACGATCGCCACCACCCGAATCCTCCGGCTCCGGCACGCCGGACTCACAACAGGGGCGGTCGGCGCAGATTTCCTTCGCCGTCGTATCGCCCCTTTGCAGGCAAGGGGGAGGCCCGCCTGGCTGTTTGGCGGCCCGGCGGATTTCATGAGGCTGCGCCCAGGCCTCAACTTCAACTTCACGGTTCCGGAGCTTGACGCGATGCTGAGGGAGACATTCAAGCACGACGCCAATCATCCGGAGTGGTTCCGGCTGCCGCAGGGCGTCATCCCCTTGTGCAACAACTCCCAGCGCGATCGCATCTGCGCAATGATGCCAGAGTGCGATTCGCACGGGGTAAGTGCCAACTGGATAGAGCCCGCCGCCGAAGTCGTGCAGCAATTCTTCGATGACTTGTCGGAGACAGCAGTCAATTCCGACGAGCAGAAGCTCCTCACCTGCACAACCACTGCCGATGAGCTGGCGTACATCGCTAGCAGGGCCGAGGAGGTGGCGGCAACCACTGCCGCGGGCGAGTTTGGCTTCACGCTGGCGGAGGCGGAAGCAGCTGAGGCGGCAAGCCTTGCCGCCTGGAGAGATCTTGCCGGAGAGGGTGATGACGAAGGGGAGGCCATGGCCGAAGCGAGCCAGCCCGCCGAGGGCGCGAGTGGTCGGCCATATTCGAGCAACTTGCCGCCGATGGAGCCCTCCGCGCAGCCCCAGTTCCGACCGAGAAGTTGTCTCCGTCGAATTGGAGAGCTGGCAGAGGCGCAAGCCGATCAGCAGCCGCAGCAGCCGCGGCGCCGCGGGACGCGCTCTGCCGCGGCAAGTCTCGCCACCGCGGGAGGGTCCCAAGCCGCGCCGGAAGCTGAGGCGGGGTCTTCCCGGGCTGCCACGCCTGACCCTGCCGCAGCTCTTGGCAAGCGCCAGAGGGAGCCTGCTCCTCCGCCACGCCGCGCAGGGTGGGCACCGGAGTTTGACCTTTCCGCGCTGAGCTCTGATGACGACGAGGAGGAGGAGGATGAAGAGGAGTAAGGCTTCCTCCATACTGCACTCGCCTTTCGCTTGATCCTTGTTGTTGTTTGTCTTGTATCTAATCTGTTTTTCCCTCCAAACTCCTGTTCGGTCTCAGGACTTTGGCGGAGAGAGCGGCGAAGAGGGCCAAGGTCCCTGTAGTTGAGGACGATCCTGCTGTGGCAGCGGAAGATACGTCTGAGACGACCTTGACGGACCCAGTCCCTTCCCCTCGTGGCAGCTCCCAGCACAGCCCCCAGCGTAAGTGCTTCGATCCACTCCCTGTCGTGGGGCGCGCATGGTTGCTACTTCTTCTGCCAATATCTTGATTATTGGCTCTTTTTTTATACAGGAGAAGAACAGGCCCACCAGGAGCAGTCGGAGGCCGACCCGGAGGTGTCGTCGGCCTCGATTACGCCACCAAGGGCCGATTCCCCGATATGGGAGCCATCTCCGGCAAGGACGAGGTCTCCGGCAAGGGGTGGGATCAGTGAGCCCCCGGTGGTGGAGCCCACGATCACAGAGCTCAGCACAGGTGACCCTCCTTGTCGGGGACTCTCCTTCGGGCCCTGCTGATCTCCCTTTTCCTTCTTTTGGATATTTGCTTGACTGTCCCTTCCTTTCTCTGCCTTCAGATCCTCCCCTTGGGGACCCAATGGAGGCTGAGGCCGCCGGCGAGGGGGACCGGCGCGGCAAAACTGGGGATGCCGTCGCCGCTGAGGAAGGGGCCAGCGCGGAGGAGCCCGCCGGCGAAGAGGCCGCCGAGGACGCCTGCGCAGGGGCTGGCGAGGGGTCCGGCGATCGTGCCGACGACCTGGAGGACGAGGGAGCGCAAGGCGCTGTTCCGACTGCCGACCCCTCTGCCACTGATGCGGCGCCGGGCTCCGAGGAGACCCAGCCCGGCGCCTACTTGAAAGCCGGCGAAGGCGTATATATCAAGCTCCCCTGGGCATCGAACTCCAGGGCACCGGTTGAAGGAGAGGAGTTTGACAGGGAGGTACTTGCCTCCGCTGGGCTGGCAGTGGTCAACAGGCCAAGCAGCAGCAGCGGCGAGTCCGAGGAGGAGCAGCTGCTCCGAAAGCTGGTGTCACTCTGCCGCGTCCGGCAAGCGAAGCTTGAGTCCCGGGAAGCGCTTGTCGAGCAGGCGGGAGTTGACATAGAAAAACATGCGCAAGAACTCAAGAGCCGCAACCAGGAGGCCCTCCAGTCCATTGCCGAGGAGAGGGCGCAGCTTGACGAAGCGAAGAAGGTGTTCATTCTGGAGAAGGCTGAAGCCGAGGAGCAGCAGAGGCTCACCGCCGAGGAGCTGTCCAAGCGGGATGGCGAGCTGATACAGAGGAAGGCATACTTGGACAGCCATGACGAAGAGCTCGCCGTCCGGGAACAATCACTTGGCGGGGCACTCAAGGAGGCGAAGGACGCCGCCGCGGCCGCCGAAGCCGCCAAGAAGGAGTTGGAGGAGAAGGTGACGCAGCTGGAGGCGGATGCGACAAGGAAGAACGAAGAGCTTGCCGCACTCCGGCGCGATCGCGAGAAGGATGCGCGCGCTCATGGCGATCTGCAAGTCTAGCTCTCCGAGAAGATCAAGGAGCTGAACGCCGCTAAGGACTCGAGCGCTGATCTGGAGCTGAAATTGGCCGCCTTGACGGAGACGCTGGACGCCGCCAAGAAGCGAGAAGATATCCTGAGGAAAGACCTCAAGGGCAACGAGGAGCTGCTGGCGAGGGCTGCCGTGACCCAGAACACCTTCAAGACCACGATGGAGCTCTGGACGGAAGGCCTCGTCAGCATCGCCGCGCTCATCGACGAGGAATTGGCGGAGCTGAACTTGACAGGCTTCGGGTACTCCTCCGAGGAGAATCCCCAGCCCAGCGCCAAGCTCACGCTCTTCTTCAAGGATGTGGTGACGGCTCTCCGGCAGCTCCGGAAAGGATCCCGAAGCAGCCGGCCGACGAGTCGCGCGCGATCTGCGCCGGGGTCTTGGAGAAGGTGTTGGTGAAGGTCCTCTTCCGCTACCCGGGCATCGACCTCTCCCGCGTCACCAAGAAGCTGCCGGAGGGCGCTGATCTTGAAGAACTCAAGGCCATCGTCGCACCCATCGTGGACAAGGTGAACGAGGTCAGGAGGGTCGATGGCGGGCGCGCGGATTAGGCCGCCCTTCTTCTCCTGTTGTTTTGGCCACGAGAACAACTTAATCAGTGCCACAATAAGCCATTCTTGTAATATAACTCTACTCTAGATACTGCTCGCTATGTTATTCCCTTTACTTTGTTGTGTTCCTTGTATGTTTCTTTTTTTTTACCCTATGCTTCGAGGGACCTTGCCGGCGCAAGAACGCTCGCTGAGTGCAGGACATCAGCGGCCCGCTGGTGGTGCTGCTTCCGGCAAGAGATCTTGTCGGGCCAGTTGCGGCGCGCCTGGACCATTGAGCGGACTCGAAAACGAATCCAGGGCGCAACCGAACCGCGAGTCGATTCCTCCGCGCACAGGTTTTCCATACAAGGCACGACCGTTCAAGGGGTATAACTTAAGAAAAAATTACTAGGCTCAAACTTTGGCTACTTATCTTTTTTTTCTTCTTCCCCCCGGCAAGGCCGGTTTCCTTTGAACGATGCGCAGCCCAGACTTTTATCTTCTCTCCTCCTTCCACCAGGGTGAACTTGTGGGCGGAGGAACCCTCTCTTTGATGAGAAAGAAGAGAAAATAATGACATGGGACCCTGAGGTCCTTCATTGCTTACCGGGGGCTAGTGCTGCACAAGGTGTCAGATATATATGCAAGGAAAATAGAAATGCACTGAATTTGACAAGATGTGCGGGGCACATAGACTTTTATTTACGCACGGGAGCTGCGCCCGGCTTTGTACAAAGTGTTACATGCGACAGCGGCAAGGCTTCTACAAAAGGTGGTTGTCGGAACGGGTCCGCAACCGCGCCTTATGGATAAAACTTGCGAAGATGTTCTGTGTTCCAAGAGTTGCTCACCGGAATGCCATCTTCGGTCTCTAGGCGGACAGCGCCAGGCCTAGTGACTCGTTTCACCCGATAAGGGCCTTCCCACTTCGGCGTCAACTTGTTTGAATTCTTGGTGGATTGAACGCGCCGAAGAACAAGGTCGCCTTCCTCGAAGCTTCTGGCGTTAACTTTGCGGCTATGATAGCGGCGCAAAGCTTGCTGGTAGCGAGCGGCTCGCACAACAGCCTGAAGACGATCTTCCTCGAGGAGCAGCGCGTCATCTTGGCGCAGCTGCTCTTGCTCAAGCTCATCGTAAGCGAGCACTCGTGGCGATCCGTATACGAGTTCCGTGGGGAGAACTGCTTCCGCTCCATAGACAAGAGCGAAAGGCGTCTGGCCGGTGGCTCGATTTGGTGTCGTCCTGATTGACCAAAGAGCTGCCGGCAACTGCTCGATCCAATTCTTGCCGCACTTGTGTAGCCTGTCGAAAGTTCTGGTCCTGAGCCCGCGCAACACTTCAGCGTTTGCCCTCTCCACTTGACCGTTGCTTCTTGGGTGAGCAACAGAAGCGAAGCAGATCTTGGTGCGAAGATCTTGGACGTATTGCATGAAGGTGTGGCTCGTAAACTGTGTGCCATTGTCGGTGATGATCCTGTTAGGGATCCCGAAACGGCAAACAATCGACCTAAAGAACTTGACTGCTGATTGTGCTGTCACCTTCCTCACTGGCTCCACTTCAGGCCACTTTGTGAACTTGCCGATTGCAACGTACAAATACTCAAAGCCCTCTACAGCTCGGGGGAAGGGGCCGAGGATGTCGAGCCCCCAGACAGAGAATGGCCAGGACAAAGGGATTGTTTGGAGAGCTTGAGCTGGTTGATGAATCTGTTTGGAATGGAACTGGCACGCTTCACACTTGGTTACTTGTGCAGTTGCATCCTGGAGGGCTGTCGGCCAGAAGAAGCCTTGCCGGAAAGCCTTGCCGGCGAGTGCTCTTGCGCCAATGTGGTGACCACATATGCCTCCATGTATCTCTGCCAACAGCTCTCGTCCATCCTCCCGGGAAATGCACTTGAATTTCACTCCGTTGAATCTTCTTCTGTACAGTATGTCATCGACAAACTGGTACATACTTGATTGTCGGGCTACTCTTTCCGCTGCTTGTTGCTCCTCGGGGAGTTCTCCTGTTTGAAGGAAATGGACGATCTGCTGTGCCCATGCCGGAGCCTGTGGCTCGACGACAAGGACTAATGGCACAAATGCAGCTGCGGGAACATCCGCTTCCACGACAAGAGTCTGGGATCCTGCCGGAGCGTGATGCTCCCTGGCAAGCGTGTCGGGACACAGCTTGTCGGGAGCGTCTGCTTCAACGAAACAAACCCTAGGGCTTGTCGGAGTAGACTGCTCCTCAGCGCTCTCTGTGTCGAGCCTGGGGACCTTCTTGGCAGCGGCTCCGGGAAGCTCTACCGGAAAGTAGTCGCCAGTGACCAACTTTCTCTTTCTGCTCTGTCCAGTTGATGGTGTGACAGATGGTTGAGTCAGCTTGAGCACAAAAATTCCTGGTTCC
Source organism: Triticum timopheevii (assembly GCA_963921465.1). NCBI lineage: Eukaryota > Viridiplantae > Streptophyta > Magnoliopsida > Poales > Poaceae > Triticum > Triticum timopheevii. The sequence goes on along the minus strand of OY997266.1, from coordinate 309,566,475 downwards.
ACAGGTAACTTGAGTGCGGCACATTTTGACAGGCCATCTGCAATGTCATTATGAGCTCTTGGAACATGTTCCATCTGCAAGCCGTCAAAATGTTCTTCTAGCTTCCTCACTTCATTGATGTATGCTTCCATCAACGGACTCTGATAATCTTTGTTAACTTGGCGGACGACAAGCTGTGAGTCACCCCTGACAATGAGCTTCTTGATCCCAAGTTCTGCTGCTATTCTGAGTCCGGCAAGCAAGCCTTCATACTCTGCAGTATTGTTTGTTGCTTGCTCCTTGGAAAGTGCATTTGGACCACGTACCTGAGGTGCTCTCCGGTGGGGGCGACAAGTAGTACGCCCGCACCGGCGCCTTGCAGCGAAAAGGCTCCGTCAAAGTACATGATCCACTCTCTGCTCGCTTCTTTAACGGGGATGCTCCTCTCCGGAGTCTCTTCATGAAGCGTTGGCGTCCACTCCGCTATGAATTCTGCCAAGGCTCGGCTCTGAATAGTTGAAGTACTTTCAAACTTGAGGCTAAAGCTTGACAATTCCAGTGCCCACTCGACAATCCTGCCTGTTGCTTATAGATTTTGCAATATCCTCTTCAGCGGAAAGCGAGTGACAACTGTGACCTCATGTGCTTGAAAGTAAAGGCGCAGCTTCCTCGAGGCCATGAGGAGGCCGAAAAGAACTTCTGCACACCAGAGTACCTTGATCTAGCCCCCTGTAAAAGGGAACTGACAAAGTAAACTGGGCACTGCACCATCTTCTTCTGTTTCTCCTCTGGCAACTGTACAGATCCATCCTTGCCGGAGCCAGAACTTGTCGGATCAGAGCTTGTCGGGTCAGAGCTTGTCGGGGAAACCCTCTGCTTGCCGCTGGATTCGCTCGCCGCGGCCGCTGGCTCATCACCTGCCTCCCTCTCTGCTACTAACGCAGCACTAACCACTTGATCGGTTGCCGCCAGATATAGCAGCAAATTCTCTTGTGGCTTAGGTGCGACAAGTGTTGGAGTGGAGGACAAATATTTCTTCAAGTCTTGCAGCGCAGCCTCCGCTTCTGGAGTCCACTTCATTGGACCCGCCTTTTTCATGATTTTCAAAAACGGCAGGGCGCGTTCAGCACACTTGGAAATGAACCGGCTGAGAGCAGCAACGCAGCCTGCAAGCCTTCGCACGTCCTTGACTCGCTTCGTTGCTTCTATTTGCTCGATGGCCTCGATCTTGTCGGGTTTAGCTTCAATCCCCCTCTGAGACACAAAGAATCCGAGAAGCTTGCCAGAAGGGACTCCAAACACGCACTTCTCGGGATTCAACTTGAGATTGATCTTGCGCAGATTTGTGAAGGTCTCGTCCAAATCTTGGATCAGAGTTGCCCTGTCTCTGCTCTTGACCACTATGTCATCCATGTAAGCTTCTACATTTCTGTGCAGCTGTGGCTCAAAATCATGGCTGACTACTCTTGCAGATGTTGAACTGGCATTCTTTAGTCCGAAAGGCATCCGTACAAAGCAATATGTTCCACATGGAGTAATGAATGCGGTTTTCTCTTCATCCTCTTCTGCCATGAAGAACTGGTGATATCCTGAGTATGCATCAAGGAACGAAAGCAGATCACATCCTGCGGTGGAGTCAACAATCTTCTGCGGTGGAGTCAACAATCTAAGACAGGGTGATAGTGGTGTCACGTGCTCGTCTCGGTGTCCGTCGTCGCTACCGTGAGGACGTCCGCCTCGACTCGCGTTACTCTAGGACAGGGTGGCAATGGTGTCACGTGCTCGTCTCGGTGTCCGTCGTCGCTACCGTGACGATGTCCGCCTCGACTCGCGCTACGCTAAGACAGGGTGGCAGTGGTGTCACGTGCTCGTCTTGGCGTCCGTCGTCGCTACCGCGATGACGTCCGCCTCGACTCGCGCTACGCTAAGACAGGGTGGCAGTGGTGTCACGTGCTTGTCTCGGCGTCCGTCGTCGCTACCGCAAAGACGTCCGCCTCGACTTGCACTACGTTAAGACAGGTTGGCAGTGGTGTCACGTGCTCGTCTCGGCGTCCGTCGTCGCTACCGCGAAGACGTCCGCCTCGACTCGTCTTACCCTAAGACAGGGTTGTAGTGGTGTCACGTGCTCGTCTCGGCGTCCGTCGTCGCTACCGCGACGACGTCCGCCTCGACTCGCGTTACGCTAAGACAGGGTGGCAGTGGTGTCACGTGCTCGTCTCGGCGTCCGTCGTCGCTACCGCGACGACGTCCGCCTCGACTCGCAGTACGCTAAGACAGGGTGGTAGTGGTGTCACGTGCTCGTCTCGGCGTCCGTCGCCTCTACCGCGACGATGTCCGCCTCGACTCGCTTTACGCTAAGACAGGATGGCGGTGTTGTCACGTGCTCGTCTCGACGTCCGCCTTGACTCGCGTTACGGTAAGACAGGGTGGCAGTGGTGTCACGTGCTCGTCTCAGCGTCCGTCGTCGCTACCACGACGACGTCCGCCTCGACTCGCGTTATGCTAAGACTGGGTGGCAGTGGTGTCACGTGCTCATCTTAGCGTTCGTCATCGCTACCGCGACGACGTCCGCCTCGATTTGCGTTACGCTAAGACAGGTTGGCAGTGGTGTCACGTGCTCGTCTTGGCGTCCATCGTCGCTAGGGCGACGACGTCCGCCTCGACTCGCGTTATGCTAAGACAAGGTGGCAGTGGTGTCACGTGCTCGTCTCGGCGTCCGTCGTTGCTACCGCGACGATGTCCGCCGCGACTCGCGTTACGCTAAGACAGGTTGGCACTGGTGTCACGTGCTCGTCTCGGCGTCCGTCGTCGCTACCGAGACGACGTCCGCCTCGACTCGCGTTACGCTAAGACACTGTGGCAGTGGTGTCACGTGCTCGTCTTGGCGTCCGTCGTCGCTACCGCGATGACGTCCGCCTTGACTCGTGCTACGCTAAGACAGGTTGGCAGTGGTGTCACGTGCTCGTCTTGGCATCCGTCGTCGCTACCGCGACGACGTCCGCCTCGACTCGCGCTACGCTAAGACAGGGTGGCAGTGGTGTCACGTGCTCGTCTCGATGTCCGTCGTCGCTACCGCGACGACGTTCGCCTCGACTCGCGTTACGCTAAGACATGTTGGCAGTGGTGTCACGTGCTCGTCTCGGCGTCCGTCGTTGCTACCGCGACGACATCCGCCTCGACTCGCGTTATGCTAAGTCAGGTTGGCAGTGGTGTCACGTGCTCGTCTCGGCGTCCGTCGTCGCTACCGCAACGACGTCCGCCTCGATTCGCGTTACGCTAAGACAGGGTGGCAGTGGTGTCACGTGCTCGTCTCGGCGTCCGTCGTCGCTACCGCGAAGACGTCCGCCTCGACTCGTCTTACGCTAAGACAGGGTGGCAGTGGTGTCACGTGCTCGTCTCGGCGTCCGTCGTCGCTACCGCGACGACGTCCGCCTCGACTCGCGTTACGCTAAGACAGGGTGGCAGTGGTGTCACGTGCTCGTCTCGGCGTCCGTCGTCGCTACCACGACGACGTCCGCCTCAACTCGCATTACGCTAAGACAGGGTGGCAGTGGTGTCACGTGCTTGTCTCGGCGTCCGTCGTCTCTACAGCGACGACGTCCGCCTCGACTCGCGTTACGCTAAGACAGTGTGGCAGTGGTGTCACGTGCTCGTCTCGGCGTCCGCCTTGACTTGCGTTATGGTAAGACAGGGTGGCAGTGGTGTCACGTGCTCGTCTCAGTGTCCGTCGTCGCTACCGCGACGATGTCTGCCTCGACTCGCGTTATGCTAAGACTGGGTGGCAGTGGTGTCACGTGCTCGTCTCGGCGTCCGTCGTCGCTACCGTGACGACGTCTGCCTCGATTCGCGTTACGCTAAGACAGGTTGGTAGTGGTGTCACGTGCTCGTCTCGGCATCCGTCGTCGCTACCGCGACAACGTCCGCCTCGACTCGCGTTATGCAAAGACAGGGTGGCAGTGGTGTCACGTGCTCGTCTCGGCGTCCATCGTCGCTACGGGGACGACGTCCGCCTCGACTCGCGTTATGCTAAGACAAGGTGGCAGTGGTGTCACGTGCTCGTCTCGGCGTCCGTCGTCGCTACCGCGACGATGTCCGCCGCGACTCGCGTTACGCTAAGACAGGTTGGCACTGGTGTCACGTGCTCGTCTCGGCGTCCGTCGTCGCTACCGAGACGACGTCCGCCTCGACTCGCGTTACGCTAAGACAGTGTGGCAGTGGTGTCACGTGCTCGTCTTGGCGTCCGTCGTCACTACCGCGATGATGTCCGCCTCGACTCGTGCTACGCTAAGACAGGGTGGCAGTGGTGTCACGTGCTCGTCTTGGCGTCCGTCGTCGCTACCGCAAAGACGTCCGCCTCGACTCGCGCTACACTAAGACAGGTTGGCAGTGGTGTCACGTGCTCGTCTCGGCGTCCGTCGTCGCTACCACGACGACGTCCGCCTCGACTCGCGTTACGCTAGGACAGGTTGGCAGTGGTGTCTCGTGCTCGGCTCGGCGTCCGTCGTCGCTACAGCGACGACGTCTGCCTCGACTCGCGTTACGCTAACACATGGTGGCAGTGGTGTCACGTGCTCGTCTCGGCGTCCGTCGTCGCTACCGTGACGACGTCTGCCTCGACTCGTGTTACGCTAAGATAGGGTGGCAGTGGTGTCACGTGCTCGTCTCGGCGTCCGTCGTCGCTACCGCGACGTCGTCCGCCTCGACTCGCGTTACGCTAAGACAGGGTGGCAGTGGTGTCACGTGCTCGTCTCGGCGTCCGTCGTCGCTACGGCGACGACGTCCGCCTCGACTCGCCTTACGCTAAGAAAGGGTGGCAGTGGTGACACGTGCTCGTCTCGGCGTCCGTCGTCGCTACCGCGACGATGTCCGCCTCGACTCGCACTATGCTAAGACAGGGTGGCAGTGGTGTCACGTGCTCGTCTCGGCGTCCGTCGTCGCTACCGCGATGACGTCCGCCTCGACTCGCTCTAAGCTAAGACAGCGTGGCAGTGGTGTCACGTGCTCGTCTCGGCGTCCGTCGTCGCTACCGTGGCGATGTCTACCTCGACTCGCGTTACGTAACACAGGGTGGCAGTGGTGTCATGTGCTCGTCTTGGCGTCCGTCGTCGCTACAGCGACGACGTCCGCCTCGACTCGCGGTACGCTAAGAAAGGGTGGCAGTGGTGTCATGTGCTCGTCTCGGCGTCCGTCCTCGCTACCGCGACGACGTCCGCCTCGACTCGCGCTATGCTAAGAAAGGGTGGCAGTGGTGTCACGTGCTCGTCTCGGCGTCCGTCATCGCTACCGCGTCGACGTCCGCCTTGACTCGCGCTACGCTAAGACAGGGTGGCAGTGGTGTCACGTGCTCGTCTCGATGTCCGTCGTCGCTACCGCGACGACGTTCGCCTCGACTCGCGTTACGCTAAGACAGGTTGGCAGTGGTGTCACGTGCTCGTCTCGGCTTCCGTCGTTGCTACCGCGACGACATCCGCCTCGACTCGCGTTATGCTAAGTCAGGTTGGCAGTGGTGTCACGTGCTCGTCTCGGCGTCCGTCGTCGCTACCGCAACGACGTCCGCCTCGATTCGCGTTACGCTAAGACAGGGTGGCAGTGGTGTCACGTGCTCGTCTCGGCGTCCGTCGTCGCTACCGCGAAGACGTCCGCCTCGACTCGTCTTACGCTAAGACAGGGTGGCAGTGGTGTCACGTGCTCGTCTCGGCATCCGTCGTCGCTACCGCGACAACGTCCGCCTCGACTCGCGTTATGCAAAGACAGGGTGGCAGTGGTGTCACGTGCTCGTCTCGGCGTCCATCGTCGCTACGGGGACGACGTCCGCCTCGACTCGCGTTATGCTAAGACAAGGTGGCAGTGGTGTCACGTGCTCGTCTCGGCGTCCGTCGTCGCTACCGCGACGATGTCCGCCGCGACTCGCGTTACGCTAAGACAGGTTGGCACTGGTGTCACGTGCTCGTCTCGGCGTCCGTCGTCGCTACCGAGACGACGTCCGCCTCGACTCGCGTTACGCTAAGACAGTGTGGCAGTGGTGTCACGTGCTCGTCTTGGCGTCCGTCGTCACTACCGCGATGATGTCCGCCTCGACTCGTGCTACGCTAAGACAGGGTGGCAGTGGTGTCACGTGCTCGTCTTGGCGTCCGTCGTCGCTACCGCAAAGACGTCCGCCTCGACTCGCGCTACACTAAGACAGGTTGGCAGTGGTGTCACGTGCTCGTCTCGGCGTCCGTCGTCGCTACCACGACGACGTCTGCCTCGACTCGCGTTACGCTAGGACACGTTGGCAGTGGTGTCTCGTGCTCGGCTCGGCGTCCGTCGTCGCTACAGCGACGACGTCTGCCTCGACTCGCGTTACGCTAACACAGGGTGGCAGTGGTGTCACGTGCTCGTCTCGGCGTCCGTCGTCGCTACCGTGACGACGTCTGCCTCGACTCGTGTTACGCTAAGATAGGGTGGCAGTGGTGTCACGTGCTCGTCTCGGCGTCCGTCGTCGCTACCGCGACGTCGTCCGCCTCGACTCGCGTTACGCTAAGACAGGGTGGCAGTGGTGTCACGTGCTCGTCTCGGCGTCCGTCGTCGCTACCGTGACGACGTCTGCCTCGATTCGCGTTACGCTAAGACAGGTTGGTAGTGGTGTCACGTGCTCGTCTCGGCATCCATCGTCGCTACCGCGACAACGTCCGCCTCGACTCGCGTTATGCAAAGACAGGGTGGCAGTGGTGTCACGTGCTCGTCTCGGCGTCCATCGTCGCTACGGGGACGACGTCCGCCTCGACTCGCGTTATGCTAAGACAAGGTGGCAGTGGTGTCACGTGCTCGTCTCGGCGTCCGTCGTCGCTACCGCGACGATGTCCGCCGCGACTCGCGTTACGCTAAGACAGGTTGGCACTGGTGTCACGTGCTCGTCTCGGCGTCCGTCGTCGCTACCGAGACGACGTCCGCCTCGACTCGCGTTACGCTAAGACAGTGTGGCAGTGGTGTCACATGCTCGTCTTGGCGTCCGTCGTCACTACCGCGATGATGTCCGCCTCGACTCGTGCTACGCTAAGACAGGGTGGCAGTGGTGTCACGTGCTCGTCTTGGCGTCCGTCGTCGCTACCGCAAAGACGTCCGCCTCGACTCGCGCTACACTAAGACAGGTTGGCAGTGGTGTCACGTGCTCGTCTCGGCGTCCGTCGTCGCTACCATGACGACGTCCGCCTCGACTCGCGTTACGCTAGGACACGTTGGCAGTGGTGTCTCGTGCTCGGCTCGGCGTCCGTCGTCGCTACAGCGACGACGTCTGCCTCGACTCGCGTTACGCTGACACAGGGTGGCAGTGGTGTCACGTGCTCGTCTCGGCGTCCGTCGTCGCTACCGTGACGACGTCTGCCTCGACTCGTGTTACGCTAAGATAGGGTGGCAGTGGTGTCACGTGCTCGTCTCGGCGTCCGTCGTCGCTACCGCGACGTCGTCCGCCTCGACTCGCGTTACGCTAAGACAGGGTGGCAGTGGTGTCACGTGCTCGTCTCGGCGTCCGTCGTCGCTACGGCGACGACGTCCGCCTCGACTCGCCTTACGCTAAGAAAGGGTGGCAGTGGTGACACGTGCTCGTCTCGGCGTCCGTCGTCGCTACCGCGACGATGTCCGCCCCGACTCGCACTATGCTAAGACAGGGTGGCAGTGGTGTCACGTGCTCGTCTCGGCGTCCGTCGTCGCTACCGCGATGACGTCCGCCTCGACTCGCTCTAAGCTAAGACAGCGTGGCAGTGGTGTCACGTGCTCGTCTCGGCATCCGTCGTCGCTACCGCGGCGATGTCTACCTCGACTCGCGTTACGTAACACAGGGTGGCAGTGGTGTCATGTGCTCGTCTTGGCGTCCATCGTCGCTACAGCGACGACGTCCGCCTCGACTCGCGGTACGCTAAGAAAGGGTGGCAGTGGTGTCATGTGCTCGTCTCGGCGTCCGTCCTCGCTACCGCGACGACGTCCGCCTCGACTCGCGCTATGCTAAGAAAGGGTGGCAGTGGTGTCACGTGCTCGTCTCGGCGTCCGTCATCGCTACCGCGACGACGTCCGCCTTGACTCGCGCTACGCTAAGACAGGGTGGCAGTGGTGTCACGTGCTCGTCTCGATGTCCGTCGTCGCTACCGCGACGACGTTCGCCTCGACTCGCGTTACGCTAAGACAGGTTGGCAGTGGTGTCACGTGCTCGTCTCGACGTCCGTCGTTGCTACCGCGACGACATCCGCCTCGACTCGCGTTATGCTAAGTCAGGTTGGCAGTGGTGTCACGTGCTCGTCTCGGCGTCCGTCGTCGCTACCGCAACGACGTCCGCCTCGATTCGCGTTACGCTAAGACAGGGTGGCAGTGGTGTCACGTGCTCGTCTCGGCGTCCGTCGTCGCTACCGCGAAGACGTCCGCCTCGACTCGTCTTACGCTAAGACAGGGTGGCAGTGGTGTCACGTGCTCGTCTCGGCGTCCGTCGTCGCTACCGCGACGACGTCCGCCTTGACTCGCGTTACGCTAAGACAGGGTGGCAGTGGTGTCACGTGCTCGTCTCGGCGTCCGTCGTCGCTACCGCGACGACGTCCGCCTCAACTCGCATTACGCTAAGACAGGGTGGCAGTGGTGTCACGTGCTTGTCTCGGCGTCCGTCGTCTCTACAGCGACGACGTCCGCCTCGACTCGCATTACGCTAAGACAGTGTGGCAGTGGTGTCACGTGCTCGTCTCGGCGTCCGCCTTGACTCGCGTTATGGTAAGACAGGGTGGCAGTGGTGTCACGTGCTCGTCTCAGTGTCCGTCGTCGCTACCGCGACGATGTCCGCCTCGACTCGCGTTATGCTAAGACTGGGTGGCAGTGGTGTCACGTGCTCGTCTCGGCGTCCGTCGTCGCTACCGTGACGACGTCTGCCTCGATTCGCGTTACGCTAAGACAGGTTGGTAGTGGTGTCACGTGCTCGTCTCGGCATCCGTCATCGCTACCGCGACAACGTCCGCCTCGACTCGGGTTATGCAAAGACAGGGTGGCAGTGGTGTCACGTGCTCGTCTCGGCGTCCATCGTCACTACGGGGACGACGTCCGCCTCGACTCGCGTTATGCTAAGACAAGGTGGCAGTGGTGTCACGTGCTCGTCTCGGCGTCCGTCGTCGCTACCGCGACGATGTCCGCCGCGACTCGCGTTACGCTAAGACAGGTTGGCACTGGTGTCACGTGCTCGTCTCGGCGTCCGTCGTCGCTACCGAGACGACGTCCGCCTCAACTCGCGTTACGCTAAGACAGTGTGGCAGTGGTGTCACGTGCTCGTCTCGGCGTCCGTCGTCACTACCGCGATGATGTCCGCCTCGACTCGTGCTATGCTAAGACAGGGTGGCAGTGGTGTCACGTGCTCGTCTTGGCGTCCGTCGTCGCTACCGCAAAGACGTCCGCCTCGACTCGCGCTACACTAAGACAGGTTGGCAGTGGTGTCACGTGCTCGTCTCGGCGTCCGTCGTCGCTACCACGACGACGTCCGCCTCGACTCGCGTTACACTAGGACAGGTTGGCAGTGGTGTCTCGTGCTCGGCTCGGCGTCCGTCGTCGCTACAGCGACGACGTCTGCCTCGACTCGCGTTACGCAAACACAGGGTGGCAGTGGTGTCACGTGCTCGTCTCGGCGTCCGTCGTCGCTACCGTGACGACGTCCGCCTCGACTCGTGTTACGCTAAGATAGGGTGGCAGTGGTGTCACGTGCTCGTCTCGGCGTCCGTCGTCGCTACCGCGACGTCGTCCGCCTCGACTCGCATTACGCTAAGACAGGGTGGCAGTGGTGTCACGTGCTCGTCTCGGCGTCCGTCGTCGCTACGGCGACGACGTCCGCCTCGACTCGCCTTACGCTAAGAAAGGGTGGCAGTGGTGACACGTGCTCGTCTCGGCGTCCGTCGTCGCTACCGCAACGATGTCCGCCTCGACTCGCACTACGCTAAGACAGGGTGGCAGTGGTGTCACATGCTCGTCTCGGCGTCCGTCGTCGCTACGGCGATGACGTCCGCCTCGACTCGCTCTAAGCTAAGACAGCGTGGCAGTGGTGTCACGTGCTCGTCTCGGCGTCCGTCGTCGCTACCGCGGCGATGTCTACCTCGACTCGCGTTACGTAACACTGGGTGGCAGTGGTGTCACGTGCTCGTCTTGGCGTCCGTCGTCGCTACAGCGACGACGTCCGCCTCGACTCGCGGTACGCTAAGAAAGGGTGGCAGTGGTGTCATGTGCTCGTCTCGGCGTCCGTCATCGCTACCGCGACGACGTCCGCCTCGACTCGCGCTATGCTAAGAAAGGGTGGCAGTGGTGTCACGTGCTCGTCTCGGCGTCCGTCATCGCTACCGCGACGACGTCCGCCTTGACTCGCGCTACGCTAAGACAGGGTGGCAATGGTGTCACGTGCTCGTCTCGATGTCCGTCGTCGCTACCGCGACGACGTTCGCCTCGACTCGCGTTACGCTAAGACAGGTTGGCAGTGGTGTCACGTGCTCGTCTCGGCGTCCGTCGTTGCTACCGCGACGACATCCGCCTCGACTCGCGTTATGCTAAGTCAGGTTGGCAGTGGTGTCACGTGCTCGTCTCGGCGTCCGTCGTCGCTACCGCAACGACGTCCGCCTCGATTCGCGTTACGCTAAGACAGGGTGGCAGTGGTGTCACGTGCTCGTCTCGGCGTCCGTCGTCGCTACCGCGAAGACGTCCGCCTCGACTCGTCTTACGCTAAGACAGGGTGGCAGCGGTGTCACGTGCTCGTCTCGGCGTCCGTCGTCGCTACCGCGACGACGTCCGCCTCGACTCGCGTTACGCTAAGACAGGGTGGCAGTGGCGTCACGTGCTCGTCTCGGCGTCCGTCGTCGCTACCGCGACGACGTCCGCCTCAACTCGCATTACGCTAAGACAGGGTGGCAGTGGTGTCACGTGCTTGTCTCGGCGTCCGTCGTCTCAACAGCGACGACGTCCGCCTCGACTCGCGTTACGCTAAGACAGTGTGGCAGTGGTGTCACGTGCTCGTCTCGGCGTCCGCCTTGACTCGCGTTATGGTAAGACAGGGTGGCCGTGGTGTCACGTGCTCGTCTCAGTGTCCGTCGTCGCTACCGCGACGATGTCCGCCTCGACTCGCGTTATGCTAAGACTGGGTGGCAGTGGTGTCACGTGCTCATCTCGGCGTCCGTCGTCGCTACCGTGACGACGTCTGCCTCGATTCGCGTTACGCTAAGACAGGTTGGTAGTGGTGTCACGTGCTCGTCTCGGCATCCGTCGTCGCTACCGCGACAACGTCCGCCTCGACTCGCGTTATGCAAAGACAGGGTGGCAGTGGTGTCACGTGCTCGTCTCGGCGTCCATCGTCGCTACGGGGACGACGTCCGCCTCGACTTGCGTTATGCTAAGACAAGGTGGCAGTGGTGTCACGTGCTCGTCTCGGCGTCCGTCGTCGCTACCGCGACGATGTCTGCCGCGACTCGCGTTACACTAAGACAGGTTGGCACTGGTGTCACGTGCTCGTCTCGGCGTCCGTCGTCGCTACCGAGACGACGTCTGCGTCGACTCGCGTTACGCTAAGACAGTGTGGCAGTGGTGTCACGTGCTCGTCTCGGCGTCCGTCGTTACTACCGCGATGATGTCCGCCTCGACTCGTGCTACCCTAAGACAGGGTGGCAGTGGTGTCACGTGCTCGTCTTGGCGTCCGTCGTCGCTACCGCAAAGACGTCGCCTCGACTCGCGCTACACTAAGACAGGTTGGCAGTGGTGTCACGTGCTCGTCTCGGCGTCCGTCGTCGCTACCACGACGACGTCCGCCTCTACTCGCGTTACGCTAGGACAGGTTGGCAGTGGTGTCTCGTGCTCGGCTCGGCGTCCGTCGTCGCTACAGCGACGACGTCTGCCTCGACTCGCGTTACGCTAACACAGGGTGGCAGTGGTGTCACGTGCTCGTCTCGGCGTCCGTCGTCGCTACCATGACGACGTGCGCCTCGACTCGTGTTACGCTAAGAGAGGGTGGCAGTGGTGTCACGTGCTCGTCTCGGCGTCCGTCGTCGCTATCGCGACGTCGTCCGCCTCGACTCGCGTTACGCTAAGACAGGGTGGCAGTGGTGTCACATGCTTGTCTCGGCGTCCGTCGTCGCTACGGCGACGACGTCCGCCTCGACTCGCCTTACGCTAAGAAAGGGTGGCAGTGGTGACACGTGCTCGTCTCGGCGTCCGTCGTCGCTACCGCGACGATGTCCGCCTCGACTCGCACTACGCTAAGACAGGGTGGCAGTGGTGTCACGTGCTCGTCTCGGCGTCCGTCGTCGCTACCGTGATGACGTCCGCCTCGACTCGCTCTAAGCTAAGACAGCGTGGCAGTGGTGTCACGTGCTCGTCTCGGCGTCCGTCGTCGCTACCGCGGCGATGTCTACCTCGACTCGCGTTTCGTAACACAGGGTGGCAGTGGTGTCACGTGCTCGTCTTGGCGTCCGTCGTCGCTACAGCGACGACGTCCGCCTCGACTCGCGGTACGCTAAGAAAGGGTGGCAGTGGTGTCATGTGCTCGTCTCGGCGTCCGTCATCGCTACCGCGACGACGTCCGCCTCGACTCGCGCTATGCTAAGAAAGGGTGGCATTGGTGTCACGTGCTCGTCTCGGCGTCCGTCATCGCTACCGCGACGACGTCCGCCTCGACTCGCGTTACGTTAAGACGGGATGGCAGTGGTGTCAGGTGTTCGTCTCGACGTCCGTCGTCGCTACCATGACAACGTCCGCCTCGACTCGTGTTACGCTAAGACATGGTGGCAGTGGTGTCACGTGCTCGTCTCGGTGTCCGTCGTCGCTACCGCGACGACGTCCGCCTCAACTCGCGTTACGCTAAGACAGGGTGGCAGTGGTGTCACGTGCTCGTCTCGGCGTCCGTCGTTGCTACCGCGACGACATCCGCCTCGACTCGCGTTATGCTAAGTCAGGTTGGCAGTGGTGTCACGTGCTCGTCTCGGCGTCCGTCATCGCTACCGCAACGACGTCCGCCTCGATTCGCGTTACGCTAAGACAGGGTGGCAGTGGTGTCACGTGCTCGTCTCGGCGTCCGTCGTCGCTACCGCGAAGACGTCCGCCTCGACTCGTCTTACGCTAAGACAGGGTGGCAGTGGTGTCACGTGCTCGTCTCGGCGTCCGTCGTCGCTATCGCGACGACGTCTGCCTCGACTCGCGTTACGCTAAGACAGGGTGGCAGTGGTGTCACGTGCTCGTCTCGGCGTCCGTCGTCGCTACCGCGACGACGTCCGCCTCAACTCGCATTACGCTAAGACAGGGTGGCAGTGGTGTCACGTGCTTGTCTCGGCGTCCGTCGTCTCTACAGCGACGACGTCCGCCTCGACTCGCGTTACGCTAAGACAGTGTGGCAGTGGTGTCACGTGCTCGTCTCGGCGTCCGCCTTGACTCGCGTTATGGTAATACAGGGTGGCAGTGGTGTCACGTGCTCGTCTCAGTGTCCGTCGTCGCTACCGCGACGATGTCCGCCTCGACTCGCGTTATGCTAAGACTGGGTGGCAGTGGTGTCACGTGCTCGTCTCGGCGTCCGTCGTCGCTACCGTGACGACGTCTGCATCGATTCGCGTTACGCTAAGACAGGTTGGTAGTGGTGTCACGTGCTCGTCTCGGCATCCGTCGTCGCTACCGCGACAACGTCCGCCTCGACTCGCGTTATGCAAAGACAGGGTGGCAGTGGTGTCACGTGCTCGTCTCGGCGTCCATCGTCGCTACGGGGACGACGTCCGCCTCGACTCGCGTTATGCTAAGACAAGGTGGCAGTGGTGTCACGTGCTCGTCTCGGCGTCCGTCGTCGCTACCGCGACGATGTCCGCCGCGACTCGCGTTACGCTAAGACAGGTTGGCACTGGTGTCACGTGCTCGTCTCGGCGTCCGTCGTCGCTACCGAGACGACGTCCGCCTCGACTCGCGTTACGCTAAGACAGTGTGGCAGTGGTGTCACGTGCTCGTCTCGGCGTCCGTCGTCACTACCGTGATGATGTCCGCCTCGACTCGTGCTACGCTAAGACAGGGTGGCAGTGGTGTCACGTGCTCGTCTTGGCGTCCGTCGTCGCTACCGCAAAGACGTCCGCCTCGACTCGCGCTACACTAAGACAGGTTGGCAGTGGTGTCACGTGCTCGTCTCGGCGTCCGTCGTCGCTACCACGACGACGTCCGCCTCGACTCGCGTTACGCTAGGACAGGTTGGCAGTGGTGTCTCGTGCTCGGATCGGCGTCCGTCGTCGCTACAGCGACGACGTCTGCCTCGACTCGCGTTACGCTAACACAGGGTGGCAGTGGTGTCACGTGCTCGTCTCGGCGTCCGTCGTCGCTACCGTGACGACGTCCGCCTCGACTCGTGTTACGCTAAGAGAGGGTGGCAGTGGTGTCACGTGCTCGTCTCGGCGTCCGTCGTCGCTACCGCGACGTCGTCCGCCTCGACTCGCGTTACGCTAAGACAGGGTGGTAGTGGTGTCACGTGCTCGTCTCGGCGTCCGTCGTCGCTACGGCGACGACGTCCGCCTCGACTCGCCTTACGCTAAGAAAGGGTGGCAGTGGTGACACGTGCTCGTCTCGGCGTCCGTCGTCGCTACCGCGACGATGTCCGCCTCGACTCGCACTACGCTAAGACAGGGTGGCAGTGGTGTCACGTGCTCGTCTCGGTGTCCGTCGTCGCTACCGCGATGACGTCCGCCTCGACTCGCTCTAAGCTAAGACAGCGTGGCAGTGGTGTCACGTGCTCGTCTCGGCGTCCGTCGTCGCTACCGCGGCGATGTCTACCTCGACTCGCGTTACGTAACACAGGGTGGCAGTGGTGTCACGTGCTCGTCTTGGCGTCCGTCGTCGCTACAGCGACGACGTCCGCCTTGACTCGCGGTACGCTAAGAAAGGGTGGCAGTGGTGTCATGTGCTCGTCTCGGCGTCCGTCATCGCTACCGCGACGACGTCCGCCTCGACTCGCGCTATGCTAAGAAAGGGTGGCAGTGGTGTCACGTGCTCATCTCGGCGTCCGTCATCGCTACCGCGACGACGTCCGCCTCGACTCGCGTTACGTTAAGACGGGATGGCAGTGGTGTCAGGTGTTCGTCTCGACGTCCGTCGTCGCTACCATGACGACGTCCGCCTCGACTCGTGTTACGCTAAGACATGGTGGCAGTGGTGTCACGTGCTCGTCTCGGTGTCCGTCGTCGCTACCGCGACGACGTCCGCCTCAACTCGCGTTACGCTAAGACAGGGTGGCAGTGGTGTCACGTGCTCGTCTCGGTGTCCGTCGTCGCTACCGCGACGACGTCCGCCTCGACTCGCCTTACGCTAAGAAAGGGTGGCAGTGGTGACACGTGCTCGTCTCGGCATCCGTCGTCGCTACCGCGACGATGTCCGCCTCGACTCGCACTACGCTAAGACATGGTGGCAGTGGTGTCACGTGCTCGTCTCGGCGTCCGTCGTCGCTACCGCGATGATGTCCGCCTCGACTCGCTCTAAGCTAAGGCAGGGTGGCAGTGGTGATACGTGCTCGTCTCGGCGTCCGTCGTTGCTACCGCGACGACGTCCGCCTCGACTCGTGCTACGCTAAGACAGGGTGGCAGTGGTGTCACGTGCTCGTCTCGGCGTCCGTCGTCGCTAGCGCGACAACGTCCGCCTCGACTCGCTCTAAGCTAAGACAGGGTGGCAGTGGTCACACGTGCTCGTCTCGGCGTCCGTCGTCGCTACCGCGACGACGTCCGCCTCGACTCGCGCTACGCTAAGACAGGGTGGCGGTGGTGTCACGTGCTCGGCTCGGTGTCCATCGTCGCTACCGCGACGACGTCTGCCTCGACTCGCGCTACGCTAAGACAGGGTGGCGGTGGTGTCACTTGCTCATCTCGGCGTCCGTCGTCGCTACGGCGACGACGTCCGCCTCAACTCGCCTTACGCTAAGAAAGGGTGGCAGTGGTGACACGTGCTCGTCTCGGCGTCCGTCGTCGCTACCGCGACGATGTCCGCCTCGACTCGCACTACGCTAAGACAGGGTGGCAGTGGTGTCACGTGCTCGTCTCGGTGTCCGTCGTCGCTACCGCGATGACGTCCGCCTCGACTCGCTCTAAGCTAAGACAGCGTGGCAGTGGTGTCACGTGCTCGTCTCGGCGTCCGTCGTCGCTACCGCGGCGATGTCTACCTCGACTCGCGTTACGTAACACAGGGTGGCAGTGGTGTCACGTGCTCGTCTTGGCGTCCGTCGTCGCTACAGCGACGACGTCCGCCTCGACTCGCGGTACGCTAAGAAAGGGTGGCAGTGGTGTCATGTGCTCGTCTCGGCGTCCGTCATCGCTACCGCGACGACGTCCGCCCCGACTCGCGCTATGCTAAGAAAGGGTGGCAGTGGTGTCACGTGCTCATCTCGGCGTCCGTCATGGCTACCGCGACGACGTCCGCCTCGACTCGCGTTACGTTAAGACGGGATGGCAGTGGTGTCAGGTGTTCGTCTCGACGTCCGTCGTCGCTACCATGACGACGTCCGCCTCGACTCGTGTTACGCTAAGACATGGTGGCAGTGGTGTCACGTGCTCGTCTCGGTGTCCGTCGTCGCTACCGCGACGACGTCCGCCTCAACTCGCGTTACGCTAAGACAGGGTGGCAGTGGTGTCACGTGCTCGTCTCGGTGTCCGTCGTCGCTACCGCGACGACGTCCGCCTCGACTCGCCTTACGCTAAGAAAGGGTGGCAGTGGTGACACGTGCTCGTCTCGGCATCCGTCGTCGCTACCGCGACGATGTCCGCCTCGACTCGCACTACGCTAAGACAGGGTGGCAGTGGTGTCACGTGCTCGTCTCGGCGTCCGTCGTCGCTACCGCGATGACGTCCGCCTCGACTCGCTCTAAGCTAAGGCAGGGTGGCAGTGGTGATACGTGCTCGTCTCGGCGTCCGTCGTTGCTACCGCGACGACGTCCGCCTCGATTCGTGCTACGCTAAGACAGGGTGGCAGTGGTGTCACGTGCTCGTCTCGGCGTCCGTCGTCGCTAGCGCGACGACGTCCGCCTCGACTCGCTCTAAGCTAAGACAGGGTGGCAGTGGTCACACGTGCTCGTCTCGGCGTCCGTCGTCGCTACCGCGACGACGTCCGCCTCGACTCGCGCTACGCTAAGACAGGGTGGCGGTGGTGTCACGTGCTCGGCTCGGTGTCCGTCGTCGCTACCGCGACGACGTCTGCCTCGACTCGCGCTACGCTAAGACAGGGTGGCGGTGGTGTCACTTGCTCGGCTCGGCGTCCGTCGTCGCTACCGCGACGACGTCTGCCTCGACTCGCGCTACGCTAAGACAGGGTGGCAGTGGTGTCACGTGCTCGTCTCGGCGTCCGTCGTCTCTACCGCGACGATGTCCGCCTCGACTCACACTACGCTAAGACAGGGTGGCAGTGGTGTCACGTGCTCGTCTCGGTGTCCGTCGTCGCTACCGCGATGACGTCCGCCTCGACTCGCTCTAAGCTAAGACAGCGTGGCAGTGGTGTCACGTGCTCGTCTCGGCGTCCGTCGTCGCTACCGCGGCGATGTCTACCTCGACTCGCGTTACGTAACACAGGGTGGCAGTGGTGTCACGTGCTCGTCTTGGCGTCCGTCGTCGCTACAGCGACGACGTCCGCCTCGACTCGCGGTATGCTAAGAAAGGGTGGCAGTGGTGTCATGTGCTCGTCTCGGCGTCCGTCATCGCTACCGCGACGACGTCCGCCTCGACTCGCGCTATGCTAAGAAAGGGTGGCAGTGGTGTCACGTGCTCATCTCGGCGTCCGTCATCGCTACCGCGACGACGTCCGCCTCGACTCGCGTTACGTTAAGACGGGATGGCAGTGGTGTCAGGTGTTCGTCTCGACGTCCGTCGTCGCTACCATGACGACGTCCGCCTCGACTCGTGTTACGCTAAGACATGGTGGCAGTGGTGTCACGTGCTCCTCTCGGTGTCCGTCGTCGCTACCGCGACGACGTCCGCCTCAACTCGCGTTACGCTAAGACAGGGTGGCAGTGGTGTCACGTGCTCGTCTCGGTGTCCGTCGTCGCTACCGCGACGACGTCCGCCTCGACTCGCCTTACGCTAAGAAAGGGTGGCAGTGGTGACACGTGCTCGTCTCGGCATCCGTCGTCGCTACCGCGACGATGTCCGCCTCGACTCGCACTACGCTAAGACATGGTGGCAGTGGTGTCACGTGCTCGTCTCGGCGTCCGTCGTCGCTACCGCGATGACGTCCGCCTCGACTCGCTCTAAGCTAAGGCAGGGTGGCAGTGGTGATACGTGCTCGTCTCGGCGTCCGTCGTTGCTACCGCGACGACGTCCGCCTCGACTCGTGCTACGCTAAGACAGGGTGGCAGTGGTGTCACGTGCTCGTCTCGGCGTCCGTCGTCGCTAGCGCGACAACGTCCGCCTCGACTCGCTCTAAGCTAAGACAGGGTGGCAGTGGTCACACGTGCTCGTCTCGGCGTCCGTCGTCGCTACCGCGACGACGTCCGCCTCGACTCGCGCTACGCTAAGACAGGGTGGCGGTGGTGTCACGTGCTCGGCTCGGTGTCCATCGTCGCTACCGCGACGACGTCTGCCTCGACTCGCGCTACGCTAAGACAGGGTGGCGGTGGTGTCACTTGCTCGTCTCGGCGTCCGTCGTCGCTACGGCGACGACGTCCGCCTCAACTCGCCTTACGCTAAGAAAGGGTGGCAGTGGTGACACGTGCTCGTCTCGGCGTCCGTCGTCGCTACCGCGACGATGTCCGCCTCGACTCGCACTACGCTAAGACAGGGTGGCAGTGGTGTCACGTGCTCGTCTCGGTGTCCGTCGTCGCTACCGCGATGACGTCCGCCTCGACTCGCTCTAAGCTAAGACAGCGTGGCAGTGGTGTCACGTGCTCGTCTCGGCGTCCGTCGTCGCTACCGCGGCGATGTCTACCTCGACTCGCGTTACGTAACACAGGGTGGCAGTGGTGTCACGTGCTCGTCTTGGCGTCCGTCGTCGCTACAGCGACGACGTCCGCCTCGACTCGCGGTACGCTAAGAAAGGGTGGCAGTGGTGTCATGTGCTCGTCTCGGCGTCCGTCATCGCTACCGCGACGACGTCCGCCCCGACTCGCGCTATGCTAAGAAAGGGTGGCAGTGGTGTCACGTGCTCATCTCGGCGTCCGTCATGGCTACCGCGACGACGTCCGCCTCGACTCGCGTTACGTTAAGACGGGATGGCAGTGGTGTCAGGTGTTCGTCTCGACGTCCGTCGTCGCTACCATGACGACGTCCGCCTCGACTCGTGTTACGCTAAGACATGGTGGCAGTGGTGTCACGTGCTCGTCTCGGTGTCCGTCGTCGCTACCGCGACGACGTCCGCCTCAACTCGCGTTACGCTAAGACAGGGTGGCAGTGGTGTCACGTGCTCATCTCGGTGTCCGTCGTCGCTACCGCGACGACGTCCGCCTCGACTCGCCTTACGCTAAGAAAGGGTGGCAGTGGTGACACGTGCTCGTCTCGGCATCCGTCGTCGCTACCGCGACGATGTCCGCCTCGACTCGCACTACGCTAAGACAGGGTGGCAGTGGTGTCACGTGCTCGTCTCGGCGTCCGTCGTCGCTACCGCGATGACGTCCGCCTCGACTCGCTCTAAGCTAAGGCAGGGTGGCAGTGGTGATACGTGCTCGTCTCGGCGTCCGTCGTTGCTACCGCGACGACGTCCGCCTCGATTCGTGCTACGCTAAGACAGGGTGGCAGTGGTGTCACGTGCTCGTCTCGGCGTCCGTCGTCGCTAGCGCGACGACGTCCGCCTCGACTCGCTCTAAGCTAAGACAGGGTGGCAGTGGTCACACGTGCTCGTCTCGGCGTCCGTCGTCGCTACCGCGACGACGTCCGCCTCGACTTGCGCTACGCTAAGACAGGGTGGCGGTGGTGTCACGTGCTCGGCTCGGTGTCCGTCGTCGCTACCGCGACGACGTCTGCCTCGACTCGCGCTACGCTAAGACAGGGTGGCGGTGGTGTCACTTGCTCGGCTCGGCGTCCGTCGTCGCTACCGCGACGACGTCTGCCTCGACTCGCGCTACGCTAAGACAGGGTGGCAGTGGTGTCACGTGCTCGTCTCGGCGTCCGTCGTCGCTACCGCGACGTCGTCCGCCTCGACTCGCGTTACGCTAAGACAGGGTGGCAATGGTGTCACGTGCTCGTCTCGGCGTCCGTCATCGCTACCGCAACGACGTCCGCCTCGATTCGCGTTACGCTAAGACAGGGTGGCAGTGGTGTCACGTGCTCGTCTCGGCGTCCGTCGTCGCTACCGCGAAGACGTCCGCCTCGACTCGTCTTACGCTAAGACAGGGTGGCAGTGGTGTCACGTGCTCGTCTCGGCGTCCGTCGTCGCTACCGCGACGACGTCCGCCTCGACTCGCGTTACGCTAAGACAGGGTGGCAGTGGTGTCACGTGCTCGTCTCGGCGTCCGTCGTCGCTACCGCGACGACGTCCGCCTCAACTCGCATTACGCTAAGACAGGGTGGCAGTGGTGTCATGTGCTTGTCTCGGCGTCCGTCGTCTCTACAGCGACGACGTCCGCCTCGACTCGCGTTACGCTAAGACAGTGTGGCAGTGGTGTCACGTGCTCGTCTCGGTGTCCGCCTTGACTCGCGTTATGGTAAGACAGGGTGGCAGTGGTGTCACGTGCTCGTCTCAGTGTCCGTCGTCGCTACCGCGACGATGTCTGCCTCGACTCGCGTTATGCTAAGACTGGGTGGCAGTGGTGTCACGTGCTCGTCTCGGCGTCCGTCGTCGCTACCGTGACGACGTCTGCCTCGATTCGCGTTACGCTAAGACAGGTTGGTAGTGGTGTCACGTGCTCGTCTCGGCATCCGTCGTCGCTACCGCGACAACGTCCGCCTCGACTCGCGTTATGCAAAGACAGGGTGGCAGTGGTGTCACGTGCTCGTCTCGGCGTCCGTCGTCGCTACGGGGACGACGTCCGCCTCGACTCGCGTTATGCTAAGACAAGGTGGCAGTGGTGTCACGTGCTCGTCTCGGCGTCCGTCGTCGCTACCGCGACGATGTCCGCCGCGACTCGCGTTACGCTAAGACAGGTTGGCACTGGTGTCACGTGCTCGTCTCGGCGTCCGTCGTCGCTACCGAGACGACGTCCGCCTCGACTCGCGTTACGCTAAGACAGTGTGGCAGTGGTGTCACGTGCTCGTCTCGGCGTCCGTCGTCACTACCGCGATGATGTCCGCCTCGACTCGTGCTACGCTAAGACAGGGTGGCAGTGGTGTCACGTGCTCGTCTTGGCGTCCGTCGTCGCTACCGCAAAGACGTCCGCCTCGACTCGCGCTACACTAAGACAGGTTGGCAGTGGTGTCACGTGCTCGTCTCGGCGTCCGTCGTCGCTACCACGACGACGTCCGCCTCGACTCGCGTTACGCTAGGACAGGTTGGCAGTGGTGTCTCGTGCTCGGATCGGCGTCCGTCGTCGCTACAGCGACGACGTCTGCCTCGACTCGCGTTACGCTAACACAGGGTGGCAGTGGTGTCACGTGCTCGTCTCGGCGTCCGTCGTCGCTACCGTGACGACGTCCGCCTCGACTCGTGTTACGCTAAGAGAGGGTGGCAGTGGTGTCACGTGCTCGTCTCGGCGTCCGTCGTCGCTACCGCGACGTCGTCCGCCTCGACTCGCGTTACGCTAAGACAGGGTGGTAGTGGTGTCACGTGCTCGTCTCGGCGTCCGTCGTCGCTACGGCGACGACGTCCGCCTCGACTCGCCTTACGCTAAGAAAGGGTGGCAGTGGTGACACGTGCTCGTCTCGGCGTCCGTCGTCGCTACCGCGACGATGTCCGCCTCGACTCGCACTACGCTAAGACAGGGTGGCAGTGGTGTCACGTGCTCGTCTCGGTGTCCGTCGTCGCTACCGCGATGACGTCCGCCTCGACTCGCTCTAAGCTAAGACAGCGTGGCAGTGGTGTCACGTGCTCGTCTCGGCGTCCGTCGTCGCTACGGGGACGACGTCCGCCTCGACTCGCGTTATGCTAAGACAAGGTGGCAGTGGTGTCACGTGCTCGTCTCGGCGTCCGTCGTCGCTACCGCGACGATGTCCGCCGCGACTCGCGTTACGCTAAGACAGGTTGGCACTGGTGTCACGTGCTCGTCTCGGCGTCCGTCGTCGCTACCGAGACGACGTCCGCCTCGACTCGCGTTACGCTAAGACAGTGTGGCAGTGGTGTCACGTGCTCGTCTCGGCGTCCGTCGTCACTACCGCAATGATGTCCGCCTCGACTCGTGCTACGCTAAGACAGGGTGGCAGTGGTGTCACGTGCTCGTCTTGGCGTCCGTCGTCGCTACCGCAAAGACGTCCGCCTCGACTCGCGCTACACTAAGACAGGTTGGCAGTGGTGTCACGTGCTCGTCTCGGCGTCCGTCGTCGCTACCACGACGACGTCCGCCTCGACTCGCGTTACGCTAGGACAGGTTGGCAGTGGTGTCTCGTGCTCGGATCGGCGTCCGTCGTCGCTACAGCGACGACGTCTGCCTCGACTCGCGTTACGCTAACACAGGGTGGCAGTGGTGTCACGTGCTCGTCTCGGCGTCCGTCGTCGCTACCGTGACGACGTCCGCCTCGACTCGTGTTACGCTAAGAGAGGGTGGCAGTGGTGTCACGTGCTCGTCTCGGCGTCCGTCGTCGCTACCGCGACGTCGTCCGCCTCGACTCGCGTTACGCTAAGACAGGGTGGTAGTGGTGTCACGTGCTCGTCTCGGCGTCCGTCGTCGCTACGGCGACGACGTCCGCCTCGACTCGCCTTACGCTAAGAAAGGGTGGCAGTGGTGACACGTGCTCGTCTCGGCGTCCGTCGTCGCTACCGCGACGATGTCCGCCTCGACTCGCACTACGCTAAGACAGGGTGGCAGTGGTGTCACGTGCTCGTCTCGGTGTCCGTCGTCGCTACCGCGATGACGTCCGCCTCGACTCGCTCTAAGCTAAGACAGCGTGGCAGTGGTGTCACGTGCTCGTCTCGGCGTCCGTCGTCGCTACCGCGGCGACGTCTACCTCGACTCGCGTTACGTAACACAGGGTGGCAGTGGTGTCACGTGCTCGTCTCGGCGTCCGTCGTCGCTACCGCGACGATGTCCGCCGCGACTCGCGTTACGCTAAGACAGGTTGGCACTGGTGTCACGTGCTCGTCTCGGCGTCCGTCGTCGCTACCGAGACGACGTCCGCCTCGACTCGCGTTACGCTAAGACAGTGTGGCAGTGGTGTCACGTGCTCGTCTCGGCGTCCGTCGTCACTACCGCGACGATGTCCGCCTCGACTCGTGCTACGCTAAGACAGGGTGGCAGTGGTGTCAGGTGTTCGTCTCGACGTCCGTCGTCGCTACCATGACGACGTCCGCCTCGACTCGTGTTACGCTAAGACATGGTGGCAGTGGTGTCACGTGCTCGTCTCTGTGTCCGTCGTCGCTACCGCGACGACGTCCGCCTCAACTCGCGTTACGCTAAGACAGGGTGGCAGTGGTGACACGTGCTCGTCTCGGCATCCGTCGTCGCTACCGCGACGATGTCCGCCTCGACTCGCACTACGCTAAGACAGGGTGGCAGTGGTGTCACGTGCTCGTCTCGGCGTCCGTCGTCGCTACCGCGAGGACGTCCGCCTCGACTCGCTCTAAGCTAAGGCAGGGTGGCAGTGGTGATACGTGCTCGTCTCGGCGTCCGTCGTCGCTACCGCGACGACGTCCGCCTCGACTCGTGCTACGCTAAGACAGGGTGGCAGTGGTGTCACGTGCTCGTCTCGGCGTCCGTCGTCGCTAGCGCGACGACGTCCGCCTCGACTCGCTCTAAGCTAAGACAGGGTGGCAGTGGTCACACGTGCTCGTCTCGGCGTCCGTCGTCGCTACCGCGACGACGTCCGCCTCGACTCGCGCTACGCTAAGACAGGGTGGCGGTGGTGTCACGTGCTCGGCTCGGTGTCCGTCGTCGCTACCGCGACGACGTCTGCCTCGACTCGCGCTACGCTAAGACAGGGTGGCGGTGCTGTCACTTGCTCGGCTCGGCGTCCGTCGTCGCTACCGCGACGTCGTCCGCCTCGACTCGCGCTACGCTAAGACAGGGTGGCAATGGTGTCACGTGCTCGTCTCGACGTCCGTCGTCGCTACCGCGACGACGTCCGCCCCGACTCGCCTTACGCTAAGAAAGGGTGGCAGTGGTGAAACGTGCTCGTCTCGGCGTCCGTCGTCGCTACCGCGACGATGTCCGCCTCGACTCGCACTACGCTAAGACAGGGTGACAGTGGTGTCACGTGCTCGTCTCGGCGTCCATCGTTGCTACCGCGATGACATCTGCCTCGACTCGCTCTAAGCTAAGACAGCATGGCAGTGGTGTCACGTGCTCGTCTCGGCGTCCGTCGTCGGTACCGCGGCGATGTCTACCTCGACTCGCGTTACGTAACACAGGGTGGCAGTGGTGTCACGTGCTCGTCTTGGCGTCCGTCGTCGCTACAGCGACGACGTCCGCCTCAACTCGCGGTACGCTAAGAAAGGGTGGCAGTGGTGTCATGTGCTCGTCTCGGCGTCCGTCATCGCTACCGCGACGACGTCCGCCTCCACTCGCGCTATGCTAAGAAAGGGTGGCAGTGGTGTCACGTGCTCGTCTCGGCGTCCGTCATCGCTACCGCGACGACGTCCGCATCGACTCCCGTTACGTTAAGACGGGATGGCAGTGGTGTCAGGTGTTCGTCTCGACGTCCGTCGTCGCTACCGCGACGACGTCCGCCTCGACTCGTGTTACGCTAAGACATGGTGGCAGTGGTGTCACGTGCTCGTCTCGGTGTCGGTCGTCGCTACCGCGACGACGTCCGCCTCAACTCGCGTTACGCTAAGACAGGGTGGCAGTGGTGTCACGTGCTCGTCTCGGCGTCCGTCGTCGCTACCGCGACGACATCCGCCTCGACTCGCCTTACGCTAAGAAAGGGTGGCAGTGGTGACACGTGCTCGTCTCGGCGTCCGTCGTCGCTACCGCGACGATGTCCGCCTCGACTCGCACTACGCTAAGACCCGGTGGCAGTGGTGTCACGTGCTCGTCTCGGCGTCCGTCGTCGCTACCGCGATGACGTCCGCCTCGACTCGCTCTAAGCTAAGACAGGGTGGCAGTGGTGATACGTGCTC
Source organism: Triticum timopheevii (assembly GCA_963921465.1). NCBI lineage: Eukaryota > Viridiplantae > Streptophyta > Magnoliopsida > Poales > Poaceae > Triticum > Triticum timopheevii. The sequence continues at coordinate 309,541,389 of OY997266.1, read as the reverse complement.
GTCTCGGCGTCCGTCGTCGCTACCGCGACGATGTCCGCCTCGACTCGTGCTACGCTAAGACAGGGTGGCAGTGGTGTCACGTGCTCGTCTCGGCGTCCGTCGTCGCTAGCGCGACGACGTCCGCCTCGACTCGCTCTAATCTAAGACAGGGTGGCAGTGGTGATACGTGCTCGTCTCGGCGTCCGTCGTCGCTACCGCGACGACGTCCGCCTCGACTCGCGCTACGCTAAGACAGGGTGGCGGTGGTGTCACGTGCTCGGCTCTGTGTCCGTCGTCGCTACCACGACGACGTCTGCCTCGACTCGCGCTACGCTAAGACAGGGTGGCGGTGGTGTCACTTGCTCGGCTCGGCGTCCGTCGTCGCTACCGCGACGACGTCTGCCTCGACTCGCGCTACGCTAAGACAGGGTGGCAGTGGTGTCACGTGCTCGTCTCGGCGTCCATCGTCGCTACGGGGACGACGTCCGCCTCGACTCGCGTTATTCTAAGACAAGGTGGCAGTGGTGTCACGTGCTCGTCTCGGCGTCCGTCGTCGCTACCGCGACGATGTCCGCCGCGACTCGCGTTACGCTAAGACAGGTTGGCACTGGTGTCACGTGCTCGTCTCGGCGTCCGTCGTCGCTACCGAGACGACGTCCGCCTCGACTCGCGTTACGCTAAGACAGTGTGGCAGTGGTGTCACGTGCTCGTCTCGGCGTCCGTCGTCACAACCGCGATGATGTCCGCCTCGACTCGTGCTACGCTAAGACAGGGTGGCAGTGGTGTCACGTGCTCGTCTTGGCGTCCGTCGTCGCTACCGCAAAGACGTCCGCCTCGACTCGCGCTACACTAAGACAGGTTGGCAGTGGTGTCACGTGCTCGTCTCGGCGTCCGTCGTCGCTACCACGACGACGTCCGCCTCGACTTGCGTTACGCTAGGACAGGTTGGCAGTGGTGTCTCGTGCTCGGCTCGGCGTCCGTCGTCGCTACAGCGACGACGTCTGCCTCGACTCGCGTTACGCTAACACAGGGTGGCAGTGGTGTCACGTGCTCGTCTCGGTGTCCGTCGTCGCTACCGTGACGACGTCCGCCTCGACTCGTGTTACGCTAAGATAGGGTGGCAGTGGTGTCCCGTGCTCGTCTCGGCGTCCGTCGTCGCTACCGCGACGTCGTCCGCCTCGACTCGCGTTACGCTAAGACAGGGTGGCAGTGGTGTCACGTGCTCGTCTCGGCGTCCGTCGTCGCTACTGCGACGACGTCCGCCTCGACTCGCCTTACGCTAAGAAAGGGTGGCAGTGGTGACACGTGCTCGTCTCGGCGTCCGTCGTCGCTACCGCGACGATGTCCGCCTCGACTCGCACTACGCTAAGACAGGGTGGCAGTGGTGTCACGTGCTCGTCTCGGCGTCCGTCGTCGCTACCGCGATGACGTCCGCCTCGACTCGCTCTAAGCTAAGACAGCGTGGCAGTGGTGTCACGTGCTCGTCTCGGCGTCCGTCGTCGCTACCGCGGCGATGTCTACCTCGACTCGCGTTACGTAACACAGGGTGGCAGTGGTGTCACGTGCTCGTCTTGGCGTCCGTCGTCGCTACAGCGACGACGTCCGCCTCGACTCGCGGTACGCTAAGAAAGGGTGGCAGTGGTGTCATGTGCTCGTCTCGGCGTCCGTCGTCGCTACCGCGACGACGTCCGCCTCGACTCGCGCTATGCTAAGAAAGGGTGGCAGTGGTGTCACATGCTCGTCTCGGCGTCCGTCATCGCTACCGCGACGACGTCCGCCTCGACTCGCGTTACGTTAAGCCGGGATGGCAGTGGTGTCAGGTGTTCGTCTCGACGTCCGTCGTCGCTAATGTGACGACGTCCGCCTCGACTCGTGTTACGCTAAGACATGGTGGCAGTGGTGTCACGTGCTCGTCTCGGTGTCCGTCGTCGCTACCGCGACGACGTCCGCCTCAACTCGCGTTACGCTAAGACAGGGTGGCAGTGGTGTCACGTGCTCGTCTCGGTGTCCGTCGTCGCTACCACGACGACGTCCGCCTCGACTCGCCTTACGCTAAGAAAGGGTGGCAGTGGTGACACGTGCTCGTCTCGGCATCCATCGTCGCTACCGCGACGATGTCCGCCTCGACTCGCACTACGCTAAGACAGGGTGGCAGTGGTGTCACGTGCTCGTCTCGGCGTCAGTCGTCGCTACCGCGATGACGTCCGCCTCGACTCGCTCTAAGCTAAGGCAGGGTGGAAGTGGTGATACGTGCTCGTCTCGGCGTCCGTCGTCGCTACCGCGACGACGTCCGCCTCGACTCGTGCTACGCTAAGACAGGGTGGCAGTGGTGTCACGTGCTTGTCTCGGCGTCCGTCGTCGCTAGCGCGACGACGTCCGCCTCGACTCGCTCTAAGCTAAGACAGGGTGGCAGTGGTGACACGTGCTCGTCTCGGCGTCCGTCGTCGCTACCGCGACGACGTCCGCCTCGACTCGCGCTACGCTAAGACAGGGTAGCGGTGGTGTCACGTGCTCGGCTCGGTGTCCGTCGTCGCTACAGCGACGACGTCTGCCTCGACTCGCGCTACGCTAAGACAGGGTGGCGGTGGTGTCACTTGCTCAGCTCGGCGTCCGTCGTCGCTACCGCGACGACGTCTGCCTCGACTCGCGCTACGCTAAGACAGGGTGGCAGTGGTGTCACGTGCTCGTCTCGGCGTCCGTCGTCGCTACCGCGACGTCGTCCGCCTCGACTCGCGTTACGCTAAGACAGGGTGGCAGTGGTGTCACGTGCTCGTCTCGGCGTCCGTCGTCGCTACCGCGACGACGTCCGCCCCGACTCGCCTTACGCTAAGAAAGGGTGGCAGTGGTGACACGTGCTCGTCTCGGCGTCCGTCGTCGCTACCGCGACGATGTCCGCCTCGACTCGCACTACGCTAAGACAGGGTGGCAGTGGTGTCACGTGCTCGTCTCGGCGTCCGTCGTCGCTACCGCGATGACGTCCGCCTCGACTCGCTCTAAGATAAGACAGCGTGGCAGTGGTGTCACGTGCTCGTCTCGGCGTCCGTCGTCGCTACCGCGGCGATGTCTACCTCGACTCGCGTTACGTAACACAGGGTGGCAGTGGTGTCACGTGCTCGTCTTGGCGTCCGTCGTCTCTACAGCGACGACGTCCGCCTCAACTCGCGGTACGCTAAGAAAGGGTGGCAGTGGTGTCATGTGCTCGTCTCGGCGTCCGTCGTCGCTACCGCGACGACGTCCGCCTCGACTCGCGCTATGCTAAGAAAGGGTGGCGGTGGTGTCACGTGCTCGTCTCGGCGTCCGTCATCGCTACCGCGACGACGTCCGCCTCGACTCGCGTTACGTTAAGACGGGATGGCAGTGGTGTCAGGTGTTCGTCTCGACGTCCGTCGTCGCTACCGCGACGACGTCCGCCTCGACTCGTGTTACGCTAAGACATGGTGGAAGTGGTGTCACGTGCTCGTCTCGGTGTCCGTCGTCGCTACCGCGACGACGTCCGCCTCGACTCGCGTTACGTTAAGACGGGATGGCAGTGGTGTCAGGTGTTTGTCTCGACGTCCGTCGTCGCTACCGCGACGACGTCCGCCTCAACTCGCGTTACGCTAAGACAGGGTGGCAGTGGTGTCACGTGCTCGTCTCGGCGTCCGTCGTCGCTACCGCGACGACGTCCGCCTCGACTCGCCTTACGCTAAGAAAGGGTGGCAGTGGTGACACGTGCTCGTCTCGGCGTCCGTCGTCGCTACCGCGACGATGTCCGCCTCGACTCGCACTACGCTAAGACCGGGTGGCAGTGGTGTCACGTGCTTGTCTTGGCGTCCGTCGTCGCTACCGCGATGACGTCCGCCTCGACTCGCTCTAAGCTAAGACTGGGTGGCAGTGGTGATACATGCTCGTCTCGGCGTCCGTCGTCGCTACCGCGACGACGTCCGCCTCGACTCGTGCTACGCTAAGACAGGGTGGCAGTGGTGTCACGTGCTCGTCTCGGCGTCCGTCGTCGCTAGCGCGACGACGTCCGCCTCGACTCGCTCTAATCTAAGACAGGGTGGCAGTGGTGACACGTGCTCGTCTCGGTGTCCGTCGTCGCTACCACGACGACGTCCGCCTCGACTCGCGCTACGCTAAGACAGGGTGGCGGTGGTGTCACGTGCTCGGCTCGGTGTCCGTCGTCGCTACCGCGACGACGTCTGCCTCGACTCGCGCTACGCTAAGACAGGGTGGCGGTGGTGTCACTTGCTCAGCTCGGCGTCCGTCGTCGCTATCGCGACGACGTCTGCCTCGACTCGCGCTACGCTAAGACAGGGTGGCAGTGGTGTCACGTGCTCGTCTCGGCGTCCGTCGTCGCTACCGCGATGTCGTCCGCCTCAACTCGCGTTACGCTAAGACAGGGTGGCAGTGGTGTCACGTGCTCGTCTCGGCGTCCGTCGTCGCTACCGCGACGACGTCTGCCCCGACTCGCCTTACGCTAAGAAAGGGTGGCAGTGGTGACACGTGCTCGTCTCGGCGTCCGTCGTCGCTACCGCGACGATGTCCGCCTCGACTCGCACTACGCTAAGACAGGGTGGCAGTGGTGTCACGTGCTCGTCTCGGCGTCCGTCGTCGCTACCGCGATGACGTCCGCCTCGACTCGCTCTAAGCTAAGACAGCGTGGCAGTGGTGTCACGTGCTCGTCTCGGCGTCCGTCGTCGCTACCGCGGCGATGTCTACCTCGACTCGCGTTAGGTAACACAGGGTGGCAGTGGTGTCACGTGCTCGTCTTGGCGTCCGTCGTCGCTACAGTGACGACGTCCGCCTCAACTCGCGGTACGCTAAGAAAGGGTGGCAGTGGTGTCATGTGCTCGTCTCGGCGTCCGTCGTCGCTACCGCGACGACGTCCGCCTCGACTCGCGCTATGCTAAGAAAGGGTGGCAGTGGTGTCACGTGCTCGTCTCGGCGTCCGTCATCGCTACCGCGACGACGTCCGCCTCGACTCGCGTTACGTTAAGACGGGATGGCAGTGGTGTCAGGTGTTCGTCTCGACGTCCGTCGTCGCTACCGCGACGACGTCCGCCTCGACTCGTGTTACGCTAAGACATGGTGGTAGTGGTGTCACGTGCTCGTCTCGGTGTCCGTCGTCGCTACCGCGACGACTTCCGCCTCGACTCGCGTTACGTTAAGACGGGATGGCAGTGGTGTCAGGTGTTCGTCTCGACGTCCGTCGTCGCTACCGCGACGACGTCCGCCTCAACTCGCGTTACGCTAAGACATGGTGGCAGTGGTGTCACGTGCTCGTCTCGGCGTCCGTCGTCGCTACCGCGACGACGTCCGCCTCGACTCGGCTTACGCTAAGAAAGGGTGGCAGTGGTGACACGTGCTCGTCTCGGCGTCCGTCGTCGCTACCGCGATGATGTCCGCCTCGACTCGCACTACGCTAAGACCGGGTGGCAGTGGTGTCACGTGCTCGTCTCGGCGTCCGTCGTCGCTACCGCGATGACGTCCGCCTCGACTCGCTCTAAGCTAAGACAGGGTGGCAGTGGTGATACGTGCTCGTCTCGGCGTCCGTCGTCGCTACCGCGACGACGTCCGCCTCGACTCGTGCTACGCTAAGACAGGGTGGCAGTGGTGTCACGTGCTCGTCTCGGCGTCCGTCGTCGCTAGCGCGACGACGTCCGCCTCGACTCGCTCTAAGCTAAGACAGGGTGGCAGTGGTGACACGTGCTCGTCTCGGCGTCCGTCGTCGCTACCGCGACGACGTCCGCCTCGACTCGCGCTACGCTAAGACAGGGTGGCGGTGGTGTCACGTGCTCGGCTCGGTGTCCTTCGTCGCTACCGCGACGACGTCTGCCTCGACTCGCGCTACGCTAAGACAGGGTGGCGGTGGTGTCACTTGCTCAGCTCGGCGTCCGTCGTCGCTACCGCGACGACGTCTGCCTCGACTCGCGCTACGCTAAGACAGGGTGGCAGTGGTGTCACGTGCTCGTCTCGGCGTCCGTCGTCGCTACCGCGACGTCGTCCGCCTCGACTCGCGTTACGCTAAGACAGGGTGGCAGTGGTGTCACGTGCTCGTCTCGGCGTCCGTCGTCGCTACGGCGACGACGTCCGCCCCGACTCGCCTTACGCTAAGAAAGGGTGGCAGTGGTGACACGTGCTCGTCTCGGCGTCCGTCGTCGCTACCGCGACGATGTCCGCCTCGACTCGCACTACGCTAAGACATGGTGGCAGTGGTGTCACGTGCTCGTCTCGGCGTCCGTCGTCGCTACCGCGATGACGTCCGCCTCGACTCGCTCTAAGCTAAGACAGCGTGGCAGTGGTGTCACGTGCTCGTCTCGGCGTCCGTCGTTGCTACCGCGGCGATGTCTACCTCGACTCGCGTTACGTAACACAGGGTGGCAGTGGTGTCACGTGCTCGTCTTGGCGTCCGTCGTCGCTACAGCGACGACGTCCGCCTCAACTCGCGGTACGCTAAGAAAGGGTGGCAGTGGTGTCATGTGCTCGTCTCGGCGTCCGTCGTCGCTACCGCGACGACGTCCGCCTCGACTCGCGCTATGCTAAGAAAGGGTGGCAGTGGTGTCACGTGCTCGTCTCGGCGTCCGTCATCGCTACCGCGACGACGTCCGCCTCGACTCGCGTTACGTTAAGACGGGATGGCAGTGGTGTCAGGTGTTCGTCTCGACGTCCGTCATCGCTACCGCGACGACGTCCGCCTCGACTCGTGTTACGCTAAGACATGGTGGAAGTGGTGTCACGTGCTCGTCTCGGTGTCCGTCGTCGCTACCGCGACGACGTCCGCCTCGACTCGCGTTACGTTAAGACGGGATGGCAGTGGTGTCAGGTGTTCGTCTCGACGTCCGTCGTCGCTACCGCGACGACGTCCGCCTCAACTCGCGTTACGCTAAGACAGGGTGGCAGTGGTGTCACGTGCTTGTCTCGGCGTCCGTCGTCGCTACCGCGACGACGTCCGCCTCGACTCGCCTTACGCTAAGAAAGGGTGGCAGTGGTGACACGTGCTCGTCTCGGCGTCCGTCGTCGCTACCGCGACGATGTCCGCCTCGACTCGCACTACGCTAAGACCGGGTGGCAGTGGTGTCACGTGCTCGTCTTGGCGTCCATCGTCGCTACCGCGATGACGTCCGCCTCGACTCGCTCTAAGCTAAGACAGGGTGGCAGTGGTGATACATGCTCGTCTCGGCGTCCGTCGTCGCTACCGCGACGACGTCCGCCTCGACTCGTGCTACGCTAAGACAGGGTGGCAGTGGTGTCACGTGCTCGTCTCGGCGTCCGTCGTCGCTAGCGCGACGACGTCCGCCTCGACTCGCTCTAATCTAAGACAGGGTGGCAGTGGTGACACGTGCTCGTCTCGGCGTCCGTCGTCGCTACCGCGACGACGTCCGCCTCGACTCGCGCTACGCTAAGACAGGGTGGCGGTGGTGTCACGTGCTCGACTCGGTGTCCGTCGTCGCTACCGCGACGACGTCTGCCTCGACTCGCGCTACGCTAAGACAGGGTGGCGGTGGTGTCACTTGCTCAGCTCGGCGTCCGTCGTCGCTATCGCGACGACGTCTGCCTCGACTCGCGCTACGCTAAGACAGGGTGGCAGTGGTGTCACGTGCTCGTCTCGGCGTCCGTCGTCGCTACCGCGATGTCGTCCGCCTCAACTCGCGTTACGCTAAGACAGGGTGGCAGTGGTGTCACGTGCTCGTCTCGGCGTCCGTCGTCGCTACCGCGACGACGTCCGCCCCGACTCGCCTTACGCTAAGAAAGGGTGGCAGTGGTGACACGTGCTCGTCTCGGCGTCCGTCGTCGCTACCGCGACGATGTCCGCCTCGACTCGCACTACGCTAAGACAGGGTGGCAGTGGTGTCACGTGCTCGTCTCGGCGTCCGTCGTCGCTACCGCGATGACGTCCGCCTCGACTCGCTCTAAGCTAAGACAGCGTGGCAGTGGTGTCACGTGCTCGTCTCGGCGTCCGTCGTCGCTACCGCGGCGATGTCTACCTCGACTCGCGTTACGTAACACAGGGTGGCAGTGGTGTCATGTGCTCGTCTTGGCGTCCGTCGTCGCTACAGCGACGACGTCCACCTCAACTCGCGGTACGCTAAGAAAGGGTGGTAGTGGTGTCATGTGCTCGTCTCGGCGTCCGTCGTCGCTACCGCGACGACGTCCGCCTCGACTCGCGCTATGCTAAGAAAGGGTGGCAGTGGTGTCACGTGCTCGTCTCGGCGTCCGTCATCGCTACCGCGACGACGTCCGCCTCGACTCGCGTTACGTTAAGACGGGATGGCAGTGGTGTCAGGTGTTCGTCTCGACGTCCGTCGTCGCTACCGCGACGACGTCCGCCTCGACTCGTGTTACGCTAAGACATGGTGGTAGTGGTGTCACGTGCTCGTCTCGGTATCCGTCGTCGCTACCGCGACGACGTCCGCCTCGACTCGCGTTACGTTAAGACGGGATGGCAGTGGTGTCAGGTGTTCGTCTCGACGTCCGTCGTCGCTACCGCGACGACGTCCGCCTCAACTCACGTTACGCTAAGACATGGTGGCAGTGGTGTCACGTGCTCGTCTCGGCGTCCGTCGTCGCTACCGCGACGACGTCCGCCTCGACTCGCCTTACGCTAAGAAAGGGTGGCAGTGGTGACACGTGCTCGTCTCGGCGTCCGTCGTCGCTACCGCGACGATGTCCGCCTCGACTCGCACTACGCTAAGACCGGGTGGCAGTGGTGTCACGTGCTCGTCTCGGCGTCCGTCGTCGCTACCGCGATGACGTCCGCCTCGACTCGCTCTAAGCTAAGACAGGGTGGCAGTGGTGATACGTGCTCGTCTCGGCGTCCGTCGTCGCTACCGCGACGACGTCCGCCTCGACTCGTGCTATGCTAAGACAGGGTGGCAGTGGTGTCACGTGCTCGTCTCGGTGTCCGTCGTCGCTAGCGCGACGACGTCCGCCTCGACTCGCTCTAAGCTAAGACAGGGTGGCAGTGGTGACACGTGCTCGTCTCGGCGTCCGTCGTCGCTACCGCGACGACGTCTGCCTCGACTCGCGCTACGCTAAGACAGGGTGGCGGTGGTGTCACGTGCTCGGCTCGGCGTCCGTCGTCGCTACCGCGACGACGTCTGCCTCGACTCGCGCTACGCTAAGACAGGTTGGCAGTGGTGTCTCGTGCTCGGCTCGGCGTCCGTCGTCGCTACGGCGACGACGTCTGCCTCGACTCGCGTTATGCTAACACAGGGTGGCAGTGGTGTCACGTGCTCATCTTGGCGTCCGTCGTCGCTACCGCGACGACGTCCGCCTCTACTCGTGTTACGCTAAGACAGGGTGGCAGTGGTGTCACGTGCTGGTCTCGGCGTCCATCGTCGCTACCGCGACGTCATCCCCCTCGACTCGCGTTACGCTAAGACAGGGTGGCAGTGGTGTCACGTGCTCGTCTCGGCGTCCGTCGTTGCTACCGCGACGATCTCCGCCGCGACTCGCGTTACGCTAAGACAGGTTGGCACTGGTGTCACGTGCTCGTCTCGGCGTCCGTCGTCGCTACCGAGACGACGTCCGCCTCGACTCGCGTTACGCTAAGACGGGGTGGCAGTGGTGTCACGTGCTCGTCTCGGCGTCCGTCGTCGCTACCATGATGACGTCCGCCTCGACTCGCGCTACGCTAAGAAAGGGTGGCAGTGGTGTCACGTGCTTGTCTTGGCGTCCGTCGTCGCTACCGCGACGACGTCTGCCTCGACTCGCGTTACGCTAACACAGGGTGGCAGTGGTGTCACGTGCTCATCTCGGCGTCCGTTGTCGCTACCGCGACGACGTCCGCCTCTACTCGTGTTACGCTAAGACAGGGTGGCAGTGGTGTCACGTGCTGGTCTCGGCGTCCATCGTCGCTACCGCGACGTCGTCCGCCTCGACTCGCGTTACGCTAAGACAGGGTGGCAGTGGTGTCACGTGCTCATCTCGGCGTCCGTCGTCGCTACCGCGACGACGTCCGCCTCGACTCGCGTTACGCTAAGAAAGGGTGGCAGTGGTGACACGTGCTCCTCTCGGCGTCCATCGTCGCTACCGCGACGACGTCCGCCTCGACTCGCGCTACGCTAAGACAGGGTGGCAGTGGTGTCACGTGCTCGTCTCGGCATCCGTCGTCGCTACCGCGACGACTTCCGCCTCGACTCGCTCTAAGCTAAGACAGGGTGGCAGTGGTGACACGTGCTCGTCTCGGCGTCCGTCGTCGCTACCGCGACGACGTCCGCCTCGACTCGCGCTACGCTAAGACAGGGTGGAAGTGGTGTCACGTGCTCGGCTCGGCGTCCGTTGTTGCTACCGCGACGACGTCCGCCTCGACTCGCGCTACGCTAAGACGGGTTGGCAGTGGTGTCTCGTGCTCGGCTCGGCGTCCGTCGTCGCTACGGCGATGACGTCTGCCTCGACTCGCGTTACGCTAACACAGGGTGGCAGTGGTGTCACGTGCTCGTCTCGGCGTCCGTCGTTGCTACCGCGACGATCTCCGCCGCGACTCGCGTTACGCTAAGACAGGTTGGCACCAGTGTCACGTGCTCGTCTCGGCGTCCGTCGTCGCTACCGAGACGACGTCCGCCTCGACTCGCGTTACGCTAAGACAGTGTGGCAGTGGTGTCACGTGCTCGTCTCGGCGTCCGTCGTCGCTACCATGATGACGTCCGCCTCGACTCGCGCTATGCTAAGAAAGGGTGGCAGTGGTGTCACGTGCTTGTCTTGGCGTCCGTCGTCGCTACCGCGACGACGTCCGCCTCGACTCGCGCTACGCTAAGACAGGGTGGCAGTGGTGTCACGTGCTCGTCTCGATGTCCGTCATCGCTACCGCGACGACGTCCGCCTCGACTCGCGTTACGCTAAGACAGGGTGGCAGTGGTGTCACGTGCTCATCTCGGCGTCCGTCGTTGCTACCGCGACGATCTCCGCCGCGACTCGCGTTACGCTAAGGCAGGTTGGCACTGGTGTCACGTGCTCGTCTCGGCATCCGTCGTCGCTACAAAGACGACGTCCGCCTCGACTCGCGTTACGCTAAGACAGTGTGGCAGGGGTGTCACGTGCTCGTCTCGGCGTCCGTCGTCGCTACCATGATGACGTCCGCCTCGACTCGCGCTACGCTAAGAAAGGGTGGCAGTGGTGTCACGTGCTTGTCTTGGCGTCCGTCGTCGCTACCGCGACGACATCCGCCTCGACTCGCGCTACGCTAAGACAGGGTGGCAGTGGTATCACGTGCTCGTCTCGATGTCCGTCGTCGCTACCGCGACGACGTCCGCCTCGACTCGCGTTACGCTAAGACAGGTTGGAAGTGGTGTCACGTGCTCGTCTCGGCGTCCGTCGTTGCTGCCGCGACGACGTCCGCCTCGACTCGCGTTATGCTAAGACAGTATGGTAGTGGTGTCATGTGTTCGTCTTGGCGTCCGCCGTCGCTACCGCGACGACGTCTGCCTCGACTCGCGTTACGCTAAGACAGGGTGGCAGTGGTGTCACATGCTCGTCTCGGCGTCCGTCGTTGCTACCGCGACGACGTCTGCCTCGACTCGCGTTACGCTAAGACAAGGTGGCAGTGGTGTCACATGCTCGTCTCGGCGTCCGTCGTCGCTACCGCAACGACGTCCGCCTTGACTCGCGCTACGCTAAGACAGGGTGGCAGTGGTGTCACGTGCTCGTCTCGGCGTCCGTCGTCGCTACCGCGACGAGCTCCGCCTCGACTCGCGCTACGCTAAGACAGGGTGGAAGTGGTGTCACGTGCTCGGCTCGGCGTCCGTTGTTGCTACCGCGACGACGTCCGCCTCGACTCGCGCTACGCTAAGACGGGTTGGCAGTGGTGTCTCGTGCTCGGCTCGGCGTCCGTCGTCGCTACGGCGATGACGTCTGCCTCGACTCGCGTTACGCTAACACAGGGTGGCAGTGGTGTCACGTGCTCGTCTCGGCGTCCGTCGTTGCTACCGCGACGATCTCCGCCGCGACTCGCGTTACGCTAAGACAGGTTGGCACCAGTGTCACGTGCTCGTCTCGGCGTCCGTCGTCGCTACCGAGACGACGTCCGCCTCGACTCGCGTTACGCTAAGACAGTGTGGCAGTGGTGTCACGTGCTCGTCTCGGCGTCCGTCGTCGCTACCATGATGACGTCCGCCTCGACTCGCGCTATGCTAAGAAAGGGTGGCAGTGGTGTCACGTGCTTGTCTTGGCGTCCGTCGTCGCTACCGCGACGACGTCCGCCTCGACTCGCGCTACGCTAAGACAGGGTGGCAGTGGTGTCACGTGCTCGTCTCGATGTCCGTCATCGCTACCGCGACGACGTCCGCCTCGACTCGCGTTACGCTAAGACAGGGTGGCAGTGGTGTCACGTGCTCATCTCGGCGTCCGTCGTTGCTACCGCGACGATCTCCGCCGCGACTCGCGTTACGCTAAGGCAGGTTGGCACTGGTGTCACGTGCTCGTCTCGGCATCCGTCGTCTCTACAAAGACGACGTCCGCCTCGACTCGCGTTACGCTAAGACAGTGTGGCAGGGGTGTCACGTGCTCGTCTCGGCGTCCGTCGTCGCTACCATGATGACGTCCGCCTCGACTCGCGCTACGCTAAGAAAGGGTGGCAGTGGTGTCACGTGCTTGTCTTGGCGTCCGTCGTCGCTACCGCGACGACATCCGCCTCGACTCGCGCTACGCTAAGACAGGGTGGCAGTGGTATCACGTGCTCGTCTCGATGTCCGTCGTCGCTACCGCGACGACGTCCGCCTCGACTCGCGTTACGCTAAGACAGGTTGGAAGTGGTGTCACGTGCTCGTCTCGGCGTCCGTCGTTGCTGCCGCGACGACGTCCGCCTCGACTCGCGTTATGCTAAGACAGTATGGTAGTGGTGTCATGTGTTCGTCTTGGCGTCCGCCGTCGCTACCGCGACGACGTCTGCCTCGACTCGCGTTACGCTAAGACAGGGTGGCAGTGGTGTCACATGCTCGTCTCGGCGTCCGTCGTTGCTACCGCGACGACGTCTGCCTCGACTCGCGTTACGCTAAGACAAGGTGGCAGTGGTGTCACATGCTCGTCTCGGCGTCCGTCGTCGCTACCGCAACGACGTCCGCCTTGACTCGCGCTACGCTAAGACAGGGTGGCAGTGGTGTCACGTGCTCGTCTCGGCGTCCGTCGTCGCTACCGCGACGAGCTCCGCCTCGACTCGCGCTACGCTAAGACAGGGTGGCAGTGGTGTCACGTGCTCGTCTCGGCGTCCGTTGTCGCTATCGCGACGACGTCCGCCTCGACTCGCGCTATGCTAAGACAGGGTGGCAGTGGTGTCACGTGCTCGTCTCGGCGTCCATCGTCGCTACCGCGACGACGTCCGCCTTGACTCCCGCTACGCTAAGACAGGTTGGCAGTGGTGTCACGTGCTCCTCTCGGCGTCCGTCGTTGCTACCGCGACGACGTCCGCCTCGACTCGCGTTACTCTAGGACAGGTTGGCAGTGGTGTCACGTGCTCGTCTCGGCGTCCGTCGTTGCTACCGCGACGACGTCCGCCTCGACTCGCGTTATGCTAAGTCGGGTTGGCAGTGGTGCCACGTGCTCGTCTCGGTGTCCGTCGTCGCTACCGCGACGCCGTCCGCCTCGACTCATGTTACGCTAAGACAGGGTGGGAGTGGTGTCACGTGCTCGTCTCGGCGTCCGTCGTCGCTACCGCGAAGACGTCCGCCTCGACTCGTCTTACACTAAGACAGGGTAGCAGTGGTGTCACGTGCTCGTCTCGGCGTCCGTCGTCGCTACCGCGACGACGTCCGCCTCGACTCGCGTTACACTAAGACAGGGTGGCAGTGGTGTCACGTGCTCGTCTCAGCGTCCGTCGTCGCTACCGCGACGACGTCCGCCTCAACTCGCATTACGCAAAGACAGGGTGGTAGTGGTGTCACGTGCTTGTCTCGGCGTCCGTCGTCTCTACCGCGACAATGTCCGCCTCGACTCGCTTTACGCTAAGACACGATGGCGGTGTTGTCACGTGCTCGTCTCGACATCCGCCTTGACTCGCGTTATGGTAAGACAGGGTGGCAGTGGTGTCATGTGCTCGTCTCAGTGTCCGGCGTCGCTACCGCGACGATGTCCGCCTCGACTCGCGTTATGCTAAGACTGGGTGGCAGTGGTGTCACGTGCTCATCTCGGTGTCCGTCGTCGCTACCGCGACGACGTCCGCCTTGACTCCCGCTACGCTAAGACAGGTTGGTAGTGGTGTCACGTGCTCCTCTCGGCGTCCGTCGTTGCTACCGCGACGACGTCCACCTCGACTCGCGTTACGCTAACACAGGTTGGCAGTGGTGTCACGTGCTCGTCTCGGCGTCCGTCGTTGCTACCGCGACGATGTCCGCCTCGACTCGCGTTATGCTAAGTCAGGTTGGCAGTGGTGTCACGTGCTCGTCTCGGTGTCCGTCGTCGCTACCGCGACGACGTCCGCCTCGACTCACGTTACGCTAAGACAGGGTGGCAGTGGTGTCACGTGCTCGTCTCGGCGTCCGTCGTCGCTACCGCGAAGATGTCCGCCTCGACTCGTCTTACGCTAAGACAGGGTGGCAGTGGTATCACGTGCTCGTCTCGGCGTCCGTCGTCGCTACCGCGACGACGTCCGCCTCGACTCGCGTTACGCTAAGACAGGGTGGTAGTGGTGTCACGTGCTCGTCTCGGCGTCCGTCGTCGCTACCGCGATGACGTCCGCCTCAACTCGCATTACGCTAAGACAGGGTGGCAGTGGTGTCACGTGCTTGTCTCGGCGTCCGTCGTCTCTACCGCGACGATGTCCGCCTCGACTCGCTTTACGCTAAGACACGATGGCGGTATTGTCACGTGCTCGTCTCGACGTCCGCCTTGACTCGCGTTATGGTAAGACAGGGTGGCAGTGGTGTCACGTGCTCGTCTCAGTGTCCGTCGTTGCTTCCGCGACGATGTCCGCCTCGACTCGCGTTATGCTAAGACTGGGTGGCAGTGGTGTCACGTGCTCGTCTCGGCGTCCGTCGTCGCTACCGCGACGACGTCTGCCTCGATTCGAGTTACGCTAAGACAGGTTGGTAGTGGTGTCACGTGCTCGTCTCGGCATTCGTCGTCGCTACCGCGACAACGTCCGCCTCGACTCGCGTTACGCAAAGACAGGGTGGCAGTGGTGTCACGTGCTCGTCTCAGCGTCCATCGTCGCTACGGGGACGACGTCCGCCTCGACTCGCGTTACGCTAAGACAGGATGGTAGTGGTGTCATGTGTTCGTCTTGGCGTCCGCCGTCGCTACCGCGACGACGTTCGCCTCGACTCGCATTACGCTAAGACAGGGTGGCAGTGGTGTCACATGCTCGTCTCGGCGTCCGTCGTTGCTACCGCGACGACGTCTGCCTCGACTCGCGTTACGCTAAGACAAGGTGGCAGTGGTGTCACATGCTCGTCTCGGCGTCCGTCGTCGCTATCGCGACGACGTCCACCTCGACTCGCGCTACGCTAAGACAGGGTGGCAGTGGTGTCACGTGCTCGTCTCGGCGTCCGTCGTCGCTACCGCGACGACGTCCGCCTTGACTCCCGCTACGCTAAGACAGGTTGGCAGTGGTGTCACGTGCTCCTCTCGGCGTCCGTCGTTGCTACCGCGACGACGTCCGCCTCGACTCGCGTTACGCTAAGACAGGTTGGCAGTGGTGTCACGTGCTCGTCTCGGCGTCCGTCGTTGCTACCGCGACGACGTCCGCCTCGACTCGCGTTATGCTAAGTCGGGTTGGCAGTGGTGTCACGTGCTCGTCTCGGTGTCCGCCGTCGCTACCGCGACGACGTCCGCCTCGACTCATGTTACGCTAAGACAGGGTGGGAGTGGTGTCACGTGCTCGTCTCGGCGTCCGTCGTCGCTACCGCGAAGACGTCCGCCTCGACTCGTCTTACACTAAGACAGGGTGGCAGTGGTGTGACGTGCTCGTCTCCGCGTCCGTCGTCGCTACCGCGACGACGTCCGCCTCGACTCGCATTACGCTAAGACAGGGTGGCAGTGGTGTCACGTGCTCGTCTCGGCGTCCGTCGTCGCTACCGCGACGACGTCCGCCTCAACTCGCATTACGCTAAGACAGGGTGGCAGTGGTGTCACGTGCTCGTCTCGGCGTCGTCGTCTCTACCGCGACAATGTCCGCCTCGACTCGCTTTACGCTAAGACACGATGGCGGTGTTGTCACGTGCTCGTCTCGACGTCCGCCTTGACTCGCGTTACGGTAAGACAGGGTGGCAGTGGTGTCATGTGCTCGTCTCAGTGTCCGTCGTCGCTACCGCGACGATGTCCGCCTCGACTCGCGTTATGCTAAGACTGGGTGGCAGTGGTGTCACGTGCTCGTCTCGGCGTCCGTCGTCGCTACCGCGACAACGTCCGCCTTGACTCCCGCTACGCTAAGACAGGTTGGTAGTGGTGTCACGTGCTCCTCTCGGCGTCCGTCGTTGCTACCGCGACGACGTCCGCCTCGACTCGCGTTACGCTAAGACAGGTTGGCAGTGGTGTCACGCGCTCGTCTCGGCGTCCGTCGTTGCTACCGCGACGACGTCCGCCTCGACTCACGTTACGCTAAGACAGGGTGGCAGTGGTGTCACGTGCTCGTCTCGGCGTCCGTCGTCGCTACCGCGAAGACGTCTGCCTCGACTCGTCTTACGCTAAGACAGGGTGGCAGTGGTATCACGTGCTCGTCTCGGCGTCCGTCGTCGCTACCGCGACGCCGTCCGCCTCGACTCGCGTTACGCTAATACAGGGTGGCAGTGGTGTCACGTGCTCGTCTCGGCGTCCGTCGTCGCTACCGCGACGACGTCCGCCTCAACTCGCATTACGCTAAGACAGGGTGGCAGTGGTGTCACGTGCTTGTCTCGGCGTCCGTCGTCTCTACCGCGACGATGTCCGCCTCGACTCGCTTTACGCTAAGACACGATGGCGGTGTTGTCACGTGCTCGTCTCGACGTCCGCCTTGACTCGCGTTATGGTAAGACAGGGTGGCAGTGGTGTCACGTGCTCGTCTCAGTGTCCGTCGTTGCTACCGCGACGATGTCCGCCTCGACTCGCGTTATGCTAAGACTGGGTGGCAGTGGTGTCACGTGCTCGTCTCGGCGTCCGTCGTCGCTACCGCGACGACGTCTGCCTCGATTCGCGTTACGCTAAGACAGGTTGGTAGTGGTGTCACGTGCTCGTCTCGGCGTTCGTCGTCGCTACCGCGACAACGTCCGCCTCGACTCGCGTTACGCAAAGACAGGGTGGCAGTGGTGTCACGTGCTCGTCTCAGCGTCCATCGTCGCTACGGGGACGACGTCCGCCTCAACTCGCGTTATGCTAAGACAGGATGGTAGTGGTGTCATGTGTTCGTCTTGGCGTCTGCCGTCGCTACCGCGACGACGTTCGCCTCGACTCGCATTACGCTAAGACAGGGTGGCAGTGGTGTCACATGCTCGTCTCGGCGTCCGTCGTTGCTACCGCGACGACGTCTGCCTCGACTCGCGTTACGCTAAGACAAGGTGGCAGTGGTGTCACGTGCTCGTCTCGGCGTCCGTCGTCGCTATCGCGACGACGTCCGCCTCGACTCGCGCTACGCTAAGACAGGGTGGCAGTGGTGTCACGTGCTCGTCTCGGCGTCCGTCGTCGCTACCGCGACGACGTCCGCCTTGACTCCCGCTACGCTAAGACAGGTTGGCAGTGGTGTCACGTGCTCCTCTCGGCGTCCGTCGTTGCTACCGCGACGACGTCCGCCTCGACTCGCGTTACGCTAAGACAGGTTGGCAGTGGTGTCACGTGCTCGTCTCGGCGTCCGTCGTTGCTACCACGACGACGTCCGCCTCGACTCGCGTTATGCTAAGTCGGGTTGGCAGTGGTGTCACGTGCTCGTCTCGGTGTCCGTCGTCGCTACCGCGACGACGTCCGCCTCGACTCATGTTACGCTAAGACAGGGTGGGAGTGGTGTCACGTGCTCGTCTCGGCGTCCGTCGTCGCTACCGCGAAGACATCCGCCTCGACTCGTCTTACACTAAGACAGGGTGGCAGTGGTGTGACGTGCTCGTCTCCGCGTCCGTCGTCGCTACCGCGACGACGTCCGCCTCGACTCGCATTACGCTAAGACAGGGTGGCAGTGGTGTCACGTGCTCGTCTCGGCGTCCGTCGTCGCTACCACGACGACGTCCGCCTCAACTCGCATTACGCTAAGACAGGGTGGCAGTGGTGTCACGTGCTCGTCTCGGCGTCCGTCGTCTCTACCGCGACAATGTCCGCCTCGACTCGCTTTACGCTAAGACACGATGGCGGTGTTGTCACGTGCTCGTCTCGACGTCCGCCTTGACTCGCGTTACGGTAAGACAGGGTTGCAGTGGTGTCATGTGCTCGTCTCAGTGTCCGTCGTCGCTACCGCGACGATGTCCGCCTCGACTCGCGTTATGCTAAGACTGGGTGGCAGTGGTGTCACGTGCTCGTCTCGGCGTCCGTCGTCGCTACCGCGACAACGTCCGCCTTGACTCCCGCTACGCTAAGACAGGTTGGTAGTGGTGTCACGTGCTCCTCTCGGCGTCCGTCGTTGCTACCGCGACGACGTCCGCCTCGACTCGCGTTACGCTTAGACAGGTTGGCAGTGGTGTCACGCGCTCGTCTCGACGTCCGTCGTTGCTACCGCGACGACGTCCGCCTCGACTCACGTTACGCTAAGACAGGGTGGCAGTGGTGTCACGTGCTCGTCTCGGCGTCCGTCGTCGCTACCGCGAAGACGTCTGCCTCGAATCGTCTTACGCTAAGACAGGGTGGCAGTGGTATCACGTGCTCGTCTCGGCGTCCGTCGTCGCTACCGCGACGACGTCCGCCTCGACTCGCGTTACGCTAATACAGGGTGGCAGTGGTGTCACGTGCTCGTCTCGGCGTCCGTCGTCGCTACCGCGACGACGTCCACCTCAACTCGCATTACGCTAAGACAGGGTGGCAGTGGTGTCACGTGCTTGTCTCGGCGTCCGTCGTCTCTACCGCGACGATGTCCGCCTCGACTCGCTTTACGCTAAGACACGGTGGCGGTGTTGTCACGTGCTCGTCTCGACGTCCGCCTTGACTCGCGTTATGGTAAGACAGGGTGGCAGTGGTGTCACGTGCTCGTCTCAGTGTCCGTCATTGCTACCGCGACGATGTCCGCCTCGACTCGCGTTATGCTAAGACTGGGTGGCAGTGGTGTCACGTGCTCGTCTCGGCGTCCGTCGTCGCTACCGCGATGACGTCTGCCTCGATTCGCGTTACGCTAAGACAGGTTGGTAGTGGTGTCACGTGCTCGTCTCGGCGTTCGTCGTCGCTACCGCGACAACGTCCGCCTCGACTCGCGTTACGCAAAGACAGGGTGGCAGTGGTGTCACGTGCTCGTCTCAGCGTCCATCGTCGCTACGGGGACGACGTCCGCCTCAACTCGCGTTATGCTAAGACAGGATGGTAGTGGTGTCATGTGTTCGTCTTGGCGTCTGCCGTCGCTACCGCGACGACGTTCGCCTCGACTCGCATTACGCTAAGACAGGGTGGCAGTGGTGTCACATGCTCGTCTCGGCGTCCTTCGTTGCTACCGCGACGACGTCTGCCTCGACTCGCGTTACGCTAAGACAAGGTGGCAGTGGTGTCACGTGCTCGTCTCGGCGTCCGTCGTCGCTATCGCGATGACGTCCGCCTCGACTCGCGCTACGCTAAGACAGGGTGGCAGTGGTGTCACGTGCTCGTCTCGGCGTCCGTCGTCGCTACCGCGACGACGTCCGCCTTGACTCCCGCTACGCTAAGACAGGTTGGCAGTGGTGTCACGTGCTCCTCTCGGCGTCCGTCGTTGCTACCGCGACGACGTCCGCCTCGACTCGCGTTACGCTAAGACAGGTTGGCAGTGGTGTCACGTGCTCGTCTCGGCGTCCGTCGTTGCTACCGCGACGACGTCCGCCTCGACTCGCGTTATGCTAAGTCGGGTTGGCAGTGGTGTCACGTGCTCGTCTCGGTGTCCGTCGTCGCTACCGCGACGACGTCCGCCTCGACTCATGTTACGCTAAGACAGGGTGGGAGTGGTGTCACGTGCTCGTCTCGGCGTCCGTCGTCGCTACCGCGAAGACGTCCGCCTCGACTCGTCTTACACTAAGACAGGGTGGCAGTGGTGTGACGTGCTCGTCTCCGCGTCCGTCGTCGCTACCGCGACGACGTCCGCCTCGACTCGCATTACGCTAAGACAGGGTGGCAGTGGTGTCACGTGCTCGTCTCGGCGTCCGTCGTCGCTACCGCGACGACGTCCGCCTCAACTCGCATTACGCTAAGACAGGGTGGCAGTGGTGTCACGTGCTCGTCTCGGCGTCGTCGTCTCTACCGCGACAATGTCCGCCTCGACTCGCTTTACGCTAAGACACGATGGCGGTGTTGTCACGTGCTCGTCTCGACGTCCGCCTTGACTCGCGTTACGGTAAGACAGGGTGGCAGTGGTGTCATGTGCTCGTCTCAGTGTCCGTCGTCGCTACCGCGACGATGTCCGCCTCGACTCGCGTTATGCTAAGACTGGGTGGCAGTGGTGTCACGTGCTCGTCTCGGCGTCCGTCGTCGCTACCGCGACAACGTCCGCCTTGACTCCCGCTACGCTAAGACAGGTTGGTAGTGGTGTCACGTGCTCCTCTCGGCGTCCGTCGTTGCTACCGCGACGACGTCCGCCTCCACTCGCGTTACGCTAAGACAGGTTGGCAGTGGTGTCACGCGCTCGTCTCGGCGTCCGTCGTTGCTACCGCGACGACGTCCGCCTCGACTCACGTTACGCTAAGACAGGGTGGCAGTGGTGTCACGTGCTCGTCTCGGCGTCCGTCGTCGCTACCGCGAAGACGTCTGCCTCGACTCGTCTTACGCTAAGACAGGGTGGCAGTGGTATCACGTGCTCGTCTCGGCGTCCGTCGTCGCTACCGCGACGACGTCCGCCTCGACTCGCGTTACGCTAATACAGGGTGGCAGTGGTGTCACGTGCTCGTCTCGGCGTCCGTCGTCGCTACCGCGACGACGTCCGCCTCAACTCGCATTACGCTAAGACAGGGTGGCAGTGGTGTCACGTGCTTGTCTCGGCGTCCGTCGTCTCTACCGCGACGATGTCCGCCTCGACTCGCTTTACGCTAAGACACGATGGCGGTGTTGTCACGTGCTCGTCTCGACGTCCGCCTTGACTCGCGTTATGGTAAGACAGGGTGGCAGTGGTGTCACGTGCTCGTCTCAGTGTCCGTCGTTGCTACCGCGACGATGTCCGCCTCGACTCGCGTTATGCTAAGACTGGGTGGCAGTGGTGTCACGTGCTCGTCTCGGCGTCCGTCGTCGCTACCGCGACGACGTCTGCCTCGATTCGCGTTACGCTAAGACAGGTTGGTAGTGGTGTCACGTGCTCGTCTCGGCGTTCGTCGTCGCTACCGCGACAACGTCCGCCTCGACTCGCGTTACGCAAAGACAGGGTGGCAGTGGTGTCACGTGCTCGTCTCAGCGTCCATCGTCGCTACGGGGACGACGTCCGCCTCAACTCGCGTTATGCTAAGACAGGATGGTAGTGGTGTCATGTGTTCGTCTTGGCGTCTGCCGTCGCTACCGCGACGACGTTCGCCTCGACTCGCATTACGCTAAGACAGGGTGGCAGTGGTGTCACATGCTCGTCTCGGCGTCCGTCGTTGCTACCGCGACGACGTCTGCCTCGACTCGCGTTACGCTAAGACAAGGTGGCAGTGGTGTCACGTGCTCGTCTCGGCGTCCGTCGTCGCTATCGCGACGACGACCGCCTCGACTCGCGCTACGCTAAGACAGGGTGGCAGTGGTGTCACGTGCTCGTCTCGGCGTCCGTCGTCGCTACCGCGACGACGTCCGCCTTGACTCCCGCTACGCTAAGACAGGTTGGCAGTGGTGTCACGTGCTCCTCTCGGCGTCCGTCGTTGCTACCGCGACGACGTCCGCCTCGACTCGCGTTACGCTAAGACAGGTTGGCAGTGGTGTCACGTGCTCGTCTCGGCGTCCGTCGTTGCTACCGCGACGACGTCCGCCTCGACTCGCGTTATGCTAAGTCGGGTTGGCAGTGGTGTCACGTGCTCGTCTCGGTGTCCGTCGTCGCTACCGCGACGACGTCCGCCTCGACTCATGTTACGCTAAGACAGGGTGGGAGTGGTGTCACGTGCTCGTCTCGGCGTCCGTCGTCGCTACCGCGAAGACGTCCGCCTCGACTCGTCTTACACTAAGACAGGGTGGCAGTGGTGTGACGTGCTCGTCTCCGCGTCCGTCGTCGCTACCGCGACGACGTCCGCCTCGACTCGCATTACGCTAAGACAGGGTGGCAGTGGTGTCACGTGCTCGTCTCGGCGTCCGTCGTCGCTACCGCGACGACGTCCGCCTCAACTCGCATTACGCTAAGACAGGGTGGCAGTGGTGTCACGTGCTCGTCTCGGCGTCCGTCGTCTCTACCGCGACAATGTCCGCCTCGACTCGCTTTACGCTAAGACACGATGGCGGTGTTGTCACGTGCTCGTCTCGACGTCCGCCTTGACTCGCGTTACGGTAAGACAGGGTGGCAGTGGTGTCATGTGCTCGTCTCAGTGTCCGTCGTCGCTACCGCGACGATGTCCGCCTCGACTCGCGTTATGCTAAGACTGGGTGGCAGTGGTGTCACGTGCTCGTCTCGGCGTCCGTCGTCGCTACCGCGACAACGTCCGCCTTGACTCCCGCTACGCTAAGACAGGTTGGTACTGGTGTCACGTGCTCCTCTCGGCGTCCGTCGTTGCTACCGCGACGACGTCCGCCTCGACTCGCGTTACGCTAAGACAGGTTGGCAGTGGTGTCACGCGCTCATCTCGGCGTCCGTCGTTGCTACCGCGACGACGTCCGCCTCGACTCACGTTACGCTAAGACAGGGTGGCAGTGGTGTCACGTGCTCGTCTCGGCGTCTGTCGTCGCTACCGCGAAGACGTCTGCCTCGACTCGTCTTACGCTAAGACAGGGTGGCAGTGGTATCACGTGCTCGTCTCGGCGTCCGTCGTCGCTACCGCGACGACGTCCGCCTCGACTCGCGTTACGCTAATACAGGGTGGCAGTGGTGTCACGTGCTCGTCTCGGCGTCCGTCGTCGCTACCGCGACGACGTCCGCCTCAACTCGCATTACGCTAAGACAGGGTGGCAGTGGTGTCACGTGCTTGTCTCGGCGTCCGTCGTCTCTACCGCGACGATGTCCGCCTCGACTCGCTTTACGCTAAGACACGATGGCGGTGTTGTCACGTGCTCGTCTCGACGTCCGCCTTGACTCGCGTTATGGTAAGACAGGGTGGCAGTGGTGTCACGTGCTCGTCTCAGTGTCCGTCGTTGCTACCGCGACGATGTCCGCCTCGACTCGCGTTATGCTAAGACTATGTGGCAGTGGTGTCACGTGCTCGTCTCGGCGTCCGTCGTCGCTACCGCGACGACGTCTGCCTCGATTCGCGTTACGCTAAGACAGGTTGGTAGTGGTGTCACGTGCTCGTCTCGGCGTTCGTCGTCGCTACCGCGACAACGTCCGCCTCGACTCGCGTTACGCAAAGACAGGGTGGCAGTGGTGTCACGTGCTCGTCTCAGCGTCCATCGTCGCTACGGGGACGACGTCCGCCTCAACTCGCGTTATGCTAAGACAGGATGGTAGTGGTGTCATGTGTTCGTCTTGGCGTCCGCCGTCGCTACCGCGACGACGTTCGCCTCGACTCGCATTACGCTAAGACAGGGTGGCAGTGGTGTCACATGCTCGTCTCGGCGTCCGTCGTTGCTACCGCGACGACGTCTGCCTCGACTCGCGTTACGCTAAGACAAGGTGGCAGTGGTGTCACGTGCTCGTCTCGGCGTCCGTCGTCGCTATCGCGACGACGTCCGCCTCGACTCGCGCTACGCTAAGACAGGGTGGCAGTGGTGTCACGTGCTCGTCTCGGCGTCCGTCGTCGCTACCGCGACGACGTCCGCCTTGACTCCCGCTACGCTAAGACAGGTTGGCAGTGGTGTCACGTGCTCCTCTCGGCGTCCGTCGTTGCTACCGCGACGACGTCCGCCTCGACTCGCGTTACGCTAAGACAGGTTGGCAGTGGTGTCACGTGCTCGTCTCGGCGTCCGTCGTTGCTACCGCGACGACGTCCGCCTCGACTCGCGTTATGCTAAGTCGGGTTGGCAGTGGTGTCACGTGCTCGTCTCGGTGTCCGTCGTCGCTACCGCGACGACGTCCGCCTCGACTCATGTTACGCTAAGACAGGGTGGGAGTGGTGTCACGTGCTCGTCTCGGCGTCCGTCGTCGCTACCGCGAAGACGTCCGCCTCGACTCGTCTTACACTAAGACAGGGTGGCAGTGGTGTGACGTGCTCGTCTCCGCGTCCGTCGTCGCTACCGCGACGACGTCCGCCTCGACTCGCATTACGCTAAGACAGGGTGGCAGTGGTGTCACGTGCTCGTCTCGGCGTCCGTCGTCGCTACCGCGACGACGTCCGCCTCAACTCGCATTACGCTAAGACAGGGTGGCAGTGGTGTCACGTGCTCGTCTCGGCGTCCGTCGTCTCTACCGCGACAATGTCCGCCTCGACTCGCTTTACGCTAAGACACGATGGCGGTGTTGTCACGTGCTCGTCTCGACGTCCGCCTTGACTCGCGTTACGGTAAGACAGGGTGGCAGTGGTGTCATGTGCTCGTCTCAGTGTCCGTCGTCGCTACCGCGACGATGTCCGCCTCGACTCGCGTTATGCTAAGACTGGGTGGCAGTGGTGTCACGTGCTCGTCTCGGCGTCCGTCGTCGCTACCGCGACAACGTCCGCCTTGACTCCCGCTACGCTAAGACAGGTTGGTAGTGGTGTCACGTGCTCCTCTCGGCGTCCGTCGTTGCTACCGCGACGACGTCCGCCTCGACTCGCGTTACGCTAAGACAGGTTGGCAGTGGTGTCACGCGCTCGTCTCGGCGTCCGTCGTTGCTACCGCGACGACGTCCGCCTCGACTCACGTTACGCTAAGACAGGGTGGCAGTGGTGTCACGTGCTCGTCTCGGCGTCCGTCGTCGCTACCGCGAAGACGTCTGCCTCGACTCGTCTTACGCTAAGACAGGGTGGCAGTGGTATCACGTGCTCGTCTAGGCGTCCGTCGTCGCTACCGCGACGACGTCCGCCTCGACTCGCGTTACGCTAATACAGGGTGGCAGTGGTGTCACGTGCTCGTCTCGGCGTCCGTCGTCGCTACCGCGACGACGTCCGCCTCAACTCGCATTACGCTAAGACAGGGTGGCAGTGGTGTCACGTGCTTGTCTCGGCGTCCGTCGTCTCTACCGCGACGATGTCCGCCTCGACTCGCTTTACGCTAAGACACGATGGCGGTGTTGTCACGTGCTCGTCTCGACGTCCGCCTTGACTCGCGTTATGGTAAGACAGGGTGGCAGTGGTGTCACGTGCTCGTCTCAGTGTCCGTCGTTGCTACCGCGACGATGTCCGCCTCGACTCGCGTTATGCTAAGACTGGGTGGCAGTGGTGTCACGTGCTCGTCTCGGCGTCCGTCGTCGCTACCGCGACGACGTCTGCCTCGATTCGCGTTACGCTAAGACAGGTTGGTAGTGGTGTCACGTGCTCTTCTCGGCGTCCGTCGTTGCTACCGCGACGACGTCCGCCTCGACTCGCGTTATGCTAAGTCGGGTTGGCAGTGGTGTCACGTGCTCGTCTCGGTGTCCGTCGTCGCTACCGCGACGACGTCCGCCTCGACTCATGTTACGCTAAGACAGGGTGGGAGTGGTGTCACGTGCTCGTCTCGGCGTCCGTCGTCGCTACCGCGAAGACGTCCGCCTCGACTCGTCTTACACTAAGACAGGGTGGCAGTGGTGTGACGTGCTCGTCTCCGCGTCCGTCGTCGCTACCGCGACGACGTCCGCCTCGACTCGCATTACGCTAAGACAGGGTGGCAGTGGTGTCACGTGCTCGTCTCGGCGTCCGTCGTCGCTACCGCGACGACGTCCGCCTCAACTCGCATTACGCTAAGACAGGGTGGCAGTGGTGTCACGTGCTCGTCTCGGCGTCCGTCGTCTCTACCGCGACAATGTCCGCCTCGACTCGCTTTACGCTAAGACACGATGGCGGTGTTGTCACGTGCTCGTCTCGACGTCCGCCTTGACTCGCGTTACGGTAAGACAGGGTGGCAGTGGTGTCATGTGCTCGTCTCAGTGTCCGTCGTCGCTACCGCGACGATGTCCGCCTCGACTCGCGTTATGCTAAGACTGGGTGGCAGTGGTGTCACGTGCTCGTCTCGGCGTCCGTCGTCGCTACCGCGACAACGTCCGCCTTGACTCCCGCTACGCTAAGACAGGTTGGTAGTGGTGTCACGTGCTCCTCTCGGCGTCCGTCGTTGCTACCGCGACGACGTCCGCCTCGACTCGCGTTACGCTAAGACAGGTTGGCAGTGGTGTCACGTGCTCGTCTCGGCGTCCGTCGTTGCTACCGCGACGACGTCCGCCTCGACTCGCGTTATGCTAAGTCGGGTTGGCAGTGGTGTCACGTGCTCGTCTCGGTGTCCGTCGTCGCTACCGCGACGACGTCCGCCTCGACTCATGTTACGCTAAGACAGGGTGGGAGTGGTGTCACGTGCTCGTCTCGGCGTCCGTCGTCGCTACCGCGAAGACGTCCGCCTCGACTCGTCTTACACTAAGACAGGGTGGCAGTGGTGTGACGTGCTCGTCTCCGCGTCCGTCGTCGCTACCGCGACGACGTCCGCCTCGACTCGCATTACGCTAAGACAGGGTGGCAGTGGTGTCACGTGCTCGTCTCGGCGTCCGTCGTCGCTACCGCGACGACGTCCGCCTCAACTCGCATTACGCTAAGACAGGGTGGCAGTGGTGTCACGTGCTCGTCTCGGCGTCCGTCGTCTCTACCGCGACAATGTCCGCCTCGACTCGCTTTACGCTAAGACACGATGGCGGTGTTGTCACGTGCTCGTCTCGACGTCCGCCTTGACTCGCGTTACGGTAAGACAGGGTGGCAGTGGTGTCATGTGCTCGTCTCAGTGTCCGTCGTCGCTACCGCGACGATGTCCGCCTCGACTCGCGTTATGCTAAGACTGGGTGGCAGTGGTGTCACGTGCTCGTCTCGGCGTCCGTCGTCGCTACCGCGACAACGTCCGCCTTGACTCCCGCTACGCTAAGACAGGTTGGTAGTGGTGTCACGTGCTCCTCTCGGCGTCCGTCGTTGCTACCGCGACGACGTCCGCCTCGACTCGCGTTACGCTAAGACAGGTTGGCAGTGGTGTCACGCGCTCGTCTCGGCGTCCGTCGTTGCTACCGCGACGACGTCCGCCTCGACTCACGTTACGCTAAGACAGGGTGGCAGTGGTGTCACGTGCTCGTCTCGGCGTCCGTCGTCGCTACCGCGAAGACGTCTGCCTCGACTCGTCTTACGCTAAGACAGGGTGGCAGTGGTATCACGTGCTCGTCTCGGCGTCCGTCGTCGCTACCGCGACGACGTCCGCCTCGACTCGCGTTACGCTAATACAGGGTGGCAGTGGTGTCACGTGCTCGTCTCGGCGTCCGTCGTCGCTACCGCGACGACGTCCGCCTCAACTCGCATTACGCTAAGACAGGGTGGCAGTGGTGTCACGTGCTTGTCTCGGCGTCCGTCGTCTCTACCGCGACGATGTCCGCCTCGACTCGCTTTACGCTAAGACACCATGGCGGTGTTGTCACGTGCTCGTCTCGACGTCCGCCTTGACTCGCGTTATGGTAAGACAGGGTGGCAGTGGTGTCACGTGCTCGTCTCAGTGTCCGTCGTTGCTACCGCGACGATGTCCGCCTCGACTCGCGTTATGCTAAGACTGGGTGGCAGTGGTGTCACGTGCTCGTCTCGGCGTCCGTCGTCGCTACCGCGACGACGTCTGCCTCGATTCGCGTTACGCTAAGACAGGTTGGTAGTGGTGTCACGTGCTCGTCTCGGCGTTCGTCGTCGCTACCGCGACAACGTCCGCCTCGACTCGCGTTACGCAAAGACAGGGTGGCAGTGGTGTCACGTGCTCGTCTCAGCGTCCATCGTCGCTACGGGGACGACGTCCGCCTCAACTCGCGTTATGCTAAGACAGGATGGTAGTGGTGTCATGTGTTCGTCTTGGCGTTCGCCGTCGCTACCGCGACGACGTTCGCCTCGACTCGCATTACGCTAAGACAGGGTGGCAGTGGTGTCACATGCTCGTCTCGGCGTCCGTCGTTGCTACCGCGACGACGTCTGCCTCGACTCGCGTTACGCTAAGACAAGGTGGCAGTGGTGTCACGTGCTCGTCTCGGCGTCCGTCGTCGCTATCGCGACGATGTCCGCCTCGACTCGCGCTACGCTAAGACAGGGTGGCAGTGGTGTCACGTGCTCGTCTCGGCGTCCGTCGTCGCTACCGCGACGACGTCCGCCTTGACTCCCGCTACGCTAAGACAGGTTGCAGTGGTGTCACGTGCTCCTCTCGGCGTCCGTCGTTGCTACCGCGACGACGTCCGCCTCGACTCGCGTTACGCTAAGACAGGTTGGCAGTGGTGTCACGTGCTCGTCTCGGCGTCCGTCGTTGCTACCGCGACGACGTCCGCCTCGACTCGCGTTATGCTAAGTCAGGTTGGCAGTGGTGTCACGTGCTCGTCTCGGTGTCCGTCGTCGCTACCGCGACGACGTCCGCCTCGACTCATGTTACGCTAAGACAGGGTGTGAGTGGTGTCACGTGCTCGTCTCGTCGTCCGTCGTCGCTACCGCGAAGACGTCCGCCTCGACTCGTCTTACACTAAGACAGAGTGGCAGTGGTGTGACGTGCTCGTCTCGGCGTCCGTCGTCGCTACCGCGACGACGTCCGCCTCGACTCGCGTTACGCTAAGACAGGGTGGCAGTGGTGTCACGTGCTCGTCTCGGCGTCCGTCGTCGCTACCGCGACGACGTCCGCCTCAACTCGCATTACGCTAAGACAGGGTGGCAGTGGTGTCACGTGCTCGTCTCGGCGTCCGTCGTCTCTACCGCGACAATGTCCGCCTCGACTCGCTTTACGCTAAGACACGATGGCGGTGTTGTCACGTGCTCGTCTCGACGTCCGCCTTGACTCGCGTTACGGTAAGATAGGGTGGCAGTGGTGTCATGTGCTCGTCTCAGTGTCCGTCGTCGCTACCGCGACGATGTCCGCCTCGACTCGCGTTATGCTAAGACTGGGTGGCAGTGGTGTCACGTGCTCGTCTCGGCGTCCGTCGTCGCTACCGCGACAACGTCCGCCTTGACTCCCGCTACGCTAAGACAGGTTGGTAGTGGTGTCACGTGCTCCTCTTGGCGTCCGTCGTTGCTACCGCGACGACGTCCGCCTCGACTCGCGTTACGCTAAGACAGGTTGGCAGTGGTGTCACGTGCTCGTCTCGGTGTCCGTCGTCGCTACCGCGACGACGTCCGCCTCGACTCACGTTACGCTAAGACAGGGTGGCAGTGGTGTCACGTGCTCGTCTCGGCGTCCGTCGTCGCTACCGCGAAGACGTCTGCCTCGACTCGTCTTACGCTAAGACAGGGTGGCAGTGGTATCACGTGCTCGTCTCGGCGTCCGTCGTCGCTACCGCGACGACGTCCGCCTCGACTCGCGTTACGCTAATACAGGGTGGCAGTGGTGTCACGTGCTCGTCTCGGCGTCCGTCGTCGCTACCGCGACGACGTCCGCCTCAACTCGCATTACGCTAAGACAGGGTGGCAGTGGTGTCACGTGCTTGTCTCGGCGTCCGTCGTCTCTACCGCGACGATGTCTGCCTCGACTCGCTTTACGCTAAGACACGATGGCGGTGTTGTCACGTGCTCGTCTCGACGTCCGCCTTGACTCGCGTTATGGTAAGACAGGGTGGCAGTGGTGTCACGTGCTTGTCTCAGTGTCCGTCGTTGCTTCCGCGACGATGTCCGCCTCGACTCGCGTTATGCTAAGACTGGGTGGCAGTGGTGTCACGTGCTCGTCTCGGCGTCCGTCGTCGCTACCGCGACGACGTCTGCCTCGATTCGAGTTACGCTAAGACAGGTTGGTAGTGGTGTCACGTGCTCGTCTCGGCGTTCGTCGTCGCTACCGCGACAACGTCCGCCTCGACTCGCGTTACGCAAAGACAGGGTGGCAGTGGTGTCACGTGCTCGTCTCAGCGTCCATCGTCGCTACGGGGACGACGTCCGCCTCGACTCGCGTTATGCTAAGACAGGATGGTAGTGGTGTCATGTGTTCGTCTTGGCGTCCGCCGTCGCTACCGCGACGACGTTCGCCTCGACTCGCATTACGCTAAGACAGGGTGGCAGTGGTGTCACATGCTCGTCTCGGCGTCCGTTGCTACCGCGACGACGTCTGCCTCGACTCGCGTTACGCTAAGACAAGGTGGCAGTGGTGTCACATGCTCGTCTCGGCGTCCGTCGTCGCTATCGCGACGACGTCCGCCTCGACTCGCGCTACGCTAAGACAGGGTGGCAGTGGTGTCACGTGCTCGTCTCGGCGTCCGTCGTCGCTACCGCGACGACGTCCGCCTTGACTCCCGCTACGCTAAGACAGGTTGGCCGTGGTGTCACGTGCTCCTCTCGGCGTCTGTCGTTGCTACCGCGACGACGTCCGCCTCGACTCGCGTTACGCTAAGACAGGTTGGCAGTGGTGTCACGTGCTCGTCTCGGCGTCCGTCGTTGCTACCGCGACGACGTCCGCCTCGACTCGCGTTATGCTAAGTCGGGTTGGCAGTGGTGTCACGTGCTCGTCTCGGTGTCCGTCGTCGCTACCGCGACGACGTCCGCCTCGACTCATGTTACGCTAAGACAGGGTGGGAGTGGTGTCACGTGCTCGTCTCGGCGTCCGTCGTCGCTACCGCGAAGACGTCCGCCTCGACTCGTCTTACACTAAGACAGGGTGGCAGTGGTGTGACGTGCTCGTCTCCGCGTCCGTCGTCGCTACCGCGACGACGTCCGCCTCGACTCGCGGTACGCTAAGACAGGGTGGCAGTGGTGTCACGTGCACGTCTCGGCGTCCGTCGTCGCTACCGCGACGACGTCCGCCTCAACTCGCATTACGCTAAGACAGGGTGGCAGTGGTGTCACGTGCTCGTCTCGGCGTCCGTCGTCTCTACCGCGACAATGTCCGCCTCGACTCGCTTTACGCTAAGACACGATGGCGGTGTTGTCACGTGCTCGTCTCGACGTCCGCCTTGACTCGCGTTACGGTAAGACAGGGTGGCAGTGGTGTCATGTGCTCGTCTCAGTGTCCGTCGTCGCTACCGCGACGTTGTCCGCCTCGACTCGCGTTATGCTAAGACTGGGTGGCAGTGGTGTCACGTGCTCGTCTCGGCGTCCGTCGTCGCTACCGCGACGACGTCCGCCTTGACTCCCGCTACGCTAAGACAGGTTGGTAGTGGTGTCACGTGCTCCTCTCGGCGTCCGTCGTTGCTACCGCGACGACGTCCGCCTCGACTCGCGTTACGCTAAGACAGGTTGGCATTGGTGTCACGTGCTCGTCTCGGCGTCCATCGTTACTACCGCGACGACGTCCGCCTCGACTCGCGTTATGCTAAGTCAGGTTGGCAGTGGTGTCACGTGCTCGTCTCGGTGTCCGTCGTCGCTACCGCGACGACGTCCGCCTCGACTCACGTTACGCTAAGACATGGTGGCAGTGGTGTCACGTGCTCGTCTCGGCGTCCGTCGTCGCTACCGCGAAGACGTCTGCCTCGACTCGTCTTACGCTAAGACAGGGTGGCAGTGGTATCACGTGCTCGTCTCGGCATCCATCGTCGCTACCGCGACGACGTCCGCCTCGACTCGCGTTACGCTAATACAGGGTGGCAGTGGTGTCACGTGCTCGTCTCGGCGTCCGTCGTCGCTACCGCGACGACGTCCGCCTCAACTCGCATTACGCTAAGACAGGGTGGCAGTGGTGTCACGTGCTTGTCTCGGCGTCCGTCGTCTCTACCGCGACGATGTCCGCCTCGACTCGCTTTACGCTAAGACACGATGGCGGTGTTGTCACGTGCTCGTCTCGACGTCCGCCTTGACTCGCGTTATGCTAAGACAGGGTGGCAGTGGTGTCACGTGCTCGTCTCAGTGTCTGTCGTTGCTACCGCGACGATGTCCGCCTCGACTCGCGTTATGCTAAGACTGGGTGGCAGTGGTGTCACGTGCTCGTCTCGGCGTCCGTCGTCGCTACCGCGACGACGTCTGCCTCGATTCGCGTTACGCTAAGACAGGTTGGTAGTGGTGTCACGTGCTCGTCTCGGCGTTCGTCGTCGCTACCGCGACAACGTCCGCTTCGACTCGCGTTACGCAAAGACAGGGTGGCAGTGGTGTCACGTGCTCGTCTCAGCGTCCATCGTCGCTACGGGGACGACGTCCGCCTCGACTCGCGTTATGCTAAGACAGGATGGTAGTGGTGTCATGTGTTCGTCTTGGCGTCCGCCGTCGCTACCGCGACGACGTTCGCCTCGACTCGCATTACGCTAAGACAGGGTGGCAGTGGTGTCACATGCTCGTCTCGGCGTCCGTCGTTGCTACCGCGACGACGTCTGCCTCGACTCGCGTTACGCTAAGACAAGGTGGCAGTGGTGTCACATGCTCGTCTCGGCGTCCGTCGTCGCTATCGCGACGACATCCGCCTCGACTCGCGCTACGCTAAGACAGGGTGGCAGTGGTGTCACGTGCTCGTCTAGGCGTCCGTCGTCGCTACCGCGACGACGTCCGCCTTGACTCCCGCTACGCTAAGACAGGTTGGCAGTGGTGTCACGTGCTCCTCTCGGCGTCCGTCGTTGCTACCGCGACGACGTCCGCCTCGACTCGCGTTACGCTAAGACAGGTTGGCAGTGGTGTCACGTGCTCGTCTCGGCGTCCGTCGTTGCTACCGCGACGACGTCCGCCTCGACTCGCGTTATGCTAAGTCGGGTTGGCAGTGGTGTCACGTGCTCGTCTCGGTGTCCGTCGTCGCTACCGCGACGACGTCCGCCTCGACTCATGTTACGCTAAGACAGGGTGGGAGTGGTGTCACGTGCTCGTCTCGTCGTCCGTCGTCGCTACCGCGAAGACGTCCGCCTCGACTCGTCTTACACTAAGACAGGGTGGCAGTGGTGTGACGTGCTCGTCTCCGCGTCCGTCGTCGCTACCGCGACGACATCCGCCTCGACTCGCGTTACGCTAAGACAGGGTGGCAGTGGTGTCACGTGCTCGTCTCGGCGTCCGTCGTCGCTACCGCGACGACGTCCGCCTCAACTCGCATTACGCTAAGACAGGGTGGCAGTGGTGTCACGTGCTCGTCTCGGCGTCCGTCGTCTCTACCGTGACAATGTCCGCCTCGACTCGCTTTACGCTAAGACACGATGGCGGTGTTGTCACGTGCTCGTCTCGACGTCCGCCTTGACACGCGTTATGGTAAGACAGGGTGGCAGTGGTGTCATGTGCTCGTCTCAGTGTCCGTCGTCGCTACCGCGATGATGTCCGCCTCGACTCGCGTTATGCTAAGACTGGGTGGCAGTGGTGTCACGTGCTCGTCTCGGCGTCCGTCGTCGCTACCGCGACGACGTCCGCCTTGACTCCCGCTACGCTAAGACAGGTTGGTAGTGGTGTCACGTGCTCCTCTCGGCGTCCGTCGTTGCTACCGCGACGACGTCCGCCTCGACTCGCGTTACGCTAAGACAGGTTGGCAGTGGTGTCACGTGCTCGTCTCGGCATCCGTCGTCGCTACCGCGACGACGTCCGCCTTGACTCCCGCTACGCTAAGACAGGTTGGCAGTGGTGTCACGTGCTCCTCTCGGCGTCCGTCGT
The DNA here is from genome assembly GCA_963921465.1 of Triticum timopheevii. NCBI lineage: Eukaryota > Viridiplantae > Streptophyta > Magnoliopsida > Poales > Poaceae > Triticum > Triticum timopheevii. Next base: position 309,507,721 of record OY997266.1, on the reverse strand, counting down.
TGCTACCGCGACGACGTCCGCCTCGACTCGCGTTATGCTAAGTCAGGTTGGCAGTGGTGTCACGTGCTCGTCTCGGTGTCCGTCGTCGCTACCGCGACGACGTCCGCCTCGACTCATGTTACGCTAAGACAGGGTGGGAGAGGTGTCACGTGCTCGTCTCGTCGTCCGTCGTCGCTACCGCGAAGACGTCCGCCTCGACTCGTCTTACACTAAGACAGAGTGGCAGTGGTGTCACGTGCTCGTCTCGGCGTTCATCGTCGCTACCGCGACGACGTCCGCCTCGACTCGCGTTACGCTAAGACAGGGTGGCAGTGGTGTGACGTGCTTGTCTCGGCGTCCGTCGTCGCTACCGCGACGACGTCCGCCTCAACTCGCATTACGCTAAGACAGGGTGGCAGTGGTGTCACGTGCTCGTCTCGGCGTCCGTCGTCTCTACCGCGACAATGTCCGCCTCGACTCGCTTTACGCTAAGACACGATGGTGGTGTTGTCACGTGCTCGTCTCGACGTCCGCCTTGACTCGCGTTATGGTAAGACAGGGTGGCAGTGGTGTCATGTGCTCGTCTCAGTGTCCGTCGTCGCTACCGCGACGATGTCCGCCTCGACTCGCGTTATGCTAAGACTGGGTGGCAGTGGTGTCACGTGCTCGTCTCGGCGTCCGTCGTCGCTACCGCGACGACGTCCGCCTTGACTCCCGCTACGCTAAGACAGGTTGGTAGTGGTGTCACGTGCTCCTCTCGGCGTCCGTCGTTGCTACCGCGACGACGTCCGCCTCGACTCGCGTTACGCTAAGACAGGTTGGCAGTGGTGTCACGTGCTCGTCTCGGCGTCCGTCGTTGCTACCGCGACGATGTCCGCCTCGACTCGCGTTATGCTAAGTCAGGTTGGCAGTGGTGTCACGTGCTCGTCTCGGTGTCCGTCGTCGCTACCGCGACGACGTCCGCCTCGACTCACGTTACGCTAAGACAGGGTGGCAGTGGTGTCACGTGCTCGTCTCGGCGTCCGTCGTCGCTACCGTGAAGACGTCCGCCTCGACTCGTCTTACGCTAAGACAGGGTGGCAGTGGTATCACGTGCTCGTCTCGGCGTCCGTCGTCGCTACCGCGACGACATCCGCCTCCACTCGCGTTACGCTAAGACAGGGTGGCAGTGGTGTCACGTGCTCGTCTCGGCGTCCGTCGTCGCTACCGCGACGACGTCCGCCTCAACTCGCATTACGCTAAGACAGGGTGGCAGTGGTGTCACGTGCTTGTCTCGGCGTCCGTCGTCTCTACCGCGACGATGTTTGCCTCGACTCGCTTTACGCTAAGACACGATGGCGGTGTTGTCACGTGCTCGTCTCGACGTCCGCCTTGACTCGCGTTATGGTAAGACAGGGTGGCAGTGGTGTCACGTGCTCGTCTCAGTGTCCGTCGTTGCTTCCGCGACGATGTCCGCCTCGACTCGCGTTATGCTAAGACTGGGTGGCAGTGGTGTCACGTGCTCGTCTCGGCGTCCGTCGTCGCTACCGCGACGACGTCTGCCTCGATTCGAGTTACGCTAAGACAGGTTGGTAGTGGTGTCACGTGCTCGTCTCGGCGTTCGTCGTCGCTACCGCGACAACGTCCGCCTCGACTCGCGTTATGCAAAGACAGGGTGGCAGTGGTGTCACGTGCTCGTCTCAGCGTCCATCGTCGCTACGGGGACGACGTCCGCCTCGACTCGCGTTATGCTAAGACAGGATGGTAGTGGTGTCATGTGTTCGTCTTGGCGTCCGCCGTCGCTACCGCGACGACGTTCGCCTCGACTCGCATTACGCTAAGACAGGGTGGCAGTGGTGTCACATGCTCGTCTCGGCGTCCGTCGTTGCTACCGCGACGACGTCTGCCTCGACTCGCGTTACGCTAAGACAAGGTGGCAGTGGTGTCACATGCTCGTCTCGGCGTCCGTCGTCGCTATCGCGACGACATCCGCCTCGACTCGCGCTACGCTAAGACAGGGTGGCAGTGGTGTCACGTGCTCGTCTCGGCGTCCGTCGTCGCTACCGCGACGACGTCCGCCTTGACTCCCGCTACGCTAAGACAGGTTGGCAGTGGTGTCACGTGCTCCTCTCGGCGTCCGTCGTTGCTACCGCGACGACGTCCGCCTCGACTCGCGTTACGCTAAGACAGGTTGGCAGTGGTGTCACGTGCTCGTCTCGGCGTCCGTCGTTGCTACCGCGACGACGTCCGCCTCGACTCGCGTTATGCTAAGTCGGGTTGGCAGTGGTGTCACGTGCTCGTCTCGGTGTCCGTCGTCGCTACCGCGACGACGTCCGCCTCGACTCATGTTACGCTAAGACAGGGTGGGAGTGGTGTCACGTGCTCGTCTCGGCGTCCGTCGTCGCTACCGCGAAGACGTCCGCCTCGACTCGCGGTACGCTAAGACAGGGTGGCAGTGGTGTCACGTGCACGTCTCGGCGTCCGTCGTCGCTACCGCGACGACGTCCGCCTCAACTCGCATTACGCTAAGACAGGGTGGTAGTGGTGTCACGTGCTCGTCTCGGCGTCCGTCATCTCTACCGCGACAATGTCCGCCTCGACTCGCTTTACGCTAAGACACGATGGCGGTGTTGTCACGTGCTCGTCTCGACGTCCGCCTTGACTCGCGTTACGGTAAGACAGGGTGGCAGTGGTGTCATGTGCTCGTCTCAGTGTCCGTCGTCGCTACCGCGACGATGTCCGCCTCGACTCGCGTTATGCTAAGACTGGGTGGCAGTGGTGTCACGTGCTCGTCTCGGAGTCCGTCGTCGCTACCGCGACAACGTCCGCCTTGACTCCCGCTACGCTAAGACAGGTTGGTAGTGGTGTCACGTGCTCCTCTCGGCGTCCGTCGTTGCTACCGCGACGACGTCCGCCTCGACTCGCGTTACGCTAAGACAGGTTGGCAGTGGTGTCACGTGCTCGTCTCGGCGTCCGTCGTTACTACCGCGACGACGTCCGCCTCGACTCGCGTTATGCTAAGTCAGGTTGGCAGTGGTGTCACGTGCTCGTCTCGGTGTCCGTCGTCGCTACCGCGACGACGTCCGCCTCGACTCACGTTACGCTAAGACAGGGTGGCAGTGGTGTCACGTGCTCGTCTCGGCGTCCGTCGTCGCTACCGCGAAGACGTCTGCCTCGATTCGTCTTACGCTAAGACAGGGTGTCAGTGGTATCACGTGCTCGTCTCGGCGTCCGTCGTCGCTACCGCGACGACGTCCGCCTCGACTCGCGTTACGCTAATACAGGGTGGCAGTGGTGTCACGTGCTCGTCTCGGCGTCCGTCGTTGCTACCGCGACGACGTCCGCCTCAACTCGCATTATGCTAAGACAGGGTGGCAGTGGTGTCACGTGCTTGTCTCGGCGTCCGTCGTCTCTACCGCGACGATGTCCGCCTCGACTCGCTTTACGCAAAGACACGATGGCGGTGTTGTCACGTGCTCGTCTCGACGTCCGCCTTGACTCGCGTTATGGTAAGACAGGGTGGCAGTGGTGTCACGTGCTCGTCTCAGTGTCCGTCGTTGCTACCGCGACGATGTCCGCCTCGACTCGCGTTATGCTAAGACTGGGTGGCAGTGGTGTCACGTGCTCGTCTCGGCGTCCGTCGTCGCTACCGCGACGACGTCTGCCTCGATTTGCGTTACGCTAAGACAGGTTGGTAGTGGTGTCACGTGCTCGTCTCGGCGTTCGTCGTCGCTACCGCGACAACGTCCGCCTCGACTCGCGTTATGCAAAGACAGGGTGGCAGTGGTGTCACGTGCTCGTCTCAGCGTCCATCGTCGCTACGGGGACGACGTCCGCCTCGACTCGCGTTATGCTAAGACAGGATGGTAGTGGTGTCATGTGTTCGTCTTGGCGTCCGCCGTCGCTACCGCGACGACGTTCGCCTCGACTCGCATTACGCTAAGACAGGGTGGCAGTGGTGTCACATGCTCGTCTCGGCGTCCGTCGTTGCTACCGCGACGACGTCTGCCTCGACTCGCGTTACGCTAAGACAAGGTGGCAGTGGTGTCACATGCTCGTCTCGGCGTCCGTCGTCGCTATCGCGACGACATCCGCCTCGACTCGCGCTACGCTAAGACAGGGTGGCAGTGGTGTCACGTGCTCGTCTCGGCGTCCGTCGTCGCTACCGCGACGACGTCCGCCTTGACTCCCGCTACGCTAAGACAGGTTGGCAGTGGTGTCACGTGCTCCTCTCGGCGTCCGTCGTTGCTACCGCGACGACGTCTGCCTCGACTCGCGTTACGCTAAGACAGGTTGGCAGTGGTGTCACGTGCTCGTCTCGGCGTCCGTCGTTGCTACCGCGACGACGTCCGCCTCGACTCGCGTTATGCTAAGTCGGGTTGGCAGTGGTGTCACGTGCTCGTCTCGGTGTCCGTCGTCGCCACCGCGACGACATCCGCCTCGACTCATGTTACGCTAAGACAGGGTGGGAGTGGTGTCACGTGCTCGTCTCGTCGTCCGTCGTCGCTACCGCGAAGACGTCCGCCTCGACTCGTCTTACACTAAGACAGGGTGGCAGTGGTGTGACGTGCTCGTCTCCGCGTCCGTCGTCGCTACCGCGACGACATCCGCCTCGACTCGCGTTACGCTAAGACAGGGTGGCAGTGGTGTCACGTGCTCGTCTCGGCGTCCGTCGTCGCTACCGCGACGACGTCCGCCTCAACTCGCATTACGCTAAGACAGGGTGGCAGTGGTGTCACGTGCTCGTCTCGGCGTCCGTCGTCTCTACCGTGACAATGTCCGCCTCGACTCGCTTTACGCTAAGACACGATGGCGGTGTTGTCACGTGCTCGTCTCGACGTCCGCCTTGACACGCGTTATGGTAAGACAGGGTGGCAGTGGTGTCATGTGCTCGTCTCAGTGTCCGTCGTCGCTACCGCGATGATGTCCGCCTCGACTCGCGTTATGCTAAGACTGGGTGGCAGTGGTGTCACGTGCTCGTCTCGGCGTCCGTCGTCGCTACCGCGACGACGTCCGCCTTGACTCCCGCTACGCTAAGACAGGTTGGTAGTGGTGTCACGTGCTCCTCTCGGCGTCCGTCGTTGCTACCGCGACGACGTCCGCCTCGACTCGCGTTACGCTAAGACAGGTTGGCAGTGGTGTCATGTGCTCGTCTCGGCGTCCGTCGTTGCTACCGCGACGACGTCCGCCTCGACTCGTGTTATGCTAAGTCAGGTTGGCAGTGGTGTCACGTGCTCGTCTCGGTGTCCGTCGTCGCTACCGCGACGACGTCCGCCTCGACTCACGTTACGCTAAGACAGGGTGGCAGTGGTGTCACGTGCTCGTCTCGGCGTCCGTCGTCGCTACCGCGAAGATGTCTGCCTTGACTCGTCTTACGCTAAGACAGGGTGGCAGTGGTATCACGTGCTCGTCTCGGCGTCCGTCGTCGCTACCGCGACGACGTCCGCCTCGACTCGCGTTACGCTAATACAGGGTGGCAGTGGTGTCACGTGCTCGTCTCGGCGTCCGTCGTCGCTACCGCGACGACGTCCGCCTCAACTCGCATTATGCTAAGACAGGGTGGCAGTGGTGTCACGTGCTTGTCTCGGCGTCCGTCGTCTCTACCGCGACGATGTCCGCCTCGACTCGCTTTACGCTAGGACACGATGGCGGTGTTGTCACGTGCTCGTCTCGACGTCCGCCTTGACTCGCGTTATGGTAAGACAGGGTGGCAGTGGTGTCACGTGCTCGTCTCAGTGTCCGTCGTTGCTACCGCGATGATGTCCGCCTCGACTCGCGTTATGCTAAGACTGGGTGGCAGTGGTGTCACGTGCTCGTCTCGGCGTCCGGCGTCGCTACCGCGACGACGTCTGCCTCGATTCGCGCTACGCTAAGACAGGTTGGTAGTGGTGTCACGTGCTCGTCTCGGTGTTCGTCGTCGCTACCGCGACAACGTCCGCCTCGACTCGCGTTACGCAAAGACAGGGAGGCAGTGGTGTCACGCGCTCGTCTCAGCGTCCATCGTCGCTACAGGGACGACGTCCGCCTCGACTCGCATTATGCTAAGACAGGATGGTAGTGGTGTCATGTGTTCGTCTTGGCGTCCGCCGTCGCTACCGCGACGACGTTCGCCTCGACTCGCATTACGCTAAGACAGGGTGGCAGTGGTGTCACATGCTCGTCTCGGCGTCCGTCGTTGCTACCGCGACGACGTCTGCCTCGACTCGCGTTACGCTAAGACAAGGTGGCAGTGGTGTCACATGCTCGTCTCGGCGTCCGTCGTCGCTATCGCGACGACGTCCGCCTCGACTCGCGCTACGCTAAGACAGGGTGGCAGTGGTGTCACATGCTCGTCTCGGCGTCCGTCGTCGCTACCGCGACGACGTCCGCCTTGACTCCCGCTACGCTAAGACAGGTTGGCAGTGGTGTCACGTGCTCCTCTCGGCGTCCGTCGTTGCTACCGCGACGACGTCCGCCTCGACTCGCGTTACGCTAAGACAGGTTGGCAGTGGTGTCATGTGCTCGTCTCGGCGTCCGTCGTTGCTACCGCGACGACGTCCGCCTCGACTCGCGTTATGCTAAGTCGGGTTGGCAGTGGTGTCACGTGCTCGTCTCGGTGTCCGTCGTCGCTACCGCGACGACGTCCACCTCGACTCATGTTACGCTAAGAGAGGGTGGGAGTGGTGTCACGTGCTCGTCTCGGCGTCCGTCGTCGCTACCGCGAAGACGTCCGCCTCGACTCGTCTTACACTAAGACAGGGTGGCAGTGGTGTGACGTGCTCGTCTCCGCGTCCGTCGTCGCTACCGCGACGACGTCCGCCTCGACTCGCGTTACGCTAAGACAGGGTGGCAGTGGTGTCACGTGCTCGTCTCGGCGTCCATCGTCGCTACCGCGACGACGTCTGCCTCAACTCGCATTACGCTAAGACAGGGTGGCAGTGGTGTCACGTGCTCATCTCGGCGTCCGTCGTCTCTACCGCGACAATGTCCGCCTCGACTCGCTTTACGCTAAGACACGATGGCGGTGTTGTCACGTGCTCGTCTCGACGTCCGCCTTGACTCGCGTTACGGTAAGACAGGGTGGCAGTGGTGTCATGTGCTCGTCTCAGTGTCCGTCGTCGCTACCGCGACGATGTCCGCCTCGACTCGCGTTATGCTAAGACTGGGTGGCAGTGGTGTCACGTGCTCGTCTCGGCGTCCGTCGTCGCTACCGCGACGACGTCCGCCTTGACTCCCGCTACGCTAAGACAGGTTGGTAGTGGTGTCACGTGCTCCTCTCGGCGTCCGTCGTTGCTACCGCGACGACGTCCGCCTCGACTCGCGTTACGCTAAGACAGGTTGGCAGTGGTGTCATGTGCTCGTCTCGGCGTCCGTCGTTGCTACCGCGACGACGTCCGCCTCGACTCGTGTTATGCTAAGTCAGGTTGGCAGTGGTGTCACGTGCTCGTCTCGGTGTCCGTCGTCGCTACCGCGACGACGTCCGCCTCGACTCACGTTACGCTAAGACAGGGTGGCAGTGGTGTCACGTGCTCGTCTCGGCGTCCGTCGTCGCTACCGCGAAGATGTCTGCCTTGACTCGTCTTACGCTAAGACAGGGTGGCAGTGGTATCACGTGCTCGTCTCGGCGTCCGTCGTCGCTACCGCGACGACGTCCGCCTCGACTCGCGTTACGCTAATACAGGGTGGCAGTGGTGTCACGTGCTCGTCTCGGCGTCCGTCGTCGCTACCGCGACGACGTCCGCCTCAACTCGCATTATGCTAAGACAGGGTGGCAGTGGTGTCACGTGCTTGTCTCGGCGTCCGTCGTCTCTACCGCGACGATGTCCGCCTCGACTCGCTTTACGCTAGGACACGATGGCGGTGTTGTCACGTGCTCGTCTCGACGTCCGCCTTGACTCGCGTTATGGTAAGACAGGGTGGCAGTGGTGTCACGTGCTCGTCTCAGTGTCCGTCGTTGCTACCGCGATGATGTCCGCCTCGACTCGCGTTATGCTAAGACTGGGTGGCAGTGGTGTCACGTGCTCGTCTCGGCGTCCGGCGTCGCTACCGCGACGACGTCTGCCTCGATTCGCGCTACGCTAAGACAGGTTGGTAGTGGTGTCACGTGCTCGTCTCGGTGTTCGTCGTCGCTACCGCGACAACGTCCGCCTCGACTCGCGTTACGCAAAGACAGGGAGGCAGTGGTGTCACGCGCTCGTCTCAGCGTCCATCGTCGCTACAGGGACGACGTCCGCCTCGACTCGCATTATGCTAAGACAGGATGGTAGTGGTGTCATGTGTTCGTCTTGGCGTCCGCCGTCGCTACCGCGACGACGTTCGCCTCGACTCGCATTACGCTAAGACAGGGTGGCAGTGGTGTCACATGCTCGTCTCGGCGTCCGTCGTTGCTACCGCGACGACGTCTGCCTCGACTCGCGTTACGCTAAGACAAGGTGGCAGTGGTGTCACATGCTCGTCTCGGCGTCCGTCGTCGCTATCGCGACGACGTCCGCCTCGACTCGCGCTACGCTAAGACAGGGTGGCAGTGGTGTCACATGCTCGTCTCGGCGTCCGTCGTCGCTACCGCGACGACGTCCGCCTTGACTCCCGCTACGCTAAGACAGGTTGGCAGTGGTGTCACGTGCTCCTCTCGGCGTCCGTCGTTGCTACCGCGACGACGTCCGCCTCGACTCGCGTTACGCTAAGACAGGTTGGCAGTGGTGTCATGTGCTCGTCTCGGCGTCCGTCGTTGCTACCGCGACGACGTCCGCCTCGACTCGCGTTATGCTAAGTCGGGTTGGCAGTGGTGTCACGTGCTCGTCTCGGTGTCCGTCGTCGCTACCGCGACGACGTCCACCTCGACTCATGTTACGCTAAGAGAGGGTGGGAGTGGTGTCACGTGCTCGTCTCGGCGTCCGTCGTCGCTACCGCGAAGACGTCCGCCTCGACTCGTCTTACACTAAGACAGGGTGGCAGTGGTGTGACGTGCTCGTCTCCGCGTCCGTCGTCGCTACCGCGACGACGTCCGCCTCGACTCGCGTTACGCTAAGACAGGGTGGCAGTGGTGTCACGTGCTCGTCTCGGCGTCCATCGTCGCTACCGCGACGACGTCTGCCTCAACTCGCATTACGCTAAGACAGGGTGGCAGTGGTGTCACGTGCTCATCTCGGCGTCCGTCGTCTCTACCGCGACAATGTCCGCCTCGACTCGCTTTACGCTAAGACACGATGGCGGTGTTGTCACGTGCTCGTCTCGACGTCCGCCTTGACTCGCGTTACGGTAAGACAGGGTGGCAGTGGTGTCATGTGCTCGTCTCAGTGTCCGTCGTCGCTACCGCGACGATGTCCGCCTCGACTCGCGTTATGCTAAGACTGGGTGGCAGTGGTGTCACGTGCTCGTCTCGGCGTCCGTCGTCGCTACCGCGACGACGTCCGCCTTGACTCCCGCTACGCTAAGACAGGTTGGTAGTGGTGTCACGTGCTCCTCTCGGCGTCCGTCGTTGCTACCGCGACGACGTCCGCCTCGACTCGCGTTACGCTAAGACAGGTTGGCAGTGGTGTCACGTGCTCGTCTCGGCGTCCGTCGTTGCTACCGCGACGACGTCCGCCTCGACTCGCGTTATGCTAAGTCAGGTTGGCAGTGGTGTCACGTGCTCGTCTCGGTGTCCGTCGTCGCTACCGCGACGACGTCCGCATCGACTCACGTTACGCTAAGACAGGGTGGCAGTGGTGTCACGTGCTCGTCTCGGCGTCCGTCGTCGCTACCGCGAAGACGTCTGCCTCGACTCGTCTTACGCTAAGACAGGGTGGCAGTGGTATCACGTGCTCGTCTTGGCGTCCGTCGTCACTACCGCGACGACGTCCGCCTCGACTCGCGTTACGCTAATACAGGGTGGCAGTGGTGTCACGTGCTCGTCTCGGCGTCCGTCGTCGCTACCGCGACGACGTCCGCCTCAACTCGCATTACGCTAAGACAGGGTGGCAGTGGTGTCACCTGCTTGTCTCGGCGTCCGTCGTCTCTACCGCGACGATGTCCGCCTCGACTCGCTTTACGCTAAGACACGATGGCGGTGTTGTCACGTGCTCGTCTCGACGTCCGCCTTGACTCGCGTTATGGTAAGACAGGGTGGCAGTGATGTCACGTGCTCGTCTCAGTGTCCGTCGTTGCTACCGCGATGATGTCCGCCTCGACTCGCGTTATGCTAAGACTGGGTGGCAGTGGTGTCACGTGCTCGTCTCGGCGTCCGTCGTCGCTACCGCGACGACGTCTGTCTCGATTCGCGTTACGCTAAGACAGGTTGGTAGTGGTGTCACGTGCTCGTCTCGGCGTTCGTCGTCGCTACCGCGACAAAATCCGCCTCGACTCGCGTTACGCAAAGACAGGGTGGCAGTGGTGTCACGTGCTCGTCTCGGCGTCCATCGTCGCTACGGGGACGACGTCCGCCTCGACTCGCATTATGCTAAGACAAGGTGGCAGTGGTGTCACGTGCTCGTCTCGGCGTCCGTCGTCGCTACCGCGACGATGTCTGCCGCGACTCGCGTTACGCTAAGACAGGTTGGCACTAGTGTTACGTGCTCGTCTCCGCGTCCGTCGTTGCTACCGAGACGACGTCCGCCTTGACTCGCGTTACGCTAAGACAGTGTGGCAGTGGTGTCATGTGCTCGTCTCGGCGTCCGTCGTCACTACCGCGATGATGTCCGCCTCGACTCGTGCTACGCTAAGACAGGGTGGCAGTGGTGTCACGTGCTCGTCTTGGCGTCCGTCGTCGCTACCGCAAAGACGTCCGCCTCGACTCGCGCTACACTAAGACAGGTTGGCAGTGGTGTCACGTGCTCGTCTCGGCGTCCGTCATCGCTACCACGACGACGTCTGCCTCGACTCGCGTTACGCTAACACAGGGTGGCAGTGGTGTCACGTGCTCGTCTCGGCGTCCGTCGTCACTACCGTGACGACGTCCGCCTCGACTCATGTTACGCTAAGACAGGGTGGCAGTGGTGTCACGTGCTCGTCTCGGCGTCCGTCGTCGCTACCGCGATGTCGTCCGCCTCGACTCGCGTTACGCTAAGACAGGGTGGCAGTGGTGTCACGTGCTCGTCTCGGCGTCCGTCGTCGCTACCGCGACGACGTCCGCCTCGACTCGCCTTACGCTAAGAAAGGGTGGCAGTGGTGACACGTGCTCGTCTCGGCGTCCGTCGTCGCTACCGCGGCGATGTCCGCCTCGACTCGCACTACGCTAAGACAGGGTGGCAGTGGTGTCACGTGCTCGTCTCGGCGTCCGTCGTCGCTACCGCGATGACGTCCGCCTCGACTCGCTCTAAGCTAAGGCAGCGTGGCAGTGGTTTCACGTGCTCGTCCCGGCGTCCGTCGTCGCTACCGCGGCGATGTCTACCTCGACTCGCGTTACGTAACACAGGGTGGCAGTGGTGTCACGTGCTCGTCTTGGCGTCCGTCTTCGCTACAGCGATGACGTCCGCCTCGACTCGCGGTACGCTAAGAAAGGGTGGCAGTGGTGTCATGTGCTCGTCTCGGCGTCCATCGTTGCTACCGCGACGACGTCCGCCTCGACTCGCGTTATGCTAAGTCAGGTTGGCAGTGGTGTCACGTGCTCGTCTCGGTGTCCGTCGTCGCTACCGCGACGACGTCCGCCTCGACTCACGTTACGCTAAGACAGGGTGGCAGTGGTGTCACGTGCTCGTCTCGGCGTCCGTCGTCGCTACCGCGAAGCCGTCTGCCTCGACTCGTCTTACGCTAAGACAGGGTGGCAGTGGTATCACGTGCTCGTCTCGGCGTCCGTCGTCGCTACCGCGACGACGTCCGCCTCGACTCGCGTTACGCTAATACAGGGTGGCAGTGGTGTCACGTGCTCGTCTCGGCGTCCGTCGTCGCTACCGCGACGACGTCCGCCTCAACTCGCATTACGCTAAGACAGGGTGGCAGTGGTGTCACGTGCTTGTCTCGGCGTCCGTCGTCTCTACCGCGATGATGTCCGCCTCGACTCACTTTACGCTAAGACACGATGGCGGTGTTGTCACGTGCTCGTCTCGACGTCCGCCTTGACTCGCGTTATGGTAAGACAGGGTGGCAGTGGTGTCACGTGCTCGTCTCAGTGTCCGTCGTTGCTACCGCGACGATGTCCGCCTCGACTCGCGTTATGCTAAGACTGGGTGGCAGTGGTGTCACGTGCTCGTCTCGGCGTCCGTCGTCGCTACCGCGACGACGTCGGCCTCGATTCGCGTTACGCTAAGACAGGTTGGTAGTGGTGTCACGTGCTCGTCTCGGCGTTCGTCGTCGCTACCGCGACAACGTCCGCCTCGACTCGCGTTACGCAAAGACAGGGTGGCAGTGGTGTCACGTGCTCGTCTCGGCGTCCATCGTCGCTACGGGGACGACGTCCGCCTCGACTCACGTTATGCTAAGACAAGGTGGCACTGGTGTCACGTGCTCGTCTCGGCGTCCGTCGTCGCTACCGCGACGATGTCCGCCGCGACTCGCGTTACGCTAAGACAGGTTGGCACTGGTGTCACGTGCTCGTCTCGGCGTCCGTCGTCGCTACCGAGACGACGTCCACCTTGACTCGCGTTACGCTAAGACAGTGTGGCAGTGGTGTCACGTGCTCGTCTCGGCGTCCGTCGTCGCTACCGCGATGATGTCCGCCTCGACTCGTGCTACGCTAAGACAGGGTGGTAGTGGTGTCACGTGCTCGTCTTGGCGTCCGTCGTCACTACCGCGATGATATCTGCCTCGACTCGCGCTACACTAAGACAGGGTGGCAGTGGTGTCACGTGCTCGTCTCGGCGTCCGTCATCGCTACCACGACGACGTCTGCCTCGACTCGCGTTACGCTAACACAGGTTGGCAGTGGTGTCACGTGCTCGTCTCGGCGTCCGTCATCGCTACCGTGACGACGTCCGCCTCGACTCGTGTTACGCTAAGACAGGGTGGCAGTGGTGTCACGTGCTCGTCTCGGCGTCCGTCGTCGCTACCGCGACGTCGTCCGCCTCGAATCGCGTTACGCTAAGACAGGGTGGCAGTGGTGTCACGTGCTCGTCTCGGCGTCCGTCGTCGCTACCGCGACGACGTCCGCCTTGACTCGCCTTACGCTAAGAAAGGGTGGCATTGGTGACACGTGCTCGTCTCGGCGTCCGTCGTCGCTACCACGACGATGTCCGCCTCGACTCGCACTACGCTAAGACAGGGTGGCAGTGGTGTCACGTGCTCGTCTCGGCGTCCGTCGTCGCTACCGCGATGACGTCCGCCTCGACTCGCTCTAAGCTAAGACAGCGTGGCAGTGGTTTCACGTGCTCGTCTCGGCGTCCGTCGTCGCTACCGCGGCGATGTCTACCTCGACTCGCGTTACGTAACACAGGGTGGCAGTGGTGTCACGTGCTCGTCTTGGCGTCTGTCTTCGCTACAGCGACAACGTCCGCCTCGACTCGCGGTACGCTAAGAAAGGGTGGCAGTGGTGTCGTGTGCTCGTCTCGGCGTCCGTCGTCGCTACCGCGACGACGTCCGCCTCGACTCGCGCTATGCTAAGAAAGGGTGGCAGTGGTGTCACGTGCTCGTCTCGGCGTCCGTCATAGCTACCGCGACGACGTCCGCCTCGACTCGCGTTACGTTAAGACGGGATGGCAGTGGTGTCAGGTGTTCGTCTCGACGTCCGTCGTCGCTACCGCGACAACGTCCGCCTCGACTCGTGTTACGCTAAGACATGGTGGTAGTGGTGTCACGTGCTCGTCTCGGTGTCCATCGTCGCTACCGCGACGACGTCCGCCTCAAGTCGCGTTACGCTAAGACAGGGTAGCAGTGGTGTCACGTGCTCGTCTCGGGGTCCATCGTCGCTACCGCGACGACGTCTGCCTCGACTCGCATTACGCTAAGATAGGGTGGCAGTGTTGTCACGTGCTCGTCTCGCCGTCCATCGTCGCTTCAGCGACGACGTCCGCCTCGACTCGCGCTATGCTAAGACAGGGTCGCAGTGGTGTTACGTGCTCGTCTCGGCGTCCGTCGTTGCTACCGCGACGACGTCTGCCTCGACTCGCGCTACGCTAAGACAGGGTGGCAGTGGTGTCACGTGCTCGTCTCCGCGTCAGTCGTCGCTACCGCGACGACGTCTGCCTCGACTCGCTCTAAGCTAAGACAGGTTGGCAGTAGTGTCACGTGCTCCTCTCGGCGTCCGTCGTTGCTACCGCGACGACGTCCGCCTCGACTCGCGTTAAGCTAAGACAGGATAGCAGTGGGGTCACGTGCTCTTCTCAGTGTCCGTCGTCGCTACCGCGACAACGGACGCCTCGACTCGCGTTACGCTAAGACAGGGTGGCAGTGGTGTCACGTGCTCGTCTCGGCGTCCGTCGTCGCTACCGCGAAGACGTCCGCCTCGACTCGTCTTACGCTAAGACAGGGTTGTAGTGGTGTCACGTGCTCGTCTCGGCGTCCGTCGTCGCTACCGCGACGACGTCCGCCTCGACTTGCGTTACGCTAAGACAGGGTGGCAGTGGTGTCACGTGCTCGTCTCGGCATCCGTCGTCGCTACCGCGACGACGTCCGCCTCGACTAGCATTATGCTAAGACAGGGTGGCAGTGGTGTCACGTGCTCGTCTCGGCGAACGTCGTCTCTACCGCGACGATGTCCGCCTCGACTCGCTTTACGCTAAGACAGGATGGCGGTGTTGTCACGTGCTCGTCTCGACGTCCGCCTTGACTCGCGTTACGGTAAGCAGGGTGGCAGTGGTGTCACGTGCTCATCTCAGCGTCCGTCGTCGCAACCGCGACGACGTCTGCCTCGACTCGCGTTATGCTAAGACTGGGTGGCAGTGGTGTCACGTACTCGTCTCGGCGTTCGTCATCGCTACCGCGATGATGTCCGCCTCGATTCGCGTTACGCCAAGACAGGTTGGCAGTGGTGTTACGTGCTCGTCTCGGCGTCCATCGTCGCTACGGCGATGACGTCCGCCTCGACTCGCGTTATGCTAAGACAAGGTGGCAGTGGTGTCACGTGCTCGTCTCGGCGTCCGTCGTTGCTACCGCGACGATGTCCGCCGCGACTCACGTTACGCTAAGACAGGTTGGCACTGGTGTCACGTGCTCGTCTCGGCGTCCGTCGTCGCTACCGAGACGACGTCCGCCTCGACTCGCGTTATGCTAAGACAGTGTGGCAGTGGTGTCACGTGCTCGTCTCGGCGTCCGTCGTCGCTACCGCGATGACGTCCGCCTCGACTCGCGCTACGCTAAGAAAGGGTGGCAGTGGTGTCACGTGCTTGTCTTGGCGTCCGTCGTCGCTACCGCGACGACGTCCGCCTCGACTCGCGCTACGCTAAGACAGGGTGGCAGTGGTGTCACGTGCTCGTCTCGATGTCCGTCGTCGCTACCGCGACGACGTCCACCTCGACTCGCGTTACGCTAAGACAGGTTGGCAGTGGTGTCACGTGCTCGTCTCGGCGTCCGTCGTTGCTACCGCGACGACGTCCGCCTCGACTCGCGTTAAGCTAAGACAGGATGGCAGTGGTGTCATGTGTTCGTCTAGGCGTCCGTCGTCGCTACCGCGACGACGTCCGCCTCGACTCGCGTTACGCTAAGACAGGGTGGCAGTGGTGTCACATGCTCGTCTCGGCGTCCGTCGTTGCTACCGCGACGACATCTGCCTCGACTCGCGATACGCTAAGACAGGGTGGCAGTGGTGTCACATGCTCGTCTCGGCGTCCGTCGTCGCTACCGCGACGACGTCCGCCTCGACTCAAGCTACGCTAAGACAGGGTGGCAGTGGTGTCACATGCTCGTCTCGGCGTCCATCGTCGCTACCGCGACGAGGTCCGCCTCGACTCGCGCTACGCTAAGACAGGGTGGCAGTGTTGTCACGTGCTCGTCTCGGCGTCCGTCGTCGCTATCGCGACGACGTCCGCCTCGACTCGCGCTACGCTAAGACAGGGTGGCAGTGGTGTCACGTGCTCGTCTCGGCGTCCGTCGTCGCTACCGTGACGACGTCCGCCTTGACTTCCGCTACGCTAAGACAGGTTGGCAGTGGTGTCACGTGCTCCTCTCGGCGTCCGTCGTTGCTACCGCGACGACGTCCGCCTCGACTCGCGTTACGCTAAGACAGGTTGGAAGTGGTGTCACGTGCTCGTCTCGGCGTCCGTCGTTGCTACCGCGACGACGTCCGCCTCGACTCGCGTTATGCTAAGTCAGGTTGGCAGTGGTGTCACGTCTCGGTGTCCTTCGTCGCTACCGCGACGACATCCGCCTCGACTCACGTTACGCTAAGACAGGGTGGGAGTGGTGTCACGTGCTCGTCTCGGCATCCGTCGTCGCTACCGCGAAGACGTCCGCCTGGACTCGTCTTACACTAAGACAGGGTGGCAGTGGTGTCACGTGCTCGTCTCGGCGTCCGTCGTCGCTACCACGACGACGTTCGCCTCGACTCGCGTTACGCTAAGACAGGCTGGCAGTGGTGTCACGTGCTCGTCTCGGCGTCCGTCGTCGCTACCGCGACGACGTCCGCCTCAACTCGCATTACGCTAAGACAGGGTGGCAGTGGTGTGATGTGTTCGTCTCGGCGTCCATCGTCTCTACTGCGACGATATCCGCCTCGACTCGCTTTACGCTAAGACATGATGGCGGTGTTGTCACGTGCTCGTCTCGACGTCCGCCTTGACTCGCGTTACGGTAAGACAGGGTGGCAGTGGTGTCACGTGCTCGTCTCAGTGTCCGTCGTTGCTACCGCGACGATGTCCGCCTCGACTCGCGTTATGCTAAGACTGGGTGGCAGTGGTGTCACGTGCTCGTCTCGGCGTCCGTCGTCGCTACCGCGACGACGTCTGCCTCGATTCGCGTTACGCTAAGACCGGTTGGCAGTGGTGTCACGTGCTCGTCTCGGCGTCCGTCATCGCTACCACGACGACGTCCGCCTCGACTCGCGTTACGCTAAGAAAGGGTGGCAGTGGTGATACGTGCTCATCTCGGCGTCCGTCGTGGCTACTGCGACGACGTCCGCCTCGACTCGTGCTATGCTAAGACAGGGTGGCAGTGGTGTCACGTGCTCGTCTCGGCGTCTGTCGTTGCTACCGCGACGACGTCCGCCTCAACTCGCTCTAAGCTAAGACAGGGTGGCAGTGGTGATACGTGCTCGTCTCGGCGTCCGTCGTCGCTACCGCGACGACGTCCGCCTCGACTCGCGCTACGCTAAGACAGGGTGGCAGTGGTGTCACGTGCTCGTCTCGGCGTCCGTCGTCGCTATCGCGACGACGTCGTCCTCGACTCGCGCTACGCTAAGACAGGGTGGCAGTGGTGTCACGTGCTCGTCTCGGCGTCCGTCGTCGCTACCGTGACGACGTCCGCCTTGACTTCCGCTACGCTAAGACAGGTTGGCAGTGGTGTCACGTGCTCCTCTCGGCGTCCGTCGTTGCTACCGCGACGACGTCCGCCTCGACTCGCGTTACGCTAAGACAGGTTGGAAGTGGTGTCACGTGCTCGTCTCGGCGTCCGTCGTTGCTACCGCGACGACGTCCGCCTCGACTCGCGTTATGCTAAGTCAGGTTGGCAGTGGTGTCACGTCTCGGTGTCCTTCGTCGCTACCGCGACGACATCCGCCTCGACTCACGTTACGCTAAGACAGGGTGGGAGTGGTGTCACGTGCTCGTCTCGGCATCCGTCGTCGCTACCGCGAAGACGTCCGCCTGGACTCGTCTTACACTAAGACAGGGTGGCAGTGGTGTCACGTGCTCGTCTCGGCGTCCGTCGTCGCTACCACGACGACGTCCGCCTCGACTCGCGTTACGCTAAGACAGGCTGGCAGTGGTGTCACGTGCTCGTCTCGGCGTCCGTCGTCGCTACCGCGACGACGTCCGCCTCAACTCGCATTACGCTAAGACAGGGTGGCAGTGGTGTGATGTGTTCGTCTCGGCGTCCGTCGTCTCTACTGCGACGATGTCCGCCTCGACTCGCTTTACGCTAAGACATGATGGCGGTGTTGTCACGTGCTCGTCTCGACGTCCGCCTTGACTCGCGTTACGGTAAGACAGGGTGGCAGTGGTGTCACGTGCTCGTCTCAGTGTCCGTCGTTGCTACCGCGACGATGTCCGCCTCGACTCGCGTTATGCTAAGACTGGGTGGCAGTGGTGTCACGTGCTCGTCTCGGCGTCCGTCGTCGCTACCGCGACGACGTCTGCCTCGATTCGCGTTACGCTAAGACCGGTTGGCAGTGGTGTCACGTGCTCGTCTCGGCGTCCGTCATCGCTACCACGACGACGTCCGCGTCGACTTGCGTTACGCTAAGAAAGGGTGGCAGTGGTGACACGTGCTCATCTCGGCGTCCGTCGTGGCTACTGCGACGACGTCCGCCTCGACTCGTGCTACGCTAAGACAGGGTGGCAGTGGTGTCACGTGCTCGTCTCGGCGTCTGTCGTTGCTACCGCGACGACGTCCGCCTCGACTCGCTCTAAGCTAAGACAGGGTGGCAGTGGTGATACGTGCTCGTCTCGGCGTCCGTCGTCGCTACCGCGACGACGTCCGCCTCGACTCGCGCTACGCTAAGACAGGGTGGCAGTGGTGTCACGTACTCGTCTCGGCGTCCGTCGTCGCTACCGCGACGACGTCCGCCTCGACTCGCTCTAAGCTAAGACAAGGTGGCAGTGGTGACACGTGCTCGTCTCGGCGTCCGTCGTCGCTACCGCGACGACGTCCGCCTCGACTCGTGCTACGCTAAGACAGGGTGGCGGTGGTGTCACGTGCTCGGCTCGGCGTCCGTCGTCGCTACCGCGACGACGTCTGCCTCGACTCGCGCTACGCTAAGACAGGTTGGCAGTGGTGTCTCGTGCTCGGCTCGGCGTCCGTCGTCGCTACGGCGATGACATCTGCCTCGACTCGCATTACGCTAACACAGGGTGGCAGTGGTGTCACGTGCTCATCTCGGCGTCCGTCGTCCCTACCGCGACGACGTCCGCCTCGACTCGTGTTACGCTAAGACAGGGTGGCAGTGGTGTCACGTGCTGGTCTCGGCGTCCGTCGTCGCTACCGCGACGTCGTCCGCCTCGACTCGCGTTACGCTAAGACAGGGTGGCAGTGGTGTCACGTGCTCGTCTCGGCGTCCGTCGTCGCTACCGCGACGACGTCCGCCTCGACTCGCTCTAAGCTAAGACAGGGTGGCATTGGTGACACGTGCTCGTCTCGGCGTCCGTCGTCGCTACCGCGACGACGTCCGCCTCGACTCGCGCTACGCTAAGACAGGGTGGCAGTGGTGTCACGTGCTCGGCTCGGCGTCCGTCGTCGCTACCGCGACGACGTCCGCCTCGACTCGCGCTACGCTAAGACGGGTTGGCAGTGGTGTCTCGTGCTCGGCTCGGCGTCCGTCGTCACTACAGTGACGACGTCTGCCTCGACTCGCGTTACGCTAACACAGGGTGGCAGTGGTGTCACGTGCTCAACTCGGCACCCGTCGTCGCTACCGCGACGACGTCCGCCTCGACTCGTGTTACGCTAAGACAGGGTGGCAGTGGTGTCACGTGCTCATCTCGGCGTCCGTCGTCGCTACCGCGACGTCGTCCGCCTCGACTCGTGTTACGCTAAGACAGGGTGGCAGTGGTGTCACGTGCTCGTCTCGGCGTCCGTCGTCGCTACCACGACGACGTCCGCCTCGACTCGCGTTACGCTAAGAAAAGGTGGCAGTGGTGACACGTGCTCATCTCAGCGTCGGTCGTCGCTGCCGCGACGACGTTCGCCTCGACTCGCATGATGCTAAGACTGGGTGGCAGTGGTGTCACGTCCTCGTCTCGGCGTTCGTCATCGCTACCGCGACGACGTCCGCCTCAATTCGCGTTACGCTAAGACAGGTTGGCAGTGGTGTCACGTGCTCGTCTCGGCGTCCATCGTCGCTACGGCGATGACGTCCGCCTCGACTCGCGTTATGCTAAGACAAGGTGGCCGTGGTGTCACGTGCTCGTCTCGGCATCCGTCGTTGCTACCGCGACGATCTCCGCCGCGACTCGCGTTACGCTAAGACAGGTTGGCACTGGTGTCACGTGCTCGTCTCGGCGTCCGTCGTCCCTACCGAGACGACGTCCGCCTCGACTCGCGTTACGCTAAGACAGTGTGGCAGTGGTGTCACGTGCTCGTCTCGGCGTCCGTCGTCGCTACCGCGATGACGTCCGCCTCGACTCGCGCTACGCTAAGAAAGGGTGGCAGTGGTGTCACGTGCTCGTCTCGATGTCCGTCGTCGCTACCGCGACGACGTCCGCCTCGACTCGCGTTACGCTAAGACAGGTTGGCAGTGGTGTCACGTGCTCGTCTCGGCGTCCGTCGTTGCTGCCGCGACGACGTCCGCCTCGACTCGCATTATGCTCAGACAGGATGGTAGTGGTGTCATGTGTTCGTCTCGGCGTCCGTCGTCGCTACCGCGACGACGTCCGCCTCGACTCGCATTACGCTAAGACAGGGTGGCAGTGGTGTCACATGCTCGTCTCGGCGTCCGTCGTTGCTACCGCGACGACGTCTGCCTCGACTCGCGTTACGCTAAGACAGGGTGGCAGTGGTGTCACATGATCGTCTCGGCGTCCGTCGTCGCTACCGCGACGATGTCCGCCTCGACTCGCGCTACGCTAAGACAGGGTGGCAGTGGTGTCACATGCTCGTCTCGGCGTCCGTCGTCGCTACCGCGACGACGTCCGCCTCGACTCGCGTTATGCTAAGACAGGTTGGCAGTGGTGTCACGTGCTCGTCTCGGCGTCCGTCGTTGCTGCCGCGACGACGTCCGCCTCGACTCGCGTTATGCTAAGACAGGATGGTAGTGGTGTCATGTGTTCGTCTTGGCGTCCGCCGTCGCTACCGCGACGACGTCCGCCTTGACTCCCGCTACGCTAAGACAGGTTGGCAGTGGTGTCACGTGCTCCTCTCGGCGTCCGTCGTTTCTACCGCGACGACGTCCGGCTCGACTCGCGTTATGCTAAGACAGGTTGGCAGTGGTGTCACGTGCTCGTCTCGGCGTCCGTCATTGCTACCGCGACGACGTCCGCCTCGACTCGCGTTATGCTAAGTCGGGTTGGCAGTGGTGTCACGTGCTCGTCTCGGTGTCGGTCGTCGCTACCGCGAAGACGTCCGCCTCGACTCGTCTTACACTAAGACAGGGTGGCAGTGGTGTCACGTGCTCATCTCGGCGTCCGTCGTCGCTACCGCGAAGACGTCTGCCTCGACTCGTCTTACACTAAGACAGGGTGGCAGTGGTGTCACGTGCTCGTCTCGGCGTCCGTCGTCGCTACCGCGACGACGTCCGCCTCGACTCGCGTTACGCTAAGACAGGGTGGCAGTGGTGTCACGTGCTCGTCTCGGCGTCCGTCGTCGCTATCGCGACGACGTCCGCTTCAACTCGCATTACGCTAAGACAGGGTGGCAGTGGTGTCACGTGCTCGTCTCGGCGTACGTCGTCTCTACCGCGACGATGTCCGCCTCGACTCGCTTTACGCTAAGACACGATGGCGGTGTTGTCACGTGCTCGTCTCGACGTCCGCCTTGACTCGCGTTACGGTAAGACAGGGTGGCAGTGGTGTCACGTGCTCGTCTCAGTGTCCGTCGTCGCTACCGCGACGATGTCCGCCTCGACTCGCGTTACGCTAAGACTGGGTGGCAGTGGTGTCACGTGCTCGTCTCGGCGTCCGTCGTCGCTACCGTGACGACGTCTGCCTCGATTAGCGTTACGCTAAGACAGGTTGGTAGTGGTGTCACGTGCTCGTCTCGACGTCCGTCATCGCTACCGCGACAACGTCCGCCTCGACTCGCGTTACGCTAAGAATGGGTGGCAGTGGTGACACGTGCTCATCTCGGCGTCCGTCGTCGCTACCGCGACGACGTCCGCCTCGACTCGCGCTACGCTAAGACAGGGTGGCAGTGGTGTCACGTGCTCGTCTCGGCATCCGTCGTTGCTACCGCGACGACGTCCGCCTCGACTCGCTCTAAGCTAAGACAGGGTGGCAGTGGTGACACGTGCTCGTCTCGGCGTCCGTCGTCGCTACCGCGACGACGTCCGCCTCGACTCGTGGTACGCTAATACAGGGTGGCGGTGGTGTCACGTGCTCGGCTCGGCGTCCGTCGTTGCTACCGCGACGACGTCTGCCTCGACTCGCGCTACGCTAAGACAGGTTGGCAGTGGTGTCTCGTGCTCGGCTCGGCGTCCGTCGTCGCTACGGCGACGACATCTGCCTCGACTCGCGTTACGCTAACACAGGGTGGCAGTGGTGTCACGTGCTCATCTCGGCGTCCATCGTCGCTACCCCGACGACGTCCGCCTCGACTCGTGTTACGCTAAGACAGGGTGGCAGTGGTGTCACGTGCTGGTCTCGGCGTCCGTCGTCGCTACCGCGACGTTGTCCACCTCGACTCGCGTTACGCTAAGACAGGGTGGCACTGGTGTCACGTGCTCGTCTCGGCGTCCGTCGTCGCTACCGCGACGACGTCCGCCTCGACTCGCTCTAAGCTAAGACAGGGTGGTAGTGGTGACACGTGCTCGTCTCGGCGTCCGTCGTCGCTACCGTGACGACGTCCGCCTCGACTCGCGCTACGCTAAGACAGGGTGGCAGTGGTGTCACGTGCTCGGCTTGGCGTCCGTCGTCGCTACCGCGACGACGTCCGCCTCGACTCGCGCTACGCTAAGACGGGTTGGCAGTGGTGTCTCGTGCTCGGCTCGGCGTCCGTCGTCGCTACGGCGACGACGTCTGCCTCGACTCGCGTTACGCTAACACAGGGTGGCAGTGGTGTCACGTGCTCATCTCAGCGTCCGTCGTCGCTACCGCGACGACGTCTGCCTCGACTCGCGTTACGCTAAGACAGGGTGGCAGTGGTGTCACATGCTCGTCTCGGCGTCCGTCATCGCTACCGCGACGACATCCGCCTCGACTCGCGCTACGCTAAGATAGGGTGGCAGTGGTGTCACGTGCTCGTCTCGGCGTCCGTCGTCGCTACCGCGACGAGCTCCGCCTCGACTCGCGCTACGCTAAGACAGGGTGGCAGTGGTGTCACGTGCTCGTCTCGGCATCCGTCGTCGCTATCGCGACGACGTCCGCCTTGACTCGCGCTACGCTAAGACAGGGTGGCAGTGGTGTCACGTGCTCGTCTCGGCGTCCCTCGTCGCTACGGCGATGACGTCCGCCTTGACTCGCGTTGTGCTAAGACAAGGTGGCAGTGGTGTCACGTGCTCGTCTCGGCGTCCGTCGTTGCTACCGCGACGATCTCCGCCGCGGCTCGCGTTACGCTAAGACAGGTTGGCACTGGTGTCACGTGCTCGTCTCGGCGTCCGTCGTCGCTACCGAGACGACGTCCGCCTCGACTCGCGTTACGCTAAGACAGTGTGGCAGTGGTGTCACATGCTCGTCTCGGCGTCCGTCGTCGCTACCGCGATGACGTCCGCCTCGACTCGCGCTACGCTAAGAAAGGGTGGCAGTGGTGTCACGTGCTTCTCTTGGCGTCCGTCGTCGCTAGCGCGACGACGTCCGCCTCGACTCGCGCTACGCTAAGACAGGGTGGCAGTGGTGTCACGTGCTCGTCTCGATGTCCGTCGTCGCTACCGCGACGACGTCCGCCTCGACTCGCGTTACGCTAAGACAGGTTGGCAGTGGTGTCACGTGCTCGTCTCGGCGTCCGTCGTCGCTACCGCGACGACGTCCGCCTCGACTCGCGTTACGCTAAGACAGGTTGGCAGTGGTGTCACGTGCTCGTCTCGGCGTCCGTCGTTGCTGCCGCGACGACGTCCGCCTCGACTCGCGTTATGCTAAGACAGGATGGTAGTGGTGTCATGTGTTCGTCTCGGCGTCCGTCGTCGCTCCCGCGACGACGTCCGCCTCGACTCGCCTTACGCTAAGACAGGGTGGCAATGGTGTCACATGCTCGTCTCGGCGTCCGTCGTTGCTACCGCGACGACGTCTGCCTCGACTCGCGTTACGCTAAGACAGGGTGGTAGTGGTGTCACGTGCTCGTCTCGGCGTCCGTCGTCGCTACCGCGACGAGCTCCGCCTCGACTCGCGCTACGCTAAGACAGGGTGGCAGTGGTGTCACGTGCTCGTCTCGGCGTCCGTCGTCGCTATCGCGACGACGTCCGCCTCGACTCGCGCTACGCTAAGACAGGGTGGCAGTGGTGTCACGTGCTCGTCTCGGCGTCCGTCGTCGCTACCGCGACGACGTCCGCCTTGACTCCCGCTACGCTAAGACAGGTTGGCAGTGGTGTCACGTGCTCCTCTCGGCGTCCGTCGTTGCTACCGCGACGACGTCCGCCTCGACTCGCGTTACGCTAAGACAGGTTGGCTGTGGTGTCACGTGCTCGTCTCGGCGTCCGTCATTGCTACCGCGACGACGTCCGCCTCGACTCGCGTTATGCTAAGTCGGGTTGGCAGTGGTGTCACGTGCTCGTCTCGGTGTCGGTCGTCGCTACCGTGACGACGTCCGCCTCGACTCATGTTACGCTAAGACAGGGTGGGTGTGGTGTCACGTGCTCGTCTCGGCGTCCGTCGTCGCTACCGCGAAGACGTCCGCCTCGACTCGCGTTATGTAACACAGGGTGGCAGTGGTGTCACGTGCTCGTCTCGGCGTCCGTCGTCACTACCGCAACGACGTCCGCCTCGACTCGTGGTAGCTAAGAAAGTGTGGTAGTGGTGTCACGTGCTCGTCTCGGCGTCCGTCGTCGCTACCGCGACGACGTCCGCCTCGACTCGCGCTATGCTAAGACAGGGTGGCAGTGGTGTCACGTGCTCGTCTCGGCGTCCGTCGTCGCTACCGTGACGACATCCGCCTCGACTCGCTCTAAGCTAAGACAGGGTGGCAGTGGTGTCACGTGCTCGTCTCGGCGTCCGTCGTCGCTACCACGACGACGTCTGCCTCGACTCGCGTTACGCTAAGAAAGGGTGGCAGTGGTGACACGTGCTGATCTCAGCGTCCGTCGTCGCTACCGCGACGACGTCCGCCTCGACTCGCGTTATGCTAAGACTCGGTGGCAGTGGTGTCACGTACTCGTCTCGGCGTTCGTCATCGCTACCGCGACGATGTCCGCCTCGATTCGCGTTACGCTAAGACAGCTTGGCAGTGGTGTCACGTGCTCGTCTTGGCGTCCATCGTCGCTACGGCGATGATGTCCGCCTCGACTCGCGTTATGCTAAGACAAGGTGGTAGTGGTGTCACGTGCTCGTCTCGGCGTCCGTCGTTGCTACCGCGACGATCTCCGCCGCGACTCGCGTTACGCTAAGACAGGTTGGCACTGGTGTCACGTGCTCGTCTCGGCGTCCGTCGTCGCTACCGAGACGACGTCCGCCTCGACTCGCGTTACGCTAAGACAGTGTGGCAGTGGTGTCACGTGCTCGTCTCGGCGTCCGTCGTCGCTACCGCGATGACGTCCGCCTCGACTCGCGCTACGCTAAGAAAGGGTGGCAGTGGTGTCACGTGCTTGTCTTGGCGTCCGTCGTCACTACCGCGACGACGTCCGCCTCGACTCGCGCTACGCTAAGACAGGGTGGCAGTGTTGTCACGTGCTCGTCTCGATGTCCGTCGTCGCTACCGCGACGACGTCCGCCTCGACACGTGTTATGCTAAGACAGGTTGGCAGTGGTGCCATGTGCTCGTCTCGGCGTCCGTCGTTGCTGCCGCGACGACGTCCGCCTCGACTCGCGTTATGCTAAGACAGGATGGTAGTGGTGTCATGTGTTCGTCTCGGCGTCCGTCGTCGCTACCGCGACAACGTCCGCCTCGACTCGCATTACGCTAAGACAGGGTGGCAGTGGTGTCACATGCTCGTCTCGGCGTCCGTCGTTGCTACCGCGACGACGTCTGCCTCGACTCGCGTTACGCCAAGACAGGGTGGCAGTGGTGTCACATGCTCGTCTCGGCGTCCGCCGTCGCTACCGCGACGACGTCCACCTCGACTCGCGCTACGCTAAGACAGGGTGGCAGTGGTGTCACGTGCTCGTCTCGGCGTCCGTCGTTGCTACCGCGACGAGCTCCGCCTCGACTCGCGCTACGCTAAGACAGGGTGGCAGTGGTGTCACGTGCTCGTCTCGGCGTCCGTCGTCGCTATCGCGACGACGTCCGCCTCGACTCGCGCTACGCTAAGACAGGGTGGCAGTGGTGTCACGTGCTCGTCTCGGCGTCCGTCGTCGCTACCGCGACGACGTACGCCTTGACTCCCGCTACGCTAAGACAGGTTGGCAGTGGTGTCACGTGCTCCACTCAGCATCCGTCGTTGCTACCGCAACGACGTCCGCCTCGACTCGCGTTACGCTAAGACAGGGTGGCAGTGGTGTCACGTGCTCGTCTCGGCGTCCGTCGTCGCTACCGCGACGACATCCGCCTTGACTCCCGCTACGCTAAGACAGGTTGGTAGTGGTGTCACATGCTCCTCTCGACATCCGTCGTTGCTACCGCGACGACGTCCGCCTCGACTCGCGTTACGCTAAGACAGGTTGGCAGTGGTGTCACGTGCTCGTCTCGGCGTCCGTCATTGCTACCGCGACGACGTCCACCTCGACTCGCGTTATGCTAAGTCGGGTTGGCAGTGGTGTCACGTGCTCGTCTCGGTGTCGGTCGTCGCTACCGCGAAGACGTCCGCCTCGACTCGTCTTACACTAAGACAGGGTGGCAGTGGTGTCACGTGCTCATCTCGGCGTCCGTCGTCGCTACCGCGAAGACGTCTGCCTCGACTCGTCTTACACTAAGACAGGGTGGCAGTGGTGTCACGTGCTCGTCTCGGCGTCCGTCGTCGCTACCGCGACGACGTCCGCCTCGACTCGCGTTACGCTAAGACAGGGTGGCAGTGGTGTCACGTGCTCGTCTCGGCGTCCGTCGTCGCTATCGCGACGACGTCCGCTTCAACTCGCATTACGCTAAGACAGGGTGGCAGTGGTGTCACGTGCTCGTCTCGGCGTACGTCGTCTCTACCGCGACGATGTCCGCCTCGACTCGCTTTACGCTAAGACACGATGGCGGTGTTGTCACGTGCTCGTCTCGACGTCCGCCTTGACTCGCGTTACGGTAAGACAGGGTGGCAGTGGTGTCACGTGCTCGTCTCAGTGTCCGTCATCGCTACCGCGACGATGTCCGCCTCAACTCGCGTTACGCTAAGACTGGGTGGCAGTGGTGTCACGTGCTCGTCTCGGCGTCCGTCGTCGCTACCGTGACGACGTCTGCCTCGATTAGCGTTACGCTAAGACGGGTTGGTAGTGGTGTCACGTGCTCGTCTCGACGTCCGTCGTCGCTACCGCGACAACGTCCGCCTCGACTCGCGTTACGCTAAGAATGGGTGGCAGTGGTGACACGTGCTCATCTCGGCGTCCGTCGTCGCTACCGCGACGACGTCCGCCTCGACTCGCGCTACGCTAAGACAGGGTGGCAGTGGTGTCACGTGCTCGTCTCGGCATCCGTCGTTGCTACCGCGACGACGTCCGCCTCGACTCGCTCTAAGCTAAGACAGGGTGGCAGTGGTGACACGTGCTCGTCTCGGCGTCCGTCGTCGCTACCGCGACGACGTCCGCCTCGACTCGTGGTACGCTAATACAGGGTGGCGGTGGTGTCACGTGCTCGGCTCGGCGTCCGTCGTCGCTACCGCGACGACGTCTGCCTCGACTCGCGCTACGCTAAGACAGGTTGGCAGTGGTGTCTCGTGCTCGGCTCGGCGTCCGTCGTCGCTACGGCGACGACATCTGCCTCGACTCGCGTTACGCTAACACAGGGTGGCAGTGGTGTCACGTGCTCATCTCGGCGTCCGTCGTCGCTACCCCGACGACGTCCGCCTCGACTCGTGTTACGCTAAGACAGGGTGGCAGTGGTGTCACGTGCTGGTCTCGGCGTCCGTCGTCGCTGCCGCGACGTTGTCCACCTCGACTCGCGTTACGCTAAGACAGGGTGGCACTGGTGTCACGTGCTCGTCTCGGCGTCCGTCGTCGCTACCGCGACGACGTCCGCCTCGACTCGCTCTAAGCTAAGACAGGGTGGTAGTGGTGACACGTGCTCGTCTCGGCGTCCGTCGTCGCTACCGTGACGACGTCCGCCTCGACTCGCGCTACGCTAAGACAGGGTGGCAGTGGTGTCACGTGCTCGGCTTGGCGTCCGTCGTCGCTACCGCGACGACGTCCGCCTCGACTCGCGCTACGCTAAGACGGGTTGGCAGTGGTGTCTCGTGCTCGGCTCGGCGTCCGTCGTCGCTACGGCGACGACGTCTGCCTCGACTCGCGTTACGCTAACACAGGGTGGCAGTGGTGTCACGTGCTCATCTCGGCGTCCGTCGTCGCTACCGCGACGACGTCTGCCTCGACTCGCGTTACGCTAAGACAGGGTGGCAGTGGTGTCACATGCTCGTCTCGGCGTCCGTCATCGCTACCGCGACGACATCCGCCTCGACTCGCGCTACGCTAAGACAGGGTGGCAGTGGTGTCACGTGCTCGTCTCGGCGTCCGTCGTCGCTACCGCGACGAGCTCCGCCTCGACTCGCGCTACGCTAAGACAGGGTGGCAGTGGTGTCACGTGCTCGTCTCGGCATCCGTCGTCGCTATCGCGACGACGTCCGCCTCGACTCGCGCTACGCTAAGACAGGGTGGCAGTGGTGTCACGTGCTCGTCTCGGCGTCCCTCGTCGCTACGGCGATGACGTCCGCCTTGACTCGCGTTGTGCTAAGACAAGGTGGCAGTGGTGTCACGTGCTCGTCTCGGCGTCCGTCGTTGCTACCGCGACGATCTCCGCCGCGGCTCGCGTTACGCTAAGACAGGTTGGCACTGGTGTCACGTGCTCGTCTCGGCGTCCGTCGTCGCTACCGAGACGACGTCCGCCTCGACTCGCGTTACGCTAAGACAGTGTGGCAGTGGTGTCACATGCTCGTCTCGGCGTCCGTCGTCGCTACCGCGATGACGTCCGCCTCGACTCGCGCTACGCTAAGAAAGGGTGGCAGTGGTGTCACGTGCTTGTCTTGGCGTCCGTCGTCGCTACCGCGACGACGTCCACCTCGACTCGCGCTACGCTAAGACAGGGTGGCAGTGGTGTCACGTGCTCGTCTCGATGTCCGTCGTCGCTACCGCGACGACGTCCGCCTCGACTCGCGTTACGCTAAGACAGGTTGGCAGTGGTGTCACGTGCTCGTCTCGGCGTCCGTCGTCGCTACCGCGACGACGTCCGCCTCGACTCGCGTTACGCTAAGACAGGTTGGCAGTGGTGTCACGTGCTCGTCTCGGCGTCCGTCGTTGCTGCCGCGACGACGTCCGCCTCGACTCGCGTTATGCTAAGACAGGATGGTAGTGGTGTCATGTGTTCGTCTCGGCGTCCGTCGTCGCTCCCGCGACGACGTCCGCCTCGACTCGCCTTACGCTAAGACAGGGTGGCAATGGTGTCACATGCTCGTCTCGGCGTCCGTCGTTGCTACCGCGACGACGTCTGCCTCGACTCGCGTTACGCTAAGACAGGGTGGTAGTGGTGTCACGTGCTCGTCTCGGCGTCCGTCGTCGCTACCGCGACGAGCTCCGCCTCGACTCGCGCTACGCTAAGACAGGGTGGCAGTGGTGTCACGTGCTCGTCTCGGCGTCCGTCGTCGCTATCACGACGACGTCCGCCTCGACTCGCGCTACGCTAAGACAGGGTGGCAGTGGTGTCACGTGCTCGTCTCGGCGTCCGTCGTCGCTACCGCGACGACGTCCGCCTTGACTCCCGCTACGCTAAGACAGGTTGGCAGTGGTGTCACGTGCTCCTCTCGGCGTCCGTCGTTGCTACCGCGACGACGTCCGCCTCGACTCGCGTTACGCTAAGACAGGTTGGCAGTGGTGTCACGTGCTCGTCTCGGCGTCCGTCATTGCTACCGCGACGACGTCCGCCTCGACTCGCGTTATGCTAAGTCGGGTTGGCAGTGGTGTCACGTGCTCGTCTCGGTGTCGGTCGTCGCTACCGCGACGACGTCCGCCTCGACTCATGTTACGCTAAGACAGGGTGGGTGTGGTGTCACGTGCTCGTCTCGGCGTCCGTCGTCGCTACCGCGAAGACGTCCGCCTCGACTCGCGTTATGTAACACAGGGTGGCAGTGGTGTCACGTGCTCGTCTCGGCGTCCGTCGTCACTACCGCAACGACGTCCGCCTCGACTCGTGGTAGCTAAGAAAGTGTGGTAGTGGTGTCACGTGCTCGTCTCGGCGTCCGTCGTCGCTACCGCGACGACGTCCGCCTCGACTCGCGCTATGCTAAGACAGGGTGGCAGTGGTGTCACGTGCTCGTCTCGGCGTCCGTCGTCGCTACCGTGACGACATCCGCCTCGACTCGCTCTAAGCTAAGACAGGGTGGCAGTGGTGTCACGTGCTCGTCTCGGCGTCCGTCGTCGCTACCACGACGACGTCTGCCTCGACTCGCGTTACGCTAAGAAAGGGTGGCAGTGGTGACACGTGCTGATCTCAGCGTCCGTCGTCGCTACCGCGACGACGTCCGCCTCGACTCGCGTTATGCTAAGACTCGGTGGCAGTGGTGTCACGTACTCGTCTCGGCGTTCGTCATCGCTACCGCGACGACGTCCGCCTCGATTCGCGTTACGCTAAGACAGCTTGGCAGTGGTGTCACGTGCTCGTCTTGGCGTCCATCGTCGCTACGGCGATGATGTCCGCCTCGACTCGCGTTATGCTAAGACAAGGTGGTAGTGGTGTCACGTGCTCGTCTCGGCGTCCGTCGTTGCTACCGCGACGATCTCCGCCGCGACTCGCGTTACGCTAAGACAGGTTGGCACTGGTGTCACGTGCTCGTCTCGGCGTCCGTCGTCGCTACCGAGACGACGTCCGCCTCGACTCGCGTTACGCTAAGACAGTGTGGCAGTGGTGTCACGTGCTCGTCTCGGCGTCCGTCGTCGCTACCGCGATGACGTCCGCCTCGACTCGCGCTACGCTAAGAAAGGGTGGCAGTGGTGTCACGTGCTTGTCTTGGCGTCCGTCGTCACTACCGCGACGACGTCCGCCTCGACTCGCGCTACGCTAAGACAGGGTGGCAGTGGTGTCACGTGCTCGTCTCGATGTCCGTCGTCGCTACCGCGACGACGTCCGCCTCGACACGTCTTACGCTAAGACAGGTTGGCAGTGGTGTCATGTGCTCGTCTCGGCGTCCGTCGTTGCTGCCGCG
This sequence comes from Triticum timopheevii, assembly GCA_963921465.1. NCBI lineage: Eukaryota > Viridiplantae > Streptophyta > Magnoliopsida > Poales > Poaceae > Triticum > Triticum timopheevii. Next base: position 309,476,724 of record OY997266.1, on the reverse strand, counting down.
ACGACGTCCGCCTCGACTCGCGTTATGCTAAGACAGGATGGTAGTGGTGTCATGTGTTCGTCTCGGCGTCCGTCGTCGCTACCGCGACAACGTCCGCCTCGACTCGCATTACGCTAAGACAGGGTGGCAGTGGTGTCACATGCTCGTCTCGGCGTCCGTCGTTGCTACCGCGACGACGTCTGCCTCGACTCGCGTTACGCTAAGACAGGGTGGCAGTGGTGTCACATGCTCGTCTCGGCGTCCGTCGTCACTACCGCGACGACGTCCACCTCGACTCGCGCTACGCTAAGACAGGGTGGCAGTGGTGTCACGTGCTCGTCTCGGCGTCCGTCGTTGCTACCGCGACGAGCTCCGCCTCGACTCGCGCTACGCTAAGACAGGGTGGCAGTGGTGTCACGTGCTCATCTCGGCGTCCGTCGTCGCTATCGCGACGACGTCCGCCTCGACTCGCGCTACGCTAAGACAGGGTGGCAGTGGTGTCACGTGCTCGTCTCGGCGTCCGTCGTCGCTACCGCGACGACGTACGCCTTGACTCCCGCTACGCTAAGACAGGTTGGCAGTGGTGTCACGTGCTCCACTCAGCATCCGTCGTTGCTACCGCAACGACGTCCGCCTCGACTCGCGTTACGCTAAGACAGGGTGGCAGTGGTGTCACGTGCTCGTCTCGGCGTCCGTCGTCGCTACCGCGACGACATCCGCCTTGACTCCCGCTACGCTAAGACAGGTTGGTAGTGGTGTCACATGCTCCTCTCGGCATCCGTCGTTGCTACCGCGACGACGTCCGCCTCGACTCGCGTTACGCTAAGACAGGTTGGCAGTGGTGTCACGTGCTCGTCTCGGCGTCCGTCATTGCTACCGCGACGACGTCCGCCTCGACTCGCGTTATGCTAAGTCGGGTTGGCAGTGGTGTCACGTGCTCGTCTCGGTGTCCGTCGTCGCTACCGCGACGACGTCCGCCTCGACTCATGTTACGCTAAGACAAGGTGGGAGTGGTGTCACGTGCTCGTCTCGGCGTCCATCGTCGCTACCGCGAAGACGTCCGCCTCGACTCGTCTTACACTAAGACAGGGTGGCAGTGGTGTCACGTGCTCGTCTCGGCGTCCGTCGTCGCTACCGCGACGACGTCCACCTCGACTCGCGTTACGCTAAGACAGGGTGGCAGTGGTGTCACGTGCTTGTCTCGGCGTCCGTCGTCGCTACCGCGACGACGTCCGCCTCAACTCGCATTACGCTAAGACAGGGTGGCAGTGGTGTCACGTGCTCGTCTCGGCGTCCGTCGTCTCTACCGCGACGATGTCCGCCTCGACTCGCTTTACGCTAAGACACGATGGAGGTGTTGTCACGTGCTCGTCTCGACGTCCGCCTTGACTCGCGTTACGGTAAGACAGGGTGGCAGTGGTGTCACGTGCTCGTCTCAGTGTCCGTCGTCGCTACCGCGACGATGTCCGCCTCGACTCGCGTTATGCTAAGACTGGGTGGCAGTGGTGTCACGTGCTCGTCTCGGCGTCCGTCGTCGCTACCGCGACAACGTCTGCCTCGATTCGCGTTACGCTAAGACAGGTTGGTAGTGGTGTCACGTGCTCGTCTCGACGTCCGTCGTCGCTACCGTGACAGCGTCCGCCTCGACTCGCGTTACGCTAAGACAGGGTGGCAGTGGTGTCACGTGCTCGTCTCGGCGTCCATCGTCGCTACCGCGAAGACGTCCGCCTCGACTCGTCTTACACTAAGACAGGGTGGCAGTGGTGTCACGTGCTCGTCTCGGCGTCCGTCGTCGCTACCGCGACGACGTCCACCTCGACTCGCGTTACGCTAAGACAGGGTGGCAGTGGTGTCACGTGCTTGTCTCGGCGTCCGTCGTCGCTACCGCGACGACGTCCGCCTCAACTCGCATTACGCTAAGACAGGGTGGCAGTGGTGTCACGTGCTCGTCTCGGCGTCCGTCGTCTCTACCGCGACGATGTCCGCCTCGACTCGCTTTACGCTAAGACACGATGGAGGTGTTGTCACGTGCTCGTCTCGACGTCCGCCTTGACTCGCGTTACGGTAAGACAGGGTGGCAGTGGTGTCACGTGCTCGTCTCAGTGTCCGTCGTCGCTACCGCGACGATGTCCGCCTCGACTCGCGTTATGCTAAGACTGGGTGGCAGTGGTGTCACGTGCTCGTCTCGGCGTCCGTCGTCGCTACCGCGACAACGTCTGCCTCGATTCGCGTTACGCTAAGACAGGTTGGTAGTGGTGTCACGTGCTCGTCTCGACGTCCGTCGTCGCTACCGCGACAACGTCCGCCTCGACTCGCGTTACGCTAAGACAGGGTGGCAGTGGTGTCACGTGCTCATCTCGGCGTCCATCGTCGCTACGGCGACGACGTCCGCCTCGACTGGCGTTATGCTAAGACAAGGTGGCAGTGGTGTCACGTGCTCGTCTCGGCATCCGTCGTCGCTACCGCGACGATGTCCGCCATGACTCGCGTTACGCTAAGACAGGTTGGCACTGGTGTCATGTGCTCGTCTCGGCGTCCGTCGTCGCTACCGAGACGATGTCTGCCTCGACTCGCGTTACGCTAAGACAGTGTGGCAGTGGTGTCACGTGCTCGTCTCGGCGTCCGTCGTCGCTACCGCGATGACGTCCTCCTTGACTCGCGCTACGCTAAGACAGGGTGGCAGTTGTGTCACGTGCTCGTCTTGGCGTCCGTCGTCGCTACCGCAAAGACGTCCGCCTCGACTCGCGCTACACTAAGACAAGTTGGCAGTGGTGTCACGTGCTCGTCTCGGCGTCTGTCATTGCTACCACGACGACGTCCGCCTCGACTCGCGTTACGCTAAGACAGGTTGGCAGTGGTGTCTCGTGCTCGGCTCGGCGTCCGTCGTCGCTACGGCGACGACGTCTGCCTCGACTCGCCTTACGCTAACACAGTGTGGCAGTGGTGTCACATGCTCGTGTCGGCGTCCGTCGTCGCTACCGCGACAACGTCCACCTCGACTCGTTTACGCTAAGACAGGGTGGCAGTGGTCTCATGTGCTCGTCTCGGCGTCCGTCGTCGCTACCGCGACGTCGTCCGCCTCGACTCGCTTACGCTAAGACAGGGTGGGAGTGGTGTCACGTGCTCGTCTCGGCGTCCGTCGTCGCTACCGTGATGACGTCCGCCTTGACTCGCATTACGCTAAGAAAGGGTGGCAGTGGTGACATGTTCTCGTCTCGGCGTCCGTCGTCGCTACCGCGACGACGTCCGCCTCGACTCGCGCTACGCTAAGATTGGGTGGCAGTGGTGTCACGTGCTCGGCTCGGCGTCCGTCGTCGCTACCGCGACGACGTCCGCCTCGACTCGCGCTACGCTAAGACAGGTTGGAAGTGGTGTCTCATTGTCGGGGGCTTCTTCTAAATCGGCCCCGGTCACCTATGGGGCACGGGGGGCCCCTTTCTGGTTCGGCGAGGGGGCGGAGGCCACGCACAGAGTGGATCGAGGTCCGGGCACGCACTGGGGGGGACGGGCGATTTTTACCCAGCTTCGGAGCTCTCCGGAGAGATAAAACTCCTACTGCTGCTTTGTGTTTTTATTTGATCTTGCTCGAATGCGAGCGCACGGTGGTGTGGTGTGTGTGTGTTGAACCGAACCCTATGTCGAATGAACCCTAATCCTGTGTCCCAAGATGAACCGAACCAACCCCTTCTACGTGCGCATGGGCCTCCCTTTTATAGTCTAAAGGGGGCACCAACAGGTGGCAGCGTAAGAAGAGGGGGTAGAAAGGTAAAAACGCAGGTTGGTGTAACAGTGACCAACAGTGTCCCCTACCTAACTCTGGCGGCAGGGGACAAGGGCATTTAATGCCCGTCCGGTCGCCCCAACAGTGCAGAGAAGCGACCGTCAAGTGAGCCACCGGTTGCCACGATGGCGTCTCTGTCGGCTCCGCTTGCCACCTCGCCCCGCATGGCTGCGTAGTGCCTCGCCACGTGCCTTTGGGATGGCCTTGTGATGACACGTCGCCGGATGTGCTGGAGTTTGGTTGGCAATCTTGCCGCGGCAAGTGCCTTGCTGCGGTCCTCCTCTTGTCGTGCCGGCAAGCTTGCCGGCCATCGGGCCTTGCCGGGACGCGCGGGGCGCCGCGGCGAGTCCTCTGGAGGTGCCTTGGTCGGCCTTCCCGGCAAGCTCCTCTTGCCGGGGCCCTTCTTTTCTTCCCGGTAAGCTCTTCTTGCCGGGGCATTGGTTGGCCTTCCCGGCAAGCTCCTCTTGCCGGGGCTTTAGCTTGAGTACTCTGTTCTTGAGTGGCATCAAAGCAGCCGCGGAGGATCTTGGCGGGCGCCCGGCAAGCCCTGCCGCGGGTCGCTGCGACTGCCCCTGCACAAGTTCGCGGTACTAAGGTACCCCCCTACTTTAGTACACCGACAGTAGCCCCCGGGCCTGGGCCATACACGGTGCCGAGCGTTGTTGGGCCAGGCCCAAAACAGTGCACGGGCACACGTGGCCTGGGCCCACACAGAATCGAACTCCGTGTCCAGCGCGTCCTCCCGCAACGGCACGCGTCGATCGCGGCGTCGTGGGAGACGTGGTTAATACTTAATTCCAGGAAATGTGTAACGCCCGCATCCCTTATTTATAAGCGGAGGGAACGGGATCGTTCCCCCACTTTCGCCACTTGCGGTTCCTTCCTCCGAAAGCTCCGACGCTCTCCTCCGTCTCGAGAACGAAACAGCGTCCCGCCGCCCGTCGCCGCCGCCGTCGCCGTCGCTTTCGCCTTCCCCTGCTGCCCCCGCCATGGCTCCGAAGGCCGGGAAGGCTACGAAGGCTGCGAAGGCCGCGAAGGCCGCGAAGTCGTCTGAGGCACTGGAGCTCGAGGCGCTGCGTAAGAAGCAGGTGCTCTTCTCCCCTGAGCTCACCCCGGAGGCGTTGTGGTCGGGGTTCTACCTTTTTTGGTCGACGGAAACGCGGGCGCACCCGCGCACACCGGTGCTTTCGGCGGAAGCCTCCAAATCGAAGAAGTGCCCCAGAGGGTACTACTTCTTCCCTGTGTTCTTCTATTGCGGGCTCTGCCCGCCTTTTTCCGATTTCTTTTGCGACATCATGAATACCTATGGGTTCCATCTGCTTGATTTCACCCCCAATGTCGTCCTGACAATGGCGGTTTTCGCGCACCTTTGTGAGAACTTCGTTGGTATCCTCCCCAATGTCGCTCTTTTTCGCCATTATTTTTCCCCTCGGGCTGAAAAAGGGGAGCCGCTGGCTGGCGGAATCGCCTGGACCCCCCGGATGGGCATGAAGGAGGCGTACTTGACGGGCGAGCTCCGCAGCAAGTGGAACGAGTGGAGGGCGGAGTGGTGTTGGATCTGTGACGTCGATCCGCCGTCGTTCACCAAGCTGCGCAAGACTCAGGTGGTGCGCGGCGGCGACTGGAGCGCTCTGTCGCCGGACGACGCCAAACTGACGATCGCCACCACCCGAATCCTCCGGCTTCGGCACGCCGGACTCACAACAGGGGCGGTTGGCGCAGATTTCCTTCGCCGTCGTATCGCCCCTTTGTAGGCAAGGGGGAGGCCCGCCTGGCTGTTTGGCGGCCCGGCGGATTTCATGAGGCTGCGCCCAGGCCTCAACTTCAACTTCACGGTTCCGGAGCTTGACGCGATGCTGAGGGAGACATTCAAGCACGACGCCAATCATCCGGAGTGGTTCCGGCTGCCGCAGGGCGTCATCCCTTGTGCAACAACTCCCAGCGCGATCGCATCTGCGCAATGATGCCAGAGTGCGATTCGCACGGGGTAAGTGCCAACTGGATAGAGCCCGCCGCCGAAGTCGTGCAGCAATTCTTCGATGACTTGTCGGAGACAGCAGTCAATTCCGACGAGCATAAGCTCCTCACCCGCACAACCACTGCCGATGAGCTGGCGTACATCGCTAGCAGGGCCGAGGAGGTGGCGGCAGCCGCTGCCGCGGGCGAGTTTGGCTTCACGCTGGCGGAGGCGGAAGCAGCTGAGGCAGCAAGCCTTGCCGCCTGGAGAGATCTTGCCGGAGAGGGTGATGACGAAGGGGAGGCCGTGGCCGAAGCGAGCCAGCCCGCCGAGGGCGCGAGTGGTCGGCCGTATTCGAGAAAGTTGCCGCCGATGGAGCCCTCCGCGCAGCCCCAGTTCCGACCGAGAAGGTGTCTCTGTCGAATTGGAGAGCTGGCAGAGGCGCAGGCCGATCAGCAGCCGCAGCAGCCGCGGCGCCGCGGGACGCGCTCTGCCGCGGCAAGTCTCGCCACCGCGGGAGGGTCCCAAGCCGCGCCGGAAGCTGAGGCGGGGTCTTCCCGGGCCGCCACGCCTGACCCTGCCGCAGCTCTTGGCAAGCGCCAGAGGGAGCCTGCTCCTCCGCCACGCCGCGCAGGGTGGGCACCGGAGTTTGACCTTTCCGCGCTAAGCTCTGATGACGACGAGGAGGAGGAGGATGAAGAGGAGTAAGGCTTCCTCCGTACTGCACTCGCCTTTCGCTTGATCCTTGTTGTTGTTTGTCTTGTATCTAATCTGTTTTTCCCTCCAAACTCCTTTTCGGTCTCAGGACTTTGGCGGAGAGAGCGGCGAAGAGGGCCAAGGTCCCTGTAGTTGAGGACGATCCTGCTGTGGCAGCGGAAGATACGTCTGAGACGACCTTGACGGACCCAGTCCCTTCCCCTCGTGGCAGCTCCCAGCACAGCCCCCAGCGTAAGTGTTTCGATCCACTCCCTGTCGTGGGGCGCGCATGGTTGCTACTTCTTCTGCCAATATCTTGATTATTGGCTCTTTTTTTATACAGGAGAAGAACAGGCCCACCAGGAGCAGTCGTAGGCCGACCCGGAGGTGTCGACGGCCTCGACTACGCCACCAAGGGCCGATTCCCCGATATGGGAGCCATCTCCGGCAAGGACGAGGTCTCCGGCAAGGGGTGGGACCAGTGAGCCCCCGGTGGTGGAGCCCACGATCACAGAGCTCAGCACAGGTGACCCTCCTTGTCGGGGACTCTCCTTCGGGCCCTGCTGATCTCCCTTTTCCTTCTTTTGGATATTTGCTTGACTGTCCCTTCCTTTACCTGCCTTCAGATCCGCCAATGGAGGCTGAGGCCGCCGGCGAGGGGGACGGGCGCGGCAAAACTGGGGATGCCGTCGCCGCTGAGGAAGGGGCCGGCGCGGAGGAGCCCGCCGGCGAAGAGGCCGCCGAGGCCGCCTGCGCAGGGGCTGGCGAGGGGTCCGGCGATCGTGCCGACGACCCGGAGGACGAGGGAGGGCAAGGCGCTGTTCCGACTGCCGACCCCTCTGCCACTGATGCGGCGCCGGGCTCCGAGGAGACCCAGCCTGGCGCCTACTTGAAAGCCGGCGAAGGCGTATATATCAAGCTCCCCTCGGCATCGAACTCCAGGGCACCGGTTGAAGGAGAGGAGTTTGACGGGGAGGTACTTGCCTCCGCTGGGCTGGCAGTGGTCAACAGGCCGAGCAGCAGCAGCGGCGAGTCCGAGGAGGAGCAGCTGCTCCGAAAGCTGGTGTCACTCTGCCGCGTCCGGCAAGCGAAGCTTGAGTCCCGGGAAGCGCTTGTCGAGCAGGCGGGAGTTGACATAGAAAAACATGCGCAAGAACTCAAGAGCCGCAACCAGGAGGCCCTCCAGTCCATTGCCGAGGAGAGGGCGCAGCTTGACGAAGCGAAGAAGGTGTTCATTCTGGAGAAGGCTGAAGCCGAGGAGCAGCAGAGGCTCACCGCCGAGGAGCTGTCCAAGCGGGACGGCGAGCTGATACAGAGGAAGGCATACTTGGACAGCCATGACGAAGAGCTCGCCGTCCGGGAACAATCACTTGGCGGGGCACTCAAGGAGGCGAAGGACGCCGTCGCGGCCGCCGAAGCCGCCAAGAAGGAGTTGGAGGAGAAGGTGACGCAGCTGGAGGCGGATGCGACAAGGAAGAACGAAGAGCTTGCCGCACTCCGGCGTGATCGCGAAAAGGATGCGCGCGCTCACGGCGATCTGCAAGTCCAGCTCTCCGAGAAGATCAAGGAGCTGAACGCCGCTAAGGACTCGAGTGCTGATCTGGAGCTGAAATTGGCCGCCTTGACGGAGACGCTGGACGCCGCCAAGAAGCGAGAAGATATCCTGAGGAAAGACCTCAAGGGCAACGAGGAGCTGCTGGCGAGGGCTGCCGAGACCTAGAACACCTTCAAGACCACGGTGGAGCTCTGGACGGAAGGCCTCGTCAGCATCGCCGCGCTCATCGACGAGGAATTGGCGGAGCTGAACTTGACGGGCTTCGGGTACTCCTCCGAGGAGAATCCCCAGCCCAGCGCCAAGCTCACGCTCTTCTTCAAGGATGTGGTGACGGCTCTCCGGCAGCTCCGGAAAGGATCCCGAAGCAGCTGGCCGACGAGTCGCGTGCGATCTGCGCCGGGGTCTTGGAGAAGGTGTTGGTGAAGGTCCTCTTCCGCAACCCGGGCATCGACCTCTCCCGCGTCACCAAGAAGCTGCCGGAGGGCGCTGATCTTGAAGAACTCAAGGCCATCGTCGCACCCATCGTGGACAAGGTGAATGAGGTCAGGAGGGTCGATGGCGGGCGCGCGGATTAGGCCGCCCTTCTTCTCCTTATGTTTTGGCCACGAGAACAACTTAATCAGTGCCACAATAAGCCATTCTTGTAATATAACTCTACTCTAGATACTGCTCGCTATGTTATTCCCTTTACTTTGTTGCGTTCCTTGTATGTTTCTTTTTTTTTACCCTACGCTTCGAGGGACCTTGCCGGCGCAAGCACGCTCGCTGAGTGCGGGACATCAGCGTCCCGCTGGTGGTGCTGCTTCCGGCAAGAGATCTTGTCGGGCCAGTTGCGGCGCGCCTGGACCATTGAGCGGACTCGAAAACGAATCCAGGGCGCAACCGAACCGCGAGTCGATTCCTCCGCGCACAGGTTTTCCATACAAGGCACGACCGTTCAAGGGGTATAACTTAAGAAAAAATTACTAGGCTCAAACTTTGGCTACTTATCTTTTTTCTTCTTCTTCCCCCCGGCAAGGCCGGTTTCCTTTGAACGATGCGCAGCCCAGACTTTTATCTTCTCTCCTACTTCCACCAGGGTGAACTTGTGGGCGGAGGAACGCTCTCTTTGATGAGAAAGAAGAGAAAATAATGACATGGGACCCTGAGGTCCTTCATTGCTTACCGGGGGCTAGTGCTGCACAAGGTGTCAGATATATATGCAAGGAAAATAGAAATGCACTGAATTTCACAAGATGTGCGGGGCACATAGACTTTTATTTACGCACGGGAGCTGCGCCCGGCTTTGTACAAAGTGTTACATGCGACAGCGGCAAGGCTTGTACAAAAGGTGGTTGTCGGAACGGGTCCGCAACCGCGCCTTATGGATAAAACTTGCGAAGATGTTCTGTGTTCCAGGAGTTGCTCACCGGAATGCCATCTTCGGTCTCTAGGCGGACAGCGCCAGGCCTAGTGACTCGTTTCACCCGATAAGGGCCTTCCCACTTCGGCGTCAACTTGTTTGAATTCTTGGCGGATTGAATGCGCCGAAGAACAAGGTCGCCTTCCTCGAAGCTTCTGGCGTTAACTTTGCTGCTATGATAGCGGCGCAAAGCTTGCTGGTAGCGAGCGGCTCGCACAGCAGCCTGAAGACGATCTTCCTCGAGGAGCAGCGCGTCATCTTGGCGCAACTGCTCTTGCTCAAGCTCATCGTAAGTGAGCACTCGTGGCGATCCGTATACGAGTTCTGTGGGGAGAACTGCTTCCGCTCCATAGACAAGAGTGAAAGGCGTCTGGCCGGTGGCTCGATTTGGTGTCGTCCTGATTGACCAAAGAGCTGCCGGCAACTGCTCGATCCAATTCTTGCCGCACTTGTGTAGCCTGTCGAAAGTTCTGGTCCTGAGCCCGCGCAACACTTCAGCGTTTGCCCTCTCCGCTTGACCGTTGCTTCTTGGGTGAGCAACAGAAGCGAAGCAGATCTTGGTGCCAAGATTTTGGACGTATTGCATGAAGGTGTGGCTCGTAAACTGTGTGCCATTGTCGGTGATGATCCTGTTAGGGATCCCGAAACGGCAAACAATCGACCTAAAGAACTTGACTGCTGATTGTGCTGTCACCTTCCTCACTGGCTCCACTTCAGGCCACTTTGTGAACTTGTCGATTGCAACGTACAAGTACTCAAAGCCCTCGACAGCTCGGGGGAAGGGGCCGAGGATGTCGAGCCCCCAGACCGAGAATGGCCAGGACAAAGGGATTGTTTGGAGAGCTTGAGCTGGTTGATGAATCTGTTTGGAATGGAACTGGCACGCTTCACACTTGGTTACTTGTGCAGTTGCATCCTGGAGGGCTGTCGGCCAGAAGAAGCCTTGCCGGAAAGCCTTGCCGGCGAGTGCTCTTGCGCCAATGTGGTGACCACATATGCCTCCATGTATCTCTGCCAACAGCTCTCGTCCATCCTCCCGGGAAATGCACTTCAATTTCACTCCGTTGAATCTTCTTCTGTACAGTATGTCATCGACAAACTGGTACATACTTGATTGTCGGGCTACTCTTTCCGCTGCTTGTTGCTCCTCGGGGAGTTCTCCTGTTTGAAGGAAATGGACGATCTGTTGTGCCCATGCCGGAGCCTGTGGCTCGACGACAAGGACTAAAGGCGCAAATGCAGCTGCGGGAACATCCGCTTCCACGGCAAGAGTTTGGGATCCTGCCGGAGCGTGATGCTCCCCGGCAAGCGTGTCGGGACACAGCTTGTCGGGAGCGTCTGCTTCAACGAAACAAACCCTAGGGCTTGTCGGAGTAGACTGCTCCTCAGCACTCTCTGTGTCGAGCCTGGGGACCTTCTTGGCGGCGGCTCCGGGAAGCTCTACCGGAAAGTAGTCGCCAGTGACCAACTTTCTCTTTCTGCTCTGTCCAGTTGATGGTGTGACAGATGGTTGAGTCAGCTTGAGCACAAAAATTCCTGTTTCCACAGGTAACTTGAGTGCGGCACATTTTGACAGGCCATCTGCAATGTCATTCTGAGCTCTTGGAACATGTTCCATCTGCAAGCCGTCAAAATGTTCTTCTAGCTTCCTCACTTCATCGATGTATGCTTCCATCAACGGACTCTGATAATCTTTGTTAACTTGGCGGACGACAAGCTGTGAGTCACCCCTGACAATGAGCTTCTTGATCCCAAGTTCTGCTGCTATTCTGAGTCCGGCAAGCAAGCCTTCATACTCTGCAGTATTGTTTGTTGCTTGCTCCTTGGGAAAGTGCATTTGGACCACGTACCTGAGGTGCTCTCCGGTGGGGGCGACAAGTAGTACGCCCGCACCGGCGCCTTGCAGCGAAAAGGCTCCGTCAAAGTACATGATCCACTCTCTGCTCGCTTCTTTAACGGGGATGCTCCTCTCCGGAGTCTCTTCATGAGGCGTTGGCGTACACTCCGCTATGAATTCTGCCAAGGCTCGACTCTGAATAGTTGAAGTACTTTCAAACTTGAGGCTAAAGCTTGACAATTCCAGTGCCCACTCGACAATCCTGCCTGTTGCTTCTGGATTTTGCAATATCCTCTTCAGCGGAAAGCGAGTGACAACTGTGACCTCATGTGCTTGAAAGTAATGGCGCAGCTTCCTCGAAGCCATGAGGAGGCCGAAAAGAAACTTCTGCACACCAGAGTACCTTGATCTAGCCCCCTGTAAAAGGGAACTGACAAAGTAAACTGGGCGCTGCACCATCTTCTTCTGTTTCTCCTCTGGCAACTGTACAGATCCATCCTTGCCGGAGCCAGAACTTGTCGGATTAGAGCTTGTCAGGTCAGAGCTTGTCGGGGAAACCCTCTGCTTGCCGCTGGATTCGCTCGCCGCGGCCGCTGGCTCATCACCTGCCTCCCTCTCTGCTACTAACGCAGCACTAACCACTTGATCGGTTGCCGCCAGATATAGCAGCAAATTCTCTTGTGGCTTAGGTGCGACAAGTGTTGGAGTGGAGGACAAATATTTCTTCAAGTCTTGCAGCGCAGCCTCCGCTTCTGGAGTCCACTTCATTGGACCCGCCTTTTTCAAGATTTTGAAAAACGGTAGGGCGCGTTCAGCAGACTTGGAAATGAACCGGCTGAGAGCAGCAACGCAGCCTGCAAGCCTTCGCACGTCCTTGACTCGCTTCGGTGCTTCTATTTGCTCGATGGCCTCGATCTTGTCGGGGTTAGCTTCAATCCACCTCTGAGACATAAAGAATCCGAGAAGCTTGCCAGAAGGGACTCCAAACACGCACTTCTCGGGATTCAACTTGAGATTGATCTTGCGCAGATTTGTGAAGGTCTCGTCCAAATCTTGGATCAGAGTTGCCCTGTCTCTGCTCTTGACCAGTATGTCATCCATGTAAGCTTCTACATTTCTGTGCAGCTGTGGCTCAAAAGCATGGCTGACTACTCTTGCAAACGTTGAACCGGCATTCTTTAGTCCGAAAGGCATCCGTACAAAGCAATATGTGCCACATGGAGTAATGAATGCGGTTTTCTCTTCATCCTCTTCTGCCATGAAGATCTGGTGATATCCTGAGTATGCATCAAGGAACGAAAGCAGATCACATCCTATGGTGGAGTCAACAATCTGATCGATGCGCGGCAAGGGGAATGGATCCTTGGGACAGGCTTTGTTGACATCAGTGAAGTCAATGCAGAGCCTCCACTTCCCGTTCGCCTTGCGCTCGACTACCGGATTGGCTAGCCACGTTGGATGGAGTACTCCTCAGACCAATCCCGCTACTTCCAACTTCCTGATCTCCTCTGCTATGAACTCTTGGCGCTCTACTGCTTGCTTCCTGACTCTTTGCTTGACGAGCCGCGCGTGAGGGCATACGGCAAGGTGGTGCTCGATTACTTCCCTGGGAACACCGGGGATGTCAGACGGTTGCCACGCAAACACATCGACATTCGCCCGCAGGAAAGCAACGAGCGCGCTTTCCTATTTGGGATCAAGCGTGGCACTGATGGTGAAGGTACCACCGGTGCCGTCCTTCTTGGCGGCCACCTTTTTGGTCTCTGGCGAGGCTACCTTCGCCTTCTTGCACTTGCCGGTGGAGCTCGATGGTGCGCTCTCGACGGCAGCGCAGCACTCCTTGGAGGTGCGCTTGCCGGAGTGGGCATCAGGGCTGCACTTGCCGGACTTGAGTTTCTCCTTTCCCCGGGGAGCTTCAGCGACAAGTTGCTCGCGCTCTGCTGCGGCTGCTGCTTCCCGGTAGATCTTGTCGGCGCAGATGAGTGCATCCCTCTTGTCACCTTGGACAGAAATGACACTCATCGGGCCAGGCATCTTGAGCACGTTGTATGCGTAGTGAGAGGCTGCCATGAACTTGGCAAGCGCTGGTCGGCCGAGTATCCCATTGTAGGGTAATGGGATATCAGTAACATCGAAGGTGACCCTCTCTGTCCTGAAATTCAGCTCACTGCCAAACGTCACTGGCAATGTGATCTTCCCCTTGGGCTTGCTTCTTCCTGGATTTATCCCTTGAAAGGTACCAGTCTCTTCGAGCTCGCTGTCGGGGATCTGGAGCTTCTTGAGTACTGTGGAGGAAATCAGGTTCAGGCCGGCCCCGCCATCAACTAACATCTTCGTGACCTTGAGGTTGCGGATTGTTGGTGAGACCAACATCGGCAAGCACCCGACCGCAGTGATGCGATCAGGGTCATCCTCAACATCGAAAATGATGGGCCTGCCGGACCATTTCAGAGGCTTGTGCGCCTCGACGGATGGCTCCGCTGCGTTCACCTCTCGCACCCACTGCTTGAGTTGGCGGTGCGAGGTGTGCAGAGAGGCGCCGCCGTCGATGCACAGCACCTCTGTCGCCTTCTGAAACTCTTGGTCATCGGTCTCATCTTCCTCCATCTCATCCTCATCTTCGTCCTTGTCGCGGCCGCGGGGAGGCCTATCTCCTTGCCACTGTTTGGCCTTGCCGCGGTGTCCTCCCCGGGTGGGAAGCTTCTTGCCGGATCCTCCGCCACCTCCCTGGGCTCTCTCCTTATCGCGGCGCTCGTACTCGGCTTTCTGCAGCTCCGCCATCTCTTCGACTTTCTTGCAGTTTTGGAGATCATGGCCCTTGGTGCGGTGGATCTTGCAATACCGCTTGCCGGAGCCATCCTGCTTGTCGGCGGCCACCACAGCCTCGCCAGAGTCATCGGCCTTGGCCTTGTCGGAGCCGCCTCCGTTGCCGGAATGCTCAACAGCTAGGACATCCTTAGTCTTTCTCTTCCTGTTGTTCCGTCTCCGGTTCTTCCTTGCCGGGGCGGTATCCTCACTGTCGGATCCTTCTGCTCCTGCAACCTCTCCGGGGATTTTCCTCCCCTCCTCAGCCCGTGCACACTTGTCGGCCAGAGCGTAGAGCTCGCTGACGTCTCTGATCTTGCACATCGCCATGTCCTCCCTCATCCTGCGGTTACGCACGTTCTGATGAAAGGCGCTGATAACCGCGGCAGGGTGGACGTCAGGGATGTTGCATTGCACCTGGCTGAACCTCTGTATGTACTTGCGCAGGGGCTCTCCCTCCTTCTGGACGAGCAAGTGGAGGTCACTCTCCTGGCCATGAGGCTTGTGGCCACCCGTGAAGGCGCCGACAAACTGATGACACAGGTCCGCCCATGAAGAGATGGAACCGTCCGGCAAGTGCATGAGCCAAGATCTGACATTGGGCTTGAGCACCAGCGGGAAGTAGTTGGCGAGGATCTTCTCATCGCGCCCTCCGACAGCCTGCACCGCGATGGTGTAGATGTTGAGGAACTCCGATGGATGTATCCTGCCATCGTACTTCTCGGGCACGTCTGGCTTGAAGTTCTTGGTTTTGGGCCACTGGACTTGCCGCAGCTCGCGGGTGAACGCAGGGCAACCTGCCGCGTACGGCAAGTCGCCTGGCTCCCCTAGTGCATGCATGTCGACAGTGGGCCCGGCACGCTGGTCAGATTGACGTCGCGTTTCCCTTCTGCGCTCGATGCGAGTGCGATCGTCTTCGTGCTGCCGTTCTTGGAGAACGTAGCGCTGATCGCGTCGGGTTCGCGGGTCCGACGACGCGGTGGAGTCGCCGTCGGGGTTGGTCCGACGAGCCGGCGATCTTGGCCTTCGGGGCTGGGAGTGCACGGAGGTGGCCCCCCCAGCGGTCTTGTCGGCGTCGGCTTGCGCTTGGATGCCTTGCCGGGGCCTCGATGCGCTCGGTTGCCGGGGCTTGTCGCCGTTGGCGAAGGCGATGAGACTATATATGGTCATCCTCTAGTCGTCGATCTTGTGCGGCGCCGGAGGGTAGTCTAGGAGCAGCTAGGCTCGGGCCAGCGCTTCCTCTGCTGTCTTGGGTGGTGGCGGCGACGAGCGGCGCGAGGAGCGGGATGTGCTCGGACTCCCAACTGGATTGGGAGGTGCAACACCCCGCCCTGGCGACCGTACCTCGCTCGCACCAGCATGCGGGCGTGCATGCTGACCTCGAGCGTCTCGCGACCCGCCAGCTTGGCCTTGTTCCAACGCGAGCATGGTGCTAGGAGCACCGGGGCGTTGTCGGCCTTGCACTTCCTGGGAAGGGTGCGGTGTCTGCATGGTCGCCGACGCTTGCGGGGCCTTGTTTTTGGATCTGGTGACGACATGAGTCCCACCGTCGGCGCCCGCTCCTCCGCCGGCGTCCACTCCACCGCCCGTTCGCTCCGGCGGCGGTGGCAGAATCGATGTAGACGGAGCGGCTACCTCCGAAGGCTTCTTCTTCGGCGGCATGTTGATGAAGGCGTTGATGCAGCACGTGCGCAGACCGGATCGGATGCTCACGACCTTGACGCACCCCCTACCTGGCGCGCCAAAGATGTCGGGGGCTTCTTCTGAATCGGCCCCGGTCACCTATGGGGCACGGGGGGCCCCTTTCTGGTTCGGCGAGGGGGCGGAGGACGCGCGCAGAGCGGATCGAGGTCCGGGCACGCGCTGGGGGGGACGGGCAATTTTTACCCAGCTTCGGAGCTCTCCGGAGAGATAAAACTCCTACTGCTGCTTTGTGTTTTTATTTGATCTTGCTCGAATGTGAGCGCACGGTGGTGTGGTGTGTGTGTGTTGAACCGAACCCTATGCCGAATGAACCCTAATCCTGTGTCCCAAGATGAACCGAACCAACCCCTTCTAAGTGCGCATGGGCCTCCCTTTTATAGTCTAAAGGGGGCACCAACAGGTGGCAGCGTAAGAAGAGGGGGTAGAAAGGTAAAAACGCAGGTTGGTGTAACAGTGACCAACAGTGTCCCCTACCTAACTCTGGCGGCAGGGGACAAGGGCATTTAATGCCCGTCCGGTCGCCCCAACAGTGTTGAGAAGCGACCGTCAAGTGAGCCTCCGGTTGCCACGATGGCGTCTCAATCAGCTCCGCTTGCCACCTCGCCCCGCATGGCTGCGTAGTGCCTCGCCACGTGCCTTTGGGATGGCCTTATGATGACACGTCGCCGGATGTGCTGGAGTTTGGTTGGCAATCTTGCCACGGCAAGTGCCTTGCTGCGGTCCTCCTCTTGTCGTGCCGGCAAGCTTGCCGGCTGTCGGGCCTTGCCGGGACGCGCGGGGCGCCGCGGCGAGTCCTCTGGAGGTGCCTTTGGCGGCCTTCCCGGCAAGCTCCTCTTGCCGGGGCCTTTGTTGGCCTTCCCGGCAAGCTCCTCTTACCGGTGCTTTAGATTGAGTACTCTGTTCTTGAATGGCATCAAAGTAGCCGCGGAGGATCTTGGCGGACGCCCGGCAAGCCCTGCCGCGGGTCGCTGCGACTGCCCGTGCACAAGTTTAGGTTACTAAGGTACCCCCCTACTTTAGTACACCGACACTCGTGCTCGGCTCGGCGTCCGTCGTCACTACGGCGACGACGTCTGCCTCGACTCGCGTTACGCTAACACAGGGTGGCAGTGGTGTCACGTGCTCATCTCGGCGTCCGTCGTCGCTACCGCGACGTCGTCCGCCTCGACTCGCGTTACGCTAAGACAGGGTGGCAGTGGTGTCACGTGCTCGTCTCGGCGTCCGTCGTCGCTACCACGACGACGTCCGCCTCGACTCGCGTTACGCTAAGAAAGGGTGGCAGTGGTGACACGTGCTCATCTCGGCGTCCGTCGTCGCTACCGCGACGACGTCCGCCTCGACTCGCGCTACGCTAAGACAGGGTGGCAGTTGTGTCACGTGCTCGTCTCGGCGTCCGTCGTCGCTACCGCGACGACGTCCGCCTCGACTCGCTCTAAGCTAAGACAGGGTGGCAGTGGTGTCACGTGCTCGTCTCGGCGTCCATTGTCACTACCGCGACGATGTCTGCCTCGACTCGTGTTACGTAACACAGGGTGGCACTGGTGTCACGTGCTCGTCTCGGCGTCCGTCGTCGCTACAGCGACAACGTCCGCCTCGACTCGCGGTATGCTAAGAAAGGGTGGCTGTGGTGTCATGTGCTCGTCTCGGCGTCCGTCGTCGCTACCGCGACGACGTCCGCCTCGACTCGCGCTATGCTAAGACAGGGTGGCAGTGGTGTCACATGCTCGTCTCGGCGTCCGTCGTCGCTACCGCGACGACGTCCGCCTGGACTCGCGTTACGCTAAGACAGGATGGCAGTGGTGTCAGGTGTTCGTCTCGGCGTTCGTCGTCGCTACCGCGACGACGTCCGCCTCGACTCGTGTTACGCTAAGACATGGTGGCAGTGGTGTCACGTGCTCGTCTCGGTGTCCGTCGTCGCTACCGTGACGACGTCCGCCTCAACTCGCGTTATGCTAAGACAGGGTGGCAGTGGTGTCACATGCTCGTCTCGGCGTCCATCGTCGCTACCGCGACGACGTCTGCATCGACTCGCGTTACGCTAAGATAGGGTGGCAGTGTTGTCACGTGCTCGTCTCGCCGTCCATCGTCGCTTTCGCGACGACGTCCGCCTCGACTCGCGCTATGCTAAGGCAGGGTCGCAGTGGTGTTACGTGCTCGTCTCGGCGTCCGTCGTCGCTACCGCGACGACGTCTGCCTCGACTCGCGCTACGCTAAGACAGGGTGGCAGTGGTGTCACGTGCTCGTCTCGGTGTCCGTCGTCGCTACCGCGACGACGTCCGCCTCGACTCGCTCTAAGCTAAGACAGGGTGGCAGTGGTGTCACGTGCTCGTCTCGGCGTCCGTCGTCGCTACCGTGATGATGTCTGCCTCGACTCGCGTTACGTAACACAGGGTGGCAGTGGTGTCACGTGCTTGTCTCGGCGTCAGTCATCGGTACCGCGACGACGTCCGCCTCGACTCGCTCTAAGCTAAGATAGGGTGGCAGTGGTGTCACGTGCTCGTCCCGGCGTCCGTCGTCGCTACCGCGACGACGTCCGCCTCGACTCGCGGTACGCTAAGAAAGGGTGGCGGTGGTGTCACGTGCTCGTCTCGGCGTCCGTCATCGCTACCGCGATGACGTCCGCCTCGACTCGCGCTATGCTAAGAGAGGGTGGCAGTGGTGTCACGTGCTCGTCTCGGCGTCCATCGTCGCTACCGCGACGTCGTCCGCCTCGACTCGCGTTACGCTAAGATAGGGTGGCAGTGTTGTCACGTGCTCGTCTCGGCGTCCGTCGTCGCTTCCGCGACGACGTCCGCCTCGACTCGCGTTACGCTAAGACAGGGTCGCAGTGGTGTTACGTGCTCGTCTCGGCGTCCGTCGTCGCTACCGCGACGACGTCTGCCTCGACTCGCGCTACGCTAAGACAGGGTGGCAGTGGTGTCACGTGCTCTTCTCGGTGTCCGTCGTCGCTACCGCGACGACGTCCGCCTCGACTCGCTCTAAGCTAAGACAGGGTGGCAGTGGTGTCACGTGCTCGTCTCGGCGTCCGTCGTCGCTACCGCGACGATGTCTGCCTCGACTCGCGTTACGTAACACATGGTGGCAGTGGTGTCACGTGCTCGTCTCGGCGTCAGTCGTCGCTACCGCGACGACGTCCGCCTCGACTTGCTCTAAGCTAAGACAGGGTGGCAGTGGTGTCACGTGCTCGTCCCGGCGTCCGTCGTCGCTACTGCGACGACGTCCGCCTCGACTCGCGTTACGTAACACAGGGTGGCAGTGGTGTGACGTGCTCGTCTCTGCGTCCGTCGTCGCTACCGCGACGACGTCCGCCTCGACTTGCGGTACGCTAAGAAAGGGTGGCAGTGGTGTCACGTGCTCGTCTCGGCGTCCGTCATCGCAACCACGACGACGTCCGCCTCGACTCAAGCTATGCTAAGAGAGGGTGGCAGTGGTGTCACGTGCTCGTCTCGGCGTCCGTCGTCGCTACCGCGACGACGTCCGCCTCGACTCGCTCTGAGCTAAGACAGGGTGGCAGTGGTGTCACGTGCTCGTCTCGGCGTCCGTCGTCGCTACCACGACGATGTCCGCCTCGACTCGCGTTACGCTAAGACAGGATGGCAGTGGTGTCAGGTGTTCGTCTCGGTGTCCGTTGTCGTACCGCGATGACTTCCGCCTCGACTCACGTTACGCTAAGACAGGGTGGCAGTGGTGTCACGTGCTCGTCTCGGCGTCCGTCGTCGCTACCGCGACGACGTCTGCCTTGACTCGCGTTACGCTAAGACAGGGTGGCTGTGGTGTCACGTGCTCGTCTCGGCGTCCGTCGTTGCTACCGCGACGACGTCCGCCTCGACTCACATTACGCTAAGACAGGTTGGCAGTGGTGTCACGTGCTCGTCTTGGCGTCCGTCGTTGTTACCGCGACGACGTCCGCCTCGACTCGCGTTACGCTAAGACAGGGTGGCAGTGGTGTCACGTGCTCGTCTCGGCGTCCGTCGTCGCTACCGCGAAGACGTCCGCCTCGACTCGTGTTACGCTAAGACAGGGTTGTAGTGGTGTCACGTGCTCGTCTCGGCGTCCGTCGTCGCTACCGCGACGACGTCCGCCTCGACTCGCGTTACGCTAATACAGGGTGGCAGTGGTGTCACGTGCTCGTCTCGGCGTCCGCCGTCGCTACCGCGACGACGTCCGCCTCGACTCGCATTACGCTAAGACAGGGTGGCAGTGGTGTCACGTGCTCGTCTCGGCGTCCGTCGTCTCTACCGCGACGATGTCCGCCTCGACTCGCTTTACGCTAAGACTGGATGGTGGTGTTGTCACGTGCTCGTCTCGACGTCCGCCTTGATTCGCGTTACGGTAAGACAGGGTGGCAGTGGTGTCACGTGCTCGTCTCAGCGTCCGTCTTCGCTACCGCGACGACGTCCGCCTCGACTCGCGTTATGCTAAGACTGGGTGGCAGTGGTGTCACGTACTCGTGTCGGCATTCGTCATCGCTACCGCGACGACGTCCGCCTCGATTCGCGTTACGCTAAGACATGTTGGCAGTGGTGTCACGTGCTCGTCTCGGCGTCCATCGTCGCTACGGCGACGACGTCCGCCTCGACTCGCGTTGTGCTAAGACAAGGTGGCAGTGGTGTCACGTGCTTGTCTCGGCGTCCGTCGTTGCTACCGCGATGATGTCCGACGCGACTCGCGTGACGCTAAGACAGGTTGGCACTGGTGTCACGTGCTCGTCTCGGCGTCCGTCATCGCTACCGAGACGACGTCCGCCTCGACTCGCGTTACGCTAAGACAGTGTGGCAGTGGTGTCACGTGCTCGTCTCGGCGTCCGTCGTCGCTACCACGACGACGTCCGCCTCGACTCGCGTTACGCTAAGAAAGGGTGGCAGTGGTGACAAGTGCTCATCTCGGCGTCCGTCGTCGCTACCGCGACGACGTCCGCCTCGACTCGCGCTACGCTAAGACAGGGTGGCAGTTGTGTCACGTGCTCGTCTCGGCGTCCGTCGTCGCTACCGCGACGACGTCCGCCTCGACTCGCTCTAAGCTAAGACAGGGTGGCAGTGGTGTCACGTGCTCGTCTCGGCGTCCATTGTCACTACCGCGACGATGTCTGCCTCGACTCGTGTTACGTAACACAGGGTGGCACTGGTGTCACGTGCTCGTCTCGGCGTCCGTCGTCGCTACAGCGACAACGTCCGCCTCGACTCGCGGTATGCTAAGAAAGGGTGGCTGTGGTGTCATGTGCTCGTCTCGGCGTCCGTCGTCGCTACCGCGACGACGTCCGCCTCGACTCGCGCTATGCTAAGACAGGGTGGCAGTGGTGTCACATGCTCGTCTCGGCGTCCGTCGTCGCTACCGCGACGACGTCCGCCTGGACTCGCGTTACGCTAAGACAGGATGGCAGTGGTGTCAGGTGTTCGTCTCGGCGTTCGTCGTCGCTACCGCGACGACGTCCGCCTCGACTCGTGTTACGCTAAGACATGGTGGCAGTGGTGTCACGTGCTCGTCTCGGTGTCCGTCGTCGCTACCGTGACGACGTCCGCCTCAACTCGCGTTATGCTAAGACAGGGTGGCAGTGGTGTCACATGCTCGTCTCGGCGTCCATCGTCGCTACCGCGACGACGTCTGCATCGACTCGCGTTACGCTAAGATAGGGTGGCAGTGTTGTCACGTGCTCGTCTCGCCGTCCATCGTCGCTTTCGCGACGACGTCCGCCTCGACTCGCGCTATGCTAAGGCAGGGTCGCAGTGGTGTTACGTGCTCGTCTCGGCGTCCGTCGTCGCTACCGCGACGACGTCTGCCTCGACTCGCGCTACGCTAAGACAGGGTGGCAGTGGTGTCACGTGCTCGTCTCGGTGTCCGTCGTCGCTACTGCGACGACGTCCGCCTCGACTCGCTCTAAGCTAAGACAGGGTGGCAGTGGTGTCACGTGCTCGTCTCGGCGTCCGTCGTCGCTACCGTGATGATGTCTGCCTCGACTCGCGTTACGTAACACAGGGTGGCAGTGGTGTCACGTGCTTGTCTCGGCGTCAGTCATCGGTACCGCGACGACGTCCGCCTCGACTCGCTCTAAGCTAAGATAGGGTGGCAGTGGTGTCACGTGCTCGTCCCGGCGTCCGTCGTCGCTACCGCGACGACGTCCGCCTCGACTCGCGGTACGCTAAGAAAGGGTGGCGGTGGTGTCACGTGCTCGTCTCGGCGTCCGTCATCGCTACCGCGATGACGTCCGCCTCGACTCGCGCTATGCTAAGAGAGGGTGGCAGTGGTGTCACGTGCTCGTCTCGGCGTCCATCGTCGCTACCGCGACGTCGTCCGCCTCGACTCGCGTTACGCTAAGATAGGGTGGCAGTGTTGTCACGTGCTCGTCTCGGCGTCCGTCGTCGCTTCCGCGACGACGTCCGCCTCGACTCGCGTTACGCTAAGACAGGGTCGCAGTGGTGTTACGTGCTCGTCTCGGCGTCCGTCGTCGCTACCGCGACGACGTCTGCCTCGACTCGCGCTACGCTAAGACAGGGTGGCAGTGGTGTCACGTGCTCTTCTCGGTGTCCGTCGTCGCTACCGCGACGACGTCCGCCTCGACTCGCTCTAAGCTAAGACAGGGTGGCAGTGGTGTCACGTGCTCGTCTCGGCGTCCGTCGTCGCTACCGCGACGATGTCTGCCTCGACTCGCGTTACGTAACACATGGTGGCAGTGGTGTCACGTGCTCGTCTCGGCGTCAGTCGTCGCTACCGCGACGACGTCCGCCTCGACTTGCTCTAAGCTAAGACAGGGTGGCAGTGGTGTCACGTGCTCGTCCCGGCGTCCGTCGTCGCTACTGCGACGACGTCCGCCTCGACTCGCGTTACGTAACACAGGGTGGCAGTGGTGTGACGTGCTCGTCTCTGCGTCCGTCGTCGCTACCGCGACGACGTCCGCCTCGACTTGCGGTACGCTAAGAAAGGGTGGCAGTGGTGTCACGTGCTCGTCTCGGCGTCCGTCATCGCAACCACGACGACGTCCGCCTCGACTCAAGCTATGCTAAGAGAGGGTGGCAGTGGTGTCACGTGCTCGTCTCGGCGTCCGTCGTCGCTACCGCGACGACGTCCGCCTCGACTCGCTCTGAGCTAAGACAGGGTGGCAGTGGTGTCACGTGCTCGTCTCGGCGTCCGTCGTCGCTACCACGACGATGTCCGCCTCGACTCGCGTTACGCTAAGACAGGATGGCAGTGGTGTCAGGTGTTCGTCTCGGTGTCCGTTGTCGTACCGCGATGACTTCCGCCTCGACTCACGTTACGCTAAGACAGGGTGGCAGTGGTGTCACGTGCTCGTCTCGGCGTCCGTCGTCGCTACCGCGACGACGTCTGCCTTGACTCGCGTTACGCTAAGACAGGGTGGCTGTGGTGTCACGTGCTCGTCTCGGCGTCCGTCGTTGCTACCGCGACGACGTCCGCCTCGACTCACATTACGCTAAGACAGGTTGGCAGTGGTGTCACGTGCTCGTCTTGGCGTCCGTCGTTGTTACCGCGACGACGTCCGCCTCGACTCGCGTTACGCTAAGACAGGGTGGCAGTGGTGTCACGTGCTCGTCTCGGCGTCCGTCGTCGCTACCGCGAAGACGTCCGCCTCGACTCGTGTTACGCTAAGACAGGGTTGTAGTGGTGTCACGTGCTCGTCTCGGCGTCCGTCGTCGCTACCGCGACGACGTCCGCCTCGACTCGCGTTACGCTAATACAGGGTGGCAGTGGTGTCACGTGCTCGTCTCGGCGTCCGCCGTCGCTACCGCGACGACGTCCGCCTCGACTCGCATTACGCTAAGACAGGGTGGCAGTGGTGTCACGTGCTCGTCTCGGCGTCCGTCGTCTCTACCGCGACGATGTCCGCCTCGACTCGCTTTACGCTAAGACTGGATGGTGGTGTTGTCACGTGCTCGTCTCGACGTCCGCCTTGATTCGCGTTACGGTAAGACAGGGTGGCAGTGGTGTCACGTGCTCGTCTCAGCGTCCGTCTTCGCTACCGCGACGACGTCCGCCTCGACTCGCGTTATGCTAAGACTGGGTGGCAGTGGTGTCACGTACTCGTGTCGGCATTCGTCATCGCTACCGCGACGACGTCCGCCTCGATTCGCGTTACGCTAAGACTTGTTGGCAGTGGTGTCACGTGCTCGTCTCGGCGTCCATCGTCGCTACGGCGACGACGTCCGCCTCGACTCGCGTTGTGCTAAGACAAGGTGGCAGTGGTGTCACGTGCTTGTCTCGGCGTCCGTCGTTGCTACCGCGATGATGTCCGACGCGACTCGCGTGACGCTAAGACAGGTTGGCACTGGTGTCACGTGCTCGTCTCGGCGTCCGTCATCGCTACCGAGACGACGTCCGCCTCGACTCGCGTTACGCTAAGACAGTGTGGCAGTGGTGTCACGTGCTCGTCTCGGCGTCCGTCGTCGCTACCGCGATGACGTCCGCCTCGACTCGCGCTACGCTAAGAAAGGGTGGCAGTGGTGTCACGTGCTTGTCTTGGCGTCCTTCATCGCTACCGCGACGACGTCCGCCTCGACTCGCGCTATGCTAAGACAGGGTGGCAGTGGTGTCACATGCTCGTCTCGATGTCCGTCGTCGCTACCGCGACGACGTCCGCCTCGACTCGCGTTACGCTAAGACAGGTTGGCAGTGGTGTCACGTGCTCGTCTCGGCGTCCGTCGTCGCTACCACGACGACGTCCGCCTCGACTCGCGTTACGCTAAGAAAGGGTGGCAGTGGTGACACGTGCTCATCGGCGTCCGTCGTCGCTACCGCGACGACGTCCGCCTCGACTCGCGCTACGCTAAGACAGGGTGGCAGTGGTGTCACGTGCTCGTCTCGGCGTCCGTCGTCGCTACCGCGACGACGTCCGCCTCGACTCGCTCTAAGCTAAGACAGGGTGGCAGTGGTGTCACGTTCTCGTCTCGGCGTCCGTTGTCGCTACCGCGACGATGTCTGCCTCGACTCGCGTTACGTAACACAGGGTGGCAGTGGTGTCACGTGCTCGTCTCGGCGTCTGTCGTCGCTACAGCGAGGACGTCCGCCTCGACTCGCGGTATGCTAAGAAAGGGTGGCAGTGGTGTCATGTGCTCGTCTCGGCGTCCGTCGTCGCTACCGCGACGACGTCCGCCTCGACTCGCGCTATGCTAAGACAGGGTGGCAGTGGTGTCACGTGCTCGTCTCGGCGTCCGTCGTCGCTACCGCGACAACGTCCGCCTCGACTCGTGTTACGCTAAGACAGGATGGCAGTGGTGTCAGGTGTTCGTCTCGGCGTCCGTCGTCGCTACCGCGACGACGTCCGCCTCGACTCGTGTTACGCTAAGACATGGTGGCAGTGGTGTCACGTGCTCGTCTCGGTGTCCGTCGTCGCTACCGCGACGACGTCCGCCTCAACTCGCGTTATGCTAAGACAGGGTGGCAGTGGTGTCACATGCTCGTCTCGGCGTCCATCGTCGCTACTGCGACGACGTCTGCCTCGACTCGCGTTACGCTAAGATAGGGTGGCAGTGTTGTCACGTGCTCGTCTCGCCGTCCATCGTCGCTTTCGCGATGACGTCCGCCTCGACTCGCGCTATGCTAAGACAGGGTCGCAGTGGTGTTACGTGCTCATCTCGGCGTCCGTCGTCGCTACCGCAACGACGTCTGCCTCGACTCGCGCTACGCTAAGACAGGGTGGCAGTGGTGTCACGTGCTCGTCTCGGTGTCCGTCGTCGCTACCGCGACGACGTCCGCCTCGACTCGCTCTAAGCTAAGACAGGGTGGCAGTGGTGTCACGTGCTCGTCTCGGTGTCCGTCGTTGCTACCGCGACGATGTCTGCCTCGACTCGCGTTACGTAACACAGGGTGGCAGTGGTGTCACGTGCTCGTCTCGGCGTCAGTCGTCGCTACCGCGACGACGTCCGCCTCGACTCGCTCTAAGCTAAGACAGGGTGGCAGTGGTGTCACGTGCTCGTCCCGGCGTCCGTCGTCGCTACTGCGACGACGTCCGCCTCGACTCGCGTTACGTAACACAGGGTGGCAGTGGTGTGACGTGCTCGTCTCGGTGTCCGTCGTCGCTACCGCGACGACGTCCGCCTCGACTCGCGGTACGCTAAGAAAGGGTGGCAGTGGTGTCACGTGCTCGTCTCGGCGTCCGTCATCGCTACCGCGACGACGTCCGCCTCGACTTGCGCTATGCTAAGAGAGGGTGGCAGTGGTGTCACGTGCTCGTCTCGGCGTCCGTCGTCGCTACCGCGACGTCGTCCGCCTCGACTCGCGTTATGCTAAGATAGGGTGGCAGTGTTGTCACGTGCTCGTCTCGGCGTCCGCCGTCGCTTCCGCGACGACGTCCGCCTCGACTCGCGTTACGCTAAGACAGGGTCGCAGTGGTGTTACGTGCTCGTCTCGGCGTCCATCGTCGCTACCGCGACGACGTCTGCCTCGACTCGCGCTACGCTAAGACAGGGTGGCAGTGGTGTCACGTGCTCTTCTCGGTGTCCGTCGTCGCTACCGCGACGACGTCCGCCTCGACTCGCTCTAAGCTAAGACAGGGTGGCAGTGGTGTCACGTGCTCGTCTCGGCGTCCGTCGTCGCTACCGCGACGATGTCTGCCTCGACTCGCGTTACGTAACACAGGGTGGCAGTGGTGTCACGTGCTCGTCTCGGCGTCAGTCGTCGCTACCGCGACGACGTCCGCCTCGACTTGCTCTAAGCTAAGACAGGGTGGCAGTGGTGTCACGTGCTCGTCCCGGCGTCCGTCGTCGCTACTGCGATGACGTCCGCCTCGACTCGCGTTACGTAACACAGGGTGGCAGTGGTGTGACGTGCTCGTCTCGGCGTCCGTCGTCGCTACCGCGACGACGTCCGCCTCGACTCGCGGTACGCTAAGAAAGGGTAGCAGTGGTGTCACGTGCTCGTCTCGGCGTCCATCATCGCTACCACGACGACGTCCGCCTCGACTCACGCTATGCTAAGAGAGGGTGGCAGTGGTGTCACGTGCTCGTCTCGGCGTCCGTCGTTGCTACCGCGACGACGTCCGCCTCGACTCGCTCTGAGCTAAGACAGGGTGGCAGTGGTGTCACGTGCTCGTCTCGGCGTCCGTCGTCGCTACCGCGACAATGTCCGCCTCGACTCGCGTTACGCTAAGACAGGATGGCAGTGGTGTCAGGTGTTCGTCTCGGCGTCCGTCGTCGTACCGCGATGACTTCCGCCTCGACTCATGTTACGCTAAGACAGGGTGGCAATGGTGTCACGTGCTCGTCTCAGCGTCCGTCGTCGCTACCGCGACGACGTCTGCCTTGACTCGCGTTACGCTAAGACAGGGTGGCTGTGGTGTCACGTGCTCGTCTCGGCGTCCGTCGTTGCTACCGCGACGACGTCCGCCTCGACTCGCGTTACGCTAAGACAGGGTGGCAGTGGTGTCACGTGCTCGTCTCGGCGTCCGTCGTCGCTACCGCGAAGACGTCCGCCTCGACTCGTCTTACGCTAAGACAGGGTTGTAGTGGTGTCACGTGCTCGTCTCGGCGTCCGTCGTCGCTACCGCGACGACGTCCGCCTCGACTCGCGTTACGCTAAGACAGGGTGGCAGTGGTGTCACGTGCTCGTCTCGGCGTCCATCGTCGCTACCGCGACGACGTCCGCCTCGACTCGCCTTACGCTAAGACAAGGTGGCAGTGGTGTCACGTGCTCGTCTCGGCGTCCGTCGTCTCTACCGCGACGATGTCCGCCTCGACTCGCTTTACGCTAAGACAGGATGGCGGTGTTGTCACGTGCTCGTCTCGACGTCCGCCTTGATTCGCGTTACGGTAAGACAGGGTGGCAGTGGTGTCACGTGCTCGTCTCAGCGTCCGTCTTCGCTACCGCGACGACGTCCGCCTCGACTCGTGTTATGCTAAGACTGGGTGGCAGTGGTGTCACGTACTCGTCTCGGCGTTCGTCATCGCTACCGCGACGACGTCCGCCTCGATTCGCGTTACGCTAAGACAGGTTGGCAGTGGTATCACGTGCTTGTCTCGGCGTCCATCGTCGCTACGGCGACGACGTCCGCCTCGACTCGTGTTATGCTAAGACAAGGTGGCAGTGGTGTCACGTCCTCGTCTCGGCGTCCGTCGTTGCTACCGCGACGATGTCGGCCGCGACTCGCGTTACGCTAAGACAGGTTGGCACTGGTGTCACGTGCTCGTCTCAGCGTCCGTCATCGCTACCGAGACGACGTCCGCCTCGACTCGCGTTACGCTAAGACAGTGTGGCAGTGGTGTCACGTGCTCGTCTCGGCGTCCGTCGTCGCTACCGCGATGACGTCCGCCTCGACTCGCGCTACGCTAAGAAAGGGTGGCAGTGGTGTCACGTGCTTGTCTTGGCGTCCGTCGTCGCTACCGCGACGACGTCCGCCTCGACTCGCGCTACGCTAAGATAGGGTGGCAGTGGTGTCACGTGCTCGTCTCGATGTCCGTCATCGCTACCGCGACGACGTCCGCCTCGACTCGCGTTACGCTAAGACAGGTTGGCAGTGGTGTCACGTGCTCGTCTCGGTGTCCGTCGTTGCTACCGCGATGACGTCCGCCTCGACTCGCGTTACGCTAAGACAGGATGGTAGTGGTGTCATGTGTTCGTCTCGGCGTCCGTCGTCGCTACCGCGATGACGTCCGCCTCGACTCGCGTTACGCTAAGACAGGGTGGCAGTGGTGTCACATGCTCGTCTCGGCGTCCGTCGTTGCTACCACGACGATGTCTGCCTCGACTCGCGTTACGCTAAGACAGGGTGGCAGTGGTGTCACATGCTCGTCTCGGCGTCCGTCGTCGCTACCGCGACGACGTCCGCCTCGACTCGCGTTACGCTAAGACAGGGTGGCATTGTTCTCCCGTGCTCGTCTCGGCGTCCGTCGTCGCTACCGCGACGACGTCCGCCTCGACTCGCGCTACGCTAAGACAGGGTGGCAGTGGTGTCACGTGCTCGTCTCGGCGTCCGTCGTCGCTACCGCGACGAGGTCCGCCTCGACCCGCGCTACGCTAAGACAGGGTGGCAGTCGTGTCACGTGCTCGTCTCGGCGTCCGTCGTCGCTACCGCGACGACGCCCGCCTCGACTCGCGCTACGGTAAGACAGGGTGGCTGTGGTGTCACGTGCTCGTCTCGGCGTCCGTCGTCGCTACCGCAACGACGTCCGCCTTGACTGCCGCTACGCTAAGACAGGTTGGCAGTGGTGTCACGTGCTCCTCTCGGCGTCTGTCGTTGCTACCGCGACGACGTCCGCCTCGACTCGTGTTACGCTAAGACAGGTGGGCAGTGGTGTCACGTGCTCGTCTCGGCGTCCGTCGTTGCTACCGCGACGACGTCCGCCTCGACTCGCGTTATGCTAAGTCAGGTTGGCAGTGGTGTCACGTGCTCGTCTCGGTGTCTGTCGTCGCTACCGCGAAGACGTCCGCCTCGACTCGTCTTACGCTAAGACAGGGTGGCAGTGGTGTCACGTGCTCGTCTCGGCGTCCGTTGTCGCTACCGCGAAGACGTCCGCCTCGACTCGTCTTACGCTAAGACAGGGTGGCAGTGGTGTCACGTGCTCGTCTCGGTGTCCGTCGTCGCTACCGCGACGACGTCCGCCTCGACTCGCGTTACGCTAAGAAAGGGTGGCAGTGGTGTCACGTGCTCATCTCGGCGTCCGTCATCGCTACCACGACGACGTCCGCCTCGACTCACGCTATGCTAAGAGAGGGTGGCAGTGGTGTCACGTGCTCGTCTCGGCGTCCGTCGTCGCTACCGCGACGATGTCCGCCTCGACTCGCTCTGAGCTAAGACAGGGTGGCAGTGGTGTCACGTGCTCGTCTCGGCGTCCGTCGTCGCTACCGCGACAATGTCCGCCTCGACTCGCGTTACGCTAAGACAGGATGGCAGTGGTGTCAGGTGTTCGTCTCGGCGTCCGTCGTCGTACCGCGATGACTTCCGCCTCGACTCACGTTACGCAAAGACAGGGTGGCAGTGGTGTCACGTGCTCGTCTCAGCGTCCGTCGTCGCTACCGCGACGACGTCTGCCTTGACTCGCGTTACGCTAAGACAGGGTGGCTGTGGTGTCACGTGCTCGTCTCGGCGTCCGTCGTTGCTACTGCGACGACGTCCGCCTCGACTCGCATTACGCTAAGACAGGTTGGCAGTGGTGTCACGTGCTCGTCTCGGCGTCCATCGTTGCTACCGCGACGACGTCCGCCTCGACTCGCGTTACGCTAAGACAGGGTGGCAGTGGTGTCACGTGCTCGTCTCGGCGTCCGTCGTCGCTACCGCGAAGACGTCCGCCTCGACTCGTCTTACGCTAAGACAGGGTTGTAGTGGTGTCACGTGCTCGTCTCGGCGTCCGTCGTCGCTACCGCGACGACGTCCGCCTCGACTCGCGTTACGCTAAGACAGGGTGGCAGTGGTGTCACGTGCTCGTCTCGGCGTCCATCGTCGCTACCGCGACGACGTCCGCCTCGACTCGCCTTACGCTAAGACAGGGTGGCAGTGGTGTCACGTGCTCGTCTCGGCGTCCGTCGTCTCTACCGCGACGATGTCCGCCTCGACTCGCTTTATGCTAAGACAGGATGGCGGTGTTGTCACGTGCTCGTCTCGACGTCCGCCTTGATTCGCGTTACGGTAAGACAGGGTGGCAGTGGTGTCACGTGCTCGTCTCAGCGTCCGTCTTCGCTACCGCGACGACGTCCGGCTCGACTCGTGTTATGCTAAGACTGGGTGGCAGTGGTGTCACGTACTCGTCTCGGCGTTCGTCATCGCTACCGCGACGACGTCCGCCTCGATTCGCGTTACGCTAAGACAGGTTGGCAGTGGTATCACGTGCTCGTCTTGGCGTCCCTCGTCGCTACGGCGACGACGTCCGCCTCGACTCGCGTTATGCTAAGACAAGGTGGCAGTGGTGTCACGTGCTCGTCTCGGCGTCCGTCGTTGCTACCGCGACGATGTCGGCCGCGACTCGCGTTACGCTAAGACAGGTTGGCACTGGTGTCACGTGCTCGTCTCAGCGTCCGTCATCGCTACCGAGACGACGTCCGCCTCGACTCGCGTTACGCTAAGACAGTGTGGCAGTGGTGTCACGTGCTCGTCTCGGCGTCCGTCGACGCTACCGCGATGACATCCGCCTCGACTCACGCTACGCTAATAAAGGGTGGCAGTGGTGTCACGTGCTTGTCTTGGCGTCCGTCGTCGCTACCGTGACGACGTCCGCCTCGACTCGCGCTACGCTAAGACAGGGTAGCAGTGGTGTCACATGCTCGTCTCGATGTCCGTCATCGCTACCGCGACGACGTCCGCCTCGACTCGCGTTACGCTAAGACAGGTTGGAAGTGGTGTCACGTGCTCGTCTCGGTGTCCGTCGTTCCTACCGCGATGACGTCCGCCTCGACTCACGTTACGCTAAGACAGGATGGTAGTGGTGTCATGTGTTCGTCTCGGCGTCCGTCGTCGCTACCGCGACGACGTCCGCCTCGACTCGCGTTACGCTAAGACAGGGTGGCAGTGGTGTCACATGCTCGTCTCGGCGTCCGTCGTTGCTACCACGACGATGTCTGCCTCGACTCGCGTTACGCTAAGACAGGGTGGCAGTGGTGTCACATGCTCGTCTCGGCGTCCGTCGTCGCTACCGCGACGACGTCCGCCTCGACTCGCGTTACGCTAAGACAGGGTGGCATTGTTCTCCCGTGCTCGTCTCGGCGTCCGTCGTCGCTACCGCGACGACGTCCGCCTCGACTCGCGCTACGCTAAGACAGGGTGGCAGTGGTGTCACGTGCTCGTCTCGGCGTCCGTCGTCGCTACCGCGACGAGGTCCGCCTCGACCCGCGCTACGCTAAGACAGGGTGGCAGTCGTGTCACGTGCTCGTCTCGGCGTCCGTCGTCGCTACCGCGACGACGCCCGCCTCGACTCGCGCTACGCTAAGACAGGGTGGCAGTGGTGTCACGTGCTCGTCTCGGCGTCCGTCGTCGCTACCGCAACGACGTCCGCCTTGACTGCCGCTACGCTAAGACAGGTTGGCAGTGGTGTCACGTGCTCCTCTCGGCGTCCGTCGTTGCTACCGCGACGACGTCCGCCTCGACTCGTGTTACGCTAAGACAGGTGGGCAGTGGTGTCACGTGCTCGTCTCGGCGTCCGTCGTTGCTAACGCGACGACGTCCGCCTCGACTCGCGTTATGCTAAGTCAGTTTGGCAGTGGTGTCACGTGCTCGTCTCGGTGTCTGTCGTCGCTACCGCGAAGACGTCCGCCTCGAATCGTCTTACGCTAAGACAGGGTGGCAGTGGTGTCACGTGCTCGTCTCGGCGTCCGTCGTCGCTACCGCGAAGACGTCCGCCTCGACTCGTCTTACGCTAAGACAGGGTGGCAGTGGTGTCACGTGCTCGTCTCGGTGTCCGTCGTCGCTACCGTGACGACCTCCGCCTCGACTCGCGTTACGCTAAGACAGGGTGGCAGTGGTGTCACGTGCTCGTCTTGGCGTCCGTCGTCGCTACCGCGACGACGTCTGCCTCAACTCGCATTACGCTAAGACAGGGTGGCAGTGGTGTCACGTGCTCGTCTCGGCGTCCGTCGTCTCTACCGCAACGATGTCCGCCTCGACTCGATTTACGCTAAGACATGATGGCGGTGTTGTCACGTGCTCGTCTCGACGTCCGCCTTGACTCGCGTTACGGTAAGACAGGGTGACAGTGGTGTCACGTGCTCATCTCAGTTTCCGTCGTCGCTACTGCAACGATGTCCGCCTCGACTCGCATTATGCTAAGACTGGGTGGCAGTGGTGTGACGTGCTCGTCTCGGTGTCCGTCGTCGCTACCACGACGACGTCTGCCTCGATTCGCGTTACGCTAAGACAGGTTGGTAGTGGTGTCACATGCTCGTCTCGACGTCCGTCGTCGCTACCTCGACAACGTCCGCCTTGACTCGCCTTACGCTAAGACACGGTGGCAGTGGTGTCACGTGCTCGTCTCGGCGTCCATCGTCGCTACGGCGACGACGTCCCCCTCGACTCGCATTATGCTAAGACAAGGTGGCAGTGGTGTCACGTGCTCGTCTCGGAGTCCGTCGTCGCTACCGCGACGATGTCCGCCGCGACTCGCGTTACGCTAAGACAGGTTGGCACTGGTGTCACGTGCTCGTCTCGGCGTCCGTCGTCGCTACCGAGACGATGTCCGCCTCGACTCGCGTTACGCTAAGACAGTGTGGCAGTGGTGTCACGTGCTCGTCTCGGCGTCCGTCGTCGCTACAGCTATGACGTCTGCCTCGACTCGCGCTACGCTAAGACAGGGTGGCAGTGGTGTCACGTGCTCGTCTTGGCGTCCGTCGTCGCTACCGCAAAGACGTCCGCCTCGACTCGCGCTACACTAAGACAGGTTGGCAGTGGTGTCACGTGCTCGTCTCGGTGTCCGTCGTCGCTACCACGACGACGTCCGCCTTGACTCGCGTTATGCTAAGACAGGTTGGCAGTGGTGTCTCGTGCTTGGCTCGGCGTCCGTCGTCGGTACGGCGACGACGTCTGCCTCGACTCGCGTTACGCTAACACAGGGTGGCAGTGGTGTCACGTGCTCGTCTCGGCGTCCGTCGTCGCTACCGCGACGACGTCCGCCTCGACTCGTGTTACGCTAAGACAGGGTGGCAGTGGTCTCATGTGCTCGTCTCGGCGTCCTTCGTCGCTACCGCGACGTCGTCCGCCTCGACTCGCGTTACGCTAAGACAGGGTGGCAATGGTCTCACGTGCTCGTCTTGGCGTCCGTCGTCGCTACCGCGACGACATCCGCCTCGACTCGCGTTACGCTAAGAAAGGGTGGCAGTGGTGACACGTGGTCGTCTCGGCGTCCGTCGTCGCTACCGCGACGACGTCCGCCTCGACTCGCGCTACGCTAAGACAGGGTGGCAGTGGTGTCACGTGCTCGTCTCGGCGTCCGTCGTCGCTACTGCAACGACATCCGCCTCGACTCGCTCTAAGCTAAGACAGGGTGGCAGTGGTGTCACGTGTGAAAGTGCAACTAATCCCCGGGTGGTTTTGGTAATTAATAACAACATATATATCATTGAACTAATAGTTTCTTGAGAATCATTTCAGAAAGTTCAGTGAGATGAAACACCTCAGCCATATAGCCAAACCCTAGAATTCTCGGATTTTCCGATTCTGAACTCGGTCTCACCGAAACTTGAGTTGCCAAGCTTCTGTAATCTTCTGTCATCAAATCGGTGTCACCGAGATGATGAAGTCGGTCCCACCTAGATTGGCAAGCTCTTGTCTTTGGACGAATCGGACTCACCGAGTTTGTATTTTCGGTCCCACCGAAAATCCCAACGTTCACATGATTTGAACTTTCGGTCTCACCGAGTTGTCAACTTCGGTCTGACCGAGATTGGTCAAATGTGTGTAACGGTTGGATTTTGTGTGGAGGCTATAAATACCCCTCCACCCCTTCTTCATTCGTGGAGAGAGCCATCAGAAAGAACTACCACTCCTACCTTACATTTCTGAGAAGAAAACTACCTACCCTTGTGTTGAGATCAAGTAGCTCCACTCCCACCATATGAAACTTGATCTCTAGCCTTCCCAAGTTGCTTTCCACTCAATCCTTTCTTCCACCACAGCCAAATCAGTGAGGAGAGTTGAGTGTTGGGGAGATTATCATTTGAAGCACAAGAGCAAGGAGTTCATCATCATCAACACCATCTATTACCTTTTGGAGGGTGGTGCCTCCTAGATTGGTTAGGTGTCGCTTGGGAGCCTCCGTCGAGATGTGGAGTTGAACCAAGAAGTTTGTGAGGGCAAGGAGATCGCCTACTTCGTGAAGATCTACCCCGAGTAAGGCTAGCTCTCCGTGGGCGTAGGCCATGATGGCATAGACAAGGTTGCTTCTTCGTGGACCCTTCGTGGGTGGAGCCCTCCGTGGACTCTCGCAGCCATTACCCTCCGTGGGTTGAAGTCTCCATCAACGTGGATTGACGATAGCACCACCTATCGGAACCACGAGAAAAAATCTCCGTGTCTCCAAATTGCGTTTGCTCTTCTCCACCTCTCTTTACTACATGTGCAATTTACTTTCCGCTGCCTATACTCTAGAATTGCATGTGTAGGGTGATACTTGACTTGATCATCATTGTGAACTTGCCAAAAACTTGTCTTTATCAAAAGGCTGAATTTTTATATTGTCAAGTAGTCTAATCACCCCCCCTCTAGACATACTTTCGATCCTACAAGTGGTATCAGAGCTTTGGTATCCATTGTATTGGTTTCCATTGCATTGGACTCCATAAGCTTGGTTTCACAACCTAGGAGAGTATGGCGTCTAGTGAGGGTAATTTTCGTAGAGGTCCTTACTTTGATGGTACAAATTTTGCTAGTTGGAAGCATAAAATGAAAATGCATATTCTTGGTCATAACCCAGCCGCATGGGGCATTATTTGTGTTGGTTTGCAAGGTGAGTTCTTTGAGGAAGGAAAAGTTCCGGATCGCGAAGCTACAACGGATGAATTGCGGATGTTGCATAACAATGCTCAAGCTTGTGACATTCTATTAAATGCTTTGTGTCCCGAGGAGTTCAACAAAATCAGCCGTCTTGAGAATGCAAAAGAGATTTGGGATACTTTGGTTGAAATGCACGAAGGTACCGAGTCTGTGAAGGAATCAAAGCTAGATATTCTTCAAGGTCAACTTGACAAGTTCAAGATGAAGGATGGTGAAGGAGTCGCTGAAATGTACTCTAGGCTTCCTCTCATCACAAATGAGATTGCCAGCTTAGGAAGCGAAGAAATGACCGACCGATTCATCATCAAAAAGATTCTCAGAGCTTTGGATGGAAAGTATGACACCGTGTGCACTTTGATCCAAATGATGCCAAACTACAAGAATCTCAAGCCAACCGAAGTCATTGGAAGAATTGTTGCTCATGAGATGACACTTAAGGATAAGGAAGAGCTTCACAACAAGTCAAGTGGTGCTTACAAAGCTACAAGTGATGCTCCCACAACCTCAAGTGACAAGTTAGTTTCCAATGAAGAGATAAACCTAATGGTCAAGAACTTCAACAAATTCTACAAGAATAGAGGCAAAGAGAGAAGCTCAAAGTCTAGATCATATGATGAAAAGAGATCTTCTAGTCGTGACCGAAACTGCTACAATTGTGGAAGACCCGGACACTACTCAAATGAGTGTACGGCTCCCCACAAGAGAAGAGAAGAATCTCCAAGAAGAAGAAGCTCAAGAGATGAGTCACCTCGGAAAGAGAGAAGCAGCAGAGATGATCATTATGAACGAAGACCCTCTCGGAGAAGCAAGGATTCGGAGAGGAAAGACAAGTCATCAAGGAGCTACACAAGAAGAAAACATCAAGCTCATGTAGGTGAATGGGTCTCCGGCTCCGACTCCGACAATCATTCCGAAAGAAGCTATCACTCCAACTCCGACTACAGTCAAGATGAAGGTGTTGCCGGTCTTGCTCTCGTGTCCTCCAACTCCAACTCCTATGACTTATTTGATTCACCAAATGAGGGAATTGGAAGATGCTTCATGGCTAAAGGCCCCAAGGTATCACACCCTGAATTCATTGACTTTGATAGTGATGAGGATGACTTGCTTGGTGAAGATGAGCTTTTACATGACAAATCTAGTGAGCCTAGTAATGATGAACATGCTAGTAGTCTTTATAGTCGAGAAGAGTCGAATGACAATGCTATGAAGGAGATTGACCGTCTAACTAAAGAACTAAACACTCTTAAGTTAGCTCATGAAACAACTCAAGAAGATCATAGAGAGCTCCTAAGATCTCATGAGAAGCTACGCTTCGAGAAGCTCAATCTAGAGCAAGAACATGAGTTCCTAAAAGCAATCAATGACGATCTTCGAAAGAAGAGTTCTTCATATCTTGCCAAACGACTTCTCTTGTCTAATTTCTTGCCACCTATTAAAACTAAGCATGACAAGCATAAGAAAAATTCTTCATCTAGAAGCAACAATATTGGTTCTAGTAGTTCTCTTGATTCCACTAACAATGTTTCAAGCCAAGTTACACTTGAGCAAGAAAATAGTTTATTGGAAGGGATTATAGAGAAAGGTGTCTACAAGAGCCTTGCCGGAAGCAAGAACTTTGAGGAAATTATTCGCAAGCAAGGGAGGCACCGGAAGAATCAAGGAATTGGTTTTGAGCGAAAGTTCAACGCCGAGGGTGTTGAATGGGAAGAAGGTCAATATCCCACTCCAAAGTTTGTTTCTCAAAAGGAGAAGTACGATCCTACTTCTTCCAATGTGGAACAAGCTGAAGATGATCTTCCACCACAAGACCACAAGCTAAAAGACAAGGACAAGCTTCAAGAGGAGATTGATGCATTTATTGAAGCACCTAAAGCCATGGTCAAGTGGATTCCCAAGGAAACGTCAAGTTCTACTTCGTCAAGCTCAACTACAACCCCAAGGATTCCCATCAAGATGATGTGGATCCCGAAGAAGAAGAACTAGAGAGTTCTTGAGGGTGACTCCGCCAACATACTTCACTCATATTCATTTTGGCAAGAACTTGTGCAATCAACTTCCACATCTTGCACTAGTTCATGGAGTCACAAACCCTCTTGTTGGTAAGTCAAGGGACAAGGTAATCATAGCTCTCATGGACATCATCCATTGTGTACTTCAATCTATGTCCATGGATATCCTTGTTTGTTCCTTGTGGGACTAACCCATGTAGGTATTGAAAGTGCCCGAATCCAAAGGATTGCTCCCAACTCTTGATGATCTTCATCAACATTGAGCATCCACATCTTCAACATCTACATGAAGTCTTCTACGACAACCCAAGGTTAGTTTGACCCTTTAAAAGGGGTTCTCACATCTAGGGGGAGCTTTGCTCTAAAGAATTGAGCTAAAGCATCTTCAAATGATGTGAACACATCAATGCTTT
Source organism: Triticum timopheevii (assembly GCA_963921465.1). Taxonomy (NCBI): domain Eukaryota; kingdom Viridiplantae; phylum Streptophyta; class Magnoliopsida; order Poales; family Poaceae; genus Triticum; species Triticum timopheevii. The sequence goes on along the minus strand of OY997266.1, from coordinate 309,439,169 downwards.
ATGTAAAAGTGGTAACCCCACTTGTGCTTAAACGATGAGTATGACCTATGATCAAATGTTCTCATTTGACTCCTAAGTCAATATACTCATATATAGATGACCTAGTCATCGACAAATTGTGTGATAGTAGCTAGAGTTTTGATTGTGCATGTTTGACACATATTTCATTTGCTATCTTATTGTGTGAGCATGTTAGATGCATGATTTAATCCATTCGAGGACATCCATTTGTTGCTTTGGTCTTTTTGATTTTTTTTTCTGACCAAATGGATGGACAAGAATGCCTAAGTACCTCCCCTAGCTATCTATGCTTTCTTGTCTCAAATTCTATTCATGCTTACATCACAAACTTTGAACAAGTCATTTTCGGACCCTCCGAGTGAGGAGCACTCGGAGCCACCGATCCGTCAAGGGCTAACTTCCAAAACCTTCTAAGTGATTTCGGTCAGACCAACCCACTCAAACTCGGTCAAAACCGAAAGCATTTGGATTGATCTAGGTTTTCACCTCGGTGAAACCGAGTTGTGAATTTCGGCGTGACCGAAGTGCATAACTGCCCTGCAGTTATCCATCTCGGTGCCACCGAGTTTTACAACTCGGTCCCACCAACAGCAAAGGGGTATATATACTCCGAGGGCCGCGCGTTGATTTCTACTTCAAAACGCTTCGCCCCCACACCCCTTGCTGCCGTCGCCTGGTCTCCGGATCGTCTCCGTCGTCGCCTGTGCGCCCTCGCCGCAGGTCTCCGTCGTCGTCAACGGACATCTTCTCCGCGCCGTTGCCGCCGTAGAGGAACTCCACCAAGTTAGGGTGAGTTTCGATCCCACTCGTGCTCTCATCTCCGATTCAATGCACGTTTGGTTTGCCTGTAATCTTGCCACGATTGAAATCTTCCTGAACACAAGATTAGTTCCTTTGAACGAAATTCAAGTAAAAGTTTTAGGGTTAGGTTTCCGCCGAACACATCTCGGTGAGACCGATTTTACATTCTCGGTATGACCGATTTGGCCTCTGGCCATTGCACTGCACCTTTCGGTCCAACCGAGTTGTGCAAATCGGTGTGACCGAAATGAGGATTTAGTGAAACCCTAGTGTTTTCGGCAGGACCGAAACCCACTTCGGTCCAACCGAAAGTGGTGTGAATGCTTTTGTTTGAACACTTCGGATTCACAGAATTTTAAACTCGGACTGACCGAAATGTCTTCTGTGAAAACCTAATACTAGAATTTGAACTCATTCTGTTTGCAAAATCTTCTACAGTTTGTGATAACTCTTCTACTCTGCCTACACCTTATCTATTCACAGGTTGTCAGCCATGTCAGATGCCAGTGACAGCCAGAACAGGTCTGAGTCACCTATTGCTGATATTCCAGAGGCAGGCACTAGTCCTGAACCCAGAAGCTCATCAGATGATGGTGAGAGGAGCACACCAAGTGGTTTGCCTCCTGCAGCCACCAGGGCCAGAAAGAAGAGGAACTCTGATGAAGAAGATTCTGAGTTCATTGTTGAGGAAGAGGTCTCCTCCAAGCCAAAGAGAAAGGTTGTTGCCAAAGAGCCTCAAGGGCAGCAAACCAAGAAAGGCACCAGAAAAGTGAAGCAGTCCACTGTTGCCAAAAAGCTGAGTATGGAAGGGGAAACTACAAGCAAAGTGAAGAAAACTTCCAAGAGAAAGAGGATAGTGTATGTGTCAGGAGCTAGAGCAGATATGTATATTGATCCTCATGCGGATGCAGCAGTAGAGGATGAGGAAGCACCCCAGCCTCCTCAGAAGCCTAAGCTCATGGGTGATGCCATCAGGGCTGGAGCCACTTCAAAGTCCAAGCCATCTGCTCCAGTCAAGGCAGCTCCAGCAAAGCCTGCTGCCAAGCCCAAGAAGACCGTCAGAAACATTCCAGCGTCTGAAAAGAACAAGGATGATGTGCCACCAGCTGTGTCAGATGATGAGGCACCAGTTTTGCTGAAACTTCGTCCAAAACTGCCACTTCACAATGATGCTCATCCTCAAGCTGAAAACATGAAGGAAAGGAAGGATAGAGGTCTCAGGCTATGGAGACAAGCTGATCCATATGCTGTGAGGAGAAGAACTGCTGTTGATCCCAGATTTCACACCAGAGAGCAGCAGGACTTCTATGAGACTGTGCTGATGGACAAGAAGCCCATAGTGGCAGACACCAGATTTGTTGATTGGAAATACATTGACAGTGAAGAGCACAAAGACTTCTTTCCACATGTGCATGGGAGCTTCACTGCATGTGGTGTTGCAGACTTCGTAGGTCAAAAGCTGACAAGTTGGAATGATGAAATGATTATGCAATTCTATGCCACAGCTCATTTCTATCCAGATGGAAAGATCACATGGATGACTGAAGGCCAAAGATTCTCTTCAATTGTAGAAGAATGGGCAGAACTGCTGAATGCTCCAGTGCAGAGAGAGGATGATGTTGATGTCTATGGCATTCCCAAGAAGAACCATGAATCTATGAAGAATATGTACAAGGAGGTTCCAGCTAAGGATTTAGCAATCTGGAAGCTTGGCTCAGTGTATTATCTCCAGGCAGGTCTACCTACCACAAACACTATTCTGAGGCATACCTTGATGCCCAAGTCTGGAGATCATCGCATGATCAGAGGGTACTCTATCAACATGCTGCATATATTTGATGAGAAGGCACCGTTCAAGGTGATGGACTTGATAGTTGAGACTATTAAGAGGACTGCAGCTGACCAGAAAAGGTCGTGTGGATTTGCCCCGCATATTCAGATGCTTATCAATGCCAAGTTTGGCACAGGCACATTCTTGTTGGATAGAGAACACCTACCACTGCAGCCTGAGCATGAAGACAATGATGTTGTGATGGATGAGGAGGATCCAACTTCTGTTAAAGGTCAAGCAAAGATTGAAGCTGCCAAGAAAGCCAAAGCTGAGAAGGAAGCAGCAGCAGCAGCAGCTAAACCAAAGAGTGTTGGAGAGGAGCTCCTTGAAGCTACCCAAAGGATTGAACAACGCCTGGCCAGCATTGTACAGTCTCAGGAGAGCCTTGAGAGGATTGTTGAAGACAAGATCCATGCTCTGGATGTGAAGCTGACTGAAGTGCAAGTAACTGTCAACAAGCTTGAGGCAGATATCGAGGAAGCAAAGAGGGAGAAGGAAGAGCTCATGCGTGAGATGCAGGATGACCTAGTCCAGAATGCTTATGAACAGACTGCTCCGGTTCCCACAGGACCCCGATCAGCTGCTATTCCAGTGACAGACACCAGGACTACAGCCTCAGCACCTCCCACAGCTCCATCAGTTGCTCCAACTCCAGCTCCAGTGACCACTCCTCCAGCTCCACAGACATCAGCAGAAGTCTTCGCCGATGCAGCCATCTCCACTCCAACATCAACCCAGACAGGAGCCGCCAGCAGAGTCCCTAGTGACGTTTAGCTCTATACTTTTCGAACTTTTTGGTAACTTGTTGCCAAAGGGGGAGAAATTGTATAGATCATAGGACTTCGAGAGAGAGAGTGCTGTTGTTTTTTTTGCGCTTTTGTTCTTTTGGTTTTCGTGACATTCTGTGTGTTTGATACTACGTTTGATGAGTGCTTGGTCGTACTATGCCTTAAGGTGTGCTTAATGCTTATCATATGCTATTCTTATCTTGTATGACCATTTACTCATGTCTTGGTGATTGGGTGCATGCTATTCATTCTTATCATTTTGTGCGCTCCACCAAGATGTATGTGACATGGAAGAGTGACCCATGATCCTAATCGATTGTGCATTTGCATTCAAACGCAAATCTTAAATAATGCACAAATTTAGGGGGAGCTCTTGCTTATCACATACTTCTCAAAGCGACGATATTATTCATTGATTATATCCTTTGTCGAAGCTTTGATCTATATGTTGTCATCAATTACCAAAAAGGGGGAGATTGAAAGTGCAACTAATCCCCGGGTGGTTTTGGTAATTAATAACAACATATATATCATTGAACTAATAGTTTCTTGAGAATCATTTCAGAAAGTTCAGTGATATGGGTATGGCAAGGACTGAAGAAGTGGACCCCTCAAAATGCTAAGGCAAGCATTGGCAAAAGCTCAAGACTCCATTTTTGGTTTAGTGATCCAAGATCACATTGAGTCTATAGGAAAGCCAATACTATTAAAAGGGGATGAGGTTATGATAATGATCTGGTTGCTCAAAGTGCTTAGTGATACATCTCCTAAACTATCAGCAACTCTCACTTCCATAATACACTCATAAGTAATCTCGGTCCCACCGATTTTCCAAACCCAGTCACACCGAGATGAAACACCTCAGCCATATAGCCAAACCCTAGAATTCTCGGATTTTCCGATTCTGAACTCGGTCTCACCGAAACTTGAGTTGCCAAGCTTCTGTAATCTTCTGTCATCAAATCGGTGTCACCGAGATGATGAAGTCGGTCCCACCTAGATTGGCAAGCTCTTGTCTTTGGACGAATCGGACTCACCGAGTTTGTATTTTCGGTCCCACCGAAAATCCCAACGTTCACATGATTTGAACTTTCGGTCTCACCGAGTTGTCAACTTCGGTCTGACCGAGATTGGTCAAATGTGTGTAACGGTTGGATTTTGTGTGGAGGCTATAAATACCCCTCCACCCCCTCTTCATTCGTGGAGAGAGCCATCAGAAAGAACTACCACTCCTACCTTACATTTCTGAGAAGAAAACTACCTACCCTTGTGTTGAGATCAAGTAGCTCCACTCCCACCATATGAAACTTGATCTCTAGCCTTCCCAAGTTGCTTTCCACTCAATCCTTTCTTCCACCACAGCCAAATCAGTGAGGAGAGTTGAGTGTTGGGGAGATTATCATTTGAAGCACAAGAGCAAGGAGTTCATCATCATCAACACCATCTATTACCCTTTGGAGGGTGGTGCCTCCTAGATTGGTTAGGTGTCGCTTGGGAGCCTCCGTCGAGATGTGGAGTTGAACCAAGAAGTTTGTAAGGGCAAGGAGATCGCCTACTTCGTGAAGATCCACCCCGAGTAAGGCTAGCCCTCCGTGGGCGTAGGCCATGATGGCATAGACAAGGTTGCTTCTTCGTGGACCCTTCGTGGGTGGAGCCCTCCGTGGACTCTCGCAGCCGTTACCCTCCGTGGGTTGAAGTCTCCATCAACGTGGATTGACGATAGCACCACCTATCGGAACCACGAGAAAAAATCTCCGTGTCTCCAAATTGCGTTTGCTCTTCTCCACCTCTCTTTACTACATGTGCAATTTACTTTCCGCTGCCTATACTCTAGAATTGCATGTGTAGGGTGATACTTGACTTGATCATCATTGTGAACTTGCCAAAAACTTGTCTTTATCAAAAGGCTGAATTTTTATATTGTCAAGTAGTCTAATCACCCCCCTCTAGACATACTTTCGATCCTACAACGTGCTCGTCTCGGCGTCCGTCGTCGCTACCGCGACGATGTCTGCCTCGACTCGCGTTACGTAACACAGGGTGGCAGTGGTGTCACGTGCTCGTCTCGGCGTCCGTCGTCGCTACAGCGACGACGTCCGCCTCGACTCGCGGTACGCTAAGAAAGGGTGGCGGTGGTGTCATGTGCTCGTCTCGGCGTCCGTCATCGCTACCGCAACGACGTCCGCGTCGACTCGCGCTATGCTAAGACAGGGTGGCAGTGGTGTCACGTGCTCGTCTCGGCGTCCGTCGTCGCTACCGCGACGACGTCCGCCTCAACTTGCGTTACGCTAAGACAGGGTGGCAGTGGTGTCACGTGCTCGTCACGGCGTCCATCGTCGCTACCGCGACGACGTCTGCCTCGACTCGCGTTACGCTAAGATAGGGGGGCAGTGTTGTCAAGTGCTCGTCTCGCCGTCCATCGTCGCTTCCGCGACGACATCCGCCTCGACTCGCGCTATGCTAAGACAGGGTGGCAGTGGTGTTACGTGCTCGTCTCGGCATCCGTCGTCGCTACCGCGACGACGTCTGCCTCGACTCGCGCTACGCTAAGACAGGGTGGCAGTGGTGTCACGTGCTCGTTTCGGCGTCCGTCGTCGCTACCGCGACGACGTCCGCCTCGACTCGCTCTAAGCTAAGACAGGGTGGCAGTGGTGTCACGTGCTCGTCCCGGCGTCCGTCGTCGCTACTGCGACGACGTCCGCCTCGACTCGCGTTACGTAAACACAGGGTGGCAGTGGTGTGACGTGCTCGTCTCGGCGTCCGTCGTCGCTACCACGACGACGTCCGCCTCGACTCGCGGTATGCTAAGAAAGGGTGGCAGTGGTGTCACGTGCTCGTCTCGGCGTCCGTCATCGCTACCGCGACGACGTCCGCCTCGACTCGCGTTATGCTAAGACAGGGTGGCAGTGGTGTCACGTGCTCGTCTCGGCGTCCATCGTCGCTACCGCGAAGACGTCCGCCTCGACTCGCTCTGAGCTAAGACAGGGTGGCAGTGGTGTCACGTGCTCGTCTCGGCGTCCGTCGTCGCTACCGCGACGATGTCCGCCTCAACTTGCGTTATGCTAAGACAGGGTGGCAGTGGTGTCACGTGCTCGTCTCGGCGTCCGTTGTCACTACTGCGACGACGTCTGCCTTGACTTGCGTTACGCTAAGACAGGGTGGCTGTGGTGTCACGTGCTCGTCTTGACGTCCATCGTCGCTACCGCGATGATGTCCGCCTCGACTCGCGTTACGCTAAGATAGGGTGGCAGTGGTGTCACGTGCTCGTCTCGGTGTCCATCGTCGCTACCGCGACGACGTCCGCCTGGACTCGCGTTACGTTAAGACAGGGTGGCAGTGGTGGCATGTGCTTGTCTCGGCGTCCGTCGTCGGTACCGCGACGACGTCCGCCTCGACTCGCGTTATGCTAAGACTGGGTGGCAGTGGTGTCACGTGCTCGCCTCGGCGTCCGTCGTCGCTACCGCGACGACGTCCGCCTTGACTCGCGTTACGCTAAGACGGGTTGGCAGTGGTGTCACGTGCTTGTCTTGGCGTCCGTCGTCGCTACCGCGACGACATCCGCCTCGACTCGCGTTACGCTAAGACCGGGTGGCAGTGGTGTCACGTGCTCGTGTCGGCGTCCGTCGTCGCTACCGCGACGACGTCCGCCTCGACTCGCGGTACGCTAAGACAGGTTGGCAGTGGTGTCACGTGCTCGTCTCGGCGTCCGTCGTCGCTACCGCGGCGACGTCCGCCTCGACTCGTGCTACGCTAAGACAGGGTGGCAGTGGTGTCACGTGCTCGTCTTGGCGTCCGTCGTCGCTACCGCGACGACGTCCGCCTCGACTCGCGCTACGCTAAGACAGGGTGGCAGTGGTGTCACGTGCTCGTCTCGGCGTCCGTCGTTGCTACCGCGACGACGTCCGCCTCGACTCGCGCTACGCTAAGACAGGGTGGCAGTGGTGTCACGTGCTCTTCTCGACGTCCGTCATCGCTACCGCGACGACGTCCGCCTCGACTCGTGTTACGCTAAGACAGGGTGGCAGTGGTGTCACGTGCTCGTCTCGGCGTCCGTCGTCGCTACCGCGACGACGTCCGCCTGGACTCGCGTTACGCTAAGACAGGGTAGCAGTGGTGTCACGTGCTCGTCTCGGTGTCCATCGTCGCTACCGCGACGACGTCCGCCTCGACTCGCGTTACGTTAAGACAGGGTGGCAGTGGTGGCACGTGCTCGTCTCGATGTCCGTCGTCGGTACCGCGACGACGTCCGCCTCGACTCGCGTTATGCTAAGACTTGGTGGCAGTGGTGTCACGTGCTCGTCTCGGCGTCCGTCGACGCTACCGCGACGACGTCCGCCTTGACTCGCGTTATGCTAAGACAGGTTGGCAGTGGTGTCACGTGCTCGTCTCGGCGTCCGTCGTTGCTACCGCGACGACGTCTGCCTCGACTCGCGTTAGGCTAAGATAGGGTGGCAGTGTTGTCCCGTGCTCGTCTCGGCGTCCGTCGTCACTACCGCGACGACGTCCGCCTCGACTCGCATTACGCTAAAACAGGGTGGCAGTGGTGTCACGTGCTCGTCTCGGCGTCCATCGTCGCTACCGCGACGAAGTCTGCCTTGACTCGCTCTAAGCTAAGACAGGGTGGCAGTGGTGTCACGTGCTCGTCTCGACGTCCGTCGTCGCTACCGCGACGACGTCCGCCTCGACTCGCGTTACGTAACACAGGGTGGCGGTGGTGTCACGTGCTCGTCTCGGCGTCCGTCGTCGCTACCGCGATGACGTCTGCCTCGACTCGCGCTATGCTAAGACAGGGTGGCACTGGTGTCACGCGCTCGTCTCGGTGTCCGTCGTCGCTACCGCGACGACGTCCGCCTCAACACGCTCTAAGCTAAGACGGGGTGGCAGTGGTGTCACGTGCTCGTCTCGGCGTCCGTCGTCGCTACCGCGACGACGTCCGCCTCAACTCGTGTTACGCTAAGACAGGATGGCAGTGGTGTCAGGTGTTCATCTTGGCGTCCGTAGTCGCTACTGCGACGACGTCCGCCTCGACTCGCGTTACGCTAAGACAGGGTGGCAGTGGTGTCACGTGCTCGTCTCGATGTCCGTCGTCGCTACCACGATGACGTCCGCCTCGACTCGCGTTACGCTAAGACAGGATGGCAGTGGTGTCACGTGCTCGTCTCGGTGTCCATCGTCGCTACCGCAATGACGTCCGCCTCGACTCGCGTAACGTTAAGATAGGGTGGCAGTGGTGGCACGTACTCGTCTCGGCGTCCGTTGTCGGTACCGCGACGACATCCGCCTCGACTCTCGTTATGCTAAGACTGGGTGGCAGTGGTGTCACGTGCTCGTCTCGGCGTCCGTCGTCGCTACCGCGACGACGTCCGCCTCGACTCGCGTTACGCTAAGACAGGTTGGCAGTGGTGTCACGTGCTCGTCTCGGCGTCCGTCGTCGCTACCGCGACGACGTCCGCCTGGACTCGCGTTACGCTAAGACAGGGTGGCAGTGGTGTCACGTGCTCGTCTCGGTGTCCATCGTCGCTACCGCGACGACGTCCGCCTCGACTCGCGTTACGTTAAGACAGGGTGGCAGTGGTGGCACGTGCTCGTCTCGATGTCCGTCGTCGGTACCGCGACGACGTCCGCCTCGACTCGCGTTATGCTAAGACTGGGTGGCAGTGGTGTCACGTGCTCGTCTTGGCGTCCGTCGGCGCTACCGCGACGACGTCCGCCTTGACTCGCGTTACGCTAAGACAGGTTGGCAGTGGTGTCACGTGCTCGTCTCGGCGTCCGTCGTTGCTACTGCGACAACGTCTGCCTCGACTCGCGTTATGCTAAGATAGGGTGGCAGTGTTGTCCCGTGCTCGTCTCGGCGTCCGTCGTCACTACCGCGACGACGTCCGCCTCGACTCGCATTACGCTAAAACAGGGTGGCAGTGGTGTCACGTGCTCGTCTCGGCGTCCATCGTCGCTACCGCGACGAAGTCTGCCTTGACTCGCTCTAAGCTAAGACAGGGTGGCAGTGGTGTCACGTGCTCGTCTCGACGTCCGTCGTCGCTACCGCGACGACGTCCGCCTCGACTCGCGTTACGTAACACAGGGTGGCGGTGGTGTCACGTGCTCGTCTCGGCGTCCGTCGTCGCTACCGCGATGACGTCTGCCTCGACTCGCGCTATGCTAAGACAGGGTGGCACTGGTGTCACGCGCTCGTCTCGGCGTCCGTCGTCGCTACCGCGACGACGTCCGCCTCAACACGCTCTAAGCTAAGACAGGGTGGCAGTGGTGTCACGTGCTCGTCTCGGCGTCCGTCGTCGCTACCGCGACGACGTCCGCCTCAACTCGTGTTACGCTAAGACAGGATGGCAGTGGTGTCAGGTGTTCATCTTGGCGTCCGTAGTCGCTACTGCGACGACGTCCGCCTCGACTCGCGTTACGCTAAGACAGGGTGGCAGTGGTGTCACGTGCTCGTCTCGATGTCCGTCGTCGCTACCACGATGACGTCCGCCTCGACTCGCGTTACGCTAAGACAGGATGGCAGTGGTGTCACGTGCTCGTCTCGGTGTCCATCGTCGCTACCGCAATGACGTCCGCCTCGACTCGCGTAACGTTAAGATAGGGTGGCAGTGGTGGCACGTACTCGTCTCGGCGTCCGTTGTCGGTACCGCGACGACATCCGCCTCGACTCTCGTTATGCTAAGACTGGGTGGCAGTGGTGTCACGTGCTCGTCTCGGCGTCCGTCGTCGCTACCGCGACGACGTCCGCCTCGACTCGCGTTACGCTAAGACAGGTTGGCAGTGGTGTCACGTGCTCGTCTCGGCGTCCGTCGTCGCTACCGCGACGACGTCCGCCTGGACTCGCGTTACGCTAAGACAGGGTGGCAGTGGTGTCACGTGCTCGTCTCGGTGTCCATCGTCGCTACCGCGACGACGTCCGCCTCGACTCGCGTTACGTTAAGACAGGGTGGCAGTGGTGGCACGTGCTCGTCTCGATGTCCGTCGTCGGTACCGCGACGACGTCCGCCTCGACTCGCGTTATGCTAAGACTGGGTGGCAGTGGTGTCACGTGCTCGTCTTGGCGTCCGTCGGCGCTACCGCGACGACGTCCGCCTTGACTCGCGTTACGCTAAGACAGGTTGGCAGTGGTGTCACGTGCTCGTCTCGGCGTCCGTCGTTGCTACTGCGACGACGTCTGCCTCGACTCGCGTTACGCTAAGATAGGGTGGCAGTGTTGTCCCGTGCTCGTCTCGGCGTCCGTCGTCACTACCGCGACGACGTCCGCCTCGACTCGCATTACGCTAAAACAGGGTGGCAGTGTTGTCACGTGCTCGTCGCGGCGTCCATCGTCGCTACCGCGACGAAGTCTGCCTTGACTCGCTCTAAGCTAAGACAGGGTGGCAGTGGTGTCACGTGCTCGTCTCGACGTCCGTCGTCGCTACCGCGACGACGTCCGCCTCGACTCGCGTTATGTAACACAGGGTGGCGGTGGTGTGACGTGCTCGTCTCGGTGTCCGTCGTCGCTACCGCGATGACGTCTGCCTCGACTCGCGCTATGCTAAGACAGGGTGGCACTGGTGTCACGCGCTCGTCTCGGCGTCCGTCGTCGCTACCGCGACGACGTCCGCCTCAACACGCTCTAAGCTTAGACAGGGTGGCAGTGGTGTCACGTGCTCGTCTCGGCGCCCGTCGTCGCTACCGCGACGACGTCCGCCTCAACTCATGTTACGCTAAGACAGGATGGCAGTGGTGTCAGGTGTTCATCTTGGCGTCCGTAGTCGCTACTGCGATGACGTCCGCCTCGACTCGCGTTACGCTAAGACAGGGTGGCAGTGGTGTCACGTGCTCGTCTCGATGTCCGTCGTCGCTACCACGATGACGTCCGCCTCGACTCGCGTTACGCTAAGACAGGATGGCAGTGGTGTCACGTGCTCGTCTCGGTGTCCATCGTCGCTACCGCAATGACGTCCGCCTCGACTCGCGTTACGTTAAGATAGGGTGGAAGTGGTGGCACGTACTCGTCTCGGCGTCCGTTGTCGGTACCGTGACGACATCCGCCTCGACTCTCGTTATGCTAAGACTGGGTGGCAGTGGTGTCACGTGCTCGTCTCGGCGTCCGTCGTCGCTACCGCGACGACGTCCGCCTCGACTCGCGTTACGCTAAGACATGTTGGCAGTGGTGTCACGTGCTCGTCTCGGCGTCCGTCGTCGCTACCGCGACGACGTCCGCCTGGACTCGCGTTACGCTAAGACAGGGTGGCAGTGGTGTCACGTGCTCGTCTCGGTGTCCATCGTCGCTACCGCGACGACGTCCGCCTCGACTCGCGTTACGTTAAGACAGGGTGGCAGTGGTGGCACGTGCTCGTCTCGATGTCCGTCATCGGTACCGCGACGACGTCCGCCTCGACTCGCGTTATGCTAAGACTGGGTGGCAGTGGTGTCACGTGCTCGTCTCGGCGTCCGTCGGCGCTACCGCGACGACGTCCGCCTTGACTCGCGTTACGCTAAGACAGGTTGGCAGTGGTGTCACGTGCTCATCTCGGCGTCCGTCGTTGCTACTGCGACGACGTCTTCCTCGACTCGCGTTACACTAAGATAGGGTGGCAGTGTTGTCCCGTGCTCGTCTCGGCGTCCGTCGTCACTACCGCGACGACGTCCGCCTCGACTCGCATTACGCTAAAACAGGGTGGCAGTGGTGTCACGTGCTCGTCTCGGCGTCCATCGTCGCTACCGCGACGAAGTCTGCCTTGACTCGCTCTAAGCTAAGACAGGGTGGCAGTGGTGGCACGTTCTCGTCTCGGCGTCCGTCGTGGGTACCGCGACGACATCCGCCTCGACTCTCGTTATGCTAAGACTGGGTGGCAGTGGTGTCACGTGCTCGTCTCGGCGTCCGTCGTCGCTACCGCGACGACGTCCGCCTCGACTCGCGTTACGCTAAGACAGGTTGGCAGTGGTGTCACGTGCTCGTCTCAGCGTCCGTCGTCGCTACTGCGACGACGTCCGCCTGGACTCGCGTTCCGCTAAGATAGGGGGGCAGTGGTGTCACATGCTCGTCTCGACGTCCGTCGTCGCTACCGTGAGGACGTCCGCCTCGACTTGCGTTACGCTAAGACAGAGTGGCAGTGGTGTCACGTGCTCGTCTCGGCGTCCGTCGTCGCGGTAGCAACGACGGACGCCTCGACTCGCGCTACGCTAAGACAGGGTGGCAGTGGTGTCACGTGCTCGTCTCGGCGTCCATCGTCGCTACCGCGACGACGTCCGCCTCGACTCGCGTAACGCTAAGACAGGATGGTAGTGGTGTCATGTGTTCGTCTCGACGTCTGTCATCGCTACCGCGACGACGTCCGCCTCGACTTGCGTTACGCTAAGACAGGGTGGCAGTGGTGTCACGTGCTCGTCTCGGCGTCCGTCGTCGCTACCGCGATGACGTCTGCCTCGACTCGCGTTACGTAACATAGGGTGGCAGTGGTGTCACGTGCTCGTCTCGACGTCCGTCGTCGCTACAGCGATGACGTCTGCCTCGACTCGCGGTACGCTAAGAAAGGGTGGCAGTGGTGTCACGTGCTCGTCTCAGCGTCCGTCGTCGCTACCGCGACGACGTCTGCCTCGACTCGCGCTATGCTAAGACAGGGTGGCAGTGGTGTCACGTGCTCGTCTCGGCGTCCATCGTCGCTACCGCGACGACGTCCGCCTCGACTCGCTCTAAGCTAAGACAGGGTGGCAGTGGTGTCACGTGCTCGTCTCGGCGTCCGTCGTCGCTACCGCGACGACGTCCGCCTCGACTCGCGTTACACTAAGACAGGATGGCAGTGGTGTCAGGTGTTCGTCTCGGCGTCCATCGTCGCTACCGCGATGACATCCGCCTCGACTCGCGTTACGCTAAGACAGTGTGGCAGTGGTGTCACGTGCTCGTCTCGGCGTCCGTCGTCGCTACCGCGACGACGTCCGCCTCAACTCGCGTTACGCTAAGACAGGGTGGCAGTGGTGTCACGTGCTCGTCTCGGCGTCCATCGTCGCTACCGCGATGACGTCTGCCTCGACTCGTGTTACGCTAAGATAGGGTGGCAGTGTTGTCACGTGCTCGTCTCGGCGTCCATCGTCGCTTCCGCGACGACGTCCGCCTCGACTCGTGCTATGCTAAGACAGGGTCGCAGTGGTGTTACGTGCTCGTCTCGGCGTCCGTCGTCGCTACCGCGACGACGTCCGCCTCAACTCGCGCTACCCTAAGGCAGGGTGGCAGTGGTGTCACGTGCTCGTCTCGGCGTCCGTCGTCGCTACCGCGACGACGTCCGCCTCGACTCGCTCTAAGCTAAGACAGGGTGGCAGCGGTGTCACATGCTCGTCTCGGCATCCGTCGTCGCTACCAAGACGACGTCCGCCTGGACTCGCGTTACGCTAAGATAGGGTGTCTGTGGTGTCACGTGCTCGTCTCGGCGTCCGTCCTCGCTACCGCGACGTCGTCCGCCTCGACTCGCATTACGCTAAGACAGGGTCGCAGTGGTGTCACGTGCTTGTCTCTGCGTCCGTCGTCGCTACCGCGACGACGTCCGCCTCGACTCGCGTTACGCTAAGAAAGGGTGGCAGTGGTGACACGTGCTCGTCTCGGCGTCCGTCATCGCTACCGCGGCGACGTCCGCCTCGACTCGCGGTACGCTAAGACAGGTTGGAAGTGGTGTCACGTGCTCGTCTCGGCGTCCGTCGTCGCTACCGCGGCGACGTCCGCCTCGACTCGTGCTACGCTAAGACAGGGTGGCAGTGGTGTCACGTGCTCGTCTTGGCGTCCGTCGTCGCTACCGCGACGACGTCCGCCTCGACTCGCGCTACGCTAAGACAGGGTGGCAGTGGTGTCACGTGCTCGTCTCGGCGTCCGTCGTCGCTACCGCGACGACGTCCGCCTGGACTCGCGTTACGCTAAGACAGGGTGGCAGTGGTGTCACGTGCTCGTCTCGGTGTCCATCGTCGCTACCGCGACGACGTCCGCCTCGACTCGCGTTACGGTAAGACAGGGTGGCAGTGGTGGCACGTGCTCGTCTCGGTGTCCGTCATCGGTACCGCGACGACGTCCGCCTCGACTCGCGTTATGCTAAGACTGGGTGGCAGTGGTGTCACGTGCTCGTCTCGGCGTCCGTCGGCGCTACCGCGACGACGTCCGCCTCGACTCGCGTTACACTAAGACAGGTTGGCAGTGGTGTCACGTGCTCGTCTCGGCGTCCGTCGTCGCTACCGCGACGACGTCTGCCTCGACTCGCGTTACGCTAAGATAGGGTGGCAGTGTTGTCCCGTGCTCGTCTCGGCGTCCGTCGTCGCTACCGCGACGACGTCCGCCTCGACTCGCGTTACGCTAAAACAGGGTGGCAGTGGTGTCACGTGCTCGTCTCGGCGTCCATCGTTGCTACCGCGACGACGTCTGCCTTGACTCGCTCTAAGCTAAGACAGGGTGGCAGTGGTGTCACGTGCTCGTCTCGACGTCTGTCGTCGCTACCGCGACGACGTCCTCCTCGACTCGCTTTACGTAATACAGGGTGGCGGTGGTGTCACGTGCTCGTCTCGGCGTCCGTCGTCGCTACCGCGACGACGTCTGCCTCGACTCGCGCTATGCTAAGACAGGGTGGCACTGGTGTCACGCGCTCGTCTCGGCGTCCGTCGTCGCTACCGCGACGACGTCCGCCTCGACACGCTCTAAGCTAAGACAGGGTGGCAGTGGTGTCACGTGCTCGTCTCGGCGTCCGTCGTCGCTACCGCGACGACGTCCGCCTCAACTCGCGTTACGTTAAGACAGGATGGCAGTGGTGTCACGTGCTCGTCTCGGTGTCCATCGTCGCTACCGCAACGACGTCCGCCTCGACTCGCGTTACGTTAAGATAGGGTGGCAGTGGTGGCACGTACTCGTCTCGGCGTCCGTCGTCGGTACCGCGACGACATCCGCCTCGACTCTCGTTATGCTAAGACTAGGTGGCAGTGGTGTCACGTGCTCGTCTCGGTGTCCGTCGTCGCTACCGCGACGACGTCCGCCTCGACTCGCGTTACGCTAAGACAGGTTGGCAGGGGTGTCACGTGCTCGTCTCGGTGTCCGTCGTCGCTACCGTGACGACGTCCGCCTCGACTGGCGTTACGCTAAGACAGGGTGGCAGTGGTGTCACGTGCTCGTCTCAGCGTCCGTCGTCGCTACCGCGATGACGTCCGCCTGGACTCGCGTTACGCTAAGACAGAGTGGCAGTGGTGTCACGTGCTCGTCTCGGCGTCCGTCGTCGCGGTAGCGACGACGGACGCCTCGACTCGCGCTACGCTAAGACAGCGTGGCAGTGGTGTCACGTGCTCGTCTCGGCGTCCATCGTCGCTACCGCGACGACTTCCGCCTCGACTCGCGTAACGCCAAGACAGGATGGTAGTGGTGTCATGTGTTCGTCTCGACGTCTGTCGTCGCTACCACGACGACGTCCGCCTCGACTTGCGTTACGCTAAGACAGGGTGGCAGTGGTGTCACGTGCTCGTCTCGGCGTCCGTCGTCGCTACCGCGACGACGTCTGCCTCGACTCGCGTTACGTAACATAGGGTGGCAGTGGTGTCACGTGCTCGTCTCGACGTCCGTCGTCGCTACAGCGATGACGTCTACCTCGACTGGCGGTATGCTAAGAAAGGGTGGCAGTGGTGTCACGTGCTCGTCTCAGCGTCCGTCGTCGCTACCGCGACGACGTCCGCCTCGACTCGCTCTATGCTAAGACAGGGTGGCAGTGGTGTCACGTGCTCGTCTCGACGTCCGTCGTCACTACCGCGACGACGTCCGCCTCGACTCGCGTTACGCTTAGACAGGATGGCAGTGGTGTCAGGTGTTCGTCTCGGCGTCCGTCGTCGCTACCGCGATGACATCCGCCTCGACTCGCGTTACGCTAAGACATGGTGGCAGTGGTGTCACGTGCTCGTCTCGGCGTCCGTCGTCGCTACCGCGACGACGTCCGCCTCAACTCGCGTTACGCTAAGACAGGGTGGCAGTGGTGTCACGTGCTCGTCTCGGCGTCCATCGTCGCTACCGCGATGACGTCTGCCTCGACTCGCGTTACGCTAATATAGGGTGGCAGTGTTGTCACGTGCTCGTCTCGGCGTCCATCGTCGCTTCCGCGACGACGTCCGCCTCGACTCGCGCTATGGTAAGACACAGTCGCAGTGGTGTTACGTGCTCGTCTCGGCGTCCGTCGTCGCTACCGCGACGACGTCCGCCTCAACTCGTGCTACACTAAGACAGGGTGGCAGTGGTGTCACGTGCTCATCTCGGCGTCTGTCGTCGCTACCGCGACGACGTCCGCCTCGACTCGCTCTAAGCTAAGACAGGGTGGCAGTGGTGTCACGTGCTCGTCTCGGCGTCCGTCGTCGCTACCATGACGACATCCGCCTGGAATCGCGTTACGCTAAGATAGGGTGGCAGTGGTGTCACGTGCTCGTCTCGGCGTCCGTCTTCGCTACCGCGACGTCGTCCGCCTCGAATCGCGTTACGCTAAGACAGGGTGGCAGTGGTGTCACGTGCTTGTCTCGGCGTCCGTCGTCGCTACCGCGACGACGTCCGCCTCGACTCGCGTTACGCTAAGAAAGGGTGGCAGTGATGACACGTGCTCGTCTCGGCGTCCGTCGTCGCTACCGCGGCGACGTACAACTCGACTCGGGCTACGCTAAGACAGGGTGGTAGTGGTGTCACGTGCTCGTCTCGGCGTCCGTCGTCGCTACCGCGACGACGTCCGCCTCGACTCGCTCTAAGCTAAGACAGGGTGGCAGTGGTGTCACGTGCTCGTCTCGGCGTCCGTCGTCACTACCACGACGATGTCTGCCTCGACTCGCGTTACGTAACACAGGGTGGCAGTGGTGGCACGTACTCGTCTCGGCGTCCGTCGTCGGTACCGCGACGACATCCGCCTCGACTCTCGTTATGCTAAGACTGGGTGGCAGTGGTGTCACGTGCTCGTCTCGGCGTCCGTCGTCGCTACCGCGACGACGTCCGCCTCGACTCGCGTTACGCTAAGACAGGTTGGCAGGGGTGTCACGTGCTCGTCTCGGTGTCCGTCGTCGCTACCGTGACGACGTCCGCCTCGACTGGCATTACGCTAAGACAGGGTGGCAGTGGTGTCAGGTGTTCGTCTCGGCGTCCGTCGTCGCTACCGCGATGACATCCGCCTCGACTCGCGTTACGCTAAGACATGGTGGCAGTGGTGTCACGTGCTCGTCTCGGCGTCCGTCGTCGCTACCGCGACGACGTCCGCCTCAACTCGCGTTACGCTAAGACAGGGTGGCAGTGGTGTCACGTGCTCGTCTCGGCGTCCATCGTCGCTACCGCGATGACGTCTGCCTCGACTCGCGTTACGCTAAGATAGGGTGGCAGTGTTGTCACGTGCTCGTCTCGGCGTCCATCGTCGCTTCCGCGACGACGTCCGCCTCGACTCGCGCTATGCTAAGACACGGTCGCAGTGGTGTTACGTGCTCGTCTCGGCGTCCGTCGTCGCTACCGCAACGACGTCCGCCTCAACTCGTGCTACACTAAGACAGGGTGGCAGTGGTGTCACGTGCTCGTCTCGGCGTCCGTCGTCGCTACCGCGACGACGTCCGCCTCGACTCGCTCTAAGCTAAGACAGGGTGGCACGGGTGTCACGTGCTCGTCTCGGCGTCCGTCGTCGCTACCATGACGACGTCCGCCTGGAATCGCGTTACGCTAATATAGGGTGGCAGTGGTGTCACGTGCTCGTCTCGGCGTCCGTCTTCGCTACGGCGACGTCGTCCGCCTCGAATCGCGTTACGCTAAGACAAGGTGGCAGTGGTGTCACGTGCTTGTCTCAGCGTCCGTCGTCGCTACCGCGACGACGTCCGCCTCGACTCGCGTTACGCTAAGAAAGGGTGGCAGTGGTGACACGTGCTCGTCTCGGCGTCCGTCGTCGCTACCGCGACGACGTACGCCTCGACTCGGGCTACGCTAAGACAGGGTGGTAGTGGTGTCACGTGCTCGTCTCGGCGTCCGTCGTCGCTACCGCGACGACATCCGCCTCGACTCGCTCTAAGCTAAGACAGGGTGGCAGTGGTGTCACGTGCTCGTCTCGGCGTCCGTCGTCACTACCGCGACGATGTCTGCCTCGACTCGCGTTACGTAACACAGGGTGGCAGTGGTGTCACGTACTCGTCTCGGCGTTCGTCATCGCTACAGCGACGACGTCCGCCTCAACTCGCGGTACGCTAAGAAAGGGTGGCAGTGGTGTCATGTGCTCGTCTCGGCGTCCGTCGTCGCTACCGCGACGACGTCCGCCTCGACTCACGCTATGCTAAGACAGGGTGGCAGTGGTGTCACGTGCTCGTCTCGGCGTCCGTTGTCGCTACTGCGACGACGTCCGCCTCGACTCGCTCTAAGCTAAGACAGGGTGGCAGTGGTGTCACGTGCTCGTCTCGGTGTCCGTCGTCGCTACCGCGACGACGTCCGCCTCGACTCGCGTTACGCTAAGACAGGATGGCAGTGGTGTCAGGTGTTCATCTCGGCGTCCGTCGTCGCTACCGTGACGACGTCCTCCTCGACTCGCGTTACGCTAAGACATGGTGGCAGTGGTGTCACGTGCTCGTCTCGGCGTCCGTCGTTGCTACCGCGACGACGTCCGCCTCAACTCGCGTTACGCTAAGACAGGGTGGCAGTGGTGTCACGTGCTCGTCTCGGCGTCCATCGTCGCTACCGTGATGACGTCTGCCTCGACTCGCGTTACGCTAAGATAGGGTGGCAGTGTTGTCACGTGCTCGTCACGGCGTCCATCGTCGCTTCCGCGACGACGTCCGCCTCGACTCGCACTATGCTAAGACAGGGTCGCAGTGGTGTTACGTGCTCGTCTCGGCGTCCGTCGTCGCTACCGCGATGACGTCCGCCTCGACTCGCGCTACGCTAAGACAGGTTGGCAGTGGTATCACGTGCTCGTCTCGGCGTCCGTCGTCGCTACCGCGACGACGTCCGCCTCGACTCGCTCTAAGCTAAGACAGGGTGGCAGTGGTGTCAAGTGCTCGTCTCGGTGTCCGTCGTCGCTACCGAGACGATGTCCGCCTCGACTCGCGTTACGCTAAGACAGTGTGGCAGTGGTGTCACATGCTCGTCTCGGCGTCCGTCGTCGCTACCGCGATGATGTCCGCCTCGACTCGCGCTACGCTAAGACTGTGTGGCAGTGGTGTCACATGCTCGTCTTGGCGTCCGTTGTCGCTACCGCAAAGACGTCCGCCTCGACTCGCGCTACACTAAGATAGGTTGGCAGTGGTGTCACGTGCTCATCTCGGCGTCCGTCGTCGCTACCATGACGACGTCCCCCTCGACTCGCGTTACGCTAAGACAGGTTGGCAGTGGTGTCTCGTGCTTGGCTCGGCGTCCGTCGTCGCTACGGCGACGACGTCTGCCTCGACTCGTGTTACGCTAACACAGGGTGGCAGTGGTGTCACGTGCTCGTCTCGGCGTCCGTCGTCGCTACCGCGACGACGTCCGCCTCGACTCGCGTTACGCTAAGACAGGTTGGCAGGGGTGTCACGTGCTCGTCTCGGTGTCCGTCGTCGCTACCGTGACGACGTCCGCCTCGACTGGCATTACGCTAAGACAGGGTGGCAGTGGTGTCAGGTGTTCGTCTCGGCGTCCGTCGTCGCTACCGCGATGACATCCGCCTCGACTCGCGTTACGCTAAGACATGGTGGCAGTGGTGTCACGTGCTCGTCTCGGCGTCCGTCGTCGCTACCGCGACGACGTCCGCCTCAACTCGCGTTACGCTAAGACAGGGTGGCAGTGGTGTCACGTGCTCGTCTCGGCGTCCATCGTCGCTACCGCGATGACGTCTGCCTCGACTCGCGTTACGCTAAGATAGGGTGGCAGTGTTGTCACGTGCTCGTCTCGGCGTCCATCGTCGCTTCCGCGACGACGTCCGCCTCGACTCGCGCTATGCTAAGACACGGTCGCAGTGGTGTTACGTGCTCGTCTCGGCGTCCGTCGTCGCTACCGCAACGACGTCCGCCTCAACTCGTGCTACACTAAGACAGGGTGGCAGTGGTGTCACGTGCTCGTCTCGGCGTCCGTCGTCGCTACCGCGACGACGTCCGCCTCGACTCGCTCTAAGCTAAGACAGGGTGGCAGTGGTGTCACGTGCTCGTCTCGGCGTCCGTCGTCGCTACCATGACGACGTCCGCCTGGAATCGCGTTACGCTAATATAGGGTGGCAGTGGTGTCACGTGCTCGTCTCGGCGTCCGTCTTCGCTACGGCGACGTCGTCCGCCTCGAATCGCGTTACGCTAAGACAAGGTGGCAGTGGTGTCACGTGCTTGTCTCAGCGTCCGTCGTCGCTACCGCGACGACGTCCGCCTCGACTCGCGTTACGCTAAGAAAGGGTGGCAGTGGTGACACGTGCTCGTCTCGGCGTCCGTCGTCGCTACCGCGACGACGTACGCCTCGACTCGGGCTACGCTAAGACAGGGTGGTAGTGGTGTCACGTGCTCGTCTCGGCGTCCGTCGTCGCTACCGCGACGACATCCGCCTCGACTCGCTCTAAGCTAAGACAGGGTGGCAGTGGTGTCACGTGCTCGTCTCGGCGTCCGTCGTCACTACCGCGACGATGTCTGCCTCGACTCGCGTTACGTAACACAGGGTGGCAGTGGTGTCACGTACTCGTCTCGGCGTTCGTCATCGCTACAGCGACGACGTCCGCCTCAACTCGCGGTACGCTAAGAAAGGGTGGCAGTGGTGTCATGTGCTCGTCTCGGCGTCCGTCGTCGCTACCGCGACGACGTCCGCCTCGACTCACGCTATGCTAAGACAGGGTGGCAGTGGTGTCACGTGCTCGTCTCGGCGTCCGTTGTCGCTACTGCGACGACGTCCGCCTCGACTCGCTCTAAGCTAAGACAGGGTGGCAGTGGTGTCACGTGCTCGTCTCGGTGTCCGTCGTCGCTACCGCGACGACGTCCGCCTCGACTCGCGTTACGCTAAGACAGGATGGCAGTGGTGTCAGGTGTTCATCTCGGCGTCCGTCGTCGCTACCGTGACGACGTCCTCCTCGACTCGCGTTACGCTAAGACATGGTGGCAGTGGTGTCACGTGCTCGTCTCGGCGTCCGTCGTTGCTACCGCGACGACGTCCGCCTCAACTCGCGTTACGCTAAGACAGGGTGGCAGTGGTGTCACGTGCTCGTCTCGGCGTCCATCGTCGCTACCGTGATGACGTCTGCCTCGACTCGCGTTACGCTAAGATAGGGTGGCAGTGTTGTCACGTGCTCGTCACGGCGTCCATCGTCGCTTCCGCGACGACGTCCGCCTCGACTCGCACTATGCTAAGACAGGGTCGCAGTGGTGTTACGTGCTCGTCTCGGCGTCCGTCGTCGCTACCGCGATGACGTCCGCCTCGACTCGCGCTACGCTAAGACAGGTTGGCAGTGGTATCACGTGCTCGTCTCGGCGTCCGTCGTCGCTACCGCGACGACGTCCGCCTCGACTCGCTCTAAGCTAAGACAGGGTGGCAGTGGTGTCAAGTGCTCGTCTCGGTGTCCGTCGTCGCTACCGAGACGATGTCCGCCTCGACTCGCGTTACGCTAAGACAGTGTGGCAGTGGTGTCACATGCTCGTCTCGGCGTCCGTCGTCGCTACCGCGATGATGTCCGCCTCGACTCGCGCTACGCTAAGACTGTGTGGCAGTGGTGTCACATGCTCGTCTTGGCGTCCGTTGTCGCTACCGCAAAGACGTCCGCCTCGACTCGCGCTACACTAAGATAGGTTGGCAGTGGTGTCACGTGCTCATCTCGGCGTCCGTCGTCGCTACCATGACGACGTCCCCCTCGACTCGCGTTACGCTAAGACAGGTTGGCAGTGGTGTCTCGTGCTTGGCTCGGCGTCCGTCGTCGCTACGGCGACGACGTCTGCCTCGACTCGTGTTACGCTAACACAGGGTGGCAGTGGTGTCACGTGCTCGTCTCGGCGTCCGTCGTCGCTACCGCGACGACGTCCGCCTCGACTCGTGTTACGCTAAGACAGGGTGGCAGTGGTCTCATGTGCTCGTCTCGGCATCCGTCGTCGCTACCGCGACGTCGTCCGCCTCGACTTGCGTTACGCTAAGACAGGGTGGCAGTGGTCTCACGTGCTCGTCTCGGCGTCCGTCGTCGCTACCGCGACGACGTCCGCCTCGACTCGCGTTACGCTAAGAAAGGGTGGCAGTGGTGACACGTGGTCGTCTCGGCGTCCGTCGTCGCTACCGCGAC
Source organism: Triticum timopheevii (assembly GCA_963921465.1). Lineage (NCBI taxonomy): Eukaryota > Viridiplantae > Streptophyta > Magnoliopsida > Poales > Poaceae > Triticum > Triticum timopheevii. Next base: position 309,416,532 of record OY997266.1, on the reverse strand, counting down.
GACGTCTGCCTCGACTCGCGCTACGCTAAGACAGGATGGCGGTGGTGTCACGTGCTCGTCTCGGCGTCCGTCGTCGCTACTGCAACGACGTCCGCCTCGACTCGCTCTAAGCTAAGACAGGGTGGCAGTGGTGTCACGTGCTCGTCTCGGCGTCCGTCGTCGCTACCGCGACGATGTCTGCCTCGACTCGCGTTACGTAACACAGGGTGGCAGTGGTGTCACGTGCTCGTCTCGGCGTCCGTGTTGCTACAGCGACGACGTCCGCCTCGACTCACGGTATGCTAAGAAAGGGTGGCGGTGGTGTCATGTGCTCGTCTCGGCGTCCGTCGTCGCTACCGCAACGACGTCCGCATCGACTCGCGCTATGCTAAGACAAGGTGGTAGTGGTGTCACATGCTCGTCTCGGCGTCCGTCGTCGCTACCGCGACGACGTCCGCCTCAACTCGCGTTACGCTAAGACAGGGTGGTAGTGGTGTCACGTGCTCGTCTCAGCGTCCATCGTCGCTACCGCGACGACGTCTGCCTCGACTCGCGTTACGCTAAGATAGGGTGGCAGTGTTGTCAAGTGCTCGTCTCGCCGTCCATCGTCGCTTCCGCGACGACGTCCGCCTCGACTCGCGCTATGCTAAGACAGGGTGGCAGTGGTGTTACGTGCTCGTCTCGGCATCCGTCGTCGCTACCGCGACGACGTCTGCCTCGACTCGCGCTACGCTAAGACAGGGTGGCAGTGGTGTCACATGCTCGTCTCGGCGTCCGTCGTCGCTACCACGACGACGTCCGCCTCCACTCGCTCTAAGCTAAGACAGGGTGGCAGTGGTGTCACGTGCTCGTCCCGGCGTCCGTCGTTGCTACTGCGACGACGTCCGCCTCGACTCGCGTTACGTAACACAGGGTGGCAGTGGTGTGACGTGCTCGTCTCGGCGTCCATCGTCGCTACCACGACGACGTCCGCCTCGACTCGCGTTATGCTAAGACAGGGTGGCAGTGGTGTCACGTGCTCGTCTCGGCGTCCATCGTCGCTACCGCGAAGACGTCCGCCTCGACTCGCTCTGAGCTAAGACAGGGTGGCAGTGGTGTCACGTGCTCGTCTCGGCGTCCGTCGTTGCTACCGCGACGACGTCCGCCTCGACTCGCGTTACGCTAAGACAGGGTGGCAGTGGTGTCACGTGCTCGTCTCGGCGTCCGTCGTCGCTACCGCGACGACGTCCGCCTCAACTGGCGTTACGCTAAGACAGGGTGGCAGTGGTGTCACGTGCTCGTCTCGGCGTCCGTCGTCGCTACCGCGACGACGTCTGCCTTGACTTGCGTTACGCTAAGACAGGGTGGCAGTGGTGTCACGTGCTCGTCTCTGCGTCTGTCGTCGCTACCGCGACGACGTCCGCCTCGACTCTCGTTACGCTAAGACAGGGTGGCAGTGGTGTCACGTGCTCGTCTCGGTGTCCATCGTCGCTACCGCGACGACGTCCGCCTCGACTCGCGTTACGTTAAGACAGGGTGGCAGTGGTTGCACGTGCTCGTCTCGGCGTCCGTCGTCGGTACCACGACGACGTCCGCCTCGACTCGCGTTATGCTAAGACTGGGTGGCAGTGGTGTCACGTGCTCGTCTCGGCGTCCGTCGTCGCTACCGCGACGACGTCCGCCTTGACTCGCGTTACGCTAAGACGGGTTGGTAGTGGTGTCACGTGCTCGTCTCGGCGTCCGTCGTCGCTACCACGACGACGTCCGCCTCGACTCGCGTTACGCTAAGACAGGGTGGCAGTGGTGTCACGTGCTCGTCTCGGCGTCCGTCGTCTCTACCGCAACGATGTCCGCCTCGACTCGCTTTACGCTAAGACAGGATGGCGGTGTTGTCACGTGCTCGTCTCGGCGTCCGTCGTCGCTACCGCGGCGACGTCCGCCTCGACTCGTGCTACGCTAAGACAGGGTGGCAGTGGTGTCACGTGCTCATCTTGGCGTCCGTCGTCGCTACCGTGATGACGTCCGCCTCGACTCGCGCTACGCTAAGACAGGGTGGCAGTGGTGTCACGTGCTCGTCTCGGCGTCTGTCGTCGCTACCACGACGACGTCCGCCTCGACTCGCGCTAGGCTAAGACAGGGTGGCAGTGGTGTCACGTGCTCTTCTCGACGTCCGTCATCTCTACCGCGACGATGTCCGCCTCGACTCATGTTACGCTAAGACAGGGTGGCAGTGGTGTCACGTGCTCGTCTCGGCGTCCGTCGTCGCTACCGCGACGACGTCCGCCTGGACTCGCATTACGCTAAGACAGGGTGGCAGTGTTGTCACGTGCTCGTCTCGGTGTCCATCGTCGCTACCGCGACGACGTCCGCCTCGACTCGCGTTACGTTAGGACAGGGTGGCAGTGGTGGCACGTGCTCGTCTCGGCGTCCGTCGTCGGTACCGCGACGACGTCCGCCTCGACTCGCGTTATGCTAAGACTGGGTGGCAGTGGTGTCACGTGCTCGTCTCGGCGTCCGTCGGCGCTACCGCGACGACGTCCGCCTTGACTCGCGTTATGCTAAGACAGGTTGGCAGTGGTGTCACGTGCTCGTCTCGGCGTCCGTCGTCGCTACCGCGACGACGTCTGCTTCGACTCGCGTTACGCTAAGATAGGGTGGCAGTGTTGTCCCGTGCTCGTCTCGGCGTCCGTCGTCGCTACCGCGACGACGTCCGCCTCGACTCGCGTTACGCTAAAACAGGGTGGCAGTGGTGTCACGTGCTCGTCTCGGCGTCCATCGTCACTACCGCGACCACGTCTGCCTTGACACGCTCTAAGCTAAGACAGGGTGGCAGTGGTGTCACGTGCTCGTCTCGGCGTCCGTCGTCGCTACCGCGACGACGTCCGCCTCGACACGCTCTAAGCTAAGACAGGGTGGCAGTGGTGTCACGTGCTCGTCTCGGCGTCCGTCGTCGCTACCGCGACGACGTCCGCCTCAACTCGCGTTACGCTAAGACAGGATGGCAGTGGTGTCAGGTGTTCATCTCGGCGTCCGTAGTTGCTACTGAGACGACGTCCGCCTCGACTAGCGTTATGCTAAGACAGGGTGGCAGTGGTGTCACATGCTCGTCTCAGCGTCCGTCGTCGCTACCGCGACGACGTCCGCCTGGACTCGCGTTACGCTAAGATAGGGGGGCAGTGGTGTCACATGCTCATCTCGACGTCCGTTGTCGCTACCGCGAAGACGTTCGCCTTGACTCGCATTACGCTAAGACAGAGTGGCAGTGGTGTCACGTGCTCGTCTCAGCGTCCGTCGTCGCGGTAGCGACGACGGACGCCTCGACTCGCGCTACGCTAAGACAGGATGGCAGTGGTGTTACGTGCTCGTCTCGGCGTCCATCGTCGCTTCCGCGACGACGTCCGCCTCGACTCGCGTAACGCTAAGACAGGATGGTAGTGGTGTCATGTGTTCGTCTCGACGTATGTCGTCGCTACCGCGACGACGTCCACCTCGACTTGCGTTACGCTAAGACAGGGTGGCAGTGGTGTCACGTGCTCGTCTCGGCGTCCGTCGTCGCTACCGCGACGACGTCTGCCTCGACTCGTGTTACGTAACATAGGGTGGCAGTGGTGTCACGTGCTCGTCTCGACGTCCGTCGTCGCTACAGCGATGACGTCTGCCTCGAGTCGCGGTACGCTAAGAAAGGGTGGCAGTGGTGTCACGTGCTCGTCTCAGCGTCCGTCGTTGCTACCGCGACGACGTCCGCTTCAACTCGCGCTACGCTAAGACAGGGTGGCAGTGGTGTCACGTGCTCGTCTCGGCGTCCGTCGTCGCTACCGCGACGACGTCCGCCTCGACTCGCTCTAAGCTAAGACAGGGTGGCAGTGGTGTCACGCGCTCGTCTCGGCGTCCGTCGTCGCTACCATGACGGCGTCCGCCTGGACTCGCGTTACGCTAAGATAGGGTGGCAGTGGTGTCACATGCTCGTCTCGGCGTCCGTCGTCGCTACCGCGACGTCGTCCGCCTCGACTCGCGTTACGCTAAGACAGGGTGGCAGTGGTGTCACGTGCTTGTCTCGGCGTCCGTCGTCGCTACCGCAACGACGTCCGCCTCGACTCGCGTTACGCTAAGAAAGGGTGGCAGTGGTGACACGTGCTCGTCTCGGCATCCGTCGTCGCTACCGTAACGACGTACGCCTCGACTCGGGCTACGCTAAGACAGGGTGGTAGTGGTGTCACGTGCTCGTCTCGGCGTCCGTCGTCGCTACCGCGACAACGTCCGCCTCGACTCGCGTTACGCTAAGACAGGATGGCAGTGGTGTCAGGTGTTCATCTCGGCGTCCGTAGTCCATACTGTGACGACGTCCGCCTCGACTCGCGTTACGCTAAGACAGGGTGGTAGTGGTGTCACGTGCTCGTCTCGATGTTCGTCGTCGCTACCACGACGACGTCCGCCTCGACTCGCGTTACGCTAAGACAGGATGGCAGTGGTGTCACGTGCTCGTCTCGGTGTCCATCGTCGCTACTGCAACGACGTCCGCCTCGACTCGCGTTACGTTAAGATAGGATGGCAGTGGTGGCACGTACTCGTCTCGGCGTCCGTCGTCGGTACCGCAACGACATCCGCCTCGACTCTCGTTATGCTAAGAATGGGTGGCAGTGGTGTCACGTGCTCGTCTCGGCGTCCGTCATCGCTACCGCGACGACGTCCGCCTCGACTCGCGTTACGCTAAGACAGGTTGGCAGTGGTGTCACGTGCTCGTCTCGGTGTCCGTCGTCGCTACCGCCACGACGTCCGCCTCGACTGGCGTTACGCTAAGACAGGGTGGCAGTGGTGTCACGTGCTCGTCTCAGCATCCGTCGTCGCTACCGCGACGACGTCCGCCTGGACTCGCGTTACGCAAAGATAGGGGGGCAGTGGTGTCACATGCTCGTCTCGACGTCCGTCGTCGCTGCCGCAAAGACGTCCGCCTCGACTCGCGTTACGCTAAGACAGAGTGGCAGTGGTGTCACGTGCTCGTCTCGGCGTCCGTCGTCGCGGTAGCGACGACGGACGCCTCGACTCGCGCTACGCTAAGACAGGGTGGCAGTGGTGTCATGTGCTCGTCTCGGCGTCCATCGTCGCTACCGCGACGACGTCCGCCTCGACTCGCGTAACGCTAAGACAGGATGGTAGTGGTGTCATGTGTTCGTCTCGACGTCTGTCGTCGCTACTGCGACGACGTCCGCCTCGACTTGCGTTACGCTAAGACAGGGTGGCAGTGATGTCACGTGCTCGTCTCGGCGTCCGTCGTCGCTACCGCGACGACGTTTGCCTCGACTCGCGTTACGTAACATAGGGTGGCAGTGGTGTCACGTGCTCGTCTCGACGTCCGTCGTCGCTACAGCGATGACGTCTGCCTCGACTCGCGGTACGCTAAGAAAGGGTGGCAGTGGTGTCACGTGCTCGTCTCAGTGTCCGTCGTCGCTACCGCGACGACGTCCGCCTCGACTCGCGCTAAGCTAAGACAGGGTGGCAGTGGTGTCACGTGCTCGTCTCGGCGTCCGTCGTCGCTACCGCGACGATGTCGGCCTCGACTCGCGTTACGCTAAGACGGGATGGCAGTGGTGTCAGGTGTTCGTCTCGGCGTCCGTTGTCGCTACCGCGACGACGTCCGCCTCGACTCGCGTTACGCTAAGACATGGTGGCAGTGGTGTCACGTGCTCGTCTCGGCGTCCGTCGTTGCTACCGCGACGACGTCCGCCTCAACTCGCGTTACGCTAAGACAGGGTGGCAGTGGTGTCACGTGCTCGTCTCGGCGTCCATCGTCGCTACCGCGATGACGTCTGCCTCGACTCGCGTTACGCTAAGATAGGGTGGCAGTGTTGTCACGTGCTCGTCTCGGCGTCCATCGTCGCTTCCGCGACGACGTCCGCCTCGACTCGCGCTATGCTAAGACAGGGTCGCAGTGGTGTTACGTGCTCGTCTCGGCGTCCGTCGTCGCTACCGCGACGACGTCTGCCTCAACTTGCGCTACGCTAAGACAGGGTGGCAGTGGTGTCACGTGCTCGTCTCGGCGTCCGTCGTCGCTACCGCGACAACGTCCGCCTCGACTCGCTCTAAGCTAAGACAGGGTGGCAGTGGTGTCACGTGCTCGTCTCGGCGTCCGTCGTCGCTACCATGACGACGTCTGCCTGGACTCGCGTTACGCTAAGATAGGGTGGCAGTGGTGTCACGTGCTCATCTCGGTGTCCGTCGTCGCTACCGCGACGTCGTCCGCCTCGACTCGCGTAACGCTAAGACAAGGTGGCAGTGGTGTCACGTGCTTGTCTCGGCGTTCGTCGTCGCTACCGCGACGACATATGCCTCGACTCGGGCTACGCTAAGACAGGGTGGTAGTGGTGTCACGTGCTCGTCTTGGCGTCCGTACCGCGACGACGTCCGCCTCGACTCGCGTTACGCTAAGACAAGATGGCAGTGGTGTCAGGTGTTCATCTCGGCGTCCGTAGTCGCTACTGCGACGACGTCCGCCTCGACTCGCGTTACGCTAAGACAGGGTGGCAGTGGTGTCACGTGCTCGTCTTGATGTCCGTCGTCGCTACCACGACGACGTCCGCCTCGACTCGCGTTACGCTAAGACAGGATGGCAGTGGTGTCACGTGCTCGTCTCGGTGTCCATCGTCGCTACTGCAACGACGTCCGCCTCGACTCGTGTTACGTTAAGATAGGGTGGCAGTGGTGGCACGTACTCGTCTCGGCGTCCGTCGTCGGTACCGCGACGACATCCGCCTCGACTCTCGTTATGCTAAGACTGGGTGGCAGTGGTGTCACGTGCTCGTCTCGGCGTCCGTCGTCGCTACCGCGACGACGTCCGCCTCGACTCGCGTTACGCTAAGACAGGTTGGCAGTGGTGTCACGTGCTCGTCTCGGTGTCCGTCGTCGCTACCGCCATGACGTCCGCCTCGACTGGCGTTACGCTAAGACAGGGTGGCAGTGGTGTCACGTGCTCGTCTCAGCGTCCGTCGTCGCGGTAGCGACGACGGACGCCTCGACTCGCGCTACGCTAAGACAGGGTGGCAGTGGTGTCACGTGCTCGTCTCGGCGTCCATCGTCGCTACCGCGACGACGTCCGCCTCGACTCGCGTAACGCTAAGACTGGATGGTAGTGGTGTCATGTGTTCGTCTCGACGTCTGTCGTCGCTACCGCGACGACGTCCGCCTCGACTTGCGTTACGCTAAGACAGGGTGGCAGTGGTGTCACGTGCTCGTCTCGGCGTCCGTCGTCGGTACCGCGACGACGTCTGCCTCGACTCGCGTTACGTAACATAGGGTGGCAGTGGTGTCACGTGCTCGTCTCGACGTCCGTCGTCGCTACAGTGATGACGTCGGCCTCGACTCGCGGTACACTAAGAAAGGGTGGCAGTGGTGTCACGTGCTCGTCTCAGCGTCCGTCGTCGCTACCGCGACGACGTCCGCCTCGACTCGCGCTAAGCTAAGACAGGGTGGCAGTGGTGTCACGTGCTCGTCTCGGCGTCCGTCGTCGCTACCGCGACGACGTCCGCCTCGACTCGCGTTACGCTAAGACAGGATGGCAGTGGTGTCAGGTGTTCGTCTCGGCGTCCGTTGTCTCTACCGCGACGACGTCCGCCTCGACTCGCGTTACGCTAAGACATGGTGGCAGTGGTGTCACGTGCTCGTCTCAGCGTTCGTCGTTGCTACCGCGACGACGTCCGCCTCAACTCGCGTTACGCTAAGACAGGGTGACAGTGGTGTCACGTGCTCGTCTCGGCGTCCATCGTCGCTACCGCGATGACGTCTGCCTCGACTCGCGTTACGCTAAGATAGGGTGGCAGTGTTGTCACGTGCTCGTCTCGGCGTCCATCATCGCTTCCGCGACGACGTCCGCCTCGACTCGCGCTATGCTAAGACAGGGTCGCAGTGGTGTAACGTGCTCGTCTCGGCGTCCGCCGTCGCTACCGCGACGACGTCCGCCTCAACTCGCGCTACGCTAAGACAGGGTGGCAGTGGTGTCACGTGCTCGTCTCGGCGTCCGTCGTCGCTACCGCGATGACGTCCGCCTCGACTCGCTCTAAGCTAAGACAGGGTGGCAGTGGTGTCACGTGCTCGTCTCGGCGTCCGTCGTCGCTACCATGACGACGTCCGCCTGGACTCGCGTTACGCTAAGACAGGGTGGCAGTGGTGTCACGTGCTCGTCTCGGCGTCCGTCGTCGCTACCGCGACGACGTCCGCCTCGACTCGCTCTAAGCTAACACAGGGTGGCAGTGGTGTCACGTGCTCGTCTCGGCGTCCGTCGTCGCTACCATGACGACGTCCGCCTGGACTCGCGTTACGCTAAGAAAGGGTGGCAGTGGTGACACGTGCTTGTCTCGGCGTCCGTCGTTGCTACCGCGACGACGTACGCCTCGACTCGGGCTACGCTAAGACAGGGTGGTAGTGGTGTCACGTGCTCGTCTCGGCGTCCGTCGTCGCTACCGCGACAACGTCCGCCTCGACTCGTTCTAAGCTAAGACAGGGTGGCAGTGGTGTCACGTGCTCGTCTCGGCGTCCGTCGTCACTACCGCGACGATGTCTGCCTCGACTCGCGTTACGTAACACAGGGTGGCAGTGGTGTCATGTACTCGTCTCGGCGTTCGTCATCGCTACAGCGACGACGTCCGCCTCAACTCGCGGTACGCTAAGAAAGGGTGGCAGTGGTGTCATGTGCTCGTCCCGGCGTCCGTCGTCGCTACCGCGACGACGTCCGCCTCGACTCACGCTATGCTAAGACAGGGTGGCAGTGGTGTCACGTGCTCGCCTCGGCGTCCGTCGTCGCTACCGCGACGACGTCCGCCTCGACTCGCTCTAAGCTAAGACAGGGTGGCAGTGGTGTCACATGCTCGTCTCGGTGTCCGTCGTCGCTACCGCGACGACGTCCGCCTCGACTCGCGTTATGCTAAGACAGGATGGCAGTGGTGTCAGGTGTTCATCTCGGCGTCCGTCGTCGCTACCGCGACGACGTCCGCCTCGACTCGCGTTACGCTAAGACATGGTGGCAGTGGTGTCACGTGCTCGTCTCGGCGTCCGTCTTCGCTACCGCGACGACGTCCGCCTCAACTCGCGGTACGCTAAGACAGGGTGGCAGTGGTGTCACGTGCTCGTCTCGGTGTCCATCGTCGCTACCGCGACGACGTCCGCCTCGACTCGCGTTACGTTAAGACAGGGTGGCAGTGGTGGCACGTGCTCGTCTCGGCGTCCGTCGTCGGTACCGCGACGATGTCCGCCTCGACTCGCGTTATGCTAAGACTGGGTGGCAGTGGTGTCACGTGCTCGTCTCGGCGTCCGTCATCGCTACCGCGACGACGTCCGCCTCGACTCGCGTTACGTAACACAGGGTGGCGGTGGTGTCACGTGCTCGTCTCGGCGTCCGTCGTCGCTACCGCGACGACGTCCGCCTCGACTCGCGCTATGCTAAGACAGGGTGGCACTGGTGTCACGCGCTCGTCTCGGCGTCCGTCGTCGCTACCGCGACGACGTCTGCCTCGACACGCTCTAAGCTAAGACAGGGTGGCAGTGGTGTCACGTGCTCGTCTCGGCGTCCGTCGTCGCTACCGCGACGACGTCCGCCTCAACTCGCATTACGCTAAGACAGGATGGCAGTGGTGTCAGGTGTTCATCTCGGCATCCGTAGTCGCTACTGCGACGACGTCCGCCTCGACTCGCGTTACGCTAAGACAGGGTGGCAGTGGTGTCACGTGCTCGTCTCGATGTCCGTCGTAGCTACCACGACGACGTCCGCCTCGACTCGCGTTACGCTAAGACAGGATGGCAGTGGTGTCACGTGCTCGTCTCAGTGTCCATCGTCGCTACTGCAACGACGTCCGCCTCGACTCGCGTTACGTTAAGATAGGGTGGCAGTGGTGGCACGTACTCGTCTTGGCGTCCGTCGTCGGTACCGCGACGACATCCGCCTCGACTCTCGTTATGCTAAGACTGGGTGGCAGTGGTGTCACGTGCTCGTCTCGGCGTCCGTCGTCGCTACCGCGACGACGTCCGCCTCGACTCGCGTTACGCTAAGACAGGTTGGCAGTGGTGTCACGTGCAAGTCTCGGTGTCCGTCGTCGCTACCCCCACGACGTCCGCCTCGACTGGCGTTACGCTAAGACAGGGTGGCAGTGGTGTCACGTGCTCGTCTCAGCGTCCGTCGTCGCTACCGCGACGACGTCCTGGACTCGCGTTACGCTAAGATAGGGGGGCAGTGGTGTCACATGCTCGTCTCGACGTCCGTCGTCGCTACCGCGAAGACGTCCGCCTCGACTCGCGTTACGCTAAGACAGAGTGGCAGTGGTGTCACGTGCTCGTCTCGGCGTCCGTCGTCATGGTAGCGACGACGGACGCCTCGACTCGCGCTACGCTAAGACAGGGTGGCAGTGGTGTCACGTGCTCGTCTCGGCGTCCATTGTCACTACCGCGACGACGTCCGCCTCGACTCGCGTAATGCTAAGACAGGATGGTAGTGGTGTCATGTGTTCGTCTCGACGTCTGTCGTCGCTACCGCGACGACGTCCGCCTCGACTTGCGTTACGCTAAGACAGGGTGGCAGTGGTGTCACGTGCTTGTCTCTGCGTCCGTCGTCGCTACCGCGACGACGTCTGCCTCGACTCGCGTTACGCTAAGACAGGATGGCAGTGGTGTCAGGTGTTCGTCTCGGCGTCCGTTGTCGCTACCGCGACGACGTCCGCCTCGACTCGCGTTACGCTAAGACATGGTGGCAGTGGTGTCACGTGCTCGTCTCGGCGTCCGTCGTTGCTACCGCGACGACGTCCGCCTCAACTCGTGTTATGCTAAGACAGGGTGGCAGTGGTGTCACATGCTCATCTCGGCGTCCATCGTCGCTACCGCGATGACGTCTGCCTCGACTCGCGTTACGCTAAGATAGGGTTGCAGTGTTGTCACGTGCTCGTCTTGGCGTCCATCGTCGCTTCCGCGACGACGTCCGCCTCGACTCGCGCTGTGCTAAGACAGGGTCCCAGTGGTGTTACGTGCTCGTCTCGGCGTCCGTTGTCGCTACCGCGACGACGTCCGCCTCAACTCGCGCTACGCTAAGACAGGGTGGCAGTGGTGTCACGTGCTCGTCTCGGCGTCCGTCGTCGCTACCGCGACGATGTCCGCCTCGACTCGCTCTAAGCTAAGACAGGGTGGCAGTGGTGTCACGTGCTCGTCTCGGTGTCCATCGTCGCTACCACGACGACGTCCGCCTGGACTCGCGCTACGCTAAGATAGGGTGGCAGTGGTGTCACGTGCTCGTCTCGGCGTCCGTCGTCGCTACCGCGACGTCGTCCGCCTCGACTCGCGTTACGCTAAGACAGGGTGGCAGTGGTGTCATTTGCTTGTCTCGGCGTCCGTCGTCACTACCGCGACGACGTCCGCCTCGACTCGCGTTACGCTAAGTAAGGGTGGCAGTGGTGACACGTGCTCGTCTCGGCGTCCGTCGTCGCTACCGCGACGATGTACGCCTCGACTCGGGCTACGCTAAGACAGGGTGGTAGTGGTGTCACGTGCTCGTCTCGGCGTCCGTCGTCGCTACCGCGACGCCGTCCGCCTCGACTCGCTCTAAGCTAAGACAGGGTGGCAGTGGTGTCACGTGCTCGTCTCGGCGTCCGTCGTCACTACCGCGACGTCGTCCGCCTCGACTCACGTTATGCTAAGACAGGATGGCAGTGGTGTCAGGTGTTCATCTCGGCGTCCGTTGTCGCTACCGCGACGACGTCCGCCTCGACTCGCGTTACGCTAAGACATGGTGGCAGTGGTGTCACGTGCTCGTCTCGGCGTCCGTCGTTGCTACCGCGACGACGTCCGCCTCAACTCGCGTTACGCTAAGACAGGGTGGCAGTGGTGTCACGTGCTCGTCTCGGCGTCCATCGTCGCTACCGCGATGACGTCTGCCTCGACTCGCGTTACGCTAAGATAGGGTGGCAGTGTTGTCACATGCTCGTCTCGGCGTCCATCGTCGCTTCCGCGACGACGTCCGCCTCGACTCGCGCTATGCTAAGACAGGGTCCCAGTGATGTTACGTGCTCGTCTCGGCGTCCGTCGTCGCTACCGCGACGACGTCCGCCTCAACTCGCGCTACGCTAAGACAGGGTGGCAGTGGTGTCACGTCCTCGTCTCGGCGTCCGTCGTCGCTACCGCGACGACGTCCGCCTCGACTCGCTCTAAGCAAAGACAGGGTGGCAGTGGTGTCACGTGCTCGTCTCGGCGTCCATCGTCGCTACCACGACGACGTCCGCCTGGACTCGCGCTACGCTAAGATAGGGTGGCAGTGGTGTCACGTGCTCGTCTCGGCGTCCGTCGTCGCTACCGCGACGTCGTCCGCCTCGACTCGCGTTACGCTAAGACAGGGTGGCAGTGGTGTCATTTGCTTGTCTCGGCGTCCGTCGTCACTACCGCGACGACGTCCGCCTCGACTCGCGTTACGCTAAGACATGGTGGCAGTGGTGTCACGTGCTCGTCTCGGCGTCCGTCGTTGCTACCGCGACGACGTCCGCCTCAACTCGTGTTATGCTAAGACAGGGTGGCAGTGGTGTCACATGCTCATCTCGGCGTCCATCGTCGCTACCGCGATGACGTCTGCCTCGACTCGCGTTACGCTAAGATAGGGTTGCAGTGTTGTCACGTGCTCGTCTTGGCGTCCATCGTCGCTTCCGCGACGACGTCCGCCTCGACTCGCGCTGTGCTAAGACAGGGTCCCAGTGGTGTTACGTGCTCGTCTCGGCGTCCGTTGTCGCTACCGCGACGACGTCCGCCTCAACTCGCGCTACGCTAAGACAGGGTGGCAGTGGTGTCACGTGCTCGTCTCGGCGTCCGTCGTCGCTACCGCGACGATGTCCGCCTCGACTCGCTCTAAGCTAAGACAGGGTGGCAGTGGTGTCACGTGCTCGTCTCGGCGTCCATCGTCGCTACCACGACGACGTCCGCCTGGACTCGCGCTACGCTAAGATAGGGTGGCAGTGGTGTCACGTGCTCGTCTCGGCGTCCGTCGTCGCTACCGCGACGTCGTCCGCCTCGACTCGCCTTACGCTAAGACAGGGTGGCAGTGGTGTCATTTGCTTGTCTCGGCGTCCGTCGTCACTACCGCGACGACGTCCGCCTCGACTCGCGTTACGCTAAGTAAGGGTGGCAGTGGTGACACGTGCTCGTCTCGGCGTCCGTCGTCGCTACCGCGACGATGTACGCCTCGACTCGGGCTACGCTAAGACAGGGTGGTAGTGGTGTCACGTGCTCGTCTCGGCGTCCGTCGTCGCTACCGCGACGCCGTCCGCCTCGACTCGCTCTAAGCTAAGACAGGGTGGCAGTGGTGTCACGTGCTCGTCTCGGCGTCCGTCGTCACTACCGCGACGTCGTCCGCCTCGACTCACGTTATGCTAAGACAGGATGGCAGTGGTGTCAGGTGTTCATCTCGGCGTCCGTTGTCGCTACCGCGACGACGTCCGCCTCGACTCGCGTTACGCTAAGACATGGTGGCAGTGGTGTCACGTGCTCGTCTCGGCGTCCGTCGTTGCTACCGCGACGACGTCCGCCTCAACTCGCGTTACGCTAAGACAGGGTGGCAGTGGTGTCACGTGCTCGTCTCGGCGTCCATCGTCGCTACCGCGATGACGTCTGCCTCGACTCGCGTTACGCTAAGATAGGGTGGCAGTGTTGTCACATGCTCGTCTCGGCGTCCATCGTCGCTTCCGCGACGACGTCCGCCTCGACTCGCGCTATGCTAAGACAGGGTCCCAGTGATGTTACGTGCTCGTCTCGGCGTCCGTCGTCGCTACCGCGACGACGTCCGCCTCAACTCGCGCTACGCTAAGACAGGGTGGCAGTGGTGTCACGTCCTCGTCTCGGCGTCCGTCGTCGCTACCGCGACGACGTCCGCCTCGACTCGCTCTAAGCAAAGACAGGGTGGCAGTGGTGTCACGTGCTCGTCTCGGCGTCCATCGTCGCTACCACGACGACGTCCGCCTGGACTCGCGCTACGCTAAGATAGGGTGGCAGTGGTGTCACGTGCTCGTCTCGGCGTCCGTCGTCGCTACCGCGACGTCGTCCGCCTCGACTCGCGTTACGCTAAGACAGGGTGGCAGTGGTGTCATTTGCTTGTCTCGGCGTCCGTCGTCACTACCGCGACGACGTCCGCCTCGACTCGCGTTACGCTAAGTAAGGGTGGCAGTGGTGACACGTGCTCGTCTCGGCGTCCGTCGTCGCTACCGCGACGATGTACGCCTCGACTCGGGCTACGCTAAGACAGGGTGGTAGTGGTGTCACGTGCTCGTCTCGGCGTCCGTCGTCGCTACCGCGACGCCGTCCGCCTCGACTCGCTCTAAGCTAAGACAGGGTGGCAGTGGTGTCACGTGCTCGTCTCGGCGTCCGTCGTCACTACCGCGACGATGTCTGCCTCGACTCGCGTTACGTAACACAGGGTGGCAGTGGTGTCACGTACTCGTCTCGGCGTTCGTCATCACTACAGCGACGACGTCCGCCTCAACTCGCGGTACGCTAAGAAAGGGTGGCAGTGGTGTCATGTGCTCGTCTCGGCGTCCGTCGTCGCTACCGCGACGACCTTCGCCTCGACTCACGCTATGCTAAGACAGGGTGGCAGTGGTGTCACGTGCTCGTCTCGGCATCCGTCGTCGCTACCGCGACGACGTCCGCCTCGACTCGCTCTAAGCTAAAACAGGGTGGCAGTGGTGTCACATGCTCGTCTCGGTGTCCGTCGTCGCTACCGCGATGACGTCCGCCTCGACTCGCGTTACGCTAAGACAGGATGGCAGTGGTGTCAGGTGTTCGTCTCGGCGTCCGTCGTCGCTACCGTGACGACGTCCGCCTCGACTCGCGTTACGCTAAGACATGGTGGCAGTGGTGTCACGTGCTCGTCTCGGCGTCCGTCGTCGCTACCGCGACGACGTCCGCCTCGACTCGCTCTAAGCTAAGACAGGGTGGCAGTGGTGTCACGTGCTCGTCTCGGCGTCCGTCGTCGCTACCGCGACGACGTCCGCCTCGACTCACGTTACGCTAAGACAGGATGGCAGTGGTGTCAGGTGTTCATCTCGGCGTCCGTTGTCGCTACCGCGACGACGTCCGCCTCGACTCGCGTTACGCTAAGACATGGTGGCAGTGGTGTCACGTGCTCGTCTCGGCGTCCGTCGTTGCTACCGCGACGACGTCCGCCTCAACTCGCGTTACGCTAAGACAGGGTGGCAGTGGTGTCACGTGCTCGTCTCGGCGTCCATCGTCGCTACCGTGATGACGTCTGCCTCGACTCGCGTTACGCTAAGATAGGGTGGCAGTGTTGTCACATGCTCGTCTCGGCGTCCATCGTCGCTTCCGCGACGACGTCCGCCTCGACTCGCGCTATGCTAAGACAGGGTCCCAGTGATGTTACGTGCTCGTCTCGGCGTCCGTCGTCGCTACCGCGACGACGTCCGCCTCAACTCGCGCTACGCTAAGACAGGGTGGCAGTGGTGTCACGTCCTCGTCTCGGCGTCCGTCGTCGCTACCGCGACGACGTCCGCCTCGACTCGCTCTAAGCAAAGACAGGGTGGCAGTGGTGTCACGTGCTCGTCTCGGCGTCCATCGTCGCTACCACGACGACGTCCGCCTGGACTCGCGCTACGCTAAGATAGGGTGGCAGTGGTGTCACGTGCTCGTCTCGGCGTCCGTCGTCGCTACCGCGACGTCGTCCGCCTCGACTCGCGTTACGCTAAGACAGGGTGGCAGTGGTGTCATTTGCTTGTCTCGGCGTCCGTCGTCACTACCGCGACGACGTCCGCCTCGACTCGCGTTACGCTAAGTAAGGGTGGCAGTGGTGACACGTGCTCGTCTCGGCGTCCGTCGTCGCTACCGCGACGATGTACGCCTCGACTCGGGCTACGCTAAGACAGGGTGGTAGTGGTGTCACGTGCTCGTCTCGGCGTCCGTCGTCGCTACCGCGACGCCGTCCGCCTCGACTCGCTCTAAGCTAAGACAGGGTGGCAGTGGTGTCACGTGCTCGTCTCGGCGTCCGTCGTCACTACCGCGACGATGTCTGCCTCGACTCGCGTTACGTAACACAGGGTGGCAGTGGTGTCACGTACTCGTCTCGGCGTTCGTCATCACTACAGCGACGACGTCCGCCTCAACTCGCGGTACGCTAAGAAAGGGTGGCAGTGGTGTCATGTGCTCGTCTCGGCGTCCGTCGTCGCTACCGCGACGACCTTCGCCTCGACTCACGCTATGCTAAGACAGGGTGGCAGTGGTGTCACGTGCTCGTCTCGGCATCCATCGTCGCTACCGCGACGACGTCCGCCTCGACTCGCTCTAAGCTAAAACAGGGTGGCAGTGGTGTCACATGCTCGTCTCGGTGTCCGTCGTCGCTACCGCGATGACGTCCGCCTCGACTCGCGTTACGCTAAGACAGGATGGCAGTGGTGTCAGGTGTTCGTCTCGGCGTCCGTCGTCGCTACCGTGACGACGTCCGCCTCGACTCGCGTTACGCTAAGACATGGTGGCAGTGGTGTCACGTGCTCGTCTCGGCGTCCGTCGTCGCTACCGCGACGACGTCCGCCTCAACGCGCGTTACGCTAAGACAGGGTGGCAGTGGTGTCACGTGCTCGTCTCGGCGTCCATCGTCGCTACCGTGATGACGTCTGCCTCGACTCGCGTTACGCTAAGATAGGATGGCAGTGTTGTCACGTGCTCGTCTCGGCGTCCATCGTCGCTTCCGCGACGACGTCCGCCTCGACTCGCGCTATGCTAAGACAGGGTCGCAGTGGTGTGACGTGCTCGTCTCGGCGTCCGTCGTCGCTACCGCGACGACGTCCGCCTTGACTCGCGCTACGCTAAGACAGGGTGGCAGTGGTGTCACGTGCTCGTCTCGGCGTCCGTCGTCGCTACCGCGACGACGTCCGCCTCGACTCGCTCTAAGCTAAGACAGGGTGGCAGTGGTGTCATGTGCTCGTCTCGGTGTCCGTCGTCGCTACCGCGACGACGTCCGCCTCGACTCGTGTTACGCTAAGACAGTTTGGCAGTGGTGTCACGTGCTCGTCTCGGCGTCCGTCGTCGCTACCGCGACGACGTCCGCCTCGACTCGCGCTACGCTAAGACAGGGTGGCAGTGGTGTCACGTGCTCGTCTCCGCGTCCATCGTCGCTACCGCGACGACGTCCGCCTCGACTCGCGCTACGCTAAGACAGGTTGGCAGTGGTGGCACGTGCTCGTCTCGGCGTCCGTCGTCGCTACCAAGACGACGTCCGCCTCGACTCGCGCTACGCTAAGACAGGGTGGCAGTGGTGTCATGTGCTCTTCTCGACGTCCGTCATCGCTACCACGACGACGTCCGCCTCGACTCGTGTTACGCTAAGACAGGGTGGCAGTGGTGTCACGTGCTCGTCTCGGCGTCCATCGTCGCTACCGCGACGACGTCTACCTTGACTCGCTCTAAGCTAAGACAGGGTGGCAGTGGTGTCACGTGCTCTTCTCGACGTCCGTCATCGCTACCGCGACGACGTCCACCTCGACTCGCGCTATGCTAAGACAGGGTGGCAGTGGTGTCACGTGCTTGTCTCGGCGTCCGTCGTCGCTACCGCGACGACGTCCGACTCGACTCGCGCTACGCTAAGACAGGGTGGCAGTGGTGTCACGTGCTCGTCTTGGCGTCCGTCGTCGCTACCGCGACGACGTCCGCCTCGACTCGCGCTACGCTAAGACAGGGTGGCAGTGGTGTCACGTGCTCGTCTCGGCGTCCGTCGTCGCTACCAAGACGACGTCCACCTCGACTCGCGCTACGCTAAGACAGGGTGGCAGTGGTGTCACGTGCTCTTCTTGACGTCCGTCATCGCTACCGCGACGACGTCCGCCTCAACTCGTGTTACGCTAAGACAGGGTGGCAGTGGTGTCACGTGCTCGTCTCGGCGTCCATCGTCGCTACCGCGACGACGTCTGCCTTGACTCGCTCTAAGCTAAGACAGGGTGGCAGTGGTGTCACGTGCTCTTCTCGATGTCCGTCATCGCTACCGCGACGACGTCCGCCTCGACTCGCGCTATGCTAAGACAGGGTCGCAGTGGTGTTACGTGCTCGTCTCGGCGTCCGTCGTCGCTACCGCGACGACGTCCGCCTCGACTCGCGCTACGCTAAGACAGGCTGGCAGTGGTGTCACGTGCTCGTCTCGGCATCTGTCGTCGCTACCGCGATGACGTCCGCCTCGACTCGCTCTAAGCTAAGACAGGGTGGCAGTGGTGTCACGTGCTCGTCTCGGTGTCCGTCGTCGCTACCGCGACGACGTCCACCTCGACTCGCGTTACGGTAAGACAGGTTGGCAGTGGTGTCACGTGCTTGTCTCGGCGTCCGTCGTCGCTACCGCGACGACGTCCGCCTCGACTCGCGCTACGCTAAGACAGGGAGGCAGTGGTGTCACGTGCTCGTCTTGGCGTCCGTCGTCCCTACCGCGACGACGTCCGCCTCGACTCGTGGTACGCTAAGACAGGGTGGCAGTGGTGTCACGTGCTCGTCTCGGTGTCCGTCGTCGCTACCGCGACGACGTCCGCCTCGACTCGCACTACGCTAAGACAGGGTGGCAGTGGTGTCACGTGCTCTTCTCGACGTCCGTCATCGCTACCGCGACGACGTCCGCCTCGACTCGTGTTACGCTAAGACAGGGTGGCAGTGGTGTCACGTGCTCGTCTCGGCGTCCATCGTCGCTACCGCGACGACGTCCGCCTCGACTATTGTTACGCTAAGACAGGATGGTAGTGGTGTCATGTGTTCGTCTCGGCGTCCGTCGTCGCTACCGTGACGACGTCCGCCTCGACTCGCGTTACGCTATGACAGGGTGGCAGTGGTGTCACGTGCTCGTCTCGGCGTCCGTCGTCGCTACCGCGACGACGTCCGCCTGGACTCGCGTTACGCTAAGATAGGGGGGCAGTGGTGTCACATGCTCATCTCGGCGTCCGTCGTCGCTACCGCGACGACGTCCGCCTCGACTCGCGTTACGCTAAGATAGGGTGGCAGTGTTGTCCCGTGCTCGTCTCGGCGTCCGTCATCGCTACCGCGACGACGTCCGCCTCGACTCACGTTATGCTAAGACAGGGTGGCAGTGGTGTCACGTGCTCGTCTCGGCGTCCATCGTCGCTACCGCGACGACGTCTGCCTCGACTCGCTCTAAGCTAAGACAAGGTGGCAGTGGTATCACGTGCTCGTCTCGACGTCCGTCGTCGCTACCGCGACGACGTCCGCCTCGACACGCTCTAAGCTAAGACAGGGTGGCAGTGGTGTCACGTGCTCGTCTCGGCGTCCGTCGTCGCTACCGTGACGACGTCCGCCTCAACTGGCGTTACGCTAAGACATGATGGCAGTGGTGTCAGGTGTTCGTCTCGGCGTCCGTAGTCGCTACCGCGACGACGTCCACCTCGACTCGCGTTACACTAAGATAGGGTGGCAGTGGTGTCACATGCTCGTCTCGATGTCCGTCGTCGCTACCGCGATGACGTCCGCCTCGACTCGCGTTACGCTAAGACAGGATGGCAGTGGTGTCACGTGCTCGTCTCGGTGTCCATCATCGCTGCCGCAACGACGTCCGCCTCGACTCGCGTTACGTTAAGATAGGGTGGCAGTGGTGGCACGTACTAGTCTTGGCGTCCGTCGTCGGTACCGCGACGACGTCCGCCTCGACTCTCGTTATGCTAAGACTGGGTGGCAGTGGTGTCACGTGCTCGTCTCGGCGTCCGTCGTCGCTACCGCGACGACGTCCGCCTCGACTCGCGTTACGCTAAGACAGGTTGGCAGTGGTGTCACGTGCTCGTCTCGGTGTCCGTCGTCGCTACCGCAACGATGTCCGCCTCGACTGGCGTTACGCTAAGACAGGGTGGCAGTGGTGTCACGTGCTCGTCTCAGCGTCCGTCGTCGCTACCGCGACGACGTCCGCCTGGACTCGCGTTACGCTAAGATAGGGGGGCAGTGGTGTCACATGCTCGTCTCGGCGTCCGTCGTCGCTACCGCAAAGACGTCCGCCTCGACTCGCGTTACGCAAAGACAAAGTGGCAGTGGTGTCACGTGCTCGTCTCGGCGTCCGTCGTCGCGGTAGCGACGACGGACGCCTCGACTCGCGCTACGCTAAGCCAGGGTGGCAGTGGTGTCACGTACTCGTCTCGGCGTTCGTCCTCGTTACAGCGACGACGTCCGCCTCAACTCGCGGTACGCTAAGAAAGGGTGGCAGTGGTGTCCTGTGCTCGTCTCGGCGTCCGTCGTCGCTACCGCGACGACGTCCGTCTCGACTCACGCTATGCTAAGACAGGGTGGCAGTGGTGTCACATGCTCGTCTCGGCGTCTGTCGTCGCTACCGCGACGACGTCCGCCTCTACTCGCTCTAAGCTAAGACAGGGTGGCAGTGGTGTCACGTGCTCGTCTCGGTGTCCGTCGTCGCTACCGCGACGACGTCCGCCTCGACTCGCGTTACGCTAAGACAGGATGGCAGTGGTGTCAGGTGTTCGTCTCGGCGTCCGTCATCGCTACCGCGACGATGTCCGCCTCGACTCGCCTTACGCTTAGACATGGTGGTAGTGGTGTCACGTGCTCGTCTCGGCGTCCGTCATCGCTACTGCGACGATGTCCGCCTCAACTCGCATTACGGTAAGACAGGGTGGCAGTGGTGTCACGTGCTCGTCTCGGCGTCCATCGTCGCTACCGTGATGACGTCTGCCTCGACTCGCGTTACGCTAAGATAGGCTGGCAGTGTTGTCACGTGCTCGTCTCGGCGTCCATCGTCGCTTCCGCGACGACGTCCGCCTCGACTCGCGCTATGCTAAGACAGGGTCGCAGTGGTGTTACGTGCTCGTCTCGGCGTCCGTCGTCGCTACCACGACGACGTCCGCCTCGACTCGCGCTACGCTAAGACAGGGTGGCAGTGGTGTCACATGCTCGTCTCGGCGTCTGTCGTCGCTACCACGACGACGTCCGCCTCGACTCGCTCTAAGCTAAGACAGGGTGGCAGTGGTGTCACGCGCTCGTCTCGGTGTCCGTCGTCGCTACCGCGACGACGTCCGCCTCGACTCGCGTTACACTAAGACAGGTTGGCAGTGGTGTCACGTGCTCCTCTCGGCGTCCGTCGTCGCTACCGCGACGACATCCACCTCGACTCGCGCTACGCTAAGACAGGGTGGCAGTGGTGTCACGTGCTCGTCTTGGCGTCCGTCGTCGCTACCGCGAAGACGTCCGCCTCGACTCGCGCTACGCTAAGACAGGGTGGCAGTGGTGTCACGTGCTCGTCTCGGCGTCCGTCGTCGCTACCGCGACGACGTCCGCCTCGACTCGTGTTACGCTAAGACAGGGTGGCAGTGGTGTCACATGCTCGTCTCGGCGTCCGTCGTCGCTGCCGCGACGACGTCCGCCTCGACTATCGTTACGCTAAGACAGGATGGTAGTGGTGTCATGTGTTCGTCTCGGCGTCTGTCGTCGCTACCGTGACGACGTCCGCCTCGACTCGCGTTACGCTATGACAGGGTGGCAGTGGTGTCACGTGCTCGTCTCGGCGTCCGTCATCGCTACCGCGACGACGTCCGCCTGGACTCGCGTTACGCTAAGATAGGGGGCAGTGGTGTCACATGCTCATCTCGGCGTCCGTCGTCGCTACCGCGACGACGTCCGACTCGACTCGCGTTACGCTAAGATAGGGTGGCAGTGTTGTCCCGTGCTCGTCTCGGCGTCCGTCGTCGCTACCGCGACGACGTCCGCCTCGACTCGCGTTACGCTAAGATAGGGTGGCAGTGGTGTCACATGCTCGTCTCGGCGTCCATCGTCGCTACCGCGACGACGTCTGCCTCGACTCGCTCTAAGCTAAGACAGGGTGGCAGTGGTGTCACGTGCTCGTCTCGACGTCCGTCGTCGCTACCGCGACGACGTCCGCCTCGACACGCTCTAAGCTAAGACAGGGTGGCAGTGGTGTCACGTGCTCGTCTCGGCGTCCGTCTTCGCTACCGCGACGACGTCCGCCTCAACTCGTGTTACGCTAAGACAGGATGGCAGTGGTGTCAGGTGTTCGTCTCGGCGTCCGTAGTCGCTACTGCGACGACGTCCGCCTCGACTCGCGTTACGCTAAGACAGGGTGGCAGTGGTGTCACGTGCTCGTCTCGATGTCCGTCGTCGCTACCGCGGCGACGTCCGCCTCGACTCGCGTTACGCTAAGACATGATGGCAGTGGTGTCACGTGCTCGTCTCGGTGTCCATCGTCGCTGCCGCAACGACGTCCACCTCGACTCGCGTTACGTTAAGATAGGGTGGCACTGGTGGCACATACTCGTCTTGGCGTCCGTCGTCGGTACCGCGACGACGTCCGCCTCGACTCTTGTTATGCTAAGACTGGGTGGCAGTGGTGTCACGTGCTCATCTCGGCGTCCGTCGTTGCTACCGCGACGACGTCCGCCTCGACTCGCGTTACGCTTAGACAGGTTGGCAGTGGTGTCACGTGCTCGTCTCGGTGTCCGTCGTCGCTACCGCGACGATGTCCGCCTCGACTGGCGTTACGCTAAGACAGGGTGGCAGTGGTGTCACGTGCTCGTCTCAGCGTCCATCGTCGCTACCGCGACGACGTCCGCCTGGACTCGCGTTACGCTAAGATAGGGGGGCAGTGGTGTCACATGCTCGTCTCGGCTTCCGTCGTCGCTACCGCGAAGACGTCCGCCTCGACTCGCGTTACGCTAAGACAAAGTGGCAGTGGTGTCACGTGCTCGTCTCGGCGTCCATCGTCGCTACCGCGATGACGTCCGCCTCGACTCGCGTAACGCTAAGACAGGAGGGTAGTGGTGTCATGTGTTCGTCTCGACGTCTGTCGTCGCTATCGCGACGACGTCCGCCTCGACTTGCGTTACGCTAAGACAGGGTGGCAGTGGTTTCACGTGCTCGTCTCGGCGTCCGTCGTCGCTACCGCGATGACGTCTGCCTCGACTCGCGTTACGTAACATAGGGTGGCAGTGGTGTCACGTGCTCGTCTCGACGTCCGTCGTCGCTACAGCGACGACGTCCGCCTCGACTCTCGTTACGCTAAGACAGGATGGCAGTGGTGTCAGGTGGTCGTCTCGGCGTCCGTCGTCGCTACCGCGACGACGTCCGCCTCGACTCGCGTTACGCTAAGACATGGTGGCAGTGGTGTCACGTGCTCGTCTCGGCGTTCGTCGTCGCTACCGCGACGACGTCCGCCTCAACTCGCGTTACGCTAAGACAGGGTGGCAGTGGTGTCACGTGCTCGTCTCGGCGTCCATCGTCGCTACCGCGATGACGTCTGCCTCGACTCGCGTTACGCTAAGATAGGGTGGCAGTGTTGTCACGTGCTCGTCTCGGCGTCCATCGTCGCTTCCGCGACGGCGTCCGCCTCGACTCGCGCTATGCTAAGACAGGGTCGCAGTGGTGTTACGTGCTCGTCTCGGCGTCCGTCGTCGCTACCGCGACGACGTCCGCCTCGACTCGCGCTACGCTAAGACAGGGTGGCAGTGGTGTCACGTGCTCGTCTCAGCGTCCGTCGTCGCTACCGCGACGACGTCCGCCTGGACTCGCGTTACGCTAAGATAGGGTGGCAGTGGTGTCACGTGCTCTTCTCGGCGTCCGTCGTCGCTACCGCGACTGTCAGGGGACCTGGCTGTCCCCCGGGCACCTATGGGGCACAGGGGCCCCCTTTCTGGTTCGGCGAGGGGGCGGAGGCCGCGCGCAGAGCGGATCAAGGTCCCGGCGCGCGCTGGGGAGAACGGGCGATTTTTACCCAGCTTCGGAGCTCTCCGGGGAGATAAAACTCCTACTGCTGCTTTATGTTTTTATTTGATCTTGCTCGACTGCGAGCGCACGGTGGTGTGGTGTCGAATGGACCGAACCCTAGTCCTGTACCTCCAGATGAGCCGAACCCCAACCCACCCACCCTACGTGCGCATGGGCCTCCCTTTTATAGTCTAAAGGGGGCACCAACAGGTGGCAGTGTAAGAAGAGGGGGTAGAAAGGTAAAAACGCAGGTTGGTGTAACAGTGACCAACAGTGTCCCCTACCTAACTCTGGCGGCAGGGGACAAGGGCATTTAATGCCCGTCCGGTCGCCCCAACAGTGCAGAGAAGCAACCGTCAAGCGAGCCTCTGGTTGCCACGATGGCGTCTCTGTCAGCTCCGCTTGCCACCTCGCCCCGCATGGCTGCGTAGTGCCTCACCACGTGCCTTTGGGATGGCCTTGTGATGACACGTCGCCGGATGTGCTGGAGTTTGGTTGGCAATCTTGCCGCGGCAAGTGCCTTGCCGCGGTCCTCCTCTTGTCATGCCGGCAAGCTTGCCGGCCGTCAGGCCTTGCAGGGACGCGCGGGGCGCCGCGGCAAGTCCTCTGGAGGTGCCTCGGTCGGCCTTCCCGGCAAGCTCCTCTTGCCGGGGCCTTTGTTTTCTTCCCGGCAAGCTCTTCTTGCCGGGGCCTTGGTTGGCCTTCCCGGCAAGCTCCTCTTGCCGGGGCTTTCTAGACTGAATACTCCGTTCTTGAATGGCATCAAAGTAGCCACGGAGGATCTTGGTGGACGCCCGGCAAGCCCTGCCACGGGTCGCAGCGACTGCCCGTGCACAAGTTCGGGGTACTAAGGTACCCCCCTACTTTAGTACACCGACAGCGACATCGTCCACCTCGACTCGCGTTACGCTAAGACAGGGTGGCAGTGGTGTAACGTGCTCGTCTCGGCGTCCGTCGTCGCTACCACGACGACGTCCGCCTCGACTCGCGTTACGCTAAGAAAGGGTGGCAGTGGTGACACGTGCTCGTCTCGGCGTCCGTCGTCGCTACCGCGACGACGTACGCCTCGACTCGGGCTACGCTAAGACAGGGTGGCAGTGGTGTCACGTGCTCGTCTCGGCGTCCGTCGTCGCTACCGCGACGACGTCCGCCTCGACTCGCTCTAAGCTAAGACAGGGTGGCAGTGGTGTCACGTGCTCGTCTAAGCGTCCGTCGTCGCTACCGCGACGATGTCTGCCTCGACTCGCGTTAGGTAACACAGGGTGGCAGTGGTGTCACATGCTCGTCTCGGCGTTCGTCATCGCTACAGCGACGACGTCCGCCTTGACTCGCGGTACGCTAAGAAAGGGTGGCAGTGGTGTCATGTGCTCGTCTCAGCGTCCGTCGTCGCTACCGCGACGACGTCCGCCTCGACTCGCGCTATGCTAAGACAGGGTGGCAGTGGTGTCACGTGCTCGTCTCGGCGTCCGTCGTCGCTACCGCGACGACGTCCGCCTCGACTCGCTCTAAGCTAAGACAGGGTGGCAGTGGTGTCACGTGCTCGTCTCGGCGTCCGTCGTCGCTACCGCGATGACGTCTGCCTCGACTCGCGTTACGCTAAGACAGGAATGCAGTGGTGTCAGGTGTTCGTCTCGGCGTCCGTCGTCGCTACCGCGACGACGTCCGCCTCGACTCGCGATACGCTAAGACATGGTGGCAGTGGTGTCACGTGCTCGTCTCGGCGTCCGTCGTCGCTACCGCGACGACGTCCGCCTCAACTCGCATTACGCTAAGACAGGGTGGCAGTGGTGTCACGTGCTCGTCTCGGCGTCCATCGTCGCTACCGCGATGACGTCTGCCTCGACTCGCGTTACGCTAAGATAGGGTGGCAGTGTTGTCACGTGCTCGTCTCGGCGTCCGTCGTCGCTACCGCGACGACGTCCGCCTCGACTCGCTCTAAGCTAAGACAGGGTGGCAGTGGTGTCACGTGCTCGTCTCGGCGTCCGTCGTCGCTACCGCGATGACGTCTGCCTCGACTCGCGTTACGCTAAGACAGGAATGCAGTGGTGTCAGGTGTTCGTCTCGGCGTCCGTCGTCGCTACCGCGACGACGTCCGCCTCGACTCGCGTTACGCTAAGACATGGTGGCAGTGGTGTCACGTGCTCGTCTCGACGTCCGTCGTCGCTACCGCGACGACGTCCGCCTCAACTCGCATTACGCTAAGACAGGGTGGCAGTGGTGTCACGTGCTCGTCTCGGCGTCCATCGTCGCTACCGTGATGACGTCTGCCTCGACTCGCGTTACGCTAAGATAGGGTGGCAGTGTTGTCACGTGCTCGTCTCGATGTCCATCATCGCTTCCGCGACGACGTCCGCCTCGACTCGCGCTATGCTAACACAGGGTCGCAGTGGTGTTACGTGCTCGTCTCGGCGTCCGTCATCCCTACCGCGAGGACGTCCGCCTCGACTCGCGCTACGCTAAGACAGGGTGGCAGTGGTGACACGTGCTCGTCTCGGCATCCGTCGTCGCTACCGCGACGACGTACGCCTCGACTCGGGCTACACTAAGACAGGGTGGCAGTGGTGTCACGTGCTCGTCTCGGCGTCCGTCGTCGCTACCGCGACGACGTCCGCCTCGACTCGCTCTAAGCTAAGACAGGGTGGCAGTGGTGTCACGTGCTTGTCTCGGCGTTCGTCGTCGCTACCGCGACGACGTATGCCTCGACTCGGGCTACGCTAAGACAGGGTGGCAGTGGTGTCACGTGCTCGCCTCGGCGTCCGTCGTCGCTACCGCGATGATGTCTGCCTCGACTCACGTTACGTAACACAGGGTGGCAGTGGTGTCACGTGCTCGTCTCGGCGTTCGTCATTGCTACAGCGACGACGTCAGCCTCGACTCGCGGTACGCTAAGAAAGGGTGGCAGTGGTGTCATGTGCTCGTCTCGGCGTCCGTCGTCGCTACCGCGACGACGTCCGCCTCGACTCGCGCTATGCTAAGACAGGGTGGCAGTGGTGTCACGTGCTCGTCTCGGCGTCCGTCGTCGCTACCGCGACGAAGTCCACCTCGACTCGCTCTAAGCTAAGATAGGGAGGCAGTGGTGTCACGTGCTCGTCTCGGCGTCCGTCATCGCTACCGCGACGACGTCCGCCTCGACTTGCGTTACGCTAAGACAGGATGGCAGTGGTCTCAGGTGTTCGTCTCGGCGTCCGTCATCGCTACCGCGACGACGTCCGCCTCGACTCACGTTACGCTAAGACGTGGTGGCAGTGGTGTCACGTGCTCGTCTCGGCGTCCGTCGTCGCTACCGCGACGACGTCCGCCTCAACTCGAGTTACGCTAAGACAGGGTGGCAGTGGTGTCACGTGCTCGTCTCGGCGTCCATCGTCGCTTCCGCGACGACGTCCGCCTCGACTCGCGCTATGCTAAGACATGGTCGCAGTGGTGTTACGTGCTCGTCTCGGCGTCCGTCATCGCTACCGCGACGACGTCCGCCTCGACTCGCGCTACGCTAAGAGAGGGTGGCAGTGGTGTCACGTGCTCGTCTCAGCGTCTGTCGTCGCTACCGCGACGACGTCCGCCAAGACTCGCTCTAAGCTAAGACAGGGTGGCAGTGGTGTCACGTGCTCGTCTCGGCGTTCGTCGTCGCTACCACGACGACGTCCGCCTGGACTCGCATTACGCTAAGACAGGGTGGCAGTGGTGTCACGTGCTCGTCTCGGCGTTCGTCGTCGCTACCGCGACGACGTCCGCCTGGACTCGCTTTACGCTAAGATAGGGTGGCAGTGGTGTCACGTGCTCGTCTCGGCGTCCGTCGTCGCTACCGCGACGTCGTCCGCCTCGACTCGCGTTACGCTAAGACAGGGTGGCAGTGGTGTCACGTGCTCGTCTCGGCGTCCGTCGTCGCTACCGCGACGACGTCCGCCTCGACTCGCATTACGCTAAGAAAGGGTGGCAGTGGTGACACGTGCTCGTCTCGGCGTCCGTCGTCGCTACCGCGACGACGTCTGCCTCGACTCGCGCTACGCTAAGACAGGGTGGCAGTGGTGTCACGTGCTCGTCTCGGCGTCCGTCGTCGCTACCGCGACGACGTCCGCCTCGACTCGCTCTAAGCTAAGACAAAGTGGCAGTGGTGTCACGTGCTCGTCTCGGCGTCAATCATCGCTACCGCGACGACGTCTGCCTCGACTCGCGTAACGCTAAGACAGGATGGTAGTGGTGTCATGTGTTCGTCTCGACGTCTGTCGTCGCTACCACGACGACGTCCGCCTCGACTCGCGTTACGCTAAGACAGGGTGGCAGTGGTGTCACGTGCTCGTCTCGGCGTCCATCGTCGCTACCGCGACGACGTCTGCCTCGACTCGCTCTAAGCTAAGACAGGGTGGCAGTGGTGTCACATGCTCGTCTCGGCGTCCGTCGTCGCTACCGCAGAGACATCCGCCTCGACTCGCGTTATGCTAAGACAGGATGGAAGTGGTGTCAGGTGTTTGTCTCGGCGTCCGTCGTCGGTACCGCGACGACGTCCGCCTCGACTCGTGTTATGCTAAGACATGGTGGCAGTGGTGT